>CM060691.1:127990771-130449938 GCA_030686995.1 Artemisia argyi
AATATGGAAACTTTCTAAAAGTGGAAACTTACTATTTATGGAAACCTGCTAAAAATGGAAAGTTACTTAAAATGGAAAGTTACTTAAAATGGAAAGTTACTTAAAATGGAAAGAATGAATTATGATTCACCCCTCTTCTCCTCTAGGTGTGAAGAAGGAGAGGTCCTGAGCCACATCTGTTTTTCTGAGTTTATTTCTATTTTCTGTGCTTGCAATAAGGTACGGATACTCTGCCTTTTTCAGTAAAAGGTTCCTATACATTGATTTTGAGTTATGATTTCAGTTAAGATTCCCCAAGCCACTGCTATGTTCCCTTTTGATTGAACCTTGATATGATTTGAGCTGACTTTGAGATGAAACTTTACTTATGACCTTTTGTTGATTTTGAGACCTGACTCTTAGTTTGATACCCGAGCCATTTATGTTTTTCTACCTATGGAGGTACCATAGGCATGTCTGTGATGCACCACTGGCATGACTCATGCGTGGGTGAGTGATTTCTCACGTCGTCCCTTTTATGATATTAATATGGCCATTATGACTTTGAGTATATGACTTTGAGATTGACTTTGAGTAAGGGGCGTATGGGTTGCAATCCTAGATATGTATGTTTAGTGGATTTAACTATGACTTTGAGTTGACTTTGAGGTGACTGGTGCTGTGTGCAATACACGCCTTTCACAACCCCTGGGAGCTGATCACTCCACCCTTATGATGCATGAGGACACCCCTCATATTATCTGGTTGCCTGAGAGGTATCCCCTCTGATTGTGAGATTATGATATTGACGGCTTATGACTTTGAGATATGACTTTGAGTTTTTGGGCTCGTGGTAGATGACTATCCTATTTTCTTTTCCATTATTCATTTGTTTATTCCTTATGATATTCCCCAATGCACTATACATATTGGTTCTATTTCGTTATCGTTGCTTTGTTTATGTATCTGTTCACTGGGCTTTTTAAGCTCAGCCGCATTTCTTTTCCTGCGGCAGGTATCTAAGCTAGGAGCTGGGCTTTTGCTATGGGATGAGAGTTAGAGCTTGTGTTGGAGCTTTTATCTTAGATGACCACCCTATGTTATGACTTTGGATTTGGATTATGTTCTTATTTCCTTTGGATTATTTCTTCATCTTTGAACTTATGTACTTTGACTTAAGCTGTGTTGGCTTGGTCTTTCTTATTGATTTATGTTTAAGACTTCCGCTGTGTGTGATATTATGTATGTATGCTTTGATATGTCACCATTCTTGTGGCACTTCTACCCTTGTCGGGTTGGGGTGTTACAATTATGGTATCAGAGCCCAGGCTGCGACCTGTAGTACATAAACATGGCCTGTGAGTCTTATGGACCTTAGGATTTGACCCTTAAGACTTTAGGTTTGACTGGTGAGAATTTGGGTAGCATAGGTTTCTGCTTCGTCTTCCATTTCGTGCTTATTTTCTCTTATGTTTTGCTAATCCTTTCCATGATCATTCAGATGGTGAACACCCGCTTTACTCAGTACACTGACGGGGATGATGATGCCCCTGATTTCCAAGCTATGATTAACGCTGCTTTGGAAGCTGCTCTTCCACGAGTAGTGACTGAAGTGACCAATAATCTCAGGAATGGGCCGAGTCCTTCTGGTAGTGGTGCTAGACCTAATACTCCACCAAATGCTCAACCTAATGCTAATGCTTCACCTCATGTTCCCCCAACTGGTATCCATGTGTGGATCGAGAGGTTTAACAAGCTCAAGCCTATCACATTCAAGTCCGCTGCTACTCCCCATGAAGCGGAGGACTGGATCACACATGTTGAGAAATTGTTTCGTGTTCTGGGATGTGGTGACGAGTTTAAGACTCATTTGGCTACATTCAAGTTGGAAGGTGATGCTCAGAACTGGTGGACTGCTCTTGTGCAGGCCAAGGGAGGTGATTTTGCTGAGACTTGTTCGTGGGCTGAGTTCATTGAGGCATTTTACCGACAGTATCTTCCTATGGCTGAACAGTTAAGGTATGAGAGAGAGTACGGGTCGATTCGTCAGGGTGATCAGGAGTCATCCGGAGAGTTTATGCAGAGGTTCTTGCGTTTGGCTAGTTTTGTTGGGCCAGAGGTTACTGGTGATGCTGTGCGTCAGGCACGTCATTTTAAATGGGCTTTGAAGAAGTGGGTGTTGGACAAGATCGTTAACACTACTTTTGAGGATGTTGCTGGAGTGCAGGATGCCGCCCGCAACATTGAGTTACTGCATGCGGATCGGGTATCTTATAAGCGTGATAGGGATGGTAACAGGGTGGATTCTCGTAGTCAGGGTCGGCAGGACCATAGGCAGGATTCTCGGGGTCGACAGGACCAGGGGTATGATCAGAGGGGTCGTCAGGACCGTGGTTATTATAATAGACAACAGGATTACAGGAACCAGGATCGTCGGGATACTGGTAGGTATGGTGGTGATCGGCAAGGGCAGAATAATAACAACCGACGTAGGGACTCTCAGCAGTATCAGCAGTCGGGATCGTCGGGTCAGAAGAAGTCTTTTGAAGCTCTACCCCCTCCTCCTACATGTCCTTCTTGTGGAAAGACTCATCCAGGTCCTTGTTATAAAGCTTCTGGTGGTTGTTTCTGGTGTGGTTCTACTCAGCACAAAGTCGTAGACTGTCCTAAGAAGAAGGTTGGTGAACCTAAAGTTGATGCTAGGGCTGCTCCTAATTCAGGCCGGGTTTACTCTATGACTCGTGATCAGGCAGCTGGTTCCTCAGGTACTATTACGGGCTTTCTTTATATTGGAGATCGTACTGTCTTTGTTTTATTTGACACCGGTGCTACACATTCCATAATATCTACTTCACTTGCAAATAAAATAAACATAACCCCAACACAACTAATGAACCGTATATCTATTGCTACTCCGATGAAAACTCATGTGATTATTGATGTTGAGTATGTGAATTGTCCTCTTCGTTTCGATGATCGTATTCGTGCTACGAACCTTCTTCCCATCGATATGATTGACTTTGATATTATTCTGGGCATGGACTGGTTGGCTACTCATAAAGCGACCATTGATTGTTATGCTCGTAAAGTGATCTTTGGTAATCTTCATCATCCTGATTTTGTCTATTCTGGTTCACAACCTCTGAAATCCGTGAAGATTATTTCGGCTATGAAAGCCCGGACACTGATTTCACATGGCTGTATTGGTTTCCTTGCTTCTATCAAGGATACTTCTGTGGATGTTCCGAGCATTGATAGTATTCGTGTTGTGCGCGATTTTACTGATGTGTTTCCAGATGAACTTCCTGGTATTCCTCCTGTTCGAGAAATTGAGTTCAGTATCGATCTGATTCCGGGTGCTGAACCCATATCTAAGGCTCCATACCGTATGGCACCGATCGAATTGAAAGAATTGAAGGAGCAATTACAAGAACTATTAGATAATGGATTCATTCGTCCGAGTGTGTCTCCATGGGGTGCTCCCGTATTGTTTGTTAAGAAGAAGGATGGAAGCATGCGTCTTTGTATTGATTATCGGGAACTTAACCGTATCACAATCCGTAACCGTTACCCTCTTCCACGCATTGATGATCTATTTGACCAATTACAAGGAGCGAGGCATTTCTCTAAGATTGATCTGAGGTCCGGTTATCACCAACTTCGGGTGAGGGAGCAAGATGTTCCTAAAACGGCTTTCCGAACTCGGTACGGTCATTATGAATTCTTGGTTATGCCTTTCGGGTTGACCAATGCTCCTGCAGTTTTCATGGACCTTATGAACCGGTATTTCACGAATTCCTCGATAAGTTCGTCATTGTCTTCATTGATGACATCCTTGTGTATTCTAAGTCCGAGGAGGAACACGAGCAACATCTTAGTATGGTTCTGGAGATTCTTCGACAACAGAGATTATATGCGAAGTTTTCGAAGTGTGAGTTTTGGTTGGATCAAGTAGCTTTCTTGGGTCACATTGTTTCTGCGAACGGTATTACTATGGACCCTGCGAAGGTTGAGGCTATCACAAAATGGCCGAGACCTACAAACGTGACGGAAGTAAGGAGTTTTCTGGGTCTTGCTGGGTATTATAGGAGATTTGTTGAAGGCTTTTCACGTCTCGCTTTGCCTTTAACACAATTGATGAGGAAAGGAGAGAAGTTTGTTTGGACTGATGAGAGGGAAAGTAGTTTCGAGGAGTTGAAGAAACGTTTAGTGTCTGCACCTATTTTGACTCTTCCATCGGGTTCAGGTGGTTTCCAGATATATAGTGATGCATCGAAGAAAGGTTTGGGATGTGTGTTGACACAACATGGGAAGGTGATTGCTTATGCGTCGAGGCAGTTGAAACCTCACGAGTTGAATTATCCGACACATGATCTTGAGTTAGCGGCTGTGGTTTTCGCGCTAAAGATTTGGCGCCACTATTTGTATGGAGAGTCTTGTGACATTTTCACCGATCACAAGAGTCTTAAATACATTTTCACTCAGAAGGAACTGAATATGAGACAGAGGCGGTGGTTAGAACTCCTGAAGGATTATGATGTTAATATTCAGTATCATCCCGGTAAGGCGAATGTAGTCGCGGATGCTCTTAGTAGGAAGTCTGGTATGGTTGCGAGTTTAGAGTTTGATCCTCGTGTTTTGCATGACTTAGAGCTTCTGGATGTGGAGTTTTGTGTTCGAGGTCAGGATGGTTATTGGGCTAGTCTTAAAGTTGAGTCCAATCTTATCTTGCGAATAAAGGAAGCTCAGAAGGAGGATGGTGAGCTGTGGTCTATAGTTCAAAATGTTGAGGAAGGCAAACAGTCGGAGTTCAGAGTTGACGAATTTGGTGTGGTTTGGTTTGAGGATCGTCTTTGCGTTCCTAACGATCCGGAACTTCGAGAGACTATTCTATCAGAGGCTCATA
This sequence comes from Artemisia argyi, assembly GCA_030686995.1. Lineage (NCBI taxonomy): Eukaryota > Viridiplantae > Streptophyta > Magnoliopsida > Asterales > Asteraceae > Artemisia > Artemisia argyi. Next base: position 127,995,657 of record CM060691.1, read on the forward strand.
GTTCCCCGTTCACTATTCATCCTGGTTCTACCAAGATGTACAGGGATCTTAAGCAACATTTTTGGTGGAATGGTATGAAACATGATGTGGCGTTGTTTGTATCAAAGTGTTTGACTTGCCAGCAAGTAAAGATCGAGCATCAAAGAGCGAGTGGGTTATTACAGCCGTTAGAGATTCCGAAGTGGAAATGGGAGGAGATTTCCATGGATTTCGTTACAGGTTTACCTCTTACCCGTAAGAAGCATGATGCGATTTGGGTGGTTGTTGATCGACTAACCAAGTCTGCTCACTTTCTCCCTATTCGTGTGGACTACAGAGTTAGTAAGTTGGCGGACATATTTCAGCAGGAGATCGTTAGGCTTCATGGTATGCCTACGGCTATCATATCAGATAGAGACCCACGGTTTACATCTCGTTTCTGGAAGGGATTGCATAAGGCATGGGGTACGCGCCTTAAGTTCAGCACGGCTTTTCACCCTCAGACAGATGGTCAGTCGGAGAGGACCATCCAGACATTAGAGGATATGTTGAGGGCATGTGCCTTAGAGTGGACTGGTAACTGGGACGAATATTTGTGTTTGGTTGAGTTTGCATACAACAACAGCTGGCACGCGAGTATTCGTATGGCTCCTTTCGAGATGTTGTATGGTAGGAAGTGCAGAGCTCCAGTTTGTTGGAATGAGGTTGGTGAGCGTATTATTGAGGGACCGGAGTTGGTTCAGATCGCTACCGAGAAAGTGGATGTTGCTAGGGAAAAGTTGAAGGAAGCACGTGCGCGTCAAAAGAGTTATGCTGATAAACATCGGCGTGACTTAGAGTTTCGTGTTGGTGATCGGGTATTCCTTAAAGTTTCACCGTTTCGTGGAGTTAGACGTTTCGGGATCAAGGGCAAGCTTAGTCCTCGATTCATAGGACCGTTTGAGATTTTGGAGCGCATTGGAGAGGTTTCGTATCGTTTGGCTCTTCCTCCGCAGTTATCACATGTTCACGACGTTTTTCATGTATCTCTTCTGAGGGGATACAATTATCATCCTTTGCATGTGGTGTCCTATCCTTTCGATCAGATTCAGCCTGATATGTCTCTTCCGGAGGAGCCGGAAGCTGTTCTTGATCGCCAAGAGCGAGTTATGAGGCGTAAAGTTATTCCTTTCGTTAAGATTCTTTGGCGGAATCACCCAGAGCGAGAAGCTACCTGGGAAACCGAGGAGTCTATTCGAGCTAGTTATCCTCACTTTGTATTCTGATCTGGTATGTCTCCATTATGTTTCGATTCGTTTCATTTCTGATTCTTTTCAAATTTCGAGGACGAAATTTTTCTTTTTAGAGGGGAAGAAGTTGTAACACCTAAAATCTGAGAACATGTGAAAAGACCAAAATGCCCCTACATATTTAAAAAGTTAATTAAAAGCTTATTAAGTATCCAAATAAATCCCAAACTTCAAACAATGCACAAGTTATGTGTCCAAATAATTTTAACAACTTCATTTAACATTTGTTCAAGTGGTAAAATTACCAAAATACCCTTAAAGGGGCCGAATGACAATTTATTTATATTTACTAGGATTTAAAAATTATATAAACGTTTTAAATATGGAAATTAACTATCAATACTTATCCTCAGCTACTAGGCCGAATTTTGGCCCATATTCCCCCCCCCCCCCTAATCGGCCAAAAACTGAATAAGGTCAAATCATTCCATTTGTTTCCCCAAAACCCTATTTTGCCGACTTGCATAACACACAAACAAAAATCACATAGCCTCCATTCGACCACCCCATATGTTCTAATCAATTTTCTGTGATCAAATAACATCCAAAGAGTCCCATAAAAATACCCATTCGAATTGCTAAGGCCTGGTACGATCGTGATCTTGGTTTCCTTTGTCGAACCCTAAAAACAAGGTAATATCGATTCTGATTTATTTGACCTCTCTAAAATTCGTTTATGATTTTTCTCCTAATCCTCATATCATATATACTCTGGGAAAAATGTTGGAAAGGTCGTGAAGAAGCTTTTGGAGTCGTGGTCATTTTTGGTTCGATTTGGATCATACGCGAATACAACAAATTGTGCAGCCTTTTTCCCACGTTCAAATCTTGGTTTGGTATTTTTCTCAGGCCCCTTACATCATATAAACATCAAATAAAATGGTTGATTCGATCCATGCATGCTCTACATCATATTCGTGATTTAAAACCCTAAAAACATGTTTAATTGTGAAATATATGATCCGATCCAGAATAATTATTAATAAAATTTTTATAGGCTTATTATGATGTAATATGATCTGGAAAAATGTTGGGAAGAATTGTCATGGCCTAAATCATGTATTTCGAATTTATTTTTATTTATTGAATTTTTATTTAATCGTATGAAAGAAAAAGAGAAAAGAAATTCGTGTGACTAGGGTTTGTGATCTAGGGTTTGTTTTGTGATAATAAATGACAATTAATGATGAGGTAATGATTAAAAATGAATTAGAGTTGGTTAGGGTTTTTAATCTTGGTATTTCATGTTATACGATTTGTGATAAAAAGTTTTGGGTGAGTTTTGTAACTTTTAAAACTTAAGGGTTATTTTTGAAACTTAATTTGGATCAGGTACTATTCGAATAAAATGAGAGATGAGGGTGCTATGTGTAAATTTTGTATTTAAATGGATTAAAATGTATTTTAAACCTAATTAGGGTTTATTTTGAAAATAATTAAAAGAGAGGGACTAAACATGTAATTTCTGGAAACTTGGAGCTGTTTTGAGTAATTTAATATATTCAGGGGGTTATGTGTCATTTTGATAACTTAAGGGCATAATATGTAATTATTGATATTTAAAAGTTGAAATTGTAAATTAAAGGGTTAAATATGTAACTTTAATAACTTGAGGGACTTAATGTGTAAATTATGAATAATTAAGGATCCATTCGAATAACTTAATAAAATAAGTGCCCATTATGTAAAATGGATAAGTTAAGGGTTTAATGTGTAACTTTGAATACTAAAAGGTTTAAAGTGTAATTTTGGAAAGTAAAGGGTATAAAATGCAAAGTTATGAAACCCTAAGGACCAAATGAGTAAAAAGATTAAAAGATACCTTATTTCCATTAATAATGATTCAACTTTCTAAATATGGAAACTTTCTAAAAGTGGAAACTTACTATTTATGGAAACCTGCTAAAAATGGAAAGTTACTTAAAATGGAAAGTTACTTAAAATGGAAAGAATGAATTATGATTCACCCCTCTTCTCCTCTAGGTGTGAAGAAGGAGAGGTCCTGAGCCACATCTGTTTTTCTGAGTTTATTTCTATTTTCTGTGCTTGCAATAAGGTACGGATACTCTGCCTTTTTCAGTAAAAGGTTCCTATACATTGATTTTGAGTTATGATTTCAGTTAAGATTCCCCAAGCCACTGCTATGTTCCCTTTTGATTGAACCTTGATATGATTTGAGCTGACTTTGAGATGAAACTTTACTTATGACCTTTTGTTGATTTTGAGACCTGACTCTTAGTTTGATACCCGAGCCATTTATGTTTTTCTACCTATGGAGGTACCATAGGTATGTCTGTGATGCACCACTGGCATGACTCATGCGTGGGTGAGTGATTTCTCACGTCGTCCCTTTTATGATATTAATATGGCCATTATGACTTTGAGTATATGACTTTGAGATTGACTTTGAGTAAGGGGCGTATGGGTTGCAATCCTAGATATGTATGTTTAGTGGATTTAACTATGACTTTGAGTTGACTTTGAGGTGACTGGTGCTGTGTGCAATACACGCCTTTCACAACCCCTGGGAGCTGATCACTCCACCCTTATGATGCATGAGGACACCCCTCATATTATCTGGTTGCCTGAGAGGTATCCCCTCTGATTGTGAGATTATGATATTGACGGCTTATGACTTTGAGATATGACTTTGAGTTTTTGGGCTCGTGGTAGATGACTATCCTATTTTCTTTTCCATTATTCATTTGTTTATTCCTTATGATATTCCCCAATGCACTATACATATTGGTTCTATTTCGTTATCGTTGCTTTGTTTATGTATCTGTTCACTGGGCTTTTTAAGCTCAGCCGCATTTCTTTTCCTGCGGCAGGTATCTAAGCTAGGAGCTGGGCTTTTGCTATGGGATGAGAGTTAGAGCTTGTGTTGGAGCTTTTATCTTAGATGACCACCCTATGTTATGACTTTGGATTTGGATTATGTTCTTATTTCCTTTGGATTATTTCTTCATCTTTGAACTTATGTACTTTGACTTAAGCTGTGTTGGCTTGGTCTTTCTTATTGATTTATGTTTAAGACTTCCGCTGTGTGTGATATTATGTATGTATGCTTTGATATGTCACCATTCTTGTGGCACTTCTACCCTTGTCGGGTTGGGGTGTTACATAAACGTACAAAATAAAACGTGAAAACTGAAATCTGAAAACCCATAGGGGTTGAAAATGACTTTTTTACAAACCTAAGGTTGAAAGAAAATTTTTAGAAAAAGAAAATAAATTTTTACACTATTTAATTATTTATTATTAATTAATTACTAATTATTAATTACTTAACTAATTTTAATTAATTTAAATTATTAAAAATAACAAACTAACTTAGAAAATTAAGAAAATTTTTACAAATCTAATTAACTATCACAGGAATCCTAAAAAATTATAAAAAGTTTCTAAAAATTATATTTAGGCTAGTTTACTAATTATTATATTAAATATTAATTAATTACTAATTAAACTATTTGAATTATGAAAACTAAAATATGAACAGTAGAAATTATAAGAAAATTCCTAAAATTATTTTATTAATTATAAAAGCTAGGAAAATATAAAAACTAGGGTTTACTTAATAAAAACTAATTTTGCTATTTAATACTTAATATTAATTAATTATTAATAAACCTAATATTAAATCTAATAATTACCAAATGTTAATATAAAAATCTGAGAAAATTATTAAAATTACTTTAACATAAAAGGAAATTAAGAAAAATATAAAAATACTAAGTACTTAACAAAAATCTAAAAAGGAAAATTAAAAATTTAAATTACATTAAATAGAAACTATCACTTGAAATTAAATTATTTTTTCTGGATTTTTCTTTTTGAAAACTATTTTATACCTAAAAAAATTAAACTTTTACAAAAGCAACTTTTTTAGAACTTAAAAATAAGCCAGAATGAGCTTAAAAGCTTAGAGAGTTGACTTATGTTGACCAAAATAAGAAATAAGCTCAAATGGGCTTATGTGGGGTCCATAAGGGTGGAACTTGGTTTAACTGAGTAAAATGGACATGTTTAAGCTAAAATATACCAAATAAGATCACAGGATAAGCTAATAAGCAAGATTAAGCACTTGGTTTCTTATGTGAACACTAAAAATGGGACAAAGTTTTGGGGTGAATTCAGATGGGGTCCATAGGGTCTAAGGTCACAAGCTTGCTCAAACCTTATAGATGACCAGGAGTGGGGTTGAAAGAAACCACTTGGGGTCAGTGGGACCCACTGTGGTGGCCAGAAACCACCACCAAAGATGGTGGTGTGGTGGTGACTTGCTGATGCAGGGGAGTAGCTCAGCCTGCAGCTGACTTTGGAGGGGAATGGGGCCCACAGAAAAAATTGTAGAAATGAGGTGACTATGGAGTTTTGTAGTTTAGCTGGGGGACTTCCATCCCAAGAAGGTTCAAAGCATGAAACCAAACAGAAAAATCATTAAAATTCATGCCATTTTTGGCATTTCTGTCAAATGGTAATTTTGACTTTTTGATCAAAACATGATTTTGACTTTTATGAACTTTGGTTGCTTCTATTTGATTGAAAACATGTTAATAAGCTACTAAATGATGAAAATAAACTACACTAACAATTTATGAACTAATAAGTATTGTGATGGAACTAAAAATCTCAACAGTGGCAAAACAGGATGAATAAAAATGAGATTTGACCTTTTTTTACTATGACATATAGATATTAAGGCTTAATTAAGTTCTAATATCTTAATGTAAACTGTATGAACCAAAAAGAACAACAATAGCAGCATTCAAAACTTGGAAACAGGATTAACCAAACACCTATAATTGAAACTGAAATTGAGATTTAAGAAGCAATAGAGGATTTTAACACTAGATATCAGTAACTAAGTATATGTCAAGATATATTATACCATATTAATCACATACACATCATCCTAGTTAATAAATAACTACTAGAAAATATTATGCTAAGAATCTTAGTCAAAATAAGAGAAAGTGAGGTTAAGGTAAATACTGAACAAGCATGCAATCAAACAACATAAACCAACTTTAATATGGTTAATAAACAGTAAATAATAGATTAACTCAAAATGAACAAGACCACAGTGAAATGCAAGAATTTAAGAAAAAGCTTACTTATGGATCCTGAGCACAGAGCAATGAACCAAGGACACATGGAACTACACCTAAACTAACACCTCCCCATGGATTTATAATACCCTCAGCAATCCAAATTTCAAGCTGCTTCATGCTTTATCTTCATATCTACTAATTTTTGATTTTTCATTGATTTTTCTTACTTTTTTTTTTTATTTTTTATTTTATTTTTGGTGAAACTGAATTAGAACAAGTTGAAAACTTCATAGAGCTTGCAAAGCTCATAAATAACTCAAATAGAACTTAATGAATCAGTTGTAACATCTGTTAACAAGATTTGAGTAAGATTGAGATTTCAATGGAAATTTGCATAAAATAAATGAAACAAAGGAAACTGCAATTGTTGATGGAAATAGCTCTCAATTACACTAAAAAGTCTTAATACAACCTTCTTGATCTAAGAATTACACTGGAAACTAAAGTTACACTAAAGCGACTTTTTAAGCTAAACTATAACTATTCCTACACTAACTACTTGATTTTTCCTTCATCTCCTTGACTTGTAAAGGCCTTGGGAAGTTCCTGAGTAAATCCCACTTCCTTTTGGACCCTTGGATGGGCTTCTTTTGATCCTGGCCGTTTAAAATGGGTTTGGCGGGAAAAATTAGCAAAAGCAATTGGGCAAGTTTAGTGGGGGTTGGTTTGGCAATAATTGAGGAGAGGGGTTAGTTAGGGTTGGAGGGAAGTATTAATGAAGGGTTGGTGAGGGATTGGTGGAGATGGAGAGGAGGGGGGAGACACAGAAGCAGGAAAACGGGGGAAGAAGGAGGGATGAACAGTGTTTGGTGTTGGGTTGACCGTGGGTTGACCGGGTTAGATATCAAACGGGGTGGGAGTTTGGGCCATGGGGGTGATTGGGCTTAGGGATAGGATGGGTCAGGCTTTGGCTTGGGTGGGGTTTATACAAGGGTCCATTTGGTTTCAATAAATATTACAAGGACCAAATTGTATTTTTCTGATTTTTGAGGGACCATTCCTGCCATATTTCCAAAGTAGTACAAGGGTGAATTTTGCCAATGTTCTAATAACCAAAGGACCACAAAAGTTAATTTTTACAAAATTTTACATTCGGGGACCAAAATTGTCAATTTCCAAAACTGAGGGACTGAAATTGTATTTCCCTCAAACTTTTCACCCAAAGACCATTTTTGACAAATTTTTATTTTCCAAGGACCTTTATTGACTTTTCTTACAAAATAAATGCCTAAGGACTGTTTTTGTCAAATTTTGAAAGTCGGGGGACTGAAACTGCCAAGTATCCAAACTTTGTACGTTTTTCATCTGTTTTTACTCATTTTGCATCTAAAACATATAAAACACAATTTTGGAATATTTTTAGTATTTTGATGCATATTTGAGTGTTTTTGTATGTTTTGCAGTTCAGATTTGACCAAAAATGATGAGTGTTTGAGCACTCATCATCTATCTCTCTCTGAAATCAAAGGTGAAACTGTCGAAGTGTCTGTAAAGAAAACCACAAATAGACCTTCACGAAAGATAACCTCTGACAAACCATCAAAGGCGATCACCTTCCCTGAACAAATCTTGACCGATCTTGTTAAAGAGGTTCAAAGGTTAAAAGAGAAAATCCAACCAATAACCACAATACCAAAAGTCACTGACACCTTAACGCCTTCGTCAGGATGCTCAAACTCAACCTCTGTTAGACATAAACATAAGGTCAAGCTTTACACAACATGTACTGTGTGCAAAGGAACTGATCACCTGACCGAGGAACATCAGCAACACATGTTTTATGTTAAGAACACTTGGAAACCCTAAATATCAAAATCCACATGTCAAATACTCAAAGACCTGCAAGCAATGCAAGTACTATGGATTTAATAACCATTGCAATGATGAGTGTGTTAATTACCTAGGTTGTCAAATCTGTGGAAACTACAGTCGTGAAGCAGCATTTCACATCAAAACTGCTCCGACTCAATACACTCCACCCTTGAGGGTATTCAAAACTGTTATTCAGCGGTCTCGTGAACCCACTGAAAAGTGGGTTCATAAAAGAAACTAACCATTCACTAGTACAAAAACTGGTATTCGTCACACATAGCGTTTTTCGAACCGTCACATGGTAACATATTTACGTGACTAAATGTGCCAGAATAAAATAAATAGCCACACTTGATCCGACTTGTGTAACCATTTCGGAATTCTATTGTCACACATTTGAATATTTATGCAACTACAGGTAACTGGAAAAAAATGGGATTATTTAGTCACTTATAATTTAGGATGTGTGACAGATACAAATGAGTTTGAGACATTAATCACACTATATATATACGTATGTGACAAATATATGTCACACAATTGAACAGTGTGACCAAAATCCATATATGGTCACATGAAGTAATTGTGTATGTAGCTAAATCATATAGTCAAGTTTGTCACACATTATTTAAATGTGACTACTATTGTTTGCTGAATATTTAGCCACATATGATTTGAAATGTGTGACAACAGAAAAGTAAGTTTGAAGCATTAGTCACGATATGCATTTAAAAGTGACAACTATATGTCACACACTTAATGTGTATAGTCACATAAAATTGAAGCACGGTCATGTTACTATAGGGTTTATAATAGTCACACCATATCACAAATGTGTATCTAAATGATGTTTATGGCCACATTATAAGGGTATTATATGGGACCAATACATTCAAAGTAGTCACATTGTGAAATATTCATGTGACTATTGTTTATAGCAAAATGTGAACTCAGTTATCATTAACCTTGATATTAGTCACATTGAGTTTTTGTGTGACTGAATTAAAGATGCTATATATATGGTCACATGAAGTATTTATTTAGGTGTCTAAATCATAGACTCATATCTTGTCACACATTATTTAAGTGTAGTCACAAATCGATACATATGGTCACACATTTCTGATAACTTATGTACTTTGTAACCCCTATAGGAATAGTGTTACTTGACTTTCTAAAGTCAATTTTCAACTTTAATGAAGTAACATGTTACTAAAGTGCCTGCAAGTGCATATACATGATATGGGCATTCCCAAGATCAGATACAAAGAAGAACATACAATTCTCTGTTTAATGAAAACAGAGAAGCTACACCCATGCTACCTCCAAATACCTTATCTTTTTTTATTCAGTTATTGCATTTGTCTCTAATACTGAGCATGAATTCTTTCAATGAGATCTTTAACTACCTCTGTACGTTCTTCACATATGATCTTTATAGATATCATCACAACAAGTAAATTAGCACTCAAAGGATACTCTTTTTCTGCAAGCATAAAAACATCAACTCCATCTTGTGTTAATAAGTGATGCACATTGCAACTATCATAAAACTTGCATCAAGTTGAGAGATCATGAATTGCCAACACCATCGTGAAATAGGGTTTTGTGATTTGTGGATTTTGAAAATGATTGATAAAAGATGTTAGTGTTTGTGATTATAGAGAAATTATGTGTGCATGAAACTGAATTACCGATTTGATTGGGGATTTAAACCATTAAGTGTAAATGTTACCAATCCACCCCTGCACTCTCAGTTCTAGCAGTACAAACCCAGCTGCAGTAAGATTTTCTTAGCAGCAGAATCTTTTTATTTATTTATTTATTTTTTAGTGCAAAGAGTGAATCATTATATTAATATCAACAAGTAATGAGAAAATTAAGCAATGACAAAAGTACGGGAATTAAGATTAAACATTTTCCATTAAAACTTGAAATGAAAAATTACAAAATACTGTACAAACCCAGCTGCAGTAACGTTTTCTTAGCAGCAGAATCTTTTTTTTTTTTTTTTTTTTTTTTTTTTTTTTTTTTTTTTTTTTTTTTTTTAGTGCAAAGGGTGAATCATTATATTAATATCAACAAGTAATGAGAAAATTGAGCAATGACAAAAGTACTGGAATTAAGATTAAACATTTTCCATTAAAACTTGAAATGAAAAATTACAAAATACTAGAAATAAAAGTTACACATTCTAAAAATTTACTAATGTAATTTTGGAGATTTCTCCAGGTCAAATCCCACATGTGCAGCTTCGTAATCCAACCCATCAAACTCCACATCAGATAAATCATCATCATCCAATGTCTTGTACGCCTTGGGATGTTGTTTGAGAGATGGTTTTTTTTGTTGCTTTGCTCCTTTTCATCCTCAACATGTTGTTTGATAGATTATGTTTTTGCTGTTTTCTTTCTTTCAGCAGCCCACCAATCGTACCACGTATTTCCATCCCATTTAACTTTTTTTTACACTTTTTGCCGCTTTCTTTTTTGAAGCAGACCGACTTGAACCTTCTTCTTCAACCCATTGTGCTGATCTCTTTTTGTTTGCAGACATTGTTTATGAATACTTCTTGCAGGTTTTTGTTTAGAGATTTGAGAAACTAGGATTTGTGATTTGAGATACACATGGAAACGAGTATAAAAAGGGGATATGAGAAAACCAAACGACCTATGTTTAATGCAGGAAAGGATTTATAGGATAAATACTAAGTTCCAAATATGTTAACCATGGTGGTATGTGGCGTATTAATTAAGAGAGTAGAAAGAAAAGTAGGATCCTTTAGAGAATGAGAGGAAATAAGAAAAATGTATTAGCTTGAATGAAAGGTCCAACCCTCTCCCTTCGTGGGAGAGGGGTATTTATACTTACAAATAAAACGCCCTCTACTGGGCTGTGGATCAGGCATAGAGTGGGTAAAGACCCGACCTTTTTCCATGGTGTTACTTAAACTAATACTAACTACATAACAAACTAACTACGAGCTAACTTAATGCTATTACATCATTTAGGTGACCGAGACTTTTATAGGAATAATTGTATTCCTAACAATCTCCCCCTAAGCTAGGTCACCTTTGAAATTTAAGCTCTTTGTCTTAAAGCATTCTTTAGATCTTGTAGCTCGTATGTTCTGATTCTTCATTTTTGATCTCACTTTGTACATCAAGCAATGATCTTATGATTTGGGTTCCTTTGGAATATGTGATCTTTTAGCTTCTTTGAGATCATCAGCCACAGTAAATCTCCAAGCTCATCCTTAGTCGTATTGCCTTCATGTGATGTAGTGACATTAGGACCGTCATGCTCACACCCTTCTATATTAGGAGACTTTTCATCAGAGTTGCGGAAACGTTGTTGGTAGTTTCTTTAACTTTCATGATCATCATTGATAGTGAGTAGGATGTGTGAGCATGAGGTATGGATTGACACGATTCAGCTGGAATTAGGAACCATAAATGCCATCTTTATATGTGTCCCTGAAATAAAATAGTTAGCAATAAAGACAGAGAACAAATATGGCTTTTTCATTCGTTCAGCGAGGACAGACTACCCTCCGGTTCTGTTGTTAAAGAAGACTCTCCTTGACAGGAATTTCCAGCTTGTAGTAATGAATCTTCCAAAGAATCCACTTCGGAATCTTCATACTAAGCATGTTCTCATACCGGAACGTCTCAAAGCAGACAGCACGATAGAGTGAATCGGTGAATTTATATTCACTTATTGATGAGAAATTGATTTATAGAAATCACTCGCGTGTCAAATAATAAACATTTTTGAGACACGACGAGAGTTTTATGCTTTGAATCACATTTCCATCAAAAATACTTTTGTTTGCAAGATTATACACAATCCATGTGCTAGAAAAATAGTTTGTGAGCACATTGAAAGGTTTTTGCAAAAGTATTCGTCAATCCATTTCCTTGAACAAGTTTGATTCAATGTTGAATCACACCATTGTTGCTTTCCAGTTGTCACTTGATCATTGATCCAAGATGGATCTCACATGTCACCTACCAAGAGCTTGAATGATGTTCGCTCTAGAAGGATTTCCATCTTCATCGTGAATATTTCCATATCACTCGGATGTTCTAGCAATACCACAAGGATAATGCGTAGGACTCTAAACATTTTATCTTACTTTCCACATTGTGTGAAATAGTAAGTATATTGAAATTGTGTCCTAGTGAGATTTATCGATGATATCTTGGCTCTAGACTCAATAGTGCATTTTGATCCGCTCGTGGAGACTGGGGAGGCATCTCCTGTTTTAGGTATCAACATACCTCGCAATGAGCGGTCGATACTTTGCACAGGGTTCCGCGTGAGAGTGAAACAAGATCTTTTAAGAGAACTTAAGTGGTTGGGAAGTTTAGTGCAGTGCGTCACTGGGTCCATGACGTCTTGTCTTCAATACCGGTGTTACCTTAGTAACCGCCAGTAGCTTTTGAATTGAACCCGGTTTCTGCCCTAAGGTTGAAAATATATGGAGGGCTATTTCTTTTCACCCTATCTCATTTCATTTCTTTTTCATTCTTCAACCCCTTCAGTGCTTACCGAGATTTCATCACTAGAACCTTGTTGGGTTTGTTCCAGTCCTAGCTCTATCTCAGTCGACACTCTGCCCTTTCTCACTTTTCTCCTTTTTTAATCATTCCTAAGGACTTCTACTCTATCTATAGGATTGTCCCTGGGAAGATCCTTCCGGTTCTGGTGGATCATGGGAACTCATACCTAACCTTATCAACCTTATAACTCCATTGCATAATGTAAAGTGGTCGGTCTTTGGTATCATTCCATAAACGCCTTTTGCTCCCCCTCAATCTGTGCATCGATATTCGAAAGAGTTTAGCACATATGTGAGAGCCTATTTTTGAGTCTAAAAGATCACGTTAGATTATCAGATTTCATATTTAAATCACATTCTCTCCCCCGATCAAAAATTTCAAACCTTTAGAGATTTTGGATCTCAATTGATTTAAATAATTTAGAAAAGGTTTGGGAGAGAAATGCGGTCAGTTTTAATATTTTCTGATAAAAAAGGAACCTTTTTCTGCTCCTCCTCAATCTGTGAGGGAGGTTGTTATGAGTCAGAAGTGATGAGTTATACGAAAGATTTGAAGTTTTAATGAAAAACTCTTTGAAAAAATTTTCATTCCGATACATAACCATCACAAGTTGTTTTATTGTTTATTTTGTACAAAGTGGAGAGTTTTGATGATACATAAAATTTTGAGAAATCACTCTCCCCCTCAATCAATGACAGATGTTAAAACAGAAATAATTTGATGTCATTGATTGAGTGATGAATTTTATGACAAGTTTCAAGTTTGATTTATTTTTAAAAGTTTCATGGTACCACCAAGTCTTTTACAAATACTTTCTGGAAGAATCATAAAAGGAAAAGTATTTGTGATAAAAAGAAGATTTCTCTTCTTATAAAAGAAATGATGAACTAAAGCGTACATCAGATCGAGGGTGCATGAATGTAAAGTAATTCACGCTCGGATGAACGGCACCCTTTGGTAGGAACAACCGTCTTTTTGGCAACGTGTTTTCCTCATTTTGAAAACTGGGTTGCTATCTGAAGTAATAGCAAGCCATATTTTTGAAGTCCGGGTTACAGCCTGAAATAACTGCAAACCATAATTTTGAAGTCCGGGTTACAGCCTGAAATGACTGTAAGCCATAATGAAAGAATGTTTTGAGAAACGACATGTTTTAGAAAATCATTATTTGAAAAAGAAAAACTCTTGCTCAAGCATATCTATGATTCCGTATCATTATTGAATGACATTTCTAGAAATGTACATAATATTGATTACACAAAAGACATGTTGTGAGAGGAATATTTTTTGAATTTTGTAGTTTTTCAGATTTTTATGGTTTTTATAGGTTTTATAATTTTCTATTTTCTTTTTGTTTTAAATTATGTACACATGATATGTGAAATCAATCCTTCACTCTTCATTCTCTTCCTGAAGACTTTTAAGAGTTTCTGGAGTAAGGCTCTTCATCCCAAGTCGTGGAAGAATGAACTGGAATCTTTCTCGAGAGAGAGCCTTAGTAAAGATATCAGCTAGTTGAAACTCTGTCCTCACAAAGTAGAGTTCCACTATCCTTTTCTCAACCTGTTCTCTGATGAAGTGATGATGGATGTCAATATGCTTGGCTCTAGAGTGATGGACATTGTTGCAGCACAAAGCAATGGCACTTTTGTTATCACAATACATTGGGATTTTGTTGAAGTCATACCCATAATCTGATAGTTGAGATCTCATCCACAAATTTTGAGCACAACACAAGGACATGGCAATGTATTCAGCCTCTGTGGATGATATCGATGTGCACATTTGCTTTTTAGATGACCAGCTTACAAGTTTCTCACCCAAAAATTGAGCACCTCCTGACGTGCTTCTGTGAGTATCTTGACACCCCGCATGGTCAGCATCTGAGTAAGCCGTATGAGCCATTGCATTGTCTTTAGGGTACCAGAGACCCATGTGAATGGTCCCTTGAAGATATCTAAATATTCTCTTGACTGCTTCCAAGTGCCTTTTGGTAGGCTTGGATTGATACCGAGCACACATGCAAACTGCGAATCAAAGGTCTGGCCTACTTGCTGTGAGGTACATGAGAGATCCAATCGTGCTCCTGTATTTGGTCTGTTCAACAGATAGGCCTGTTGAATCGTCATCAAGTTTGGATCGTTCAACCATTGGTGTGTCATCTGTGTCACTTGAATCAAAACCAAACTTCTTTAGAATGTCACTAGCATATTTGGCTTGATTAATGAAGATTCCGCTTGGGTTTTGTGAGATTTGTAAGCCCAAGAAGAAAGACATTTGTCCCATCATAGACATTTGGAATTTGGAACTCATTTCTTTCGTAAATCGATCACATTCATTGGAGTCGGACAATGCAAAGATGATATCATCTACATAAATTTGAACATGAAGCAGATGGTTTCCAGTCTTCCTAGTAAACAAGGTAGGGTCAACAACACCCTTGGTGAATCGGTTTGCAAGAAGAAACTTGGAGAAAGTGTCGTACCAGGCTCTAGGAGCTTGTTTTAGACCATATAGAGCTTTCTTTAAATGATACACATGATTGTGTCATTCAGGGTCCACGAATCCTTCAGGCTGAGTAACATAGACTACTTCTTTCAAATCTCCATTCAGGAAAGCAGTCTTAACATCCATCTGATAAACAATCATGTTACTGCTAGCAGCATTGGCAAGGAAGATTCTAATGGCCTCGATACGAGCAACTGGTGCAAATGATTCTTCAAAGTCAATTCATTCTTGTTGACTATATCCTTTTGCAATTAGCCGAGTCTTGTTTTTCAGGACGCCACCATGCTCATCAAGCTTTACTTTGAAGATCCACTTGAGAGCGATGATCATTGCACATTCAGGTGGTGGTACTAATTCCCATACATCAAGACGATCAAACTCATGTATTTCTTCTTGCATTGCTATGAACCAGGATACTTTAGTTAATGCATCCTTGAAATCTTTGGGTTCGATCTTGGATAAGACGGAATTGAAGAAGCACCACAAGGCATCAGTGGCAAGTTGTTTTCTGGTGGACACAGGTCGTGAGGGATTTCCTATGATGTTGTCAATAGGGTGATCAGTTGTCCATTTTCCGAGATATTCATGGGGTTGAGGGTAGTGGACCGATATAGCATTGTTGGATTCCCCTGAGGATGATGCTTCATTGGAAGATTCAGGAGCAAACACATTTTCAAATGGTTCATCTTCAGGTGAAGCAAAAGGATTAACTTCACATGTGTTTTCAGCTGTCATTCCTTGATGTACAGAAGGTGATTGTACATTTGACCCATGTTGAGAGTTGCTACATTATGGAGCATCCAGATCTAAAGAGATGGAGGTAGACGGACCATTAGTGGCATGAGGGGCATCTACAGTAATAATATAAGGATCTGCAGCCTGCTGTACAGGTTCGTGAGGTTGCTGTGATTTGAAGTACTCATCAAACATAGGGTCAAATAACTGCTTCAATTCTTCACACGTGGGAGGAACATAAGGAGTGACAGGGTTGTTATTCTGTACAAGTCCCGAACTAATTGGTTTAGGAGATAAAAGATTTGGTGAGGGTCCAGAACTGGTGTGTCCTGAAGCCGTATGCTCTGTCAGCTCATCAAACGTGACATGGATCGTTTCCATGATTTGTCGGGTTTTTTTGTTGTAGATTCGGTACCCTTTTCGATCTGGTGCATATCCAACGAATACCTAAATATCAGCCTTAGCTTTAAGCTTCCCTAAGTATTCACTATTGTTAGTTGGATAACACAGGGCTCCAAACACACGAAGAAAGGAGAGATCAGGCTTTTTGAGATGCACCAGCTCATAAGGTGTCTTGTTGTGGAGAGGATGTATCAACGACCGATTTTGAGTGTAACATGTAGTAGCAATAGCGTCAGCCCACAGAAACATTGGTGTTCTAGAGAATATCAGCATAGTGCGAGCAACTTCAACAAGTGTGCGATTCCGTCTTGCAAGAACTCCATTTTGTTGACGGGTTCTAGGAATACTCTTTTGATGACTAATGCCGATACTCTCATAGAATTGAGTGAGTCACTGGTTTACAAACTCAGTTCCATTGTCGGTGCGAATGATTCTAACGGTCTTGTTAAGCCTTACTTGCAACTGCTTGATGATTTTGATGATGATTTTGGGAGTTTCATCCTTGGATCTTAAAAACTTCACCCATGTAAATCGTGAGTAATCATCCACAATTACAACGATGTATCTTTTTCCATTGAAGCTCTGCACTCTCATGGGTCCGCACAGATCCATGTGAAGGGTATGGAGGACTTCAGTGTTGGAGTTGGCAGATTTTGGTTTGTGAGTGTGTTTCTTGATTTTACCCAATTGACATGCTGAGCAAAGATGATCTTTTTCATACTTCAATCTGGGCATCCCTCGAACAAGATCTTTTCGAGAAAGTTCATTAATGGTGCCGAAGTTCAAGTGGTTCAAACGACGGTGCCATAACCATGATTTGTTCTTAGAGGCCTTAGAGACCAAACAAATTGGAGAGGACCGCATCATGTCTTCGATAGAGATAGTATACAAATTAGTGCCACGACTTCCTTTAAGAAGATCAATTCCATCCAATTCTCTAACAAAACATGTGTGCTTTCTGAAGGCCACTTCGAGATCAGAGTCACAAAATTGACCAACAGAGAATAGATTATGCCCAAGTCCTACCACATAATAGACTCTAGAAATCACACTGTCACCGAACACATAATCACCAAATCCCATAATGGCTCCAAAATGGTCGTTTCCGAATCTGACAGTCCCGATAAACTTTTTCACAAAATTTATGAGCCGAGAGCGATCCCTAGTCATATGTTTTGAGCAGCCTGAGTCCAAATACCACAGGACGATTTGTACGACCTGCATTTGAAACCAGACAAATATGGATAACCGAAAAACATGGATCCCCAAGTGTAATTTGGATCCAATTGGTTAGCACAAGCATACTTAACAGAGACACTAAAGGGAAACGATACTAGTGGATGCAACTAACTTATTATCAAGGCATTGAGTCACTAAAGGGAATTTCCTACCATTTGCCTTCCATTTCTTAATCGCTAAATATTTAGGATCTGGTATTCTTGTTAATGGACACTGGCTTCCTAAAGTGAATTTTCTTCCAGTGGGTTTCCACTGATATCCTACATTGGTAAACAACTTTCCTCTAGCTTTCCAAGTATGGTTTTCCAGTTTATGTGACTTAGCAAACATAACTGAGTATTTGTAAGAGGATAGCAAAGATGACACACCACAATCATCATGATTACTAGAAATTAAACAACCATTACAAGTCTTATAAGTCTCATTAGAATTTGAATTAATTACAGTACGCTTATCGCTAATACTAGAATCAACACGATTCTTTTCACTCAGATCAATCTTATTGTTCCTAAGGTGGTCTTCTACTTTCTTCCCTTGAGCACTTTTAGCTGGCGAAGTCCTATCATTCCTTGTATTGTATCTAGATTTTGACCTACTAGCTTTAGTGTCATTTCTTACTCCTGTAGAATTGACGATGGGAACATTAGATTATTGCATAGTTGTTTGGTTTCTAGGTGGTGATGTGCTGTGATCAAAACTAGCCAATGGTATATCAACGGTAACATGCTTTTTCAAATTCTTAGATGAGGATGCGACTTTTCTATCTTGCATGTTGAGACTCTTGGGGCACGTACCTATGGTATATTCTAACAATTCTTGTGACCGTTTGGTGAGAAAACCAATGTCTGATAATGTGTTATCAAAGGTTCTCACCATTTTATCTTCTTTAATGGTCTCACGGGTCATGTCAAGGCAATTCTTAAGATGTCTGAGGTAATCACTATGGACTAACTCATTGTTCCTAAGGGGAAGCGGTATGTACACAGCCTCACACGCATATTTTTTACATTCACATACCATTGATTTGTCACTTGAGATGACCGGCAATTTCCCTTTTACCCGAGTCTTTAGATTCTCAATTTCATTTAGCAAAGAAGTTATCTTTTCATTGGTTTTATCACGAGTGATCTTAATTGAATCATATAAATCTTTGTAATGTTGTTTAACTTTCGAATTTTTTAGCTTGAAAACATTCATTTTCATTTTTGAGTTTATTGATCATGTTTTGAAGTTGGAAATTCTGAGAATCTACAGACTGTGGTTTATGGGTGTCGATCACATCATTCATGGAAGATTTCAGGTGGGTAATATGGACCCTCAATTTCCGAATCATGTTAGTGTGAGCTTGAATTTTTTCAACCCTTTTTGCTAATTCAAAATATGTATCAAATTCAAGAACATCTGAAGATGTCTTGACCTTTGATATTTTAATCCTTTCTTCTGAATGTTGATATTTTAATTGTAGATTGATGCGTGGGAATTGCACCAGGCTTTACCTCTCGAGGGATCTCGAGAAGCTTACAACCACCACCAGGCAGTGTACCTGATCGTTGCAGTATAGTATAGTGACAAGTACCGGGGGATTGATCGTTCAACTCAGGAATAGTGTCGCTAGGATTAGAAAGCCTAAAACCTAGGTCTAGAGGTGAGGGATGATTCTTTTTGTATTTTTATATTTTATAAAAGCAAGTAAAAATCTCGGGTTTTTAGAGGAGTGGGCGGAATTAGTTGCTATTCAACTAACCCAATAACTAAGATGCAATCAAAATAAAATAACTAAAATCAAAATAAAACTAATTTAACTAGTGGTATGAACAATAGATGGGAGAATTGTGTTTACTTAGATTTCACTACTCCCTAGATATCTTTTACAGGTTAATTGTTTGTTACAGTTGCGTGGATGACGGGTTATATTCCTTAATACCAATCGTGGGGTAGCGTACGTACTTCCCCAACTCTATAAGCTCCTACTTCACTCCTATGTCGAGCCTGCAAGAAGCTCCTAACATGGGATCACTAGAATTCGCTCATGCATTAAATACAACCATAAAAACCTTAGTACGCATTGGTTCATGTTTCTTAAGACGTTCAAGCATGTTACACAATGGAAGTATGCCAGTTTTCTTAAGCCTAACATCAAAATCATTCATCCATTACAACTATAAACAAGCGATTAACCTATAATCAACATCTAGGTTTCATTACATCTAAGCAAACACACAATAGATCTAGCCTAGCATGTTAAAATCAAGACAAGCGTAAGTGTAGGACCTTATATCTATCAACTTTAACACAAATATAAGCACTAGAAGAAGGAAAGATGGTGACTTGATATGATATGTGTGTGGCGTAAGTATTGAAAGAGAATGATAAGATGAAGAGAACTTTTATTAATAAAACACACACAATACACACCCAAGCACACACCTCAAATGAGCTTTGAGGTGTTTATATAGTACAAGATATGCCATAAAAGGCTTTCCATGGGCTTGGTCTTGGGCTTGGTTTTCTTTTACATAAAAAGGCTTATATTACTTAACCTATGACATATTAGCTTACCAAGACCAAGGCCCATTTGACTATTATAATAACATAAACTACGACACACTACAACGTTACAATAAACGAGAATGACCATCACTTTCTAATATAATTTTTAATGCTAACAATCTCCCCCTAAGGGGTGGTCATTCGAATGATGCTCCACGTGATTAGGTCTTCTTTGTTCTTTGTTGTTGACCATTGTGTGTCGCAGTATAATAGTCATTAGTCTTTGTTCGTTCATGCTTTGTGATCTTTGATGATTGACTTTTGATCGTTCTTTGTTCTTTTGTGATGTGGAGCGATCTGCCTTTCAACACTTCTGCGTCTGTGGTGGTTGTCTGCCATTCCAACATGCTCATACATCTTTGGACTTTGATATTCATATGCGCGTAGTTCCCTTTCTTATACTTTGTAGATTCTTCTTTTTGGCGTAGAATCTTTCTTTGAACGTTGTGTAGTATATATCTTTGAGGAAGCTTTCTTTAACTTCCAGATGTATGTATGAGCATGCGGAATATGTCGCCATGGAGGTGATGTGTAGCTGCATGAAAACAGTTAGCAATAAATCAACTGGTACTTACAGGTTTGAATTAGAGATCGTCAACAGCATAGTGTGAAGACTCCTTCTAACCCTTACCAAGACCGTTCCCATGTCAGATACTCCCGAGGGAGCTTACAAGACGTACTTAGTAGCTCAATGACTGGGTGAGTCGCTGGGGATCACTCCACGACTGTAGACCGTTTGAAACCACCGCGAACACTAAGCGTAACCCATAAGGAATTACCGAAGTGACCTGCTGTCAGGGCTGTTTGATGTTGACCCTGGCAGGAGTTTCCATTCAATCATTGAGAAACACTTGTGTGAATCCTCTCATAAATGTTCTGGCAGATTGCTAAGATCTGCGTAGGACTCTTTAGTTTACATCTGGCATCCTTATTGTTGGACAACCAGTGCACATTTGGTTTCTTATGCGGAGATTAGGGAGAGGTTTCCTGCTTCAATATCAACCATCTCTAAGAGACAGGTCGATAGATTACACTAGTTCCCCGTGAGAATGAAACAAGCTCTTTTAAGAGAACTTGAGTGGCTAGAAGGTTAAGTGCAGTGCGTCACTGGGTCCATGACGTCTTTATCTTCAATACCAGTGTCACCTTAGTAACGACCAGTAGCATACGAATTGAACCCGGTGTCTGCCCTAAGGTTGAACATATGGAGGGCTATTTTTTTTCACCCTTTTTCATAACTTTTCTTTTTAATTCTTCAACCCCTTCTTTCTCTTTTCTCACTTTCTCCTTTTTTCAATCATATATAAGGACTTCTAATTCTAATCTATTGGATTTATCCTTGGGTAGATCCCTCTGGCTTTGGCGGATCATAGGACCGTTTTTCCTAACCTTATTCACCATATAACACCATGACTATCCTATAATTGCCATGAAACCATTTATGAAAAATCTCTCAAAGTGTTTATGATAATAAAACAAATTGTTAACACTTCGAGAGTTTTGCATTTATTTTGAAGGACTCCCCCTTCACATGTGCTCATAAATTTTTAAGAAATTTGCACATGCGTGAGGAGTTTGCACTTTTTGAATTGATCCACTTTCAGTGAACATGACCGATTTGAGACACACTTACATCACTAGTTAGACTAGCTTGAAGTTATTACCCGTCCTGGTCAAGTCTAAAGAAAGTCTCTCGATACGGTACACTCTACTCAGACAAGTCCTATTCGAGACACGCTTACATCACTAGTTAGACTAGCTTGAAATTATTACCCGTCCAGGACAAGTCTTTTCGATTACTGACATTTTAAGCTTCGTCAATTCATTGTTACTTACTGAGTCGAGCTCTTCTGAGATTCAGTCACAAACTTTAGTCACATTTTAATCATGTCTTCTCCCCCTCAAAAATATCATATTGTGATATTTTTGATATCAACTGATTAAGAAAAAGCTTTTGGAGAGATAGACAGATTTGATTTTGCATGAAATCAGAACATTTTTGTTTTAGAAATACTCCCCCTCAAAACTCGCATATGTTTTTGAGAAATGTTAAACTTTTTAAAGTTTAGAGGGAAGGAGTCTTAAGCAAAATTCTGAAAGAGAAAGAAGTTTCAGATTTGTTGAATTTTGCATCAAGGTTTTATGGAAAAACAAAGACTTTTCCTTTTTTGAATAGGAATGTCGCACTGAGGCGTACAACAGTGTCCATTTTTAGGATAAGTGCGACTTTGTTGATGAAAATCATTTTTGCGTAGCACTTTCCTTTCTTTGAAAACTTGAGTTGTGCACTGTAAGGTATACACAAGTCATTTTGAGGATGAGCACCGATTTTGATAGATTTTGAAAATCTTTTTGAAAAATCTTGAAAATGTGGTGCTCATGATGTAAGAGAATTTTTGTTTTTAAGATAAGTGCTCGAAAGATATTTGAAACCTTCATTTTTGATTAAGCACTTTCCTTTCTTTGAAGAACGAGTCCTTAGCTGAAATACTAAGAAGTCATCATTTAAGTTCGGGTTTCGTACTGAAGCATACGAAAGCCATTGTGAAGAAACTTTTTGAGAAACGACATGTTTTGGAAAAACATTATAAAGAACTCCCGCTCAAGCATCTGTACATGTCCGTATCATTGTTGAATGACATTTCTAGAAACGTACAGAATATTGATTTATACGAGAGACATGTCGTGAGAAGAATATTTTTGGATTTTTTGATTTTATATTATTTTTGTATTTTTTTTGAAAATTTTTATTTTTGTATTTTGTTTTTGGTGGTTGTTATAAAAGAAATGGAAAATCAAAAATAGAAGATTGAAAGAATGATTTTGTAGAATTTACAGAATTTGAACCCTTTGATGAACTGGGTTCTGAGATAGTTGAAGCACCTGCAACCAAAGACGAAGATGTTTCACAAATAACAGTGTTAGTAGTATATGAATCATCACTCAGCGGGTGTTGAATATCAACGGTAGTAATGGTTTCTACTTCCTTATCCTGAAGATTATCACTATTATTTGTCTTGGAGCAACTATCAAAAATCTTTCCTGTGGGAATCCATCTAAGACCAACTGTTTTAAAAACTTTCCCGGTAGGAATCCACCTAAGGTAAGATCTAGATGTAGTTTTCTTATCAGATGCAGCGGAAGTCTCAGTCTTGGAAAAACTTCATTCTTTAGATATCCACCTATTAGGTTTCTTAACCTCTTGCTTCTTATCAACGGGTTTGTTTCGGTTTGGTGTCTTAGTGGATTGTGTCTTGACACTTAACTTGTTTCGGTTTGGTGTCTTAGTGGATTGCTCTGATACCACTTGTAGGACCTTATATCTATCAACTTTAACACAAATATAAGCACTAGAAGAAGGAAAGATGGTGACTTGATATGATATGTGTGTGGCGTAAGTATTGAAAGAGAATGATAAGATGAAGAGAACTTTTATTAATAAAACACACACAATACACACCCAAGCACACACCTCAAATGAGCTTTGAGGTGTTTATATAGTACAAGATATGCCATAAAAGGCTTTCCATGGGCTTGGTTTTCTTTTACATAAAAAGGCTTATATTACTTAACCTATGACATATTAGCTTACCAAGACCAAGGCCCATTTGACTATTCTAATAACATAAACTACGACACACTACAACGTTACAATAAATGAGAATAACCATCACTTTCTAATATAATTTTTAATGCTAACAGTAAGATATATTCAAACAACATATAGACATATTGAATGAATTGAAAGGATACTTATCTCAATTGAACATGACGGGTTTCAAAGGGTGAAAACCCTTGAAAATACTGTAAAAGTCGTGTTAGGGTTTATGCTATTCGACCCTAAAATTCTCCTCTCTTTAGAATGAAAATTACAAAAACTATATATAGATTTACTAAGGTGACGGCGTCAAGAAGAAAGTTCTGACGTCGTCAACCCGCCGCCAAAAATATAATCGGATTGCCTAGATCCAGATCTGACGCCGTCATGTGTAATGCTGCTCTAGGCCATCACCACTTTTACTCTTGACGCCCTTGCCTTGACGCCGTCACGTTTTCTTTGGGCCGTCACCAAAATTGCTCTTGACGCCGTCATCAAAATCTTCTTGACACCGTCAGGTACTGTTCCCAGCAAGGAAAATTAAGACTTTGCCGTTTTCTTCACTTTTATGCTTCAAAAACGTCCAAAATGCTTCCTTTTCCAGAATTCACTCCCAAAGTACCTAAAATCACAAAAGGAACGATTTAGGGCAATATTTGATCAAATAAATCCAAATTCCGGCTTAAATGACCCCATAAAAATGGATCATTTTTCGCCTCATCATATACCCTTACACTTGAGATTTGCTTGTCCTCAAGCAAATGCGCTTTTATTCTAGTCAAAATACAAGTTAGGGGTCATTTAACACTAATATAAAAGTAATTACAACAAATAATCGTTCCACTAAAGACCAAAGACAAGCACGGAGGTCATACACTAGCACCTCACAAATAGTGTTTAGATACTCACATCTCTCGGGCGTAATAAAGTATATATCACAAAATAGAAATGGAAAATATCTCTCACTACCTGTCATAACAAAATAGATTACCATAGGCTTGGGTAAGGATCAAACCTCCACCACATGGCGTAAGCACCTAGGATAAACTATTAAAGAGGTCTTTTAAAAGGGTTATAAGGTTAGGTGTAGGGATATGGAATACACGGTTTTGTTGGATATAGGCAATCTTTACTAGTGGGGAGTTAATAATCTTGGTTAATTACATGTACAATATGGCGTTGCTAAGCCAAGACTAGACTCGACTTAAGCTAATAAATGAAAAAATTACAAAAACATAAAACAAACATAGAATGAAACGGGATGGTAGTCCGTATTTTTTTTCTTTTCTTTTTCTATTTTTTTTTTGTTTTTCTTGATTTTTCGATTTTTTTTATTATTTTTTTTTTAATTTTTCATACACTCTTACCCTACCATCCAAAATAATACATCATAGGGAATGAACATTCCCCTTACACTTGAATTTTTACATACTTTACAATAAACTAATCTAATGACTCGAATTAAGATAATCAAAACACTTGGAGTACTTTTAAGATAAACGCACATATGGGGGTAATATATGATGTTCTTCCCCATTACTCCATAACATAAGTACTTTATCCATGAGGCCCAATCGTCCCAAAACAATATGTACAAGGATATGACTCGACTTAGCAACCATATAATCAATTAGATAATTAACTAAGGGTTAAAACAAATAACAATAAAGCACTAAAGATGAGTGCATACACGAAAGGCTAAGGCGATTTGGGTGTACATTTAAGTGGGTTGTAACAAATTCTTCTTTTAAGTAAGATGCTTAAAGTTAGAAACGAAAAGATAGGCTCGGAGGGGTGTACTAGGGGTTTCGTGTTCTAAAAATGAGTATAACGCTAAGGTGTGGGAAAAATCAATTGACTTAACTAGCCAAGTAATATGACTTAAATGGTCAAGTAATTATGATACGGGTTTAACACAAGGGTGATCCTAATGCCTCTTATCATGTAGTAAATCCTACTACACAAATGTAGTCTCACTAGCGGTCTTGGGATGCATCACTAACGCAAGTTCTAGAATCTAAATGCTACCGGTACACTCATAAGCACTAATAGTAAATGCTTTTCCTATCAAATCTAAGGGCGAACCTCACATATTTGGGTGGAAAATTTTTCTGAATGGTACGGTTTTGTGCTAGTCGTACAATCTCCTATCCATGAGACGCTTGCTAAGGCTAAAGTTTCACTCCTAAATGTTGTAAAAAAATTTAAATTTGGCGCTAAAATTACACTAACAAGTATTTCTCATAGTTTTATTACACATCTACCATCAAACAAACAAACTCAAGCGAAAGTGTATACTATAAGGTATCATCATTTTACCCTCCCCTGACACTTAGGATGAACATTGTCCCCAATGTTCAATTAAAGATTGTAAAAGTAAAACAGGTAAAAGAATGAAATCAAATACTCCCCTGATTCGCTCGGTATGGATAGTATGGTAACAAGGTTAGATCTTCCTCCAAGAAAATGAACCATCAAAGCTTCCCTTCCAGAATATAAATCATCTTCTTGTCATACATAACCTGTTAAACCTGAGAAAACAAACAAGGCAACCTCGCGTAAAATCGGCGGCAATTTATATATACTAATATATCCTAGAAAAATAACATATATATCTTAAATTGCTTTCTAGGAATTAAAGGGATATAATGCTTGTGGAGTGATGTTTGCAGATTTCTTGGAGTTTATAAAACTAAAGATTCAACAAAAACTTTAAGACTCCGTTAGAAAAACAAAACTAGCAAAATTTCCAGATTTTTACACATGAAGCCATCAGGAATTTCTTCCTGACGCCGTCAGAAGTGACCTGCATAAATTTTTACGTTAAGTTTCTGGAAAATTTCTGGAAAAACTTATGTCCTACTTTCTGGAAAATCCTGCAAAACATCATTATGACTCGATACAAGCATTTGACTCTAACAAATACGAATATACATGTCCATTTAATATTGTAGAGAATCATGATCGATTTTGTTTCTTAAAAACATATTTGGGGTTTCCCCTTACACTTATCTTTTGCGAAATACCTTTGGATGAAGTTAAAACTAAGCCAAACGACAAAATAAAGTATTTTCACCATTTAGTTTTGAAACATGATCAACCAACAATAAAAATAAAACATGCATACGGAAACAAATAACAATCAAATAAAATAAAAATAACACAAAGCATGGGTTGCCTCCCAAGAAGCGCTTTTCTTTATTTACGAGTCTTGTAGCTAGACTCGAGGTCATGGGCTATCGTGTATCGCTTATGCTCACATAACCAAGGGTGAGCCATCTAATAGTCGCCTCATCTTCTTATAATCATCACTTAACTCTAAACATCCACGATAATACCTTTTATTCGTTTCATGAGTATATTTAAGCCCTTTTCTTTTATCATTCTCACTTAGCATTTCTAGGGGCGGATACCTACTACACTTCTCCATGGAAAAATCCTTGAAGCTAGGGTGTGCACGGGGCATTTGGTAGACAAAATCTTCATCCCCATCCGAGAATGTAATTAACCCTTCCATAAGTTTTTCATCAAGGTTGGTCAACCTTTTGAAAGGTTTCCCAAACACAACTTGGGTTAACTTACTATCGATAAATTCTCCTAGATTCTCTATAACCATGAACTCAACAAGATAAACAAAGCTTCCTACAAACACATGTAATGTCATTGCCCTAGCAATAACATTATCTCCTTTGTATTCTAACTCATCTACCATGATTTTGTTATATTCACTACGCGAGATTATGTTCATTGGGAGAGATGAGTTAAGGTAGGCATTAAAGCTCCTAAATCCAATCATACAAGGAAATTGCATATTGAATGAGCTATCACACTTAATCCTTGTTCTAGGGTCAACATACCTAAGAGGGTTCACTTCATCTTCCATCCTATCCTCATTAATCACATTACCATTGTCTAGATCCTCATCGAAGTCAGAATAGTAAAAAGGACTAGCCCTGTGGTCATCATCATGGTTAGACTCCTCCATTTCAGAATTATTGTCAAAGTGGTGGTTAGGCGAGAGGTTAGGTGGGTTTTCATTTTCCACTAAAGGGATTGGGGGTGGGAATTTGGAAAATCCTGCGACGAAAAACACGAATAACAGGAATCAAACGATCAATGTTATTGTTATCCATCGAGATAGTTTACGAACAAAGGAAACAAAGAAATAAGATAGACTAAAGAAAACCTAAAAATTAAAATAAAGCCTTACTAGAAAGAAATCTAGCAAGTAGACCTAATAAAAAGAAATTCTAACATAGACAATAACTATTCCCCGGGCTGAGGCGCCAAAAACTTGATGCGTGGGAATTGCACCAGGCTTTACCTCTCGAGGGATCTCGAGAAGCTTACAACCCCCACCAGGCAGTGTACCTGATCGTTTTAGTATAGTATAGTGACAAGTACCGGGGGATTGATCGTTCAACTCAGGAATAGTGTCGCTAGGATTAGAAAGCCTAAAAACTAGGTCTAGAGGTGAGGGATGATTCTTTTTGTATTTTTATATTTTATAAAAGCAAGTAAAAATCTCGGGTTTTTAGAGGAGTGGGCGGAATTAGTTGCTATTCAAATAACACAATAACTAAGATGCAATCAAAATGAAAATAAAACTAATTTAACTAGTGGTATGAACAATAGATAGGAGAATTGTGTTTACTTAGATTTCACTACTCCCTAGATATCTTTTACAGGTTAATTGTTTGTTACAGTCGCGTGGATGACGGGTTATATTTCTTAATACCAATCGTGGGGTGGCGTACGTACTTCCCCAACTCTATAAGCTCCTACTTCACTCCTATGTCGAGCCTGCAAGAAGCTCCTAACATGGGATCACTAGAATTCGCTCATGCATTAAATACAACCATAAAAACCTTAGTACGCATTGGTTCATGTTTATTAAGATGTTCAAGCATGTTACACAATGGAAGTCTGCCAGTTTTCTTAAGCCTAACATCGAAATCATTCATCCATTACAACTATGAAAAAGCAATTAACCTATAATCAACATCTAGGTTTCATTGCATCTAAGCAAACACACAATAGATCTAGCCTAGCATGTTAAAATCAAGACAAGCGTAAGATATATTCAAACAACACATAGACATATTGAATGAATTGAAAGGATACTTATCTCAATTGAACATGAAGGGTTTCAAAGGGTGAAAACCCTTGAAAATACTGTAAAAGTCGTGTTAGGGTTTATGCAATTCAACCCTAAAATTCTCCTCTCTTTTGAATGAAAATTACAAAAACTATATATGTAACAATTCGCATTTTCGGATTACTATTCATTGTTACTATTCACTATTACTATTCACATTTCACTATTCATTTTTACTATTCATCATATTTTGGGTCAGTATAGAAACTTGAAACTTTTTCCTACAAATTACTATTCACTCCTGATACCCGCACCACCTTTTGACTAATACATTTTAAATGACCTTGCCTAATCATATACCTAGTTATCAACCAAATATTATTTAGATAATATCTTACAAAATATCTCATTAAGAGAAGTCAAGTTGAAATTCTCTTCTTAAATATCTAAACACTATTCACATAAATATCTAAACACTATTCATCAAAATATCTAGATATTTTCATAAATTTTCACTATAAATAGAAAGAAAACTATTTCATTTTATTTCACAGAAAAACACATTTTCCTCCTCCTCCTCCACCTTTCCCCCTCC
Organism: Artemisia argyi; assembly: GCA_030686995.1. Classification (NCBI taxonomy): domain Eukaryota; kingdom Viridiplantae; phylum Streptophyta; class Magnoliopsida; order Asterales; family Asteraceae; genus Artemisia; species Artemisia argyi. Next base: position 128,025,144 of record CM060691.1, read on the forward strand.
ATACATTATTCATACTTGATTTTTAAGCTCCGAGTTATACATATAAGTTGATGGCATAAGTATTCTCTACGTAAAAATATAGTTTATTTTGAGTTTCCACGATTAGATTAAGAGCTGCACAATGGTGGATAGGAGCTGTGGTTCTCAGAAATCTCTTGAAACTTTGGCAAGAATAGATCACCTAATTCTAAAGATGGGTTTTTATTATGGGAGCTATTGGGTTTGTTTTGCGGTTGTTATGAGGTGATTTAGAGGTTTTTATAGTTAAGGAAATGGATTTTTGAAGATAGATGTGGAAGCGCTGCCCAATTTTCTAGTATCATTTATCAGTTATTATCAGGTGAGTCATAGCCTGTCTTTTACTTGTTTTGAACTATTTTGGGGGAGATACATGCTTAACTATTTTTTACAATCACTATTATTTGAAAGTACATGTTTAGCTGAACTGAATGTTTATTTTATACTAATTAACTATAATTGCCATGCTTAGAGTTTCTATATCATGGACCATTAAGCACTATGCGTAGTGAGTATGAATATTATGGTTAGATATATTGAGATTAAGGTATCAATTAAGTCGACTCAGTTAGAGCAAACAAATGAAACAAATATTTGAGAACACTATGTATAACAATAGAGTACCTACTAGGCTATGATTGCAACAATTATTCTAATTTCTATTAGTACGAGATTTACATTTTTGTTTTCATAAAGGATAGTACAGTAACAAATAATTTTCAACATTGTGGGCGTATAACAACGTAACCCACGATGCCATGGACGTGGTCCAATTTACGATTCTACAGACTTGGTCCGACTACGATTCAATGGACTTGGTCCAACTACTACTTCATTTACTTGTTACAAACTATGTGATCTAATGGACTTGGTGTAAATCTAGAAACTAATAAGAATTGGTATAATAACAAACCAACAGACTTGGTACAAATGTGAACTACCAGAAACGAGAAGCTAGAAAACTTAAGGTTTCAATGTCAAGAATTAAGAGCAACAGAAACACTACCTACATGTGATATTGTATTTAGTACAATAGTCATACACGTGGAATTCTAGGAATCTACATTTAGTATTGCATATACTTGTTAGCAGGTTTTATTTACAAGATTTCCATAACTATTTCCACAAACTCTATGAACTCACCAACCTTTGTGTTGACACTTTAGCATGTATTTCAGGTCCATAATGAATGAGGCTGGCACGAAGGAGCACGGATACTCACGAAGGCTATAAATTTTATTATCATTCAAAAAATCATTTAATGTAAATTGTAAACATGGAAACATCTGGGACCTCATGTTGTAATCTCTGATATTTATATAATTTGAATGATAAATCTTTTAAAACGACTCTATTAGAGATTGTTTTTTTATTATTATGGCTGTTGTGCCGTCGAGTAACACCCAGTTTGAATTCCGCTGCATCCATGAATTGGGGGTGTTACAATATATAGATTTACTAAGGTGACGGCGTCAAGAAGAAAGTTCTGACACCGTCAACCCGCCACCAAAAATATAATCGGATTGCCTAGATCCAGATCTGACGCCTTCATGTGTAATGCTGCTCTAGGCCGTCACCACTTTTACTCTTGACGCCCTTGCCTTGATGCCGTCACGTTTTCTCTGGGCCGTCACCAAAATTGCTCTTGACGCCGTCATCAAAATCTTCTTGACGCCGTCAGGTACTGTTCCCATCAAGGAAAAATTAAGACTTTGCCGTTTTCTTCACTTTTATGCTCCAAAAACGTCCAAAATGCTTCCTTTTCCAGAATTCACTCCCAAAGTACCTAAAATCACAAAAGGAACGATTTAGGGCAATATTTGATCAAATAAATCCAAATTCCGGCTTAAATGACCCCCTAAAAATGGATCATTTTTCGCCTCATCATAGATTAAGATAATCAACTTCTAGTTTAGAAAAGTGCCTGACCATGTTGTCATGATCATCATTTTGAATTTTTCTGGCAGTTTCAATTTCTCCTCCTCAAGTTCAACAACACGATTTTGGAGAACATTCAAAGCAATAGACATTTCATGGAATTGACAAGCATTTAACGTAGAATCAGTAGCAGTGTAGAACACATCTTGAGCAATACATTTAGCAATCAAATTGTCATTCTTGATAAGGATATTTTTCCTTGCAATCTCACTATATTGAAGATCTATTACAGTTTGTTTTCCCTTATTTTCCATGTTTTTAAACACTTCTTTCATTTCTTTCAGTTCACCATCAAGGGACTGTCTTAGACCCTCGAAGTGTTCTTTGAATAATTTTAAAAATGGGATAACGTCAGTTATATAACACTCTTTAGTGAGCTCAAAACCCCTTTCACCCTCAGTAATTCCAGTTGGCGTGATTCTCTTTGTGCATGTTTGATGAGTGTCTAAATACTCATCATTTTATACTAATCTGAACTGCCAAAACATACAAAAACACTCAAATATGTATCAAAATACTTAAAATATCTTAAAGGTGTGTTTTATATGTTTCAAATGCAAAATATGCAAAAACAGATTAAAAACGTACAAAGTTTGCATAATTGGCAGTTTCAGTCCCTCAAGTTTCATAAATTGGCAAAACTAGTCCCTGGTTATTCTAAAAACATGAAAATGTCACCAAAGGTCCTTTTTAATCATAAAGTTACATATTTAGTCCTTTGGTGCAAAGTTTCATAAAATTACAAGTTTAGTCCCTGTACTTTGGAAATTGACAGAAATGGTCCCTGGGATGTAAAAACTTTGAGAAAAGCAATTTTGGTCCTTATACTAATAATCTTTTGCAGGAATGGTCCTTGGTATGAAGTTTGGTGAATTTACATGATTGGTCCCTCAAGTTTGGCAGTTTGGCAAAACAAGTCCCTTAAACTTTCAAACTTGACAGTTTCAGTCCCTGGGTGTTTAAAATGGGAAAATTATCATTAAGGGTCCTAGGGAATTCATAATTGTCACTTTTAGTCCCTGGGAGAAAGTTTTGAATAAATTTAACATTTAGTCCCTCAAGTTTGAAAGTTTGTCAGTTTTAGTACCCGGGTATTTAAAAAATAAAAAAAAAATATCAAAAATGCCATGGTACTATTCGCATGTGTTAAGTTTAATCCTTATTTAAACTATGGGAATGTTACAATACCAGCCCCTCAACTTTTCCCTATTTACAAATTTGGTCCTTGTGATTTATTTAACAAACTACCAACCGGACCCTATATTTACTAAACCCAAAATATAAATCCAATCCACAACCTAAACTACCCTTGGCCCTTTTTTTTGTTACATGATCCAGCAGCCCACCAAAGCTAAGCCCAATCCACCCTTTATTAATAAAACCGGGTCAAACTACCCAGTCAACACCACCACTCCCAAACCACTTTCCCTCCCACACCACTGCCTCCATTACCACCCTGGTATTCCACCTTCCAGCTCACCACCAACCTTTCCACCTCACACCTCCACCTCCACAACCAAACAAGCTCCATTTAAAGCCTTGAAATGCTCACCACGCAATCCACAGTGTTCCATGACTTTTTCGCGCCAAAAAGTAGTTTGAATGGCTAGGATTAATCAGACACAACCAATGGTTAAGATGTGGTGGGAAAGGTCTTGGTGGGTCCCACAAGCTCAGAAACTAGCTACAAAAGAGATGGGAAGCAGAAGAACCAGAGTATTAGTTTAGTTTTAGTTTAATTAAACCGTAGGTAGTGTAATTGTCATTCTCAGTTGTAATTTCCATCAAAACATGTTGTAATCAGTTACTTTAGTGTAATTTGATCTTTCTTGAAGCTTTAATTATACTCTTGTTCATTAAAATTTGAATTTGGTAATTTAAGAGAATTCGACAAATTCTTCTTAGATTGTTAAATATTGTTGTTTATGGTTCCAGTAAGTTAAGTTAAGCTTATTTACAAGTTTTCAAAAAGATATCACAGCTTTGCAATTAGTTTACTTCATAAGTACAAAATATAAGAAAAATAAAAATAAATAGCTATAAAATAAAAAATCAATGTTTAAAAAGAATGAAGCATGGAGATGAGTGAATTCTGGATTGCAAGGGTACTAGAGTCTTATGGGAGACCTTAGGAAGTAAGATTGGTCCATGGTTCATTGTGTCTCAGTCCATCACCATTTGTAAGTTTAATTTTCAATTTTTGCTTTTCACTATAAACTAGTTAATGTTGCTTATATCTAATTACTATATGTTTATTTAGTGTTATTTAATCAGTATAACTCATAATATAGTTTGCTTGCTCATTAGATTAACTTGTTGCTCAAAATCAAGATTACACAGTGGATACCTCATTTTTGACAAAACTGAGGTGTATGCTTGTGTAGTAGTTAATTTAGGTTAATTTAATCTTATAATATCATATTGTAGTGTTTTGAATCTGTGTTGTGGTTTTAATACATCATTAGCTTTAAAAATCTCATTTTAATAAGTTATAAGGAGTGTTTGGATTAGAACACTTGGTTGTGTTTTAGTTGTTATCTGTGGTCACTACTTGCTCAGATATCTCACTTAGGGTCCATAGAAACTAGTCATAGTATCTAAATAGTCACCAACACCCAAAAGTCAAAATCACTTGCAAAGTTTAGTTTTATACCAACTGTTACACAGTTGGTATCCAAGAACTAACATACCATCTCATAAGTACTTAATTTCACTTAAATAAGTATTATTATAGCCTAATATAACTTAATTAATCAGTAGTTAGCATTAGAAATTCAATATAGTCAAACTTGCTAAGTTGCATAAATAGTCAAAGTGTCATACTCAGTTTTTTTTCCAAACTAGTAGGAATTTTAGAGAATTTAGTAGAAGCATTTAGGACTTGTAGTTTTGAGGATTAGTAGTCTACCACTTAAACTTCAAGGTCTCAGTACCCTTTCATTTTTGTGATTTTTTTTGTGGGCCCTACCAGACCTCCCAAGTTAACTGCAGGGGGAAAGACCTCCCCTGCTCAGATCAGACTTGGTCACACTCCACCTTTGGTGGAGTTTTGTGACCAACCCAGTGGGTCCCACCACCTCTAATCAGCTTTTCCCAACCCCCCTCCTACCAGAGAGTTTAGTTTGACCACTTGTTTGACCTATACCTCAGTGGACCCCACCTAAATAAGCCTATAAAGCTTGTCCCCATTCTGAGTAGAATTTAGTTTTTGGATTAGCTTATTTTGATTTACCAGCTTATCTACTGAGCTTATTGGATCAAATTAAGCTTTGACAAGTCCAAATACCTTATTAGAACCAGAAAAGTCCATAGTGGGTCCCACACCAGCTCATTTGAGCTTATTTGTCCATTTGGTCAACCAAAGTCAACTGTGGAGGTAATAAGCCCCCACAGTGCTTATTATTAAGCTAGAAAATTATTGTTTTTATTAAAGTTACTTATTTTTATGTATAAATTAGTTTTGTAAAATAAAAATCCAGAAAAACCAACATAAAAATAAGTGATAGTTTCTATTTAATACAATTTAATTTTAATTATCATTTTTATATTTTTGTTAAGAAATCTGTGTTTTTATATTTTTATTAATTTCCTTATATATTAAAGTAATTTAAATAATTTTCTTAGATTTTTATATTGTCATTTGGTATTAATTAGAGTTAATAATAGTTTTATTAATAATTAATCAATAAATAAATTTTAAATAGCATAATTAATTTTTATATAGTAACACCTAGTTTTTATATTTTTTATAGTTTTTATAAGTCATAATATAATTTTAGTAATTTTTCTAGAATTTTTACTGTTCATTTAATAGTTTTCATAATTTAAATAGTTTAATTAGATATTAATTAATAAATAGAATAATAATTAGTTAACTAGTTTAGAAATATATAAAATAAAGTTTTTATAATTTTTTAGGATTCCCATGATGGTTAATTAGATATATAAAATTTTTCATAATTTTCTAAGTTAGTTTAATAATATTTGTAATTTAAATTAGTTTAAATAGTTTAAATAATAGAAATAATTTTTAATTAATAAGAAATTCACAAAAAGACAAAAAGATTTATTTTTATTTTTTTATACTTTCTTCAAGTTCTATTTTAAGTTTAGAAATTATTTTTATAAGTTTTTAGTTTAATTTGTAGTGTTTATTATTTTTAGTTTTATTTTTAAGTTAATTTTAATTAAATAGTTAAATAGTTATTAATTAAATAATTAATAATAAATATTATAATAATCTAAAAAATAGTTTTATTTTTAGTTTAATTTTATTTTAAGTTTAAGTTTATATAATTTTCACTTTTAACCCTTGTAGTTTATTTTTCCTTAAAACTCACCTTTTTCTCAGTACGCAGTCGCGTCTGATTTTAAATTGGTGTACATTTATACGTTTTAGATATCTAGGTTTTACGTAATCGTTTTAATAGTTAATTTAAGTTATAAAACCCTAGTTAATCACACACACACACTTTTATATACCATTCCCTGTTCAGATTCACTAATCACAGATTCGTTTATAATATCACATCGCACACCTCGTTGGGACTTACGACCCGGGAAAACACTGTATTCCTCGGAAGCATTTGTTTTAGACGTTTGACTTGGTTGACCATCACCTGGTAAACTTAGTTGACTGTTTGAGGCGAATCAAAATTTGGCGCCGCTGCCGGGGAGGTTGTGCGCTTATTCTAAACGATTTTGCGTATTAGTGATTTTGAATACACATCCATTGTATATTTACCATCTTTTATCCATATCTCTATAAAATAAAACACAAAAATATTCACCTTTACACCTCTACCTATTTGATTCTTCATTTCTCATCCCCAAAACCCTTTGATTCTACATTCTTCCACTTATCTCATAATTGATTCTAATGGCATCTTTCGATGACGATTTCTTTAAACAAAGGGCCTGTAAAAGCAAAGTTGAGAAACTTGTGGCCTTATCCAAGATATCGAGATGTCATGTTGATTATGATAGACCTTTGATTCATATTCCCTCTCCAGTGAGGGAAATGGAACGAGAAACCGGGGTGACAAAGGACCTTGTACTTTCCTCTGACGATGGAGGTGCTAAATACGTCCAAACCACGGTTGTCCAAAAACCTGAGCTCACAAATGCTCCTAAACCTGATCTTTCACGGTTTACGGTTAAAAGTTTGTCAAGCAAACGTAATGAGCTCAGGGCAGTAACTGAAAAGAACGACTTACCTAACCTTCACGTTTATCAAGAACCAAAACCCGAGACCATAACGGAAGTGGTGGAAATTCCTAGCTCTAAGAGCACACCACTTGTCCCACCTCCAGATTTTGTTCCTTGTGACGGTTGTGGTGAGCCGCTTTTTGGTTTTCCATGTCGTTGGTGTACATGTGTGCAATGTGGTAATGATATCCAAAACGGGAGTTGTTTGTTTTGTGGATCGAGTAATTCATTTGCTTATGATCCTAATCAAAACTCATTCAACGACTCCTCCAATTTTTTCAACTACCCATCACATTCATACGAGCAAGAATCATATTATCCAAATATCAATGATGCTTCGTATCAAAATACACCAAGCCAGACTCAACAGTTTTACTGTTGTGAGTACTGTGGAGGTCCACACTTTAGCTCTGATTGTCAAACAAGGAATCCATTTCCTTGTAACAATTACGACTATTCGTTTCAAGACCCACCTCCACAGTACCAAATAATTCAAGCTACTCCTCACATCCAGCAAGACCCTTATATAGAGGTTCTTGAGAAACTCAAAGACATTAAGGAGGAGTTAGCTAATATGTCGTCTCACAATACACCAAGTTTTTCTTGTGTATATTGTGGGGGTCCTCATGATGATTTTAAATGTCAACCGTATTATAAACCTGAACATTGTTCTAGTTCTAATACATCCGGTTTTGACACATTCACACCCCCACAGTTTTCACTCACTCAATATTCTCGTGATAAATCTATCACGGAATTACTTGCTGAAAAACATGCTGCTAGAGACGAAAGAAGCATGGAAGAATTACTAGTCTTAGAACAAGCAGCTATAACACGTACTAAATTTCAAAATGCTGCTCTTCTCGATGAGGATGATGAAAGTGATGATACCTCATCATGTTCATCAGTTGAGACTTCTTCCATGCATATACAGGGAGAAAAGAATATAACTGAAACACCAGCAGTAGAAATAATGGAACTTGTAGACTCCATTACTGCTAGTCCTTCTCAGTTCCCTCTGTATGATGTTATCACACCCGAGGTTCCTACTCACTCTCTGAATATGGGGGATGAGCATCTTAGCACTATTCCTAATAAGGAATCGGACGAATTAATAAAGTCTAGTGTTGAGATCCTTGTCTCAATCCCGAGAGAGTCACAGGGAATTCTTGATCATATTTGTGATATTCCTACCCACCCTGATAATCCAAATGATCAAATTGAGAATGTCTCTAATTCCAGTAATGATTGTATATCTTATGGAGACATTGAGTATGTTGAGGCATCACTGCCTCATTCTGATGTTGATTCTCTTCATGAGGATTTAACAGAGGAACTCACTCACATCATTCCACTTCTATCTGGAAGTAATGATGATATTCTTGATTTCGAAGCCGATAAGGGAGAAACTGAAAATCTTTTAAACTCTAATCCCAACATCGAGCTTAGTACTTCACATACTGATGAAAATTCTTTATCTTCTGGAGACATCAGTTATGTGGAGGAATTACCTTCTGAGCTTGTCAACTCAGAAGATGAAAATGATAATCATTTTGTTCCCGAAGCAATCAAGATTACTCTCACTAATCCTCTATATGAATTCGAATCCGAATTCACTTTGATTTCTGATAATCCACTCTTTGATGTTCAGAATGAGGATTGTGATGAGTCCACAAAGGAACATGAGTTCACGGATTTACATCTTGTGAATGATTCTCTTTACGAGGAGTTCTCCTGTGAGCTCACTCATATCATATCTCCACCGGAGTATGATAGTTTTTATTTTGATCTAGACATACCCATAATATGTCTTGATCAAACGAGCTTAAACGAGGAGATTCATGAACCAATGAATTCTCCTATTGAGGAAGAAGAGTTAATCATGATTTTCATTATGATTTTTTTCCTTTTCTTCATATATTCCGTGGTTTCTCCTATTCTTCACTCTTTCGGGAGTGAGGATATAATCTTTGACCCCGGCATTCTCATTTATAAATTATGAGCCGGGTGTGTCATTATATCTCATCGGTGTGGAACTTTCACGTGCTTCAAATGTTTATCCAAACGTCTTGAATGAAAGTCCGATTGAGATTATCTCTTCCACTTACTTCCCCATGGACAAATAAATTCGGGGTCAAGTCAAGCTAGTGACTCGGGAATCAAAAACATTAGCACAAAACATGGGTTTTCACTCGTTTGTAACACCCTAGTGTGGGGGAGATGCCCCACATGTTGTATATATATATATATATCCTCTAAAAAAAAAAAAAAAAAAAAAAAAAAAAAAAAAAAAAAAAAAAAAAATGTACATATAGTGATAGCTTCTATTTAAGAAGTTTTATCTAAAAAAATAATTGTATGTATATACATCTTAAATAAAGGCTATAGAATATTTTCTTCTTACGTTCTAAGTTCGGTTTAACACCCGGTATTTTGAATATTGAGGACAATATTCAGTTCTAAGTGTGGGGGGAGATTCGTCTAACGAATTTAAACACATGTTCCATCAAGAACCCCCATTTTAGCCAAAATTTTAAAAATTTTTTTTTCTCACTTAGAACGCAATAAATGGTATCAATCCTCCATGTCTAACCCACAACAGGATTGGCTAATCCAGGAGCAAACGGTTCTTGGTAAAGATAACTCAAACCCGTTTATGGCTTGCAATTTGCCAAAAATTGTATGGTTCCTCAACTCCCCATTATCCTCAAAAGCTAATGAGTTGGCTAGCCCGCAAGATTATGGCTTGTGGTAAAGGCCGTGGAAAATCCATAATTGGTAATCAGCTCACCAAGATGTTGACTATTCCATCAAGAGTTGGCTAGTCCAGAAGCAAACGGCTTTTGGTAAAGACTAATCAAATCCGTTGACAGCTGGTGATTTGCTCAAAATCACACGGTTATCAGGTGTGCCACAGTTCTTACACCTGGCTACTCCAGAAGTGATGGCTTTTGGTAAAGAGTTTTTCAAATCCATTAAGTTTTTCTCAATAGATTGCTAGGGACTAGCAATAGTTTAGTGTGGGGGATTGATGAGTGTCTAAATACTCATCATTTTATACTAATCTGAACTGCCAAAACATACAAAAACACTCAAATATGTATCAAAATACTTAAAATATCTTAAAGGTGTGTTTTATATGTTTCAAATGCAAAATATGCAAAAACAGATTAAAAACGTACAAAGTTTGCATAATTGGCAGTTTCAGTCCCTCAAGTTTCATAAATTGGCAAAACTAGTCCCTGGTTATTCTAAAAACATGAAAATGTCACCAAAGGTCCTTTTTAATCATAAAGTTACATATTTAGTCCTTTGGTGCAAAGTTTCATAAAATTACAAGTTTAGTCCCTGTACTTTGGAAATTGACAGAAATGGTCCCTGGGATGTAAAAACTTTGAGAAAAGCAATTTTGGTCCTTATACTAATAATCTTTTGCAGGAATGGTCCTTGGTATGAAGTTTGGTGAATTTACATGATTGGTCCCTCAAGTTTGGCAGTTTGGCAAAACAAGTCCCTTAAACTTTCAAACTTGACAGTTTCAGTCCCTGGGTGTTTAAAATGGGAAAATTATCATTAAGGGTCCTAGGGAATTCATAATTGTCACTTTTAGTCCCTGGGAGAAAGTTTTGAATAAATTTCACATTTAGTCCCTCAAGTTTGAAAGTTTGTCAGTTTTAGTACCCGGGTATTTAAAAAATAAAAAAAAAATATCAAAAATGCCATGGTACTATTCGCATGTGTTAAGTTTAATCCTTATTTAAACTATGGGAATGTTACAATACCAGCCCCTCAACTTTTCCCTATTTACAAATTTGGTCCTTGTGATTTATTTAACAAACTACCAACCGGTCCCTATATTTACTAAACCCAAAATATAAATCCAATCCACAACCTAAACTACCCTTGGCCCTTTTTTTTGTTACATGATCCAGCAGCCCACCAAAGCTAAGCCCAATCCACCCTTTATTAATAAAACCGGGTCAAACTACCCAGTCAACACCACCACTCCCAAACCACTTTCCCTCCCACACCACTGCCTCCATTACCACCCTGGTATTCCACCTTCCAGCTCACCACCAACCTTTCCACCTCACACCTCCACCTCCACAACCAAACAAGCTCCATTTAAAGCCTTGAAATGCTCACCACGCAATCCACAGTGTTCCATGACTTTTTCGCGCCAAAAAGTAGTTTGAATGGCTAGGATTAATCAGACACAACCAATGGTTAAGATGTGGTGGGAAAGGTCTTGGTGGGTCCCACAAGCTCAGAAACTAGCTACAAAAGAGATGGGAAGCAGAAGAACCAGAGTATTAGTTTAGTTTTAGTTTAATTAAACCGTAGGTAGTGTAATTGTCATTCTCAGTTGTAATTTCCATCAAAACATGTTGTAATCAGTTACTTTAGTGTAATTTGATCTTTCTTGAAGCTTTAATTATACTCTTGTTCATTAAAATTTGAATTTGGTAATTTAAGAGAATTCGACAAATTCTTCTTAGATTGTTAAATATTGTTGTTTATGGTTCCAGTAAGTTAAGTTAAGCTTATTTACAAGTTTTCAAAAAGATATCACAGCTTTGCAATTAGTTTACTTCATAAGTACAAAATATAAGAAAAATAAAAATAAATAGCTATAAAATAAAAAATCAATGTTTAAAAAGAATGAAGCATGGAGATGAGTGAATTCTGGATTGCAAGGGTACTAGAGTCTTATGGGAGACCTTAGGAAGTAAGATTGGTCCATGGTTCATTGTGTCTCAGTCCATCACCATTTGTAAGTTTAATTTTCAATTTTTGCTTTTCACTATAAACTAGTTAATGTTGCTTATATCTAATTACTATATGTTTATTTAGTGTTATTTAATCAGTATAACTCATAATATAGTTTGCTTGCTCATTAGATTAACTTGTTGCTCAAAATCAAGATTACACAGTGGATACCTCATTTTTGACAAAACTGAGGTGTATGCTTGTGTAGTAGTTAATTTAGGTTAATTTAATCTTATAATATCATATTGTAGTGTTTTGAATCTGTGTTGTGGTTTTAATACATCATTAGCTTTAAAAATCTCATTTTAATAAGTTATAAGGAGTGTTTGGATTAGAACACTTGGTTGTGTTTTAGTTGTTATCTGTGGTCACTACTTGCTCAGATATCTCACTTAGGGTCCATAGAAACTAGTCATAGTATCTAAATAGTCACCAACACCCAAAAGTCAAAATCACTTGCAAAGTTTAGTTTTATACCAACTGTTACACAGTTGGTATCCAAGAACTAACATACCATCTCATAAGTACTTAATTTCACTTAAATAAGTATTATTATAGCCTAATATAACTTAATTAATCAGTAGTTAGCATTAGAAATTCAATATAGTCAAACTTGCTAAGTTGCATAAATAGTCAAAGTGTCATACTCAGTTTTTTTTCCAAACTAGTAGGAATTTTAGAGAATTTAGTAGAAGCATTTAGGACTTGTAGTTTTGAGGATTAGTAGTCTACCACTTAAACTTCAAGGTCTCAGTACCCTTTCATTTTTGTGATTTTTTTTGTGGGCCCTACCAGACCTCCCAAGTTAACTGCAGGGGGAAAGACCTCCCCTGCTCAGATCAGACTTGGTCACACTCCACCTTTGGTGGAGTTTTGTGACCAACCCAGTGGGTCCCACCACCTCTAATCAGCTTTTCCCAACCCCCCTCCTACCAGAGAGTTTAGTTTGACCACTTGTTTGACCTATACCTCAGTGGACCCCACCTAAATAAGCCTATAAAGCTTGTCCCCATTCTGAGTAGAATTTAGTTTTTGGATTAGCTTATTTTGATTTACCAGCTTATCTACTGAGCTTATTGGATCAAATTAAGCTTTGACAAGTCCAAATACCTTATTAGAACCAGAAAAGTCCATAGTGGGTCCCACACCAGCTCATTTGAGCTTATTTGTCCATTTGGTCAACCAAAGTCAACTGTGGAGGTAATAAGCCCCCACAGTGCTTATTATTAAGCTAGAAAATTATTGTTTTTATTAAAGTTACTTATTTTTATGTATAAATTAGTTTTGTAAAATAAAAATCCAGAAAAACCAACATAAAAATAAGTGATAGTTTCTATTTAATACAATTTAATTTTAATTATCATTTTTATATTTTTGTTAAGAAATCTGTGTTTTTATATTTTTATTAATTTCCTTATATATTAAAGTAATTTAAATAATTTTCTTAGATTTTTATATTGTCATTTGGTATTAATTAGAGTTAATAATAGTTTTATTAATAATTAATCAATAAATAAATTTTAAATAGCATAATTAATTTTTATATAGTAACACCTAGTTTTTATATTTTTTATAGTTTTTATAAGTCATAATATAATTTTAGTAATTTTTCTAGAATTTTTACTGTTCATTTAATAGTTTTCATAATTTAAATAGTTTAATTAGATATTAATTAATAAATAGAATAATAATTAGTTAACTAGTTTAGAAATATATAAAATAAAGTTTTTATAATTTTTTAGGATTCCCATGATGGTTAATTAGATATATAAAATTTTTCATAATTTTCTAAGTTAGTTTAATAATATTTGTAATTTAAATTAGTTTAAATAGTTTAAATAATAGAAATAATTTTTAATTAATAAGAAATTCACAAAAAGACAAAAAGATTTATTTTTATTTTTTTATACTTTCTTCAAGTTCTATTTTAAGTTTAGAAATTATTTTTATAAGTTTTTAGTTTAATTTGTAGTGTTTATTATTTTTAGTTTTATTTTTAAGTTAATTTTAATTAAATAGTTAAATAGTTATTAATTAAATAATTAATAATAAATATTATAATAATCTAAAAAATAGTTTTATTTTTAGTTTAATTTTATTTTAAGTTTAAGTTTATATAATTTTCACTTTTAACCCTTGTAGTTTATTTTTCCTTAAAACTCACCTTTTTCTCAGTACGCAGTCGCGTCTGATTTTAAATTGGTGTACATTTATACGTTTTAGATATCTAGGTTTTACGTAATCGTTTTAATAGTTAATTTAAGTTATAAAACCCTAGTTAATCACACACACACACTTTTATATACCATTCCCTGTTCAGATTCACTAATCACAGATTCGTTTATAATATCACATCGCACACCTCGTTGGGACTTACGACCCGGGAAAACACTGTATTCCTCGGAAGCATTTGTTTTAGACGTTTGACTTGGTTGACCATCACCTGGTAAACTTAGTTGACTGTTTGAGGCGAATCAATGTTCTATCAAAGTCAGTGAACATTTGACAAAGGACATATATACCAATTAGAGTTTTACATTGCGTGGGAAGTGTCAACTGAACTAAGTGCATTGGTGTATTGGGGGGATACACTGTTGGGGCAGCAGGCTTTTGAGGAATCTTGGCCTTAAGTTCACCAGTTTTCATTTTCTCAACATCTAATGGCCAAAATACCTCTTCTGGTGTTAACTTAGCCTGAGGTGCAAAAACGGTCACTCGGTTTTGTTCATAATAATCATGAGGTTTAACAATGACATGGTGTTTAATGCACTTGGGATCTTTTATTTTATTGTCAAATTTCTCTCTATTGGCAGACTCAAGATCATCCATTTCTTTATCAGACCAGCTATTTGGGGGAGCATGATTAGGTGTAAGAATAACGTTGGCATCATACAGGGCCGGTTGAGTGGCTCTAACGCTCTTAAGGAAATTCGTTTTAGGCACACCTAAATCCTTGTCACTATGCTTATCTCTAATTTTCATGTGCTTTTGAACCATTTGAGCTGTTTGAATGGTTTGACCATGCATGTATAACTTATTTTCAAGCTTGTTTTTCAACTCCTTAAGGTTGGAAAATTCATTTAGGAGTTTAGTTTCTTTTTCTCTAAATTCACCTTTTAGCACACTTAAACTCTCTTGAATTTCCAGTTTTTCCTTAACAACTTGATCAAGTTGATTCTGAATAGATTTTAATTCTTCTTTTAATGCATCTTCCTTTAAATTATGTTCAGTTATATATGCCTTCATTTGCCAATCTATGTTTTGTTCACGTTCGGTAAGTTCAAATTTAGCACGTTGTTCATAACACCTTACTTGATCTTTAAGAATATTAATCCTAGTGGTCAGAGATTCATCAGGTGCAACAGTAGTGTACATATCTAGTTCACTCATATTATCATCGACAGAGGATGCGTCACTTGATACAACAACTTTGGCGTTGTGCTTTACATATTGTTCATACGGGACAACGTTGCTATTTCCCATATTGGCAATATCTAATTCTGCAACGTCAGTTTGTTGTATTTCGTTATGAATCTGCTGTTCATGCATCACATTATAGTCATATCAACAGAAGAAATTCCACTAGATATTTCAGGATTAATGTTGTGATCTGATTGTTCAGTTGGAATAACATTGATGTTCTCCAATTCAGCCACATTCGTTGCACCAACGTTAATCTGTCGTATATCATAGAAACTCTTCGATTCACCATCAATATTGCATTCATCATATAAATTTAGTACCTCAGATATGATGGATGATTTGGAGGAACCGGATTGTTGTGGAGCTGAGATAGTAGGTGATAAATTGGCCTTGAAGATGGTCTGAGCAGTGGGTTCGTCATCAACATCCGAATCAAAGGCATCACAATCATCAGCTTGGAAGATGTTTGGATCATTAAGAGCTAAATCCAGGACATGTTGTTCATCCACATCCTCATCAAACGTCTTTCCATCATCTCCAGCAAGAAAGGCCAATTCTTCCTCATTCAGCATAGCTCCATTCTCTTGAGCTTGCATGAGTAACATTTTATCCTTGAAGTAGTCTGAATTCTGATGACGCTTTGGCTGAGTGCAATTCCTTGCGATATGACCCAGACCCCCACAGTTGTAGCATTTTGGTTGCCTTCCTTGTCCCTGATTAACATTTCTAATTATGTTCTACAAATTGCCTCATCACCTACAATGGCTTCATCCTCCACTTCCTTGTCAAAAACAAACAAAGAACCCATAATACAACCATCAAACAAAAGGCCTAAGCTCAAAATCATTCAACCACAAACTAATTTCATTGATCTCACACTCTATGACACCACTCCATCTCCTAAGTCACCACCATCATCACCTCAAGCACCAAGTGCACCATTCAAAACACCATCCACCAATGGAACATATCACTCTTCATCAAAGACAACCTCTAGCTCAAAGACAACCACATCACCTTTCTCATCATTTGTCAAAAACTTGTCACCCTTGCATACTGAATCTAGTTCGGGTGCTTACACTCCATGCATGAGTACTCAACCATCATCTCCCACTCATTCTATCCCATTGCCAAGAAACCAACATCCTCCTCCAACAAACTCATCAACTCATACTACCTCATCACCAAATGGGCCTTTGGAGAACACCTCTTTTAATCCACCATCATCTCCAAATCTTGGTAATCCCATTCCATACTACTTTGCTAACAACCACACTGTGAGGTGTGCTTGTTGTTATCATAACTTTCATCTCATTCACTCTCTTTGAGATGAACTTCACATCATATTTGGTCATATTGAGTATCTCATTGCTCAACAAAATGTGCAACCAACTCCCCTTGCTTCAATGCCACCATCGGCAACCCCTCGGCTCCACCTTCATCCTCTCCATCATCCACTCCACCCTCCGACTAGATATTCTCAAAAATCTAGTCATGAATAATCAAGTGGAAGTTGTGCTTTGGACCAAACATGCAATGGGAATGGACTAAAATTATCTACATGTTGTCTTAGTTAATGATTAATGTTGTTATTTCTATGATGTGTTTGTCATGGAATTTTTATGGTTGTCATTGTATGCTTCTCTTGCATGAAATGAATGAATGATTATGTTTTGAATTATGATAATTTGTTGTGGTATTAGTCAAGGTTAAACATGAAAATGGATTAAAATTATCTAACCTTAAAAATGGTAAGTTACTTAAATCACAACATATATGCTAACATGTACGCCTACTGCCGGCGGTCCTTTAAAAGGACTAGCGGTCCCCAAATCAATAAGGGACCGTCCCCTATTTACGGGACCGTCCCCAGTAGTGCTTAAAATTAGAATTTATCATGTGTTTTTCTATCTGATTCTGCACTACATAATTGATTTCACATCCATATCATCTTTCCATACCTTCATATATGTTTATGCATGCATGTGCTTTGTTCTAACTCTATTTTGTAGCACATCACCATAGCTCGATTCCCCGGTGCCCTCATTAAGGGGGAGCGCTTAGCTAGGGGGAGCTTGTATTTCGTTGATCACTCCAACGATTCTCTTTCAAGGTTGCTCGTGTCTCCTCTCCTTAACAACCATGACACACCTTTTTGATTCTACAAAAAGGGGGATAAGTAACGGGAAAACTCATTAAAAGTTTATCAACACATAATTTTACCTAAAATGAGTTTATATTTTGTAATCATAAAAAAGGGGGAGATTGTTAATGCAAATAATGTCAAAAACGTTATTCGCATTATTCGGTCTTCTCGTGTTTTGATAATCACAAAATATAAAGACATGATACTTAAAGTTACGGTTTATAAGTTTTTAATCGAGGAAACTCGTTTCTTCTACGTAGCTGCTTCAACATCACTTCAGGTATGAACAAGCTTTATGCTGTCATTAGTTAAGTGATCAAAGAGTTTTATTTTCACCTAAACTTACATTTTTAAGTTTGACATAACATTTTCACAAAAGTTTATTTGTGTTTTTAAAGAAATGTTTTATTAAGAAAATAAATTCAAATTCAAACTTTATAACAACTAGTTTTCCCCCCAAATCAGTTCAGCCTGAACCAGATAAGTTTTCACCATGTCAGGACAAAATGGGAGCATTTTTTCGTGGCGGTCCCTTAAATAGGCCGACGGTCCCTTAGTGATAAAGGGCCGTCTGGTATTTACGGGACCGTCCCTCTCCCACCTATCGTCTATAAATACTGAACTGTTACATTTCAGAAATCAGTCTTCCACACACACAAAACTTTCTGGTCTTTGTTCATTTTAATCTTTGATCACTATAACGTGTCAGTATATGTTTATAAGTGATTTCCTCTTACATCAAGTGCAGGAGAAGAACTCTCGACAACTATGAAGATTCAAGATGTTATAGGTGTCCACACACAAACATAACAACTGTTACGGTGATAGGTCCTGTAAATAATGTCATTGTTTTCTGACTTGTGTGTGAGTCGAGGATGGGGATATGTATGTGAACTTGAATGGTGATAGATCCAAGAATTATACTTGTGTGAATTTGGATGGTGATGTAGATCCAAGAAGTCTTGTAACTAGATTAGTTCACGTATTTGATGTGAGGAGAGTGATGTCCTAGTGTGTTGGTTAGGATTTTGTTGAGTACTTATATAAAGGCTTGAATCGGGTGATGATTCAAGTGAGTCTTTTGTGAAGGCTTGGTTCGGGTGAAGAACCAAGTGTGTCTAGTGTGTGAAGGCTTGGTTCGGGTGAAGAACCAAGTGTGTCGATTATATGAAGACTTGGATCGGGTGAAGATTCAAGATTGGACAAGAGTGCTTGTTCGTGTGGCCACGTGGGCCTTGTATTAGATTGGTTCTAGCTACGATTAGAACTCGACATTATGCTTGGTTTCGTTAAGCCTTGTGTAAGAATGTGTACAGATTGCTCCGTCTGAAGGAGTGTGTTGATATAGTGATTGATAACTCTCGAGTGTGGTACTCGGGGAGTGGAGTAGGACGGAGAGTGAGCTTTGTGCCGAACCACTATAAATCGCCGCGTCTCTTGGTTTTGTTCTTTCCTTACTCTTTACTTTACTTGTCTATTTGTGTATGCTAGTAACCAAATTGATATCACATAACTAGTAGAACTCAACATGTTTGTAATTGAAAAATAACCAGACCTAAAATGGCAAAACATTTTAGAAAATTAAAAAGAAGCGGTGAAACTATTCAACCCCCCTTCTAGTTTCTACATTCTCTATACACTTTTTTCTAAACCTAACCATGGTTACTTCTTAACCTAACCTCTCACACTCTTCCCTATAGAGGAATATCCCATGGCATATTCTCTTCTCTCTTTTCTATGCCATATGAGGAATACTCATTCTACCCCTACCCAATTATCTCTTCTTTCTTTCTATCTTTGATAATTGGTTTTCTAATAAACACTTCACAAAATATTTTCCAAATTGGCTATTTGAGTTGGTAAACTTTAGATTGATTAATGATAAGATTTAGTGTGTGAAGTACAATTGGGGGTTTAGCAAGGGTAAGTATTTACAAGACCAACACCCAACATTTGGGAATTTTTCATTGGGCCTGGCGCGCCACCCGCGCGTTGACGCGTGGGCGATGTGCCGGCCTCGGTAAATAATTCCCAAGGTTGGGTCGAGGCCTATAAATACCCCCTCCCCTTGGCTCTTGTATTCCCCACCCCTTTCCATTATTCTTTCTCTCTAATCTCTCTAATTCTATCTTGTGTTGTTAGTTAAACACATTAACATCTTTGAGAGAACACATCTCTTTGCAAGGGAAGAATCTCAAGAACTTAATCCACTCTTGTGATTGTGTTGAGGGTCTTCTTATCTTTACCCTTTCTATTACAAACGAGTCTCTAGGTTAGGTTAGGGCTAGGTTCAAAGAAACTTTATTTTATCATTCAATTTGGTTTTAAGGGAAGTCTTGTGTCTTGGTGACAAAGGCTAGATCATTTGGGATCTATTTGGGGTTTGATATTTCCGGTGGGAAGTCTTGGTAGTGGTCTTGGTGACTCTTAGGTGAAGTCAAATCGCGAGATTCTTTTGGGTGGTTTCCGAGGGCTGAATACTGTGGGAGTAACTCCTTCTTTGTGAGCATCAATATTGGTGAATATCGGTGGAGTGAATTGTAACGGTTTGTAGTCCACCAAAAGGATTATACTAGTGGAATAGTATCATGTCATGGATTCGCAACTAGATGTACGGATGGTATAAACCCCCCATCCCGAACCAGTATATATCGTGGTGTCTCTTTACTTGCTTTATATACTTTGGTTGTGTTTGTGGTTGTTGGATTATTGTACAACCACTTGGTGACTCATACTGCTTAAAGTTTTTAAACAATCAAAAAGCCTAAGAAACCGTATTCAACTCCCCCCTTTACGGTTCTACAATTGGTATCAGAGCAGAATACTCAAGTTTTTTTAGCGTTAAAACTTTCCCGAGAAGTCGTTTTAAGTCAAAAACTTCTTTTCCTAAAATCTAAAATCCTAACAAAGATTTTTGGGAAAAGTAGAGTATAGAACCATGGCTCAAGAGAACTATGTAAATGAGTGTTCAATGCAAAGACCACCTTTGCTAGAGACCGATGGGTTTTGTTTTGGAAAACCGGATTTGAGACCTATGTTAGGTCCAAAGATCTTGACTTGCGGGAGATCATTCAAAATGGAGACTTCGTTTTCATGATGCTTGATCCGGAAACCAAGTTGATGGTTGAGAAGCCATACTCAGAACTTAAGGAAGATGAGAAGATGAAGCTTGTCAAAAATCAAGAGGCTAAGATGATGATTGATTGGCGCAAAAGCAGTCAACCTAAATTGACCAAAGGATGGTCAACTAGGTCAAACAGCCTACGAGTCAATCTCCGTGGAAGTATAGGGGTTTCCCCGGGTCGTTATGTCCCGATGAGGTGTGGATGGTATTAAAACGGGTTTGTGATCGGGTGAATTTGGACAGAAAAGGGGTTTGAGATTGATTACACTACTGAGATATATAATGAAATAGCTTAAATAAGCTATATGGACAAGACTGGAAGTTTGGAAAAATCAGAAACGTTTTAAACCTAAAAACGTGTACGTTCAGATTAAATTTACGAGAACGTACGAAATAAAACGCGAGTTTTAAAGAAATAAAATACTTACATATATGAAAATTACATTTTTACAATCCTAATAATAAAAGAAAATTTTTAGAAAATTAGAATTAATTTTTACACTATTTAATTAATTAGTATTAATTAAATACTATTTTCTAATTACTTATTAATTATTTAAATTAACCTAAATTATAACTAATTATGAAATCACACTAAAAATATGAAAAATAAATTTGGAAAAATCTAAAATATTATAAAACTAATTTTCAAATTGAAAATATATTTTTCCTACTTTTTTAATAATTATTATTAATTAAAAACTAATTTAAACTATTTAAAAATACACTAAATAATAAGAAAATGTAAAATAAGCTTAGAAAAATAAAATTAAAACTTAGAAAAATCTAAAGTAATATAAAACTAATTTTAAAATAGAAAATATATTTTTAAGCCTTTTTAAATAATTATTAGTAATTATTAACTAATAAAAACTAATACTAATTATTAAAAATACTAAATGAAAAGAGAAAAATATGAAAAAATTACTGAAATTATTTTATAACTACAGGAACCTAGGAAAATTATAAAAATGAGGTTTGCTTTTTGAAAAAGCTGAAAATAAGCCAAATAACTTAAATATAAGCTATCACTATTTGTAATTTTGTCTTTTTATGGAATTTCTTTTTGAAAACTAATAAAATACTAAAAATATGAAACTTTAAAAAAGGGACTTGGCTTGAATTCAAGAAATAAGCACTATGGAACCCAAAAAGCTTAACAGGTTGGGCTTAATGGCTTATTAGGACTTGTTTGGTGAAGAAAAAGCTAAAAAGAAGCTACACAGGCTGAACCAAGGGATAAATAAGCTACAACTATTATGAGGGAACTTGAAATAAGCAATAACCAACAAATAAGCACACTATATAAGTTTGGAATAAGCAATAAGCAATCCTACATTCACCACAGTCCAACACAGGCTACTGAGGCAACTTGGGAGGCCTGTGGGGCCCACATGGGAAGTTGAAACCCCAAACAATAAGCTGATCCTAAAAGCTCATGAGAGCACATGGAAGTTGGGGTGTTGTACTGAGATCTGTGTAGCAGGGCATCACCTTGCCATGTAGGTGTGTTTGAGCCAGTGTAGGGCCCACAAGAAAAATCATAAAAATGAAGTGAAGGGGGGACTCAAAGTTCAGCTGGGGAACTGCTAAATCTAAAACGCACAAGGTCTAAATCATAACACAAAATTCAAAACAATTCCCCCAAGATTCGGGTTTTCTGCCTAACTTGAAACTTTGACTTTTTAATTGAAAGTCATACTTTGACTTTTATGAGATTTAATCCTAATCTAATGACAGAAATCGATGTTTTATGTTGAAATGGAACTATATTAACCTATATTAACTACATTTGAATGGAAATAATGATATTAGGTCTCCTAAATCCTATCAGTTAACAGCCAAATTGGGATAGAAGCTCAATTTGACTTTCCCAAGAAGTGACTACTGATTTTATGATTGATTTACACTACAATGACCCAATACATCCTAAAAATGCCAAGACACCAGCAAAACAACAACAACAACAACAACACTCAGTGAAGTGCTGATCCAAACACCCCTTAAGTGGCCTGTTTCACTAAGTCATGTGGGTGTAGGCCTAGTTCAATCAGTCAAATAATGAAATAGGTACTCAAGGCTTAATTGAGGGCTAACTGAGCAATGAAAACAAGCAAAGAACACCAAGCGCGCACTCAGAATTGCAAGTGTAACTAAGTAGGAGCAGTTAATTCACTAATTATGTTTAGAACATGAAGCACCCAATCAAATCACTTGAAAAGCTATAATAAGCAATACTTAATCACAAATAAGCAATAAACTATAACTAGAAACTACTGTAGGGAAAAATGCAAAGGGTAAGACAGAATCGTACTTGAAAATAGGATTCATAAGTGGCTTGCTATCTGAATGGATGAGATAAGCTCAAATAAGCTATGACAGAGCTTAATGAGTTTATCCAAAGTATATTTGAGCTGATACACACCAGAAACAACAACTTTCCACACTATAACAAGAAATTGAATTTATAACTGAAATTGCAAATTTGAATATTAAAACTGAAAACCTTAAATTGATGAGTAAATTGAGTTTCAGAAACACTAACAATACTTATTACAAGGGTTTTAAGCAAAAGATTACAACTGAATTTGGAAATTAAGCTAAAACGTGAAACTGAGTTACACTATGCCTAAGCTACGTTAACTACTCATTGTTTCTTCTTTCTACTTGACTTTTATAAGCCCTGTAGAGTTTCTTTCTCTTTCCCACCATTCTTTTGGACCGTTGGATATCTCAAACACATCCTGACCCTTCAAAATAATAATGGCGGGAAAAGTGTTTTGACAGGTTTAAGTGGGGTAGGTTGGGTGTAGGTGAGGTATTAATTAGGAGGGGGGTTAGTGAGAGACAAGAGAGGTGGATGGTGAGGGAAATATGGAATTGGAGGGGGGACATGGAGGAGGGAAACCTGGGGAAGATAGAGGGTGAATAGTGGTGTTGACCCTGGTTGTTTGACCCTGTGATTTATTATTTAGGGAGTGGGCCGGGTATAAGGGATTGGGCTTAGGGTGTATTGAACCAGGCTTGGGTTAGGATTTGGTTTGTATTAATATCAAGGGTCCATTTGGTTGTTTTTATTAATCACAAGGACCAGTAGTGTAATTTACAAAAACTTAGGGGCTGATGTTGTAGATTTCCCAAAGTGCTCCAAAGGACCAATGATGCCAAGAACCAAAAACACAAGGACCATAAATAAAGTTTTCCATTTTAAAACACCCGGGGACCAAATCTTACAAGTTACCAAACTTGAGGGACCAAAACTGACATTTCTCAAAACTTCACACCCAAGGACTAAAATTGATATTTGTGATTTCCCAAGGACCCAAAATGATTTTTCTTTCAAAAATATCCCACCAGGGACCAATTCTGCCAAATTATGAAGTTCAGGGACCAAACTGTAATTTTCCAAAACTTTTGAGACTTTCACCAAAGGACTAAATATGACAACTTATGATTTTAAAAGGACCTTTGGTGGTAATTTTCCATAATTTGAATGACCAGGGACTAGTTTCGAGATTTTATGAAAGTTGGGGGACTGAGACTGCCAATTTTGCCAACTTTGTACGTTTTTCATCTGTTTTCACTCTTTTTGCATCTAAAACATATAAAACACAATTTTGAGATATTTTTAGTATTTTGATGCATATTTGAGTGTTTTTCTATGTTTTGCAGTTCAGATTTGACCAAAAATGATGAGTGTTTGAGCACTCATCAATCCCCCACACTAAACTATTGCTAGTCCCTAGCAATAAACTGTTTTGAAAATTTAATGGATTTTAATCTCTTTACCAAAAGCCATTACTTCTGGAGTAGCCAAATGTATCAGTTCAAGTAAGAACTATGGTCCACTTGATAACCATGTGATTTTGAGCAAACCACCAGCTGTCAACGGATATGATTTGTCTTTACCAAAAGCCGTTTGCTTCTGGACTAGCCAACTCTTGATGGAATAGTCAACGTCTTGGTGAGCTGATTACCAATTATGGTTTTTCCACTGCCTTTACCACAAGCCCTAATCTTGCGGGCTAGCCAACTCTTTCACTTTTTAGGATATGGCGAGTTGAGATACCATACAATTTTGGGCAAATTGCAAGCTGTCAACGGATTTGATATATCTTTACCAAGAGCCGTTTGCTCCTGGATTAGCCAATCCTTTTATCGGTTAGACATGGCGGACTGATAACCACAAAAATTTTGAAGCACAAGTGAATTTTTTTTTTTAAATTTTTTGAAATTTTGGCCAAAAACGGGGGTACTAGATAGTAAAATGTGATAAAATTCGCTAGAATACCCCCCACACTTAGAATGAATATTGTCCTCAATATTCAAAGTCCCGGCTATTATTCCGACTCTTGAACGTAAAAGGGCAACATTACAAGCTAAATGTGGAAACACCAGTTTGTATTTCACTATATTTGTAACCATAGCAGGGGTAACAACCCCACACTTAGGGTGAAAACCCTATATGAATGCAACTGTTTTTGTTTACCGAGTCGCTAGCTTGACTCGACCCCAAATTCATTGGTTCTTGGGGAAACATGATGTGGAAGAGACAATCTCCATCGGACTTTCATTCAAGATGTTTGGACAAACATTTGAAGCACGTGAAAGTTCCACACCGATGAAATAAGTACCCGGCTGAAAATAGTATAAACTATAAGCGGTGATGCCGGGGACAAAGATAATGTCTTCATTCCCGAAGGAGTGAAGAACAGGAGAGGTCACCCTGTAGGTGAAGAATGGGAGAAAGATCTTGATGACAATCAAGATAAAGTCATCATCATCAGAAAAAGAATCCATAATTGGTGTATCATGAATCTCATCATTTAAGCTCGTATGATCTAGACATATTATGGGTGGGAGGGTTGGGATTTTGATATCAATTAAATTCTCAAGGTTGAGAATATTTCCCTCCGGAACACAAAGATCATCTTTGTCTAGATCAAAGTAAAAGTTATCATACTCCGGTGGCGATATGATATGAGTGAGTTCACCGGAGAACTCCTCAAAGGTGAATGAATCATATTCGGGGAGAGAAATTTGAGAATGAGAAGTGGTACTGCCACTAATCTTCTCTCCCATATGATCAAAAGTAAAGGCTTAAAACTCCGGAATAGGATCATCGGAGAAAATGTCCGTATCCTTAATTGGGATAGGAGATGAAATAGATTTCTCTTTGAAAGCCTCGATTTTAGAAATGAGGAGATCGACATTCAATAATGTTGCACGAAGTGCTTCATCCTTGATTTCAGTGTCAATCTCATCATTCTCTTCTTCTAAGTTAACTAGCTTAGAAGGTAATTCTTCCATAAAAACGATGTCTCCACAAGATAACGAATCGTCATCATTAGAATCAGAGAACATCTCAACCTGATCAGTCGGGAAGACAAGAGGAGGAGGGATATCACACACATGATCAAGAATTCCCTATGACTCTCTTGGGATTGGAACAAGGTTCTCAACACTAAACTTTATGAATTCGTCCGATTCCCTTTCAGGAACAGTGTCAAGATGCTCGTCCCCCATGCTCAAAGAGTGAGTGGGAACCTCGGGTGTGATAACAGTGGGTTGAGATGGAATCTCAACTGATGGTATCTCATCTGATGAATCTTTATAGAATTGAAGAATATCTAGTGTATCTTCGTCATCATTGTCATCAGGAATGAAACGGAATCGAGAGCTAGATCTGGCTGCTTTTTCTTTTGCTATTGATTCCCTAATAGATCTTTCATAAGCATCTTGGGAATTTATTTTAGCAGCCTGTTCGTCAACTAACAATTCTTCCATCGATTTTTGTTTTGGATTATTTGGGGTATGTGTTGTTCCTTTCAAGCCTTTCACTAAATCCAAAAGATCAAGGAGAAGACTTTGAGGAATTGGTGGAGATGGAGGTTCGTCATAATACGATGTGTCAAAAGTGTTACACGGAAATGGATTCCTTGTTTGACAATCGGAGCTGAAGTGTGGACTTCCACAGTAATCACAACAATAAAACTGATGTAGTTGTGAGTCGTATGTGCTAGAGTCATAATTGTTATCAGGAACTGCTCATAGACAAACGTGTTTCCCGATTGACAATCAGAATTGTAGTGTGAACCACCACAGTACTCACAACAGTAAAACTGCTGAGTCTCATGGTGTGGTAGCTGATGGAATAAATAAGTCGTGTCATGGTAGGAATAGGGATCTTGGTTATAGACAGACCCGTTTCCTGACTCTACCATGCCACAACCGGGGCAATTACCACCATTATAAGAATTACCACACCATTGACAAATAAGAAAGTGTGAATGAGACATAGAAATAATCAAATGTGTATAGAGGGGTAGGGATAAAGAATAAAAAAGGTAGGAGAGTAAAGATGGATATTTTTGTGGTTTTTGGAAAACATTTTATATACAAATAGGAAAGAAAATCTTTTTCGGTTTTTATGTTCGTTGAAAACTGATTTAAAATGTTTTCAGGAACTGTTTTGTTTTTATATGAAAATAAGAAGATAATATGAACAAGGGTGGTAAATATACAATGGATGTATATCCAGGTTCACCAATCTTTAAATACGTTTGGATACACACACAACCTCCCCGGCAGCGGCGCCAAATTTTGATTGGCGCAAAAGCAGTCAACCTAAATTGACTAAAGTGGTAGTGATGAAGAAGACAATGTTGACGACGAAGAGTACAACCTTATGGCTAAGAACTTTCGAAGGTTCTTTAGGAAAGGTGGTAACTTTAGAAGAAGTAATAGGTTTGGTAACCGGGGAAATGGTGGAAGGAACAACTTTGGTGGAAGTCGAGGTGTTGACAACAAGGTTGGTGAGAGCTCAAGGCGTACCCAAGGATGCTCCAATTGTAGTGAAAAGGGTCACTGTTGGATCGATATACTCTGATCAAACTACTTTGTAGCTTGTAAGGTTTTAACAATCTTGAATAACTCAAAACTTATTAATAATGAAACACTGATGTTACTATGTAAAGCATGCGGAATCTACTAACACAAAGCTAAGAAGAACTTTAAATTATATTAAAACCAACTTTGAACCTGCTTCCCTAAACACAGATTCACTAACAATCCCTAACTTTTCTAATATCGTATTCTAGTATTCGTTTTCTTGAATGCATACGTCTAATATCATCCTAAGGCTCCTTTTATAGGCATAAGGAAAACCTTAAGTCGGTTTACAATACTTGACCGACAAGTAAACTATCCCTAACTAATTCTAGAATATTATGATAATATTACATAACAATCCTTTAAACAATATTACATATTAGTCCTTATTCTTAGAAGTACTTTGAATAATCTTCAATCACGAGCAGTACTTTAACCTTGAACAACACTTTCATCTTTGAGCAGTACTTTAACACAGCAATACTTTGAACTTCCAGAAGTACTTTTATCTTGATATCCTAACAATCCTCCCCTAACTTGAATTCTACTTGCTTGATTTCAAGTTTCTTTGTTATCTTTTTGATCTTCAGCATCTTTATCTTCAAGGAAAATTATATCCTTTAATTCTTATCTGACTTGTGTGTCAAAGTACTTTTTATCAGCTTCAGATGGTATCTTCACAACAACCAATCTATTCAGCAACTCAGCAATAATTTGACAAAGTGTACATCAAATCTTTAAAGTTTCATACTATTCTCATCACTTCCAGATGTTTAAACTTTTGTGAGAGGTGAATCATTGAAATTTAATGGATTTTGATGTCTCTTTACCAAAGCCATTAACTCTGGAGTAGCCAATGTTTAGGTTAGAACAACCATGGTACATTGATAACCATATGATTTTTAGCAAATCATCAGCTATCAACGGTTTTGATTAGTCTTTACCAAGAGCCGTTTGCTTTTGGACCAGTTACTTCTGTTAGCATTAAAAGTGATGATCATTATTGAGTCGACAAGTATTGTAATAGTTAAGTATTTTGGGCTGTGGACTTGGTACTTATTAAGTATATCATGTAAGCCTTTATTAGAATATGTAAACCAAGCCCAGTAGACAAAGCCCATGGAAAGCCTTTTAGGGCATGATGTAACTAACTATTTAAACACCTCAAAGGCTCATTTGAGGTGTGTGCTTGTGTGTGTATTTGTGTGTGTTTCTCTCTTAATAAAAGTTCTCATATTTCATCTCTCTCTACAACCTAACGCCATACATATTCATCAAGTCACCATCTCTTCTTCATCTTTGCTTCTATAATGGTGTGATAAAGTTGTGTTATTTAAGGTCCTATAAGTGGTATCAGAGCCTAACAATGATTTAGGAGTGATTTGAGTTTGTGTGTTTCGTTGTTTTAGCTTTATACACGTTTTTTTGAAAAAAGTTCATCACTTTTTTTGTTTTTCTTGGCTTTTAACACTTTTTTTTTTTATTACAAACTAGTGTTATAAACCTTTTCCAACAAGAAAGTTTCAATCTTTTTGAAGTTTCAAAGCTTAAAAATTCGATTTTGGTCATTGTACTTGTTTTCTAGAACACAAAATTTTTTTATAAAAATCATCAAGTTTGCAACTTTCTTCAAGCTTTGGTGTTTTTATAACTAGAAGTACAAGAATCTTGGAATACAAACTTCATTTGGATGAGCTTTTTGCAAAATCAAAATTTTGGCAAACTTTCTAGAACACAAAAAATTTTCATAAAAATCATCAAATTTGCAACTTTCTTCAAGTTTTGGTGTTTTTATAACTAGAAGTACAAGAATCTTGAAATACAAACTTCATTTGGATGAGCTTTTTGCAAAATCAAAATTCTAGCAATATTTCTAAATCACAAAGTTCCTAAATCACAAAGTTTCAAGAACACACTTGCTCCCATTGCTTACTCGGTGTTTCCCTTGCTTGTATAAGTGAGAAAACACTTCGACTCGTGGTATACTCTCTAAATTGTATAATTTAGAAAGTTTTGGTGCAAAGTTTCTAGAACACTGAAAAGTTTCTAGAACACTGAAAAGTTTCTAAAACACTGAAAAGTTTCTAAAACTCTGAAAAGTTTCTAGAACACTGAAAAGTTTCTAAAACACTGAAATGTTTCTGGAACACTGAAAAGTTTCTAAAACACTGAAAAGTTTCTAAAACTCTGAAAACTTTCTAAAACACTGAAAAGTTTCTAAAACTCTGAAAAGTTTCTAAAACACTGAAAAGTTTCTAGAACACTGAAAAGTTTCTAAAACATTGAAAAGTTTCTAGAACACTGAAAAGTTTCTAAATCACTGAAATTTTTTTCTAGAAAACCTTTTAGAAAAAAAATATTTTCTAGAACACTTTTAGAATTTTTTTTTAGAACTCTTTTAGAAAATCTTTTGGTGGTCAATGTTTCGAAAATTGTTGGTGTATTAAAAGTTCGTTGACCAAGGAAAGTAACCTTCACCAAACCCAACTCCTATTTCGTTGAGCCGATCCAAGATCACCTTTAACACACATCGTTTACACAATGGAAATGAAAGTGCAAATCCAAGAGAGAGATTTTAAGAAAAAGTTTAAAGCGTTCAAGTCATATGTAGAGAAGGTCATCAATATTTATGGTTTAGAAATAAGGTTCGATGAGGCATTTGAATACTACGTTAGAGTCCAATTTCATCATTTCCAAGAAGAACTCATCCAAAACCTGAATCAACTTGAAAAGCTACTTAATGAAGAAGAACTTCATACGCATAACTGCAAAGAATCTCTTAAAGTCATCCGAACTCAGTTTCAGAGAATATTTAACCCTTGGATAATGAACCAGACAGAGTTTATCGATGCGTTTTATAAAAGATTTTGGGTAAGCTATTCTACCTTCAGAACTCAATGCATAAATCAAATGGATGAACTCGAAAAGATACTTGAAACTGAGTAAGCTAAGTTAAATGAGATTGAGAAGCTGAAACGGGAAAAAGAGCAGAATGAAAGAGAGATGCAGTTAAAGGAAACTCAGGTGATTGAAAAAGAGACAAAGAAAGATGTTCAAAAAGAAGAGGAAACAGTCAATGAGGGTGATGCATCAGATGTTAGTTTGGTTTTCACGGGCAGTGATTCATCTTCAGAACAGCAGGTTGAAAGCAGCAGTCCTAGCTATGATTCGGATGCTGATGGTACACAAAGGAATGAAGGTGTTTGGGATACCGAGGATGATCACATCAAACCTTCATCAGACACACAGATATTGGCTACGGTACAGCATTCAAACTATAATGGTGTTGTGTTCGATAATGTGTTTGCTCATAATCAGACACATCCTGAGCATCCTGAGTTTATTAGTGACACATATGTGGTGGAACAAAATGATAGTAATATCACTTTTGATACTCCAGATATGGATCCTAATAGAGGTGAGCCTACCCAGGATGGATCTTTTTATGAACAAGATCGTGACTTATTTGCTTCATTAATCAATAATTTCAAACATGAACTTGAAAAGTGCAAAGAGGACAATCGTAAAGCTAAGCAAACGAATGTCTTATTGACAAAAGAGCTTGAGAAATTTAAAGAAATGGAAAAAGGTTTTAAAAATATAACAAAAAGAAAAGTTGAACCTGAATTTGAAAACTCAAACCTTAAATCTCAAGCTCAAAAGTTTGAAATGTATGGAGAGTCTGTCAAACCACTTTTAAAACGAAATGAAGAACTTGAAGTTTGTTATAGAGAAGTTGTTCTTCGTGAAAAACGTTCCATTCAAAATATGGATGCTCAAATGGTTCTTAACAATAGAAAGGTTCAAGCGCTTTTAAAAGAGAACAATGATTTAAAAAGTGAAAATTCAAAGCTTCAGAAAACCACATCAAATTTTGATATTGTAAACACAAAACTTGAGAATGAAAACCAAGAGTTTTTGAAACGAACAAACGATCTAGAAAACAAACTTCAAAAATTGGGACAGACGTCTCAGACTATCAACATGCTGCCTACTAAAGATGAGGAGGTTGATAAACAAACATCTGGGATTGGTTTTGTGAATAATGCTAATGTGGAAAATGAAAAACCTTTTTTTTTAAACAAAGTGCAAAAGTTGACACCTATTTTGTATAACGCTAATGCTATGGGAAAAGAATTGTCAGATGATCTTTTGTTTGAGTCTCAAGATATTTTAAAATCTAAAGAGGAAAAACGTTTGAAAGTAAAACAAACAAAAAACCCACTCTCATACCACGGCTTTGTGTATGGTTGTCTATAATTGACAGATATACCAAAAGAACCTTTCAAAAGAAAAGACACAAATGTGAAAAGATTTTTCAAAGAAGCTCAACTTGCTACTTATGATGCTAAGTTATGGCAAAATAGAGCAAGGAAAGAATTTTGTAGTCTTAAACATCACATTGAGCAAACGTTAAAGGTCATTTGGTTTAAGCAAGAAAACATCACAAACAACGTTTTCTCTAATCCTCTTTCATCAGATGTACGCCTTAAGTTAGAAGTCAAAAAGATTTTGAAAGAGGAAATTGAACCTCGTGTGAAAGATATCAACTTATGTTTTGAGTACTTTGAAAAACATCTTGTAACTAAAATGAGAGAAGATCATAAGTACGTTCACTCTCTTGAAGACGAATTTGATGAAAAATGCTTAATTCTGGACATCCAAAGATTATTTTTCACAAATCAAATAGAGTCGTTCAAGTCAGTATCTGTCAGCCATGAGTATGAGAATGAGAATTTTGAACAAACATCTTCTTTGAAATCTGAAAATCTTTGTCTCAAAAATAAAATCACCGAGCTTTCAAAAGAAGCAGCTGATGTCAAAGAAGAACTGTCAAAAAGAACTGCTCAGTTTGAGAAACATCTTGCAAAACTCGAAGCACAAAGTATCTCTTTTCAACTAAAACTGCAAGAGCAGAATGAGAAAATGTCTTCTAAAAACTCTTTGACATCAGTGCTTAAAGAAAAAGAAAAGATTTTTGAAGAAAATTGTGATGATACCAATATCAAGTTTGAGTTTGACGAACTTGATACAAAAAATCTTGAATTGGAACATGCTGTGGCATCATTACAAAAAGAAAATGAGCATTTGAAACTGACTTACAAAAACTTGTTTGATTCAATCAAGCGGTCCAGAGTTCAGAATCAAACTTCAAACAAATCTGACTCTCAGATCACACCAAATCATCTTTTTGAAAAAGAAAAGTCTGTGCTTCAAAAGAAAATTGTTGAATTGGAAAAAACGATTGCACAACAAACCAAGGATTTTGGTGATGCCAAAAATGATTTTTCAATTGAAACCGACAAATATGAAAAATATTTTGCACATCTTGAAAATCAAAATGCTTCTTTGCAAGAAAAACTGGCATCATCAGATCACCTTTATCTTCAAAAAGAATACAATGATTTGAGAACGTCATACAATGCCTTAAAAGCAAAGTTTGATGTTCTTAACCGGTCAAAAGGAAAATCTCAAGTTTCAAACGAGTCTAAACCACATGTAAGTGTTTCAGAAAAGGTTTACACGGGTGAATCTTCAAAACCATTTTCTAAAAGGATTTCTCAATTTACCACCTATTCTTTGCAAAAAGGAAGGAAGTTTTCAAAGAGACCAAATTTTTCTGAAACATTTACTCCTCAAAAGATTTCAAATGCAAGTGCTCATAAAGAAAAGAATCAAGGTTTTCAAACTCCATACTCTCGTTTTACTCTGGTAAAGCCAGTGTGGAAACCAAAGCAAAGCTGTTCAAAACATTTGAAATATTCATACTCTGAAATGCTTCCGCTACAACAAAGGAATGGCTATGCTTTGAAAAATCCCAATTCAGGAAGGTTTCCATTCACCTCAAAAACGAATTTTCGAAATGAAACGCCGAGTTTCAACAATGGATGGAAAACTTCTTCCTCAAGTTTTAAAATTCCAAAAGAGACACCGAGTTTCTCAAACAACTTTCAAAAGCACAAAAGTTTTAAATCACCGTTGATTCCACGAGCTTTATTTCGAAATGAAACACCAGTTTTTAGTCCTCGTTGGAATTCAACTTCTTTGTATCGGATTGACACAACTTTCAAATGGATTTCAAAATATGGTAAACCCATTGGCATCGTACTTAAATGGGTTCCAAAAGTTGTTGTCTAATCCAAAAACATAATGAATTCTTAGTATTTCAGCTAAGGGCTCGTTCTTCAAAGAAAGGAAAGTGCTTAAATCAATTCAAAGGTTTTAAATATTTTTTGAGCACTTATCCTAAAAACATTATGGCTTATGCACACATAACAGTGTATAACCCGTGATTTTCAAAGAAAGGACCCTGTTGTACATGTTTGTGCGACAATCCTAAAAGATAAGAAGACTTCTCTCCAAAAAGCTTATCAAAGTCTTCTTAATTTTCTGAGCAAAATTTAAAAAAAAAATGTTTCAAAAGGTTTTCAAAACTTTTCACGATGTAGCTCAAAATATTACTCCCTCAAATCCTTAAAAGCTTAAATTTACTCAAAATGTTCTATTTTTGAGGGGGAGTAAAAAGAAGTTCCAAAAAGTCATGCTTAAGAGAAACTAATTCGGAATTATCAAACATCCGTTTCTCCCCATATGCTATCCAAAAAAGAAAAGGTTTTAATCAATTGGTATCAAAAATACCATGGATATGCTATTTTTGAGGGGGAGAAGACGTGATTAAAATGTGATCAATGTGTTTAAGATTGTGGCTGAATCTCGTGCGAGCTCGACTCAGAAATGACCCAAGAATTGACGAAACAACAAAAGTTTGTAATCGAAAAGACTTATCCTCGACGGGTAATAACATCAAGTTAGTTACTAGAGCTAGTTGTCACCTAAAAGCTGACAATGGAACTCTTTAACTAGCCACGTAAGTGTGTCTCGAAAAGGATTTGTCTTAGTAGAAATGTACTGTTTCGAGAAACTTTTTGTGGACTTGACCAGGATGGGTAATAACTTCAAGCTAGTCTAACTAGTGATGTAAGCGTGTCTCGAATCGGTCATGTTCATTGAAAGTGGATCAATTCTAAAAAGTGCAAACTCCTCACGCATGTGCAAATTTCTTTACTATCCATGAGCACATGTGAAGGGGGAGTCCTTCAAATGAAATGCAAAACTCTCGAAGTGTTAACAAAGTATGTTTTATTATCATAAACACTTTGAGAGATTTTCACAAATGGTTTGATGGCAACAATAGGATAATCATGGAGTTATAAGGTGACTAAGGTTAGGAAAAACCGTCCTATGATCCGCCAGAGCCGGAGGGATCTACCCAAGGAAAATTCCAATAGAGTAGACTTAGAAGTCCTTAGGTATGATTGAAAAAAGGAATAAATGAGAAAGGAGAAAGAAGGGGTTGAAGAATTAAAAAGAAAAGCAAAGAAAAGGGTGAAAAGAAATAGCCCTCCATATGTTCAACCTTAGGGCAGACACCGGGTTCAACTCATATGTTATTGATTGTTACTAAGGTGACACCGGTATTGAAGATAAAGACGTCATGGACCCAGTGACGCACTGCACTAAAC
Source organism: Artemisia argyi (assembly GCA_030686995.1). Classification (NCBI taxonomy): domain Eukaryota; kingdom Viridiplantae; phylum Streptophyta; class Magnoliopsida; order Asterales; family Asteraceae; genus Artemisia; species Artemisia argyi. Next base: position 128,060,185 of record CM060691.1, read on the forward strand.
CTTCTAGCCACTCGAGTATCTCTCAAAAGGTACTTGTTTCATTCTCATGGGGAACCGGTGTAATCTATCGACTTATCTCTTAGAGATGGTTGATATTGAAGCAGGAGACCCCTCCATAGTCTCCGTATAGGAAACCAAATTATGCACTTATCGAGTCTAGAGCCATGAGATTCATCAAAAGATCTCTTAGGATACACTTTCATATGAATACACTTGTGTTCGCCAAAAAGGACACAAGTTGTAAGAGTCTTTATGAGATCTATGGATCTTGCCTTATCTATCATGATGGTTACTATATCTCAAACGGTCTATAGTTTTGGGGTGATCTCCAGCAACTCACCTGAATCATTGATGTACTTTGGTGGATCTAGTAAGCCCTCTCGGGGGTATCTGGTTCAGGAACGGCCTTGGCAAGGGTTAGAGAGAGTTTTCACACTATGCTGTTAATGATCTCTAATTCCGAACCTGTAAGTACCGAATGCTTTATTGCTAACTGTTTTAATGCAGGTATTGATGAATGTTCCTTGGAGAAAGACCATTACCATCACTCAAAGATCCACATGCTCATACCCTGTAAAGCACTCTTCAAAGATCAAAGCAAAACAAAGTTCAGAACGTTTCTAAGTCAAAGTCAAATAATCTACAAACTAAAGAAACAATGATTAAAGTCAAAGAAAATAGAACTTCACAAAGATTCAATGTCAAACAAAGTATGAGCATGTTGGAAAAGACGACAGAGTAAAGATGTTGATCAAAGGCAAGAACGACCAATCTGTTAGAGTTTGACAATCAAATAACACATATTGCGGAAGCGTAGGATCAAGTATAACACATAAATATTAACTAAAACATAAATAGTAAACGTACCCGATGCACTTCAAATCAACCTTAATTCTTGGACAATTAGATCAATGATAAACCCCTTACCGTTTTGTTTATCGATCTCTTGATAATTACTAAAGTAAGTAATTACCTCGTTCTTGTACACACAAACTACCAACGAATAAAGGTTTGTTGCAAGTAAACAAAGCACTAATGTTTTTGTCTTGGAAAAATCGACCCAAAGAACCCTAGGAGGGGTGGACGATCGGCCAAGAAAAGAGAAGAAAGAAAACAAGTTTTAGGGTTAGAGTGTGTGCACAAAAGATGTGAAAGTCTAACCCTTGGCCTTGTATTTATACTAGGTGATTTCTTGGTGATCAAGCAAACATGGGTTGGGCTTGACCCACCCTTGTTCAACCGGCCTAGCATCCCCCAAGGGGTTTCTAGATCCTTCTTGACACCCAAGTTTCACTCTAGTCCTTATCTTTCGTTCCTAACGATAGTTAGTCCATACGGTTAATAACTAACGACCGTTTAGTCCATTAAGTGTTATAAATATATATATTCAATACATTTAATATATACATATTTAATTTTACATTATTCTTGTTTGTAAAGTGTGCAATCCTGAGGTCTCGGGTTCGATCCTAGACATTTACTCATTAATGTTTATACGTAACATTTAACAACTCCCACTCGTATATCCATTAATAGTAAAATGACATTGGTTAGCGTCTTGCAACACTCCAATGCCCCTAGTTCAATCCGAGCTAGGTTTCCTGGAAAAACCTTTAATGATTCATCATTATAATTATCCTTTCATTACTAATACCACATTAATAAAGATGTGAGTCCCTTTATTAAATTTTTGTTTCTCGTTTCTTTATGATTGAACAAAATTACCAAAACATCTGAACGTATTCCAGATATACTTTGGGCATGGCCATGCAAACATTTTGTCAACCCTACGAGGGGCCCAGCAGTATTAAACTTCTAAACAAATCAGAAGGAATAAATTCTTTCTTGACTACAAGAATAACCCATGAACTTTGCAACACTTCTGAAAACAACCCTTATAACTCCCTGTTACGGTGAGCGGTAGATTGCTTCACAAAAATGCACTACATCCATGACACTTATCTGGCATCTCAAGTCTGAGGATAACTTTAAATATGATTCTCACATTAAATATTAAATCATATTATTGGGATAAGTCCAATATTCAATTCATCGAATATCATGTGAAATTGGTATGACTACGCATCAATATACTTTCAAGTATATCCTAAACCAATACTCAAATTTGTCTTAGTTTAACGATATTCCCATATCATTAATCGACAATGGACATTTAGAATAATAAATTATTCATGGATCTTAAACATGCAAATATAGGATATATTATTAAGACAATGATAAATAAACATAAAACATATTTTATTTCATTAAAATAATAATTGTACGTTACATCCTTTATCCAAACACTAATCACAAATGGGCATGAAACTTTCAGCTAATCTAAGTCCTACACCTTCAGCATGCTTGTAAAGCTTAGTGCCAGGTAGAGGCTTTGTTAATTGATCTGCCAAGTTATCATCTGTGTGAACTTTGAGCATTTCGATTTCGCCTATTTCGACTTGTTCTCGAACATAGTGATGCTTAATCGGGAAATGTCTGGTGCCTTTCATGATTCCAGGCTCATTGGCAAATGTAATTGCAGCTGAATTGTCACAATACATTTTAATAGGTCTTTGAATCGAAGGCATAACTCCAAGCCCTGAAACAAACTTCCTAATCCAAACAGCTTCCATTGCAGCTTCTGAAGCAGCTATAAACTCACTTTCTGTAGCAGACATCGCTAGTACACTCTGCTTTCTGCTCCTCCAATCCACTGCTCCTCCATTAATGACAAAGACATAACCCGTCTGAGACTTCGTATCATCCTTATCACCTTTCCAAGAAGCATCGCAGTAACCTGTAACATCAAGTTCTGCTGATGGATTTCCCCCATAAACCAAGAACATCTCTTTAGTAGCCCTAAGGTACTTAAGAATATTCTTAACAGCAGTCCAGTGAGCTACACCTGGATTTTGCTGATATAGACTGGTTAAATTTTGAGCAAACGCTACATCAGGTCTTGTACTTTTCACCGCATACATTATAGATCCCACAGCCGAAGCATAAGGGACTGTCTTCATGCGTTGCACCTCTGCAGGTGTTGAAGCACAAACCTTGTTGCTCAAGCCATGTTGTTCTTGCATTGGCAAGTATCCTTTCTTGGAATTTTGCATACTGAATCTCTTCAGTATTTTATCAATGTAAGCACTTTGGCTTAATCCAATTAATCGCTGAGATCTATCTCTATATATCTTGATTCCCAGAATAAATGCAGCTTCCCCTAAATCTTTCATAGAAAAACACTTTCCAAGATATGCCTTAACCTTTTGCAAACTTGGAATGTCGTTTCCTATGATCAATATGTCATCAACATATAATATAAGGAAAATTACATTACTCCCACTAACTTTGTGATATACACATGGCTCATCAAGATTTTGAGTGAATCCATACTTTTTAATGTCACCATCAAATCTCTTATTCCATTGTCGTGATGCTTGCTTTAATCCATAAATGGATCTTTTAAGCTTGCATACACGATTTGGGAATTCTGGATTTACATACCCCTCAGGCTGCGCCATATAGATGTCTTCATCTAGGCGACCATTTAAGAAGGCGGTTTTTACATCCGTTTGCCAAATCTCATAGTCATAGTAAGCGGCTATGGCTATAAGAATCCTAATTGCCCTTATGTCAGCTACAGGAGAAAAGGTCTCCTTATAGTCAACACCAAAAGTTTGTGTATAGCCTTTAGCTACACAACGGGCCTTATAGGTGTGTACAACGCCATCCATGTCAGTCTTTTTCTTGTAGAGCCATTTACTCCCAACTAGTTTGGCACCCGGAGGTAGGTCTACTTCTTCCCAGACATCATTGTCTTCCATGGATTGCATTTCCCCATCCATAGCTTCTTTCCATTTGGCCTTTTCAGGTCCATTCATGGCAGCTTTATAACTTGTAGGCTCATCAAGATCACCCAGTATATTCTCATCACTCTCTACATTATGACATAGACGAGTAGGAGCTTTTACTGGTCTTGTTGACCTACGAATGGGAATCACTTCAACTTCAGGTGGAGGACCTAAACTTTCAGGTTCTACCGGAAGTTGGTTAGTGTTTTCAGAAGGTGCTACATCTTCTTGACCGTCTTCCAGATCATATATTCTCCTACTGAATTCTTGAGATATGAGCTCCCTTTCAAGGAAGTCTCCATACCTTGCAACAAATACTTTGTTTTCAGGTGGGTAATAAAAGTAGTATCCCATAGTTTCCTTAGGGTATCCTACGAAGATGCACTTCACAGATCTTTGTTGGAGTTTGTCTGCTAAGTCACGTTTAACATACGCCTCACAACCCCAGACCTTAAGATAAGACAGGTTAGGAGCTTTTCCAGTCCATACCTCATATGGTGTCTTATCAACCTTCTTTGTTGGAACCATATTTAGAATGCGAACCGCAGATTCTAAGGCATAATCCCAAAACGAGAAAGGAAGAGTTGTTAGATTATACATAGATCGTATCATGTCTTGCAATGTACGATTCCTTCTCTCAGATACACCATTTTGTTGTTGAGTATATGGAGAAGTAAGGTGCTGGACAATTCCCTCCTTTGCTAGATAATCTATGAACTCCTGACTCAGGTATTCACCACCTCTATCGGATCGAAGAGCTTTAATCTTCTTTCCAAGTTGCAACTCTACTTCTGCTTTAAACACTTTGAATGTTTCAAATACCTCATGCTTATGTTTAAGTAAATAAACATAACCATAACGGCTGTAATCATCCGTAAATGTTAAGAAGTAGCTAGCACCCCTCCTTGACACATGTCTAAGTGGTCCACACACATCTGTGTGAATAAGACCAAGTAGATCATTCGCCCTTTCAATCCTATTTTTAAAGGGTTTCTTAGTCATCTTCCCAGCAATGCAAGATTCACATTTATCAAATGATTCATCATTGATCTTATTTAAAAGCCCATCATGTTGCAGCTTTTCCATGCGATCTTTGCCAATGTGAGCAAGTCGACAATGCCAAAGATAAGACGAATCCAGACCTTTCTTGATTCTCTTATTGTTGATGCTATACATTGAATTATTTTTAACAAAAGCATTATCATTATTATTCATATCAATTTCAAATACACCATTCACAGCAATAGCATTAAAATAAAAAACATTATTTAAAGAAACTGAAATTCCATTGCTTGAAATAGTATGATGAAAACCTTGGTTCAACAAACATGAAAATGAAATTACACCTCTAACAATTGACGGTGCACAATGACAATTATTTAAAGATAGTACTAGGCCCGAAGGCAACACTAAATTAAAAACTCCTATAGCTTCAACTCCTGCATGCGCTCCGTTACCAACGTGCAAGAATTGTTATCCATAGGCCAGCTTTCTCTCAACTCTAAACCCCTGCAAGGTATTGCAAATATGAATGCCACATCCCGTATCATATACCCATGAATTCAATTTAGGAGTAAGAGTGAATAATTCAATCATAAAGAACGCACCTGATGTGCTGGGGTTACCAGCATCATTCCCCTGCTTCTTGAGTTGCAAGTCATGAATGTAGAGAGGGCAATTGCGCTTCCAATGTCCCTTTTCATGACAATGGTGACAAGCCTGATCCTTCTTGTTTGGCGGATTCACCTTGTTCTGCTTAGGCTGATGTTGCTTCATCTTGGGTTGAGGTTGATAGGCCATGACCTGCTTGCCTTTATCACCTTTACCTTTGCCTTTGTTCACATGCGATTTCTTCTGGATTCTCCCCCATGAATTGCCAACACTTGTGGGGTAGGAGCCTTGACCTTGGCTGGTAGACTTTTCTCATAATCAACAAGCAATGCGAGTAATTCTGAGACTGTCTTCCCCGAGCAATGCATGTTGAAGTTCTGCACAAAACCAGCAAAATCCTTGTTGAGGGATCTGTTGATCAAGTGCACTTGCACATTCTCGGGGTAACCAGAACCAATTCTGTGAAGTTGATCAAAGGAATCTTTCATCTCATCCACATAATCGGCTACTGGTTTACCATCACCATGCTTGCAGTTGTGTAGCTTGTCAAGTTCATCATACAATTCAACTGTAGGTGCCTTCTCATAAGACTGGCTGAGGTTATCAAGCATATTCTTAGGAGACGAGTACTCATACTTCTTTTGTAATTGAGCACTCATGCTAGTGAGCATTAAACAAGCAACCTCATTATACTTAGCATTAGTCACCTTCCATTCTGCCTTTGCTTCTGGTGTTGCAGTAGCAGCAGGTTCAGCAGGGCATTCCTCGGTCACATAATCAATCTTACCAGACGCCCTCAAGACAATTCTGAGCGAACGGTACCAGTCATTGAAATTCTTTCCAGTCAGTTTTTCCCTCTCAAGATGACTCTTGAAAGCAGAAATCACAGTTTTTTTACCGGGTTGAGCCATATCTACAGATAAAGTTCAAATATTAGTATTTTCGATAATCAATATCTTCAAGAAAATAAAATACCCAAGGCTATATTCATATAACCAACTAATTTTCTTGAAAAACTAGGATCCAACTTTACATAGATTCCACCACATCAGTTGATCTGCTAGTGGTGAAAGTACAAAAGTTGGTAATCTGTCGAACAATAATTGGCAAACAAGATTTCCAATTCCTAGATCATTATGGGATTTACTACAAATTGATTCATCAATTTGCCTTGTAAGCATGTTTCATCCCATCTCATGCCTTAAGTTCTAGGTCTCACGCACAACTTAATTAAGTCGTCTACCTTAGCAACTGTAAAATTACAATTATGGACTCACGCGTTAAAAGAATTTTACCTTGTTATAGTAATTTAGCCTAGGTCTCACGTTTACTAAATTAAAATTCCAAGTGTTTCTTATAGGTAGATGGCACGTAACTTAAATTATTAAGGGTATTAATTTTTGATATGTCAATCAAAATTATGTACAAAGATGCATGCACTCATCTTTATAACATAAGTTTTCATAAAACCTTTTTATATCCAATTCATGAAATTAATACACAAAGTTTTACTTGAGGTTTATGCCAAAACCCTAAGATGACTTTCTACAATATATGATTTTAAAAGTAATTCGTTTAAGACATATTCAAGATTGTGATAACCAAGGCAGACTCTAAGGCTCTTTTCTAAGCCTTCAAATCACGGTTATGAATATCATCTTAAAAGACTTAATTTTAAAAGCATATTTGCACAAAACATCATTCAAGCAAAAGTTTATGGATTCAATCTCAAAATAGTAATAAAGTTTGAATTTTGCTAGTCTCGCCTGGGAGCTGATTACCGTGCGAATCGGACCACGATTGGCAATAAGACCTTGCAAGATTCTTACTTTATCACTTTAGGGTTTCACAATTATTAGTCCGTATTAATTTTCTTTATAAAAACAACCCTTTTATTGCTTACATCAAGTCCAACTAAAAACAATAAAACAAGTAACAAAGAAAATCAAAACAACCAATAATAAATAAGTGAAAACAATTAGCCACATGCAATCCGTATTAGAAAAGATCCTAATAAAATCAATTCTAGGTATAATAATGCATGTAATCAACTAAGGCCTTCCCCTCTTAATGGAGGTGAGTCACATACATTGACGAATCAATTGCGTAGGCCAAAGCGAATAACACACCACATAGCATATAAAATTGATTTTAATATATATTGGAGTCTTCCCCAATTTAAGATCTATATTAACATGTGATAAATAAAACAAGATCCATGACAAACATGCATGTAAGTCACGGATTAAAACCTAACAATTAGCAATTAGGTCACAAGATACGTTCAATTAACCGGTTAATGACCTAGGGTTTCTAGTGATTACACATAATCTTAGAAAACCACAAAACCCTAATTAGGGTTTCATGGAAAAATCGACCCCCCCCCCCAAAATTAGGGTTAGGGTTTCGAAATTTTTAGAAAAAAAAATAGGAAAAACCCTAGATAAAAAAAACATGTATCTAAAACAATTAAAGATCCGGTTTTTATTACGTTTTAGTAATCAATTACATGTTATACATGGCTCGTGATGCCACTGTTAGAGTTTGACAATCAAATAACACATATTGCGGAAGCGTAGGATCAAGTATAACACATAAATATTAACTAAACCATAAATAGTAAACGTACCCGATGCACTTCAAATCAACCTTAATTCTTGGACAATTAGATCAATGATAAACCCCTTACCGTTTTGTTTATCGATCTCTTGATAATTACTAAAGTAAGTAATTACCTCGTTCTTGTACACACAAACTACCAACGAATAAAGGTTTGTTGCAAGTAAACAAAACACTAATGTTTTTGTCTTGGAAAAATCGACCCAAAGAACCCTAGGAGGGGTGGACGATCGGCCAAGAAAAGAGAAGAAAGAAAACAAGTTTTAGGGTTAGAGTGTGTGCACAAAAGATGTGAAAGTCTAACCCTTGGCCTTGTATTTATACTAGGTGATTTCTTGGTGATCAAGCAAACATGGGTTGGGCTTGACCCACCCTTGTTCGACCGGCCTAGCATCCCCCAAGGGGTTTCTAGATCCTTCTTGACACCCAAGTTTCACTCTAGTCCTTATCTTTCGTTCCTAACGATAGTTAGTCCATACGGTTAATAACTAACGACCGTTTAGTCCATTAAGTGTTATAAATATATATATTCAATACATTTAATATATACATATTTAATTTTACATTATTCTTGTTTGTAAAGTGTGCAATCCCGAGGTCTCGGGTTCGATCCTAGACATTTACTCATTAATGTTTATACGTAACATTTAACACAATCGACATTATTCAAAGATCACAAAGCATGATTGGAACAAAGGAACTAGCCAAAACTATTACACAACAAGACTCAAAGTTCAAAGAGAACAAGCTTCAAAGATCAAAGATCAAGGTCACAAAAGAGAGATCTCAATGATCACCCTTAGGGGGAGATTGTTAGCATTAGAAGTGTTGATCATTTATGTAATCAAAGAGAGATCTCAATGATCGTCCCTTGGGGGAGATTGTTAGCATTAAAACTGACGATCATTATTGAGTCGACAAGTATTGTAATAGTTAAGTATTTTGGGCTATGGACTTGGTACTTATTAAGTATATCATGTAAGCCTTTATTAGAATATGTAAACCAAACCCATTAGACAAAGCCCATGGAAAGCCTTTTAGGGCATGATGTAACTAACTATTTAAACACCTCAAAGGCTCATTTGAGGTGTGTGCTTGTGTGTGTATTTGTGTATGTTTCTCTCTTAATAAAAGTTCTCATATTTCATCTCTCTCTCTACAACCTAACACCATACATATACATCAAGTCACCATCTCTTCTTCATCTTTGCTTCTATAATGGTGTGATAAAGTTGTGTTATTTAAGGTCATACAACTTCTTTTATCACAACCATGGTGAACTAATGACCATAAAATGGATTTTCCACAGCCTTTACCACAAGCCATTTTCTTGTGGGCTAGCCAAATCTTCACTTTTACAGATATGGTGAGTTGAAAACCATACAGTTTTTAGTAAATTGTCAACTAAAAACGGATTTGATTATCACATCAGAGCCGTACCCTCATGATGAGTCAAACTCTTTCTTGTCTGTTAAACATGGTGAGTTGATTACCATTTGCTGTGTAGTAGAAGTACTAACACCATGTGTAACTTTTCAAAACCTTTATTGATATCATCTTATATTTCACAAAATTTTCTCTTAAAACTTAATCAATATCAAAAGTCTTTACTGGTTTTATGCAGCAAACAGTACTTTGAGAAAGTACTGTTTGTCTAGCAGTACTTTGAATAAAGTACTTTATTATTCAAAAATATTTATACAATACAAATCATACCAGTACATATGCAATATCATTCATCTGAAGTAGTCCATTGTATGAACAATTCAATCACCATTACTGCTACTTCAGTCTCATTCTCAACTTCCATACCATGATTCAACATTCTAACCATAATCTCTCTTATCAGAGGATATCTTCTCTCTGCAAACATATGGATCATGGCTCCATCTTCCATTTCGAGTGAGTGTACCCCTGATGACTCAAAAAATCTCCATCTTGTTATTTCCCAATTCTCTTGATCATTCCACAGAGCATCACTACTTGTTTCATTTGTCTCCCAAATGGTTAATAAATCACCCAATAAGATTAATCCCACTCCTTTTGGCTCAGTATTCTCAAAGTAATCATGCACTTGTAAATACAAATAGTATAAATCTTCTCGGTCTATTTTGTGTAGTATATCCCATAGCATGTTGAATACTGTAAAACTTCCATCTTCTCTATGAAAAATGAGATAATCTCCATCAGATGCTTCTACCAAAAAAAATGTAGAAATCTTGGACTTCTTCTCACCATTCTCTGTCTTCTTTGGATTCTCAAAATCCACAACTCTAAGATAATTCCTCAACTCATCAACAATATCTGCTTTTAGCATCTCGAGTCTCTTTGATAACTGATCATCTTGAGTTGCTCTCTTCTCAGCTCAGCTTGTTCTTTCATGATATCTTCTAACTTCTTTTCTTTCTCAGAATCCATAGGCACAAAACAATCTAACTCTCTTTTGATTGACTCTAGAACACTGTCATATAGTTCTTTTACCTCTGGATATCTCAATCTCTATAAATTCTTATATCCTCTGCCTCTCAGAAAACTTCTCATAGAATTTCTCTCTTGAGCTTTAGATAGTGGCCTTCTTATTTCAACAACTGGCATTCTTGATTCCCTTAAGTATTTAGCATCCAAATCTTTCGTAAAGTTGTTACCCCGTATTTCTGACCGTTGGAACAGTATCCTGACACGTTAGTACTTCCCATAAAGCGCCAAGCAGTACTTTCCATGTAACATAGAGTAGTACTTTCATTCATTATTCAAGCAGTACTTTGGCAAAAGTACTTTCCACCAAAATATCTAAGAATATTGACTGTTTGACCAAAATATCTTCTGAAAGTCAACCCGAGATAATCAATACCTTCCATATTTACTCACCAAAGCTACCAAAGCAAGTAGAAGTTAATGATCTTCATAAATAACCCTTGGGATTTACTTTCCTATAAAAAGAACTTGTATTAAAACACAACTTCATCAAAAACTTGGTACTACAATCACAAAAACCCTAGTATCACCATGAGCCACTTCCCATTAATATACATCTCATCAGATGACTCTTCTGACTCAGAGATTAGCTACTACACCGACTCTGATTCAGGATGGAGTGGTTATTTTCCTCCAAGTGCATCAAGCTCAACCAACCTTAAGCCTAATAAAAAGGTTTCTACCCCTGCTCCTGCTCCATCTCTATCCGGTGAATTGCCACAAGCTTTCACACAGGCTCTGGAATCTGCCTTGAATAACATGAATTGGCCTGCCTAAAACAAGCCTACAAGACCAGAAAGGCCTCCAAAGCAAGTGCTTGGCCTAGCTTGCCCAAGGAAGCAATCATCTTTTGATGACAAGAGAAAGATTGCTCAGAAGGCAAAGCATAACTATCAGGGAAAAGGAAAGAGGCCTATGGAGTAGTTGGTGTAGGATGTAGATTGGTTAGGGTTTGTTTTGCGTTGTGTTGATGATGTTTTCTGATGTGTCTGTCTTTCTTTAGATGTGAATGTAACTTCTGTGATGAATCATGAATAAAATTTCCTTTCTGTTTAATGATAAATGTAGCCTCCCCTCAAAGAATGAATAACTACTAATGCCTCCCCTCAAAGGTAGCTTAATTATTTATCATTCAAATACTCACCACTAAAAAAGTAAATTCGAAACATCAAAGCCCTTTGTGAGTAAATCTGCTACATTATCATCTGTGTGAACTTTAACCACATTTATGAGTCTGTGCTCATAACAATCTCTGATAAAGTGATGCCTAATCTGAATATGCTTTGTCTTGGAATGATAGACAGGATTCTTCACAATACATATTGTACTCTCATTATCAATGTTGATAGGAGTATTCTTGAAGTTGAATCCATAGTCCAAAAGTTGATTTTGCAACCAAAGTACTTGGGCACAACAACTTGCAGCAGCCACATATTCTGTTTCTGTGGAAGATGTTGCTGCAATTGTTTGCTTCTTGCATTGCCATGAAACTAGTCTTCTTCCAAGATATTGGCAATCACCAGTGGTTGATCTTCTGTCATAATTGTCTCCAGCATAATCACTGTCTGAATAAGCTTCCAAATGAAAAGGAGACTTCCTAGGATACCACAATCCTAGCTTAGGTTGTTGCCTAAGATACCTAAAAATTCTCTTGAAGGCATTCAGATGTGAAACTTTGGGTTTGACCTGATGTCTTGCACATAAACACACAGTAAAAGTAATGTCAGGTCTAGATGTAGTCAAGTACATTAGATATCCAATCATAGGTCTATATAGCTTAACATCAACATCTTCCCCATCTTCATCTTTTACTAATGGTTTGTTAGCATCAATGGGTATGGATGCTGGCTTGACAGTGGTGAAGTTAAACCCCTTAAGAATGTCTGCAACATAGTTATCTTGACTAATAAAAATTCCACTGCTTGATAGTTGAACTTGAAGCCCCAAAAAGAATGTTAATTCACCCATGAAACTCATTTGAAACTCTTTCTGCATAAGCTCTTCAAATTCTTTCACCATTGACTATTTTGTAGCTCCAAAAATAATGTCATCCACATACACTTGGACAAGCATGATATCTTTTTTATCTCTTTTGATAAACAAAGTCTTATCTATGGCACATCTCCTGTAACCATGTTGCAATAAAAAAGTGGAGAGTCTTTCATACCAAGCTCGAGGGGCTTGATGAAGGCCATACAAAGCCTTAATAACCTTGTAGACTTTGTTTGGATGTGCATGATCTTCAAAACCAGGGGGTTGTTTGACATAAACTTCCTCAGTGATAGTGCCATAGAGAAAAGCACTTTTAACATCCATCTGATATACAGGAAAGCCCAGATATGATGCAAAAGCCAAAAACAACCTTATGGTTTCTATTCTTGCCACAGGAGCAAACACTTCATCATAGTCTACCCCTTTTTCTTGTCTATAACCTTGAGTTACTAATCTTGCCTTATTCTTGATTACATTCCCTCTTTCATCTCTTTTAATTTGAAGACCCATTTTGTACCAATTAGCCTCTTACCATTAGGTAAATCACATAATACCCATACTTCTTGAAGATTAAATTTTAAGAGTTCTTCTTGCATGGCTTCAACCCAACTCTCTTTAGCTAATGCTTGAGCTACTGTCTTAGTTTCCTCTTGAGACAGAAAGCAAGCAAATAAGCACAATTGCTGATCCTTGTGATCACCCTGTTTTGTTTATAAACAAAGCTAAGCAAAGAAGTATGTTGCTGAAAAAGATTATTAGCTTTTGTTCTTGTGAGCACTCCTAAAGTAGAGGGTCCAATAATCTTACTGATAGGAATATCTTTATGAATTCTCAATGTAGGAGTTGGTGAAACTTCAAGATTTTCTTCCAAATTTGTGAAATCAGGGTCTTCATTGGAATTTGAGAAAATGCCTTCTTTCTCCAATTCATCATCAGTATCTTCTAAGGCAGGCATGGTTGGATCAGTTAAATCATCAGTATTGATCCAATTTGAAGTATCTAAAACATTTGAAGTACTGTCAAATGGATCAACAGTACTTTGATGCAAAGTACTATTTGTGCCTTTAGCCTTCTTCTTTTCTGCTTCATAAGCTCTCCTTTAATCATCTTCATAGGACTTAGCAATAGTTTCTTGAAGAAGCATCCTATTAAGTTCATCTTGGATAGCTTGGTCTTCATCAAATACTGTGGACTTTGGTTGAACAGTACTTTGTGGATCAACAGTACTTTGAGGTTCAACAGTACTTTGAGTTTCAAAATTACTTTTCTTCTTATCATTGGGTTCTTCATCAGGATCATGTTCAGATCTTATATTGACTCCATGAACAATGTATTGTGTCTCTTCTTCATTGTGAACAACTTGATTTTCTTCTCTAACAGGTACATAATTCATGGATGAGGCCAAAATATCTAGATCAAACAACCAATCACGACCTTTACCTTTTTGATTTCCTTGATCTTCCAGAAATTCAACATGAAGACATTCTTGAACCTTCTTGGTAGCCCTGTTGTACACTCTGAATCCTTTGCTATTGGTGCAATAACCCAATAAGTATCCTTCATCTGACTTACCATCAAACTTTCCCAAATTATCAACAGTATTCAAAATAGTCAGGGGACATCCAAAAGGTTTCATAAACTTAATGTTTGGTTTCTTTCCCATAAGTAACTCATAAGGTGTCTTCATCTAAGTTTTTGTCACTGATACTCTATTCAACACATAACAAGCAACACTTATAGCTTCAACCCAAAATGGAATAGGTAATTGGGAATCTGCAAGAATTGTCCTTGCTACCTCTATCAATGTTCTATTCTTCCTTTCTGCAATTCCATTCCGCTGAGGATTTCTAGCAATACTAAATTCTCTCTTAATTCCTTTCTTGGCACAAAATTCATCCATAAGCTGATTCTTGAATTCAGTCCCATTATCACATCTAATGGATCTAACTTTGAGTCTTAACTGATTTTCAAGTGCTATTATAAGATCATGAATAGCATCAAAAGTCTCATCTTTAAATCCCAAGAAAAAGACCCAGCTAAATCTGCTACAATCATCTATTATAACCAAACAATACTTCTTCTTGTTTAAACTTGCAACAGAAACAGGTCCAAACAGATCCATATGCAGCAATTCCAAAGGTTCTCTAATGGTTCTTTCTTCAGTCTTTTTACATGAAGCCTTGTGTTGTTTACCCTTCTTGCAAGCCAAACATGAGTGATCATTCTTGAATGTTTTAGAAGGTAAACCTTTAACTAAATTGCCTTTGACCAATTTGTTGATGTTCTTGAAATTTACATGCCCTAATCTTCTGTGCCATTGATGTGCTTCTTCCATTTTTGCCCTTGCAATCAAACATGTTGCTCTTTTAGAAGAATTGATATTCTTCAAATTAATGTTGTACACATCATTGGTTCTTGGTGCTCTCAGCATCACCAAGTTTTCATCTTCTAACTTAAACTCAGGGGAGAGAATAAGACATTCTGTGTCAAGGAATAACACAGGATATTTCTTGTCACAGATCTGAGAAACTGACAAAAGATTGAATTTAAACTCCTTCACATATCTAACATTCTTAAAATCAATTGATCCAGCCTTGATGGTTCCTTTGCCAGTGATTCTCCCTCCATCAGGATCATTCCCAAATGCAACTCTTCCTCCAAAATAAGCCTTAAAATCTGACAAGAGCTCTTCTTCTCCTGTCATGCTTCCAGAGCAACAACTATCAACAATAAGTTGATCTTTAAGCTCCTCTTCTGGGTTGTCCTGCATAAAGATGAAAAGGGTTAGTTTCTTTTAGGAACCCAAGCCATTACTGACTTGTGTTCCCCTTGTGGAGTGACATACTTAAATTCTTTGAGTATGTAATCACCACTCTTTTTGAAAGCACTATCAAGAATAAATGTTTTTGACCCCAAAACATGTGTTGGATTATTAACAACACTCCCCTTTTCACCCTTATTTTCTAAAAGTACTATTTCACCCTCAGAAGTACTCTCTTTCTTAACCCATTTAGTTTTAATAATTGGTTTTGGGTTCTTTGATCTAGGTACTCTTTTTCAGTTGTAAGGCCTTCTAGGTTTGTAAGAATTGAGTCTCCTAGGTCTTACATTAGAGTTATTGCTTGCAGTACCTTGGTTGGAGGAATTCCTAACAGTACTTTGAGAAGGTACTGTTTTATCAGTACTTTGAAAAGTATTTCTTGAAGGTACTGGGGGTTTGGTGAATGGTCTTTTCTGGTGAGGGTACCTATAGTCTTTTGAGAAATTACTATGGTTAACCCTATTTGAATAATTCCAAGCTGGTTTATTCTCCCTTAGTTTATTCTCCCTATGCTTATGGTTTGCTGATGTGGTCTTTGGGTATTTGCTTAAGTATTCTGAATGATAATCATAGTCCTTAATCAAATGATGAGGACTATAACATACAAAGCATAACTTTGGACCTATATTCCCAAATCCACTTCCAAAAGGTTTTCAATAATAAGCAGTATTTTGAAAAGATTTTCTTGTAGGTACTGCTGAATGATCAACAGTACTTTGAGAAGTACTTTGGACCTATATTCCCAAATCCACTTCCAAAAGCCTTTTTCATTCCCAGAACCCTTATTATCTACTCCAAAACAAGAAACATCTGTCCTAGGTGGTTGGAAACTACCTGTGGATGGAGAAACTTCATTGTATCCCTTGTCTTTCTTAAATTCAGGAGGTGTTGAACAAGGTGATTCCTCATCACTAGACGTGTTTTCCTCTAAGCTTATGAATTCTTCAACACTATTTGAGGTCTCCTGAGAAAGACTTAGTTCTTTGTTCCTAGTTGAGATTTCTTCTGAACTACTATCATAACCTAGGCCAGTTTTAATGTTTGTTGTTCTTTGTTTTAAAAAAAATAACATGTGACAGACCTGATTCTTTCCAAACAGCAAGTTATTCTAGCAACTTATCTCTTTCTTTAGTGACCTTTTATAGCTCAGAAACTTTACATCCTAACTTCCACTCACTTAACTTTAATTGATAATCTTGTTGCTCATATTTTTCAGCCCAAGCTACTTCATTATTCTCATGAGTGATTATGTTGGCTTCCATTGACTCTAAAGTCAATTGGTAGCCAGCTATCTTAGACCTAGCCCTTCTATAGTTATCTCTTTTAGTTTCATATTCTTTAAGCATCTTTTAATAAGAGTTACTACATTTGGAACATACCTCAGAGATAGTGGATGAATTTGGGGAAGTAGCCATCATAGCAAGCTGAATAGGTTCTTCTTCACTTTCCATGCTCCAATCAAAGCTTCCTAGACCATCTCCTGATTCCAAAACAGCATATCCTGGTTCCTTATCAAAGGCTGTGCTCCAATCATCTTCTTCCAATGCAACCATAGAGTAGGTTACTGGTTCATCATCAAATTCATTGCTCCAGTCAACCTCTGATAGATTTTCTTGAGCCACCAAAGCTTGTGACTTTGGCTCAGCAATAGGAACCTCCTTTCTTTCAACCTTGGGTTTTTCAGTCATTCTGTTTGCTTGATACTTTGCAAACTTGCATTCCCTTGCAAAGTGACCAATCTTTTTACAATTGAAGCATTCAATCTTAGACTTATCAAATGATATACCCTACTTAGCTTTGAAATCAATACATCTCCCTGTCTTGTTCATAAACTTCTTGATCCTTGCAGTGATCATGGCAACCTTCCATCTTATGTCAATTTCTTCTAGAGCATCGTCATCAATTTGTAAGACATCTTCTTGATAAGTAACATGTAGAGTGGCTTGTTGAGCAAAGAATGAACATAGAACATCATCTGAGTTGGTGTTGTTTGATGAAGATGAAGTGGTAGTGGCCATGGTTGTGCATGGATGTTGTTTCTCTTTAACAGTACTTTGGACAGGGTAAGCAGTACTTTTAGTGGAAGTACTGCCTTTGTTTTCAGAAGACTCAAAAGCAATGTTATGAGAACTTGAACCTTTGTTACCCTTCATCTCATGCTCATACACCTTTAAATTGTTGTAGAGATCATCAAAGTCCATAGTGTCCAAACCAGGTTGTCCTCTAATCATGGTAGCAACCACATGCAATGTAGATGGAAAACTCCTCAAGAACTTTAAGTTTGCATCTTCAACAAATGCCTCTGCTCCATATAACTCTAGCATACTGAGTAGATTTTGATATTTGTCATAAGCAGAATCAAGGCTTTCTCTTTCACCAACAATGAAGGTTTCAAACTCTTTCTTTAATAGGTTTCAATGCATCTTCTTGGAAGCATCATTACCTCTAAATCTGGTCTTAATAGCAGCCCATAGTTGTTTTGCATCCTTGGCATCATGAAACTTCAATAGGTGACCATCAGGAATAGCAAAAAGCAGTATGTTGAGAGCCTTATCTTGATTTCTTTTGGTGGCAGCTAGCAAGGTTGGTTTAGGTGGTGTAGGTTATCCTTCAATGGATACAGGTTCATCAATGACAACATTACTATTGACAATCACATCCCATAAAGCATGTTCTGTGATGGCAATGTAATGCCTCATCTTCATACTCCATAGATCGTATTCTCCTTTCTTGACAATGGGAATTCTGATTGAGGTGATGGATGGAACTGGTGCAACTTCTATCGACATCTTTAAGGGTTTGTAGTAAAATCGGTTTTAAGGGTTTCTTCTTAATCAGAGTTTCCACACAAGCTCTGATACCACTTGTTGGATTGATATACTCTGATCAAACTACTTTGTAGCTTCTAAGGTTATAACAATCTTGAATAACTCAAAACTTATTAATAATGAAACACTCATGTTACTTTGTAAAGTATGCAGAATCTACTAACATAAAGCTAAGAAGAACTTTGAATTATATTAAAACCAACTTTGAACCTGCTTCCCTAAACACAGATTCACTAACAATCCCTAACTTTTCTAATATCGTATTCTAGTATTCGTTTTCTTGAATGCACATGTCTAATACTGTAACAATTCGCATTTTCAGGTTAACTTCTATTCCCGAAAATTCACTATTCATTTTTACTATTCACTTTTTACTATTCATTTCACTATTCACTCCTAAAATTTTTATTTCATATTCTCGTAAGTTAAACTATTTTAATGATAATCCGAGAGTTTGACACTCGTCGGATCATTTCTGCAAAAATCACGAAACCGTGTCTGAGATTTACTTTTAGGTTTAAACGTCATTCCAGCATCCCGATATGTCGATAAAACATTATAAACAATAGAAATATGAATTTCTCTCATTTTATGACAATTCCAAAAGTTTTGGAATTTTACGTTTTCCAGTTCAGCGTTTTACGCGAATTACGCATTTTAGACCTGCGTTTCCAGTTTTAACAGCGTTTAAGCAACCCGATAGAACTTATCACCCATTAAATATGCTAAGCTAGGTTATATTAATAAGTTCTCACATATTTATAAGTTTCATATTTTTAGGATACCCGATTTTAAGTTTCATGACTTAACGACTTACAGTTAGCGATTACCGGGACCAAAACTCACTCCGTAAGCTAGATAATACCAAGTTAATCATCTAGCCTGTTAGCGTTAATATATATATATATATATATATATATATATATATATATATATATATATATATATATATATATATATATATATATATATATATATAGAAGTGATGGTCATTCTCATATTGTAACTTTGTGTCGTTTGTTAAGTTTAGTAATAGTTTAGTCATTGGGATTTGGACTTGGCAAGCTAATATGTTATGTGCTATGTTTCATAAGCCTTGTTATCTAATCATGTAACCAAGTCCAAGCCCAAGTCCATTAGAAAGCCCATGAGGCCTTTCTCTCTAACTATATAAGGCACTTACCTAGTCATTTGTAGGTGGTGCTTCTATGTGTAATTCTATGTGTTTCTCTCTCTAAACATAATATATCTTTCCTTTCTTTCACTAGAAGTATCCATCTCTATTCTCCATCTCTCTCTCTCTACTAATCTCTTCTATTATCTCTATATAACTTGTGTAAGATATAAGATAGGGTCCTAACAAGTGGTATCATTCGCCGGAAGAAGGTGTAGTAGGTGGTTTTTTGCTAAAAATCGATTCAAATCAAGGAGCCGAACAATGACTTCTGATTATTTTCAAATCAAGGACTCGTACGTTCAATGACGAAACCTTTTTCAAAAAGTTCGAGTCTAAACAAACGAAAAAGATTTCAAGCATAAACTCGTTTTCAAACAAAATTCTTGAGCACTTTTTCAAGATTGTTCAAAAGATTTTTTCAAAATCTCTCAAAATTAGTGCTCAAGATAACTCCCTCAAAACCCTTAGGTAATTTTAAATATGCTATCATTAAGGGGGAGTACAAACACAAAATGTTCCAAATTCATGCAAAATCTGTCTTTCTCTCCAAAAGCTTTTTCTTAATCAGTTGATATAAAAAATATCACGTTATGCTATTTTTGAGGGGGAGAAGACATGATTAAAATGTGATCAAAGATGTTTAAAGTTTGTGGCTGAATCTGAAAAGAGCTCGACTCAGTAAGTACCAATGAATTGATGAAGCTTAAAATGTCAGTAATCGAAAAGACTTGTCCTGGACGGGTAATAATTTCAAGCTAGTCTAACTAGTGATGTAAGCGTGTCTTGAATAGGACTTGTCTGAGTAGAATGTACCGTATCGAGAGACTTTCTTTGGACTTGACCAGGACGGGTAATAATTTCAAGCTAGTCTAACTAGTGATGTAAGCGTGTCTCGAATCGGTCATGTTCGCTGAAAGTGGATCAATTCAAAAGTGCAAACTCCTCTCACATGTGCAAATTTCTTAAATATTCATGAGCACATGTGAAGGGGGAGTCCTTAAAATGAAATGCAAAACTCTCAAAGTGGTAACAAAATATGTTTTATATTCATAAACACTTTGAGAGATTTTCATAAATGGTTTCATGGCAATGATAGGATAGTCATGGAGTTATAAGGTGACTAAGGTTAGGAAAAACCGTCCTATGATCCGCCAGAGCCGGAGGGATCTACCCAAGGACAAATCCAATAGATTAGAATTATAAGTCCTTAAGTATGATTGAAAAAAAAGGAGAACATGAGAAAGGAGAAAGAAGGGGTTGAAGAATTAAAAAGAAAAGTTATGAAAAAGGGTGAAAAGAAATAGCCCTCCAAATGTTCAACCTTAGGGCAGACACCGGGTACAATTTGTATGCTACTGGTTGTTACTAAGGTGACACCGGTATTGAAGACAAATACGTCATGGACCCAGTGACGCACTGCACTAAACCTTCTTAACCACTCAAGTTCTCTTAAAAGAGCTTGTTTCATTCTAACGGGGAACCGGTGTAATCTATCGACCTGTCTCTTAGAGATAGCTGATATTAAAGCAGGAGACATCTCCCTAATCTCCGCATAGGAAACCAAATGTGCACTTATCGAGTCTAGAGCCCCGAGATTCATCAACAGATCTCATAGGAACACATGATATTTCTACACTGGTTGTTTATCATTAAGGACGCCAGATGTAAACTTTAGAGTCCTACGCAGATCTTAGCAATCTGCCAGAACGTTTATGAGAGGATTTACTTATGTATTTTCTCAATGATTGAACGGAAATTCCTGCCAGGGTCAACATCAAGCAGCCCTGACAGCAGGTCACTTCGGTAATTCTTTATGGGTTACGCTTAGTGTTCGTGGTGGTTTCAAACGATCTACAGTCGTGGAGTGATCCCCAGCGACTCACCCATTCGTTGAGCTGCTTAGTAGGTCTAGTAAGCTCTCTCGGGAGTATCCAAAATGGGAACGGCCTTGGTAAGGGTTAGAAGGAGTCTTTACACTATGCTGTTGACAATCTCTAATTCGAACCTGTAAGTACCGGTTGATTTATTGCTAACTGTTTTCATGCAGCTATACATCATCTCCATGGCGACAGATTCCACATGCTCATAGATGCATCACAAAGTCAAAGGAAAGTTCTCACAAAGATCAAAGCAAAGTAAGGTTCAAAGAGAGATTCTGCGCAAAGTGATAAAGATCGGTGTGAAAGAACGGGAATAACAAATGCATGTATCACAAAGACTGAAGATGTATGAGCATGTTGGAATGACGAACAACCACCACAGACACAGAAGTGACGAAAGGCAGATAACTCCACATCACAAAGGAACAAAGAACGATGAAAATCAGTTATCAAAGATAACAAAGCATGAAGGAACAAAGACTAAAGACTATTCTACAACGACACACAAAGTTAAAGACAAAGAACACGGAAGACCCACTCACGTGGAGCATCATTCGAATGACCACCCCTTAGGGGGAGATTGTTAGCCATATATATATATATATATATATATATATATATATATATATATAAGTGATGGTCATTCTCATATTGTAACTTTGTGGCATTTGTTAAGTTTAGTAATAGTTTAGTCATTGGGCTTTGGACTTGGCAAGCTAATATGTTATGTGCTATGTTTCATAAGCCTTGTTATCTAATCATGTAACCAAGTCCAAGCCCAAGTCCATTAGAAAGCCCATGAGGCCTTTCTCTCTAATTATATAAGGCACTTACCTAGTCATTTGTAGGTGGTGCTTCTATGTGTAATTCTATGTGTTTCTCTCTCTAAATATAATACATCTTTCCTTTCTCTAACTAGAAGTATCCATCTCTATTCTCCATCTCTCTCTCTCTACTAATCTCTTCTATTATCTCTATATAACTTGTGTAAGATATAAGATCAAGGGTCCTAACATAGTCACACCATACCATCATATGAACGTGTATAGGGGTGATTTACCATGCCATTTGTCTTGGTGATAAGTCTTGAAACATTAGGAAGCTCACATGTGTTAGATACACTAGCTAAGTAACTTAATCCTTAAGTTTTCTATAGTATAACTAGGCAATTTGATCACAACTCTCTCAAACACGTTCACCTCCTCATTTATTCACCAAGAAACTCTTCCTTTTTCTCTCTTCATCACCGATCCATCATCATCATCCTAAATTATCCATCTTTTGATTTCAATATTGAAGCTACATATCAAAGTTCAAGGCTTAGTTATTCTCTACATGAAACTAGTGTTTATTTGGTGATTCCATGGATGAATTAGGAGCTACACAAGGGTACTAGGGCTGAGTTAATAAGGTTTTCACAAGGTCTATATCAAGGCTAGCAATGTTTACAAGAGTTGTGGTGAAGGATTAGAAGCTAGGGTTTTTGATTGAAGGATATAGTTCTTGTCCTAGTTCATGTTTCCCTTTTACAAGGCCAAAAGTTGTAAGAAAACTTATACTCATCATCCTTAATATGTTTTCATAAGCTCTATATGCCATATATGTCTTGTTATATTGATCTCATGATGTACAAATCTTTAATACAAGTTAAGAACACTACATGTTAACCTATGTTAAGTAATCAAGGAAACTAGTGACTTATATTGAGAACCACGACCAAAATAAGTATAACCATGATATGAAACACTTACCTACTGTTATATAGGACTTAAAAAGGAAAACATAGCAATTTGAATCACCTAAAACGAGTACACGAGTCAAAAGTTATGGCCATAAGAAGTTAGCGAAACCAAAACGCCGAAACTGCCTAAAAACAACCTGTTAGCATTCTTACTTTTTTGAAAGTGGCACTTCTGGTCCGATTCATGAAAAAGTTAAAACACGAAAGTTGTCCGGAACAATGTTTTCGTTCAGATGTAAAGAAGCTCGAGCCCTGAAAACGCTTTACGAGTGATATTTTTCTTCAAATTCTTAACAGCTCATTTTAAGACCAAATGACCATGTAATAGTTATGGTTAAATGACACCAAGAGGTCTAATGACCTAAAGCCAAGACCACAACCATGGCTAAGGACAAGGATGAGTCTCAAGACAATGGTAACAATGACCAAAGTCACGGCAAAGCCACGGCTAAAGACCATATAAACTTACCAAGTCGAAAACATAAACCAAAGAGTTAATGGCAACATAAACATCCAATTTGGATCTACTCCATCAAAATAACCATGAGACTTTACAAGTAATATTCATACTAGACTCAAGAAACTCATTGTAATAACAATCTTCATCCAAAAGTAAACTTTCCTAAGTTTATTCAATTATTTGTACATGTAACATTTACTACATGACCTCTGAATTATGTCGGCCCGAACGGTAGTAAGCGATATACAAACTATACATGTTTCATAAACCATTTTTATTCAAAGACTTACACTATACTAAGTACTACATCATGGACTAAATGCAAGACATATATAGGCAATTCATCATATTCTTTGATATTACTCCAATCGTAAGTCGCAACATTCTATTATAGGTTGCTCGTAGAAACCTTCGCGATTCGACCATCATTTTCACTACTTACTACATAACTTAAGGTGAGTTCGTAGCCCCACTTTCTATTGTTTAACTATTTTTCAAACCCATGGGGGGGATACATGCTATTATTTTTCTACTCGAACACAATGCTTTCTACTCTATGCTTACCCGACTATGTTTTATTGTTACTAAGTAACGATTGCCATGTTCGAAGTCCCTATATCATGAACCATTAGTCACTAGCTATAGTGAGCGCGAATATTGTGAATAGATCTATTGGGATTGACGAATCCCATTTGTGTTAAACAACTACGAGTTCAAACAAATGCACCATATTTGATATTTAGAGGTATAATGGCAATATTACCTTGGTAGGGCTTCTATAATGCCAATTTTTGGTTCGATGTTAATGCTTTGGTTGCATGAGCTTAGTGAAATAATAAAGGTTTTGTTTTCTAACTATGAGTGTGAGTCTATAGCTCACACTACGATTATTGTGTTCAACGATTTAACTACAAACTCTACGAATTCCACTCAACCTTTGTGTTGACTGTTTTAAGCATGTATTTCAGGTCCATAATGAACGAGGCTGGCACGGAGGAGCACGGATATTCAAGAGGGCTATAAATTTTATTATCATTCAAAAAATCATTTAATGTAAATTGTAAACATGGAACCATCTGGGACCTCATTTTATAATATCTGATATTTATATAATTTGAATGATAAATCTTTTAAAACGACTCAATTAGAGTTCGTTTTCTATTATTGTGACTATTGTGCCGTCGAGTAACACCCAGTTTGAATTTCGCTGCATCCTTGAATTGGGGGTGTTACAAATACCATCCTAAGGCTCCTTTTATGCAACAATTCGTATTTTCAGGTTAATTACTATTTTTGAGAATTTCACTATTCATTTTTACTATTCACTTTCACTATTCACTCCCGAAATTTTTATTTCATATTCTCGTAAGTTAAACTATTTTAATGATAATCCGAGAGTTTGACACTCGTCGGATCATTTCTGCAAAAATCACGAAACCGTGTCCGAGATTTACTTTTAGGTTTAAACGTCATTCCAGCATCCCGATATGTCCATAAAACACTATAAACAATAGAAATATGATTTTCTCTCATTTTACGACAATTCCAAAAGTTTTGAAATTTTACGTTTTCCAGTTCAGCGTTTTACGCGAATTGCGCGTTTTAGACCCGCGTTTCCAGTTTTAAAAGCGTTTAAGCAACCCGATGGAACTTACCACTCATTTTATATTTTATTATGGAGTATATTGACAAGGTTAATCATTCTTTCAAGTTTTGTTTTTTTACGATACCCAGTTTTACGTTTCGTGGCTTAACGGCTTACAGTTAGCGATTAACGGAGCCAAAACTCACTCCGTAAGCTAGATAATACCAAGTTAATCATCTAGTCACACCATATCTTTATATGGCTGACTATAGGGATTATTCTCAAGCCTTGGTGGCTTGTGATGAGGCCTTGATCATCTAGGATGAGTCCATGTGTTCAAACTTCTTTGATAAGCTTTGAAAAGTCATCCAAACTAACCTCCTCAAGACCATATAAATACCCCACCCTCCCTTCTTCATTTCCAACGTCCAAGAACACATATAAACTTCCTTTTGCTAGTTTATTTCAAGTATTATTCAAGAAACACAAGTTCCATATCAATTCCAAAGCTTTTGTTAAGTTTTGATTGATCCAAATACTAGTTTCAAGCTACAAAGTAACTACTTCAAATCCTTAGAAACTTTAGGTGATTCTCTTGAGTTTAGATCCACTCAAGTCACCTAAAAACTCATCACAAATCCTTCAAGAATACAAGGGTAGAAGGATTGCTAAAGTGAAGAGAAGCTTGTTCAATCAAAGTCCTTACCTTACATGTTAACTTCCTTTCTTTATTGAAAGCCATAAGTTGTAAGCAAACCCTAACATATATCTTGTTAAATATCATATCCATGCTATTTACATATCATTCATGCTATATTTTGTCTTGTGATTATGTCCATGATGTTTGAAAATGAGTAAAACAAGTATTGGTAAATATATATGTTAACTTATGTTATTTAAACAAGTAAACTAGTGACTTTATCGGTAAAATCTGATCAAAATGGTATAATTATGATATTGGACAATTACATATTGTAGTAGAGGACTTAACAAGGAAACCATAGCAATTTGAACCACTTAAAATGAGTACATGAGTAAAAATTTATGACCATTTGAAGTTACCAAAACTTTGCGGCAAAACTGCCTAAATACCTTCTGTGACAGAACATAAAACACGCAAAAAGAGGCCCTTCTGGTCCGTTTCACGGAAAAGTTAAGGCACGAAAGCTTTCCGGAATCACGTTTTCTTTAAAAACTCAGGTGCACGTATCCAGAAAACCAATAACGAATGAGATTTTTCTCAGTTTCTTAACAGCTATTTTATATATCAAAGTCACTATATAATAGTTGTGGTTTAATAAGACCAAGAGGTCTAATGACCTAGATTCAAGACCACAACCATGGCTAAAGCCAAGGTTGAGTCTCAAGAGCATGGAACAATGACCAAAGGTCATAGCGAGGCCATGACTAAATAACCATATAAACTTATTTACGCGAAAACATGAGTTAAAGAGTTGGCGATAACTTAAACATACAATTTGGATCTACTTCATCTAAAGAACCATGAGATCTTACAAGTAATTGTCATACAAGATTTAAGAAACTCATCCTAATAACAATCTTCATGTAAAAGTAAACTTTCCTAAGTTTATTCAAATATTGGACATGTAACTTTTCGGATCAAAACTTATACACATATATTTTATCAAATACTACAATAGTAGGGAGCCTCATGTGAGGAGTTCATTAAGTAAGCCGTCGAGATGAGTTTTTGATTTACGAATTAAAGTGTCTTGGCTCCTCAAATGTTTACTACTTGACTTCTGAATTATGTCGGCCCGAACAGTAGTAAATGATATATAAACTATACATGTTTCATGAACCATTTCTTTTCAAAGACGTGCACTATACTTTGTACCACATCGTGGACTAAATGCAAGACATATATAGGCAATTCTTCATATTCTTTACTCCAATCCTAAGTCGCAACATCCTATTATAGGTTGCTCGTAGAAACCTTCGCTATTCGACCATCATATTCACTACTTGCTACATAACTTAAGGTGAGTCATAGCCCTACTATTTTAATTGTTTTGTCAACTCTTTGGGGGAGAATACATGCTCGTTTTTACATAAATGCAATACTTGTTTTACTTGAACGTGCTACTTGTTTACTTAAACACCAATTGCCTTACTCAATGTTTGTGGTTTACTCAAATGTCTTAAGTGTTTACATGTTACATACTTCATTACCTTCCGTTGCACTAGTATTCAACAAAACCTAGTATTATGGCTTCCACTTCATTGTCATCATTATTTATATGGCGTCATTGTAAAAATTGTTTATATAACGGTATTGCTACATTTATCTTTAAATCTAGATACATGTATTACTTTTGTTGACATAAACCAGATCATATTTGGCAGTAGGTTGTAAACACACAGGTTGCAAGTCTTGTATGGGCGGGGCTTGGAACTGAGTGGATTTACGATGCCTTTGCTGGGAAATCATCATTCAAATTTGTTACATTACATTTTTGTCACTAAACTCTAAGAACTCACCAACCTCGTGTTGACACTTTAGCATGTATTTTCAGGTTCATAATGAACAAGGATGGCACGGAAGGGGCACGGATATTCAACAGGGCTATAAATTTTATTATCATTCAAAAACTCATTTAATGTAATTTGTAAACATGGAACCATCTGGGACCTCATTTTGTTATATCTGATATTTATATAATTTGAATGATAAATATTTTAAAACGACTCAATTATAGTTCGTTTTCTATCATTGTGACTATTGTGCCGTCGAGTAACATACAGTTTGAATTCCGCTGCATCATTGAATTGGAGGTGTTACAGATTGGTACCAGAGCCATGGTTATAGAGAAACGGGTCTAATTGAGACCTAAACTATAACTACAATTACAAGCAAAAACATTTTTATAGCCTTCCGCTCTTCGTGTCTTCCATCCTCCAGACGATTATGGACTTATTAACCATTTTATATTACACAAACATAATTGCATATGGATATATGTACCCTTAGCATAATTGAGCATTTTCCCGTAAGCATTTTACACTACACGAACATATATAAGTATATTGATATAAACACACTAGGCATTTTACACTACACGAACATATATAAGTATATTGATATATACACTCTTGTCACATTTTGAGCACTCCCCATAAACGTTAGAATTGTTTTAACATTGTAATTCTTCTCACAAAATCATGTGTGCACCCACTTCTCCTGATTATGTTCCCACTCTACCTAATAACTTCCAAGTCTTACCACCCTCACCCGAGTTCGAATTTAACTTCGTAAATGCCTTCACTTCTGATGACGAAGAAGAACCTTTCGAAGATTTAACCGACGAAGAAGAGGAGGAACCAATGCTAACTAATTTTGCGTCGAATACTTCTAATTATTTTGAACAAAATTGGGCTGAGGCAGACTCCGAGGAGGATGATGAATACGAATATGTACTAGCACCATTATCACCACCACTATCACTTCACTTTTATATCCCTACATGTGATGAGTTGGATCACTCATTATGGATCATATCACGACCACCATTGATCCAACAAGAAAGTCAGCATGGACACTATAGCCTCTCAAACTTCATCGACTCGTACCTCTATGACACACTAAACCAAGAAGTTGCCGATCAATCAGAGCTACTCGGACCTTCTAACCCGCAATAGACTAGTGTGATGATACTAGTTGTCTTTTGTACTACTTAACTAAATAGACTCAGTTAGTAAACTCTGTAGAATCCATGTAATAGCTAGCAGTAGTTGTAAAACGTTGTAATTACTAAACTGAAAGTATCAGTTAGTAGATTTTGAAGAAACTTGTAATAAGTTTCAATCTTGTAATCAATCAACGTTTTATGAATAAAACTCTTGCGTTATGCTATCATGTGTTATGATTCAAACCTCCAACGTAATTATTCTATCATTTCCCCATCAAAAATCATGCTTATTTCACAACTCTCTACTCACCAACTATTTTGAACACTACATCAATTTCCGCCGATTATCTTACTCTCCGTCTCCGAAGATGAGTATAAATATTCATTTCGTACTTTGGGAACACCAATATCATCTCATAATACACTACCTTGTAACTCACCGGCTAAGTATGAATGTTGTGTTGGGAATTCTTAAGTAGGATGATTTGTAATTATTTGAATGGATTGGGATGCCTTTTCATTTAAATAAAGAAATTGTAAATCACCGAACCATAAGTTTATAT
The DNA here is from genome assembly GCA_030686995.1 of Artemisia argyi. NCBI lineage: Eukaryota > Viridiplantae > Streptophyta > Magnoliopsida > Asterales > Asteraceae > Artemisia > Artemisia argyi. Next base: position 128,089,438 of record CM060691.1, read on the forward strand.
TCCTCTATTTACATTGTTTGGGATCCCTCTCTATGTAAATAAAGAATTATAAACAAGTGGGCTTATTTGTATCCGAAATAACATAAGTATGAAGTCAACGTACACTACATTGCTCGGGTATGGCATGATACCTACACTACATTGCTCAGGTATGGCATGATACCTACACTACATTGCTCGGGTATGGCATGATACCTACACTACATTGCTCGGGTATGGCATGATACCTACATTATATTCGCCACAAGAAACCTACATTACATTCGCCACAAGAAACCTACATTACATTCGCCAAAGAAATCCTGTCTTTTCACCGACGTCGCTTCAACCCATGACATAAACTGAAATTCGGGACGAAGTTCCCGTAAGGGGTAGAGACTGTAACAATTCGCATTTTCAGGTTAATTACTATTCCCAAGAATTTCACTATTCATTTTTACTATTCACTTTCACTATTCACTCCCGAAATTTTTATTTCATATTCTCGTAAGTTAAACTATTTTAATGATAATCCGAGAGTTTGACACTCGTCGGATCATTTCTGCAAAAATCACGAAACCGTGTCCGAGATTTACTTTTAGGTTTAAACGTCATTCCAGCATCCCGATATGTCCATAAAACACTAGAAACAATAGAAATATGATTTTCTCTCATTTTATGACAATTCCAAAAGTTTTGGAATTTTACGTTTTCCAGTTCAGCGTTTTACGCGAATTACGCATTTTAGACCCGCGTTTCCAGTTTTAACAGCGTTTAAGCAACCCGATGGAACTTACCACTCATTTTATATTTTATTATGGAGTATATTGACAAGTTTAATCATTCTTTCAAGTTTCGTTTTTTTACGATACCCAGTTTTACGTTTCGTGGCTTAACGGCTTACAGTTAGCGATTAACGGAGCCAAAACTCACTCCGTAAGCTAGATAATACCAAGTTAATCATCTAGTCACACCATATCTTCATATGGCCGACTATAGGGATGATTCACAAGCCTTGGTGGCTTCTGATGAGGCCTTGATCATCTAGGATGAGTCCATGTGTTCAAACTTCTTTGATAAGCTTTGAAAAGTCATCCAAACTAACCTCCTCAAGACCATATAAATACCCCACCCTCCCCTCTTCATTTCCAACGTCCAAGAACACATAGAAACTTCCTTTTTCTAGTTTATTTCAAGTATTATTCAAGAAACACAAGTTCCATATCAATTCCAAAGCTTTTGTTAAGTTTTGATTGATCCAAATACTAGTTTCAAGCTACAAAGTAACTACTTCAAATCCTTAGAAACTTTAGGTGATTCTCTTGAGTTTAGATCCACTCAAGTCACCTAAACACTCATCAAAAATCCTTCAAGAATACAAGGGTAGAAGGATTGCTAAAGTGAAGAGAAGCTTGTTCAATCAAAGTCCTTACCTTACATGTTAACTTCCTTTCTTTATTGAAAGCCATAAGTTGTAAGCAAACCCTAACATATTTCTTGTTATATATCATATTCATGCTATTTACATATCATTCATGCTATATTTTGTCTTGTGATTATGTCCATGATGTTTGAAAATGAGTAAAACAAGTATTGGTATATATATATATATATATATATATATATATATATATATATATATATATATATATATATATATATATATATATATATATATGCTAACTTATGTTATTTAAATAAGTAAACTAGTGAATTTCTTGGTAAAATCTGATCAAAATGGTATAATTATGATATTGGACAATTACATATTGTAGTAGAGGACTTAACAAGGAAACCATAGCAATTTGAACCACTTAAAATGAGTACATGAGTAAAAAGTTATGACCATTTGAAGTTACCAAAACTTTGCGGCAAAACTGCCTAAATACCTTCTGTGATAGAACATAAAACACGCAAAAAGAGGCCCTTCTGGTCCGTTTCATGAAAAAGTTAAAGCACGAAAGTTTTCCGGAATCACGTTTTCTTCAAAAACTCAGGTGCACGTATCCAGAAAACGAATAACGAATGAGATTTTTCTCAGTTTCTTAACAGCTATTTTATATATCAAAGTCACTATATAATAGTTGTGGTTTAATAAGACCAAGAGGTCTAATGACCTAGATTCAAGACCACAACCATGGCTAAAGCCAAGGTTGAGTCTCAAGACCATGGAACAATGACCAAAGGTCATGGCGAGGCCATGACTAAACAACCATATAAACTTACTTACGCGAAAATATGAGTTAAAGAGTTGGCGATAACTTAAACATACAATTTGGATCTACTTCATCTAAAGAACCATGTGATCTTACAAGTAATTGTCATACAAGATTTAAGAAACTCATCCTAATAACAATCTTCATGTAAAAGTAAACTTTCCTAAGTTTATTCAAATATTGGACATGTAACTTTTCGGATCAAAACTTATACACATATATTTTATCAAATACTACAATAGTAGGGAGCCTCATGTGAGGAGTTCATTAAGTAAGCCGTCGAGATGAGTTTTGGATTTACGAATTAAAGTGTCCTGGCTCCTCGAATGTTTACTACATGACTTCTGAATTATGTCGGCCTGAACGGTAGTAAACGATATATAAACTATACATGTTTCATGAACCATTTCTTTTCAAAGACTTACACTATACTTTGTACCACATCATGGACTAAATGCAAGACATATATAGGCAATTCTTCATATTCTTTACTCCAATCCTAAGTCGCAACATCCTATTATAGGTTGCTCGTAGAAACCTTCGCTTTTCGACCATCATATTCACTACTTGCTACATAACTTAAGGTGAGTCATAGCCCCTACTCTTTTAATTGTTTTGTCAACTCTTTGAGGGAGAATACATGCTCGTTTTTACATAAATGCAATACTTATTTTACTTGAACGTGCTACTTGTTTACTTAAACACAAATTGCCTTACTCAATGTTTGTGGTTTACTCAAATGCCTTATGTGTTTACATGTTACATACTTCATTACCTTCCCGTTGCACTAGTATTCAACAAAACCTAGTATTATGGCTTCCACTTCATTGTCATCATTATTTATATGGCGTCATTGTAAAAATTGTTTATATAACGTTATTGCTACATTTATCTTTAAATCTAGATACAAGTATTACTTTTGTTCACATAAACCAGATCATATTTGGCAGTCGGTTGTAAACACACAGGTTGCAAGTCTTGTATGGGCGGGGCTTGGAACTGAGTGGATTTACGATGCCTTTGCTGGGAAATCATCATTCAAATGTGTTACATTACATTTTTGTCACTAAACTCCATGAACTCACCAACCTCGTGTTGACACTTTAGCATGTATTTTCAGGTTCATAATGAACAAGGATGGCACGGAAGGGGCACGGATATTCAACAGGGCTATAAATTTTATTATCATTCAAAAACTCATTTAATGTAATTTGTAAACATGGAACCATCTGGGACCTCATTTTGTAATCTCTGATATTTATATAATTTGAATAATAAATCTTTTAAAATGACTCAATTAGAGTTCGTTTTCTATCATTGTGACTATTGTGCCGTCGAGTAACACCCAGTTTGAATTCCGCTGCATCATTGAATTGGGGGTGTTACATTTTATAGGCATAAGGAAAACCTTAAGTCGGTTTACAATACTTGATCGACAAGTAAACTATCCCTAACTAATTCAAGAATATTCTGATAATATTACACAATAATCCTTTAAACAATATTACATATTAGTCCTTATTCTTAGAAGTACTTTGAATAATCTTCGATCACGAGCAGTACTTTAACCTTGAACAACACTTTAATCTTTGAGCAGTACTTTAACACAGCAGTACTTTGAACTTCCAGAAGTACTTTTATCTTCATATCCCAACAGTCACTTTATTAATGAGTGTCCTTAGCCAAAAGTGAACAAAGAATTCGTTGAGGAAGCTTGGATTGATAGTGAAGATGACAATCAACCAACAAATGAAGTCACTTGTCTAATTGCACAAGAACAACTTGAGGTATCTCAAAACCCTTCTTCCTCTAATAATCTTGATATAAACAAATTACAAAAGGAGAATAAGGAACTAGTTAAATTTAATGATGAGTTTAGAAAATCTTTTGAAAACATTCTTAAAGAAAAAAGTATTCTTGAACAAGAACGTGTCAAATCCAATGACATAATTTATGAACTTGAAAGAGAAGTTAAGATTCTAAATCATCGCAAAGAGTTGGTTGAACCATGTAAAAGATTTGAGGAACTCACACTTGAGGTTAACTCTTTGAATGACAAAGTATCTAAACTTCAAAAGGAGTCATTGAGTTTTTCTAAATACAAAAAGAGCACTAATGATTTAGAAGAAATAATAAGTCGCCCAAAAGTGTCACAAGATAAAGGAGGTCTTGGATTTACAAAACATGATAAAACCACTTCCGAAAGTCTAACAAAACCAATAGTGTTTGTTAAATCAAGTCAAAATGAAGATCCAGAAATCTCCAAGCCTGACGCGGTGAGCAACGTGTCGACGCGCCATCAACGTGCCGGGTCTCTGAGAAAAGTTGGATCATTGTCAAATAATTTTGTTAAACCAACTACTTCTCAAGCTCCTTTTGCAAATACTCGAGGCAACCAAGCACCCATTGCAAGAAGGGAAAACCCAAAACAAAGTTATAACTCGGGTTCCCGTAATGGTCTTGGATATACACAACCTCGAGTTAATAATAGACCACTTTTATCTACACCTAATATGAGGCCTACTACTTCATACAACCAAAGACCTTCATTTCAAAATAATCAAATAAGAAACATTCATAATTATAATCAAAGGTCATTACAATATCAACACAACAACTATCAAAGGAGAGACAACTCCTATTCAAACCAAAGTTTCTTTAATCCGCAAACATATCATAATTAAAGACCAAGCTTTCAAAATCAAAAAAAAAAATTCAAAACAATCCTTGGTCTGCTTTCTCTAGATTCGGTATTGAGAAACTATGTGTCTTGCTTCAAGACCCAAGAATGTTCAACTTGGGCATTTTAAATGCTAACCAAAATGGACCCAAGAGACAATGGGTACCGAAAGCATGAGGTGTATCTTTGTTGTAGGTTTATGTCAAAAGTGATCTACAACCGGATGAGTGGATAGTGGATAGCGGTTGCACTAAACACATGACCGGGTATAGAAGATTGTTCACTTCATACGTGGTGTATGACGACAATCAAGTCATTTTTGGAAGCAAACTTAATGGCAAAATTGTTGGCAAAGGTAATGTCCTTCATGACTCCATAGAAATTACCAATGTTGAGCATGTTAGGGGTTTAAGTTTTAATTTGATTAGTATAAGTCAATTAAGTGATGATGATTGTGAGGTTAATTTTACTAAAGTAGATTGTACTATTAGTGAAAATGGTGTTGTGTTAGCTAAAGGTCATAGGAGAAATAACTTGTATACATGCAAGTTAGGAGATAACTCCAAGAAACACATATGTCTTACATCCATGGTGGATAAATCACGCTTCGGGATAGGAGGTTAGGCCACGCCAACATGAGGTTAGTCCAAAACCTAGCTTCCAACGAGCTAGTAAGGAATTTACCGAAGTTGAGTTTTGAGAGACATTATTGTGATACGTGTCTAGGGAGTCAAGGACAAGCACATAATAGGAGTAAGAATGAAGTGGCAACTAATAGGGTGTTAGAATTATTGCACTCAGATTTCTATGGTCCATCCCCAATACAAAGTTACGGAGGAAACTTCTACACTTTGATGATTGTAGATGATTATTTAAATTATACATGGGTATTGTTTTTAGAATCTAAGGATGGAGTCTTAAATAAATTTAATATTTTAAGAAAGAAACTTGAAAACCTACTTGATTGTTCAATTGTTTCAATTAAAACAAATCATAGCAGTGAATTTGATAAATTGCAATTTGGAAGCTTTTGTGAACAACATGGAATATCTTATAACTTTCGAGCCCGTTCACTTCTCAATCGCTTGAGATTGTTGAAAGAACACATCGTAAGTTAAGAAAGATGAGTCGTGCAATGCTTGACGAGCAATCCATTCCACAAAAGTTTTGGTGTCATGCCCTAGATACCACATGCTATATTTTTAATAGAGTCCACATAAGAAAAGTCATAAATAAAACTCCATATGAAATTCTTATGAATAGAAAACCTTCCTTAGAGTACTTTAGGGTTTTTGGTTGCAATGTATTTGTACTTAACACCAAAGAGTATCTCACCAAATTTGACCCAAAGTCATATGAAGGTGTGTTCTTATGATACTCTCAAACTAGCAAAGCATACATAGTGCTTAACAAGGAGACAATGAGGATTGAGGAATCTCTCAATGTAACCTTTGATGAGAGCATGCCTGAGCCTAAGTCATCTCCTTCGGTAGAAGATGATGTGATCAACGAACAAATAGTTCATGATCAAGAAAGGTCGTCGTCATTACAAGTTAATGTTCCGGATGAAGGCAATCCTAAGGAATTGAGAGAAGTGAAGGGTCATCCCATTGAACAAGTCATTGGTGACCTAAATAAAAGAAATCTTAGATCACAAAACAAATAAACTTAAGTTTTGGCATGACATTTTCCAATAATCCAAATTGTCTTGGGATAGGTCTAGATGATCATGGTTGACATGCATCTTAGGATAACAATATTTTAAGATAGAATAAGATGTCTAGGAGTTGTTTGCAAGTTCTTTAGGTGCTCGTAAAGCTTATGTGATTAGGACTTATGTGAAGGCATGGAAGGAAGCCTAAATAAATGTCTTCCAAGAGGAAAGATATATATCAATTCATTATTCTAACTATAATTGATAATGTCCAAGATTCTACATGTCTATACTATGTGGAATGAACAAGAAAATTTGACATAAAGTACCTTGCTAGAAACTTGATTACATCAATTATGTCAAATTACCAAGATTAGATAAAATTTTGAATTACAATTCACACTTGTGTTGAAAATTTTATATCTAACTCTACTTGTTCACCTTATGTGATGAAATATATGTTGCATGTATAATTAAATTGGATAAAGTTATTTAACTTCAAAATATTGCATACATGGTAAATTATGGGAACTAACATGAGTAACTAGATCACCTACAAACTAAAACACTCAAAGCCCTTTGAATAACTCTTCCAACAACATGTGATCAAGGCATATTAGTACATGATTTAAATGGGTTGAACATCCTATCAAGCATCTAAGTACCTTGATCTTGATAGCTTGACCAACTTTTAAGAAATAAGAATCCTAACTACCACCTTAATCCATCTATATAAGGTGTAGTCTTGCATGTTTACTTGACATCATCACTTGCAAAAATAATAATAGCTCACTCTCTAACACACTTAAGAAAATGGAGTTGGATGATGAATATGTTGGATCATCATATCATTTTAATGATGGTAGAAGGATGATGACTAGAGAAGAAGAAGAAAGTATCAATTGGGATGATATCAATGGTTCGGGAATCCCAATTGTCAAAGACTTCATCAAACTATGTTTAATTGAAGACGATATTTGCGGCAAGATTGAAGGCGATCTTACAAAACCTCTTGAGGACAACCATACCCGTAGGTGTGGATGTTGCTCCACCCAAGATGTGACCGAGCGGAATGTTCTCTCCATTCGTGAGGAAATGAGAGAATTTCATAAATCCATCAACAATGACATGTGGGTGATAACCGCCATCCTTAAGGACATCTCTAGGGTAACTCTTCAAGAGAAGGATGAAGAGTAAAGAGGAGAATACTTGTAGTCTTAGTTATGCCCACTTAGGATATTTCATAAGCTTGTTTGAATAATGTATGTTAGGATCATATATTAGTCTTCTTGTATGTCCTACATGGTGTTTGTTTCAATAAAGATGCTTATGAAGTTTATTGTGATATTATGTGATGACTTCTTATGATGGTATTTATAGAACGAAATCCACAATAAAATAATTCATATATTATTGTACCATGCTTAACAAATGGTTATTGGAGTCATATTGGACAAACATTTATATATTGTTGTGGACTAACCTATCTTGCAAGACTCCAAATGGTAACCTAACCCATCTTGGACTTTCACATGAGAGGCCTTCTTGTTTGTTGCATGTTGTGTATTTTATGTAGCTAGGCCACCACAAAGGTGAGACTCTTGACCCATGGATCCCCACCTTGAAGCAAGGGGGAGCAACGATCTATAGGAAGCTATGTTCAAGGGGGAGCACGTTCGGGTGCATGAACAAGCTACTTTCCCATTCAATTGGAACTCCCACCTTTTTGATTCGACAAAAGGGGGAGAAAGAAAGCTAGAGAGTGAAGACCTACTCACGTAAAAGAAACAAAGGCTTCACCAAATTAGAAGGCAAGGTCAAGCCGTAAGCTACACCAAAGGCGCGCTTTGTCTTCGCTACGTTTTGTAATTTTATTTGCTTTCGGATTTTATTTATCATCAAAAAGGGGGAGATTCTTGAGACAACATTATCAAGATCTCCTAATGTTTTAATGATGATAAATCAACCTTCGAAACACATAAAATAACAAATGATAGTCAAAATTCCCCGAACCAACATCTGCTCCTGACGCATTGGCCACGCGTTGATGCGTGGCTGATGCGCCAGGCTTCTAATCTTTTCAGGACGAATTTTGTAAGTCGGCTTTCCCCTTACCAGAAAAATGTGGATCTTTCAATACAGGTATGAATATGCTATGTGCTTAATTGAGAACACTCAAAACGAGTTTTGGGATTAGAGAGATCCAGCTTTTAAAGCATCCACTTACGGGAAAACACCAACTCATGTTTTCTAATTCTCGCCTCTAGCCAAGGCTTTTCTAAACTTAGAGAGCTTATATATTTCACGTAACATCATGTAAAAGCATCCATATGCTCATATCCCGTGCTTACTTCTTCTCTAATCACGTAACGGGTTTACACCCTTATTGATCAAACTAAATCAAAGGTCTCTTTGCGTAAACGCATCCTTTCCCACTTGGGTTATGCTTTACATCAAGTTAAAGCACTTAACTTGTTTGAACCAAAGTTTTAGTTGAGTACGTCGAGTCGGGAAAGTCACGAGTTATGAAAATATGGATTTTTGACGTTGTGTTACTTGAACTTATAAGTAACCTATGATTTTCTCAACTCATAATCTTAATTGTCTAAACCTTTTCTACTTAATGACAATTAGATTATCTCTTAATCTCTTCTTAATCACAAGAGACAAAGCCTCCAAACAACCCAACATCTTCTTACATATTCCCTTACACTTCTTACACACTTACACTTTTGACTCACACTCTCCCACACAAGATTCCCCTCACTTAATACATTACCTATACACCTTTCTCATACACCAATACATACACTTCCCTATACACACATACACTCTTTTTTCTACACTCACCTTTATATTCAAAATACACTTACTTTACTCACATACCTCTCTTCACACACACAAGGCTCCCCATCACTTCAATCTTACACATTCCTTATATATACGACTCACTCTCTATACACATCCCATCCTTACAACACATACTTTACACTTCCAACAACTTTATTTTCAAAATACACACACTCCCCTCATAACCACTATATCCTCACACACTATCCAACTCACCAAAGGCTCCCCATCAAATCACATCTCTTCACACCTTACACAATCCAACTCATGCACAACTCAGCTCCTCTCTAATTCAACACATGGGGATAAATTTGAAATCCTAATAAGGCTCCCTTTGATCCTAGCCATTCATTTCAAACAAAACCATCTCAACCATCCATCTCATTCTTTCCCCCAAGGTTGGAATATACCCTTGGATATTCTTTCTTAACCCAATCATGGTTCTCCTAACCAAACTATGGTTAGTTCCCAACTTACTTCATTCTCACCCAACCATGGTTAAACTCTTAACCACACGAAGGATGGAACATTTCATTGGATACACCCTTTAACCTAACCTTGGTTCACCTTCTATCCTAATCATGGTTTATTCTCTATACACTTCTTTCTAAACCTAACCATGGTTACTTCTTAACTTAACCTCTCACACTCTTCCCTATAGAGGAATATCTCATGGCATATTCTCTTCTCTCTTTTCTATGCCATATGAGGAATACCCATTCTACCCCTACCCAATTATCTCTTCTTTCTTTCTATCTTTGATAATTGGTTTTCAAATAAACACTTCACAAAACATTTTCCAAATTGACTATTTGAGTTGGAAAACCTTAGATTGATTAATGATAAGGTTTAGTGTGTGAAGTACAATTCGGGGTTAGCAAGGGTAGGTATTTACAAGACTGACACCCAACATTTAGGAATTTTTCACTGGGCCTGGCGTGCCACCCGCGCGTTGACGTGTGGGCGACGCGCCAACCTCGGTAAATAATTCCCAAGGTTGGGTATTGGCCTATAAATACCCCTTTGGCTCTTGTATTCCTCACCCTTTCCATTATTCTTTCTCTCTACATTCTTTCTCTCTAATCTCTCTAATTCTATCTTGTGTTCTTAGTTAATCACATTAACATCTTTGAAACAACACATCTCTTTGCAAGGGAAGAATCTCAAGAACTTAATCCAATCTTGTGATTGTGTCGAGGGTCTTCTTATCTTTAACCTTTCTATTATAATCGAGTCTCTAGGTTAGGTTAGGGCTTGGTTTAAAAAAACTTTATTTTATCGTTCAATTTGGTTGTAAGGGAAGTATTGTGTCTTGGTGACCAAGCCTAGATCAGTGGGGATCTAGTTGGGGTTTGATACTTCCGGTGGGAAGTCTTAGTAGTGGAACTTGGTGACCCTTAGGTGAAGTCGAATCGCGAGATTCTTTTCGTTGGTTTCCGAGGGCGGAATACTGTGGGAGTAACTCCTTCTTTGTGAGCATTGATATTGGTGAATATCGGTAGAGTGAATTGTAACGGTTTGTAGTCCACCGAAAGATTATACTTGTGGAATAGTATCGTGTCGTGGATTCGCAACTAGACGTACGGATGGTATAAACCCCCCATCCCGAACCAGTATATATCGTGGTCTCTCTTTACGTGCTTTATATACTTTGGTTGTGTTTGTGGTTGTTGGATTATTGTACAAGCACTTGGTGACTCTTATGGCTTAAAGTTTTTAAACATTCAAAAAGCCTAAGAAACCGTATTCAACCCCCCCCCCCCCTATGGTTCTACATTTTGCATATGGATTTGTTCAATCCATCCACTATACAAAGTTATGGAGGCAACTTCTACACTTTGACAAAAATTTTGAAAAGTAAAAATAAAGCTTTTGACCAATTTGAAATTCTTCGTATGAAAACTCAAAACCAATTATGAAATTGCATTGTGTCAATTAGAACGAATCATGGTCGTGAATTTGACAATGAAATACAATTTGGAATTCTGTGTGATAAAAATGGTATAACACATAACTTTTCAGCACCTCGTACTCCTCAATCTAACGGTGTAGTAGAACGTAAAAACCGGACTCTTCAAGAGATAAGTAGAACAATGCTTAACAAACAAAACATTCCACAAAAGTTTTGGTGTAACGCCGTAGACACATCGACTTATATTTTAAACCGAGTTTTAATTAGACCATTTTTGAACAAAACTCCTTATGAATTATATAGAGGTAAAAAGCCTACATTAGGATATTTTAGAGTGTTTGAAAGTAAATGTTTTATACTAAACACTAAGGATTACCTCAACAAATTTGACCCAAAGTCTTATGAAGGTGTATTCCTTGGATATTGTCAAAATAGCAAAGCTTATATTGTTTTAAACAAAGAAACTTTAAGAGTCGAAGAATTGTTGAACATAACATTTGACGAAAGTCTCCTCCCTCTAAGACTCACCTTTGGTAGATGATGACTTAGTTGAAAGTCAAGTTATTAAAAATCAAGACAACTTAGAAAATGACGAGGAAGATGAACTGCTAAACAAGGAAATTGTCAATGTCAAAGAATCTAAAAGTCATCCATTAGATAGTGTCATAGGAAAAATTAATAAAAGAACCTTGAGATGAAAAGTTCAAAATTAAAGTAACTTCTTTTGTTTTGTGTCAACCATTGAACCCAAAAATATAAACGAGGCAATAAAAGATGAATCATGGGTTATAGCTATGTAAGAAGAGTTAAACCAATTCGTTAGAAATGATGTTGGACATTAGTTCCCCAACCAAAAAGTCAAAAAATAATTGGAACAAAATGAGTCTTTCGTAATAAAATGGATGAAAATGGTATAGTATCTAGAAACAAAGCTAGGCTAGTTGTACAAGACTATAATCAACAAGAAGGCATTGACTATGATGAAACTTTTGTTACAGCTGCTAGGCTCGAGTCAATTGGAATTTTACTTGCAAATGCATGTGCACATGATTTTAAACTTTTTCAAATGGATGTCAAAAGTGAATTTTTAATTGGCTTTATTAATGAAGAATTATATGTTGGTCAACCTCCGGGCTTCGCCGATTTTGAAAATCCTAATCATTTTTATAAACTTAAAAAGGCTTTATACGGACTTAAGCAAGCTCCAAAAGCGTGGTATGATCGACTTAAAACATTCCTAGTTGACAATAAGTACACCATAGGTTTAGTTGACAATACTCTCTTCACCAAGAAAAAGGATTCACGTATTATCATAGTCCAAATATATGTTGATGACATCATATTCAGATCAACTTGTCAAGAATTATGTGATGATTTCTAAAAAATCATGCATGACAAGTTTGAGATGAGTATGATGGGAGAACTCAACTTTTTCTTACGACTTCAAATTAAACAATTAGAAGATAGGATATTCTTTAACCAATCTAAATACATGAAAGATATGCTTAAGAAATTTGGTCTTGAAGACTCAAAACATATTAAAACACCTATGTCCTCAAAAATTAAACTCGCCAAGGATGAAGAAAGTGAACCCGTAGATAACACTAAATATAGAGGAATGATTGGTAGTCTACTCTATCTCACGATTAGTAGACCCGACATTATGTTTAGTGTTTGTCTATGTGCTCGTTTCCAAGAAGATCCTAAGACAACTGAATACGTAAAACGAATATTTAGATACATCAAAGGCACCACACATCTAGGATTATGGTATCCCAAAGGAACGGGAGTAGAAACCATAGTGTATGCCAACTCGGACCATGTTGGTGACTATGTTGATAGAAAAAGCACAATTGGTATTTGTACTTTTATTGGACATTGTCTCACATCACGGTTCTCTAAGAAACAAACGGCTCTCACCATCTCAACAACTGAAGCCAAATACGTATCGGCCGGCATGTCAACAAGATCTTTAGATGAAGCAAGTTCTTGTCGACTATGGAATTCAACTCAACGACATCTCCATTCTTTGCGACAACAAGGGAGCCATCGACCTCAGCAAAAATTCAGTTCAACATGCCGTACTAAAAATATTCAAATCCGTCATCATTTCCTTCGTGACAATGTTCAAAAAGGAAACATCTCTATTGAGAAAGTATCCTCAGAAGACAACATTGCCTATATTCTCACAAATCCACCATTTAATCTTCTTATACTTGGACTAGGACTTATGGAACCAATGTTATAGTTTTGAACGTTAGAATAAAATTGTAAAAATCAAAACAAAATTTCTTTTATTTTTTCTCTGGTGAACTGGCGGAACCCTTCGACAAAGAGGGTGGAACCCTCTATTTGGTTCCGCCCAGTTTGTGGACCACCAGGAACATTTTTTGCTTTATATTAAAACAAACACCCTTTATCCCATAACCATAACACTTAAACAGTTACTATTCAATCTAAAACACACTCACACACAAAAATTAGGTTTCATCTTCAACCATCTTGTGCTCCAATCAACATTGTAAGTATTCTAAACACATTTATGCTCCTGATCTGTGTCTAGGAATTCTATTTATGCACAAAAACTAAAAACTTGGGGTTATGCATTAACTTAAGAAACCATATAGAGCATTTGTTGAAAACAAAACTAATCATATTTTCCCTTAGTTAGGAATTGCATCTTGTAGAACGTTATCCTGATTTACCGAACACCCCATGTCAAATTTTTGTAAAAATACTTCTCACAATTAGGACAAATATTTTTTTTCTCACATTTGATACAAATTAAAAACGTTATGTTTAAAACATCTCTTGCATAATGTCTCTTGAATGCTAAAGGAAATACATAACTAATATGTATTTTCAGGTACATTCAACCAAAGCTACATTAAATAAGGAGCTTTTGGGTTATCTCTAGTTTTATGACAAAATTTGCATAATAAAACCTTTTGAGCATTAAAATGAGTCGAGATAACCGCACCTCCACATTGTTAGCATATAGGCACACACTAGAACATCTATATTAAAGTAGTCGTTAACTTAGACTAAAATGTGAAATTTTTTATTTCTAGGATCCAACACACTATGATCAGAACGGCACCCTTGATTACCTTCCTAAACACCATAAAACCAAAGGCCAAACCCCCGCTCAAGATAAAATCTTTAAGGGTCAAGAGAAATGTTGTGTTCATGAGGGTAGAACCATTGACCTATCTTTCCTAGAAGGAACAAACATTCGTCAAGAACTAGCTGCCAACAACTTTGATTGTCTCTTAGACATTGATGAACCAATTTGTCCTAGATTTATTCTATAATTCTATGCATCCATAACTCTTCACACCAATGAACGAGGTCTTATGTCTTTAGCCTTCAACATAAACCAATGCTAATACAACATGCCTCTAGATCAATTTGTTCAAGTTCTTAGTGTTCCTAATAGAGGTATTCGGACAAATGGCCACTCACAACTCTTGACTCGGTCGTTGAGCATATCCATCCATATGAAACTCCTCTTGTTAGCAAGGAAGTCATTCGTGAATGATGAGGCGAAAAATGATCCGTTTTTAGGGGGTCATTTAAGCCCGAATTCGAATTTATTTGATCAAATATCGCCCTAAATCGTTCCTTTTGTGATTTTAGGTACTTTGGGAGAGAAATCTGGAAAAGGAAGCAATTCGGACGTTTTTGGAGCATAAAAGTGAAGAAAACGCCAAAGTCTTAATTTTCCATGCTGGGAACAGTAGGTGACGGCGTCAAGAGCAATTCTATGACGGCGTCAAGAGCAGAAGTCCATAACGACCCAGTACAGATTTGACGGCGTCACGAAGGAAGGGCGTCAAGAGTAAAGAGTCATGACGGCCTGGAAATGTTTAAGTCTTGACGGCGTCAAATGTAGATCAAGGCAGTCCGAGAATAGTTTTGGCGACGAGGTGACGGCGTCACAATGTTTGTCTTGACGCCGTCAGACCTATTTTTCTATATATAGTTTTCTAATTTTCACACATTAAATGGGAGAAGTTTTGGAGAAACCCTAAGTACGATTTTGGTGCAACTTTTACAGGTTTTTCAAGGGTTCCAAACCCTTGATACCTTTCATTGTAATTGAGATAAGTGTTCCTTTAATTCAATCAATATGTCTATGTGTTGGTTGTCTATATCTTGTTCTTGTCTCAATTCCATTATGCTAGGCTAGATCTATCTTGTGTTTGCTTAGATCTAATGAAACCTAGATGTTAATTATGTGTTGATTACTTGTTTATTCTTGTCTTGGATGAATGATTTATATGTTAGGCTTAAGAAAACTGGCAGATCTCCACTTTGTAACATGCTTGAACGTCTTAAGAAACATGAACCGAGGCGCACTAGGTCTTTATTGGTTGTATTTAATGCATGAGCCACTGTTTACAATCCCTATAGTTGTGCTGGGCATGGTGTAGGAGGAGATAAGAGCTCATAGAATTGGGGAGTTATGTGTGCCACCCCATGAATGGTATTAAGGAATACGATCCGTCATCCATGCAATTATAACAAGTAATTAACGTATAAAAGATGTCTAGGGAGTAGTGAAATCTAAGCAAACACATTTTCTCCAATTACTGCTTACAACTTTAGTATAATTTAGTTTATTTTTATTTCTAGTATTTTATTTTGATTGCATCTTAGTATTGGGTTAGTTGATTAGCAACTAATTCCGCCCAAATCCTTCAAACCCGAGATATTTAATTGTTTTCTAAAAAATATAAAAATACAAAAATAATCATCCCTCACCTTTAGCACTAGTAATTAGGTTTTCTAATCCTAGCGACACTATTCCTAGCTGAACGATCAATCCCCCGGTACTTGTCACTATACTATACTACAACGATCAGGTACACTGCCTGGTGGGGGTTGTAAGCTTCTCAAGATCCCTTGAGAGGTGAAGCCTGGTGCGATTCCCACGTATCAAGTTTTTGGCGCTGCAGCCCGGGGAATAGTTATTGTCTAGGTTAGAATTTCTTTTTATTAGGTCTACTTGCTAGATTCCTTTCTAGTAAGATTTTATTTTTATTTTTAGGTTTCTTTAGTCTATCTATTTCTTTGTGCCTTTGTTCGTAACCACCCGACATCATGGACAACGGGAACATCTTTGAACCCGTCATCCCACCACAACAAAACCCACCATTAGAACCCCTTAGGCCCCGAACCTTAGGAGAGTATTCCCGACCTAGCCACTAAGGCTACCGAAACACCATTGAGCTCACCGGAGCCAATGTGACCCCCTTGCGATCCGACACCATCCGGTTGGTGAAAAGCGGATGTGCATTCCATGGACTTCGTTCCGAAGATCCAAACCAACATCTTAAGGACTTCCTCAAAATCGTAGATTCCATAGACCTAGATGTTGCAACTAGAGAGACAACCCGATTACGCCTATTCCAATTCTCTCTACGGGATCAAGCTAGTTAATGGCTTGAGCATTTACCCGCGGGATCCATCACCACATGGGATGATCTCACCACTCGTTTCCTTGCTCAATTTTTTCCACCGAGGAGAACTACTAAGCTTAGAAATGACATCTTGATGTTCCAACAACGTCAAAATGAATCCTTTTATGAAGCATGGACTCGATATAAAGACTTGCTCTGAAAAGTCCCTCATCATGGCATCGAACCATGGCTCCAGATCCAAATCTTTTACGATAAAGTTGACTATCAAACAAGGAGATCCGTTGATTACACAGCCAAGGGCAGGCTAAATAGACTTAGTATTGACGAGTGCTGGAAAGTTCTTGAGGAGTTGGCGCAATACGAAGAGGAAGGATGGGAGGACCCGATGTTCCCAAGCAAGGGAAAACTTGACTACGCATACGCCACCCAAGAACAGTTGTTAGGAAGCATCGAGAAGCAGGTAAAAGAATTAATGAGTATTGAGAAGCTTGCTGTTGAACCCATGTGGAATCCTAATTTACGTAGGAATACGGTTATCGACCACAATTTTCCTGAACGTTCACGATAAGAGGAATTCGAAGGGATAATGGTAACCTTCATGGATAATCAGGAAAAACAAATCCAGCACCTAGAAGCACGCATGGAAAGCACTCATAAAGCTTTTATGAATTTCGCAGACCAATTCATATCAAGGGTCAAAGAAAAGATCAAAGAAAATTTCGTACCTAAAAAAATCGAAAAAGTCTTCGAGGTCTCAACCCCTTTAGTGTTTGATCAAAAGGATAGCGGGAAATTTTCCCCAAGTGCTTCACCATTAACTACCCCCTGTTCTCATGAGCGACCCCATGCAGAGAAGAGTTCGCAATTCCATAACATTTTCGTTGGATGTTTGCGAACCACATTCCTGAACTTGCCCAAAAGACGTTCTTTTGGTTTTAAACCCGGTGTAAAGAGGTTGCACCTCAAAAACACCTCTGATTTGAAACCTTCTATGGAACAACATCTCTTTTTAAACACCGATGACCCGTGCGCAGGTTACAACTTAGCCAAAACGTCACCCAACCCCTTCTACAACCTTACCTCTTTCCGTGACAGTAATGAAACATTCGACCCTGGTGGACCTCGTTAACGGAATAGCTACTCATGGTTTTACTAATGATTAGCTATTCACAGAAAGTACAGGGACTAAATGTGGAATTATTCCATTCCTCTCTTCACACGGGCATCTGACGGTGTCAGACAATTGCTCTTGACGCCGTCAGCTCGATGGATCAGAAATATTAACCCAAAACCAATCACTTTCAACCCATACCCCACAAATCTCACCCAAAGTGTTGCTGCTACTCCGATTCTCCACCCTTCAATTCGACGTCTTCCGCATCCAATCTTCACTTGGTAAGTGATTTTTCTTCATCCTTTTTCGATCAATTGTCCTTAGGATCCATCAATTTGGAAAACCCCTTTCGCCCGAAACCCCATTCTTGACCCATTATTGACAAATCGTAATGCCATCCATTTGGTGATTTGTAAACATGGGGTTACCCGTTGATTATGTTATCCCACTCGAATCATGCATTAGTTTAGGGAAAGCCACTCATGCCACGGATTCTTTGACCCCCCACCCATGTTTTCTGATTAAAGGAGTGTTTAGGTAATGGGTTAAGAGTTTGAAAATTGATTTTTCCCTCGCATTTGCATGATTCGGATTCTGATCAGTCTGACGGTGTCAGGACTACTCCTGACGGCGTTAGATGTGTCTGACAGCATGAAATTCATTAGAATTCTCGTTCTAATCGTTTCCGTTCACTCTACCTTTTTCCAGGAAAATGAGCAAAAGATCTCGTCAACATAGGGGCAGTTCCTCTAGGTCTCAAAGAGTCAATTATGGAGAATTGGTCCATAGTTGGAGCGAGTTTGACACTGATGGAGCCACCACCAAGTATGCGGAGCTTTGTAACCACCATATTGATGCTGGGGCTGTTGTTGATTGAGAGTTTCTTAGGGCTCAGGGGTTGGAGGCTGCGTTTTTGGAGAGGATCCACACTGATGGGTTTGCGGGTCCTCAGTGGGAGAGGTTGTTTAGGATTATAGAGACAATGTATAGTGAGTTGGTGAGGGAGTTCTTCACGACCTTCCGTTTTGATCAGGCTGAGGCTACGACGGGTGTGGGGGGCACCACTATATATTTTAGGCTAGGGGGAGAAGTGAGGTCGTGTTCGGTCACTGAGTTTGGTTGGAGGATTGGGTTGTATACTAGGGAGGAGGTTGATGGGACTCTTATGCAGAGGTTGTTACATGGGGAGACTCAGAGGAGTGAGATGAGGTGTATCACTTTTTGGCCGACCATAGGGGATGGGGTCTACACCTCGACTACTGGGGCTGCATCCATCAGGGACCTCATAGTTAGATTGGTCCATAGGTGCATCACTTACAGCTTGTCAGGACGTCATGGCACCACTCACCGTGTCACTGCTTCAGATCTTTTCTACTTGTACACGATCTTTTCAGCGGATGTTTACTGCAACATCCCATTTTGGGTAGCTAGTTATTTGAGGACCAGTGTGGGTGAGAGGGATATCGATAAGGTGTATGGGGGGATGTTCGTGACCCGGTTGGCTCGTTCCTATGATCTTCTTACTCCTCAGATCATAGGGTACTTGAGCGACTGTGGGGCCTGCAGGGTAGTGAGGGCTAAATCCCTCAGGCAGATGAGCATTGTGATGCCAGAGAGGCATGGGACCTATAACTGGTATGCGGCTGGGGGGCCAGATGTTGAGGAGGATGCTGATGATGAGGTAGATCCCCAGCAGTATCAGTTCCAGGGTTATGAGGAGGGGACAACTGACTACTACCGGCACATGAGTCGGGGAAACTGGCAAACACACCAGGGTGCCTGGATAGGTCAGATGGACGCATGGCGGACCACCACTGATCAGCGCTTTGATTGGATATATGATCACACCATCCGCCAGATGCAGCACCTCTCCACCCGAGATCAGCTTGAGCCTCACATGCAGATTGATCCCATCCCCGGCCGTGAGACTGACTACCCTCCCTACGGGTACACTGGACACCTCCCTCCTGGCTATGACTACCGCTTTGGTCCTCCTCCCCAGTGATTTTTCTTGATATCTGTTATTTGTGAACAATTTATTGATGGTCATGTAATTCAAAACAATTGATGCTGTAATAGTTTAGGATTCGGCCTCTGTTGGCCTTGAACAATTTATTTTCATATTCACGTTTGTTTGAAATAAGTAGTGGTTCTCATGGTGACATTATTCATTTTGTTTGTTTGTTTGATTGTCTATTTGTTTGATTGTTATTTCCTTCCGTATGCATGCTTAATTTTTATTGTTGGTTGATCATGTTTCTAAACTAAATAGTGGAAATACTTTACTTTGTTGTTTTGGCCTAGTCTTAACTCCACCTAAAAGTATTTTTGCAAAAGATAAGTGTAAGGGGAAACCCCAAATATGTTTTTAAGAAACAAACCGATCATGATTCTCCACAATATTAAATGAACATGTGTATTCGTATTTGTTAGAGTCAAATGCTTGTATTGAGTCATAATGAAGTTTTGCAGGATTTTCTAAGAAGTAGGACCAAGTTTTTCCAGAAATTTTCCGGAAACTCAACATAAGGATTTCTGCAGGTCAATTCTGATGGCGTCATGAGTTTACTCTTGACGGCGTCAGGTGTAAAAATCTGGAAATTTTACCTGTTTTGTTTTTCTAACGGAGTCTTATGGTTTTTGTGAATTATTAAGTTTTATAATCTCCAGGAGATCTGCAAACTTCATTCCACAAGCATTATATCTTATCTTGTTTTCTAGGATTTAGTAACTTATATAGGATGCCGCCGATTTTACGCGAGGTTGTCTTGTCTATTTTATCAGGTTTTACAGGTTATGTATGACAAGAAGATGATTTACATTCTGGAAGGGAAGCTTTGATTGTTCATTTTCTTGGAGGAAGATTTAACCTGGCCACCCTATTATCCATACCGAGCGAATTAGGGGAGTATTTGATTTCATTCTCTTTACTTTTCCACTTTTACATTCTTTACTTGAACATTGGGGACAATGTTCATCTTAAGTGTAAGGGGAGGGTAAAAAGATGATACCTTACATATGCACTTTCGCTTGAGTTTGTTTTGTTTAATGGTAGATGTGTAATAAAACTATGAGAAATACTTGTTAGTGCAATTTTAGCGCCAAATTTAAATTTTTTTACAACATTTAGGAGTGAAACTTTAGCCATAGCAAGCGTCTCATGGATAGGAGATTGTATGACTAGCACATAAGCGTATATTCAGAAAAATTTTCCACCTAAATATGTGAGGTTCGCCTTTAGATTTGATAGGAAAAGCATTTACTATTAGTGCTTATGAGTGTACCGGTAGCATTTAGATTCTAGAACTTGTGTTAGTGATGCATCCCGAGACCGCTAGTGAGACTACATTCGTGTGGTAGGATTTACTACATGATAAGAGGCATTAGGATCACCCTTGTGTTAAACCCGTATCATAATTACTTGACCATTTAAGTCATATTACTTGGCTAGTTAAGTCAACTAATTTTTCCCACACCCTTAGCGTTGTACTCATTTTTAGTACACGAAACCCCTAGTACACCCCTCCGAGCCTATCTTTTTGTTTATAACTTTAAGCATTTTACTTAAAGGAAGAATTTGTTACACCCCACTTAAATGTACAACCAAATCGCCTTAGCCTTCTGTGTATGCGCTCATTTTTTGTGCATTATTGTTATTTGTTAAACCCTAAGTTAACTTTCTAATTGATTACATGGTTGCTAAGTCGAGTCATATCCTTGTACATATTGTTTTGGGACGATTGGGACTCATGGGTAAGTACTTATTTTATGGAGTAATGGGAAAGAACATCATTTATTACCCCATATGTACGTTAATCTTAAAAGTGCTCAAAGTGTTTTGATTTTCTTAATTCGAGTCATTAGTTTAGTTAAATATAAAGTATGTAAAGATTCAAGTGTAAGGGAAATGTTCATTCCCTATGATGTATTATTTTGGATGGTAGGGTAAGAGTGTATGCACAAAAAAATAAAAAAAAAAAAAAAAAAAAAAAAAAAAATATATATATATATATATATATTATATATATATATATATATATATATATATATGAAGAAAAAGAAAAAAAACAGAAAAAGGAAAAAGAGAAAAAACATACGGACTACCATCCCTTTTTATTCTATGTTCATTTTATGTTTTTGTTATTTTTCATTTATTAGCTTAAGTCGAGTCTAGTCTTGGCTTAGCAACGCCATCTTGTACATGTAATTAACCAAGATTGTTAACTCGCCACCAGTAAAACTTCCTTTATCCAACAAAACCGTGTATTTCATATCCCTACACCTAACGTTACAACCCTTTAAAAGACCTCTTTGATAGTTTATCCTAGGTGCTTACGCCATGTGATGGAGGTTTGATCCTTTCCCAAGCCTATGGTAATCTATTTTGCTATGACAGGTAGTGAGAGATATCTTCCGTTTCCATATTGTAATTTACACTTTATTACACCCGAGAGATGTGAGTATCTAAACACTATTTGTGAGGTGCTAGTATATGACCTCCGTACTTGTCTATTGGTCTTTAGTGGAACGATTATTTGTTGTAATTACTTTTATATTAGTGTTAAATGACCCCTAACTTGTCTTTTGAGTAGAATAAAAGCGCATTTGCTTGAGGACAAGCAAATCTCAAGTGTAAGGGTATATGATGAGGCGAAAAATGATCCGTTTTTAGGGGGTCATTTAAGCCCGAATTCGAATTTATTTGATCAAATATCGCCCTAAATCATTCCTTTTGTGATTTTAGGTACTTTGGGAGAGAAATCTGGAAAAGGAAGCAATTCGGACGTTTTTGGAGCATAAAAGTGAAGAAAATGCCAAAGTCTTAATTTTCCATGCTGGGAACAGTAGGTGACGGCGTCAAGAGCAATTCTCTGACGGCGTCAAGAGCAGAAGTCCATGACGACCCAGTACAGATTTGACGGCGTCACGAAGGAAGGGCGTCAAGAGTAAAGAGTCATGACGGCCTGGAAATGTTTAAGTCTTGACGGCGTCAAATGTAGATCAAGGCAGTCCGAGAATAGTTTTGGCGGCGAGGTGACGGCGTCACAATGTTTGTCTTGACGCCGTCAGACCTATTTTTCTATATATAGTTTTCTAATTTTCACACATTAAAAGGGAGAAGTTTTGGAGAAACCCTAAGTACGATTTTGGTGCAACTTTTACAGGTTTTTCAAGGGTTCCAAACCCTTGATACCTTTCATTGTAATTGAGATAAGTGTTCCTTTAATTCAATCAATATGTCTATATGTTGGTTGTCTATATCTTGTTCTTGTCTCAATTCCATTATGCTAGGCTAGATCTATCTTGTGTTTGCTTAGATCTAATGAAACCTAGATGTTAATTATGTGTTGATTACTTGTTTATTCTTGTCTTGGATGAATGATTTATATGTTAGGCTTAAGAAAACTGGCAAATCTCCACTTGGTAACATGCTTGAACGTCTTAAGAAACATGAACCGAGGCGCACTAGGTCTTTATTGGTTGTATTTAATGCATGAGCCACTGTTTACAATCCCTATAGTTGTGCTGGGCATGGTGTAGGAGGAGATAAGAGCTCATAGAATTGGGGAGTTATGTGTGCCACCCCATGAATGGTATTAAGGAATACGATCCGTCATCCATGCAATTATAACAAGTAATTAACGTATAAAAGATGTCTAGGGAGTAGTGAAATCTAAGTAAACACATTTTCTCCAATTACTGCTCATAACTTTAGTATAATTTAGTTTATTTTTATTTCTAGTATTTTATTTTGATTGCATCTTAGTATTGGGTTAGTTGATTAGCAACTAATTTCGCCCAAATCCTTCAAACCCGAGATATTTAATTGTTTTCTAAAAAATATAAAAATACAAAAATAATCATCCCTCACCTTTAGCACTAGTAATTAGGTTTTCTAATCCTAGCGACACTATTCCTAGCTGAACGATCAATCCCCCGGTACTTGTCACTATACTATACTACAACGATCAGGTACACTGCCTGGTGGGGGTTGTAAGCATCTCAAGATCCCTTGAGAGGTAAAGCCTGGTGCGATTCCCACGTATCAGTGAACACCTCTTTGTTAGATCCTCGGATACTAGGAGAACTCGCTCGGATAATGAAGTAAACAAGGATCCTTATGGTATGGAACTCAATGAGCTTAAGCCCCAATTTAGGAAATGGGAAAAAATTCTTAGGGCCAATGTCATAAACACCATAGGAAATCGTGATCATATCAACACATGCCTTTGCTACATGCTCTACTCCTTGTCCACTCGCTAACCTTTCAATTTGGCCTACTGCATGGCCAAGAGGATGGCCGACATATCCTTGCTTGGAACCACCGCTCTTCCATACAGGATGCTTCTCACCCGTCTATTTAGAGCATTTTCACCCATTCCTACTAACTCCAAAGGGATTTGCCCTAGACTACTCTCTCGTTCCACATATCTTTGTTCGATTTAGTGATAAGAGAGTTGCTAAGGTGCAAGGGAAATGCCCTCATCCTCCTACTTCCTCATCATCATCATCTATGAGCAAAGATGACGGACTTACCAACTCTAGGCTCCCACCACTTGAATACCTCCAACAACTTCCAACTATTGCAAATGAGTCTGAGGAATTCAAGCAAACAAAGGGAATGTAGAAGTGCTTCGGCAGATACCTTGGCAAGCTCAACAAGAAGATTGATAGGCAGTGAGAGCGTTTAGTAAGCGTTTGGAACATTTGGTCTTAACAATGTTGTTTTATGGATTTATGTACTTCTAGGATAATTTGGTAACTTTAAACAATATTATGAACTAATTGTATCATGCAGGTGGACAACATTGCATTGTTGTCAATTTTCCATTTTTTCACTATAATAGTGAAAATTTTAGCGCTTGTTTGATCTACATCGGTAAGTATGTTTTTATCTGCATTCTTGTTATTTTCCAAACAGACTTAATTAGATACATATGTTTTAGGAAAATTTATGGAATTTGAAACGCGTTCGGGGCCTTAAAAATGCTTTCTTTAAACTTTTTTGGCTCGACGAAACTGCCGGAACCAATTTTTTGGATCCGCCAGTGCAAAATTTTGGTTTCGCCAGCCAACAACTATTTTTTCTTGAATTTTCAAATTTTCAATTTCTCTCAAACACCAAATCATCCTTTTTTGTTATTAAATTACATCTTATTGTTCATTAAGCACATTAGGACCTTTTTAGCTTATTAGAACCAATAGGAAACCATTTCCCACCAAAATTTCAAATTTCTCATAACTAACCCAAGGAACCTTTCTACATAAGGGAAGGAACCCTTTATTTGGTTCCTTGCCATCTGTGGATGCTCTGACCACAAAGATCTTGCACTTATTACATAGCATTTACTCCATATTCATCCCAATCACTCAAAATTCTTCCATTGGCTTGACTTTCAATGATTTGACAAGCATTGAAACACTTCCAAATCATTTGGAACCTCCATTTTTGTATGGTTCAACATCAAATCCAAACACACTCTTCAATGATCCATCCATCCTATAAATTAGTACATCTTGGATACTTTCTCTTCACACCTTCACCGTCACTTCTCTTAAACTTTAGCTTCTTACAAACCTTGTTGACAATGGCAAAGTCAAACAAATCACCACCACCATCAAGACCCATTAGGAGAACCGCTAGAATAGGTGTGAAACCTTGTTGTTTCAACACCACCATCAACTTAAGCTCATCATCATCCGATGAATCACCACTAATCATCTCATCTCCAATAAGGGATAAAAATTTCCTTAGTCTCACCAGTCCCACACCATCAACAAGACCAGAAGATGTTGTTACCACTACTCCACCAATAAAGACTCCGGTAGATCCAACACCACCTTTGGCACCATGTCAACCATCCAAAACACCATCACCTCCAAAATCACCCAAACTAGAACCTATGGAACTTTTTAGAACTCCACCAACATTACCTCCTCCATTCTTAGAAAATCCACAAACCACCACCATTGCCTTCGTTTGGTTCTATTGAACGTATGGCCAACCAACAACCTAGGGTATCCTTTGATCTAAATGAACCATTTGATCATGAACCATCTCAATCTCAAGAATCATCTCAACCATCCAGGCCAACACCATTGCTCTTTCATCCTATTTACAAGGATATTCATGGCCCTTTCTATGGGGAACCTCATTTTCAACAAAATGATCAACAACCACAACCTCATTCTCAATCTCAACACGTTGAATCCTTTTTCCCCTTTTATGAGGAAATAGAGGCGTCTTTGTGGAATGATCCTCCAAATACTCATGCAGAGATCAATGATCGCCTCGAAAACCTCTATACTTTTAAGAACATGGTGGATTCTCAACTTCATCAAGCCATGCAATTTCAAACCACCATGCTCCCCTCCATTGTAGCCCCAAACTCCAACCAACAAACACAAAATGTTCCACCACCACCACCATCAATCAATGAACCTATCCTACCACATCCTCGCCAAGATTGCTCTCATTGTGAGAGTACGGCTAAGATAAGTGAGAGGATCAAAATCATGGTTCATCAACTACAAAACGAAACCCGATTCATCCTCCAACATATTCTCGAGCGTCTTAACACTCTTTCTCATCCTCCATAACCACAGAGCTTCCGTAGGAGGAATTAATAATTTAGAAATCTCATTTAGGACCTTTACTTTTCTTTTATAGATGTAGGATTTTTATTTCCTAGTTATTTTTCCTTTTGTATTTTCTTTTAGTAGTAGGACGTTTTTGTATTTCTTGTCTCTTGTTTTCACTTTTGTCAAAATAAATTTTACTAGAAATAATTATTGTTCTACTATATGATGTGTGTTGTTGGTTGTTTATTTTCTTTGTCGTGTGTTGTTATCATATATTGTTGGTTGTAACTTTCATTTATATACATTACATACTTGCTGTTTCAATACTAACCTCTATTTTGTAGATTCAAAATCCATGTCTCTTATACTTGGCACACAAACTAGGGGGAGTAATAACCAAAAGGGAGCGATTCAAGCTTTGGCTTGCACTAGATTCCGCTACGCTACTCTTCTTTTGGTTTCGACAAAAAGGGGGAGAAACATATTGAACTAAACTTTTTGTATATCATTTTTGCATATCATTCTCATATATGAAATTAAAAGTTGGATAAAACAAGTTTAATATAGATTTTTAAAATACTTAAACCTATAATTATCTCATTGCTTAAAAATAAAATTTATGTTTTGTCCCCAACAAAGAGGGGGAGATTGTTAATACAAATATCGCCTAAAAACGTTATTTATATTGTACGATATTTGATAAATTTTGTGAACGACAAAGTGTAAACTTTATTATTTAGCAAAACATAAATATAGTTAAAGTCTTTTTCTTATAAACTTTTATTACAAACTAAACATCACTTTTGCTATATTTACATTTACATTTTACAAAACATACATTTTCACATTTCTAATAATAGAAATGTATTATGACATCATGACATACATTATGTGTAAATCTTTGAAAGATTTCTATAATCTTTAAGTTGACTTTGATAGATTGTGTACACTTTGTTTAGATTGTTACTCAAAGAATCATAGAAGATTTGATGAGTATTTTGGTTAGATTTGAAGAAGATTTCTTGGGGATTTTCTGTCAGTTCTAGCGGAACCAAAATCCACAACTGACGGAACCCTCAAAAGGATTTCACCGTATCCGTGGGTTGCTGGCCTTTGTTGCCTATAAATAGCAAGCCACATCCAAGTCTTTCTTTATCACTTACTATCATACATTAGCATACATACTCTCATTTCTTGTATCTAACCCATTCATACTTCATCTTTGTGAGATTCTTTTGTAGCAAGAAGATCACAACTTCATTCGAAAGGCTTACAAAGTTTCAACGTTACGTTGCAAGAATTGTTAGCTTAGCATAGTGTGAACTCTAGTTGTTCATACACCCATTGATTGTATTTATTTAGTAGTGATCGGTTAGTATTTTAGTCCTTGAAATACATAGAGTGACGGGAGGGGCTTGTTGACTAGTGAATGAAACTCTTGTAAAAGAACTCGACATCTAGCTTTGTGTCTGTAAAGTGTAAGCGACGTGTAAGGTTTTCTCCGCCGGTGAAAGGAGCTTGTTGACTAGTGAAGGAAACTCTCGAGTTGAATACTCGGGGAGTGGAGTAGGGCAAGGAAAAATAGTCCTTGTAGCCAAACCACTATAAACATCCGTGTTGTGGTTTGTGTGGGAAACTAGAAGGGGGTTGAATAGTTTACCGACTTGTTTTCTTTAGTTATAAAAATTTCTCTTTGATAACCTTAGATTCAATTGTAGATGAAATCAATTGACACCAATATGAATAATACACTATACTACCACTAATATGTAATAAGTAAATAAAGAGAAGAGATGGAAAGATTAAACCAAGTGATGCATGGTTTTGCACCCTTGCAAAAGGTTTTAATTCTTAAGGGATCTGGAGAAACTTGCAATCCCCACCAGGCAGTGTACCTGACCGATGTAGTATAGTGTAGTAGCAAGTACCGGGGAATTGATCGTTCAACTCAAAGAATAGTGTTCGCTAGGGTTAAAGCTTAATTAAACTAGGTCTAGAAGTGAGGGATGATTCTTTTTGTATTTTTTATTTTATGGAAAGCAAGTAAAAATCTCGGGTTTTGGAAGAATGGGCGGAATTAGTTGCTAGTCAACTAACCCAAATAACTACAAATGCAATAGAAATAAAATAAAATGATACGAAAGTAAATATCGAGAAAAACAATAATAAGAAAAACATGTTTACTTAGATTTTACTACTCCATAGCTATCTTTTACTAGTTGATTAGTTTGTTACAATTGCATGGATGACGGGTTATATTCTTTAATACCATTCGTAGGGCTGTGTACGATCTTCCCTAACTCTATAAGCTCCTACCTCATCCTATGTCGAGCCGACAACTAGCTCCTAACATGGCCTCCTTAGTAGTTACTTATGCATTAAATACAACCAATAAAATCGTAATACACATCCGATTCATGTTTCTTAAGACGTTCAAGCATGTTACTAATTGGAAGTCTGTCAATTTTCTTAAGCCTAACATCGATATCATTCATCCACAACAATTATAGACAAACAACCAATCAATAATCAATAACTAGGTTTCATTACATCTAAGCAAACACAAAGAAAACCTAGCCTATCATGTTAAAGTGAAGACAAGCATAAGATAGAATCAAACAATACATAGACATATTGAATGATTATTGGAAAACTTATCTTCAATCATACATGGATGAAACAAAGGTTTGGAACCCTTAAAAGTAAGGTAAAATTCGTGCTAGGGTTTCTCCAAAACTATCCAAAATTCTCCTCCCTTAACAAATGAAAAATAGAAAACTATATATAGATTTTTGGGTCTGACAGCATCACGTTATAGGTCTGACGCCATCAACTCGCCACCATAAAAACTCTCGTATTGCCTAGATCCAGATCTGGCGCCACCCCTTGTTAACCTACTCTTAGCCGTCTCTTGTAATTTGAACATGACAGCCTTGGTGATGCCGTCACATATTAAATCTCCAAAACATTCTGGCGCGTCTCGTGTATTTAATTATCCACCTCTTTGTCCATGAGTGACGGCGTCATATACAATTCCTGACGCCGTCATGTACCAGTTTCAGCATGATTTGGAGACTTTGTCGTTTTCTTCATTTTTTTTTTCTCAAAAAACGTCCAAAATGCTTCCTTTTCCAGGTTTCTTCTCCAAAGTACCTAAAATGACAAAAGGAGCGATTTGGGGTAGTAATTGATCAAATAATCTCGAATTTGGGCTTAAATGACCCCTTAAAATCGGTACACTTTTTGCCTTATCAAATACCTTTATACTTGAGATTTGCTTGTCCTCAAGCAAATGTGCTTTTATTCTAATTAAAATACAAGCTATGGGTCATTTAACACTAATATATAAGTAATTACAACAAATAATCGTTCCACTTCAACCAAAACAAGCACGGAAATTATATACTAGCACCTCACAAATAGTGTTTACATACTCACATCTCTCGGTATAATAAAAGTATATATCACAATATGAAAATGGAAAATATCTTTCTCTTCCTGTCATAGCACATAGATTACCTTAGGCTTGGGAAAGGATCGAACCTCCACCACTTGGCATAAGCACCCAGGATAAACTATCAAAGAAGTCTTTAAAAAGGGTTGTAACGTGAGGTGTAGGGATATGATAAACACGGTTTTGTTGGATAAAGGCAATCTTTACTGGTGGCGAGTTAATCATCTTGGTCAATTACATGTACAATGTGGTGTTGCTAAGCCAAGACTCGACTCGCCTTAAGCTAATCAAAACTAAAAAAAACATAAAATAACCATATAAGGAAATGGGATGGTAGTCCGTATGTTTTTTCTTTTTCTTTTTCTATTTTTTTTCTTTTTTCTTGATTTTTCATTTTTTTTTTTGCATACACTCTTTCCCTACCATCCAAAATAATACATCGTAGGGAATTTACATCCCCCTTACACTTGAACTTTTACATACTTTACAATTAATTATTATAATTACTCGAATTAAGATAATCAAAACACTTGGAGTACTTTTTAAGATTAACGCGCATACGGGGGTAATAAATGATGTTCTTCCCCATTACTCTATAACAATAGTACTTTACCCATGAGTCCCAATCATCCCAAAACAATATGTAAAAGATATGACTCGACTTAGCAACCATGTACTCAATTAGACAATTAACTAAGTGTTTAAACATATAACAATAATGCACTAAAGATGAATGCATATAAAGAAGGCTAAGGCGATTTGGTTGCACATTTGGGGTGGATTGTAAACAAATTCTTCCTTTAAGTAAAATGCTTAAAGTTAGAAATGAAAAAGATAGGCTCGGAGGGGTGTACTAGGGGTATCGTGTACTAAAAATGAGTACAACGCAAAGGTGTGGGAAAAATTAATTGACTTTACTAGTCAAGTAATTATGACTTCGTTGGTCAAATAATTATGATACGGGTTTAAACACAAGGGTGATCCTAATGTCTCTTATCATGTAGTAAATCCTACTACACTAATGCAGTCTCACTAGCGGTCTCGGGATACATCACAATCTAAGTACTACCGGTACACTCATAAGCATATTTTCATAACAAATCTAGGGGCGAACCTCACATATTTGGGGTGAAAATTTTTGAGTGGTATGGTTTTTGTGCTAGTCATACAACTCCTATCCATGAGACGCTCGTTAAGATTAAAGCTTCACTCCTAAGTGTTGTAAAAAGTTTAAATTTGGCGCTAAAATTGCCCTAACAAGTATTTCTCTTAGTTTTATTACACACCTACTTTTGAACAAACAAACTCAAGTGCAATTGCATTCTCTAAGGTATCATCATTTACCCTCTCCTTACACTTAGGTTGAACATTACCCCGAATATTCAATAAAAATGATGTAAAAGTAATGAAGGTAAAAGAATGAAACAAATACTACCCTGATTCATTCGGCGTGGATAATCTGGTAACAAGGTTAAATCTTCCTCCAAGAAAATGAACATGATAAGCTTTACTCCTAAAATATAAATCATCTTCTTGTCCAATATAACCTGTTAAACCTGAGAAAACAATCAAGGCAAACTTCGCGTAAAATCGGCGGCAGTCATATATATATATATATATATATATATATATATATATATATATATATATATATATATATATATATATATATATATATATATATATATATATATAATGAAAGATATAATGCTTGTGGAATGAATGTTTGCAGATTTCCTGGAGTTTATAAAACTAAAGAATTAACAGAAACTTTAAGACTCCGGTAGAAAAAACAAAACTTGCAAAATTTTTCAGATTTTTTTTTTACACCTGACGCCGTCAGGTTATAACCCTAACTCATAGTGTTCTGACAGAAATCTTACGTTAAGTTTTCGGAAAATTTCTGGAAAAACTCACGCCTTAATTCCTAGAATTCCTGCAAAACATCATTATGTCTCGATACAAGCACTTGACTCAAACAAATAAAAATATGCATGTTCATTTAATATTGTTGTGGTCCATGTCTAATTTCGTTCTTAGGAAAAAATTTAGATTTCCCTTACACTTATCTTTTGTGAAATACCTTTTTATGAAGTTAAGACAAAGTTAAACAACAAGGTAAAACATTTTCAAAATTTATTTTGGAACATGAGCCACAAACAACAAAAATAAAGCATGCATATGAAAACAAATAAAATCAAATAAACAAACAATCAAACAAATAAAGCTTTAGTTACCTCCCAAGAAGCACTTTTGTTTATTTATGACTCTTGTAGCTAGACTCAAGGTCACGGGCTATTACGTGACCTCGTCCCGCAATATGATATACCCCTTGTCAACAGAATCCTCGCTATTTGGGTGGTAATGTTTCAATCGTTCAACATTCACAGTCATTCCTCCACCCCTTTCGCTGTTCAAGAGTGCTACTCCATTGTGACCTAAGTTTTTGATCATGAATGGTCCATACCACCACGAGTTTGATTTATCAGGAGGCTCTTTTATCCCTAAATGTCTTAGGAGTACTAAGTCTCCTTCCATAAACGGGGCTTGATTCTCCATCGGCTGATTGCACTCGAATTCAATATGAATTTTATCACTACTTCTGCATCCCTCAAGCTTAGTTTCTTTGTAGCTTTTAATTCTTTTCTCCCATGCGATAGTTTTTTCTTGAACATGATTATGTGGTGTGCCGGCGTTGTTTTTGAGCCTCCTTTCCATCATGCTTTCTCTCACATAACATGGAGTCATAGGAAAGTGAATTTTCCTTCTTCCTGATTTAAGCTTAATTTTCCCTTTTTCATACTTAATGACAGCTCTTGCTGTGGTAAGGAATGGTGCTCCAAGGATTATTGGCATACACTCGTTTTCTTTATCATCAATGAGCATGAAATCAACGGGATACATAAAACCTGCTACATTGACTAGCACATCATCTGCAATTCCCGAAGGATACACATAGAAGTGACTAGCAAAGGAAAGCCTAACGCGGGTAGTGGCCGATATCTCTTTAGTGAGCTGGGTATAAATGGTTAAAGGCATCAAGTTCACTTATGATCCTTCATCGGCGAGGGCATCCAAATATTGCAATTTCCCAATGCTAGCTGGTATTTCGAAGTTCCCGTAAGCCATCTGTTTCGTAGCAACTTTTTTCTTAAGTTGCTTCTCGTATTCTGGCCCCCTAGGTAACGTATCATAGTCATCTTTTCCCTCTTCTTCTTATTCAGAGATCATTTTGGACGATTGGTTACGTCCGTTACCCCTTATCCAGTTGGTTATGGTTTTCTCATTTATTTCATGTTTTAGATAGTACCCTAATGATTGAGATTTTGGTGGTTCCTCAATGGTCCGTGCAATAGGGGTTTCCTCCTCTTCATTGCTTTTGTGGCCAATGGAGATGGAGTTAACAAACTTGGTAGTAGGGGTGACGCTTTCCTACTTTACTAACACCTTTTCCAGCATTCTCTCTAAGAGGTGACTCGGACAACGGTGTTGGATTTATATTTGAGATAGATTTGATCGTTATTCGTCTAGGACTTAAAGGTCTCTTTTGTTTTTCCATGAGATAGTCAACCCTTTTTTAAAGTTCGCAAAGGCTTTCTTCGGAGAGTTGAGAGTTTCCCCCTGGTGACGAGATTGCATTGATAGCCGAGTTTATAACATGAGTAACCTCCCACAATTCTTTATTGTCGAACGCAAGCTCCTCTGCTGATATAAATAATGCTTAAAAACGTTATTAATATTTCTCGATATCCCTATGTTTTGACAATCACAAAATGTAAAATCATTAAACGTAAAATCATTACGTAAACAAGTATTTAGTGACAAAATATCATTACATCCAATTAAATCACTTGAGGTCTGAATAAACAATTGCCTAATACATTTTACGATCAAAGGAAGGTTTATTTAATAATTACAAATTATATAAAATGGTATAAACATTTTATATATTTAGAAAAACACTTTTGGTAATTAAAGAAAAATGTTTAATTCATAATAAATATATGAATTCAAATTTTTAACCAAAATCAGTTAAATCTTCACCAAATAAACTTTACCCAGAAAAGACAAAAGCTCCTGGCCATTACAGGTGGGCGGCCCCCTTCATTATAAGGGGCGGCCCCCTTAATTTTAAGGGGTCCGGCCATGAATTAAGGGGGCCGGCACACGCTCCTGTGTCAGAAACTTTTGCCTATAAATACTGGTTCAAATCTGTAATTTTTTTCTCACCTTTTGCAGTAAAACTTTTTGTCCAAATCCTTTCAAATCATCTTCCTAAAACCTTTGATCATAAACTTATTAGTTTTGGTTTCAAGTGATTCAATCCCTCATCATTCAAAGTGCAAGAGAAGAATACTCCTACAACATCTAGTTAAGAAGTATTATAGTGTTGTAAATATTGTTAGTAGTTGTGTAAATCATTTGTAAAGGTGTAGAAGTCTTGTAATAGGTAGATTTAGGTGTGTTAGTAGTGTAGAAAAGTAGTGAAGAAGAAGTCGTGTTATGAAGAAGAAGAAGTCCTGTTGTGAAGAAGTAGAAGTTGTGTTGTGAAGAAGAAGGTGTGGTGTGAAGAAGACGTTGTGAAAAAAGGTGTGTAGTGACTAGTGGTGTGAGATTGGTTCTAGCTACCACTAGAACTCGACATTTAGCTTAGTGTCGTTAATTGTTGTAAGCAAAAGTCGTGTAAGGTTTCTTCGCCAAAAAGGGGCTCGTTGATTTAGTGAAGAAAACTCTCAAGTAGGTGACTCGAGGAGTGGAGTAGGGCAAGGAAGGTGTCCTTGTAGCCGAACCACTATAAATCCTTTGTGTCTTGGTTTGATCTTTCCATCTCTTGCTTATTATCTTATTTACCTCTTTATTGCTTACGTAGACATAGACATTTACATATAGTTATAGCTTATCATATTGTGCTGATATTGATTTCACATAAAGTTCAAACCAAAGGTTCATTCACAAAATAAAGTTTTTACAACCAACCTAAGATATAATACATAAATACACCTATACATGTATAATTGATCATTTCGATCAAATATAGTTTCCATAACAAAACTTTAATTGAAGTTATCTTTTGACAACCGTTTTATAAATACAGAATTGACGTAAAACTATTCAACCCCCCCCCCTTCTAGTTTTCCACAATTGGTATCAGAGCTACGTTAAACAAGATTTTTAAAATAAACTGTATTTCAAAACTTGAAATCGATCTATGGAATTGGAAAAATATTTAGAAGGGAACATGATATTTAAACCACCATATTTTGAAAACGATAATTTTTGTGAATGGAAAAATAAATTTGAAAATTATGTAAAATCAATAGATTAAGATCTTTGGCACATCATTTCAATTGGTGATATTCAAAAACTGATTTTGAAAACCAATACAATTACCCCCAAACAAAGATTGATAAAAATACTAAAGCCAAACTAATGATTTATAAAACTCTACCAAGAGTTGAATACGAAAGAGTATTCTTTTGTAAAACGGCAAATGATATTTGGAAATATCTTTTAAACTTTCACCAAGGGAAATGTCAAGCCAAAGATGATAAACTTGATGTTGCACAAGAATTAATTGTTCTAGAAAATTTATTAGACAAACATTTAGTTGAAGTAAATACAAGTACTACTAGTTCAAATGTGGTCATTGAAGGTATCAATGACGAAGAATACATGAGCCATATTCGAAGAAAGATTATAAATGAATTATGGAGCGACATGGACGGTGAAGAGGATCATTATATAGCATGTGAAGATTGTGAAGCATATAAAGCCACAAATGAGGTACAACCCGAAACCAAACATTTTTGCTATGATCAGTTCATATTAGAATTTTCAAAATTAGAAAACAACTTCAAACGTTTTTGCAACATAGACTGAAAAATCATGTTTAAAAATGAATCTTCAACATTTACTAAAGAAAATTTTGAAAAAGGAATAACTTTAGAAGATAAAATGTCTAGATTTAAAAGTAATATTGAAATTGATCTTGAATGTAAAAATTGTCAAGACTTCAAATTAGAAATTAGAAAGGAAAATGAAAAAGGAAAAATACTAGCTAAATTTGAAAATAATTCCAAATCTTTAATATACTTACTAAATATTCAAAAAGCTTTTGATGACAAAACCGGCTTAGGATTTAATGCTAATGATACTACGACAAATAAATCAAAGCAAATAAAGTTTGTGAAACCTAGTGGAGAAATTTAGAAAGTTACTCTTGTTATAATAATTGTTTATCTCTTGAGACAAGAAAGCCATTGTCATTATATTGATAAGGAATTCTTGCACTTGTTATCAACCTCTATACCATATACATTTTAAATGCAATAGATGTTGTAACTAACCACCTAGGGCCCATAAGATTTTGGGTACCAAGCTGTTTTACATGTTAGGTGTCAAAATCATGAGGTTGGCACACTTGCATATACGTGAAGCTTGGCGAACCATTAAGCCATGCTGTTAAACCTTCACATTATTATGCTTCAAGATTTTGCTTGCGATACTATGGTGTAGTCTTGTTTTGGGTTCTCTATTGCTTTGCTTTCTGATTGGTTCAGAACCGTCTACTTAAATTAGTCAACCTCTTGTGAAAGATCAACAACTAAAGTCAAACAGTCTAGAAACCAATGCAATATAATCCAAGGAGTTTAGTGTCCCCGGGTCGTTTATGTCCCTTGGAAGTGTGATATTCTGAGTTAGAACGGATCTGTGATCGGGAATTTATTGAATAGGAAAGGGTATGTGATTAGTGATTACCCTAAGGATAAAATAAAATAGCTTTAATAAGCTATATAAACAAAACCTTGAAATAAGAAAACTTAAAAACGTAAAAGGAATTAAAAACGTACGCGACTGCGTACAGGAAAAAATGTGAGTTTTAAAGAAAAATAAACTATAGAGGTTAAAAATGAAAATTCTAAAAACTTAAACTAAAAAGAAAATTAAATTAAAAAGAAAACTATTTTTTATATTATTATATTATTTATTATTTATTATTAATTATTTAATTAAAAACTATTTTAACTATTTAATTAAAATCAAACTAAAAATGATAACTATTACAAATTAAACTAAAAACTTATAAAAATATTTTCTAAACCTAAAATAGAACTTGAAGAAAGTATAAAAAAATAAAAATAAATCTTTTTGTCTTTTTATGAACTTTTTATTAATTAAAAACTATTAATATTAATTATACTAATTAAACTATTTTAAATTACAAATATTATTAAACTAACTTAGAAAATTATGATAAAATTTATAAATCTAATTAACCATCACAGGAATCCTAAAAAATTATAAAAACTTTATTTTATGTATTTTTAAACTAGTTTACTATTTATTATTCTATTTATTATTTAATTACTATTTAAACTATTTAAATTATAAAAACTATTAAATGAACAGTATAAATCACAAGAAAATTTCTAAAATTATATTGTGACTTATATAAGCTAGGAAAAATATAAAATCTAGGTGTTGCTATATAAAAAGTAATTATGCTATTTAAAACTTACTTATTAATTAATTACTAATAAAACTATTATTAATTCTAATAAAGACTAAATTACAAAATAAAAATCTAAGAAAATTATTAAAAATACTTTAATATATAAGGAAATTAATAAAAATATAAAATTACAATTTACTTAATAAAAATCTAAAAATGAAAATTAAAATTAAATTAAATTAAATAGAAACTATCACTTATTTTTATGTTGTATTTTCTGGATTTTTCTTTTGCAAAACTATATTATATGTAAAAACAACTAACTTTAATAAAAACAATAATTTTATAACTTATTAATAAGCTAGATATAAGCTACTAATCCTAACAGTTGACCAAAGTTGACTTTCCTAAGAAATAAGCTTGAATGAGTTTATGTGGGGTCCACCATGGTGAAAGTTGATTCAGCTGAGTTACTTGGACAAGTTTGAACAAGTTTCACACCAAAAAGCCAAGTGAATAAGCCACAAGACCACAATAAGCTGATTGCTTATTTGGTTCTGGGTCAGAAATGGGACAAGCTTTTGGTGCAATTCTAGGTGGGGTCCACTGAGTACCAGGTCAAACAAAGGGTCAATGGTGAATCCCTGGTAGGAGGGGGGTTGTAAAAACCTAAGTATGACTAATGGGGCCCACTGAGTTGACCACAAAACACCACCAAAGTGGTGGTGTTGGCCTGAGCTGCTGGTGCAGGGGAAGCAGTCTTCCCTGCAAGCAAGTTTGGGGTTGTGTGGGGCCCAGATAAAAAATACTAAAAATAAAATGATACTGAGACCTTTAAGTTGAAGTGGTAGAGTATTACTAAACTAATTTTCAGATCCTAATACCTAATACATAAATCTAGAAAATTCTCTCAAGATTTGAGAAAACCTGAGAAATGAACTTTTGACTTTTCTAAAAACTTACCTAGTTTGACTTATATGAGATTCTAAGCTATCTAACTGATTTAATAAGCTGATATAAGTTATATTTAACCTAAATTAAGCTAAAGTTATATATTAAAAGCTAAATGGTGGGTTTGTGGATCACAAATCTTACACAGTTAACTGTGTAAGATTATTCCAAATGATTTTGACTTTTCATTGTTTAACACCTAAGTTTTATTGACTAAACTGAGTGAATATGACTTAGTGAACATGTATGAACTAAATTTACCAGCATAAACCAACAAGGACTCACCTTGCAGTCTAAAACAAACACCCCTATAACTATAACAATTTAAGAATTTCAAAGCTAAACAATTATCTAATCCATAAAACTGATTCCAATTACTGTAATATAACTAATTAAGATCAAATGAACATAAATCAGCCACAACACAAGCTTATAACCCAGATTTGTCACATTTGAGTTTTCCACTGTGAGATTTTTGGATTTTAAGTACAAATGATATATGATTAATAAGCTATCTATATTAAGCTTTATTTTATCTTAACAACAACACATAAGCATGAAAACACAGAAACCTAAGCAAATTAAGTACCTAAATAGTAATAAGAATAATTGATATGAAAACTTACAAAGTGGATTATGAAGAGAACAATGAAACCATGAACTATGAACCACCCTAATAGCTTTCCACAAAGCTTCTAAACCAAGGCAATCCAGAATCTACCCTGCTCCAATGCTTCTTTCTTTATTGAAACTAATTTTTGTATTTTCTTTGATTTTCTTAATTTCTTTTTGTATTTTCTTTTTTCAACTAATACTTGTTTTTAAAGTTACTAATAGCTTGATAAGCTATGTCAGGAGCTTATGTGAGCTATTGAGTCCAATAAACAACATGTATCAACAATATTTAAGATTACAAGAAATTTAAAGACAAATTAAGCAAAAGTTAAAACGTTTAAGATAGACTGAGATTAGAACTGTAAATAGGTTTATTACACTTGTGAAAGAGTAACAAAACACTGAAAGCAGTAAATTACAAGGTAATAAAGATAAGCAGGTAAATGACAATTAAGTAAAGTGATCAAAAATTATGAAATTAGTGATGATCTTCTCCTCAGCCTCTATCTTGATATTTATTGACTTGAAATACTCCCACTAGCATCCTGATACTTTCCCACTTCATTTCATAGCCATTGGATGGGTCAAAGGCATTTTTAGCCGTTTGATCATTTTGGCGGGAAAGTCCAAAAGGGTAACTTGTGGCCTCCATTTTTCAATTAAAGAAGTTTGGTGTTTAGTGGAGGTGTCTAGATAAACTTGGGAGAATTTTTGAGTCAAGTTGGGAAGTATAGAGAAAACAGAGGTGTTTGAGTTGGTTTGGAGGGAAAAGATGTGAGAAAGGCATTAAATGCTGATGGGGTGTGATGGATGAGGTGGAGGATAGGTTTAGTGAGGTGGAAAGGACAGGTGGTGGTGAAATGTGGCATGGTGGTTTTGATATACAGGTTGGGAGGTGGAAGATGTACAGTGATGGCGGGGTGGTGGTGTTTGACCAGGGTCAAACCTGGTTTTATTAATTTAGGGGGTTTGGGCTGAGTGGTGGACTGGGCCAGAAATAAGAGAGGGTGGGCTTGGTTTGTTTGGTTTGGATTTGGTGTTGGGTTATAATAAAAACAAAGGGTCCGGTTTGGTTTAATAGTGAACAACAAGGACCAATTGTGTAATTTAGTGAAAGTTGAGGGCTGTTTGTTGCCGATTTCCCAAAGTATTGATAAGGACCATTATTGTCATTATTGAATAACCCAAGGACCAAAGATGATAATTTCCCGTATTAAATTCCCAGGGATCTTTTCTGTCAATTCCTTAAACTCCAGGGACCTTTATTGTAATTTTCTGATTCTTGAAGGGTTAAACCTGTAAATATCAAATGTTAACACAAAGGACCAAATTTGTCAATTTAGAATAGTATAAGGTTTATTTTGATTATTTTCTTATTTTTAAACCTTAGGGACTAATTTTGACACTTTTCCAAAGTTGAGGGACCATAGTTGTAAATTTGTGATTTTTAACTTCAAAGGATTTTTCCTAACAACTTATGAATCCCAAGGACCTTTTATGATATTTTTACAAGTTTTGATTTTCCAGGGACTAGTTTTGCCAATTTGTCAAAGTTCAGGGACTGAAACTGTAAATTATGTAAACTTTGTTATTTTCATCAGTTTTCATCCCTTTTGCACTAGTAACACTTAAAAACACAATTTCATGATATTTCATGTATTATAAAGCATATCTGTATGTTTTCAGATGTTTTTGTAGCTTAAATGTGACAGAAATGATGAGTATTTAGACACTCATCAATCCCCCACACTAAACTATTGCTAGTCCCTAGCAATCTTATGAAGTTTTAATGGATTTCAAAGAACTCTTTACCAAAAGCCATCACTTCTGGAGTAGCCAGGTGTAAAAACTGTGGCACACCTGATAACCGTGTGATTTTGAGCA
Source organism: Artemisia argyi (assembly GCA_030686995.1). NCBI lineage: Eukaryota > Viridiplantae > Streptophyta > Magnoliopsida > Asterales > Asteraceae > Artemisia > Artemisia argyi. Next base: position 128,130,209 of record CM060691.1, read on the forward strand.
AACCACCAGCTGTCAACGGATTTGATTAGTCTTTACCAAAAGCCGTTTGCTTCTGGACTAGCCAACTCTTGATGGAATAGTCAACATCTTGGTGAGCTGATTACCAATTATGGTTTTTCCACGGCCTTTACCACAAGCCATAATCTTGCGGGCTAGCCAACTCATTCGCTTTATGGGATATGGGGAGTTGATGAACCATACAATTTTGGGCAAATTGCAAGCCGTAAACGGGTTTGAGATATCTTTACCAAGAGCCGTTTGCTCCTGGATTAGCCAATCCTGTTGTGGGTTAGACATGGAGGATTGATACCATTTATTGCGTTCTAAGTGAGAAAAAAATTTTAAAATTTTTGGCTAAATTGGGGTTCCTGATGGAACATGTGTTTGAATTCGTGAGAATCCCCCCCACACTTAGAACTGAATATTGCCCTCAATATTCAAAGTACCGGGTGTTAAACCGAACTTAGAACGTAAAAGGGAAAATACTCTTAGCCTTTATTTTACATGTATATACATACAAATATTTTTTAGATAAAACTTCTTAAATAGAAGCTATCACTATATGTACATTTTTTTTTTTTTTTTTTTTTTTTTTTTTTTTTTTTTTAAGTAAGATATTTACATATATACAACATGTGGGGCATCTCCCCCACATTTGGGTGTTACACACGGGTGACAAGCCCATGTTTTTGCTAATGTTTTTGATTACCGAGTCACTAGCCGGACTCGACCCCGTATTTGATTTATTTCCTCCCAAACTGTCAGGTTTATCACGCAAGCTAACCGCTTGTGAACGGTTAACTGTAATAAAGAGCTCCTGAACAGGCCGGGAGAAAAAACAATTTAAAAATCCTTGGGGAAGTAAGTGGAAGAAACCATCTCTATCGGACTTTCATTTCAAAATGTTTGTATAAACACTGAAGTACATGAAAGTTCCACACCAAGAGAGATATATCTGGCATTTAAACCAATGTTATATGGAAAATACCAGGGTCAAAGGTAACATCCTCACTTTCGAATGAGTGAAGGGAAGGAGAAATCACCGGGTAGGTGAAGGGTAGTAGGGAGATCAGAACAGCAGTAATCACAAGAACTTCCTCCTCAAGAATTTGAAATTTAAGTGAAGGAGGCAAGGTCTTGTGCTTGATCTCAGGAAAACTATCAGTTTTTTCAACTGATTTGGATTCCTCTTTATGAAGTTGTTTGGGAGGGATGGTGGAATAATTTTCTGGGTACATCATTTGTTCAAGAAGAAAAATAACATCTTCCTCTTGATCACTCTCGGTATCATCAATACCAGGAAGAAATGTATCCAGATTGAGATAATCATTAATCTCATCCATAATAGAATCACTTTCCTCAACCAGAGTGAGGGAAGATGAAGAGTTGGAAATGATGGAATGAGACAATGGTGTGGGATCACCACTCACCAAATCATGAACATAACCAAGATTTTCTTGAGAGTACTCCTGTAAGGCAACATCAATGACATCGATTCGGTTAACCGATGCAGAGTTATAATTGGAGAAGTACTTTGAAGTTTGATCATGGTTAAAGGTAATAGCCTCATTACCCATACGCAATGTGATCTTACGCTCAAATACATCTATAAGAGCGTGGCCCGTTCTTAGGAATCCTCGTCCAAGAATGAGAGGAACCCTAGGATCAGCATTGAATTCAACAACCACGAAGTCAGCAGGAAAATGGAATTTCCCTACTTTCACAAATACGTCCTCGGCAATACCGAGGGGCATAGATACGGAACGATCTGCAAGCTCAAGAGTCATGCAGGTAGGGGTAAGTTTAGGAAGAGAAAGTTTCTTCCATACTGAATTAGGCATCAGGTTAACGCTGGCGCCCAGATCGGCCAAGGCGTTGCATGTAACCATTCCTGGAAATTCACAAGGTAAGATAAATTTCCCAGGATCTCCAAGCTTCTCGGGAAGCTTCTTTAAGATAACTGCAGAGCAGTTCTCATTTAGAGAAGTTTTTGCCAATTCAACCAATTTTTCCTTGTCGTTTAACAATTGTTTGATTGTTGATGCAAACTTGGGCATCAAGATGACAGCATCCGCAAGACTTATGTCAAATTGCAAATCTTTAAAGATTTGCAAGAGTTTGTCCGTTTGGTAATTAGACCTCTCGCGGTGCTCTTGTTCATTCAAGCGTGAAGGGTAAGGAAGGGTAGGCTTAAAAGGTTTGGATTTAGGGACAGTAGGCTCAGGAGTTTCATCAGTCTCAAAGACAACTCCTGATTTGGTTTTCTTTCTAGGGAGGACCGGAGGAGAGACTTGTGCTGTACTTTGTGAACTTGGAATTTGCACTTTGTCTGTTGTATCCTCCGCCTCTTTTTCCACATCATACAATGGAGGAGGGATAGGCATTGAGGGTCCATCATAAGCAGCACCACTACGAGTGGTGATAGCTTTGATGATGTTGGAATCCTCCTCATCATCACTATCGTCTAATACACTCCTACGGGAAGAATTAAGCATATGAGAATAAGTCATAGCTGCCCTTTGGTCATAAAGATTGCTTGACAAACTTTTAACCGTGAATCGTGAAAGAGTAGGATCGATTCTTGACGATGTAGGAGTGACAGGGGGTGTAGAATTTGGGACAACCGTGGTTTGGACGTAACGAGTACTTCCATTATTAGAAGGAAGTACCGGGTCCTTTGTCACCATGGTTGGTCCATCTTTGTCGCTATGAATAGTGACAGCTTTGAGTTCACCCCTGGGATTCGCAATAGTATTACTCGGGAGACTTCCCGAGGTGGAAGGTGGATTTAGTTGTTTCATTAAACCAGCAAACATGTCCTTAATATCGTTTCTCAGCTCATTGTTGTTCTTTTTTATTGAAGAATCAAATTCATTCTTCAAATTGGAGATTTGGTTCTGCATTGCCCTCATGTTAACATCATTAACCTTGATGTGGTTAGCGAGCTCATTGGAGGGAGATTCTTGATAAGGAACCATTTGATGAGCAGGAGCTGAATACCCTGGATTTGAATTCCCCTTGTGGGGTGGGTATTGAAAAGGAATCATTTGATTGCTCGGGGCATTATATTGATTATGTGTGTTTTGCCCTCTTTGCTGGTTAGGAATGAACCTATTAGCATTGTTTGGTTGGTATAATCCAGGCTGTCCTCCCTGGTTGTTAGCACGGTAGTTTGTTTCCACTTGAGGACGGAATGGAATTCCTCCTTGATTGGAACTGCCTGCTATAGCATTGACTTCAATTGCATTACCAGCGGTGTGGGTACAATTGTAGTATGGATGAGGACCTCCACAAGTAACACAAACGTCTACCTTTTTAATTTCAGCAGTTTGAGAAGTTTGCGGAGCGGACTCTTTCTTGGAAACTAAAGCTTGGATAGCCTTCGTGAGTTCAGCAATCTGAGAATCAGTGCTAGAAGTCACGGGAGATGATGTAGAAGGACCAGCACTAGCATGAGAATTATAAGTTCTATCTCTCGTAGTACGGACCTTAGACATGTTTTCAATGAGAGCAATGGCTTCCTTTGTGGATTTGCTCAGAAAATTACCTCCAGCTGAGGCGTTTAGAGAATTTTGATCAGATGGGGTTAACCCATTGTAAAAAGTGTCCATTTGCATTAATTCGGTGAAACTGTGATGTGGACATCTGCGGAGCAATTCTTTGAAACGATCCCATGCCTCTCCGAATGGTTCATCAAACCTTTGAGAGAACTTCATGATCTCGTTCTTAAGATATGTGGTTTTGGAAGGAGGAAAGAATTCATTAATGAATTTATGAACCAAATCTCCCCATGTTTCAATCGATTTAGGAGGCTGTTTATCAAGCCAAATCCTGGCATTGCCTTCGATGGAAAATGGGAAGAGAAGAAGTTTGATTGATTCCTCAAGGACATTTTTACATTTGATGGTACCAATGATTTGGTTAAACCATCTAATGTGATCCTGAGGATTGTCCCTATCAAAACCATAGAATTGCTTCTGGGTTGCCAGATTAATCAACCCAGTTTTGAGCTCAAAATTCTCAGCCACGATGGCTGGAACAACAATAGCATCTCCGTAACCCTCGGTGGGTGCTTGGAGAAGCTCATTCATCGGTCGGTCTTCTGTCATTATGACAGGGGGTTTAGGATCAGTACGTATCTCGGGTACGACTGAGGGAGCAGAACGTCTACGATTTCTTCGAGGTATGGCTACAAGCTCACGAAGAGGACTTGATGACCTTGAAGAACGAGTGCGCATGCACTAAGACGCGTCTAAGGATCCTTGAAGAAAAGGAAACTCAGATAAGGGTGAGAAGAGTATTTTTAGGTTTTTATGTTATGTTATATATATAGAAAGAAAAAGAAAATATTTTTGGTGTTTTATATGTTTATGAAAGATGGAAATACGATATTATATAAGATATATGTACTATGGATAGGTATTCAACAAATCTGATACTTCAGAATCGTTCAACGCAGCACACTTCCCCGGCAGCGGCGCCAAATTCTGATTGGTTCAGAACCGTCTACTTAAATTAGTCAACCTCTTGTGAAAGGTCAACAACTAAAGTCAAACAGTCTAGAAACCAATGCAATATAATCCAAGGAGTTTAGTGTCCCCGGGTCGTTTATGTCCCTTGGAAGTGTGATATTCTGAGTTAGAACGGATCTGTGATCGGGAATTTATTGAATAGGAAAGGGTATGTGATTAGTGATTACCCTAAGGATAAAATAAAATAGCTTTAATAAGCTATATAAACAAAACCTTGAAATAAGAAAACTTAAAAACGTAAAAGGAATTAAAAACGTACGCGACTGCGTACAGGAAAAAATGTGAGTTTTAAAGAAAAATAAACTATAGAGGTTAAAAATGAAAATTCTAAAAACTTAAACTAAAAAGAAAATTAAATTAAAAAGAAAACTATTTTTTATATTATTATATTATTTATTATTTATTATTAATTATTTAATTAAAAACTATTTTAACTATTTAATTAAAATCAAACTAAAAATGATAACTATTACAAATTAAACTAAAAACTTATAAAAATATTTTCTAAACCTAAAATAGAACTTGAAGAAAGTATAAAAAAATAAAAATAAATCTTTTTGTCTTTTTATGAACTTTTTATTAATTAAAAACTATTAATATTAATTATACTAATTAAACTATTTTAAATTACAAATATTATTAAACTAACTTAGAAAATTATGATAAAATTTATAAATCTAATTAACCATCACAGGAATCCTAAAAAATTATAAAAACTTTATTTTATGTATTTTTAAACTAGTTTACTATTTATTATTCTATTTATTATTTAATTACTATTTAAACTATTTAAATTATAAAAACTATTAAATGAACAGTATAAATCACAAGAAAATTTCTAAAATTATATTATGACTTATATAAGCTAGGAAAAATATAAAATCTAGGTGTTGCTATATAAAAAGTAATTATGCTATTTAAAACTTACTTATTAATTAATTACTAATAAAACTATTATTAATTCTAATAAAGACTAAATTACAAAATAAAAATCTAAGAAAATTATTAAAAATACTTTAATATATAAGGAAATTAATAAAAATATAAAATTACAATTTACTTAATAAAAATCTAAAAATGAAAATTAAAATTAAATTAAATTAAATAGAAACTATCACTTATTTTTATGTTGTATTTTCTGGATTTTTCTTTTGCAAAACTATATTATATGTAAAAACAACTAACTTTAATAAAAACAATAATTTTATAACTTATTAATAAGCTAGATATAAGCTACTAATCCTAACAGTTGACCAAAGTTGACTTTCCTAAGAAATAAGCTTGAATGAGTTTATGTGGGGTCCACCATGGTGAAAGTTGATTCAGCTGAGTTACTTGGACAAGTTTGAACAAGTTTCACACCAAAAAGCCAAGTGAATAAGCCACAAGACCACAATAAGCTGATTGCTTATTTGGTTCTGGGTCAGAAATGGGACAAGCTTTGGGTGCAATTCTAGGTGGGGTCCACTGAGTACCAGGTCAAACAAAGGGTCAATGGTGAATCCCTGGTAGGAGGGGGGTTGTAAAAACCTAAGTATGACTAATGGGGCCCACTGAGTTGACCACAAAACACCACCAAAGTGGTGGTGTTGGCCTGAGCTGCTGGTGCAGGGGAAGCAGTCTTCCCTGCAAGCAAGTTTGGGGTTGTGTGGGGCCCAGATAAAAAATACTAAAAATAAAATGATACTGAGACCTTTAAGTTGAAGTGGTAGAGTATTACTAAACTAATTTTCAGATCCTAATACCTAATACATAAATCTAGAAAATTCTCTCAAGATTTGAGAAAACCTGAGAAATGAACTTTTGACTTTTCTAAAAACTTACCTAGTTTGACTTATATGAGATTCTAAGCTATCTAACTGATTTAATAAGCTGATATAAGTTATATTTAACCTAAATTAAGCTAAAGTTATATATTAAAAGCTAAATGGTGGGTTTGTGGATCACAAATCTTACACAGTTAACTGTGTAAGATTATTCCAAATGATTTTGACTTTTTATTGTTTAACACCTAAGTTTTATTGACTAAACTGAGTGAATATGACTTAGTGAACATGTATGAACCAAATTTACCAGCATAAACCAACAAGGACTCACCTTGCAGTCTAAAACAAACACCCCTATAACTATAACAATTTAAGAATTTCAAAGCTAAACAATTATCTAATCCATAAAACTGATTCCAATTACTGTAATATAACTAATTAAGATCAAATGAACATAAATCAGCCACAACACAAGCTTATAACCCAGATTTGTCACATTTGAGTTTTCCACTGTGAGATTTTTGGATTTTAAGTACAAATGATATATGATTAATAAGCTATCTATATTAAGCTTTATTTTATCTTAACAACAACACATAAGCATGAAAACACAGAAACCTAAGCAAATTAAGTACCTAAATAGTAATAAGAATAATTGATATGAAAACTTACAAAGTGGATTATGAAGAGAACAATGAAACCATGAACTATGAACCACCCTAATAGCTTTCCACAAAGCTTCTAAACCAAGGCAATCCAGAATCTACCCTGCTCCAATGCTTCTTTCTTTATTGAAACTAATTTTTGTATTTTCTTTTTTCAACTAATACTTGTTTTTAAAGTTACTAATAGCTTGATAAGCTATGTCAGGAGCTTATGTGAGCTATTGAGTCCAATAAACAACATGTATCAACAATATTTAAGATTACAAGAAATTTAAAGACAAATTAAGCAAAAGTTAAAACGTTTAAGATAGACTGAGATTAGAACTGTAAATAGGTTTATTACACTTGTGAAAGAGTAACAAAACACTGAAAGCAGTAAATTACAAGGTAATAAAGATAAGCAGGTAAATGACAATTAAGTAAAGTGATCAAAAATTATGAAATTAGTGATGATCTTCTCCTCAGCCTCTATCTTGATATTTATTGACTTGAAATACTCCCACTAGCATCCTGATACTTTCCCACTTCATTTCATAGCCATTGGATGGGTCAAAGGCATTTTTAGCCGTTTGATCATTTTGGCGGGAAAGTCCAAAAGGGTAACTTGTGGCCTCCATTTTTCAATTAAAGAAGTTTGGTGTTTAGTGGAGGTGTCTAGATAAACTTGGGAGAATTTTTGAGTCAAGTTGGGAAGTATAGAGAAAACAGAGGTGTTTGAGTTGGTTTGGAGGGAAAAGATGTGAGAAAGGCATTAAATGCTGATGGGGTGTGATGGATGAGGTGGAGGATAGGTTTAGTGAGGTGGAAAGGACAGGTGGTGGTGAAATGTGGCATGGTGGTTTTGATATACAGGTTGGGAGGTGGAAGATGTATAGTGATGGCGGGGTGGTGGTGTTTGACCAGGGTCAAACCTGGTTTTATTAATTTAGGGGGTTTGGGCTGAGTGGTGGACTGGGCCAGAAATAAGAGAGGGTGGGCTTGGTTTGTTTGGTTTGGATTTGGTGTTGGGTTATAATAAAAACAAAGGGTCCGGTTTGGTTTAATAGTGAACAACAAGGACCAATTGTGTAATTTAGTGAAAGTTGAGGGCTGTTTGTTGCCGATTTCCCAAAGTATTGATAAGGACCATTATTGTCATTATTGAATAACCCAAGGACCAAAGATGATAATTTCCCGTATTAAATTCCCAGGGATCTTTTCTGTCAATTCCTTAAACTCCAGGGACCTTTATTGTAATTTTCTGATTCTTGAAGGGTTAAACCTGTAAATATCAAATGTTAACACAAAGGACCAAATTTGTCAATTTAGAATAGTATAAGGTTTATTTTGATTATTTTCTTATTTTTAAACCTTAGGGACTAATTTTGACACTTTTCCAAAGTTGAGGGACCATAGTTGTAAATTTGTGATTTTTAACTTCAAAGGATTTTTCCTAACAACTTATGAATCCCAAGGACCTTTTATGATATTTTTACAAGTTTTGATTTTCCAGGGTCTAGTTTTGCCAATTTGTCAAAGTTCAGGGACTGAAACTGTAAATTATGTAAACTTTGTTATTTTCATCAGTTTTCATCCCTTTTGCACTAGTAACACTTAAAAACACAATTTCATGATATTTCATGTATTATAAAGCATATCTGTATGTTTTCAGATGTTTTTGTAGCTTAAATGTGACAGAAATGATGAGTATTTAGACACTCATCACTTTCCCTCTATGGTCTTATTGGGAATTCGATCTTTCCTCTTTTCACTTTCTCGTAAGCCTTATTGAGTTTTTTTAAAGACGCAAGGTACGTTTTCTTTTTTAAATTATAACTCAAATTTCCAAGATTGATAATTGTATGTTCTTGTGATGATTCTGTTATATTCCCTAAACCCCTTAAGCATGTACTACTTAACCACTTGCGTTTAGGATTAGGAATGAGGGAACAAATTGACAAAATTCCACTGCATTTTCATAAATCACTTATTGCATAAAATTGATTTACTTTTCTTCATCCTTGAGTCTAGATATCTACTTCACACAGAAATTGATGATTGGGAATTCTACATTGCATAAACATTTTTATAAAATCCAATCCATCCAAACAATTCTCACTCTTAGCAACAAATATTGTAAGTCTTTCATAACACATTTCATCAAACTTCATCAAATCTGATCATAATCACTATTAGGCATTTTACTTCAATTTCTTCAACCTCATGTTTGCTCTTTCAATTGAGTCTAGGATTTCCATAACTAAATGCTCGTCATAGAATTAAAATGCTTAATTTACATTAAAACCCAATAATTACAAATCCTCTTACAAATTTTTTTTATATACACTACGTTTCAAAATTTTTCTTAAACACATTGTTGAATAATGCAAAAAATGTTTTCTCTTAAATCATGCTTGATACTTCACATGTAATTGTCAAATTATATAATCAAATATATATTTTTGACATTCATGGGTTAAACAAATAAAATTAGAAAGAATTTGGATTGCTTCTTAGGATATCTTCATCTTCACTTTAGGAGTCAAAGCAATTGCATCCTCACATATGTTACATATAGGCACACACTAGAACTAAGTCAAAAATCAATTTTTCACACTTGTTCCATCACTAGCTTCCCACTCACTAGTTGCCTTGGCCCTTACATTAAATTTGTTGCCTTAGGATATATGACTTGCTTATTTGTCACTTTACATTATTGTATTTGCATGAAATTTGATTATATGCTTAGTTGCCTACATGTATACTTTTCATGCATACTTCATTAAGATAATACTTGATTAGTTGCCTAAAGAGATTGACTTGCCAAAAACCAAACCTCCAAACAAATATCTTTCTGGAAAAATTTCTGCCAAAAAACTACTTCTGGCAATCTAGGAACCAAGCCCTGGGCGACCCCCATAATTATCAAGGGCGGCCCCTTTAATTTTAAGGGGTTGGCTACCTGTTGGTCGAGGTTCCCTGTTTGACTTCTGCTTTTTAGCCTATTTCACCCTACTTTAACTCTTCACTTACCTAATTTCACAAACATATTTTGTCTAGCAAATCCTCCACTTATTATCCTTCCATTAATACATAATCATCTCACTATAAATACCTCTCCTCATCACATATCCTTGATCAAACATTCCAATCATGACTTCTGCCAACAAACCAAAATCAAAATCATCTAAGCTAGCAAGGATGACCGAAAATCCTATGTGGCGTAAGAAACAAATCCCTCGAAACAAATCCATCGCAACAAGTGAATTTGGTAATCAATCAACACCTCCAAACACTTACTTTCCCAACTACACTCCAAACCCACAAGGACACTCCCTTGAACCACTCTACAAACCTTACCACATTGGCCAAACATCTAACTTCATCCCAAATCACACATCTCAACTTCCATCCAACTATAATGATCCATATCATTTTGGTCAATCATCAAACTACACCTCGAATAACTTCACTACCAACTACACAACCCCTATTCATCCACCTCCACAAAATGATTCACTCCACATCACCACGGAAAAGAAAAAGTTCCGTGAAGAAATCAACCAAATCCGTGATCTTCGTGATCTTAATGCCATGCATCTTGCACAACGCAACTTGCACAAACCTCCCTCCTCTCCATACACAAATTGCCTACCTCACTCTCTAAACCTAGATCAAGTCATCAACCACTCCCACTATTGTCCTTGTTTCTACTTCCTCCAAAAACAAATCCTTGACATAAGTGAAGACATTTCGTGGATCGAATATCTCCTCACTCGTCCTCATCCAATACCTCCACTAATTCGATACAACATACCTAGATGCACTCCTTCCGCCCCACACCCTTCACCATCATATCACTAAATTCAATCACCATGCTTCCATCTTCAAATAAAATCATCACAAACTTTTGTACCCCATGCAAGTTCAAGAGATCTCGAGTCAGCAACTTAATATTATCTATTGTAGTTTGCTAGAAAAGCATATATACTTATATATATGCCTTTGTACTAATGATTATGTTTTCAACATAATCTACTTAAATAATCAATGAATGTTTCTTGTGTTTTATTATTGTTACTTGCTTTACTTGTATGCATGTATTTCTCTTTGGTTTAGATCTATGTTTGCATGATTAATATATGATTGTATATGAATTACTTGTTTTTCTAATAGACCAAAACTAATATGAAATGTCCCAATAAAGCTTGCTGCAAACACAAAACAAAAATAAACAATTTTTAGAAATTTTTTGAAATTTGGTCACCTGGTAAGTTACCAGATGGGCGGCCCCCTTAATTATCAACGGGCGGCCCCTTTAATTTTAAGGGGGCCGGCCATGAATTAAGTGGACCGGCCATCTGGAACAGTTTTTACACTGTTTTTTTTTTGTACCTTGTGACTCCTTTTGCTAGTCCCAGCTACCATTTCCCTTAAAAACTAAACTGATTTTGGAATCTAACCATGCATTTTCAAATTAATTGAATTTCTAAACATGCTTTCATGTTGTTGGGATATGAAGATCAAAGTACTTCTGGAAGATCAAAGTACTGCTATGTCAAAGTACTGCTCAATAGTCAAAATGTTGTTCAAGGTCAAAGTACTGCTCGTGATTGAAGATTATTCAAAGTACTTTTAACAACAAGGACTAATATGCAATATTGTTTAAAGGATTGTTATGTAATATTATAAGAATATTCTATAATTAGTTAGGGATAGTTTACTTGTCGTTCAAGTAATTATTGTAAACCGACTTAAGGTTTTCCTTGTGCCTATAAAGGAGCCTTAGGATGGTATTAGACGGATGAGTTTTAGAGTTTCACAATACGATTTCTAGAATACGATATTAGATAAGTTAGGGATTGTTAGTGAATCTGTATTTAGAGAAGCAGGTTCAAAGTTGGTTTTAATATAATTCAAAGTTCTTCTTAGATTTGTGTTAGTAGATTCCGCATAATTTACAAAGTAATATTAGTGTTTCATTATTAATTATTTTGAGTTATTCAAGATTGTTAAAACCTTACAAGCGACAAAGTAGTTTGATCAGAGTATATCGATCCAACAAGTGGTATAAGAGCTTGTGTGGAAACTCTAATTAAGGAGAAACCTTTAAAACCGATTTTACTACAAACCCTTCAAGATGTCGACAGATGCTGCACCTGTTCCATCCATCACAGCAGTCAGAATTCCCATTGTCAAGAAGGGAGAATTTGATCTATGGAGCATGAAGAAGAGGCAGTACATTGCCATCACAGACCATGCTCTATGGGATGTGATTGTCAATGGAAATGTGGTAATTGAAGAACCAGTGGAGATCTCAGGACAACCTACACCACCTAAGCCAACCTTGCCAGCTCCCACCAAAAGAAATCAAGATAAGGCTCTCAACATACTGCTTTCTGCCATTCCTGATGGTCACCTATTGAAGTTTCATGATGCGAAGGATGCAAAACAACTATGGGCTGCTATTAAAACAAGATTTGGAGGTAATGATGCTTCCAAGAAGATGCATAGAAACTTATTGAAGCAACAGTTTGAAACCTTCACTGTTGGTGAAAGAGAAAGCCTTGACTCTGCCTATGACAGATTTCAAAATCTACTCAGTATGCTAGAACTGTATGGAGCAGAGGCATCGGTTGAGGATGCCAACATGAAGTTCTTACGGAGTTTGCCATCTGCATGAGCATGACATGAAGAGTAACAAAGGTTCAAGCTCTCACAGCATTGCTTTTGTATCTTCTGAAAACAGAGGCAGTACTTCAACTAAAAGTACTGCTTACCCTGTCTAAAGTACTGCTGCAGAGAAACAGCATCCATGTACAACCATGGTCGCTACCACTTCATCACCATCACATACCACCAATTCAGATGATGTTCTATATTCATTCTTTGCTCAACAAGACACTCTACCTGTTACTTATCAAGAAGATTTCTTGCAAATTGATGAAGATGCTATGGAAGAAATTGATATAAGATGGCAGGTTGCCATGATCACTGCAAGGATCAAGAAGTTTATGAACAAGAGAGGGAGAGGCATTGATTTCAAAGCTAAGCAAGGGATAGCATTTGATAAGTCTAAGATTGAATGCTTCAATTATCAAAGGACTGGTCACTTTGCAAGGGAATGCAAGTTTGCAAAGTATCAAGCAAACAAAATGATTGAACAACCCAAGGTTGAAAGAAAAGAGGTTCCTATTGCTGAGCCAAAGTCACAAGCTTTGGTGGCTCAAGAAAATTTATCAGAAGTTGATTGGAGTAATGAATTTGATGAGTAACCTACTCTATGGTTGCATTGGAAGAGGTTGATTGGAGCACAGCTTTTGATGAGGAACCATGATATCCACCTTTGGAGTCAAGAAATGGTCTAGGAAGCTTTGATTGGAGCATGGAAAGTGAAGAAGAACCTGTTCAGCTTACTATGATGGCTACTTCACCATGTTCATCTACTATCTCCAAGGTATTGTCCAAATGTAGTAACTCTTATCAAAAGATGCTTAAAGAATATGAAGCTGAAAGAGATAACTATATAAGGGCTAGGTCTGAGATAGCTGGTTACCAATTGACTTTAGAGTCAATGGAAGCCAAGATAATCACTCATGAGAATAATGAAGTAGCTTGGGATGAAAAATATGAGAAACAAGATTATCAATTAAAGTTAAGTGAGTGGAAGTTGGGATGTAAAGTTTCTGAATTAGAAAGGGTCACTAAAGAAGGAGATAAGCTGCTAGAAAAACTTGCTATTGGAAAGAATCAGGTCTGTCACATGTTAGTTTTGTTGAAAAACAGAGAACAGCAAACATTAAAACTGGCCTAGGTTATGATAATAGTTCAGAAGTACTTTCAACTAGGAATCAAGACTTAAGTCTTTCTCAGGAGACCTCAACTAGTGATGAAGAATTCATAAGCTTAGAGGAAAACACATCTAGTGATGAGGAATCACCTTGTTCAACACCTCCTGAATTTAAGAAAGCCAAAGGATATAATGAAGTTCCTCCACCCACAAGTAGTTTTCAACCACCTAGGACAGATGTTTCTTGTTTTGGAGTAGACAATCTAGAATTCAGGAAAAAGCTTAAAGGTCAATCTAATTCAAGCCAATCTAGTCCTGATTCCTTAAGAGAATCTGTTGAGACACCTAGGGATGATAATAAGGGTTCTGGGAGTGAAAAAGGTTTTTCAAAACAAGCAGTACTTCCAAAAACTTCTCAAAGTACTGCTGATAATTCAGCAGTACCTACAAGGAAATCTTTTCAAAATACTTCTTATTATAGAAAACCTTTTGGGAATGGATTTGAGAATATAGGTCCAAAGTTATGCTTTGTATGTTACAATCCTCATCATTTGATCAAGGACTGTGATTATCATTCAGAATACCTAAGCAAGTACCCAAAGGCCACATCTGCAAACCTTAAGCACAAAGAGAATAAACCAAGGGAAAATACACCAGTTTGGAATTACTCAAATAGGGTTAACCATAGTAATTTCTCAAAAGATTATAGGTACCCTTATCAGAAAAGACCATTCTCCAAACCCACAGTACCTTCAAGAAATACTTCTCAAAGTACTGGTCAAGTAGTACTTTCTCAAAGTACTGTTAGGAATACCCCTAATCAAAGTACTGCTAGCAAAAACTCTAGTGTAAGACCTAGGAGATTCAATTCTTACAAACCTAGAAGGCCTTACAACTCAAGAAAAGTAGCTAGAACAAAGAACCCAACACCAAAAGTTACAACTAAATGGGTTAAGAGAAAGTACTGTTGAGGGTGAAAAAGTACTTTCAGAAAATAAGGGTGAAAAAGGGAGTGTTGACAATAATTCAACTCAAGTTTTGGAATCAAAGACATTAATTCTTGATAGTGCTTTCAAAAACAGTGGTGATTACATACTCAAAGAATTTGAGTATGTCACTCCACAAGGGGAACACAAGTCAGTAATGGCTTGGGTTCCTAATAGAAACTAACCCTTTTCATTTTTATGCAGGGCAACCCAGAAGAGGAGCTTAAAGATCATCTTATTATGGATAGTGGTTGCTCTGGAAGTATGACAGGAGAAAAGGAGCTCTTGTCAGATTTTAAGGCTTATTTTGGAGGAAGAGTTGCATTTGGGAATGATCCTAATGGAGGGAGAATCACTGGAAAATGAACTATTAAGGCTGGATCAATTGATTTTGAGAATGTTAGATATGTGAAGGAGCTTAAATTCAACCTTTTGTTAGTTTCTCAGATCTGTGACAAGAAATATCCTGTGTTATTTCTTGACACAGAATGTCTTATTCTTTCCCCTGAGTTTAAATTAGAAGATGAAAACTTGGTGATGCTGAGAGCACCAAGAACCAATGATGTGTATAGCATAGACTTGAAGAATATCAATTCTACTGCAAGAGCACCTTGTTTAATTGCAAGGGCAACAATGGAAGAAGCACATCAATGGCACAGAAGATTAGGACATGTAAATTTCAAGAACATCAACAAGTTGGCCAAAGGAAATTTAGTTAGAGGTTTACCTTCTAAAACATTCAAGAATGATCATTCATGTCTGGCTTGTAAGAAGAGAAACAACACAAGGCTTCATGTAAAAAGATTGAAGACAGAACCATTAGAGAACCTTTGGAATCGCTGCGTATGGATCTGTTTCTGTTGTTAGTTTAAACAAGAAGAAGTATTGTTTGGTTATAACAGATGACTGTAGCAGATTTAGCTGGGTCTTTTTCTTGGGATTTAAAGATGAAACTTTTGATGTTATTCATGATCTTATAATAGCACTTGAAAATCAGTTAAGACTCAAGGTTAGATCCATTAGATGTGATAATGAGACTGAATTCAAGAATCAGCTAATGGATGAATTTTGTGCCAAGAAAGGAATTAAGAGAGAGTTTAGTATTGCCAGAACTCCTCAGCAGAATGGAGTTGCAGAAAGGAAGAATAGAACTTTGATAGAAGAAGCAAGGACAATGCTTGCAGATTCCCAATTACTTGTTCCATTTTGGGCTAAAGCAATAAGTGCTGCTTGTTATGTGTTGAATAGAGTATCAGTGACAAAACCTCGCTGAAGACACCTTATGAGTTACTCATGGGAAAGAAACCAAACATTAAGTTTATGAAATCTTTTGGATGTCCCCTCACTATTTTGAATATTGCTGATAATTTGGGAAAATTTGATGGTAAGTCAGATGAAGGATACTTATTAGGGTATTGTACCAATAGCAAAGGCTTCAGAGTGTACAACAGGGCTACCAAAAAGGTTCAAGAATGTCTTCATGTTGAATTTCTAGAAGAACAAGAAAATCAAAAAGGTAAACGCCCTGATTGGATGTTTGATCTTGATTTAATGGCCTCATCCATGAACTATGTACCTGTAAGCTTGGTTTAAAATTGCGTTTTGCGATCCGATGCGCTAAAGATCCCAAAAGCCAATGCGTGATGCGCGATGCGAATGCGAGCGCAATTTAGACGCATTGCGTTTAGTATTAAAAAAAGCACGAAATAATTTATACGTAGTATATTCTTTCAAGTACCAAGTAAATGCAATAAACTTATGAAATATGTTACTAGGATATTGAAATTAGGCCAATAATTCATTTGTAAAATAAATAATTTGAAAACACAAGATACTATATTTTCGTTATTATGTTTTATTTGTACGTCTTTTAACAAGTTCTATCTTTAAAATCCCATTTAAATACTTGGATCTCTTTTATATGGTTTCTTTTTTACAAAAATGACCTAAATTCTAGATTGCTACAATTGCGGCCGTTGCTAGCATTAGACAAATGCGGTAAATTGCGGTCTAATGCGAATGCAATTTAGGATGCCCTTGCATTAGGCCCCATAATGCGAAATTTCAAATGCAATGCAACGATGCGTGCAATTTGCGTAATGATGCGCGCATTTTTAAACCAAGCCTGTAAGGGAAGAAAATCAAGTTGTTCACAATGAAGAAGAATCACAATACATTGTTCATGGAGTCAATATAAGGTCTGAAGATGATTCTGATGAAGCACCCAGTGATGAGAAGAAAAGTACTTTTGAACCTCAAAGTACTGTTGAACCTCAAAGTACTGTTGATCCACAAAGTACTGTTCAACCAAAGACCACAGTATCTGATGAAGACCAAGCTATCCAAGATGAACTTAATAGGATGCTTCTTCAAGAAACTATTACTAAGTCCAATGAAAATGATCAAAGGAGAGCTTATGAAGCAGAAAAGAAGAAGGCTAAAGGCACTGACAGTACTTTGCCTCAAAGTACTGCTGATCCATTTGACAGTACTTCTAATGTCTTAGATACTTCCAATTGGATCAATACTGATGATTTAAGTGATCTAACCATGCCTGCCTTAGAAGATACTGATGATGAATTGGAGAAAGAAGGCATTTTCTCCGATTCCAATGAAGACCATGATTTCACAAATTTGGAAGACCATCTTGAAGTTTCACCAACTCCTACACTAAGAATTCATAAAGATCATCTTGTTAGTAAAATTATTGGACCTTCTACTTCCGGAGTGCTCACAAGAACTAAAGCTAAGAATCTTTCTCAACAACATACTTCTTTACTTAGCTTTATTTACAAGAAGAACAGGGTGAATCACAAGGATCAGCAATTGTGCTTATTTGCTTGCTTTCTGTCTCAAGAGGAACCTAAGACAGTAGCACAAGCATTAGCCAAGGAGAGTTGGGTTGAAGCTATGCAAGAAGAACTCTTACAATTTAAACTTCAAGAAGTATGAGTATTATGTAATTTACTTGATGGTAAGAGACTAATTGGAGCAAAATGGGTCTTAAGAGTTAAAAGAGATGAAAGAGGGAATGTCATCAAGAATAAAGCAAGGTTAGTGGCTCAAGGTTATAGACAAGAAGAAGGAGTAGACTATGATGAAGTATTTGCTCCTGTTGCAAGGATTGATGCCATAAGGCTATTTTTGGCTTTTGCATCATACATGGGCTTTCCTGTATATCAGATGGATGTTAAAAGTGCTTTTCTATATGGCACTATCACAGAGGAAGTTTATGTTAAAAAACCTCCTGGTTTTGAAGATCCTGCACATCCAAACAAAATTTACAAGGTTATTAAGGCTCTGTATGGCCTTCATCAAGCCCCTAGAGCATGGTATGAAAGACTCTCCACTTTTCTATTGCAACATGGTTACAAGAGAGGTGCTATTGATAAGACCTTGTTTATCAACAGAGATAAAAAGGATATCATGATTGTCCAAGTGTATGTGGATGATATTATTTTTGGAGCTACAAAGCAGTCAATGGTGAAGGAATTTGAGGATCTTATGCAAAAAGAGTTTCAAATGAGTTCTATGGGTGAACTAACATTCTTTTTGGGGCTTCAAGTTCAACAATCAAGCGGGAATTTTTATAAGTCAAGATAAGTATGTTGCAGACATTTTTAAGAGATTCAACTTCACCACTGTCAAGCCAGCATCCACACCTATTGATGCTAACAAACCTTTGGGAAAAGATGAAGATGGGGAATACATTGATGTTAAACTCTACAGATCAATGATTGGATGTCTAATGTACTTAACTACATCTAGACCTGACATTACTTTTGCTGTGTGTTTATGTGCAAGACATCAGGTTAAACCCAAGGTTTCACATCTAGATGCTGTCAAGAGGACTTTTAGGTACCTTAGGCAACAACCTAAACTAGGATTATGGTATCCTAAGGAGTCTCCTTTTCATCTAGATGCTTTCTCAGACAATGATTATGCTGGTGATAACTATGACAGAAGATCAACAACTGGAGGATGCCAATATCTTGGAAGTAGATTAGTCTCATGGCAATGCAAAAAGCAAACAATTGCAGCAACATCTTCCACAGAAGCAGAATATGTGGCTGCTGCAAGTTGTTGTGCACAAGTACTTTGGTTGCAAAATCAGCTCTTGGACTATGGATTCAACTTTAAGAACACTCCTATCAACATTGATAATGAGAGTACAATCTGTATTGTGAAGAATCATGTCTATTACTCCAAGATAAAGCATATTCAGATTCGGCATCACTTTATCAGAGATTGCTATGATCACAGGCTCATAAATGTGGTTAAAGTTCACACAGATGATAATGTAGCAGATTTACTCACAAAGGGTTTTGATGTTTCAAGATTTACCTTCTTAGTAGTAAGTATTGGAATGATAAATAATTAAGCTACTTTTGAGGGGAGGCATTAGTAGTTAGTCATTATTTGAGGGGAGGCTACATATATCATTCAACAGAAAAGCAATCTTATTCATTATTATTCAAAGTTGTTACATTCAGCATTCAAGAGACAAAGACACAATCAAGCCAGATATACATCATCAAAACAAGCTACATAAACCCTAACCAACCTACATCCTACACAACCTACTCCATAGGCCTTTTTCCTTTTCCTTGATAGTTATGCTTTCCCTTCTGAGCAATCTTTCTCTTGTCATCAAAAGATGATTGCTTCCTTGGGCAAGCCAAGCCAAGCACTTGCTTTGGAGGTCTTTCTGGTCTTGCAGGCTTCTTTTGAACAGGCCACTTCATGTTCTTTAAGGTAGACTCAAGAGCTTTTGTCAAAGCTTGTGGCAATTCACTGGAGAGAGATGGAGCAAGAGCAGGGACAGACAACTTTTTATTTGGCTTGATGCACTAGGAGGAAAGTAACCACTCCATCCAGAATCAGAATCAGAGTAGTAGCTAATCTCTGAAACATAGTAGTCATTGGATGAGATGTATATTAATGGGAAGTGGCTCATGGTGATGCTAGGGTTTTTGTGATGAAAGTACCAAGTTTTGATGAACTTATGTGTTAATCCAAGTTATTTTTATCGGCAAGTAAATCGTGTGGGTTATTTATGATGATCATTAATTTCTACTTGCTTTGGTAGCTTTGGGGAGTTAATATGGAAAGTATTAATTGTCTCGGGTTGACTTTCAGAAGATATTTTGGTCAAATACTCAACATTGTTAGATATTTTGGTGTAAAGTACTTTTGCCAAAGTACTGCTTCGTTAAAGGATGAAAATACTGCTCCATGATACATGATACATGTCAAGATACTGTTCCAACGGTCAGAAATACGGGGTAACAAATTTTCGAAAGATATGGGGAAGATAAATTCCAAAAATAATGGTAAAATCGTTTATTAACCGTGATTTTTTGTATATTATCCTTCTTTGAGCATATCTTTTTCATCTTTACAAACCCTCATTCATTCATCAATCACAACCAAATTCATCATCGATCACCATCTTCTTTCATTCTTCTTTCAATAACACTTACAATGGCAAATCGTCCCACCATTACCAAACACAATATGATTGCTAACTTGGAGAAGACCCAAAAGAATCTTGATTTTCATGGAATCATTGACTTTCTCACTGGAACATCCATAAACTATTCACTTTGATGATGAAGAAGGTAATGTTTTGTTTGATAAGCAAGTTGTTTGGGATGCACTTAGGGAGATTGGCTATGAAGGTGCTTTAAACAAGCTTACTTTTCAAAAACACTGGTAAGTCCTCATTGGAAATATCTTATCCATGTTTTGCATCATTGTTTAAGTCCCAAAAGTACTGCTTGGAACCAATTTGGACATGCCACAGCATCTGCTCTAGTTTGTTTAGCTACCAATCAGCCATTTAATTTTTCTTATATGATTCTTGATGGTATGATTGCACACATCAAAGCTGGTTCATCATTCTTGATGTACCCTAGATTTGTTCAGCTTTTCTTAGAAAAACCACTTGAAGGTATACCAAAACTTCAGGATTATATACCTACTGTTGTGCTTCCACATAAGGTGTTTACTTTTATGTCTAACAAGAGTGTTAAGTTTTTTGGTCATAATACACCTTTGAATGCTTATATATTGGAAGTAGCACAAGCTATTAGGGATGAAGTAGCTGAAGCTAGTGGTTCTGAACATTCTGAACATTCTGAACATGTTGAACAATCTGAACACTCTGAGCATTCTGCATCAGCACATACTCCAACACCACCTCTTGCCTTACCACAGCCTGTTGATTCAAGTGAAAGAACTGCTTCAGTACCTGTTTTAAGGGAAAAGACTGTTTCCAAAGATAATACTTCTCAACATCCTGTTTCTAAGGAAAGTACTTCTCTGCAAGGTACTGCTTCAGAGCATGCTACACCACTATCTTCCAATGATTATACTTCCACAGGTGGGTTTCAAACACCTGGATAAGATGAGGGAGGTAAGGGACCCATGGATACTTATGCTTTAACAAGGGAGTTCAGAAGGATGAAGAAAGTTATTAAGGCACAGGCCGCAGAGATCAAGAGATTAAGGAATAAGTTCAGAAGATTGAAGAGATTTGTTTGGCCAGTTGTTCAAAATTTCAGGCTTTATGTGAAGGAACAGAAGAAATCCAAAAAGTAGAAATCTAAGTTTCATAAGAAATCCAAGAAGGTCTCTAAATCTAACAAGAGTAAGAAGAATTCATCATCTTTCAAATTGGGGAGGAATCAGGATGATAATTTGAATGAAGACGATGTTGTGTTTCAATATTTAGAAGATGCTCATCTATGGCATTATCCAGAAGTACCTTTGCGCTTTGAGCAAGAGAAACAGACTGATGAAGCTGAGAACATTGTTGAAGAATAAAATATTGCTGTTGAGCAAGATACTGGAGTTCAAGGTGACAACATTCAAAGTACTGCTGCTCAAAGTACTGATCCTCAAAGTACTGGTGTGCAAAGTACTTTGGATCAAGGCAATCAAGGTACTGCTGCAATGAATGTTGATGAAGCTGGACCTTCTACAAGTATTTTTAATGATGAAGCTGGTCCTTCTAATCCAATTCAGCAAGAAGAAATCAAGGAGCATACAGCTAGTGATGATGAGACAATAGCTCAGATAATGC
Organism: Artemisia argyi; assembly: GCA_030686995.1. Taxonomy (NCBI): domain Eukaryota; kingdom Viridiplantae; phylum Streptophyta; class Magnoliopsida; order Asterales; family Asteraceae; genus Artemisia; species Artemisia argyi. The sequence continues at coordinate 128,152,014 of CM060691.1, forward strand.
TTAATTTGGATAGACCAAGAGGTATAAGTATTTCTAAACCAGCACAACAAGTCTCGGAATCTTCTTCTGAACCTGAAGAATTAGATCCTAAAGATAAAGGAAAAGGGATCATGAAGGCAACCAAGAAGAAGAAGAAGAAGTTCACTCTAGCACAGCTAAGAGAGTTTGAAATAACTAAGAATAAAGAGATTGCTAGACAGCAACAAGCTATTTATGATGCTGAGTATTTAAGAAAATAAAGAAAGCCAGTTGCTGAAACAAGAAGACCAATGACTAAAGCTCAAGAAAGAAATTGGATGATAAGTTTTTTGAAAGGAAGAGGATTTAAGAATCTACAAAGGCTAAGATATCCAGAAGTGAAAGCACTATGGGATAGTGTTCAAGAATCAATTAAGAGAGAACTGGATAATTTTGTGCATGTGGATGTTGATAAAGAAAAGAAGTTAGAAGATTTGATGAAAGAACAAGCTGAGTTAAGAAAGTTAAAAAGAAAGAGAGCTATTCAGGATGATCAATTGTCAAAGAGGCTTAAAATGATCAGATCAGATACAATTGATGAACTGAAGAATTATTTCAGAGTTGTTGATTTTCAAAATTTTAAGAAAACAGAAGACTCTGGAAAGAAGTCTAAGATTATCTCATTCTCTGTGGTTGAATCAATTGAAGGAGATTATCTCATTTTTTATAAAGAGGATGAAAGCTTTACAGTATTCAATATGCTATGGGATGTACTGTACATGATAGATAGAGAAGATCAATACAATTTGTATTTACAAGTGTAGGCTTACTATGAGAATATTGAGGCAACTGGAGTGGGATTAATCTTATTGGGAGATTTAATAACCATCTGGGAGACTGAAGAAAAAAGTAATGGTACTCTGTGGAGTGATCAAGAAAACTGGGAGATAACAAGATGGAGATTCTTTGAGTCATCAGGGGTACATTCACTTGAGATGGAAGATGGTACCATGGTTCATATGTTAGCAGAAAAAATATATCCTCTGTTAAGGGATCTAATGCTCAGGATGTTGGATCATGGAATGGAGGTTGAGAATGAAACTGAAGTAGCATTGATAGTGATAAAGTTATTTATACGATGGACTACTTCAGATGATGATGATATTGCATAAGTACTGGTATGATCTTTATTATATAATTCTTTTTGAAAAAAAGTACTTTTCTCAAAGTACTGCAAGACAAACAGTACTTTATCAAAGTACTGCTTGCTGCACAAAACCAGTAAAAGGTTTTTGTAAAATAAAATAAAAGTTTTTGAAGCATAAGATGATATCAATAAAAGGATTTGAAAGTAATACATGGTGTTAGTACTTATACTACACAGCAAATGGTAATCAACTCACCATGTTTCACAGACAAGAAAGAGTTTGACTCATCATGAGGGTACGGCTCTGATGTGATAATCAAATCCATTTTTAGTTGACAATTTACTAAAAATTGTATGGTGTTCAACTCACTATATCTGTAAAAGTGAAGAGTTGACTAGCCCACAAGAAAATGGCTTGTGGTAAAGGCTGTGGAAAATCTATTTTATGGTAATTAGTTCACCATGGTTGTAATCAAAGAACTAACTAGTCCAAAAGCAAACGGCTCTTGGTAAAGACTAATCAAATCCGTTGATAGCTGATGATTTGCTAAAAATCATATGGTTATCAATGTACCATGGTTGTTCTAACCTAAACATTGGCTACTCCAGAGTTAATGGCTTTGGTAAAGAGACATCAAAATCCATTAAAATTCAATGATTCACCTCTCACAGAAGTTTACACATCTGGAAGTGATGAGAATAGTATGAAACTTTAAAGATTTGATGTACACTTTGTCAAAATACTGTTGAGTTGCTGTGAAGATATCATCTAAAGCTGATAAAGAGCACTTTGACATACAAGACAAATAAGAGATAAAAGATACAATTTTCCTTGATGATAAAGATGTTGAAGATCAAAGATAACAACGAAACTTGAAATCAAGCAAGTAGAATTTAAGTTAGTGGAGGATTGTTGGGATATGAAGATCAAAGTACTTCTGGAAGATCAAAGTACTGCTATGTAAAAGTACTGCTCAATAGTCAAAATGTTGTTCAAGGTCAAAGTACTGCTCGTGATTGAAGATTATTTAAAGTACTTTTAACAACAAGGACTAATATACAATATTGTTTAAAGGATTGTTATGTAATATTATAAGAATATTCTAGAATTAGTTAGGGATAGTTTACTTGTCGTTCAAGTAATTATTGTAAACCGACTTAAGGTTTTCCTTGTGCCTATAAAAGGAGCCTTAGGATGGTGTTAGAGGGATGAGTTTCAGAGTTTCACAATACGATTTCTAGAATACGATATTACATAAGTTAGGGATTGTTAGTGAATCTGTATTTAGAGAAGCAGGTTCAAAGTTGGTTTTAATATAATTCAAAGTTCTTCTTAGCTTTGTGTTAGTAGATTCCGCATACTTTACAAAGTAATATCAGTGTTTCATTATTAATTATTTTGAGTTATTCAAGATTGTTAAAACCTTACAAGCTACAAAGTAGTTTGATCAGAGTATATCGATCCAACACATGCTATAAAATCCTTATACACCTTTCATCCACACTCTATCATCATCACACTTATCAAACTCAACCAATTCATCATGTCATCACCAAAAACCACCACCTCCAACAAAGCTAAGAAACAAAAACTTGTTATCATACCACCAAAACAACTCTTTATTGATCTCACAAATGAAGACAATACCACTCCATCACCACCACCTCAATGTTTATCTCCTAGTGCTCAAAATGCACCTTCCAAAACACCATCAACTTATGGAACCTCTAAATCCTCCATACCATCATCATCATCTATCAATGACTACATCAACAATAACTTATCACCTCCACCAAGAATACCACAATCACCACCTATTGAAAATGCATCCTTAGACATCACTCTTTCACTATCACCCATCAAACCTCTTGATGCACAATTTTCACCATCACCACTCAACCCACCAAACTTCAACCCCATCCCATGGAGCCTACTTGAAGCTCATGGTGATACTTGCCTTTGTTGCATCCATAACCGTACCATCATCTTTGGCCTAAGAGGTGAAATACACTACATGTTTTCATATATTGAAAGCTTGTTTCCTCAACCTCCGCCAACAACATCCACACCTCCACCACCAACATAAACTACACCTCCACCTCCACCAACATCAAACACACCTCCATCAACACCATCATCTAGACCTACAACATTGCTTCCCCCAAATTAAGCATGTCTAGTGTTTGAAAAATAAAATGTTTCAACCATTTTGATGGCAAGCTCTAGGAAAAATATTTCTATTAGAGTTTTGGTTGCTAGTTATTTTGTATGCTTGAAAGCCCATAGGGCATTAGTTTATTGAATATCTTGTTTATGCATCTTGGATGCATGTTGCTTGTAATTTTTAATATTAAGTTGAAGTGTTCCTTTCATGTTCTTATTGCTTGTTACACTTATATATATATATATATATATATATATATATATATATATATATATATATATATATATATATATATATATATATATATATATATATATATATATATATATATATATATATATATATATATATATATATATATATATTTGTTTCATGCATCATATATATTATGTGTTCTAAATATTTTTGCAAGCATTCAATATCTCGATTTGTCTTATCACCTTAAAACGAAGGGGAGTACACAACAAGGGGGAGCTCATACAACATCGGGATAACCTTTTTGATGTTCACAAAAAGGGAGAGAAGTGATATAAACTCACTAAATACTTGCATATAATTTTTGATTTAATGAGTTTAGATTTTGTAATCATCAAAAAGGGGGAGATTGTTGATATAAATAATGCGTAAAAGGTTATATTTCTTGATGTCCCTAAGTTTTGACGATCACAAAATGTAAAATCATTAAACATAAAATCATTACGTAAACAAGTTTTTAGTGACAAGATATCATTACATCCAACTAAATCACTTAAGGTACGAATAAACAATTGCCTAATACATATTATGATCAAAGGAAGGTTTATTTAATAATTACAAATTATATAAAATGGTATAAACATTTTATATATTTAGAAAAACACTTTTGGTAATTAAAGGAAAATGTTTAATTCATAATAAATATATGAATTCAAATTTTTAACGAAAATCAGTTTAATCTTCACCAAATAAACTTTCCCCAGAAAAGAAAAAAGCTCCTGGCCATTACAGGTGGGCGGCCCCCTTAATTTTAAGGGGGTCGGCCATGAATTAAGGGGGCCGGCACATGCTCCTGTGTCAAAAACTTTTGCCTATAAAGACTGGTTCAAATCTGTAATTTTTTTCTCACCTTTTGCACTAAAACTTTTTGTCCAAATCCTCTCAAATTATCTTCCTAAAACCTTTGATCATAAACTTATTAGTTTTGGTTTCAAGTGATTCAATCCCTCATCATTCAATGTGCAAGAGAAGAATACTCCTTCAACATCTAGTTAAGAAGTATTGTAGTGTTGTAAATATTGTTTGTAGTTGTGTAAATCATTTGTAAAGGTGTAGAAGTCTTCTAATAGGTAGATTTAGGTGTGTTATTAGTGTAGAGAAGTAGTGAAGAAGAAGTCGTATTGTGAAGAAGAAGAAGTCGTGTTGTGAAGAAGTAGAAGTTGTGTTGTGAAGAAGAAGGTGTGGTGTGAAGAAGACGTTGTGAAAAATGTGTGTAGTGACTAGTGGTGTGAGGTTGGTTCTAGCTACGATTAGAACTCGACATTTAGCTTAGTTTCATTAATTGGTGTAAGCAAAAGTCGTGTAAGGTTTCTCCGCTAAAAAGGGGCTCGTTGATTTAGTGAAGAAAACTCTCGAGTAGGTGACTCGAGGAGTGGAGTACGGCAAGGATGGTGTCCTTGTAGCCGAACCACTATAAATCCTTTGTGTCTTGGTTTGATCTTTCCATCTCTTGCTTATTATCTTATTTACCTCTTTATTGCTTACGTAGACATAGACATTTACATATAGTTATAGCTTATCATATTGTGCTAATATTGATTTCACATAAAGTTCAAACCAAAGGTTCATTCACAAAATAAAGTTTTACAATCAACCTAAGATATAATACATAAATACACCTATACATGTATAATTGATCATTTCGATGAAATATAGTTTCCATAACAAAACTTTAATTGAAGTTATCTTTTGACAAACGTTTTATAAATACAAAATTGACGTAAAACTATTCAACCCCCCCCCTTCTAGTTTTCCACATCGTCAATAATTTCCCATGATTCCTCGGCGTCTTTATCACGCAACCTACCTCCGGCGGCTCGATCAATGGTGCGTTTGGTGTGGAAGTCGACATGGTCATAGAAGATTTGAACTTGGAGCCAGAGATGTATGCTATGATGAGGGACTTTTTAGAGCAAGTCCTTGAAACGAGTCCATGCTTCATAGAGAGTTTCACCTTGACGTTGTTGGAACATCAAGATGTCATTTCTATGCTTGGTAGTTCTCCACGGTGGGAAAAATTGAGCAAGGAAATGAGTGGTGAGATCATCCCAAGAGATGATGGATCCCGTGGGTAAACGCTCAAGCCATTGACTAGCTTCGTCACATAGAGAGAATTGGAAGAGACTCAATCGGGTCGTCTCTCGAGTTTCAACATCAAGGTCTATGAATCTACAATTTTTAGGAAATCCTTGAGATGTTTACTAGGATCTTCGGAACGAAGTACATGGAATGCATATCCGCTTTGCACCAACCGGATGGTGTTAGATCGCAAGGGAGACACATTGGGTCCTTGAGTGAGCTCAATGGTGTTTCGATAGCCTTGGTGGCTAGGACGAGAGTATTCTCCTAAAGTTCGGGGTCTAGGAGGTTGATTTGGTTGTGGTGGGTTTTGTGGATGGTTTTGTTGTGGTGGGTTTTGTGGGGTCAAAGAGATTACCACCTTCCATGAAGGCGGATGGTAATGGTTACGAACAAAGGAACGAAGAAAAAGATAGACTAAAGAAGTCCTATAAAAATAAAAATAAAAATCTTACTAGAAAGGAATCTAGCAAGTAGACCTAATAACAAGAAATTTCAACATAAACAATAACTATTCCCCAGGCTGCGGTGCCAAAAACTTGATGCGTGGTTTTGCGCCCTCGCAAAAGGTTTTACTTCTCAATGGATCTTGAGAAGCTTGCACTCCCCACCCGGCAGTGTACCTGACCGATGTAGTATAGTGTAGTGGCAAGTACCGGGGGAATGATCGTTCAACTTAAAGAATAGTGTTCACTAGGGTTAAAACTTAATTAAACTAGGTCTAGAGGTGAGGGATGATTCTTTTTGTATTTTTATATTTTATGGATAGCAAGTAAAAATCTCGGATTTTGGAAGAATGGGCGGAATTAGTTGCTAGTCAACTAACCCAAATAACTACAAATGCAATAGAAATAAAATAAAATGACACGAAGTAAATTTGGAGAAAAACAATAATAAGAAAAACGTGTTTACTTAGATTTCACTACTCCTTAGCTATCTTTTACTAGTTTATTAGTTTGTTACAATTGCATGGATGATGGGTTATATTCCTTAATACCATTCGTAGGGCCGTGTACAATCTTCCCTAACTCTATAAGCTCCTACCTCTTCCTATGTCGAGCCGACAACTAGCTCCTAACATGGCCTCCTTAGTAGTTACTTATGCATTAAATACAACCATTAAAATCATAGTACACATCCGATTCATGTTTCTTAAGACGTTCAAGCATGTTACCAATTGGAAGTCTGCCAGTTTTCTTAAGCCTAACATCGATATCATTCATCCACAACAATTATAAACAAACAACCAACCAATAATCAATAACTAGGTTTCATTACATCTAAGCAAACACAAAGAAAACCTAGCCTAGCATGTTAAAGTGAAGACAAGCATAAGATAGAATCAAACAACACATAGACATATTGAATGATTATTGGGAAACTTATCTTCAATCAAACATGGATGAAACAAGGGTTTGGAACCCTTAAAAGTAAGGTAAAATTTGTGTTAGGGTTTCTCCAAAAGTATCCCAAAGTTCTCCTCCCTTAACAAATGAAATATAGAAAACTATATATAGATTTTTGGGTCTGACGGCGTCACGTTATAGGTCTGACGCCGTCAACTCACCGCCATAAAAACTCTGGTATTGCCTAGATCCAGATCTGATGCCGTCCCTTGTTAACCTCCTCTTGGCCGTCTCTTGTAATTTTAACGTGACGGCCTTGGTGACGCCATCACGTGTTAAATCTCCAAAACATTTTGGCGCGTCTCGTGTATTTAATTATCCACCTCTTTGTCCATGAGTGACGGCGTCACATACAATTCCTGACGCCGTTAGGTACCAATTTCAGCATGATTTGGAGACTTTGTCGTTTTCTTCACTTTTTTGCTCCATAAACGTCCATAATGCTTCCTTTTCCAGATTTCTTCTCCAAAGTACCTAAAATGACAAAAGGAACGATTTTGGCAGTAATTGATCAAATAATCTCGAATTTGTGCTTAAATAACCCCCTAAAAGCGGTACACTTTTTGCCTTATCACCAAGACAATGAGATTTATAGTGGTTCAGTCACGAAGCTCTTCTTCGCCCTACTCCACTCCCTGAGTATCCGACTCGAGAGTTCTAGCACTATATCAACAAGGCTCCCTTCAGGCGGAGAAAATCGTACAACGTCGCTTACGTTATTTTCCGACACTAAGCTAGATGTCGAGTACTAATCTTAGTAGTACCAATCTACCACGATCCACGCGATCCTAACTTATCACACGATCCTCACACAATCTACACGATCAACACGATCCTCACACAATCTAAACGACCAACACGATCCTCACATAATCTACACAATCAACACGATCCTCACACAATCTACACGATCAACACGATCCTCACATAATCTACACGATCCTCACAAGATCCACACAATCCTCACAATCTACACTTGATCAATACTATATCACTCAACACTCAAGAGATCCCCAAGATCTCAACAAGATCACAATGATCAACACAATAATTAAGAAACACTAATACACTTGATGTATATCAAGATACAATCAAGTAGACAACTAGTAATGCAAGTGCACTACTCTATGACACCAACACCTTGTATCTTCTTGATACTTTGTGTTCTTCTCTTGACTAGTAAAGGTATGTAGATGATTCTTGGTTGGATGGAAGAATCACTCTTTAAACAAAAGAAAACTTACTAATGATCTAAGAAGTGTAGAGAGAAAAAGAGGATGGAAACCAGAAAGTTATGTGTGTGAAAGGATGGCCAAAATCTAGGAAATGAAGTGGTATTTCTATAATCTGGAAATTTGACCGTTTTAAGGGGGATGGCAACACTAAATGTCACACGGTACCACTAAATTTAGTAGTACCATGGTACCATGCTAGACAAAAATGCTCCCATTTTTGTCTTTAGTGGTGAAAGTTTATTTGGGGGCGTTTGGAGCTGGTTTGGGTAAAATATAGCTGTTAGGGACAATTTTTGAAATGATTTTCCTAAATAAAACATTTCTTAATATTTCAAAAATAATTTGTAAAGTGTATTTTTGAAAAGAAAGTTTTCTCAAGCTAAAAATGTGAAGTTCAAAACACAAATTCACTTCTTTGATCATTTGTCAAGTTGTAAATTTGTTTGTTCATACCTAGAGTGATTGACGTAGAAATCGGATATTTCGACTAAAAACTTGTTTACGTTAATTTTGACGTAAGTTGTTTTCACAATTTGTTATCATCAAAACATAGAGATATCGACAGATGAGAATAACGTTTTTATACATTATTTGCATGAACAGTTTGATTGTTTCTTTCTTTAACTTAAACTTTACTTATTACTTATTATTTATTGTCGATTACACGTATAGTTTTCAAAGCTAATTAAATTAAAAAAAGGTAAAACTATTCAACCCTCTTCTAGTTTTCCACAAATTCATCAAGTGTTGCAGCCATCTCATTTACATTTGTAGACCTATTGAAACAATAAGAATGCCCCAAATCATTCTAAGAATGGTCAATAGTTGGACTGCCATGCTGTAAAGAGTTAATGCCATCCCTTAAAGAGGTAGCATTATGATCAGATTTATCATTGGGTATGTCAAGGTCCTCATATATAACTTCATCAAATAAGTTTACATGATCCAAACCTTGACTAGTATCACAGTCTGCAGAAACTTTCTTAATCTTAAAAGAAAACACATTTTCAAAAAATTTAACATCTCTAAGAAGCAAGAACTGAGAATAAAAAGTTTATATCCATTTTTGAAAGATGAATATCCAAATAAAACACACTTTTCTGCTCTGCTACTAAATTTATCATTATTATTGAAAACAATAGTAAAGCAAGGATAACCAAAAGCTCTTAAGCGTTTCGAATGAGGTTTTTCATTTTTTTTTTTCTTTTTTTAAAAAAATTGAAAACAAGATTCTAAGGAGATTTCCCATTCAGCACAGATGAAGGCATCCTGTTAATCAGATAATAGGCTGTAAGAATACATTCAGTCCACAACCTTAAAGGTAACCCCCCTGAAACAGAAGGGATATGGCAACATTAAGTAGATGCCTATGTTTCCTCTCCACAATCTTATTCATCACAAAATTTAGAAAATTTGTGGGGTATAAGCATAGGAAGTTTGATGTATTATCCTATTTTCATCATAAAATTTAGAAAATCTGTTATTATCAAATTTAATACCCTTATCACTTTTAAAAGCCCTAACAGTCTTCTTAAATTGATTCATTATTAGGTTAAAGAAGGCATAAATATAATCAAAAACTTCAACATTACTTTTAATCAAATAAACCCACACAACCCTAGTAAATTCATCAACAATGGTCAAAAAATACCTAAAACCTTTCTTACTAACAACCTTGTAAGGCTCCCAAAGGTCTAGGTGAAAAAGTTCAACAAGCACTAAGGACTTGTGCTCGTTTATAAGGAAAGGTTCCCTAGTTTGTTCGGCCTTTTGACAAATTTCACAAAATTCAATATTGTTATCATTATCAATCTCAAGTATGAGATCATCAAGAGTTGACTTTTTGAATTGTCACATCAAGTAAGAGTTGACTTTCTTGAATTGTCACACCAAGAATATTTTCACATATGAAAAGATCTTATGAAGAATCTGGAAAGATATGGTTTTGATTTTATAAAGATTTTCTAACAAAATCAAGTTAGATTTTGTCTGTCAGACTGGCGAACCCTTCTCTATAAAAGGTGGACCCCTTCGAAAGGGTCCGTTGGGATGCGTGGAACTGGCATACAATTTGGCTATAAATATATGTCATTTGATCTTACCTGAACTCATCCTTTGCATAACACGTCTTATATACTCTCTCATTATTTCCATTCTCAGTTCATAGTCATTACCACATACTTATATATCATTAGTGATTCTACACTAGCATTCTTATTAGCAAAGAGATCATCATCATTCAAGACTACGAAGCTTCGAAGTTTTGTTGCTAGTCTTTACATTGTACATTGTATTAAATATTGTACACCATCATTGTATCAAACCACCATAAACCTTGTAGAGTGATTGGTTAGTTTTTAAGTCCTCAAAATAGATTGTGTGACAGGAGTGGTTGCACCCAAGAAATAACTCGACATTTAGCTTAGTATCAAAAATATTGTGTAAGTGACGTGTAAGGTTTTCTCCGTCAGATAAGGGAGCTTGTTGACTAGTGAAATGATACTCTTTGGTTGGATACTCAAAGAGTGGAGTAGGGTAAGGAAAGGAAGCCCTTGTAGGCCGAACCACTATAAATCCCCGTGTCGTAGTTTGATCTTTCTATCTTTACTTTATATTTTGTATTTAAATTGGTACATTTTTTTATATTTATACTTTTTGATTTCATATCAAAGTTTCTAAAGAAAACAAATAAAATTTGGTAAAACTATTCAACCTCCCTTCTAGTTTTCTACATACTTCTATCTCAAATTCTTTTGATGCTTTGTGTAGTATGTGTGACATAGAGAATGCTACGAGTGTGGTCCATGTTAGTTCCACTAGTGAAAAGGAGGTGATTAATTTGGAAAAACATGGGCCAATGCCTAATCTTGTAGAGGATGCTAATAAGGATAAACAGATAACTATGGAATCTGGTTAGATGCCTAGTACTTCAATGAATGTGCAAGATGGTAATTCAGAAAGTAAGGTTGAAGAGTATGATAATGAGATTACTTGGTTTATGGCCTCTTCATATAAGCGATATGGTGGCGGAACTAATGATCTGAGTCTATGTGAGCTTGATGAGTATGAGTTGTATGAATGATATGAAGATGTTGTACCGGACTTAACAGAAGAACAACTTGCATTTTGTAATGCATTTGATATTACTCTACGAGTGCATATTAGACCCTAGGTTATTTTTTCTACTGGTAATTCAAATGTACTAGTAGTGGTTGTTTTCTTTATAGTAGATCATAAGCGTGGTTGGTCATTATTATGAGAGGTCTAGTTTGAAGCACAAATAGTGCGTTTCCTATCGCCTATGTAACGCGTTGAGATGTGGGATTTCACCTATATCCTATGTACTTAAACGCTTTTTTGGAGTAATACATTACCGAGGAGACCCTTTACCCAAAAAAAATAGATTTTGGATCCAAGATGGCAAGATCAATTAATCATACCAGCATAACCAAATATAGAACTTCTATTAATAATCCATGAATGGGAAAGTGACTCCATATTATCCATGACATATTCCTGTTTAGGAGGCTTTAAATAGAAATAATCCTGATTCCTAATTCTCCAACTGAACTGAAATGGTTGTTTAGACTACCACATCGAAACAAGAATTTATGTAGAGTTGAAGTTTTCTTGTGTGTCTCCAAGAGACAAGAGCCGATATCAATCATAGATAATTAATATATCCCCACCACGCCACAACCATACCCCAAAGATTGGTTTGTTACAATGCATACAATTACTAAATGCCAAGTAGTTCTGTAAACTTGTGTAATTCGATAACTAAATAATAAGTTTTAGTACAATATATATAATGCTAAATGATCAAATGGGCTTGGCCCAATATAAACAATTCTAACACTAAATGTCAGCAAAACATCATCCACAAATAGTAATAAATAAGCAACATCTGAAACCTATTTTAGTAATAAGCAAGGACGAGTTACACCTGCTGTGAAAAATAACAATACGAGTAGCATAACTGACAAACCGTTGAAACCAGGAATGAGGTGCCTGTTTAAGGCCATATAACGACCGTTGAGAAGACAAACATGATCAGGACGTAGTGGATCTCGAAAACCAAGAGGCTGATGCATATAAACAGTCTCAGATGAAGTACCATGGAGAAAAACATTCTTGACATCGAGCTGATGAACACGCAAATGCCGAGAAGCAGCGAGAGTGAGAACCATCCTAATAGTGGCCGATTTAATCATCCCGAAAAATTTCTCATAATAATCAACACCTAGATGTTGATTGTTCCCATTAGTGATGAGACGAGCCTTGTACCTACTTAAAGATCCATCCGCAAAATACTTGTACTTAGACAACAACATAGAATGAAAAATGTTCACGTCAGATGGTCAAGGCAAAAGAACCCAAGTATTATTTAATAAACAATATAATTTATCAAGCATGGCATGTTGCCAATTAGGATCTTTGATTGCAAGAGTGTATGCCTTTGGAACGGAAGTAATGGTAGACACATGACAACTATAACGGAGATTCTTTTTTAGTACCAACATGGAAACGTGTAACCACGGGTGTGATGTTTGGTTTCGTGGTAGAAGGGAGATGAGTAGTTGGGTCAGGAGTAACCGGTGTAGGAGTCTGGTGTACTGGACAGGTGGTGTTGGGCTGGTATGAACTGGTGGTGGCTGGCTAGTGGTATTTGGAATAGGAGTTGGGCCGGTGATATTTAGGTTATGGGTTGCTTGTTGGAGAATACGGTGTGTCTTTATTTATGGCGGTGGATGGTAAAATATTTAATAGGTAGGTGGCCATGTAAAGGGCTTCGACCCAAAAATGAGGTGGAAGATGGGCTTGGAAAAGTAAGGTATGAATAAGGTTGTTTGTAGTCTGAATCATACGTTTGGATTTACCATTTTGTTAAGAGGTACGGGGGCACGAGAAACATGTATGGATGCCGTGTTTGGTAAATAATCCGTGAAATATGGTGTTATTAAACTCATCACCATGGTTGCATTGAACAGCTTTAATTTCCTTATTAAATTGAATTTTTACAAGAGAACAAAATTCAATAATCTTAGCAAAAGTGTTAGATTTGTTACACAAATGATATACCCATAAGTAATGAGAATGATGGTCCAAAAAAAGAACACAACATTTAATGTTACTTTGGCTCGGAAGTGACAGTACCAAAAACAGAATGAAAGCCTCCTATGGTTGCCAAGTTGACAAGCATGAAATGTGAGGAGACTTCACTTTATTATACAAAATATCATTATTAGAAAATAAAGAACGTAACATTTCATTTCCCGGATGTCTAAGTCATTGGTGCCAAGTATAATGACTAGCAAGAAAAGCTTGTGGGTAGGATGTAGGCGAGGTGACAGGATACAGGTCTTTGGTGCTAGCACATCAGAGGAGAATTTGCCGAGTCAAATAATAAACTCGTAAAATTAAATAGAAACTTTGTTGTCATGAATAAATTGACGAATGAAAATTAAATTTTTTATAATCTGAGGAGTAGTTAAAAGATTATGAAGGTGAAGATGACGATGAGGGTTAGGCAACAAGCTATGGCCCGTTTGGTGACAGGTATGGACATACAGTCACCAACAAAGACAGACGCATTAAGCTTGTTATTAGTTTCGCAAGAACTCATATTGAGATAGTAATTGTTGTTGTGCTTCGGCAATTTGAAGTGCGTAATTGGTTATGTCCCAATACTTGAAATAAATTTGAACAATTATAGTTCCTAGTAAATTGTATATTAACCATGATGGGAAATTTGGTAGCAATAAAAAGAAAAAAAAAAAGAAACGATCGATTGGTTGGTCGGTCGGTCAATGTCTGTAGTAAGTTGGATTAATTCAATAAGGAATCAAACAAAATTAATGCAACACACCCATCCCTTATGATTTAAGGGAATTGATTGTCACTGATAAAATAGTATATAATAAATGTACAACTACTTATTGCATAGATTGATGCGTACAAATAGAAAAAGAAAGTGTGCAAATCACCTCCTCTGATTTATGAGATGGTTGTAACTTTGTAAGTGATGGTGAAATGTGACAGAAAGTCAGAACCTATAACAAATTAAAATACTATAACAAAGAATTAAGTATTATTTGTGTATGGTGGTAGTTAGTGAACAAGATTAATGCACAAATATTAGTTAAAGGGTTTGATTTTTGGTTGGAAAAGGTTGCGGCAGGAAATTTTATGGCAGAACGAACGATAATTTTGTAAGAAAACATTAGGGTTTTTGTGAATACTTTTGGTATTTCTCTGATACCATGTAAATTTGTGTAATTCGATAACTGAATAATGAATTTGAGTAAAATATATAAAGTTAGATGATCAAACGGGCTTGACTCAATGTATTTAATGCTAACACTAAATATTATTCACTAACAGTTTCGTGCACAAACGGGGCATCTGGTAGAGTAAGTATAAATATTGTGAGCATCGAGGTTCCACCTCGTAGGAAACGTTTTTGAAGCTTTTATACGGTACACCATCAAGTCTAATTGAGGGCTCGGTTGATTAAGCTGTCCTAGTCGTTGTTTCAACCAAAGGGCTTTTAACTTTCTTAGCCTTTCGTAAAAAGAAGAAAAAAAGGGGGGCTTTCAGCTTAACGGATTATGAGTAACTGCTAAAATAGTAGTTTGCGAGTTCTAGTCTAGTTTGAAACATATTTGAGATAATATGTGAGATATTGGGATGTCCCTTAGAAAAAGATATTGTTGTTTTAAAGCTTCAAACATTCATAGTTGATATTTCAATGTTTCGAGTACTCCATAATATAGTCCATGTTTGACAGTTTCAAATGGTAATTACTACTGCCATTTCAATTATATGGAAGTGGAACCTGACTTATTACCACTAGAATTTCAATTTGCATCTTTATATAATCTGTATACTACTAGGAAGCATCGTTTTTTCTTTTTTCGCTCAAAAAGTATGCTATTAAAAGATGCATACAACACATCTCTATCTAACAGAGTCAAAAAATAAATAAATAAAAATAAAATAAAATAAAATAAAAAATCACTTCTCCTTAAGAAGGTTATGATGATCTTCAAGGAATCCTTTACGGACACCAAGAACTACTACGGTCTTCGGACCAGCTGACCTTCGGTTTATCGATATGCATTCGGCCAATCAACTAAAAAATTGTTGGAGCATAGGCTTAACTAAGCTATGAGTAGCGTACATATTAATATTTGCCAAATGGTTTTGTAGGTGTATGAATGTTTGCCTTAATTAGAGTTTATATTAAACCCAAAGACACACAACGCCGTTTTACCAGCTATTTTCCCGCCAAAAAAATGGTCCAAATGGTTGGCCCATGTGACTTCTATGTTTCGGCCTGCTTCTTTTGCCCAGTAACGGCATGTTTGTCCCACAGTATATGTGGCGTATATATCATACTAATAATACAAAATACACCTTTAAATACAAACGTATAATTTACAAATACACAATGTATGGGTCTTATGAAACGTGTCAATCATAGTTGCCTTATCCTTGAGGTTTTTACCAAACCTTGAAAGTTTGTGGAAGATTTTTCTTATAAAGTACATGTAGTGAGTGAAGTTGCACGTGTGGTATGGCTTGAGGAACTATTAGAAGCTTCTGTCCTGCAAAAAAACACATTCATACTCAACTTCAACCTAAACTAATGATTTTCACAGTAAAAAAAATACAAGAGAGAAAAATCATAATAAAAACTGCATCCAAAGAGAAGGCAGTAACACTTTCAAGAGGTTTGTGCGAGGTTTTTTTTTTTGTCCAGCTATGCATAGTCAGATGATCCTTTGCTATGTTTATTTTTTATTTTTATTTTATTTTTTGCTTTGCATGCATGCAATGTTAACAATGCTTGAATGTATATATGTTTGCCGTATGTATGATGCTAATAAATATGCTCTTTTATGATTCATATGTTATTTGCTGCTTCTTTTTTTTGCCTTACATGTTTGTCAAAATCACTACCATAAGATCTGTAGAGTATGAAGACTAAAAAAAAGACCGTTCGTAGGGTTACCTCTGTGCTTCCTTTAGAATCTATAGAACTTAGTAGTTTTGATCAGGAAGGAGAGTCTCATGGCCTGCATTTAAAACCAGAGACCATTGTAAGTGATCTAGGTAGTGTCGATCCCCTTTTAAACTCAGTTAATGAGAGCCCATGTAAGCCTAGGCTTACTACCAGTGATCTTTGCACTGCCGCTAATTATAGAGAAGAAGCAATCACAAAAGGTGCAAGAGAAGATGGTACCTTTAGTGTAGATTATGAATGCTGCTACGCAAGTCCCATGTTTGTGGATCAGTCTTCTCAGAGTAGTCCAGATACCCGTGATGTGTGCATCGGTACAGCTGTACAAACAACAGTTGCGTGCCGTGGTAGTTATGCTTTGATGCCTGGGATGTGTTGCTTATCTTTTGAAAACTGGTTGTTTTTTAAAAGCTTGGTCTGATTGTGTTTTAGATGGATGCAATGTTCAAGGAAGCCAGGACAGAAGCTTTTCTAGCCTACATGGTTCTAGAACTTCTGTGGATAAAGGAAAACGGAAAATGTCTGACTTTTCTAATGAAGATGACATTTGTTCTAGGAGGTCTCACCTTGCAATACTTTCAGAGGCTAGCGAGGCACAACTGCAATGTAATTTGCATTTTCTTTTGATGTTTCGGTTGGTGTCCTAAATCTTGGTCTGTGGGTTGATAGCATGTAGTTTGTATTTATTGCAGGTAGTGAAGACATTTTTCTTATAAATAACACTGGAAGCAGAGTTATACTTGAACATCTTGCGGATGGTTCGACAGCTTCCGGTGTTGGCCCTTTGTCTCATGAAACCTTTCAAAACTTTGCTACACTAACAGAACACTGCAATGTAAACCTGCCAAGGAATGATCGTCAGAGGCGTTCTCAAGGTTTGATTGCTTTGGAAAAAAAAATATAGAGGTATGGTGTTTTAAAAAATATAGAGGTATGGTGTTTTAAACCCATGTCTCACCTCATGTGCGCACCAGAAATTGGAGGTCTAGGCAAGGTGTGCTGCCGCGTTACTTTGAACTTTTTTACATGTACAATATGATTAGCCATTGTTCTATTCACCAGGGGAGTACTAAAAGTCCTGTTTCCTATGTCTAATGCAGGCATTCCAGATACATATGTGCATATGGGCAGGTGTGATCAGGCCTGACGTCATTGCAAATTAAAGTTTTGATATGATGAAAGGATTGTTTCGGGCAATACCAGACGTGTGGATTACCATAAATGTTGCAATGCTGGGAAAGTTAGGTTGCATGATCAGGATGAATACCCGCAGTATATAAAAGACCTTTTCACTAACCGCCATTTTTTGGAGAATATTCGTGCTTATAATCAAATGTTCGCAATGACATCGTTGGGTGCAGAAGTGGACAACTCTAAAACATGGGTGGTGGTCCTTATGTCTTTAAAATTTCCGGCCAGCTTTACCATCGAATAGGTTCTCTTTGTCCAGAACCTAATACACGGCCACAATTTTTGCAGCTGTATATCTATGACACACACAATGAGGTCGCAAATCGTTTGGAGCACTTTCAAAGAACTGGTCAAAGTATGCGTCCAGATATTGTGGAACATTTGATTGAGCTGCTAGATGAGCACAATCAATTAGTGCAGCTGTTTAGGACTGCCAGGGATAAAATGACAGAGGTCGATATTCCAGAATTCAGGGTCCGTTTATTTGGTGTTGTCGGCTCAAGATAACATGAACTGCCTACAGGCGACTCTATTGGTGCAATTGTTTTTTAAGGTGGGCCAGACGTGGAGACTGAATTTGATGTCGTCGTGGAACAACATGATCATCAATTACAATATGTGAGCAAGTTAAACGCATCTTATATGTCAATACAATTCCTATTGGTTTTTTTCTTTGGTGAAGATGGATACCATTTGGGTCGCGTGTTATTGAGCAGGCATACATCTTCCGACCCTCCCAAGAAAATGTCAATGAAAATGTACTATGCGTACGAGCTACACGACCGTTTCAATGAATATCAGCTTCTCCCAAGGAGTGGCAGGCTTTTCTAGTAGTATGTTATGACAGCCTACAGTAGCATAGAGCAATCATGGATTGACTTTATAAGAGATCATCAAGATGATATTCGGAATGACTATATGGCAGGCCTACACGATGCTATCTCACGCGGTGATCAAGACGGTTCAAATGTCGGTTCAAGGACAATTTTTCCTTCATCCTTTACAGGAGGCCCACGCTATATGTATAGCCATTATTTGGACGCTTTGGTCATATGTCGGGTGCACAGGAACCCGTCATTCTTTATCACGTTTATGTGCAATGTTAACTGGCCTGAGATCCAAGAATATATGGAGCAGTTCCCCGCATGTTGCAGTTGCTGATAGGCCTGATGTTGTCGACCGTGTCTTTGAAAGAAAGATACATAATTTAGTTACTTTCTTACAAGATTCAAAGCGTTTTGGTCATGTCGAAGCAGGACCGTTTAAAATCTCTATGTGTCTACTGTCTATTAAATTACTACACTTACAAGGTACCTAAATAACTATTGTCTTATTACAGTATTATACACGGTCGAGTTCCAGAAAAGAGGCCTGCCACATTGTCATTTACTTATGTGGATCAAAGAAAGCCACCGTGTATAGGCACACACAGATGTGGATAGGTATGCTTCTACAGAGCTTCCAGACCCAGCAATCGATCCTGAAGGTTACAGAGTTATTACCGAGTTTATGATGCACGGGTCGTGTGGGTTGGTCAATACATCAGCACCATGTATGCGGGACAGTGATGTATGCACTAAGAACTTTCCTAAAGCTTTTTTTCCAGAGACATTTATTGATAAGAAAGGATATGTGCATTACCGTAGGAGGGATTCAGGAATAACAACGATGAGGCAAAATGTGAGCCTTGATAATGGGTGTGATGTTCCACATAACCGGTCCCTGTGCATGCAGTTCTACGCGCATATCAATGTTGAGTACTGTAAGTGGTAAATCCTTATAATATACCTCTTTAAGTAGATTTCAAAAGGGACCGACCAAGTAGTAACTAATATTACAAGAACACTTGGAAGTACATGACCAAGTACAAGCCGTCGTTCATTGCACGTTGATGAAATCAAGAATTTCCAGGATGCTAGATTCATAGGACCACATGAGGCATGCTTGAGGATTTTGGGATTCAGCATACATAGCAGAGATCCACCGGTTCAAATACTTGCAGTTCACCTTGAGCATATGTAGCGGGTGAATTTTAGGAGGCAGCAGCGATTACAAGCGGTTGTGGATAGCGAGCACAACAAAAGAACAACGCTGACTAAATGGTTTGGTACAACCTTTACAATACAGATGGTCGCCATTTAACATACCTAAAATTTCCAAAGGAATATGTATGGCACAAGGATGGGAAGTACTGGCAGCGTCGGCGGCGTGCAATCGCGGCATCGATTGGCCGTTTGACATATATACATCCTAACTCTGGAGATGCGTTCTACCTATGATTTTTGCTCTGTCATCAAAAAGGTTCAATGTCATTACAGCAAATCCATACAGTTGATGAAGTTGTCTATCCTACAAATAGAGCCGCGTGTGAAGCCATGGGGCTGTTAGGTGGTGATCAAGAATGGAACATCGCTTTACAGGAAGCTTCTTTCTCAGCAACCCCAGCCTATATGAGAAACCTTTTTTGTTAGCTCCTTATCTTTTGTGTGGTTTCTAACCCAATTACATTGCTACAATCTCACGCAAGTTCCATGTCAAAAGACATTCCCCAAATACTTTCCGAAGCTTTGCATATACGAGATCTTCATGTCAGTCCTGAAGACTTACAAGATGGTCTTATGTATGAGCTGCAAGCAATCCTTACTTCCTATGGAAAATCGGTCAGAGATTTTGGGTTTAATCTGCCTCCACCTTACTTACTACAAATCTTAAATAACAGGGCACTGATGGAAGAAAGATCCTATAATCGTGAATTGTTAAGGAGTGAGAGTGAAAGATTAGTTGGCCATCTAAATGCTGACCAACAAATAATCTTTGAGTGAGTCATGCATGCAGTCAATGGTCGTTGGCAGAAGCTCATATTTGTGTATGGCCATGGAGGTACACGCAAGACTTTCGTTTGGAGGACTATAATTTCTACACTTAGGTCGGAAGGGAAGATTGTCTTAGCAGTCGCTTCTTCGGGTATTGCTACCTTATTGCTCCCATCAGGACAAACGGCTCATTCAAGATTCAAGATACCGCTTGATTTAACTGACGAATCAATGTGCAGTATAAAAAAAACGCAGGTGGCAGAGTTGCTTAGGCAGACTGATCTTATCATATGGAACGAAGCCCCTATGAACGATCGTAAATGTTTCAAAACGCTTGACCGCACATTGAGAGATATAATGGATAGCCCGACAAGTATATTTGGAGGAAAAACGGTTGTTTTGGGCGGTGACTTTAGGCAAACACTACCCGTCAAGAAGAAAGCTACGAATGACCAAATTATTTCTTCGTGCATAACACAGTCATACCTATGGCCACATTTCAAAATCATTAAACTTAAACAAAATATGCGCCTACAACAGCCAGGTCTTTCACCACATTAAGCTCAAGAGATTTTGACATTCTCTGAATGGTTGCTTCAAATTGGGAACGGTACCATTGGCCAACCAGATGTAACTGATCCAGAGAATTTGGCGTGGGTACAGATACCAGATAGGTACTGCATTCCCGAGGGCGAGACAGCTGTTCAAGAGCTGATTGATTTTATATACGATGAACAAACATTGCAAGCACCAGATGCAGCATCGTTACAAGGGAAAGCGATAGTGTGCCCGAGAAACGAAACTGCAGACACCATCAACTCTACTATCCTGGACATGTTAGAGGGAGAAACCTATACTTTCATAAGTGTTGATGAGGCTATACCAAAATCAAATGATGGGGGAGCAACGGAGCTATTATATCCTCAAGAATACCTAAACACGCTTTCCTTTTCAGGGATGCCACCACATGAACTTCAGCTTAAAATAGGTGCACCCGTAATGCTGCTAAGGAACTTAAACCTATGCGGTGGATTATGTAATGGTACGCGGATGATTGTGACTCAAGTGTATACGAGACTTATTCAGGCAAAGATCGTCACCGGTACTAGAATGGGAGAAAAGGTCTATTTACCACGTATTGTGCTTATCAATAAAGAGGAACAACTGCCATTTATGTTTAAAAGGAAGAAATTCCCGGTCAAATTCTGTTACGCAATGACAATCAACAAAAGTCAGGATCAATCATTGAATAAAATACGCGTATACCTACCTGAACCTGTCTTTGCCCATGGTCAATTGTATGTTGCACTGTCAAGGGCATCATCTCCTCAGGGTTTAAAAATGCTAATCAAGCAAGTGCCAGACAAAGATAAAAACACAACAAAAAATGTTCTTTATAAAGATTTTTTAAACATGGTCACACTTGCACAGGTTCCTTCCAATTATATTTACCTTTTAAATGTGCATTTGCGTTTGTGCGATTATCAGATATCTATGCTAATAAAGTCTAAATTGTTATGTAAAATGTTCCACTGCTATCCGTATCCATTCTGTGCTTACTTGGCTTGCTAACTTTCAACATTCATTCTTTCATTGAAACCTATTCATTACTATTAAACATATATGTATATGCATTTAAAATAACCATTTTGTTTCTTAACATGTAGCAAAATGTAGCATAGCTCTAGCATTATAGCATCAGGGCAGTCTACAGGGAAAGCAATCGTAACGCATTCAGATGACATTGCCCTTAGCAACCTAAAAGAAACGGATACTGGAAAAGCTATATGTGTGAAGGTCTACCAAAAATGGATACCAACAAATAAGCAAGGAAAACTCGTCCTGTTCTGTTGCATGTTAATTGATCGACATGTACAAATCACTATTCTATGACCTAGCTACACAATTCAAAAGTCTCATACTGTCTAAAGAAAGTAAACCAATCCATATCAGATTCATGAATAACTATTTTACTTGCATGGAGGAGCTATACAGGCAACTGTGAACTTACATGAGAAGGCTAAATTTGATGCACTCCTTCAGATGAGCAAAACTTACAAGATCACCGGCTTTGGTTTTCAACCTGCGAAAACATGGATGCAAGCTGTTCCTCATTCACTTTCATTGGTTTTTGGAACATACACAGATATCAAAGACATACCAGACACAGGCTTCCCGGACCATTATTTTAACTTCAGCTACTATCGGGACCTGTATTCGAAAGTAGACGTGAAAGAAGGATTGTTAACAGGTACCTGACACACACAAATATAAAAACGGCTGATAATAATAGATGTTTAACTTGGTACTACTAATTGCAGATTATATTGGATTCGTCCAATATGTAACTGAAGTGCAACATTCAATGAAAGCAACATAAGGTTCAACAGTTTGGAGAGACATTGGTATCCAAAATTTAGAGTAAGTCTTTAAAATTTAGCTTTAAAATGTAATTTCATCCTCATTCTCACACATTCTTTCTCACTCTAACAGTGGTCGCACGGTCCGATTTACTTTATGGAACCAAGATGCTCATATTTTTAGGAAAACAGAATACGAACAAGCAGAGAAACCAGTTATCATGGCAGTGAGCTCATGCTTGGTAAAAGACTATGGGGGTAAACTTATTGATTAATATTTATGATTGTGCCTTTTAAGTTTATACTTAGCGTTCGGCTTTAAAAAAATTTTGCTTAACATCTATCTAAATTAACACAGGCCCTCAGCTGTCAAGCACCCCTTCAACGTCATATTACTTCAATCCTAAGGTACCAGAAGTAAAAGAAATTCGCAATGTGTAAGACCATCAACTGACAGACTAATGTTACATTTTATCTTTTAAAAGAACCTAAACTTACATCGTCTAATGATACAGGTATGAGGAATTCATTGACACACCAACAGTACTGAATATCCAGCACCAAAGATGCACAAATCCAGACGAAGAAAAGAGTAGAAACCGCGTCACTCTGGCAAATTTGGCTGCGGAAAATCCAGAGAACCAAAGGGTAATAAGCAACTGTAACGTAACCTTTAGCAAATGAAAAGGGGGGAACCGGCCTTTTTATTAACAGCCAAAGGAAAGGGAAACGACCAAAAAAAAAAAAAAAAAAAAAAAAAAAAACTTTATGCAAAGGTTGTAATAAAAAAAAAATCTTTTAAAAATTTATAAAACTTTAAAAAGGTTACAAAAGTTTAAAAAAAATGTATATCAAATGCTACCATAAAACTCTTAAAAAAACTCTGATAAAAGAAAAACAAATTTTTTGTAAGGTATAGTAAAGAAAAAATGTAACGTAAATACCGAAAGTTAACACTATAACCGACAAACTAAACGGGTCCGTATCCGGCTAAACAATAATTTGTCTTTACAACTCTTAAAAAAACTCCGCTAAAAGGGAAAAAAAACAAAAAAAAAAAAAACCTATTGTATGAGCTATGATACAAAAAAAAGTGTAACGTAAATACCACACAACCAATAATATGCAACGAATTGCAATAACCGACAAACTAAACAGCTAACTAGCCGGGTAAACATTACTTTGCCTATACAAGAACAGAAAAAAACCTACCACCAACGACTAAATTAAAAATTTAGGAAATTAACAGCCGTGTAATCATTGAAAAAACATTTAGCCGGATAAACAAGCACGCCTGCAACGCGGTGACAATCGTCAATCTTGTTTAATTTATAACGAAATACTACGGATCAAACTAATATTTTCTTATCCACGAATCATTATACATGATGCTCAAAGATACACTTATGATCAATGTGGTGCTAGCCATTCAAATTGTTGCCGTATACTACTTTACTATTACCTGGTACAATTTCTTGAAAGTTGTAGTCGACAAATACATTCAAAGTCCATGTGAAAGTACAGCACTATTTTACTTTCCATTTTTACATGCCGTCTTAACCTATAAATATTCACCATTCATTATCTCTCTCTCTCTAAAAAGAAAGCCCTAACTTACGCTGTCATTTCCTTTTAGACTGGCATTATGACCACTTACCAGGACCACATGGGATTGGTTCTAGGGTTGCTTTCAACATTTAGATAAGTATGAGGCCCTCACCTTCTTATGAATGTGTACTATGCCATAACAATTCAAGGGTGGATGAGATTTAGACCATAGAATACAACCCTAATTATTAAGTGCTTTCATTTCAATTAACTTTAGCATGCACCTTTGATTTGTACTGTAGTGCCAAAAGAATTTGATGCTCCTCTAGCTAACTTCTTGTTCTTTCTTTTATTCAAGCACCATCTACACGTCTATATATCTCACTAATGATTCCCACTCTGTACTTTTGGGCATTTCCTAAATGCACCACACGATGCATCTGCATTTAATTAGGTATAGTTTAATTATTGGTGCATATATCTGGCACTTTCCATCTTTAGCAACAACTTTTAGTGACCTTGGCAGGCCACCAATAGCCAGCTTAAATGGTCAGGTTTAACGTGATAGAAATAGAACTTACAGCTCTTATCATAAGGGGTGTTTAGGGTATGCTAGCTTATTGTGTTTTGAGAAAACTAGTAAGTTATTTGAAAGTGTTTGAATACGCTTGTTTCAAATTAATGGCTTGTAAATTTTCCTTTAAAAAGCATAAGATTAAATCAATAGTTTATTAAACAAAACAAAATGAATAGCTTTTTTTTGGGAACCCCACTGATATCAAAAGCCCATTAAGGAGCTAGGCAAAAGAATTACATATCAAACCACTATATCCAATTTAGCGTTCCAATCAACTCTAGTATGAATTTGTTGTAGCTCTTTTGTACTTGCTCCTTGCTAGTTTTCTCAATAAGTAACTCTTAAAAAAAAGTAAAAATTCCAATTTATTGTTGGTAATTTTGCCCTAGTAGAGAATCAAGTAAATGAGAAAAATTTGATGTCGTTGAAAATTAACTCCTTGTTTGGTCTTTTGGAGGCAAATATCACATCATTTAGAAACCGCCAAATAGTCCATACTCCATAGGGCTGTTTGAACCACTACATCGAAGGCTTTGGACACTGTAGAAGAAAGGTTCACTTGACAAATAAACAAGCTTATTTTGGGTAGTATAAAAAAATTACAGCAGTTCTTTCGTAGTTTTACTGCGATGTTGCGATTTTATTGTTAAAAACAGGTATAAAAAGTGTACGTAAGAACTTTTTTTTTTTTTTTTTTTTTTTGTCAATTTAAGATTTAAGCAATTCAATAACTTCTAAACAATAACAAATAAAAGCATAAGGAAATATTATCCGTTTTTACAAAGCAAATTCAGTGTTCAACTTTCTCTGCAGTAAATGTTCTATTTGCTAGGGAATAATTCCTTCACAAGTGGTCAAAGGATCAAGCTTACAAAGTCAAGTTAAAGTGTAAAGAAATTCCCTAGCAAATTAACTTCTTCCTTAACGGGTATATATGCTCTATCTTTTAACATCATTATCGTTCAAAATAATATATACGATTTTTGGACAATCTACATTGTCCATTTATTCATATAATCTTCCTTACAGTGACTCGCCCAAATGCAGCCTAATAATCATATGACTTCATTTTTCTTTTTCGAAAGATTGGAATTTTGAAGTGGGGATCTTAGTTTGCTCGCTGACTTTGAACCCAAAATTTATTTCAAAGATTCAAACCTTAATTTAATCAAAACGTACGTGAGTCAAATATATAAACTCAAGAAAACTGAGCAAGCGAAACTCTACTCACTAAATTCTTTATGAAGATCCAAATAGTACTTGTAAGACTCTAACCTACATGTATTTTAATTACTGAGGTGACCGGATGTCCAACTTGTTCAATACTAACAAATAGACCAGATGCCCATCACTAGAACGTGCAATGACCAGGCATTATTGACGAACGATTCCATCGAAGATTTGTCTTAACTCTTAAACCAGACTTTAAATGTTCTGTTGGTAATCTAACGAACGAAACAAACAAACAAACTAAACAAACGAAGTGGAAGCTTTATTCCAAATTCTCAAACCAAATTCAAAATACCAAACAAAATTCTAATTCAAAATGTACCAAATTCTAATTCAAAAGATACAAAGAATTCTAAACAAACCATCATATAATGATTTATCAAACTTGTACGACAAGTCACACAAATTACCAAATTTACCAAACAACTTTTAAAGTTTAAGTCATTTTTCTAACAATCTCCATCATGACTTAAACTTCTCCACCTGCTTCAAATCAAATTCAAAGTTCCAAACGCGAGAGATACTAGCCAAATTCAAATCAAACGATCGATTCTCAAAAGCAATCAAAAACAAATTCGATCCAAAGCAAACGCTGATAACTTTAAAATGAACAATCAAATGTTAACCGACAAATTCAAAACGGTTAACCAAAAAAACAAATAGGTTCAAATGATCTTCACCAACAACAATCAAATTCAGTCAACCAACTTCAAAATCGCGATAAACGAAGATCCAAATTCCCACAACTAACAAATTCCCAAACGATCGATCAAAATTCAAGCGACTATAATCAAGTTTTCAAACACCAAATCGATCTACAAATTTCAAATATTAAATTCAAATTCTAATGATTCACTTATCTAATACGTATTACGGTCCAACTTCAAACTTATTATCCAAGTATTAAACAAATTCAAGTTATTTGATAACTTGACGAACGAGCTCAAATAATTCAAACACCCCAAATTTGATACGAATAGCAATTCGAATGACCTACTTATATGATTAGAATTATGATCTAAATTCAAATACAAATAACCTAATCGTAGGTTTGTCTTTGATGCGTATGGATTGCACCAGGCTTTACCTCTCAAGGGATCTCGAGAAGCTTACAACCCCACCAGGCAGTGTACTTGATCGATGTAGTATAGTATAATGACAAGTACCGGGGGATTGATCGTTCAGCTAGGAATAGTGTCGCTAGGATTAGAAAACCTAAAGACTAGGTCTAGAGATGAGGGATGATTCTTTTGTATTTTTTTAGTTTTTATAAAAGCAATTAAAAATCTCAGGTTTGAAGGAGTTGGACGGAATTAGTTGCTAGTCAACTAACCCAATTACTAAGATGCAATTAAAATAAAATACTAGAAATGAAAATAAACTAAATTATACTAAAGGTGTGAGCAATATATGATAGAATTGTGTTTACTTAGATTTCACTACTCCCTAGATATCTTTTACATGTTAATTACTTGTTACAGTTGCGTGAATGACGGATTATATTCCTTAATACCATTCATGGGGTGGCGTACTTACTTCCCCAATCCTATAAGCGCCTACTTCACTCCTATGTCGAGCCGGCTAAGAAGCTCCTAACATGGGATCACTAGAATTTGCTCATGCATTAAATACAACCAATAAAACCTAGTACACATCGGTTCATGTTTCCTAAGACGTTCAAGCATGTTACACAATAGAGATCTGCCAGTTTTCTTAAGCCTAACATTGAAATCATTCATCCAATACAACTACAAACAAGTAATCAACACATAATTAACATCTAGGTTTCATTACATCTAAGCAAACAAATGATAGATCTTGCCTAGCATGTTGAAATCAAGACAAGCATAAGATAAATTCAAACAACACATAGACATATTGAATGAATTAAGAGAAGACTTATCTCAATTGAAGATGAAAGGATTCAAGGGGTGAAAACCCTTGAAAATACTGTAAAATACGACATAGGGTTTACAAAGTTCGGCCCTAGTATTCTCCACACAAGTTCCTCTCTAACGAATGAAAAAATAGAAAACTATATATAGATTCTGAAAGGTGACGGCATCAAGAACAAGTCTCTGACGCCGTCATCTCGCCGCCAAATAGTTTCTCGGACTGCCTAGATCTGGGTTTGACGCCGTCATGTGTATCCCTTATGCAGGCCGTCACCATATTAACTCTTGACGCCCTTCTTTTGATGCCTTCAGGTTTTCACAGGGTCGTCACGGATTTTACTCTTGACGCCGTCAGGTTTTTTTTCTTGAAGCCGTCAGGTACTGTTCTCAGCATAGAAAATTAAGTCTTTGCCGTTTTCTTCACTTTTATGCTCAAAAAACGTCCAAAATGCCTTCTTTTTCAGAATTCACTCCCAAAGTACCCAAAATCACAAAAGGAACGATTTAGGGCAATATTTGATCAAATAAATTCAATTCAGGCTTAAATGACCCCTTAAAAGTGGTTCATTTTTTGCCTCATCATATACCCTTACACTTGAGATTTGCTTGTTCTCAAGCAAATGCGCTTTTATTCTAGTCAAAATACAAGTTAGGGGTCATTTAACACTAATATAAAAGTAATTACAATAAATAATCGTTTCACTAAAGACCAAAGACAAGCACGGAGGTCATATACTAGCACCTCACAAATAGTGTTTAGATACTCACATCTCTCGGGTGTAATAAAGTAATATCACAATATGGAAACGGAAAATATCTCTCACTACCTGTCATAACAAAATAGATTATCATAGGCTTGGGAAAGGATCAAACCTCCACCACATGGCGTAAGCACCTAGGATAAACTATCAAAGAGGTCTTTTTAAAGGGTTGTAACGTTAGGTGTAGGGATATGGAATACACGGTTTTGTTGGATATAGGCAGTCTTTACTGGTGGCGAGTTAACAATCTTGGTTAATTACATGTACAATATGGCGTTGCTAAGCCAAGCCTAGACTCGACTTAAGCTAATAAATCAAAAATAACAAAAACATAAAATAAACATAGAATGAAACGGGATGGTAGTCCGTATGTTTTTTCTCTTTTCTTTTTCTATTTTTTTTTTTGATTTTTTTTTTTTCGATTTTTTTTTTTTTTTTTTTTTTTTTTTTTGGCATACACTCTTACCCTACCATCCAAAATAATACATCATAGGGAATGAAAATTCCCCTTACACTTGAATTTTTACATACTTTACAATAAACTAATCTAATGACTCGAATTAAGAAAATCAAAACACTTGGAGTACTTTTAAGATTAACGTACATACGGGGGTAATAATATTATGTTCTTCCCCATTACTCCATAAAATAAGTACTTTACCCATGAGACCCAATCGTCCCAAAATAATATGTACAAGGATATGACTCGACTTAGCAACCATGTAATCAATTAGATAATTAACTTAGGGTTTAGCAAATAACAATAATGCACTAAAGATGAGTGCATACACGGAAGGCTAAGGCGATTTGCATGTACATTTAAGTGGGGTGTAACAAATTCTTCCTTTAAGTAAATTGCTTAAAGTTAGAAACGAAAAGATAGGCTCGGAGGGGTGTACTAGGGGTTTCGTGTACTAAAAATGAGTACAACGCTAAGGGTGTGGGAAAAATTAGTTGACTTAACTAGCCAAATAATATGACATAAATGGTCAAGTAATTATGATACGAGTTTAACACAAGGGTGATCCTAATGCCTCTTATCATGTAGTAAATCCTACTACACGAATGTAGTCTCACTAGCGGTCTTGGGATGCATCACTAACGCAAGTTCTAGAATCTAAATGCTACCGGTACACTCATAAGCACTAATAGTAAATGTTTTTCCTATCAAATCTAAAGGCGAACCTCACATATTTGGGTGGAAAATTTTTCGGAATAGTTCAGTTTTGTGCTAGTCATACAATCTCCTATCCATGAGACGCTTGCTATGGCTAAAGTTTCACTCCTAAATGTTGTAAAAAAATTTAAATTTGGCGCTAAAATTACACTAACAAGTATTTCTCATAGTTTTATTACACATCTACTATCAAACAAACAAACTCAAGTGAAAGTGTATCTGTAAGGTATCATCATTTTACCCTCCCCTTACACTTAGGATGAACATTGTCCCCAATGTTCAAGTAAAGAATGTAAAAGTGAAATAAGTAAAAAGAATGAAATCAAATACTCCCCTGATTCGCTCGGTATGGATAATAAGGTGGTCAGGTTAGATCTTCCTCCAAGAAAATGAACAATCAAAGCTTCCCTTCCAGAATATAAATCATCTTCTTGTCATACATAACCTGTAAAAACCTGAGAAAACAGACAAGGCAACCTCGCATAAAATCGGCGGCAATCTACATATGCTAATAAATCCTAGAAAACAAAATAAGATATAATGCTTGTGGAATGATGTTTGCAGATTTCCTGGAGATTATAAAACTAATAATTCAACAAAAACTTTAAGACTCCGTTAGAAAAACAAAACTGGTAAAATTTCCAGATTTTTACACGTAACTCATGACGCCGTCAGAAGTGACCTGCAGAAATTCTTATGTTAAGTTTCCGGAAAATTTCTGGAAAAACTTGGTCCTACTTCCTGGAAAATCCTGCAAAACATCATTATGACTCGATACAAGCATTTGACTCTAACAAATACGAATATACATGTTCACTTAATATTGTGGAGAATCATGATCGGTTTTGTTTCTTAAAAACATATTTGGGGTTTCCCCTTACAATTATCTTTTGTAAAAATACCTTTGGATGAAGTTAAGACTAAGCCAAACAAAAAAGTAAAGTATTTTCACTATTTTAGTTTTGAAACATGATCTACCAACAATAAAAATAAAGCATGCATACGGAAGCAAATAACAAACAAACAAAAATAAAAATCACACAAAACATGGGTTGCCTCCCAAGAAGCGCTTTTCTTTATTTATGAGTCTTGTAGCTAGACTCAAGGTCATGGGTTACTACGTGACCTCATTATCAAACGTTACATCCTCCTCACTAATCATCTCATTATTATTTTCTTGATAATGTTTTACACGTTGTATGTTGACAGTAAATTCTCTACCTTCATCGTCTAATAACACAACGGCTCCAGTTTTTGAGGAACTTTTCACCGTAAATGGTCCATACCATCTAGACTTGAGTTTTCCTGGAAATAACCTTAACCGAGAGTCGTACAATAGGACTTTGTCTCCTTCTGAAAATTCCTTGGGTTTCATAATTCTTTGGTCATGCCAACTTTTTGCCTTCTCTTTATATGTAATGGAGGACTCATAAGCTTCTAATCTAAGCTCATGAAGCTCGTGTAATTGCAAGAACCTATTGATTCCGGCAATTGTATAATCGAAATTACATGCCTTAAGCTCCAAATAAGCCTTATGTTCTAATTCTACTGGAAAGTGACATGCCTTACCATACACCATGTGAAACGGGGTCGTTCCAATGGGTGTTTTGTAGGCGGTTCGGAATGCCCATAAGGCCTCGTCAAGTTTAAATGACCAGTCTTTTCTATTCTGACTAACAGTTTTTTCTAGTATTCTTTTAATAGCCCTGTTTGTGTTTTCGACCTGGCCATTGGTTTATGGATGATAGGCGGTGGAATATCGATGGGACACCCCATACCTCCTCATGACCTTTTCCATTTGCAAATTGCAAAAGTGGGTCCCCCTATCACTGATGAGGGCTTTAGGAATCCCGAATCTAGCGAAAAGCTTTTTCAGGAAATGAATAACCACCCTGGCATCGTTGGTCCTAAGGGCTTGTGCCTCTACCCACTTTGAAACATAATCGATGGCAACTAAAATGTATTCGTTCCCCCCTGAAGATGGAAAGGGTCCCATGAAGTCAATTCCCCAGACATCGAAAACCTCACATACTTGTATAAAATTCTGAGGTGCTTCGTCCCTATGTGATATGTTCCCGGCCCGTTGACATGCATCGCATGCCTGTACCATTTCTTTGACATAACGGAAAATTGTGGGCCAATAGAATCCCGCGTCGAAAATCTTTCGGGCGGTGGTGCTTATCCCATGATGCCCTCCAGAGGGACCAGAGTGACATTCCCTCATAATCTTTACTGCCTCACTCTCCGAAACACAACGTCTTATTATTTGGTCAGGACACCTTCGGAATAAAAATGGTTCATCCCAGAAGTAGTATTTTAACTGAGAAAAGAACCTTTTCCTTTCGTACCTAGTCAGGTGTTCTGGAACGAGTCTGCTTGCGAGATAGTTAGCAAAATCGGCGTACCAAGGCTCCGAATCAGTTATTAACATGAGTTGTTTGTCAGGAAATGAATCCCAAATCTCACTTCTATCGTGCTCATCCAAGGGATTTTCAAGACGAGATAGATGATCTGCGGCCAGATTTTCTGCCCCCCTCTTATCACGAATCTCAACATCAAATTCTTGTAACAACAAGATCCACCGAATTAGTCGTGGCTTAGCATCTTGCTTAGCAAAAAGATATCGAAGAGCCGAGTGATCAGTGAAAACGACCGTCTTTGAAAGCACAAGATATTGCCGGAATTTGTCGAATGTGAACACCACGGCTAACAATTCTTTTTCGGTGGTAGAGTAATTCTCTTGAGCGGGATTCATGGTTTTGCTAGCGTAGTAAATAGGTTGGAATAGCTTATCACGCCGTTGGCCTAATACAGCCCCGACAGTGAAATCGCTAGCGTCGCACATGATTTCAAACGGTAACTCCCATTTGGGTGTAATCATGATTAGAGCTTGTGTGAGCTCCTTTTTTAAGAGATCGAATGCATCCTTGCATTCTTGGAAGAAATCGAAAGGAGCATCCTTCATTAGCAATTGAGTCATTGGCCGAGCTATTTTGGAGAAGTCTTTGATGAATCTCTGATAAAACCCGGCGTGCCCCAAGAAGCTGCATATTGCTTTAACAGTCGTGGGATATGGTAACTTAGATATAGCTTCAACTTTAGCTTGGTCCACCTCTATCCCATTCCCTGAGATCTTATGTCCTAACACTATCCCTTCTGTTACCATGAAATGACACTTTTCCCAGTTTAACACCAAGTTGGTTTCCTCACAGCGTTTAAGCATTTTTTCCAGATTAGCAAGACAACGGTCAAAGGAGTTCCCGAAGACCGAAAAGTCATCCATGAAAATTTCCATGCTGTCTTCCATAAGTTCGTGAAAGATTGCGGTCATGCATCGTTGAAAAGTGGCGGGGGCATTACACAGCCCAAAAGGCATTCTTTTGTAGGCAAACGTTCCATAAGGGCAAGTAAACATGGTCTTTTCTTGGTCCTCAGGTGCTATGGGAATTTGAAAATATCCTGAGAATCCATCCAAGAAACAATAGTACTCGTGCCCAGACAATCTCTCTAACATTTGGTCAATGAATGGTAAGGGAAAGTGATCTTTCCTCGTGGCATCATTGAGCTCTCTATAATCGATGCAAACCCGAAATCCAGTAACTGTTCTTTGGGGTACCATCTCACCCTTGTCGTTCTTAACTACAGTCATTCCACCCTTCTTAGGTACAACCTGTACAGGACTAACCCACGGGCTATCCGAGATTGGGTAGATCAATCCTGCATCCAGAAGTTTGATGACTTCTTTCTTTACAACTTCTTTAATGTTGGGGTTCACCCTCATATGGGGTTGCACGGTAGGTTTATAATCTTCTTCCATGAGAATCTTATGCGTGCAAAAAGTTGAGTCAATCCCCTTAATGTCGGCTACACTCCATGCAAGCACTCCCTTATATTTCTTTAGGACCTCTAAGAGTTTACCTTTTTGTTCATGTTCGAGGGAGGATTTTATGATTACCGGTAGTTGATCCTCTCCGTGAAGGAAGGCGTACTCTAAATGGTTAGGAAGTTTTTTAAGATCTAGCTCAGGTGGTTCGATAATAGAAGGCTTAAGCTTGTTTTCGGGTTTTCGGAGCTCGAGATGCTCAGTAGCCTCTTGTCTAGGGTAGAAGGAGACTGCACCGACATCCTCCATATTTTCCACCTCTAACAAAGGGAGAAAACTCTCATCCCGTAACCAGCCTTCCTAGATTTGTTCATCAACACAGCCATCAATGACATCCGTGAGTTCATCGACCTCTCCAATGAAATAGAGCCGGTTAGCCGCTTCGAGAGAGAGATCCATAGTGTCCTTAATGTCAAAGGTTAAGCTATCGGTTCCTACTCGTAAGGTTAACTTGCCATCATGAACATCAATGACTGCACGAGCGGTAGCAAGAAATGGTCTCCCTAAGATGATGGCTACCAAGTCATCCTCCTCCATCTCTAAGATTACGAAGTCGACCGGGAATTTGAATTTCCCAACCTTGACTAGCACATTCTCACATATCCCTAAGGGGTATTTGACAGATCTATCGGCTAGTTGGATGTTCATACGGGTAGGCTTCAATCCAGAGTATCCTAGTTTAAGGAACATAGAGTGAGGCATGAGGTTGATACTCGCCCCCAAATCGGCAAGAGCATTCTTAATTGATAGAGATCCTATAGAGCAAGGCAAGGTGAAGTTGCCTGGATTGTCTACCTTCTTTGGTAGCCCTCGATGGGTTACCACCGAACATTCTTCCCCCAGGGTCACAAGACCCTCGAGTTTCTTTCGGTTGGCGAGTAATTTTTTAAAGTATGCGCTGTACTTCGGCATGTGATAACAAGCATCAAGGAGGGGTATGGTGACTACTGAGTCTTTTAGGTATGACAAGAATCTCTTGTTATCATTCTCAGTTTTCTGGTTTTTTAGTCGGGATGGGAATGGGATTCCCATAGGTTGGTTAGGTAGGGTTGATGAGGAGGGGATCTCCAAGAGAGGCCGTTCGGGAGCTTCGCTGCTCACATCCCCTTCCTCTTCGCGAGGCTTGTTTGGATCGGGGGTGATAGGGTGCGTGTTCGGGAAAGGGGGGTCCTTGGTTGTTGTTCCAGCTCGAGTGGTTATCGCGAGCATCAGGTCTTTTTGGCTTAATGGCGGCATTTCTAGGTTATCGAGGGTGGAGTTGAGCTTGTTGAACCATTCTCCGATATCATTCTGTTGCTCATCGACTAGTTCATCAAGACCTTTTAACTGTAAGCATTTTTCTTGAGTGAAGTGACCAAGGTCATCTTCAAAAGTGCTCCTGATTCTGAATTCAGGTCCTTCCTCTCCTTCTTTTCTCTTTACCAGATTCCCCCAGAGGGTGTAATCGTCGTTTTGGTAAAAAGGCAGAAGGGAGGGATCAGCATAGATGTCACCTCCTGAGAGGCATGCATGTTCAGTCGTGGTTTCTCCTCCGCATTCCTCTACCTCATACGGGCCCCCACAATAGTCGCATATCAAGTAAGGATTTGAAAGTTGTTTAGGTAACTGCGACCCAGCTAGGTATTCCATTCTTTTCTGAATTTTTCTTAACCGATCTGAAGAGGTTGAAGTGATTTCAGACATGCTGACAGTCGACTCAGGTTCATCCCAAGTGTCATCCTGGTCTTGAGCATATTCCTCAATCCTATCCCATCCTTCCTCGGCACTAAGATTGGCTAATCTCCCTTTTCTAGAATTGTTGATTCCGTTCCGATCATTTGAGGAGACATTGTCGTAGAAGATTTAGACCAAAAGCCAAAGTTCGATGCCATGATGGGGAACTTGTCTTATTAAGTCCTTAAATCTAATCCACGATTTATGGAAGGGTTCATCCTTCCCTTTTCGGAAGCGGAGGATCCTATCTCTAAACGCTGAAGTTTTCCCAGGTGGAAAGAACTTCTCATAGAACTTGGATATGAGTTGTTCCCATGTGAAAATAGATTCAGAAGGAAGTTTATCATACCACTCTTGGGCTTTTTCATAGAGGGTGAAAGGGAAGAATCATAATCGGGACGTGTCTCTAGTAGCCCCATCCGTATGGAGGGTGTCTACTATTTTCAAGAAGTCCTTAATGTGTTGAATCGGGTCATCATCATCTAACCCACAAAACTTGCACACACTTTGGACAAGCCAAACATCGGTCGCATGCAAGACCTCATTGGTGTGTTCGTTTGGGTAGACAATGGCGTTTGAGAAGCTACGAGGGTTTGGGGAGGAGTAATCCTTAAGGCGCTTAGGAGTGGGAGTTGCGGGGGTACTCATCTCGTTGTTGGGTTGGGAGCTAGGGGTTGTAAGGTGATTTTCCGAATTTTTTTCCGAAAGGGGTGCATCAAAATCGATGGCTATGCTAGATGGTTCAGGTGTTGAGTGAGATAGTCTTAGCCTACGCATTTCTCTATCGGGTTCTGCATAAGGCAAGACAAGGTCTCTAGCGGAACTACGACTCCTAGTGATCCTAAGGTTAGAGAATTCGTCGGTTGCCATAATGGCAGATGGTAAAGAGTTACGAACAAAAACACGAAGAAATATGATAGACTAAAGAAAACCTAAAAATAAAAATAAAATCTTACTAGAAAGGAATCTAGCAAGTAGACCTAATAAAAAGAGATTCTAACCTAGACAATAACTATTCCCCGGGCTGCGGCGCCAAAAACTTGGTAGCGTAGGGATTGCACCAGGCTTTACCTCTCAAGGGATCTCGAGAAGCTTACAACCCCCACCAGGCAGTGTACCTGATCGATTTAGTATAGTATAGTGATAAGTACCGGGGGATTGATCATTCAGCTAGGAATAGTGTCGCTAGGATTAGAAAACCTAAAGACTAGGTCTAGAGATGAGGGATGATTCTTTTTGTATTTTTTTAGTTTTTATAAAAGCAATTAAAAATCTCGGGTTTGAAGGAGTTGGGCGGAATTAGTTGCTAGTCAACTAACCCAATTACTAAGATGCAATCAAAATAAAATACTAGAAATGAAAATAAACTAAATTATACTAAAGGTGTGAGCAATATATGAGAGAATTGTGTTTACTTAGATTTCACTACTCCCTAGATATCTTTTACATGTTAATTACTTGTTACAGTTGCGTGGATGACGGATTTTATTCCTTAATACCATTCATGGGGTGGCGTACTTACTTCCCCAATCCTATAAGCGCCTACTTCACTCCTATGTCGAGCCGGCTAAGAAGCTCCTAACATGGGATCACTAGAATTTGCTCATGCATTAAATACAACCAATAAAACCTAGTACACGTCGGTTCATGTTTCCTAAGACGTTCAAGCATGTTACACAATGGAGATCTGCCAGTTTTCTTAAGCCTAACATTGAAATCATTCATCCAATACAACTATAAACAAGTAATCAACACATAATTAACATCTAGGTTTCATTACATCTAAGAAACACATGATAGACCTAGCCTAGCATGTTGAAATCAAGACAAGCATACGATAAATTCAAACAACACATAGACATATTAAATGAATTAAGAGAAGACTTATCTCAATTGAACATGAAAGGATTCAAGGGGTGAAAACCCTTGAAAATACTGTAAAATACGACCTAAGGTTTACAAAGTTCGGCCCTAGTATTCTCCACACAAGTTCCTCTCTAATGAATGAAAAATAGAAAACTATATATAGATTCTGAAAGGTGACGGCGTCAAGAACAAATCTCTGACGCCGTCATCTCGCCGCCAAATAGTATCTTGGACTGCCTAGATCTGGGTTTGACGCCGTCATGTGTATCCCTTATGCAGGCCGTCACCATATTAACTCTTGACGCCCTTCTTTTGATGCCTTCAGGTTTTCATTGGGTCGTCACGGATTTTACTCTTGACGCCGTCAGGTTTTTCTTCTTGACGCTGTCAGGTACTGTTCTCAGCATGGAAAATTAAGTCTTTGCCGTTTTCTTCACTTTTATGCTCCAAAAACGTCCAAAATGCCTTCTTTTCAAGAATTCACTCCCAAAGTACCTAAAATCACAAAAGGAACGATTTAGGGTAATATTTGATCAAAGAAATTCAATTCTGGGCTTAAATGACCCCCTAAAAGTGGTTCATTTTTCGCCTCATCAGTCTTCAAACAAACAATCTTCGAGCTAATATCTTCAAACGGATTTAAAATCCCATAAGCTATCTAATATGTTTCAACTTGTCAATAAACAAATGCAATCTAATATGTTTCAACAGATTCAAAAGAAACCAAGCATATTCCAAAATCCGATTACCAAACGGCCCACAAACTGAAAGCAATAGCCCACCCTTAATCCAATACTAAGCCCAACTGGTGAAAACAAATGGATGGAACAAACGAATACCAATTGGAATAGGAATCAATAATACAAAAATCTATTGCCATGACTATAAATAAAGTAGGTTCCATGCGAACAAAACAATCAAATATCATATCACAAATCCGAACTTTTTTTTTTCTTTTTCTTCTTCATAGCTAACTAACCTAGTTGTGATACCACTTGTTGGTAATTCAAAAGACGAAGCCCTAATATATTCAAACGGATTTAAAATCCCATAAGCGATCTAATATGTTTCAACTTTTCAATAAACAAATGCGATCTAATATGTTTCAACAAATTCAAAAGAAACCAAGCATATTCCAAAATCTGATTACCAAACAGCCCACAAGCTAAAAACAATAGGCCAAATTCTGATACAAATGGTCAAAAACAAAAATCCATTCACAAAACCTGAATCCAATACCAAGCCCATCTGGTGAAAACAAATGGATGGAACAAATAAATACCATTTGGAATAGAAATCAACAATACAAAATCTATTTCCATGAATATAAATAAAGTAGGACCATGCGAACAAAACAATCTAATATCATATAACAAAAGAATGAACACTCCAAACTTGTATCAAATGAACGAAACAAGCAAACAAAGTCAACAAACTAACTAGAAGCTTTATTAAAAATTGAAAAACTAAATTCAAAGTACCAACAAAATTCTAATTCAAAAGGTACAAAGAATTCTAAACAAACTGTCATCAACAAGTCACACAAATTACTAAATTTACCAAACAACCCTTAAAGTTTACTTTTCTAAAATGTTCCTTATATAGGTAAACTTTAATTTCTCTTCGTATGTTGTTCCTTTTATAGTGATTACAACTTAAGATAACTAAGTTAAATAACTCTACATGTAACCTTATGAGGTGTTTAAATAGTTTATGGTAATAATACATAAAGCACACTACAACAATTTCAGCTTTTTGTTAGAGGCACTATTTAGCGACGACGCATGTCATCGTGAAAGGTACCATGGGGACTATATTTTCGACGAAGCTTTTTGTCAAAAGTTTGACCACGGGCCCTCACTTTTAGCGACGACACATGTCGACTCTAAAAGTGTTTATTAATAAAATAATACATCTTTTTATTATACAATTTTTTTTTATTAAAAGTAAAAATTATCTCGCATGCTAAAAAAATAACCTGCCAAAATCTTTAACGACGAAAACCGTCGTCAGTAAATGTATATACGGATTAAATAATATTTCTTTTCCGGTTAAATAATTTAATTTTATTAAAAGATAGTTTAAAAAATAATTAAATAATAGTTTTTTAATGGGTATATACCTTTAGCGACAACACATGTCGTCGCTAAAGGTTTAAACCATTTAAATATTTATTTAAAATTGTATACATTTGTTAAAATTAAGTTTAAAAAATATACTATAAAATAGTTTATTGAAAAAAATAA
The DNA here is from genome assembly GCA_030686995.1 of Artemisia argyi. NCBI lineage: Eukaryota > Viridiplantae > Streptophyta > Magnoliopsida > Asterales > Asteraceae > Artemisia > Artemisia argyi. Next base: position 128,191,545 of record CM060691.1, read on the forward strand.
TATTTTACTATTTATTAAAAAATTGGTAGTTAGAATGTGTTTAAGTTGTAAAGGTAATAATAATGACAATAATAATAATAATAATAATAATAATAATAATAATAATAATAATAATAATAATAATTGTGGAAAACTAGAAGGGGTTGAATAGTTTCCCGGTTTTTTAAGTTAATTATCTTGTAAAAATTTACGTTTAATCAAAGATCTAAATTACAAGACAATATATAATATGCAAGAGTAACGAAAGAAACAAACAAACCACAACACAATAGTTTATCGTGGTTCGGCTACAAGGACTCTTTTTCCTTGCCCTATTACACGCCTCGAGTATCCAACTCGAGAGTTTCTTTCACTAGTCAACAAGCTCCTTTCACCGACGGAGAAAACCTTACACGTCGCTTACACAAGATTACCGACACAAAGCTAGATATCGAGTTCTTTTACAAGGGTACAACCACTCCCGTCACACTATGTATTTTAAGGCCTAAAATACTAACTGATCACTACTGAATATACACAATCAAATGAAGTATAGACTGCACGAAGTCTATACAATGCTAAGCTAACAAATCTTGCAACATTGTGATTAATAATACTTGTAACTTTGATACGAACTTGTGAACTTCTTTGCTACAAGAGAACTTCACACAAATAAAATGTTAATGAGGTAGATAAATGATATGAGTATGTATGTGCAAAGTATATATGAGAAGTGATGAAAGATTTCTTGCAAGTGGCATGGTATTTATAGCCAAACAAACTAGACCACTGGCGGATCCGGCGGAACCCAAACAAGGGTTCCGCCCTTGTAACCACAGGGTTCCGCCAGTGAAATGTCAAATCAAGCTTCTTCAAGTCAACATACAATAGATAGAGTAAGAGACCATCTATAATGTGTAAGAAACAATGTGTAAGAAGTCTTATGGAAAGTCAAACACTCAATCTTTCCATAAATGCACATGTTACATTTTCTATATTTAGAAATATGAAAATGTTATGTTAAATGTGAAATGTAAATGTAGCAAATAAAGTCTAGTTGTGCAAGACTAAAACTAAAATCATGTTTTACTAAAAAACTAAAGTTTACACTTTGTCGTTAACAAAACTTAGCAAAGATCGTAAAATATAAATAACGTTTTTAGGCGATATTTGTATTAACAATCTCCCCCTTTGTGTTGATGACAAAACATAAACTTTATTTTTAAGTAAATTACTAATTATAGTGTTAAGTCTTTAAAAGTTTTGTATTTAAACTTGTTTTACTTATTTGATGAAAACCATTTAAGAATATAAGTTTAAATATATTTTCTCCCCCTTTTTGTCGAAACAAAAAGAAGAGTTGCGAAGCGGACAAATGCAAGTGCTCCCCCTTGGACAACACTCCCCCTAAATGAAGTGCCAACTTAGGAAACATGGATTTTGAACCTACAACAAAAAGAGTTAGTTGGTGATAATAACACACGACAAATCGTGTAGTCACAACATAATATAAGAATAGAAACAATCACAATCACAACTCATATAAGGTCAACCAACAATGCAAACAAGATAGTAGAAAAGATGTCATTCCAAGTAAAATTTGACTTTTTAAAAGTCAAAGACAAGAAATGAAAAATATCTTCCACTTTTAGAAATAAAAAGAAAAAAAAAAATAACAAAGAAATAAAATCCTACTTCTATAAGTGGATGTCTCCCAACATTTTCCTAAATGGGGCAAAGCCTCCATAGTATGCTCTAAGAGTCATTTGGGTGTGAGAGAGCATCCAACGTTCAAAAATATGTTGTAGAGCAAAGCAGGTTTCATCTTAGACTTGGTGGAGCATGATTTTTATGCTCTCACTTATTTTAGCCGCCCGCTCACAATGTGAGCAACCATGGCGGGGATTGGGTAGGATTTGATCATGGGATGATGGTTGAGGTGGTGGAATGGTTGCGGTTTCTTTGGAGGAGGAAGGGTTTACAACGGATGCAAGCAAGGTGGTTTGAAACTCCATGGCTTGCTGGAAATGGTTATCCACCATGCTTTTGAAAGCATAGAGGTTATCAAGGCGGTCGTTGATTTCCTCGTGGGAGTTTAGAGGGTTGTTCCATAACGACGCTTCAATTTCCTCATATGAGGGAAAGAGGGACTCAAAGTGCTGGGAATGGGATTGTGGTTGTGATACTTGAGGTTGTGGTGGTTGGTGTTGTTCTAAGTGAGGTTCTTCATAGAGAGGTCCATGGATGTCTTTGTAGATGGGGTGAAACAACAAGGGTTTAGGTTGTGAAGGTTGTTCTTGTGGTGGTGGTTCTTGTTCAAACAGGACATTGGGCTCAAAGAATGCCCGTGTGTGTTCATGTGTCATTCGTTTGATAGAAGCAAACGAAGGCAAGGGTGGTGGATTTTGTGATCTATTATCCTCAGGATTGTCTAGAAAAGGATATGGTGATGTTAGTGGAGTTCCAAAGAGTTCCATTGGTTCAAGTTTTTGGTGATTTAGGTGGTGATGGAGACTTGGTTGGTTGAGTTGGAGCCGGTGGTGGACTTGGATCAATGGGTGTCTTTGTTTATGGTAGAGTGGTGATAACTTGATTGAATTTTGGTGATGGTGTGGGAGTTGCAAGATTAAGAAAGTTTTCGTCTTTGATAGGTGAGGAAATGATTAGTGGTGATTCATCCGAAGATGAGGAGCTAAGGTTGATGGTGGTGTTGCAACAAAATGGTTTTACACTTATGCGTGTGGTTCTCCTAATGGGTCAAGATGGTGGAGAGGTGATTGTTGACTTTGTCATTGTCAAAATGGTGGTGTAGAAGATTAGATTCATAGATTAAGATGGTGATGGTGTGATTTGGAAGTGTTCTAAGATGGTCAAATTTATAGAGTTGAAGAATTGTGGAAAGGAGTGTTTGGATTTGATGTTCTACCATACAAAAGTTGAGGATTCTAATGATTTGGAAGAGTTATGAAGGTTGTCAAATCATTGAAAGTCAATCCAATGAAAATGGTGGAGTAAGAAGACAAACATTTGCACTAAATGCTTAGTGGTCTTGTCATAGTGTTTTGGATTAGATGTCCCACGGATACCAAGGAACCTTTAAAAGGGTTCCTTGCCTTATAGGCAAGGGTTCTTTGGGTTGGTTATGATTAAATTTGATTTTTGGCGGGGAAGAGGTTTCTAGTGGTTCTAGAGGCTGAGATTGATCCTAATGTACTTATCAAGTAATGAGAAAGGATTTGCTAACTAAAAACTCTAATTAGGAGTTGTGGGAAATATGGAATTTTGAAAAGTTAAAAAAATCCGCAGGTGTCTGGCGGAACCCTACGACATCAAAGGCGGAACCCTGTTTTGGGTTCCGTCAAATCCGTTGGGCCAAAACTGGGTAACCCAGAAATTTAGATTGGCGGAACCCTGTTTTTGGTTCCACCAGTTCCGCCAGACCCCAAAAACTGGACTGACCAGGTTTTTCTTCATCGAGACGATTTCCAATTTTTCCAAAAATTCTTAAAACATAAACTTAAATATAAATCTGATTAGGAAATCCAAAAATTAGATATAGAAACACTCTTAGCGCTGGACTTTGACCGGGGGCTAGCAAATTTCACTATACTTAGTGAAATTTTTTATAGATATGAAAATTTGACAACATGGCAAATGTTGTCATCCTGCATAATTGTTAGTACAAACATGTTCTAGACATAACCAAATATCCCTACAAATACATCAATCCATGAAACAATGTATTAAACATCCAAATTGTTCAAATGACACGTAGTGCCAAACACTACTTCACACACACTCTCATTGGCGATCGACCTTCTTCTTGAGCTTTCCAAGGAACCTCCCAAGACATTTGAACATCCCCTTAGTTTGCTTGAATTCCTCCGACTCATTCGGAATATTTGGAAGTTGTGAAACGTATTCAAGAGGTGGGAGCCTAGAGTTGGGTAACGTATCATCTTCACTCATTGAAGAATATAATGAGGAAGTATGAGGATGAGAACGTTTCCCTTGGGTTTTGTAGACTCTCTTATCACTTAGTGGGACAAATGTGTATGGGATAAGAGAGTAGTCTAGGCGAAGACCTCTAGGAGTTGGAGGAATAGGAGCAAGGTGCCTATAGAGACGGGTCAAGAGCATTCCATATGGCATAGCCATTGTGCCTTGCACGGGAATGTCGGCCATTCTTTTGGCCATGTAGTAGGCCAAGTTGAAGGGTTGGCTAACAGACAAAGAGTAGAGCATGTAGCAAAGGCAAACATTGATATGATCCCGGTTTCCTATGGTGCTAATGAAATTGGCTCTAAGGAGTTCTTCCCATTTCTTAAATTGAGGCTTGAGCTCATTGAGTTCTATACCATAAGGATCCTTGTTGACCTCATTTCCGGAACGGGTTCACCTAGTGTCGGAGGTCCTAATGAAAAGGTGATCACGAAGTACATCCTTGGATACAAGAGGAGTATCATATTGATGAATGCGGTCAATGAGGGTGTCAAGAGTTGAGAGGGTATGTTTGTCGGTGTAGATGCAAGTACCACGGTTTGGAACACCTAGGATTTGAGCAAATTCATTGAGAGTGAAGGAGTATTGGTGACTACTAATCATGAAGTTTATTGACATGCGACCATACTCATCGGTGGAAAGAGTGACGAATGCATAGAATTCTAGAATGAACCTAGGACAAATAGGCTCGTCGATTTCTAAGAGACAATCAAAGTTGATGGCGGCAAGTTCCGTATGCGTGATGATTCCTAGAAAAATAAAATTTCACATTTTAGTCTAGGTTATGATTGGTTCTGAACGGTCAACTAAGTTTCCCAAGTGATGGTCGACCTAGTCAAACGTCTAAAACCAACTAACCAAGGAGTACAGGGTATTCCCGGGTCGTTATGTCCCAGCGAGGTAAGCAATTGTATTAAAAAACATTTTAAGTGATCGGGTGATTTAACAGGAGTATCAGGAATTTGATTTGAATGGTTAAACTATGGGATTATGATGGAAAATGACTTAGAAACACTTTATTAACAATTACTGATGATCAGATTATCTAGAAACGTAAGTTAACCTAAAAACGCGCGTTTGAATTAAAAATAACGCGAACGCGCAAAAATAAAAGTGAAACGGGAGTAAACAAAGTCCTACGAACGAGAAATTTATATTTTTACAATTCTAATGACTTAAGAAAATTTTTAGAAAAAGAAAAATAATTTTTACACTATTTAATTAATTACTATTAATTAATTACTAATTATTAATTACTTTTTAACTAACTAAATTATCCTAAATTATGAAAATTAACTAGAAAAATGAAAATAAAATTTAGAAAAATCTAAAATAATATAAAAATAATTTTGAAACAGAAAAACTATTTTCTTACTTTTTAATTAATTTACTAATAATTAAAAACTAATTATTTAATTGATTTAAATTAAACTAAATTATAAAAAATACTAAATGATTACAGAAAATTCTAAAAAAAATCCTAAAAATCTATTTTGATACCAGAAGCCTAAGAAAAATTTAAGAACAATTGTTGCTTATAAATAAGCAGAAAATAAGCTAAGATAGCTTAAATAGAAGCTATCACTTCTAATTTTTTTTGTCTTTTTCAAATTTTTCTTTTACCAAACTGTTTTACCACTAAAAACTAGCACTATTTGTGAAGACACTTTTTATACAACTCAAAATTAAGCTCTATGCAACTCAATAAGCAAAATAGTCCAATGTTTGAGCTTATTTGGATTATGGAATTTTGAAAAAGCTTCACAATGTTACACAAACTAAGGTGAACCAACAACCAAAGCTAATGAGTGGAAATAAGCTAAACTAGATCAGATAAATTCACAAAATAAGCAAGAAACACTGAATAAGCAATTAACAAAAGTTGCAGGCCAAACAGTCCCCTGCAGTCAACTTTGAGGACAAATTCAGCTTATTCAATAAGCTGAAAAGTGCAAGTTAAGCACTGAGATAGTAAGCTGGGGTGGTGGGCTTTCCAAAAAGGCAAATCTCACACAATGGGGTTCACTAAGGAGCTTATGAAAAAGCCTCACCCACACTGCAAGTTCAGGGTACACAGAAATGGGACAAGGTCAAAAAGCAAATACACTTATCAAACTAACTGAGAAGCTCAAAACAAGCTAAAAACCTACAAGCTAAGCATAAGGGCAGTCCAAAGATTCCAGTATCACAAGCTAATTCCAACTAAAGGGCTAACAAAAGACTTGTGAAAATGTGTACCCAAAACTGACTTCTCAGCTCAAAGGGTGGTGTTGGACAAATTCCAAGGCAACAGCAGCCCCACCAAATAAGCTGAAAAGTCACAAATAAGTTTTAACTCTAAAAATTTGGTTTATTTGCTTTCAAATTAACCAACATTCAGGACTTGAGGACCTTTGGGGAAGAGTTTAGGTCTAACTGAAAATGGGTCAGTTGGGCAAAATCTTGGGTGCAGGGCATCTCAGGTCTGAGGGCCTTACTTTGAGCTTATGCACAATCCAAAGAAAAATTTATAAAAATCAACTGATTGCAGGTTCTTGTAGTTTAGATTGCAGACTTTAATCTCAATACTTTTCAAAGTTCAATTCTCACTTGAAAATTCAAGAAAAATACTCCAATTTTTAGAAAAATCTGCTTTGCTAGTATTTTTGACTTTTTGTTTACTTGAAAGAGTTGACTATTCTGAGATTCAAATGATCATAGACACTTAAATATGTTATCCTAACCTACAATAAGACTATAATTAACTAAATTACCAATTTTTATACCTAAAACTAAGATTTGGACCTCTCTTATCCTAACAGTTAACAGCTTCTAAATTTGTACACTAGTTTTTACTTTCTAACTAAATAACTTCAAGTTTCCTGACTGAACTGAGCTCCTAGAACCTAAGTATGCTTATACAAACATAAACTACCAACAAAACTCACTTGTGCTCAGTGAGACAACCTGATCCAAACACTCCTAATCTAGCTTGCTGATTGGAGTTATACACAACAAATCAAAAGGCTTACACTAATAAACTGAAACACTAATTTATACTGGGCATAAATAAGCAGAAATGAACTTGAAATAACTATTAAAACCAACAATACATATTAAGCTTGAACAATTGGAGAAAAGCTTACAACTGAGCTATGCCACAGACTCAAGAGAACCAGAACCAAAATGAATGGAACACAACCTATATGCCCCCCTGGGCTTTAAACCTCACTCATTCCATGCTCCTTCTTCCACCATCTCAGCAATCTGACAGATGCATTCCTTTTCTTCTCATATATTTTTTTTCTTTTTCTTATTGAATAAATTTTTTGTGTTTAACTTTTGGTTTACTGAGAACTAAAATGAGTTTTTGAAATCCTTGAAGCAATCAATGACAACTTTGAATAAGATTAAAAGCTTAAAATTGAAAGGCACAGGCTGAGAATTCTGAGAAACTAAATTACTTTCATTGATATTGAAAAGGTTTACAAGTTAACTGAATTACATAAAACTACTTGAAAATTACTTGACTACTCCCTAACTGCCTTCTCAGGCTTACAAATAAACTACTTATACTAATAAATAAAAATAAAAGGAGACTTGAACCAGGCTGTCTTTTCTTCCTTTTTCCACTTTTTTTCCTCTTTGTCTCTTGCTTTTGTGTGTTGTCTTTGTACCCTAGAAATATCTCTTAGCCCTTTGTTTGCTGCTCCCTTCATTCAGCCCTAGATTAAAGTTGGTGTTATATGAAGGTGGGGGACAGTTAGGGTGCAAATTAGGGTTTATTGGATGGGGAGTAGGGTGGCTGGAGAGTGGGGAGGGGACAAGTATGTTGGGAGTTGCAGAGGGTGGGGGCTATGTGTTGGTGATTTGACGGGGAAGAAAGGTCAGGGGTGAGGGGTTGACCAAGGTTGACCCCGTCTCTTGTTTTTATTAATAAAAAGGAGTGGGTCTTGGGCTTAGGTTGAGGTGGGCTGGGATAAAAGTGGGCTTGGTGGATTGTTGTGTTTGGTTTTGGATTACACAAATACAAAGGGTCCGTATGTTTTTAGTTCAAAAATCACAAGGACCAAAATTGTAATTATGTGATTTTATGAGGACCAAAGGTACCAACAATCCAAAGTACTCCAAGGATCACATTTGTTACATTCCCAAAAGATGAGGGTCACAAAATGTATTTTCCATTTAAAAATTCCCCAGGGACTGATTTCGTCAATTTCCCAAACTGCAGGGACCAAAATTGTAATTTTCCAAAGTTTTTACCTAAGGATCGATTTTGATAATTTTTTACTTATAAATGCCTTAGGTTGACTTTTCTTTCAAAACAAATGCGTAGGGACTAGTTTTGTAAATTTTTGAAAGTCGGGGGACTAAAACTGCCAATTGTGTAAATTTTGTTTGTTTTTCATTGTTTTTGCTCATTTTGCATTAGAAACGTATAAAATACAATCCCTGGGATATTTTAAGTATTTTGATGCATTTCTGAGCGTTTTCGGATGTTTTGTCAGTTTAAATACGACAAAAATGATGAGTGTTTGAGCACTCATCAGGTTAGCAATTATTGTAATGTGGATGTTCTAGTGTGTGCCTATATGAAAACAATATGGAGGTGCAGTTATCTTGACTCATTTTGATGCTTAAAATATTTTATAATGCAAGTTTTGTTATATAACAAAAGATAACCCAAATGCTCCTAATTCAATGTAGCTTCATTTGAATGTACTCGAAAATACATATTGGTTATGTATTCCCTTTAGCATTCAAGAGACATTATGCAAGTGATGTTTAAAACATAACGTTCTTATTTTGTATTCACAATGTGAGACGAAAAAATATTTGTCCTATTTGTGAGAAATTTTTGCAAGAAATTGACATGGGGTGTTTTAGCAAATATGTTAATGACTTATAAAGATGCAATTCCTAACTATGGGAAACATGATTAGTTTTGTTTAACATCTAATTTTCTACATGAATTTCTCAAGTTAATGCATAAGCCCAAGTTTTTGTTTTTGTGCAAAAATAGAATTCCTAGACACAGATCAGAAGTATGATTATGTTTGGAATACTTACAATGATGATTAGAGAGCAATGTGTATGAAGGAAGACTCAAAATTTCATTGGTGTGGATAAGTGATAAAGTGAATAGTAGCAGCTTGGGAGTTGTGGTGTGAGATAATGGGTGTTTGGTTTAATATAAAGTAAAAAAAAAATTATGTGGGTCGGCGGATACGGCGGAACCAAATATTTTGGGTTCCACCCTTTATGTCGCAGGGTTCCGCCGCATCAGCAAAGAAGAAAAATTGTTTTGATTTTTTTTTTTATTTTTGTGATTTTATTCTAACGTACAGATCTACAATGTAGGTTCCATGAGTCCTATGCCAAGTCTAAGAAGGTTAAATGGTTTTCGTTTAAGAGGTTTTGTGAGAATGTCGGCAATGTTGTCTTCAGAATAAACCTTCTCAATTGAGATGTTCCCTTTTTGAACATTATCACGAAGGAAATGATGACGGATTTCAATATGTTTGGTACGAGCATGTTGAACTGTATTTTTACTAAGATCTATGGCTCCTTTGTTGTCACAAAGAATGGAGATGTCGTTGAGTTGAATTCCGTAGTCGACAAGAGCTTGCTTCATCCAAAGAGCTTGTTGACATACTTTTCCGGTCGATACGTATTCGGCTTCCGTTGTTGAAATAGCTAGAGCCGTTTGCTTCTTAGAGAACCATGAGGTGAGACAATGTCCAACAAAAGTACAAATACCACTTGTACTTTTTCTATCAACATAATCACCAGCATGGTCTGAGTCGGCATACACTATGGTGTCTAATCCCATTCCTTTGAGATACCATAATCCTAAACGTGTAGTACCCTTAATATATCTAAAAATCCTTTTTACGGCTTCAAGATGAATTATTTTAGGATCTTCTTGAAAATGAGCACATAGACAAACACTAAACATAATGTCGGGTCTACTAGCCGTTAAGTAAAGTAGACTTCCAATCATACCTCTATATTTAGTGCTATCTACGGATTCACTTTCCTCATCCTTAGTTAGTTTGGTTTCCGTGGACATAAGCATTTTGATTAGTTTTGAGTCTTCTAAGCCAAATTTCATAAGCATGTCCTTAATATATTTGGATTGGTTAAAGCAGATATCATCTTCTAGTTGTTTGATTTGGAGTGCTAGGAAAAAGTTGAGTTCTCCTATCATACTCATTTCAAACTCGTCATGCATGATTTTTGAGAAAGCGTCACATAATTCTTGACAAGTTGATCGGAATATAATGTCATCAACATAGATTTGGACTATGATAATATGTGTACCTTTCTTATTAGTGAAGAGAGTATTATCAACTAAGCTCATGGTATACCTATGGTCAACTTGGAAGGTTTTAAGTCGATCATACCACACTTTTGGAGCTTGCTTAAGTCCGTATAAAGCCTTTTTAAGTTTGTAAACGTGATTAGGTTTTTCAAAATCGGTGAAGCCCGGTGGTTGAGCCACATACACTTCTTCATTTATAAACCCATTTAGGAATGCACTTTTGACGTCCATTTAAAAGATTTTAAAATTATGTGCGCATGCATATGCAAGCAAGATCCTAATTGACTCGTGTTGGGAATTACACTAACAGTTACCACGGCTAAGCATGGAGATTACAACTGCTGAAGAATGCACTAGCAGTGGAAACTCATTACCACTGGTAGTACATATTACTACCACTGCTGTCAGGATAATTGTTAGGAAACTTGTACAGATAAATATAGAATAGATTTTGTATGACCTTAAATCTATCAACTTTAACACAAATATAAGCACTAGATGAAGTAAAGATGGTGACTTGATATGATATATGTGTGGCATATAAGATGTAAAAGAGAGTAATAAGATGAAGAGAACTTTTATTAAAAACACACACAATAAACACACAACCACACCTTGCAAATGAGGCATAAGGTGGCTTATATAGTACATGAGATAAGATGCCCTAAAGGCTTTTCTATGGGCTTTGACTTGGATTACATGTATTATAATAGGGTTACATAACATAACACTTACCATATTAGCTTACCAAGTACAAAGCCCATTGACTATTCTAATAACAAAAACTACGACACATTACAACGTTACAATAAATGAGAATGACCATCACTTTCTAATATAATTTTTAATGCTAACAATCTCCCTCTAAGGGGTGGTCATTCGAATGATGCTCCACGTGATTAGCTCGTCTTTGTTCTTTGTTGTTGACCATTGTGTGTCGTAGTAGAATAGTCTTAAGTCTTTGTTCCTTCATGCTTTGTGATCTTTGATGAGTGACTTTTCCTCATCCATTGTTCATTTGTGATGTGGAGCAATCTGCCTTTCGTCACTTCTGCGTTTGTGGTGGTTGTCCGCCATTCCAACATGCTCATACGTCTTTAGTCTTTGAGATACATGCATTTGTTATTCCCGTTCTTTCACACCGATCTTTGTCACTTTACTTCTGTAGATTCTTTCACAATGCGTAGAATCTTTCTTTGAACCTTTCTTTGCTTTGATCTTTGTGAGAACTTTCCTTTGACTTTGAGATGCATGTATGAGCATGTGGAATCCTTCGCCATGGAGATGATGTGTAGCTGCAGGTAAACAGTTAGCAATAAACAACCGGTACTTACAGGTTCGAATTAGAGATCGTCAATAGCATAGTGTGAAGACTCCTTCTAACCCTTACTAAGGCCGTTCCCATGTCAGATACTCTCGAGGGAGCTTACAAGACCTACTTAGTAGCTCAATGACTGGGTGAGTCGCTGGGGATTACTCCACGACTGTACACCATTTGAAACCACCGCGAATACTAAGCGTAACCCATAAAGAATTACCAAAGTAACATGCTGTTAGGGCTGCTTGATGTTGACCCTGGCAGGAATTTCCATTCAATCATTGAGAATCACTTGTGTGAATTCTCTCATAAATGTTCTGGCAGAATGCTAGGATCTGCGTAGGACTCTTAAGTTACATCTGGCGTCCTTAATTTTGAACAACCAGTTGTAGAAGTATCATGTGTTCCTATGAGATCTTTTGATGAATCTCGGGGTCCTAGACTCGATAAGTGCACATTTGGTTTCCTATGCGGAGATTAGGGAGAGGTCTCCTGCTTCAATATCAACCATCTCTAAGAGACAGGTTGATAGATTACAACGGTTCCCTGTGAGAATGAAACAAGCTCTTTTAAGAGAACTTGAGTGGTTAAGAAGGTTTAGTGCAGTGCGTCACTGGGTCCGTCTTCAATACCGGTGTCACCTTAGTAACAGCCAGTAGCATACGAATTGTACCCGGTGTCTGCCCTAAGGTTGAACATTTGGAGGGCTATTTCTTTTCACCCTTTTTCATAACTTTTTTTTTTTTAATTCTTCAACCCCTTCTTTCTCCTTTCTCATTTTCTCCTTTTTTCAATCATACCTAAGGACTTCTACTTCTAATCTATTGGATTTGTCCTTGGGTAGATCCCTCTGGCTCTGGCGAATCATAGGACGGTTTTCCCTAACCTTAGTCACCTTATAACTCCATGACTATCCTATCATTGCAATGAAACCATTTATGAAAATCTCTCAAAGTGTTTATGAATATAAACACATTTTTTGACACTTCGAGAGTTTTGCATTTCTTTTGAAGGACTCCCCCTTCGCATGTGCTCATGGATTTTTAAGAAATTTGCACATGTGGGAGGAGTTTGCACTTTTGAATTGATCCACTTTCAGCGAACATGACCGATTCGAGACACGCTTACATCACTAGTTAGACTAGCTTGAAGTTATTACCCGTCCTGTTCAAGTCCAAAGAAAGTCTCTCGATACGGTACATTCTACTCAGACAGGTCCTATTCGAGACACACTTACATCACTAGTTCGACTAGCTTGAAATTATTGCCCGTCCAGAACAAGTCTTTTCGATTACTGACATTTTAAGCTTCGTCAATTCATTGGTACAATCTGATTCGAGCTCTTTGGGATTCAGTCACAATATTTAAACATCTTTGATCACATTTTAATCATGTATTCTCCCCCTCAAAAATAGCATATCGTGATATTTTTGATATCAACTGATTTAGAAAAATCTTTTGGAGAGAAAGACGGATTTGTTTTTGCATGATTTCGGAACATTTTTGTGTTTGTACTCCCCCTTAATGATAGCACATTTAAAATCAATTAAGGGTTTTGAGGGAGTTATCTTGAGCACTCATTTTGAGAGATTTTGAGAAATCTTTTGAACAATCTTGAAAAAGTGCTCAAGAATTCTTGTTTTGAAAACGAGTTTATGCTTGAAGTCTTTTTCGTTTGTTTAGACTCGAACTTTTTGAAAAAGATTTCATCATTGAACGTACGAGTCCTTGATTTGAAAATAATCAGAAGTCATCATTTTATGCCCGGGTTTCGTACTGAAGTATACGAAATCCATAGGGAAGAAACTTTTGAGAAACGACATGTTTTAGAAAAACATTTTAAAGAACTCCCGTTCAAGCATATGTACATGTCCGTATCATTGTTGAATGACATTTCTATAAACGTACAGAATAATGATTTATACGAGAGACATGTCGTGAGAAGAATATTTTTGGATTTATGATTTTATATTGTTTTTGTATTTTTTGAAAATTTTATATTTTTGTATTTTGTTTTTGTTGGTTTTTCAAATTTTGTATTTTGTTTTTTCAAAAAATATTTACAGCGAAGCGATTTTGAAAACATTTTTCAAGAAGATTCGAGAAGACGGTCTAACTCCTCAGGGGTTAGGCTACGCAATTCGTCGAACTAAATCGTCATACCTTTCTTTTGGAAAGGCTTTAGTAAATAGATCGACGAGTTGGTAATCAGTCTTAACGAAAAATAATTCAACAGTACCCTCTTCTATGTGCTCTTTGATGAAATGGTAGCGGACTTTGATATGCTTTGTCTTTGAGTGTTGTACGGGATTGCAGGAGATGGTTATGGCATTTTTGAGTCACAATACATAGGTATTCTGTCAAAAGTAAAGCCATAATCTGTGAGCTGTGTCCGCATCCAAAGAACTTGGGCACAACACGCAGATAGAGACACATACTCGGCTTCGGCGGTTGATAGTGCAGTACAATCCTGTTTCTTTGGCGACCAGCTTACTAGCTTTTCACCCAAAAATTGTGCTCCACCAGATGTACTCTTTGCTGAAACTTGATCATCGGCATGGTCGGCATCTGAAAATGCTGTTAGTTTAAATCCTGAATCCTTCGGATACCAAAGTCCCATGTTAATGGTGCTTCGTAGGTACCGAAAGATCCGTTTAACCTCTTTGAGGTGTTGTTCGGTAGGCTTTGCCTGAAACCGTGCTAACAAACAAACAACAAATTGAATATCGGGTCGACTACCAGTTAGGTATATGAGAGAACCGATCATGCTTCGATATTTCTTCAGATCGATGGGTTTCCCAAACAAATCAGCACCTATTTTTTGTGAAGTGACCATTGGTGTACCATCAGAATCACAGTTTTCCATTCCATGTTTTTTCAAAATCTCTATTGTATATTTAGCTTGATTGATAAAAATACCACGAGGGGATTGATGTATTTGTAAACCAAGAAAGAATTTTAGTTCCCCCATCATGGACATTTCAAATTTGCTTTTCATGAGATTTTCAAAATGTTTTGAATGGTTAGGATTGGTTGATCCAAAAATAATGTCGTCCACGTAAATTTGAACGATCAAAATGTCATCTTTGAATTTTTTGGTAAACAAGGTGTCATCAACCGTTCCTTTGGTGAAATTGTTTTTGAGCAAGAAAGAAGATAGTTCGTCATACCATGCTCTTGGAGCTTGTTTTAAACCATAAATGGCTTTCTTAAGCTTGTAGACGTAGTCTGGATGTTCTTTGTCAACGAATCCTTCTGGCTGACACACATACACTTCTTCTTTCAGAGTTCCATTCAAGAAAGCTGTCTTAGTGTCCATCTGATAGACTGTGATGTTTTTGTGAGCTGCATAGGCTAAGAAAATCTGAACTGCTTCAAGTATAGCTACAGGCGCGAATGATTCCTCGAAATCTATCCCTTCTTCTTATGGATAACCTTTAGCCACGAGACGAGCTTTGTTGCGAATAACAGTCATTTCCTCATCCAGTTTGTTCTTCCATAACCACTTGAGATCAAGAACACGTATATCAAGTGGTCGTTCAACAAGTTCCCAACTATCATGTAACTGGTATTAAAGAATTTCCTCCTGCATTGCTTCTATCCAAGGGTTTTCTACCATTGCTTCCCGAATGTTCTTTGGTTCTTTGAGGCTGATTGAGCAAATGTAAATGCATAATTCGAGATCGGTGGCAAGTTGTCTCCTCGTTTGAACTGGCTTTGAAGGTTCACCAATAACATGTTCTATTGGATGGTCTTTTGTAAACGTAGAAGGGTACCTTGGGTTTAACGAATGTGTGTTAGATGGTTCTTGTAACCTTGAAGAAGATTCAGCAGAGTCTGTTGCAAATAGGTTTTCAAGTATTTCTTCTTCTAACTCAACATCGTTTGAATTATTTGTTGGTTTTTCTTGAAAAATTGTGTTTTGGTTTTGCTCATCAACTTTTGGTTGAACAGTTTCAATAACTGGAGTTACTGGAGTAGATGTAGATGATGTTCATGTAGTTGGTGCTTCAGCTTCGATTGTGGTAGATGCATCTTATGATGGTGGTGGTGGTTGATGGTTTTGAGCGGGTGCAGCGGAATGTTGTTGAGATGTATTTGTCGAAGTTCCACCATAGTATTCATCAAACATTAACTCGAAGAAATTTCCCAGTTCTTGTTCTGAAGGTTTTTCCGTGTTTGTTGAATGAGCTCCTTGAGGCACGAGTCCTGAACTGATGTGTCCAAAAGTCTGCTGGTTTGGTGCGGGTCCTAATCTGTTTTGATTAGAAGCCATCGGATTAAGCGCGGGTTCTAGAGCGAGTCTCTCAGAAGCCATTTGTGAAATCTCGTCAAACTTCACATTCATCATCTCCATTCTCCTTTTTGTTCTTCTATTATACACCCTGAATGCCCTCGAGTTTTCTAAGTATCCAATAAAGATTCCAATATCACCCTTACCTTTCAACTTTCCTAGATCTTCTTTGTCATTTGTTGGATAGCACAAAGCGCCAAACACGTGAAGGTAATAGATGTTAGGTATGGTTGTTCACTAGCTCATATGGGGTTTTATTGAATCTTGGATGTACTAGGGATCGGTTTTGAGTGAAACAAGCAGTGGCAACAGCATCAGCCCATAAGAATAGTGGTGCACTAGAATAAATCAGCATTGTGCGAGCAGCTTCCACAAGAGTTCGATTTCTTCTTTCAACTACCCCATTCTGTTGTGGAGTTCTAACAACTGATGTTTGGTGAGTGATTCCCACATCTTCAAAGTAGGTTCTTAACTCCTGATTTGTGAATTCTGTGCCGTTATTTGTTCTTACAATCCTTACTGGAGCTTGAAGTAGAACTTGGATATGCTTCAGAAAGGTGATGATGGTACCTGGTGCTTCATCTTTTGACCTCAGAAACTTTACCCATGTATATCTTGAATAATCATCAACAATAACAAAAATATACTTCTTTCCATTAATGCTTTCAACTCTCATTGGGCCACATAAGTCCATGTGCAACATATGTAACCTTGCTTCCGAACTAGGTACGGTTTTGGGTTTATATGATGCTCTTTTGCTTTTTCCTTGTTCGCATGATGGACATAGGTGATCCTTGGTATATTTGAACTTAGGAAGTCCGGTGACGATGTTGTCTTTGGCTAACTTGTTGATGGTGTCGAAATTGAGATGGGATAATCTTCTGTGCCACAGCCAGGACTTAGTTTTGGTTGTCCTTGTCATAAGACAAATTGGTGATGTAGAAGCCATTTGATTGATGTCGATAACATACAAATTTGTACCACGATTACCAGCTAAGAGATCATCACCAACCAATTTTCTAATAAAAACCGTTTTTCTCCTGAATGCAACTTCTAAATCTGCATCACAAAACTGACCAACTGAAAACAAATTGTGTCCCAACCCTTCGACGTAGTAAACTCGAGTGATTAAAAAATTCCCAAACCGAAGATCTCCATAACCCTGAATAGCTGCTACATGATCATTTCCAAAGCGTACAGTTCCCATGAATTTCCAGACGAAATTGATCAGCAGCTTTAAATTCCCGATCATGTGCTTGGAGCAACCCGAGTCGACAATCCAAAGACATATTTCGATAACCTGCCAAGAACAGAGGAGTTTGTATTTGGAAACCGTTTTAAATTTGGTTCCATGGGGTTAGGAGTAAATTCTGAATCACACACATCAAAGGTTGCTACATGTTTATTTTGAACAACTTCCAATTTGCCATTCTGGAGAATGAACTCTCTACCCGTTGGTATCCACATACAAAACTTAAGGTAGTTCCTAGGCATTCGACTACTAGTGGTAGACCTAAAGCGTGCAACTAATCTTTCTATAGATCTAGATCTAGCACTAGTTCCCTTTGGAACATACTTCTGTTCAGGCGTAACATTCACATTCTTAGAAACACATTCATCATGAACATCATTAATTAAATATTTCATGCATATTAAATAAACAGAGTCATTACATGCATTAGAACCAGTACTTTCGGCATTACATTCAGATGAATTATGTTTTTTTATTACAAAGCGATAAATTCCTAGGGTGTTCTTCTACTTCTTCAACTTTATTCTTGCTACTACTCGTAGAGGCAGACGAGACTCTATTGTTCCTTGTATTGCTCCTAGGCTTTAGTCTGCTGCTCCTAGAGGTGCTTTCTAATCCTGTAGAAGGTAAGGCACACGCGTTAGGATTTATATTGTTGTCCTTTTTAGCATCACTAGACTCTTTAGAATTATCCTTTTTGCACACATTTGTCTTAGATGTTGAGGAAGACGCACTAGTGAGACTAATCCTAAAAAGGCTAGGTGCTATCACTTGTGTATCGACAACCGCTTTTCCTTTATCAACAATCTTATCATTATCACATTGCTTGGGCAAGGGTGTTGGAGTGACTCGTTTTGTCAAATCCTTTTGCTCATCGACTTTTGGAGCAAACCGCGAAATTGATATTTTTTGTTTGTTAACCGTGTTTGAAACATTTGGTTTCTCCGAAGTTGATGGTTTTGCAAACTTAGTTTCCTCACCCTTCCCTTCTTTTCAAGCTGAGCCCTCAAAAGATCATTTTGCTCTTTCATGTTCTTGAAGGCACGCTCATACGACAGTTTGTCATACTTGCATTCTTCGCTTTTTCGATCAAGTTGTTTAAAATATGACACATTTTCTTTTTCAAGTTTAATAAGAGCATTTTCATATTTTGAAACAATTTCAGAGGTGATGAGTGTGTAAATACTCATCATTTTTAGTCAAATCTGAACTGCAAAACGTTTAAAATCACTCAAAAACGCACCAAAATATGAAGAAAATACCAAAGATCGTGTTTTATATGTTTCTGATGCAAAACGAGTGAAAACAAACGAAAAACGAACAAAATTTGCATAATTAGCAGTTTCAGTCCCCCAACTTTCAAAATTTGACAAAACTAGTCCCTAAGCATTTATTTCAAAGAAAAGTCAAACCAAGCTCTTTAAAAAGTCAAAATAAATCACAAATGATCTTTGGGTGAAAACTTTTGGAAAATTACACATTTGGTCCCTGTACTTTGGCAAACTGGCAATTTTGGTCCTTAGTGTTTCAAATTTGGAAAAATTCTGTTTTTAGTCCTTTGGTTTATCTAACTTGACGGTATTGACCCTTGGTTGAAGTTTGAAAGATTGGCAGATGTGGTCCTCAAAAATCAGAATAATACAAATTTGGTCCTTGTGTTGTCTACATTAATCAAACGGACCCTTGATATTATAACACAAAAAATTACCAGCCCACCATCATACCAATCCAAACACCAATCCACACACAAGTCCAAAACCCTCCCAAGGCCCAAAACCAATTCCCAAGCCCACACCCTTTTTTTCACCAAATATAAAAAACGAAAACACAAAAGCCATACCAGTCAAACGCAGGTCAAACATAACCCCATCCCTTCCATCCCCCCCCCCCCCCCCCCGTGACCTGCATCCCTCCAAACACAACCATCACCATCCTCCCTTCACTATCATACCTTGTCCTCCCCTCCATTCCCCAATCCCACTATCTTCATAAATTACTCACAATCCTGTACCTACTACCAGGCCACGTTGGCAATCCACAACTGTTTTGGCGCCAAGACTGAGTTCAAAGGCTAGGATTAAGTTGAAGACAATTGGAAGCCTGGGATTTGATCACAAGGTCCCATGAAGTGTTGTGGATGCCCTATTTCCAGAATATGAAGACAAGAAGGCAAAATGTGTACCTACCACATTCTTAGTATAAATAGGATCATTGTAAGCCATCATGAGGCATCCCATTTTCTTCTTTGTATCTGTCTGTTTTTTCAATTGTAGCTTAACATTTCAAGATTAATGAAAATCTTCTTTGAGTAATTTAAATTTCGTGTTAAAATTCTAAGTTTCCTTGTTTTTCAGTTTGAATATTTTTCATTTGTTTCCAAATCTCATCTAAGTATTGTTAAAGTTTATGTGAAATCAAAACAAAGTTGAAAGTCAGAAAAAGAAAAGAAAAAGGGGAACTAAGAAACTCAGAAAAAAAGGAAAAAGAAAAATAAAAGGAAGAATTAAAAGAAGTGAAATTAGCAGTAGCAGAAATCAAGATTATGGAAGGATGGAATATGGGTTAAAGTCTCATGGGAGACACTTAGGTTGCTCTTTGTTCATGGTTCTCAGAATTTTCATTGCTCTGGATGACAAGTAGGTTCTATTTATCTATGTTAGTTATAATAGAAAGTATAAATTGTTATATTTGCTTGCTTGATTAGGTTTATTTTGCTGATATTTAGGTTAATTAGTTGATTGATTTTAGTGTTTTATAGATTTGTTCTTTAATTTTTGAAAACAGTTCTATATAGGGGTGTTTGGATCAAGCTTAACCACTGTGTTATTGTTGTTAATTTGGAATAGGCCTAGTTTGTTCAGCAACCTCAGTCCTATTGTAGGCCAAATTAATCTTAGATATAGTAAAATCCCAGCTCAAGTCAAAATCCACCCTCAAACCACCCAACAGCTTAACTGTTGGTAAGTTATGGATTCCATCCCTTGAAATCATCTCCAAGCTAGTTTAGGATGATAGGATAGACTTTAATTTTCTTAAACAAACATCATAAAAATAACAGTGATCAGTTAAAAGTCATAAAAGTCAGCTGGTATGAAAAATCATAAAAGTCAAACTCATACTTAAGCAGAAAAACCAATATTTCCAAGAATTATCAGGAATTTTGTGTTAGGATTTAAGGTGTGAAATTTCTTGACCACAAAGTGTCACAGCTAAACTCTGGAATCCCATGGGTGCCTTATTTTTGTGATTTTTCTTGTGGAACCTATACTTGCCCAAACAGGCCTGCAGGGAGAGTTGCATCCCCTGCACCAAACTTTTGTTCTCTGACCCATTTTCCCTAGGAACTTAGCTTGATCAATTCTGGGTGTAATCCCTGATAGTTAGTTGTTTTAGATACTCCCCTAGGTAGTGTTTAGGTGTTTGCTTTTAGTTTTCCCTAAGTCCTTATTTAGATTGCTCATTTGGTACTTATTTTGACCACTCTTGGGTCTGCCACTGCTGATATTACTTAAGCTTGAACTGAGCTTGCTGAGTCATCTTGTTGTTGGTCCAATTTGTTGTTGTTACTGTTCTGTATTGTTGTATATGTTGTTTGAGTTTTTTGGCTTATTTGTGTGGTGGTAACTCTCAAAAGAGAAAAGAAGGATTTGAACAAAGCAAAATCAAAAATTCAAATCTGTTAAGATTTTGAAATTGGAAATGAGATTTGTTTGAATGTGTTTGTTAAAAATCTGTTTTAAAAAGTTGTATCGTGTCTGTGTTTAAGTGTTTGAAAAAGAAAGAAAACTAAAAAAAATATAATTGGCAAAAAATGCAAGAGGTGGGATTCGAACCCTCGACCTCCTGCACCTCAAGCATACATAACATACCACGCAACACCACTTGCCCTTGGGTCTTATTTCAGTTGTAGTATGCAAAGTTTAATATGTAACCATTCTTTTTATTTCGCCAAATTAAGCTTCTCAGTTTTAGCTAACTTATTTTCTGCTTATTTTGAACTGTGCACCACCCTTTTTATATTTTTCTTAGATTAATTTTACCTTGTTTTATTTGCCAAAAAAATCTCAGATTTTTAGAAATAGCCTAGTATTTATTATAATTTAATTAGAGTTAATTAGTTTTAAATTTGTAATAAATAGGATTTTTATTGAAAAATTAATTTTCTTTTTTCTAAAATTTTCTTTTGTCTTTTAGTACGTTAGAAAATTAATTAGAAACCCGTAGGACCTTTGTAGCTCAAAATTCGCGTTTTATTTTGCGCACTCGCGTAATTTTTAAATAAACGCCACGTTTTTAATTTAGTTTGTGTTTTAGGATTCCCGATACCTAATTATGTTTTCCCGTAGTGTTTTATGAGTTCATTAGTTTGTTAGTTGCCTTTGGTTAATTCATTTTCATCTTCGTTCGTTAATTTTCCAATTTCGTTAATTTAACGTATCGTAAAACCAAATAACCTTTCCAATCATACAAGATTTTAATCCCAATCTCATTCGAAGCTTTCCATTCACACCTCGTTGGGGTACGACCCGGGAAACCACTTCTCGCTTTCACAATTTAAATATCACTTTCACAAGTTTTGCGAGGTAATCTTTTTCTTAAAAGGTTTCACGTCTATTTGTCTCACGATAAATTAGACTTCACGTTTGTTGATATTTTGATAATTGTTGTTTGCACACACCAAAACACAACGAATCAAATGGCGCCGCTGCCGGGGAGGCTGTGTGTCGAAAGTCTCGATAAGGTTTAGAGGATTAGTCTCGTAGAACCTTCGCAAGAAGTTACATTTTCATAAAACTTATAAAAAACCAAAAATATTTTTCTTTTGTTTCTATATATGTATTATATCTATAAAAGATAAGAAAAACACAAAAAGATTTTCCCGTTTATTTGTTTAATAATAACAACATTAAAATGTTACCACCGCAAACCAAGGCAGAACACCTACCAACTGGGGGTGTGACCATAATAAGTTCCCAAACCAAAGATCAAAACTTGCCTTTGTATCACTTGAGTTTTGGAAAACTTTTAAACAAGAAACACACTTTAAGAGGAGTCGAAACGGTATGTGGCGATCCAACAAACTTCGCCCAGTGAGAGATCCATTCTTCTCTCCCGCTCCTTTGTGCATTTTCCTTTAGAAGTCGACCTTGCGTTCTTGATTATTGGTTTAAGTTCCCTTGTCGTTGAAGTGGTATTGTTTTAATTCATATTTTTTGTGGTGCATGCGCACGCGTTCGTCTACGTCAACAAGTCCTTTGCAATCGCTTAATAATATTCCAAGAAGAAGGTGTAATCGATGACGTACCAATCGAATAGTCAAACCCGAGATTCGTACTATTCCCATCATGGCGGCTGAGCCCACTATCAATGAGCTTCTCCAAGCACCCATCGAGGGTTACGGAGATGCTATCATCATTCCAGCCATCGTGGCTGACAATTTCGAGCTTAAGACGGGGTTGATAAACTTAGTCACCTCGCCTCAATTCTATGGTTTCGAGAGGGACGATCCTCAAGATCACATTCGATGGTTTAACAAAATCACATCCACCATCAAATGCAAAAATGTCCCTGAGGAAACTATCAAACTTCTTCTCTTCCCGTTTTCCCTCGATGGGGCTGCCAAAAATTAGCTAGACAAACAACCCCCTCGATCGATTGAAACATGGGAAGATTTGGTTAAGAAGTTCGTGAATGAATTCTTTCCTCCTTCTAAAACCACAACCCTCAAGAATGAGATCACGAAATTCACGCAGAAATTCGATGAATCATTCGGTGAGGCATGGGACCGTTATAAGGACATGCTTCGTAAATGTCCTCATCATGGTTTCTCCGAGTTAATGCAACTCGATACTTTCTATAATGGTGTGAGCCAAGTTGATCAAGACTCTCTTAATGCCTCCTCGGGAGGTAACTTCTTGAATCGAACTACCAAAGATGCTTTGATGATCATTGAAAATAAATCTAAGGTCCGCATTCCACGAAGCAAATCGGTTGTTTCCCAAGTTAATGTTGGTCTTTCTTCCTCATCACCCGTGGCTCAATCTAGCACCGATGCTAGACTTGACAAGCTCACGGAAGCTATTCATGCTTTGGTTCTCACCAAAACAAAGAAAGTTTCTTCTCAACCTGCTGAAGTAAAAAAGGTTGACGTTTGTGTTACTTGTGGTGGTCCACACGCATACTACAATTGTACTGCCACCGATGGCAATCCATTTGAAATTAATGCGATAGCCGGTAGTTCTAATCAAGGAGGTAACCAATACCGTCCTCAAATGGAACCAAATTACCATGCTAACAATCAAAGTGGTCCACCCGGTTTTTCTCAACCCAATAATCCAAATCGATTCAATCAAAATCAACAACAAAGAAATCCGAATGTTCAAAACCAATTTCAGACCCCTATGAATCAATTTCATAATCAAGGGGGAAATTACAATCAAGGTTCTCAAAATCAAGGAAACTTGAATAGAAACCAAGGTTATGGTAATTTCAATCAAGGAAACAATTTTCATGGTAACCAAAACCATGGAAATTTTCAAAATCAAGGTTTCAATCAAAACAATTGAGCTCAAAATTTTTCTCATCAAAACCAAGCCGTTGTTCAAAATCAATCATCAACCGATGAGTTATTGAAACAATTTATGAAAGCTCAAGAAGAAACAAACAGGTTGTTGATCGGTCAAATTTCTGAACTAAAGAAGTCTTTAAATGATCAACCTTCGGGATCGGGAATGCTACCAAGCAACACGATCGCCAACCCGAAGGGCGATGTAAAGGCGATCACAACCCGTAGTGGTGTTTCTTATGATGGACCCGCGATTCCTACTACCTCATCTACTTCTCCTCCTAAGGTAGTGAAACGTGAACATGAGACTACAAAGGGCAAAGTGCAAATTACTAGCCCACAAAGTACCGCACACGTCCAACCTCATGTTTTCCCAAAAACCAAATCCAAACCGGGAATTGTTTTTGAACCCTCGGAAAATCCCGTTCAACCAAAAGCTTCAATACCTTATCCTTCGCGTTTAAATGATCAAAGACCCCGTGAGCAAACTAATGATCAAATGAAGAAATTTCTTGAGATATTCCAAAAGTTACACTTCGACATTAGTTTCGCGGATGCTCTTCTCTATATGCCCAAGTTTGCTTCCACTTTCAAGAGTCTTTTAAGTAACAAAGAGAAATTGTTTGAACTAACTAAAACTCGTTTGAATGAAAATTGTTCGGCAGTGCTTCTAAAGAAACTCCCCGAAAAATTAGGAGACCTCGGAAAATTTCTCATTCCTTGTGATTTCCAAAAGCTAGAAGAGTGCTTCGCCTTGGCCGACCTTGGCGCTAGCATAAATCTCATGCCTTTCTCTATTTGGAAAAAGCTTTCACTTCCCGAGCTTACACCAACACGAATGACTCTAGAATTAGCAACCCGATCGGTTACAATTCCGAAGGGTATTGCTGAAGATGTCTTTGTGAAGGTTGGCAAGTTCCATTTTCCTGCCGACTTCGTATTTGTTGATTTTGATGCCGATCCTCGTGTCCCCCTTATTTTGGGAAGACCATTCTTGAAAACGGCTCGTGCATTAATCGACGTCTCCGAAGGAGAAATGACTCTAAGAGTTGACGATGAAAAGTTGGTCATTAACATTGAAAACACTTCAAAAGATCTTCTCGACCTTGAACGAGAAGAAATTAACCGACTTGATGTCATCGATTTTGCATGCGATGACCATTTTGAAGAAGTGTTAAATGTGCAAGGATCAATCAATTCTACCATTGATGTCTCTCCCCCCTCTCTTACTCCATTTCTAGGAGGTGACTTCATTTTGGAAGAAATTGAAGCTTGTTTGTCATGTGATTCTCATGTTGATCATGATTCTATCAATCCCGAGGAAGACATACTTCTACTTGAGAAATTGCTTAATGATGATCCATCATCTCTTCCTCCAAAAGAACTTCATGACATGGAAGTCAAAGATGTTGAAAAAACTGATAACTTTCCTGAAGTCGAACTCAAGGAACTTCCGCCTCATCTCGAGTACGCATTTTTGGAGGGTGACGATAAGTTTCCTGTCATAATTGCTAAAGATTTGAATGAGGAAAACAAAACCGCTCTTCTCAAGGTTTTAAAGTCACACAAGCGAGCCATTGCTTGGAGACTTTCCGACATCAAGGGTATTAACCCGGAATTTTGTATGCACAAGATTTTGATGGAGGATGACTTTAAACCGGCGGTTTAACAACAAAGAAGGGTAAATCCTAAAATTCATGAGGTTATCAAGCAAGAGGTCATAAAACTTCTTGATGCCGGTTTGATTTACCCTATCTCGGATAGTCCTTGGGTGAGTCCCGTTCATTGTGTGCCCAAGAAGGGTGGCATAACGGTTGTTAAAAATGATATTAATGAGTTAATTCCTACTCGATTGGTAACGGGTTGGCGCGTTTGCATTGATTATCGAAAATTGAACGACGCCACCCGTAAAGACCACTTTCCATTACCTTTCATGGATCAAATGCTCGAAAGATTGGCGGGAAACGAGTACTATTGTTTCCTTGACGGTTTTTCGGGTTATTTCCAAATTCCCATCGATCCTCAAGATCAAGAAAAAACGACTTTCACGTGTCCATATGGAACATTTGCTTATTGACGCATGCCTTTTGGCTTGTGCAATGCTCCGGGCACGTTTCAAAGATGCATGATGGCCATTTTTCACGACATGATCGAGAAAACAATGGAGGTCTTCATGGATGATTTTTCGGTCGTTGGGAATTCATTCGAATCATGTCTCGCCAATTTAGACAAAATGCTTCAATGGTGTGAAGACACCAATCTTAGTCTAAATTGGGAGAAGAGTCATTTCATGGTCAAGGAAGGAATTGTCCTTGGCCATAAGATTTCCAAGAGTGGGATTGAGGTTGATAAAGCTAAAATCGATGTCATTGCTAAGCTTACTCCTCCCACTACTGTTAAAGGTGTTCGGAGTTTTTTAGGTCATGCCGGCTTCTATCGTAGATTCATTCAAGATTTCTCGAAGATAGCTAGGCCTATGACCCGACTTCTTGAAAAAGAGACTCCGTTTGTCTTTTCCGATGAGTGCATTGAAGCTTTTCAAACTCTCAAGAAAAAGCTTACCGAGGCACCAATTCTAGTTGCCCCCGATTGGGACCTACCTTTCGAACTTATGTGTGATGCAAGTGACTTTGCCATAGGTGCGGTCTTGGGGCAACGAAAAACCAAACACTTTTAGCCGATTCATTATGCAAGCAAAACCTTGACCGAAGCTCAAGCTCATTACACCACAACGAAAAAAGAATTACTAGCCGTGGTGTATGCGTTTGAGAAGTTTCAGCCATATTTGATCTTGACTAAATGCATAGTGTACACGGATCACTCGGCTCTCAAATATCTCTTTGCCAAGCACGACGCAAAGCTGAGATTGCTCCGTTGGGTTCTCCTCCTACAAGAATTTGATATCATCATTCGTGATAAAAAAGGAGCCGAGAACCTTGCTGCTGACCATCTTTCCCGATTGGAAAATCCTCATCAAGGTGT
Organism: Artemisia argyi; assembly: GCA_030686995.1. NCBI lineage: Eukaryota > Viridiplantae > Streptophyta > Magnoliopsida > Asterales > Asteraceae > Artemisia > Artemisia argyi. Next base: position 128,218,241 of record CM060691.1, read on the forward strand.
TCTCGAGAAAAAGAAAATAAATGAAACATTTCCTCTCGAGACACTTAATGTGATCTCCTCTCATGGTGATTCTAGTACCCCGTGGTTTGCCGACTTTGCAAACTACCATGCGGGGAATTTTGTTGTCAAAGGGATTTTGTCCTACCAAAAGAGCAAGTTTTTCAAAGATGTGAATCATTACTTTTGGGATGACCCCTATCTGTTTAAGATCTGTCCGGATCAGGTTATTCGAAGGTGTGTTCATGGCCAAGAAGCCATGGAAATCCTTAAGGCTTGTCATAATGGACCCACCGGGGGACATCATGGCCCGAACTACACCGCTCAAAAAGTTTTTGAATCCGGTTTTTATTGGCCCTCCATTTAAAAAGACGCCCATGACCTAGTCAAATCTTGTGACTCGTGTCAACGTCAAGGAAAGATAACACAATGGGATGAAATGCCACAAAATTCCATCCAAGTTTGTGAGATCTTTGATGTTTGGGGCCTAGACTTTATGGGGCCGTTCCCGTCTTCACGAGGGAACAAGTACATACTCGTGGCCGTTGACTACTTGTCAAAATGGGTCGAAGCAAAAGCTCTCCCAACCAACGATGCCCGAGTAGTTGTAAAGTTTTTGAAATCTCTCTTCTCTAGGTTTGGAACTCCCCGCGCTATCATTAGTGATCGTGGTACTCACTTTTGCAATGAGCAATTTGCAAAAGTTATGCTCAAGTATGGTGTCACTCACCGACTTGCTACCGCTTATCACCTATAAACAAGTGGGCAAGTGGAGGTTTCAAACCGTGGTTTGAAAAGAATTCTTGAAAGAACTATAGGCGAAAACCGTGCCTCTTGGTCGGACAAGTTAGATGACGCTCTATGGGCTTTTCGCATGGTTTATAAAACACCCATCGGGTATACTCCGTATAAGCTCGTGTATGGAAAAGCGTGTCATCTACCGATTGAGCTCGAGCACAAGGCTTATTGGGCTTTGAAGAATGCCAACTTTGATCTCAAGTCTGCGGGTGATCATAGGAACGTTCAACTCAATGAACTAAATGAACTTCGTGATCAAGCTTACGAAAACTCTTTAATCTATAAAGAGAAAACAAAGAAGATCCACGACTCCAAAATCAAGACCCGCATTTTCAATGTTGGTGACCGAGTCCTTCTTTTTAACTCTAGATTAAAAATATTTTCGGGTAAGCTTAAAACCCGCTGGACTGGACCTTTCACCGTTGCCAAAGCTTTTCCTTATGGTACCGTCGAGTTATCTCAAAATGACGGTCCAAATTTCAAAGTAAATGGGCATCGGTTGAAACATTATTTTGGAGTGGACATACCACCTATTGTCCCGGACCTCCAAACTTTCCCCATTGACCAATGAATTCGGGGTCGAGTCAAGCTAGCGACTCGGTAAACAAAAACAGTAGCAACAACAAGGGTTTTCACCCATGTCTCTGATTTCTTTCTACTTTCTAACACCCTAGTGTGGGGGAGTGGCCACCCCTGCAGCTATTTGCAATGTATATATCTTAAAAAAAAAATGTGTGTTTGTATAAATAAAGTGAAAAAAATGAAAAAAATGACGTTCCCACAGTTAGCTTCTAATATTATCTTCTTTCATTCAAAAATTTGGCATAATAGCCGAGACTTTGAATATTGAGGACAATATTCAATTCTAAGTGTGGGGGATGGGAAAATTCTAGCGAATTTTATCAAATTATACCGTCTAGTACCCCCGTTTTTGGCCAAAAATTTGAATTTTTTTTTTCACTTTATTTCAAAAAAAATTTATGGTTATCAATCCGCCATGTCTAAACGACAAAAGGATTGGCTAATCCAGGAGCAAACGGCTCTTGGTAAAGATAGCTCAAACCCTTTGATGGCTTGCAATTTGCCCAAAATTGTACGGTACCTCAACTCGCCGTATCCTCAATAGTAAATGAGTTGGCTAGCCTGCAAGATTGTGGCTTGTGGTAAAGGCATTGGAAAAACCATAATTGGTAATCAACTCACCAAGATGTTGACTGCTCCATCAAGAGTTGGCTAGTCCAAAAGCAAACGGCTTCTGGTAAAGACAAATCAAAACCGTTGAAAGCTGGTGGTTTGCTAAAAATCACATGGTTATCGGATGGACCATAATTCTTACTTGAACCCAAACATTCGGCTACTCCAGAAGTGATGGCTTTTGGTAAAGAGACTTCAAATCCATTAATTTTTCCCAAAAAGATTGCTAGGGACGAGCAATAGTTTAGTGTGGGGGATTGATGAGTGTGTAAATACTCATCATTTTTAGTCAAATCTGAACTGCAAAACGTTTAAAAACACTCAAATACGCACCAAAATACCAAGAAAATCCCAAAGATCGTGTTTTATATGTTTCTGATGCAAAACGAGTGAAAACAAATGAAAAACGAACAAAATTTGCATAATTGGCAGTTTCAGTCCCCCAACTTTCAAAATTTAACAAAACTAGTCCCTAAGCATTTATTTCAAAGAAAAGTCAAACCAAGCTCTTTAAAAAGTCAAAATAAATCACAAATTATCTTTGGGTAAAAACTTTTGGAAAATTACACATTTGGTCCCTGTACTATGGCAAACTGGCAATTTTGGTCCTTAGTGATTCAAATTTGGAAAAATTGTGTTTTTGGTCCTTTGGTTTATCTAACTTGACAGGATTGACCCTTGGTTGAAGTTTGAAAGATTGGCAGATTTGGTCCTCAAAAATCAGAATAATACAAATTTGGTCCTTGTGTTGTCTACATTAATCAAACGGACCCTTGATATTATAACACAAAAAATTACCAGCCCACCATCATACCAATCCAAACACCAATCCACACACAAGTCCAAAACCCTCCCAAGGCCCAAAACTAATTCCCAAGCCCACACCCTTTTTTTCACCTAATATTAAAAACGAAAAAACAAATAAAAAAGCCATACCAGTCAAACACAGGTCAAACATAACCCCATCCCTTTCATCCCCCCCCCCCCCCCCCGTGACCTGCATCCCTCCAAACACAACCATCACCATCCTCCCTTCACTATCATACCTTGTCCTCCCCTCCATTCCCCAATCCCACTATCTTCATAAATTACTCACAATCCTGTACCTACCACCAGGCTACGTTGGCAATCCACAACTGTTTTGGCACCAAGACTGAGTTCAAAGGCTAGGATTAAGTTGAAGACAATTGGAAGGCTGGGATTTGATCACAAAGTCCCAGGAAGTGTTGTGGATGCCCTAATTCCAGAATATGAAGACAAGAAGGCAAAATGTGTACCTACCACATTCTTAGTATAAATAGGATCATTGTAAGCCATCATGAGGCATCCCATTTTCTTCTTTGTATCTGTCTGTTTTTTCAATTGTAGCTTAACATTTCAAGTTTAATGAAAATCTTCTTTGAGTAATTTAAATTTCGTGTTAAAATTCTAAGTTTCCTTGTTTTTTAGTTTGAATATTTTTCATTTGTTTCCAAATCTCATATAAGTATTGTTAAAGTTTATGTGAAATCAAAACAAAGTTGAAAGTCAGAAAAAGAAAAGAAAAAGGGGAACTAAGAAACTCAGAAAAAAAAGGAAAAATAAAAATAAAAGGAAGAATTAAAAGAAGTGAAATTAGCAGTAGCAGAAATCAAGATTATGGAAGGATGGAATACGGGTTAAAGTCTCATGGGAGAGACTTAGGTTGCTATTTGTTCATGGTTCTCAGAATTTTCATTGCTCTGGATGACAAGTAGGTCCTATTTATCTATGTTAGTTATAATAGAAAGTATAAATTGTTGTATTTCCTTGCTTGATTAGGTTTAGTTTGCTGATATTTAGGTTAATTAGTTGATTGATTTTAGTGTTTTATAGATTTGTTCTTTAATTTTTGAAAACATTTCTATATAGGGGTGTTTGGATCAAGCTTAACCACTATGTTATTGTTGTTAATTTGGAATAGGCCTAGTTTGTTCAGCAACCTCAGTCCTATTGTAGTCCAAATTAATCTTAGATACAGTAAAATCCCAGCTCAAGTCAAAATCCACCCTCAAACCACCCACAGCTTAACTGTTGGTAAGTTAAGGTTTCCATCCCTTGAAATCATCTCCAAGCAAGTTTAGGATGATAGGATAGACTTTTGTTTTCTTAAACAAACATCATACAGATAACAGTGATCAGTTAAAAGTCATAAAAGTCAGCTGGGATGAAAAATCATAAAAGTCAAACTCATACTTAAGCAGAAAAACCAATATTTCCAAGAATTATCAGGAATTTTGTGTTAGGATTTAAGGTGTCAAATTTCTTGACCACAAAGTGTCACAGCTAAACTCTGGAATCCCATGGGTGCCTTATTTTTGTGATTTTTCTTGTGGAACCTATACTTGCCCAAACAGGCCTGCAGGGAGAGTTGCATCCCCTGCACCAAACTTTTGTTCTCTAACTCATTTTCCCTAGGAACTTAGCTTGATCAGTTCTGGGTGTAATCCCTGATAGTTAGTAGTTTTAGATACTCCCCTAGGTAGTGTTTAGGTGTTTGCTTTTAGTTTTCCCTAAGTCCTTATTTAGATTGCTCATTTGGTACTTATTTTGACCACTCTTGGGTCTGCCACTGCTGATATTACTTAAGCTTGAACTGAGCTTGCTGAGTCATCTTGTTGTTGGTCCAATTTGTTGTTGTTACTGTTCTGTATTGTTGTATATGTTGTTTGAGCTTTTTGGCTTATTTGTGTGGTGGTAACTCTCAAAAGAGAAAAGAAGGATTTGAACAAAGCAAAATCAAAAATTCAAATTTGTTAAGATTTTGAAAATGGAAATGAGATTTGTTTGAATGTGTTTGTTAAAAATCTGTTTTTAAAAGTTGTATCGTGTCTGTGTTTAAGTGTTTGAAAAAGAAAGAAAACTAAAAAAAATATAATTGGTAAAAAGTGCAAGAGGTGGGATTCGAACCCTGGACCTCCTGCACCTCAAGCATACATAACATACCACGCAACACCACTTGCCCTTGGGTCTTATTTCAGTTGTAGTATGCAAAGTTTAATATGTAACCATTCTTTTTATTTTTCCAAATTAAGCTTCTCAGTTTTAGATAGCTTATTTTCTGCTTATTTTGAACTGTGCACCACCCTTTTTATATTTTTCTTAGGTTAATTTTACCTTGTTTTATTTGCCAAAAAAATCTCAGATTTTTAGAAATAGCCTAGTATTTATTATAATTTAATTAGAGTTAATTAGTTTAAAATTTGTAATAAATAGGATTTTTATTGAAAATTTAATTTTCTTTTTTCTAAAATTTTCATTTCTCTTTTAGTACGTTAGAAAATTAATTAGAAACCCGTAGGAACTTTGTAGCTCAAAATTCGCGTTTTATTTTGCGCACTCGCGTAATTTTTAAATAAACGCCACGTTTTTAATTTAGTTTGTGTTTTAGGATTCCCGATACCTAATTATGTTTTCCCGTAGTGTTTTAGGATTTCATTAGTTTGTTAGTTGCCTTATTCATTTTCATCTTCGTTCGTTAATTTTCCAATTTCGTTAATTTAACGTATCGTAAAACCAATTAACCTTTCCAATCATACAAGATTTTAATCCCAATCTCATTCGAAGCTTTTCATTCACACCTCGTTGGGGTACGACCCGGGAAACCACTTCTTGGTTTCACAATTTAAATATCACTTTCACAAGTTCTGCGAGGTAATCTTTTTCCTAAAAGGTTTACTCGTATTACTTCACGTCTATTTGTCTCACGATAAATTAGACTTCACGTTTTTTGATATTTTGATAATTGTTGTTTGCACACACCAAAACACAACGAATCAGGAGGTCTCAGCTCTCAGTCGTTCATCGTCTTGAACAGAATATGTTTGTAAAATGATGGACATAATATCAGTAGTCATAACGGCTTCGAAGAGAGAATCATTTAGATTTTCCAAAACATTGATTTGCTCAAAAGATTCATTAGCCTTCTTTATCAGGGATTTGTGATCCGTGACGAAGTCAACTATTTCTTTCAAAAATGCTTGTTCAAAATGAATGACACGAGCATGAATGTTATTAATTTGAGGAGCAAAATCACTTTCAAGAATCTTTTTAAGTTGTAAATGAACCGTGGAATTCCAGATGATCTCATTAAGTTTTGTTTTAGATTCTAAAGTCGTTTTAAGTTGCCCAATTCTGGTTTTAATATCATCAAGATATCCCCTTGCAGCACTTGTGTTAAAAGTGTTGTTTGAGGAAATCTGTTCCATGTTAGAAATCGATTTGGAAGCAACTACTTTCTTAGAAAACATTTTTGAGAATGGTCGTTTTATGGAAAACACTGATGGTTCATTTTGTGGAACAAAAGTAATTCCCGAAAGTTTTGTTCAATTTGTTTTAATCAATGGGTTTCAAATCCTTTTGTTTCATTTTGGTTATGCTCTCTTCGACAAGTTCCATCGTTTCCAAAGAATCCCGAACGACGGGGGGATCATGTTTGGTGTAAATAAGATTACCATTATACAAAACATTCTGTTCTTTCTGAGCTTTCTTGAGATTACAAGGAGTTATGTTACCAAGAGCCATTTTGTGTTTCGTATGGTAAATCGGATTAGTTTGATTTTAAATCATTTTCATTGTTTGTTTTGACTGACCCGACTTAACCACTAATTCTTCTAGTTTTGCAATCTTGTGTTCTAACTCTATGATTTCATCCAAAAGTTTATCTTCTTTCTTTGCAAAGTCCTTTTTCAACTCATCACTTTCTTTTTCAAGATTGGTATAAGCTGATTTTTGTTTTGAAAGTTGGTTTGTGAAATCAGAAATTTCTTGTTTCAAAGAATTAATGGTTTTTGCTGAACTAATATTCTGACTCGCGGTTTTTGTCAATTTGAAAACTTTTTAAATTTTCCTTGTATCTCTCAAGCTCAGTGGTCAATATCTCATTCGCGGCCTTAAATTCGTGATTGACCTTTTTAACTTTCTCAATTTCAATACCACAATTGTTCAATAATGATTCAAATAAAGCACGTGTTTCCTCTTCATTCTCAGCATGCTGTGAAACGAAGCCTCCATTATGATTCACATCTGGAGTTACTGAAGAAGTATTGCTACTACTTGGCGTATCCAGGTATGTATCATAAGTGGGTACTAGCTTCTCAGAATGCTGTTCCTCATGAGGAGACATATCAAATATATCATTATTGTGACATGTGTTGAAGTTTGATACCTCAGATGGTGCACTGGTGTCGTAAACAGGAAGTGTGTCAGAATCCGTGTCATACTTAGCTTCCTGAAGATTTTCCATGAATATGGAGTTCGCATCGATATCCTCTCTGTCTTCCATGTCATCCATAAGAGCCATAAAATCATTTTCCTCTGCATTCAACTGAAACCCTGCCTTTTCCTTTTGTGCCAACAACACTGCTTTCTGCAAGTACTCTAGATCTTTCTTGTTCGGCTTAGTAGGACAGTTTCTTGCCATATGACCTACACCCTGGAAGTTGAAACACTTTACCGGATTACGCTGATTCACATTTCCATTAATCCCAACAACTGGAGCTGCCACATTCCTAATCTGATTACCCATTGCCTGATTACCAACATTCTGACCCCTCTGATTTCCAACAAACTGGCCCATATGATTCCCTGCATACTGACCATACTGATTCCCTGCATTCTGATTCCCTGTATACTGACCTGCATTCTGCATATTCTGATTACCCATATTAAATCCAGTAGCATATCCCTGCTGATTCCCATAAACTCCAACCATTTGGCCTCCGTTGCCCATATTGAAACTCGGCTGAGCAATTTGCTTGTTGCGAGTGTTCGATGAAATCCTTTGGTTGTTGTTAGTTGGTGTAGAATAACGTCCTTGGAATGCCTTTATCAGAAAAGCAAACGCTTGTGTTAAGGCTGCAGTAGCTTCATCATTGTCAGTAAATTCTGGTTCTTGGAACTGTGCGTGTTGTTGTTGTTGAATAACATGTTGTTGTTGTTGTGGGTAGAACTGTTGTTGGTAGACCAGTGTTGGTTGTTGAATGTATGATGGTTGCATGTAGTTGTGAGTGGAAGATGATGATGGTTGTTGTGTGTTCACTGGTAAAGGTGTTGGTGTATTAGCCATTAATGCTAGAGGATCATGCTTTTAGCAAGTAATTCGGCCCTTACTTCATTAGCCTCAGCTTGATTTTGCTTCAAGAAGTCGTACAACTGATCATAAGTCACTTCATGCAAATTCTTTGTGTGATAAACAAGAGTGACGTATCTTCCCCATTCTGGTTGTAACTCATTCAGAAAATTGGTGTTGTTAGCAATGTTTGTCTGACTGAGGTTGTGTCTCGATAAATCATTCATGATCTTACAGAACCTGAGGTAGTACGACTCTATGGATTCACCAGGAATTGAGGTGAACTTGCGAAGTTCCTTGAGAAATTGTGTTTCCATTTCCTGTTTCCCGATGTCTGTCCAATACATTAACCTCTTGACTCTTTCCCAGACTGCATGAGCACTTCCTTCACTGTCAACAGTTGCATAAGTGGTTTCAAGTAGACCAAGAACAACGAGATGAAATGCTTGATCATCAGCTACAATCTGTTGTCTGTCTTCCTCAGTGTACTCAGTCTCATTCTGATCTCTGTAGTATGGTTGTACTGGGGGTTCCATTAGGATCTACAGGGTCTAGTACTTGTCTTGGTTTAAAGGGTCCTTCCACAATGGATTTGATAAGAGGCTTTCCATTTGGTTTGCTCTTAACACTACAAGAAAAGTGGCTTTTTAGGACCCCCATAAGCGTCATAAAATGGTACTTTTTAGGACCTTTCATTTAATAGGACCAAGGATGAAAGCGTTTCATGTAAGGCGGTTGTAATAGGTCCAAAGCGTCCTAATATCTGAAATACCCTTATGAAACCAATTTCATGGTCGTATTATATGTATATGAACAACCCAAATAGCGTCCTAATAAAACCATATTATGACACTTTTACATTGTTTTGACATGTGATTACCTACTTTTAATCTTTTGAGACACATAAAAACGTCCTTAAAAGTATTGTTAGGACGCTTATGATGTAACATCATAGCTATTTTAGCAACCAAGAAAAGGGTCCTAATAACTCAAATAAGATTATGATACCAATTTTATGGTCGCATAATAGGTCTATAAACAACCCAAATAACGTCATAATAAAAACATATTAGGACACTTTTACAATGTTCTAAATGTGGTAACCTACTTTTAATCTTTTGATACACATACTAGCGTCCTTGAATGTTAATTCTTAGGACGGTTATCATATACCATTATAGTTACTTTAACACCAAGAAAAGGGTCCTAATATCCCAAATACGATTATGAAACCAAATTTATGGTCGCATAATATGTCTATGAACAACCAAATAACGTCCTAATAACAACATATTAGGACACTTTTACAATGTTGTAAAACGTGGTTACTTAATTTTAATCTTTTGATACACATACAAGCGTACTTAAAAGATAATTGTTAGGACACTTATCATATAACATTATAGCTACTTTAGCGCCAAGAAAAGGGTTCTAATATCTCAAAGAAGATTATGAAACCAATTTTTTGGTCGTATAAAATGTCTATTAACAACCTAAATAACGTCCTAATAACAACATATTAGGACACTTTTACAATGTTAAGCGTCCTTAAAAGTTAATTGTTAGGACGGTTAGTAAGTTTAATAGGACAATTTCAAAGTCCTGACAAGTCATATGATAGGACGCTATTTTCAGCATGCACACTCTATTATTACGATATGAATAAAACATCAACTAATTATTAAATGAATAAAATGAAATTGTATTTCAAATAAGCAATTGTCATAACAAAAGCACTAAACATAAATAAGGTAGACACTATCCAACATAAAGTCTTGTAACATTAAACAATAAATTAAAGCAACAAGAAGCTTAGTCCGGGGTCATCATGCATCCTTTCTCAATCCTCACGAACCACCTACAAATAAACACCCATGTATAATCATTAAGCTCCATGTTAGTAAAATTATTGGTATCACAAGATTAACAAAGACATACCGAGATAAAGGGACAAGGCCATGCTATGGTTGCACCAACACAGTCTTCAATTATGGCAAATAACCCATATGGTCTCACCAACATTTCATCTCTTTTTGTTGGTACTTGAACGTTTACCTCACACCATCCTCATCCAATCTCTGTACCACCAACTATATCATTTGGGTTCAAGCTCCTCACCCATCCTTTTGCTACAGTCTCGGTTGAGTTTAGAATGTTTTTAAGGAAAACTTCATCCCCGACCTAGATTTCAGTTTTCAAAAAACATTTGTCAATTTATAGTCAGACACATGTATTAGGTTAAACAGATGTAATACTGCAAGTATGGAGGCAGGTGTATACAAAGGAGGTCAAAAATTGATCAGTGTATGCTGAATACGTGAAAATATGTATCTGACGTTATGAAAATGCAATAATACTATATTGGAGATGCAACAACTAATGAGATATGTAACGTCCCCTATTCTGCAATTTATTCATGCAACAATTTGCTTATTTCTCAATTGTCATCCAGAGAATTTCGCTGTCTAGTCATATTTTAATGGTATTCTAGAATCTAGACATTTGAAGTTGCTAGGGAGAACTACTAAACTGAAGCCTAAACTTCCACAACATATAATATCCAGTTAGCATAATGCAAATCATATCTATATGAGTTCTCAAATGTCACGCAATCACCAAAGTGGCACAATGTTGGCTCAAACCAATATCAGGCTATGAGCATCTCAAAACTGCACATTGCATATCTGCAACTACTTTACTTAATTCAGAAAGGTAATTTCCATTCAACTAGCTTGTTACGCCATTCAAATATATATATTTGGTAATCAATTATGAGTCATCTTCCTAGCATGTCACAATAGAGGGTCACCTTACTCAAGACAATCTTATTTCACATAGGCCATGTGGTCATTCCTCATTTCCCTCTTTGGCATTCCTACAGTCCTATGAAATCTCAATAAATGCATACTTATTGCATCTGCTTAAAGTAGCAATACTCTAAAACAACCCATGCATTCTGCATCACTTTTACTTAATCGGGGCACCCTTTAACCCGAATCACCCGACCCGACATAACCAGACCCGACTACCACCCAAATCACTGTTGCATTCTGATGAAGAACAGTACATTTTGGTTGTTAATGTTATTCAAAATTAAAAACAAATACGAAAAAAGAACAGATTTAAAGGATGGAAAAGCAACGATTTATAATAGAAACATACCCATAAACGTGGAGGTTCATTGGTTATAATAGGAGAATGTTGTGATGTAAGAGGTGGATCACTGGAACTATCCGTCGACCCTTTCATCTCTGATAAGTGGGCTCGTAACTGTTCATTTTCACTAGTAAGTTCTCCACATCTAGACTTCAATTGTTTTCTCTATGACATGCTGAACGACTTGGTATTACACCCCAAACATCAGAAGCACGAACACCTAGACCATACATGCCTGCATCACCATTTCGATCTTTACCCATAACTGTAGAATAAATATCATCTGGTCCAGGCTTATCAATCGAACCCTCGGGCAGATTATCACTAAGTCGTTTCATTTCATCCGGCATTTTATATCAACATGAACAACATATAGGAAAGGCATGTATTACGAAAAAAAGCATATTGTGTTTAACTTCTGCTATTAATACACTTTTCCAAACATAAAAGCATATTACTTGCAATCGCATTTGCAGTGTCATCATTTTTGGTATTTCCATCTTTGGAGAAGCATGCACTAAAAAGATCCAATCGACTTGGATCTTGTCCCAAAGATGTCTGTATGAATAAAAAGAAAATGAATATTAACAGTGGATATCGACAGGATACATTAACAATCCCACTGTCTCCATACAGTTACCTTTAACTCTTCACGGACGTGAGCATAACTTTTTTTACCGGTTCTTTGGATCATCTTCTTTTTTGCCCGATTCGCCTTGTTTTTTTCACTTAAACTCTGCAGCAGGAAAGTAAAATATCATAATGGGAAATTAAGTAATGTTATTTAAAGTGGAAGAGTATTTCACACCTTAGTGTTTTCTTTATTCCAATACTTCACAAGTTTCATCAATTGTTTTTTTTGCACTTGCTTTGGCCTAGAGCTTATTTGTTGCTTAACTGACAAAGACGGATCATGGTAGTGTTCCTTAACTCTTTCCCTCCAGTTCTTCACCTTCCGCCCAAATGATTGCAATATCCATTTTTCTCCAGCTTCCGGAATATCAAATTTTGTCTAAAAAATGTAATAGCTTACATTAGAACACAAATACTTTATTCATTAACATACAAATTTAACATTGTGTACCTTTAAGAGTTCAAGCAAAGCTTTTTTTTTTTTTTTGCGGCGTCAACTTTATTCCATGGTTTATAAATCGGACAATACTTTCCACTCCTTGAAAGGGTTCGCATGAAATGAGTCAGATGACTACTTTTGTAGTTAATAGGTTGTCCGTGTTCATTAACTAAAATAGGAATTCTATCCCCTTTTTCTTGGGCCCAAACTTTTGCCATACGTGTTGATCCTCTCTTTCTTTTGCTTACAATCCGAACTACAAAAAGTGAACATGATTTACAATAGATACGTATACATTTAAAATACTAAATAAATTGAAATGGAGGCAATATCTTAGCGTTGCATTTTGTCTTGTTTTAATTTAACTTTATTATATATTCTTCTTATATGACACAATATATGATATATGATTTTTAAAACGATGCAATCAAGTAGATCAGGTTAACCTGTTTCATTACGAGCTTGTGTAACTTCATGGTTTTCTTCATTTTCAGGTTGCTGAGCTTGAATCTCTTCTCCGACTAGATCATCGCCGTCATTTGCTAAATCTTTCTCATTATCCGAATCATGCTCATTCGCCAAATCATCCATGTCTTTATCTACAACATCTTTGGAAGTAGCTTGTTCTTCAATATCTTCATTCATATGTATGTCTTCGATATCATCATTTTCAGCATCATAAGGGTCTTCATTGTCATCTATAGTAAAAAAAAAAAAAAAAAAAAAAAAAAAAAAAAAAAAAGTAAGCATCGAAAATAGTTAACTGAATATACACTTAATAGTAATTTAATATCATATATATAATATTTGAAATTTATGTATAGTTACCATCAGATCTCAAGTCACGCTACCCGTGGTGTAATACCCCAGTCAAAACCCGCATTGGCTGTGACTTGGAGTGATGCTGGGACATATATGTTAACATTCGCCTTATATGACAACAACGCGTTTTGTGGTGGAACGGTTAATCGGCCATACGGTTAAGCGTGCTCATGTGAGAGTAGTACTGGCTTGGGTGACCTGCCGGGAAGTCTTCACATGAGGGCCACAAGAACAAAGCCGTGAGCCTTCGGGCAAAGCGGACAATATTGTGGTCTATAAGGCGGGGTGTTACACGTGGTCATCATCGTTGTCAATTGCAACTAAGTTTCTCTCAGCTGCAGTTAATCTCCCTCTCTTGACAGAATTTGGTTGATCATTTCTCGTTTGGCCTTGGTCGGACTCCTGTACCCTACTATGTATTGCCCTCCCTGTATCAATCTGTTGTCCCTTTTGCGAATGAGATTCTGAAGATGTTAGCCAACGGGAGACATTCGGAGCAGTCATTCGTTTTTGTGCTAAATTTTTATATCTAGTCATGGACATTGGAGCAATGTATTTTCGATGCTGTTTCATGCAACTAGAATTGTTAGAAAACAAACATAAAGAAATTATATTAGCCAAATTTATTATTAGTACCTTTTTATTTGTTTGTGTAGCCGCTTCTTCTAGGTTATCTTCCTCATCATTAAGATGAAAGTCTGAACCAGACATATAATCTGCATCTTTCTCACTGGTATCCGTTGGTTTCTTTTTCTTTTTCTTTGTTTTGTCACTCTCTACTAGACTTGTCAAAGACTTAGCAATATTTTTCACTCCCAAAGCTTGTAATCACTGTTGGTTTTCTTGAATCCTTGACCTTCTGGACATTTCATAATCATTCGTATTTCTCGTGGAGACTTGGTGTTGCATCCTTTTATTTTCCATTACTGGTGCACAAAACAAGTAAAATTATGATGAGATTGCAAAGAACAATAGTCATTTGAGAACAACAAAACTGAAATCAAATCACTATCAGTTACATGTTACAGAATGAAATACATTATTTACAAACAAAAATAGACTCAAATCCTTCAGTTACATGTCACAGAATGAAATACATTATCTACAAACTGATATCAAATCACTATCACTATCACTATCACTATCTTTAAAACCAGTGGTGGTGATGGATGGGTTGGTGTTGGTGTTAGCTACCCAAATCCTTTGACCCAACTTTACACAGTTATACCAACATTCATTTAAATTAAACAGTTTGTAGCAAGCATTAAACCAACATCCATGGCCACAACCTATCTACAGCCTTAAAAGCTACCACTTAGAACCGAATAGTCGACTGTAAACAATGTTAGGAAAAAACCGCTCGTGACGACAAATCTAAGACAATTTACTTTCACACTCAACCACCCTACCATCACATATGAAATCAGCCATATAAAATCAACACCCACAACGAAACACAATCTTTAGATGACATTACAAAGTACCTTCGACCAGAGATTATACAACATGTGTAAAATAAGTACGGATGACCACACACGACAGCCTAAAAGACATTACAAAGAATTGTGGTTATCCACTAATAGCATCCAAATAAGAAAAAGATTTTGGAAAATGGTCATCTGCAACTAAAATACAACTTGTGCCACATCACAAATAAGCAGCACTTATGATCACATATGAGACTCATCACAAGAGGTCAACCAAACACAAACCCGAACCCACCATTTCTCACACTTAAGACTCTTCACAAAGGTTAAACAAACACTAAGAATGTATAACAATAACAATGTATAACAATGATAATAACAATAATAATAACAATAACAATAACAACAACAACAACAATAATAATAATAATAATAATAATAATAATAATAATAATAATAATAATAATAATAATAATAATACTAATAATAATAATAATAATAATAATAATAATAATAATAATAATAATAATAATAATAATAATAATAATAATAATAATAATAATAATAATAATAATAATAATAATAAGCTCCAATCTACTGGCTTACAGACTAAGCTCCTCCGACATTCTGGCATTGTAGCTCCTGGACCTTCTTTTGATAAGGCCTTGCATGCTTTTAATGCAAAAATGGAAACTGACCTTTTAGGCAGCTCATGTGAGATCGCTGCCCCCAAACTCATGAAGAAACTGGCAGATATATATTTCACACGTGCTGCCAAAACGGCCAAATCCACCTTTTGCTTATCTAGTAGACAAATGGCTTTATGGAGATCGCAAAATGAGGACCACACTTCAGACTGGCTTAGGGTGGTCCCGATATCTGGGTTGGGACAGACCATGAATGCCAGAACTTACCGATGTGTGCTATGTTATCGGCTAGGTATTCCCATATTTTCAACTCAGATGCCGTGTTCAGCTTGTTCCAGGGTGTTTGTGGGAGACACTTATGGGGACCACGCGGTTTCATGTGCTGGTATTATCGGGATTAAACATCGGCATAACATAGTACGTGATACCCTTGTTGACATATGTTCTCGCTCGGGGATCTCGGCTCGTAAGGAGGTTAACATTGGGTTATGTGGAGAAAGGGACAAAACCTTACGCGCAGCTGATGTGTTGCTCTATTCTTGGGACGGTGGGCAGGACACACGTGTTGATTTGACAGGGGTGTCTCCTTTGACACAAACCAACATGGCTGACTTTGCACCTGGTCGTGCGGTGGTTGAAGCCGCACAACGCAAACATGCCAAGTACAAGGCTAAATGTGCGGACATTGGATATGGGTTTCTCCCCTTCGCATTCTCTTCATTGGGAGAACTTGAGAAGGATGCGGTGACCTTACTAAAGCGCATCCGAAGATTCTCGGTGACTCAGGACATTGAAGCACGTGGTGCTGATCATATTTTTAGTAGGATTAGTTTTGCTATAGCTAGAGGAGTGAGGGCCCAGCTAGTCTCTCGGCTCCCCACTAATTTCTTGTAGATCCTATGATTTTCTAATGAAGTGATGTTTTATAATAATAATAATAATAATAATAATAATAATAATAATAATAATAATAATAATAATAATAATAATAATAATAATAATAATAATAATAATAATAATAATAATAATAATAATAATAACAATAACAGAGGTTTCCATTACCTGTTGAGTCAGATCTTCATTCAAAAGTGAAAACCACAATCGTTGTTTTGCTGCCCACGTACAACCCTAAACCAAAATTGAGATTTTAACCGTATGTAAAAAACGATTTCCATTAATAAAATCGAATCAAATACTTGATTTTCGGAAAGATATGCTTGATTTTCGCAGCGCCAAACTTATTTATTAATCTGAATTTTTCCCCAAAAATTTTAAGCGGGTTTATGTGAATAAAATGTGAACGTGGATGGGTAAGTTTTCCCCAAAATTTTAGAGTATAATTTGATGTATAATTAAATTAATTAATACTAGCATATAGTATATGAAATGTATTATATTATTGTATATATAATATATAGGTATTTTGTTGTATTTGAAACTAAAAATGAAGTAGATATGGCATTCGTTTTTCCGACTTCCCGGGTCAAACAACAATATCAATGTGTTGAATTAATCAGTCTCTGTTGTATCTTACTGCCCGAAATGGAGCGGCTCCAGATAGTTCATTTGTTTTACACTGGCGTTATTTAAAACATGGCTATTTTCTTACGGATGGGATTTATCCTAAGTGTTCTACGTTTGTTAAAGCGTATCCGCATCCAGTTGACCCGAAAGATAAAGTGAGATATAGGACAGTAATCCACCACGAGCCCAGAAACATAACATATCATATCATATAACAGATAATTCACTAACCGTAGATAACAGATCTAGAATGCATTGATACGCCCCTGCAAATAACATAGTGGCCCAACATATTGTTGAGCTCATAACATGTAACAGATAAGGGATGGTGTGGAACATCACTCAAACACACAAGAGTCATATATGCCATTGGTGCATCAATGACACGGACATGGAACCCCCATGACTAGTGAAATGGCTCGGGTTTGAAACTGGGGGTCAGATATCATATCATAATCATAGTGTCATATCAAAAGGTTTGTATCCAATAGGTTCATAACCAATGTTGCAAAAATCGCGAATCAGTAGTCGGGCGGTCGACCACCTTGTAGCTTGTAATCGGTCTGGGCGGGATTAATCAGTGATTAATCGGATTGGCATTACTGACAAATTTTAGTTATTTTCGGCAAGTTTTGTGTATTTCCGGTGAGTTTTTGGTATTTACGGCAATGTATTTTCTAAAAAACAACTTGTAATTGACTTAAACAGTTACTATAAGTGATCAAAATAAGTTTACAGTGAGTGTTGGGTACTTCTGGCATGATTTATAGGTTTCCGGCAAGTTTGACCAACATTGACCAAAATTGAGATTTTATATGTATTTGAAAAACGATTTCCATTAATAAAATCGTATGAAATACTTGATTTCTGAAAAGATATGCTTGATTTTCGCAGCGCCAAAACTTATTTATTAATCTGAATTTTTCCCCAAAAATTTTAAGCGGGTTCATATGAGTATGTGAATACAATGTGAACGTGGGCGGGTAAGTTTTCCCCAAAATTTTAGGGTATAATTTGATGTATAATTAAATTAATTAATACTAGCTAGTATATAGTTTATGAAAAGTATTATATTATTGTATATATATAATATATAGGTATAGGTATTTTATTGTATTTGAAACTAAAAAAGAACTAGAGTATTACCCGGTCGGTGCTCGGGTTATCAACTAAAGGCCCGGTTGGTTGGTGGGTGCTGATTTGGATTCGGGATTGATTTGGTTAAAACGTAAAGTTTATAAAATAATAACTCTAGGGATGCAAAATTAATTTTCTTAAATTCTAATCAGTAAAATAAATTTTTAGAAAAAATAATTATATTTTTTTATTGTTATTTAATTTTTTATGAATTAAAAGATAAATAAAAGAAATTAAATCAAGAAAAATTGCAAAACTATTTAGAAAATTATGAAATATGTCTGGTAAAAACTTTAAACTATTTAGAAGATAAGAAAATTAAAAACTTTGAAAAAGCTAATATGAATAACTCTCAACCGCATCCATAGCTAAATGGTTAAACATTTGAAGTTCTTTCCTTGGTCTTCATTCAGTGAAAGGAGTCTCTCAACGGATGCAGTCATTCATTTATATCGTCGAGAGTTCTTACGTAAGCCGACTTCCCATGACGTCACATTCCGGGGATGCTTTGTAGCCTATATTGTACACATATTGAACGGAGGAATTGTCCTAGGCATTTGTGAGGCCAATATACGCGAGGGGATCATAAAGTTCCGACTATTATGATTGAATGTATTGCTTCGCGTGGATTTGGCATTCGTTTTTCTGACTTCGCAGGTCAAACAACAATATCAATCTGTTGAATTAATCAGTCTCCATTGTATCTTACTGCCCGAAATGGAGCGGCTCCAGATAGTTCATTTGTTTTACGCGGGCGCTATTACAAACTTGGCTATTATCTTACGGCTGGGGTTTATCCTAAGTGGTCTACGTTTGTTAAAGCGTATCCGCATCCAGTTGACCCGAAAGATAAAGTGAGAGATAGGACAGTAATCCACCACGAGCCCAGAAACATAACATATCATATCATATAACAGATAATCCACTAACTGTAGATAACAGATATAGGATGCATTGATGAGGCGAAAAATGATCCGTTTTTAGGGGGTCATTTAAGCCCGAATCCGAATTTATTTGATCAAATATTGCCCTAAATCGTTCATTTTGTGATTTTAGGTGTTTGGAGAGTGAATTCTGGAAAAGAAGCCATTTTGGACGTTTTTGGAGTATAAAAGTGAAGAAAACGGCAAAGTACTAAATTTCCATGCTGAAGATACAAGGTGACGGCGTCAAGAGTAATATCTTGATGGCGTCAGACATGAAGATTAAAATACCGAAGGTGGTGACGGCGTCAAACGCCTTCATGACGGCGTCAAAGTGGCAAGAATAAAATACCGTGGTCGGTGACGGCGTCACATAGGCCATCATAAGTAGATCAAGGCCGTCCGAGGAAGTATATGGCGGCGAGGTGACGGCGTCACATGTAACTCTTGACGCCGTCAGCCTACTTTTCCTATATATAGTTTTCTAGTTTTTTCATTAAAAAGAGAGAAGTTTTGGTGAAACCCTAAAGACGAATTTGGTGCCTCTTTTACAGGTTTTTCAAGGGTTCCAAACCCTTGATACCTTGCATTGTAATTGAGATAAGTGTTCTTCTAATTCAATCAATATGTCTATGTGTTGGTTGTTTATCTCTTGTTCTTGTCTCAATTCAATTATGCTAGGCTAGATCTCTCTTGTGTTTGCTTAGATCTAATGAAACCTAGATGTTGATTACGTGTTGATTACTTGTTTATTCTTGTTCTTGGATGAATGATTTATATGTTAGGCTTAAGAAAACTGGCAGATCTCCAAATGGTAACATGCTTGAACGTCTTAAGAAACATGAACCGAGGCGTACTAGGTCTTTATTGGTTGTATTTAATGCATGAGCCACTGTTTACAATCCCTATAGTTGTGCTGGGTCATGGTGTAGGAGGAGATAAGAGCTCATAGAGTTGGGGAGTTATGTATGCCACCCCACGAATGATATTAAGGAATACAATCCGTCATCCATACAAGTATAACAAGTAATTAACTTGTAAAAGATATCTAGGGAGTAGTGATGTCTAAGTAAACACAATTTCTCCAACCACTGCTCACAACCTTAGTATAATTTAGTTTAATTTCATTTTTTAGTATTTTATTTTAATTATATAATAGATTTGGGTTAGTTGAATAGCAACTAATTCCGCCCACTCTTCCAAAACCCGAGATTTTACTTGCTTTCATAAAAATATAAAAATACAAAAATAATCATCTCTCACCTTTAGAACTATTAATTAGGTTTTCTAATCCTAGCGACACTATTCCTAAGCTGAACGATCAATCCCCCGGTACTTGTCACTATACTATACTACAACGATCAGGTACACTGCCTGGTGGGGGTTGTAAGCTTCTCGAGATCCCTCGAGAGGTAAAGCAAGGTGCGATTCCCATGCATCAAGTTTTTGGTGCCGCAGCCTGGGGAATAGTTATTGTCTAGGTTAGGATTTCTTTTTATTAGGTCTACTTGCTAGATTCCTTTCTAGTAAGATTTTTATTTTTATTTTTTAGGTCTTCTTTAGTCTATCTTATTTCTTCGTGCCTTTGTTCGTAACTCTTCACCATCCACCATCATGGCAACCAACGCATTTTCCAACCTTAGGATCACTAGGAGTCGTAGCACCACTAAAGACCTTGTCTTGCCTTATGCAGAACCCGAAAGAGAAATGTGGAGGTTAAGACGAACTCACTCAACACCTGAACCATCCAGCATTGCTATCGACTTTGATGCACCTCTCTCTGAAGAAAATTCAGAAAATCACATCACAACCCCTAGTTCCCACAACGAGATGAATACCCCTATAATACCTCCTCCTAAGCGTCTCAAGGACTACTCTTCCCCAACTCCTCGTGGGTTTTCCAATGCCATTGTCTACCCAAACGAACACACCAACGAGGTCTTGCATGCAAATGATGTTTGGCTTGTCAAAAGTGTGTGTAAATTCCACGGACTTGATGAGGAAAATCCAATCCAACACATCAAGGACTTCCTAAAAATAGTGGACACCATCCATACGGATGGGGCTACTAGAAACACATCCCGAATGCGATTCTTCCCTTTCACCTTATACGAAAAAGCCCAAGAATGGTATAACAAACTCCCTTCCGAATCTATTTTCACATGGGAGCAACTCATATCCAAGTTCTATGAGAAGTTCTTTCCACCTGGAAAAACGTCAGCATTTAGGGATAGGATCCTTCGTTTCCGAAAGGGGAAGGATGAACCCTTCCATAAAGCGTGGACTAGATTCAAAGATTTAATAAGACAAGTTCCACATCATGGCATTGAACTTTGGCTCTTGGTCCAAATCTTTTACGAAAATATCTCCTCTAATGACCGGAACGGAATTAACCAATCTAGGAAAGGAAGATTGGCCAATCTTAGTGCCGAAGAAGGATGGGATAGGATTGAAGAATATGCTCAAGATCAGGATGACACTTGGGATGAACCTGAGTCGACTGTCAGCATTTCTGAGATCACCGCGGATCGGTTGAGCAAAATTCACAAAAGAGCGGAATACATAGCTGGATCACGGTCACCTAAACAGCTGTCGAATCCCTACCTGATCTGTGATTACTGTGGAGGCCCGCATGAGGTAGAAGAATGCGGAGGAGCAGCCACAACTGAACATGCATGCTTGTCAGGAGGGGACATTTATGCTGATCCCTCCCTCTTACCTTTTTACCAAAATGACGATTACACCCTTTGGGGAAATCTGGTAAGGAGAAGAGAAGGGGAGGAAGGCCCTGAATTCAAAATCAGGAGCAATTTCGAAGATGACCTTGGTCACTTCACTCAAGAAAAAGACTTGCAAATGAAAGGGCTTAATGAGCTTTTCGATGAGCAGCAGGAGGGTATTGGAGAATTTTTCAACAAGCTTAACTCAGCCTTAGATCACCTCCAAACGCCGTTAGAAAGAAAAAAAGATCCCATGCTCGCGATAACCACACGAGCTGGAACGACAACCAAGGACCCCCTTACCCAAACTCGTCCCCCGTCACCCTCGATTCAGACAAACCTGGGGAGGAGGAGCAGGATGTCGGCATTGGCACCCCAGACCAACCGCCCGTGACAACCCCTTCCCCATCAGCCCTTCCTAACCCACCTGTGAGAATTCCATACCCATCCCGATTAAGGAACCAGAAAACTAAGAATGATAACAAGAGGTTCTTGTCATACCTAAAAGACTCTGTTGTCACCATACCTCTCCTTGATGCTTGCTATCACATGCCAAAGTATAGCGCATACTTCAAAAAGCTGCTCGCTAACAGGAAGAAGCTCGAGGGTCTTGTAACCCTGGGGGAAGAATGCTTAGTGGTAACCCATCGAGGGCTACCAAAGAAGGTAGACGATCCGGGCAGCTTCACCTTGCCTTGCTCCATAGGACCTCTATCAATCAAGAATGCTCTCGCCGATTTGGGAGCAAGTATCAATCTCATGCCTCACTCTATGTTCCGTAAACTAGGATATTCTGGATTGAAGTCTACCCGTATGAACATCCAACTAGCCGATAGATCAGTCAAGTACCCCGTAGGGATATGCGAGAATGTGCTAGTCAAAGTTGGGAAATTCAAATTCCCGGTCGACTTCGTAATCCTGGATATGGAGGAGGATGACTTGGTCCCTATCATCTTAGGTAGACCATTTCTTGCTACCGCTCGTGCAGTCATCGATGTCTACGATGGCAAATTAACCTTACGAGTGGGAAACGATAGCACAACCTTCGACATTAAGGATTCTATGGACCTCTCCCTCGAAGCAGCCAACCGGCTCTACTTTATCAGGGAAGTAGATGAACTCACAGATGTCATTGATAGTTGCATCGATGAACAAATCGATGAAGGCTGGCTACGGGTCGAAAGTTTTCTGCCTTTGCTAGAGGTGGAAAAGACGGAGAATGTTAATGCAGTCTCCTTCTACCCCAGACAAGAGGCAATGGAGCATCTCGAGCTCCGAAAGCCCGAAAACAAGCTCAAACCTTCTATTATCGAGCCCCCTGACGTAGATCTTAAAGAGCTCCCTAATCATTTGGAATATGCCTTTCTTCAGGGGGTGGACCAACTCCCGGTAATCATAAACTCTTCCTTGGAAAAAGAACAAAAAGTTAAACTCTTAGAGGTCCTAAAAAAATACAAGGGGGTACTCGCATGGAGTGTGGCCGACATTAAGGGGATTGACTCAACTTTTTGCACCCATAAGATTCTTATGGAGGAAGATTATAAACCTACTGTGCAACCCCAGAGGCGAGTGAACCCTAACACTAAGGAAGTAGTAAAGAAAGAAGTTATAAAGCTTTTGGATGCAGGACTGATTTACCCATTCTCGGATAGCCCATGGGTCAGTCCTGTGTAGGTTGTACCTAAAAAGGGTGGAATGACTGTAGTAAAGAATGATAAGGGTGAGATGGTGCCCCAGAGAACTGTCACTGGATGGCGGGTGTGCATCGACTATCGAAAGCTCAATGATGCCACGAGGAAAGATCACTTTCCCTTACCATTCATTGATCAGATGTTAGAGAGATTATCTGGACACGAGTACTATTGCTTCTTGAATGGATTCTCTGGATATTTTCAAATCCCCATAGCACCCGAGGACCAAGAAAAGACCACGTTTACTTGCCCCTATGGAACATTTGCCTACAAAAGGATGCCTTTTGGGCTATGCAATGCCCCCGCCACTTTCCAACGTTGCATGACCGCAATCTTTCACGAACTCATGGAAGACAGCATGGAAGTTTTCATGGATGACTTTTCAGTCTTCGAAAACTCCTTCGACCGCTGTCTTGCTAATTTAGAAAAGATGCTTAAACATTGTGAGGAAACCAACTTGGTGTTAAACTGGGAAAAGTGTCATTTCATGGTAAAGGAAGGGATTGTGTTAGGGCATAAGATCTCAAGGAACGGAATAGAGGTGGACCAAGCTAAAGTTGAAGCTATATCTAAGCTACCATACCCCACGACTGTTAAGGCAATACGCAGCTTTTTGGGGCACGCCGGATTTTATCGGAGATTCATAAAAGACTTCTCCAAAATTGCCCGGCCAATGACTCAGTTGCTTGTGAAGGATGCTCCATTCGATTTTTCCCAAGAATGCAAAGATGCTTTCGATCTCCTAAAAAGAGAACTCACTCAAGCTCTAATCATGATCACACCCAACTGGGAGTTACCATTTGAAATCATGTGTGACGCCAGCGACTACGCCGTCGGGGCTGTATTAGGTCAACGACGTGACAAGCTTTTCCAACCTATTTACTATGCTAGCAAAACCATGAATCCCGCTCAAGAGAACTACTCCACCACCGAAAAAGAATTATTAGCCGTAGTATTTGCATTCGACAAATTCCGACAATATCTTGTCCTTTCAAAGACAGTCGTCTTCACTGATCACTCAGCTCTTCGATATCTGTTTGTAAAGCAGGATGCCAAGCCACGACTAATTCGGTGGATCTTGTTATTACAAGAATTCGATGTTGAGATTCGCGATAAGAGGGGGCAGAGAATCTAGCCGCAGATCATCTATCTCGTCTTGAAAACCCCTTGGATAAGCACGATAGAAGTGAGATTAGGGATTCGTTTCCTGACGAACAACTAATGTCAATGATGGATTCGGAGCCGTGGTACGCCGACTTTGCTAATTACTTCGCGAGTAGATGTAGGCTTGTTCCAGAACACCTGACTAAGTACGAGAGGAAGAGGTTCTTTTCCCAACTAAAATACTACTTCTGGGATGAACCCTTTTTATTCCGAAGGTGTCCTGACCACATTATAAGGCGTTGTGTTTTGGAAAATGAGGCAGTTAAGATTATGAGAGAATGTCACTCTGGTCCCTCTGGCGGGCATCATGGGATAAACGTTACTGCTCGAAAGATTCTCGATGCGGGATTCTATTGGCCCACAATTTTCCGTGATGTAAAAGAAATGGTGCAGGCGTGCGATGCATGTCAACGAGCCGGAAATATATCACATAGGGATGAAGCACCTCAGAACTTTATACAAGTTTGTGAAGTATTCGATGTTTGGGGGATTGACTTCATGGGACCCTTTCCCTCCTCAGGGGGAAACGAGTACATCTTAGTCGCTGTTGACTATGTTTCGAAATGGGTTGAGGCACAAGCCCTTAGGACCAATGATGCAAGAGTAGTCATTCATTTCCTGAAAAAGCTTTTCGCAAGATTCGGGATTCCGAAAGCTCTCATCAGTGATAGGGGGACACATTTTTGCAATGCACAAATGGAAAAGGTCATGAAGAGGTATGGAGTACCCCATCGATTCTCCACCGCCTACCATCCACAAACCAATGGCCAAGTCGAAAACACCAATAGAGCTATTAAAAGAATACTTGAAAAAACGGTTAGTCAAAACAGAAAGGACTGGTCATTCAAACTCGACGAAGCCTTATGGGCATTCCGAACCGCTTACAAAACACCTATTGGAACGACTCCATTCCGCATGGTGTATGGTAAGGCATGTCATTTACCGGTAGAATTAGAACACAAGGCCTATTGGGCGCTTAAGGCATGCAACTTAGATTATACAACTGCTGGGAATAATAGGTTTTTGCAGTTACACGAGCTTGATGAGCTTAGACTGGAAGCCTACGAATCCTCCATCACATATAAAGAGAGAGCTAAAAGATGGCATGATCAAAGAATTAAGAAACCCAAAGAATTTTCAGAAGGAGACAAGGTCCTATTATACAATTCTCGGTTGAGATTATTCCCGGGAAAACTTAAGTCTAGATGGTACGGGCCGTTCACGGTAAAGAATTCTTCTAGATTTGGAGCGGTAGTGTTAATTGATGATGAAGGTAGGGAATTCACGGTTAACATACAACGTGTAAAACATTACCAAGAAAATAACAATGAAATGATTAATGAGGAGGATGTGATGTTTGATGATGAGATCACGTAGTAACCCATGACTTTGAGTCTAGCTACAAGACTCATAAATAAAGAAAAGCGCTTCTTGGGAGGCAACCCATGTTTTGTGTGATTTTATTTGTTTGATTGTTATTTGCTTCCGTATGCATGTTTTATTTTTATTGTTGGTTGATCATGTTTCTCAATTAAAATGTGGAAATACTTTATTATGTTGTTTGGCCTAGTCTTAACTCCAACCTAAAGGTATTTTTGCAAAAGATAAGTGTAAGGGGAAACCCCAAATATGTTTTCAAGAAACAAACCGATCATGATTCTTCACAATTTTAAATGAACATGTATATTCGTATTTGTTAGAGTCAAATGCTTGTATTGAGTCATAATGAAGTTTTGCAGGATTTTCCAGGAAGTAGGACGAAGTTTTTCCAGAAATTTTCCGGAAACTTAACACAAGAATTTCTGCAGGTCCATTCTGACGGCGTCAGAGTTTACTCTTGACGGCGTCAGGAGTTAAAAATCTGGAAATTTTACCGGTTTTGTTTTTCTAACGGAGTCTTATGGTTTTTGTGAATTATTAAGTTTTATAATCTCCAGGAGATCTGCAAACTTCATTCCACAAGCATTATATCTTATCTTTTTTTTTCTAGGATTTAGTAACTTATATAGGATGCCGCCGATTTTATGCGAGGTTGTCTTGTCTATTTTTGTCAGGATTTACAGGTTATGTTCGACAAGGAGATGATTTATATTCTGGAAGGGAAGCTTTGATTGTTCATTTTCTTGGAGGAAGATCTAATCTGGCCAACCTATTATCCATACCGAGCGAATCAGGGGAGTATTTGATTTCATTCTCTTTACTTTTTCACTTTTACATTCTTTACATGAACATTGGGGAAAATGTTCATCTTAAGTGTAAGGGGAGGGTAAAAAGATGATACCTTACATATGCACTTTCGCTTGAGTTTGTTTTGTTTGATGGTAGATGTGTAATAAAACTACGAGAAATACTTGTTAGTGCAATTTTAGCGCCAAATTTAAATTTTTTTACAACATTTAGGAGTGAAACTTTAGCCATAGCAAGCGTCTCATGGATAGGAGGTTGTATGACTAGCACATAACCGTATATTAAAAAAAATTTCCACCCAAAAATGTGAGGTTCGCCTTTAGATTTGATAGGAAAAGCATTTACTATTAGTGCTTATGAGTGTACCGGTAGCATTTAGATTCTAGAACTTGCGTTAGTGATGCATCCCGAGACCGCTAGTGAGACTACATTCGTGTGGTAGGATTCACTACATGATAAGAGGCATTAGGATCACCCTTGTGTTAAACCCGTATTATAATTACTTGACCATTTAAGTCATATTACTTGGCTAGTTAAGTCAACTAATTTTTCCCACACCCTTAGCGTTGTACTCATTTTTAGTACACGAAACCCCTAGTACACCCCTCCGAGCCTATCTTTTCGTTTCTAACTTTAAGCATTTTACTTAAAGGAAGAATTTGTTACACCCCACTTAAATGTACACCCAAATCGCCTTAGCCTTCCGTGTATGCGCTCATTTTTAGTGCATTATTGTTATTTGTTAAACCCTAAGTTAACTTTCTAATTGATTACATGGTTGCTAAGTCGAGTCATATCCTTGTACATATTGTTTTGGGACGATTGGGACTCATGGGTAAGTACTTATTTTATGAAGTAATGGGGAAGAACATCACTTATTACCCCCATATGTACGATAATCTTAAAAGTGCTCCAAGTGTTTTGATTTTCTTAATTCGAGTCATTAGATTAGTTGAATGTAAAGTATGTAAAGATTCAAGTGTAAGGGGAATTCTCATACCCCTATGATGTATTATTTTGGATGGTAGGGTAAGAGTGTATGCAAAAAAAAAAAAAAAAAAAAAAAAAAAAATAGAAAAAGAAAAAGAGAAAAAAACATACGGACTACCATCCCGTTTTTATTCTATGTTCATTTTATGTTTTTGTTATTTTTCATTTATTAGCTTAAGTCGAGTCTAGTCTTGGCTTAGCAACGCCATCTTGTACATGTAATTAACCAAGATTGTTAACTCGCCACCAGTAAAACTTCCTTTATCCAACAAAACCGTGTAATTCATATCCCTATACCTAACGTTACAACCCTTTAAAAAGACCACTTTGATAGTTTATCCTAGGTGCTTACGCCATGTGGTGGAGGTTTGATCCTTTCTCAAGCCTATGGTAATCTATTTTGCTATGACAGGTAGTGAGAGATATCTTCCATTTCCATAATGTTATATTACTTTATTACACCCGAGAGATGTGAGTATCTAAACACAATTTGTGAGGTGCTTGTGTATGACCTCCGTGCTTGTCTATTGGTCTTTAGTGGAACGATTATTTGTTGTAATTACTTTTATATTAGTGTTAAATGACCCCTAACTTGTCTTTCGAGTAGAATAAAAGCGCATTTGCTTGAGGACAAGCAAATCTCAAGTGTAAGGGTATATGATGAGGCGAAAAATGATCCGTTTTTAGGGGGTCATTTAAGCCCGAATCCGAATTTATTTGATCAAATATTGCCCTAAATCGTTCCTTTTGTGATTTTAGGTGTTTGGAGAGTGAATTCTGGAAAAGAAGCCATTTTGGACGTTTTTGGAGTATAAAAGTGAAGAAAACGGCAAAGTACTAAATTTCCATGCTAAAGATACAAGGTGACGGCGTCAAGAGTAATATCTTGACGGCGTCAGACATGAAGATTAAAATACCGAAGGTGGTGACGGCGTCAAACGCCTTCATGACGGCGTCAAAGTGGCAAGAATAAAATACCGTGGTCGGTGACGGCGTCACATAGGCCGTCATAAGTAGATCAAGGCCGTCCGAGGAAGTATATGGCGGCGAGGTGACGGCGTCACATGTAACTCTTGATGCCGTCAGCCTACTTTTCCTATATATAGTTTTCTAGTTTTTTCATTAAAAAGAGAGAAGTTTTGGTGAAACCCTAAAGACGAATTTGGTGCCTCTTTTACAGGTTTTTCAAGGGTTCCAAACCCTTGATACCTTGCATTGTAATTGAGATAAGTGTTCTTCTAATTCAATCAATATGTCTATGTGTTGGTTGTTTATCTCTTGTTCTTGTCTCAATTCAATTATGCTAGGCTAGATCTCTCTTGTGTTTGCTTAGATCTAATGAAACCTAGATGTTGATTACGTGTTGATTACTTGTTGATTCTTGTTCTTGGATGAATGATTTATATGTTAGGCTTAAGAAAACTGGCAGATCTCCAAATGGTAACATGCTTGAACGTCTTAAGAAACATGAACCGAGGCGTACTAGGTCTTTATTGGTTGTATTTAATGCATGAGCCACTGTTTACAATCCCTATAGTTGTGCTGGGTCATGGTGTAGGAGGAGATAAGAGCTCATAGAGTTGGGGAGTTATGTATGCCACCCCACGAATGATATTAAGGAATACAATCCGTCATCCATACAAGTATAACAAGTAATTAACGTGTAAAAGATATCTAGGGAGTAGTGAAGTCTAAGTAAACACAATTTCTCCAACCACTGCTCACAACCTTAGTATAATTTAGTTTAATTTCATTTTTTAGTATTTTATTTTAATTATATAATAGATTTGGGTTAGTTGAATAGCAACTAATTCCGCCCACTCTTCCAAAACCCGAGATTTTACTTGCTTTCATAAAAATATAAAAATACAAAAATAATCATCTCTCACCTTTAGAACTATTAATTAGGTTTTCTAATCCTAGCGACACTATTCCTAAGCTGAACGATCAATCCCCCGGTACTTGTCACTATACTATACTACAACGATCAGGTACACTGCCTGGTGGGGGTTGTAAGCTTCTCGAGATCCCTTGAGAGGTAAAGCAAGGTGCGATTCCCACGCATCATGCATCCATACGCCCCTGCAGATAACATAGTGGCCAAACATATACTTGAGCTCATAAAATGTAACAGATAAGGGATGGTGTGGAACATCACTCAACCACACTAGAGTCATATATGCCATTGGTGCATCAATGACACGGACATGGAACCCCCATGACTAGTGAAATGGCTCGGGTATCAAACTGATAGTCAGATATCATATCATAATCAGAGTGTCATATCAAAAGGTTCATATCCAAAAGGTTCATAACAAATGGATCATATCAAATGGTTCAGAAAAGCATATCAAAGGTTCATAACCCGACTCGAAATATTTTTAGACTCAACCCGAAACTGTTACTTTTCGTGTCGGTTTCAGGTCGGGTTTCGTGTCGGGTCATGATATTATCTATTTTTCAAGTAGCACTTTGTTTTCTAATGTCTGCTTATCATAAGTTGAAGGGCTGAATGTGTTGTTTACCAGTTTCATGTATGAAAGCTATTTGATGTTTCTGCATGGGAAAACAAACCATCTCTGCAAATTAATTGATGAGTTAATTTTTGCAATCATGATTCAAGACTCTTGGTATGAATCTCGATACACGATTAAATATTCATCTATTTTATCCTTTATATACCTACTTTTTCACCAAAATAATTTACTTCTGCCCTAATAATCTAATCAATGGCAGCAGATGATCAAACCCCTCTTCTGACTGAACTCAAAAATGTTTCTGGCTCTAAAGAATTGCACAGAACCTTCAAGTTTATGTATGCTCATGAGCACATGGAAGACGAAGCTTTCATAAGGTTTCTTGGAAAAAGACGCGATGAACTACAACACACAATCCAACAAAAAATAGCTCGATTGGCAGAGCTATGGTCTTTGAATCATGATGAGGAAGAGTCTGCTGGTGATGTGTATGAATGTGAGCACAGTGCTCTGGTAAGGTTGCGTGGGAGGTTGGAGGTGGTGATCGGTCACTTGTTTGAGCTTCGTCAAGGTCTTTAGGAGAAGGAGGATCACATCTCCATCCTTGAAGTTTATGATTAGGCCGCTGCTAGAGGTTGTCTTTTGTGGTATTTTTTGGTAGTCTTTTGATGTTTTAACTTATGATTGGTCCTTGTTTAATCATTGTAATGGATAATTATTAATGAAAATATAATGGTTATGTTTATGGTCATGGTCATTGTTTATTCTTTACTGGATTATCCAAAACATGTGACATGCTAATGTGGTGGTTGCCGTTTCACTTGTTTCTCTGCACACTCTGTCCTCTTAGGTGATATTAGAACTAGTAAAACTATAAAACCAAGGTTTGAACTAGAGAAAGTCAAAATCAAATTACCTTCAATCTCACAGTCCACTGTTGGGACCTGTGAGGATCAAATCTCTCCCACTTGGTCTAAATCTTGTTCATGTATCTTAAATTAGTGTTATCATAGCATAAATAATCATAATTAGTTCATAGGGATCAAACAAGTTTCATTAAAGTCAAAGTTTAAGTTCAAGATCAAAAAGTTAAAATGGTATGTTAGTCAGAAAGTCAGATCTTGGGAGAATTTTTGTGAATTTTGTGTTGAGATTAAAGTATTGAGCTTTTTACATGTTGAAATTCCCCAGCTAAGCTTTTGAATCCCACAATTAGCTTATTTTTATGATTTTTTCTCTGGCTTAGTTGATAGTTCAAAGTGGCCTGCAGGGCTAAACATTGCCCTGCACCAGGGCGTCAGCTCAAAACCCCGACTTTCCATGTGCCTTAGTTTGTTCATTAGTGGGCCCCATGGTGAGCTTATTGGTTTTTTGGAAAGCCAATAAGCTCATCTATCAGGTTCAGGGCTTATTTCAAACTTTTAAGCTTATAAGATAGGGCTGCAATTAGCTTTTTGTTTGTCTAATTCCACCCAAACACTGAGTGATCAGTGTTGACCACCCAAGTTCAAGCCCTCGTCAAGTGCTTATCTGTGGGACCCAAACCTTTAGTCCTAGCTTTTTAGAAACCTCAATAATACACCTTTTCATATCAAGTCTCACTTTGGATCCCTGTTAACCCTAGTGGGCCCCACAAGGCCTGCAAGGTTCTTGGTTTTGGCCTGTTTGGCCTGTGATATTTGGCCAAGTGCTTATTGTGGTCTACAGCTTATTCCTTTAGCTTATCTGGTAGTTTTTAGCTTAATCTAGGTACAACTCATGTAGTTACAGCTTATTTAGCTTATTATAGCTTATTTGTAGCTTATTTAGTTTTAAAAATCCATTTTGGCTTAAAAAAGCATATGTTAAGCTAAAAAGCTCATAGAGAGCTTATTTTTGAGTTTTGAAAAAAGTGTTTTCACAAAAGTTACTTATAATTAGTAATAAATAAGTTTTGTAAAAAGAAAATCAAAAAAATAAAATAAATGAAAAAATTGCAAAAAGTGGGTTGGAACCTGGGACCTCAAGCATACACGCACAATATATACCACAACCCCCTTCCAATTACTTTGGGGCACCAGTTCCGTTTGTTATTGCATAATCTATATACTTAATATAGTCCTTGTTCCTTTTAGCTTATTTTTGCTATTTAGCTTATTTAACTGCTTATCCGTACTATTTTCCCCGTCCTCATATTTTTCCTAGGTTCCTTGTAACTTGTAGCATTCCTAGTAATTTTCCCAGAATTTTTACTGTTCACTTGGTAATTTCTAGATTTAATTTTAATTAAATTAGTTTAAATTAAAAAGCCAAAAATAAATTAGTTTTAATGTTTAATTTTTATCCCAGATAACTTTTTATAATTTTTCTAACTTTTATAAGTTATTAAGTTTTTGTAAAAATTACTTTTGCAATTTTCACTTTTAATTTCTAATTTTTAAATTTAAATTAGTTTATCTAGCTTTTAATTAATAATTAAGCAATTAATTATGAAATAGCTTAAAAATAAATTGTAAAAATATTTTTATAATTTTTTAGGATTCCTATGATTAGGGGTGTCATAAATCCTGACCCGACCCGGACCCGAACCCGAATAAGGATAATCGGGTCGGGTTACTCGGGTCCAAAATCTCACTCGGGTCAGTCGGGTCAACCCGATTACAAACTAGGGTCGGGTATCGGGTTCAAAATACTTGCCTATTCGGGTTCGGGTCAACCCAACTAACCCGATTTTTTTTTTTTTTTTTTTTTTTGTGTTTTATAACTGTGCGTCTTTACTCAATCTTTATTTAAATGAGAAGAAGGAATACAATCATAATGGACAATTCGTTTTACATGCATTTCTTTGTCGGTTTCCATATTCAAATTTTACTTCGTGCAGTGCTTAGCATTGTAATGGACAAATAATTTTACAATTGTATCAGATTGATTGTAAAAATATTTATGAAACGTCCAGTTTTTTTTTTTGTTCCATAACATGTGCCTCAATGTGATTTATACATATCCCTTTTACTTGTTTAAGATTTTAACTACTAAATTTATGAAATTAAATTTTGTGATTATATAAATGGCACAGACCCAAACCCATCTTGACCCGACCCGACTTGACCCGACTCGATTTGACCCGAACCCGACCAACCCGAGTTCAAATAGGGTCGGGTTCGGGTATGGTTTTTTTAGTCTTGACCCGACTTCGACCCGACCTGAATGACCCGAACTCGACCAACTCGACCCGATTAACACCCCTACCTATGATGGTTAATTAGATTTATAAATTTTTCTATAATTTTCTAAGTTATTTTTAGTATAATTAGTAATTTAAGTTGGTTTAAATAGTTTAATCAATATAATTAGTATTTAATTAATTAGAAAATCACAAAAAGACAAAAAGACATATTTTTAAGCTTTTATATAATTTTTAAGTTATTTTAGAAGTTTTAAAAATAAATTTTCATTTTCTTAGTTTTTATTTAATACAGTATTATATTTAGTATAAGTTAAATATTAACGGGGGATGTTTGGTTCTAAAAGCTCCAAATACACATCATTCCACCATCCAAAATTGCCAGCAGGACTCACCACCATCATCTCCATCAATTGATATCCGACAACCAGAAATCAGCACCATCATCAAGACTAGGTAATACCTCATAATTAAAACCCTAATCGTTTTTTCTAAATTTTTATTAAACAAAATCTGTGGTTAATTGAATTAGGCTCCCTTTCTTTTTGTTGAAATTATATGTGGTTTTCTGTGGTTAATTGAATTACTTTTTTTATTGTTGGTTTGTTTAACGCAGGTTTAAGATGGATACGAGTTGGATGTCTTTACCAAGATTTACCATTGAATATAAAAAAGGTCTTGACGACTTTCTTGATCATATATTTTATAATGAGGGTAAAAATGGACTGATTTCATGTCCATGTATTGATTGTGGTAATCAGATATGGGTAGATCGGGCGGAGGCTAGAACACATCTGCTATGTGTCGGGTTTATGAAAGGTTATACAATTCCACCTTTCAGTTCCAAATCAAGTGATGCTCCAATGTTGGATGCTGAAGATGACATGCAAGGGTTGGTGAATGATGCCTTCCATCGGTTTGGTGATGACACACAAGAAAATGACATGGGAACACAAAGTGAAAGTATGAGTATGCCAAACCTAAAGGCGAAATTTTTTTATAAAGTGTTGGGAGAGGCAAAGAAAGCACTATATCCTGGGTGTAAGTTATCAGTTCTTTCTTTTATCATTAGACTATTTCATGGTAAGTGTGTTGGGAAATGTAGTGATAATGGTTTCAGCATGATGCTGGATACAATGAGGGAAGCCTTCCCCGATGCTTCTATACCGAAGTCATTGTATGAACTAAGGAAGATAATTCGAGAGTTGGGACTTAGTTATGATAAAATTGATGCATGTCCTAATGATTGTATACTGTACTGGAAAAAAACATTAATAAAACAGAATGTGATATATGCCATACGTCAAGGTATAAAGTAAGTGAAGATGATTCTGTAGATGAGTCAACCACAGCTGATACATAGAAGAATATTGGAGCAAAGGTTTTGCGTTATTTTCCACTCATACCACGATTGCAAATGTTATTTATGTCATCTAAAACAGCCACCTCCATGAGATGGCATGAAGAGAGTTGCACGAAAGATGGTTACTTGAGACATCTTGCAGATTCCCCAGCATGGAAAGGATTTGATTTTAAGTATCATAAGTTTGCCAATGAATCTCGTAATGTCAGGCTTGGTTTAGCGAGTGATGGGTTTAACCCTTTTGGAACAATGAGTGTTTCTCATAGTACATGGCCTGTTGTTTTGACGCCATATAATCTACCTCCTTGGATGTGCATGCAGAAACCTTATTTCTTTCTAACTTTACTTATACCTGGCCCATCTGCTCCTGGGAATAATATAGATGTCTATATGGAACCGTTAGTGGCTGAGCTAAAGGAGTTGTGGGATCTTAAAGGAGTAGACACTTATGATGCATCAACAAATAGTAACTTTCGGATGCGTGCTTGTTTGTTATGGACGATCAGTGACTTTCCTGCTTATGCAAATTTATCCGGATGGAGCACCAAAGGTAAACTTTCATGTCCTAACTGCCATAAACATACAAAATCAACATGCTTGACTCATGGCAAAAAACAATGTTTTATGGGACATCGCCGATATTTGCCTACTGATCATGCTTTTAGAAGAGATAAAAACTCTTTTGATGGCACATAAGAACTAGACAGGCAACCCCGTGGCTTAAGAGGACAAGAAGTACTTGATGAGTTAAATGGTTTTGAAATTAAATTTGGAAAACTTGTGAAGAGCAACCCAAATTTACCTTTTAATTGAAAGAAGAAAAGTATTTTTTTTGAGTTACCGTACTGGAAAGATAACTTGCTACGCCATAATCTAGATGTAATGCATATTGAGAAGAATGTTTGTGACAGTGTCCTTGGAACGCTAATGAATCTAGATGGGAAGACCAAGGATCATATAAAAGCACGCCTTGATTTACAAGAAATGGGCATTAGACCTGAACTTCATCCTATAGTTCAAGATAACAACAAAGTTTATTTGCCACCTGCTTGTTTCTCAATGGATAAAAAAGAGAAAGATATTTTTTGTCGTGTGCTTAAGAAGGTGAAAGTTCCAGATGGTTATGCAGCTAATATATCAAGATGCGCAGAGTTAAAACCTCCAAAATTGTTTGGACTTAAAAGTCATGATTGCCATATTTTGATGCAGCAGTTGCTTCCCATTGCCTTGTGAAATGTGTTTCCTAAGCACGTGCGCTATCCTGTGAGGAAGCTATTTCGTTACTATAATCAATTATGCTCAAAGGTTCTTAATCCAAATGATTTGGTTCAAATGGAAACCGAGACTGGAAAAATACTTTGTGATTTAGAAAGGATTTTTCCGCCATCATTCTTTGATGTCATGGTTCATCTTGCTTCAGAGGCCAGATTAGGAGGGACAGTTCATTACCGTTGGATGTATCCAATCGAGACGTGCACATTACTATTTTAGTAAATACCTTTATTAACAAATATTATTGAATCTAAAATTCTTGGTTTTGATATCTCAGGTATTTATCTACATTAAAATCTTACGTGCGAAACAGGAATAACCCGGAGGGTTCCATTGCAGAAGGATATCTAGCTGAAGAGTGTGTGTCGTTTTGTTCATTGTACTTATCCAGTGATGTTGAGACCGTACATAATAAGACAAGTCGAAATTATGATGACGATGGTTATGAGAATGTTTTACCTATCTTTTCTATGGCGGGTTGACCGATTGGTGCTACAAAGGTAGAAATAATGGACCTTGAAATTTTGGCTAAAGCACATTCATATGTGTTGTTCAATTGTAGTGAAGTTGATGAATTTCGAACGTAAGTAATTATATTAGTTGTGAGTTTCATAAATTATATTATACGATTAATAGCTGTCGTTGTTATCATCATTATCATCTGTTAACACTGCAGTGAACATTTGGCGATGGTTCATCATGAAAATCAGAGAAAACGTAAGCGTGACATTCAACGTTTACATAGTGAGACTTTTGAGTCATGGTTTCAAGATCATGTAAGGAATATACACAGGTTTATTACTTTTGGAAAATAAATATAATGACATAGCATTTTCGACCTAATAATACCCGGGTGTATAACAAAACAATTAACACATCTTGCCTTAATTCAGGTTGAGGAGCTACATGCTAGAGGGGATCACAGAATCACAAAAAGTCTAAGGAACTTGGCAAGTGGTCCATCTGAGTTTGTGAAAAAATATAGGGGATTTATCATAAATGGTTTCCGATTTCACACAAAAGATGTAGAATAGAATAGGAAAACACAGAATAGTGGGGTTATGCTTCAGGCCATGACAAACAGTTTCTCGAGTGCTACAGATAACAATCCTATCGTAGGAGATGTAACTTACTACGGGGTTATGAATGATATTGATGACGTATAGTCTATACATGGGCCACAAGCCCAAATAATAAACATTACTAAGGCCAATAACCACCACGCGTGGGCTATTATAACTTGGGCCACATTAATAATGGGATTGGGCACACGTAGACCCAAGCCCAATTTAACTATATACGGTAAAGATAGGGATTTCCTATCTATGGAATAGATATCCTTAACCCGGATAAGCACCATGTGTGCGAAACGTAAGGAGCACGAACCCTACAAGGATTCTGCGCCTATATAAGGAATGACATAATTCTCATTAAAGGTATGATTCACAAACCCTAAAAATCTTTACGAGAACCCTAAACCGATTACTTACTCTCATGCCGGAGTCTAATCGTGGGAGACAATCCCACGATAAGTCTAACGGTGTTGTTTATTTTCTTAGTACGCAGGTTTCAAGCATTAAGAAGCGAATTGGTACGAGAGCAAGAGCCCATATCAGGAACGCCCAACTTTTATATCAACATATATCATTGAGTTGGAGTATGCTATTGACAAAAAAGTAGTTTTGTTCCATTGTGATTGGATTTCGAATGGTTCAAGGAAAAAAGAAGATGACAACGGGTTTACTCTATTGAATTTTGATGGATTGAAGGCTCATAACGAGCCTTTTATGCTAGCTTCTCAAGCACAGCAAGTATTTTACGTTGCAGATCATGTTGACAAAGGATGGCAAGTTGTGATCAAGACAGCGCCCAGACATGTTTATGACATGGATGAACAAACAAGTCTTGATGACGTGGAAACACATTTGCAGAGTGACTCATTTATGGGTCCTCAACATGACGAAACAATGGATATTGAATTGGTTAGAGGTGGTTTCGATGGAACCGTTGTGGACAACAATGACTTAGTTATTGCCGATGAAGAAGATCCAGTTGAAGCAGCTTAATGATTTCAATTATCTAAATAGTAATACTCCCAGTTGAAGCAGCTTAATCAATTACAAGCCTCATTACTGTTTATATAACTCTTGCTTATACAACAGCAGCCCTTAGTGGCTTTTTAGCTTCTTTTGTCATTTAACAGTTCTTATTTCCCCTATTCTGGCTTAGTTGTCCTTTTAGTGTATTATTAGTCATCTAGTTTGCTTTAAATTTAGGTAATTTTAACTTTTTAGCTTCTTGTTATTTATATTTTCAAGCTTTTCAGTATTGTAATTTAACTTTAGTTAATGAAATTCAAGTTTTCTCAATTTTTCTTACTTGGTTAACAAAAGTCATCTGCTTATTAGCTTAATGTAGTGCTTATTTAGATAAATTCCCGCTTATTTGCTCATATTAATGCTATTAGATGTTTATTAAATTAGCCTTGTTTGCTTGTTCTTAACTTTGCCTTAAAATCCATAGAAAAGCCAAAAATAGCTTAGAGTAGCATAGCTTATGTTATAGCTTATTTTTTGTTGAAAGCTGCTTTTTAGGACTTATCATGGCTATTTAGTGTCTCCCTTTCCAAAAGATAGCTTAAAACAGCCTTTTTCACTTTAAGATCTCAAAACAGCCATGCTTAAGGGGTGTTTGGCTCAAATGGGTCAAACGGGTCAATATGGCTTATCACTGTTCATTTGCACATTAGGATAGTTCAATCTTGCCTTATATGATCTAGATAAGGTGTTTGTGGCTTATATTTATCTGTTTTAAGGATTTGTAAGATTTGAGTTCTTTAGTGCCCAAGTAAGGTTGTTGCTGATCTATAATAAGCCCTTACAGCCATAAGATCAATTGGTGCATGTTTTTGTGTTCATTATATTCACTTTAACCCACTTTGTTGAGTTTGAAAGGGCTGCAAATAGTTTGTTAAGTTTTTAGATCAGTCTGCAGCAGTCTAGGTAATAGTTATTCTCTAAATGCCCATATTAAGAGCTTAATTTCTGCTTATTCACTGTTGTTTCTCTTCTGATTTTTGATTCCTTTAGTAGCTTATACTACTGACTTGAGAATTCTGAGCTTAATTGGGATTCTAGATCTTATCTTGTTGCTTTAATTTGGTCTGCTAATCACCCCAGTAGGACTGAGATGCCCTGCACTCAGTCCTTTTTGCTTATTCATCGTAATCAGTGGTTATGGCTTACTATAGTAGCTTATTCTGGTGTTTTTGAATCAAGCCTAGTTTATTTTAGCTTATTCCAGCGCCTCAGCTTATTAGTAGCTTATCAGTTTTTTTTTCCCTTAAGCCTAAGTTTATTCCCTCATTTGCTATTCGAATTACTTAGCTTATTCCCAGCTTATTTGAATAAGCGGGGACCTTTTTAGTATTTTTCCTAGGATTGTCGTATCATAAAGTACTTTCAGTAAAACCAATGAGACCCAAGTGACAAGGGTCCTACTAAATTTTGTTATAATAAAACTCTTGCGAATAACCCTTGTAAAAACCTGATGTTTTATTACTTAAATAGCTAGTGTCTTATTAAGTTTTTTTATCATAAAACTTTTGTGAATAAGCGTTCCATAAAACTGATCTTTTATGACTCAAATATAAAGTGTCGTATTATGGTGTATCAAGTTTTGATACCCAAGTATCAAGTGTCATACTAACTAATGTTTAAATAAAACTTTTGAAAATAAGCGTTCTAAAAAACTGATGTTTTATGACTCAAATAAGGAGTGTTCTATTATGGCGTATGATAATAAAACCATAACAAATAAGCATACTATAAAGGTTAATGTTAAAAGACACAGGTGTTAAGGGTCCCATTAATTTTTGTTAGAATAAAACTTTTGCAACTAAGCGTTCTATAAAACTGGAACTTTATGACTCAAATTTTAAGTGTCCTATTATGGTGGATGAATTTATGAGACCCAACTGTCAAGTGTCATATAAAGTTATGTTTTAATTAAACTTAATTTGAATAAGCATTATAAAAAGCGGATGTTTTACGACTCTAAAAAGAAGTGCCATATTATGGTGTATCATAAAAAAACCATTATGAATAAGCGTTCTATAAATGTTAACGTTATAAGACGCTATTGTCAAGGGTCCTATTAACTTTTCTTATAATAAAAAACGTTTGCGAATAAGCTTTCTATAAAACCGATGTTTTATGACTCAAATATCAAGTGTCCTATAATGGTGTATCAATCTATGGGACCCGAGTGTCAAGTGTCATATTAAATTATGTTTTAATAATACGTTTGCGAATAAGCGTTCAAAATAATTAATGTTTTATGACTTATGTATCAAGTGTCCTATTATGGTGTATTGTAATAAAACCATAATGAATATCCATCCTTTAAGGGTCCTATTAAGTTTTGTTACAATAAAACTTTTGCGAATAAACGTTCTAAAATACTGATATTTTATGACTCAAAAATAAAATGTCTTATTATGATGTATGATACTAAAGTCATTATGCATAAGCGTCCTATAAAGGTTAACATTATAATACCCACGTCTTAAGGGTCCTATTAAGTTTTGTTACAATAAAAATTTTGCAAATAATCGTTTTAAAAAAATGACGTTATGTGACTCAAAAATGAAATATCCTATTATGGTGCACGATAATAAAACTATTGTACATAAGCGTCCTATAAAGGTTAACGTTATAATACCCACGTGTCAAAGGTCCTATTAAATTTTGCTATAATAAAACTTTTGTGAATAAGTGTTTTAACTAACTGATGTCTTATGACTCAAAACTCAAGTGTCTTATTATGGTGTATTATAATAAAACCATAATGAATAAACGTCCTATAAAGGTTAAAGTTATAAGACCCAAGTATCAAGGGTCTTATTAGGTTATGTCATAATAGGACGTCTAGTGATCAAGTGTCGTATTACACTATCACATAATGGGACACCAATAACTAAATGTCTTATAAAGTAATTTATTAGGATCCATATTTTAAGTGTCCTATTAAGTTATATGATAATAGGACCCCAAATCATCGACCATCCTATTATATAATTTTTTAGGACATCGCCTAAGTAGCAAATATTTAAAAAGGACCCTAAACGCTCATATGTCCTATTAAACAGTTTTTTAGGACTCCATTATCATACCGTCCCACATAAAAGGGTCCTAAAAAGCCACTTTTGTTGTAGTGTAAGATAGCGCATCATACGACTAGCCCACTGTGAGTAACCACCCTTTAACAGCATGAGAGGTCGGTTTTCGGCACCGGCTGCATGAATATCTTGCTGAGTTGGCATTGATAAATGATAAAGTTGATCTTGGATCGATTCAACGAAGTAGGAGTTGTGTTTAGTGTAAGTTGATGCAAGTTTTTATGGTGAAAAATTTGAGCTAAAACATTAAAACCTCAATAACTTCTTCTCGGAGCGTTTTTAGGCCTCGAAACTTCGCTTGAATCGATAAATCCTACAGCGTGTCGTTCTCCTCGGTCTCACGGTCGTTTTGATAGGTATTTCGTCCAAAACGGAGTTACGGTTCAAAAGTTATGGTCGTTTGAAGTTTGGTCGTCAAAAGTCAAATTCTTATGCGTAAACAGTGAATCTTAAGCGTAAACAGTGAATCTTTTGGTTAACTTTGAATCTTACGCGTAACTTGGATCTAATGCGTAAGCTTAAGGTTATGCGTAAAGAGTAAGGTTAAGCGTAAACACAAAGTTTATGCGTAAACTTGAACTTTACGCGTAAGCTATAACTTATGCGTAAGATATGGTTTATGGGTAAGGTTAAAGAACCAAACAAATCTCTCCAACATGTCCAAGCTTGAAAGATATCCCATGTCGAAGTATTCCACTAACTTGTCCAAGCTAGGAAAGTACTGAGTAACCTTCTGCGTAGATCTTATTGATGCGTAGGGATTGCACAAGGCTTTACCTCTCGAGGGATCTCGAGAAGCTTACAACCCCCACCAGGCAGTGTACCTAATCGATGTAGTATAGTATAATGACAAGTACCAGGGGATTGATCGTTCAGCTAGGAATAGTGTCGCTAGGATTAGAAAGCCTAAAGACTAGGTCTAGAGATGAGGGATGATTCTTTTTGTATTTTTTTCAGTTTTTATAAAAGCAATTAAAAATCTCGGGTTTGAAGGAGTTGGGCGGAATTAGTTGCTAGTCAACTAACCCAATACTAAAGATGCAATCAAAATAAAATACTAGAAATAAAAATAAACTATATTAAACTAGTGGTGTGAGCAATATATGGGAGAATTGTGTTTACTTAGATTTCACTACTCCCTATATATCTTTTACATGTTAATTACTTGTTACAGTTGTGTGGATGACGGATTGTATTCCTTAATACCATTCATGGGGTGGCGTACTTAACTCCCCAATCCTATGAGTGCCTACTTCACTCCTATGTCGAGCCGGCTAAGAAGCTCCTAAC
Source organism: Artemisia argyi (assembly GCA_030686995.1). NCBI lineage: Eukaryota > Viridiplantae > Streptophyta > Magnoliopsida > Asterales > Asteraceae > Artemisia > Artemisia argyi. The sequence goes on from CM060691.1 coordinate 128,260,522, forward strand.
ATGGGATCATTAGAATTTGCTCATGCATGGAAAAGAAGGCATTTTTGACGTTTTTGGAGCAAATTCTAATGATCCCATGTTAGGAGCTTCTTAGCCGGCTCGACATAGGAGTGAAGTAGGCGCTTATAGGATTGGGGAAGTAAGTACGCCACCCCATGAATGGTATTAAGGAATACAATCTTTCATCCACGCAACTGTAACAAGTAATTAACATGTAAAAGATATCTAGGGAGTAGTGAAATCTAAGTAAACACAATTCTCCCATATATTGCTCACACCACTAGTTTAATATAGTTTATTTTCATTTCTAGTATTTTATTTTGATTGCATCTTTAGTATTGGGTTAGTTGACTAGCAACTAATTCCGCCCCACTACTTCAAACCCGAGATTTTTAATTGCTTTTATAAAAACTAAAAAAATACAAAAAGAATCATCCCTCATCTCTAGACCTAGTCTTTAGGTTTTCTAATCCTAGCGACACTATTCCTAGCTGAACGATCAATCACCCGGTACTTGTCATTATACTATACTACATCATTCAGGTACACTGCTTGGTGGGGGTTGTAAGCTTCTCGAGATCCCTTGAGAGGTAAATCCTGGTGCAATCCCTACGCATCAATAAGATCTACGCAGAAGGTTACTCAGTACTTTCCTAGCTTGGACAAGTTAGTGGAATACTTCGACATGGGATATCTTTTAAGCCTGGACAAGTTTGAGAGATTTGTTTGGTTCTTTAACCTTACGCATAAACCATATCTTACGCATAAGTTATAACTTACGCGTAAAGTTCAAGTTTACGCATAAACTTTGTGTTTACGCTTAACCTTACTCTTTACGCATAACCTTAAGCTTACGCATAAGATCCAAGTTACGCGTAAGATTCAAAGTTAACCAAAAGATTCACTGTTTACGCTTAAGATTCACTATTTACGCATAAGAATTTGACTTTTGACGACCAAACTTCAAACGGCCATAACTTTTGAACCGTAATTCCGTTTTGGATGAAATACCTATTAAAATGACCGTGAGAACGAGGAGAACGACACACTGAATGATTTATCGATTCAAGCGAAGTTTCGAGGCCTAAAAATGCTCCGAGAATAAGTTATTGAGGTTTTAAGGTTTTAGCTCAAATTTTTCACCATAAAAACTTGCATCAACTTACACTAAACACAACTCCTACTTCGTTGAATCGATCCAAGATCAACTTTATCATTTATCAATGCCAACTCAGCAAGATATTCATGCAGCCGGTGCCGAAAACCGACCTCTCATGCTGTCAAAGGGTGGTTACTCACAGTGGGCTAGTCGTATGATGTGCTATCTTACACTACAACAAAAGTGGCTTTTTAGGACCCTTTTGTGTGGGACGGTATGATAATGAAGTCCCGAAAAACTGTTTAATAGGACATATGTGTTTAGGGTCCTTTTTAAATATTTGCTACTTAGGCGATGTCCTAAAAAGTTATATAATAGGATGGTCGATGATTTGGGGTCCTATTATCATATAACTTAATAGGACACTTAAAATATGGATCCTAACAAATTACTTTATAAGACATTTAGTTGTTGGTGTCCCATTATGTGATAGTGTAATACGACACTTGATCACTAGATGTCCTATTATGACATAACCTAATAAGACCCTTGACACTTCGGTCTTATAACTTTAACCTTTATAGGATTATTATTGATTATGATTTTATTATAATACACCATAATAGGACACTTGAGTTTTGAGTCATAAGACATCAGTTAGTTAAAACGCTTATTCACAAAAGTTTTATTATATCAAAATTTAATAGGACCTTTGACACGTGGGTATTATAACGTTAACCTTTATAGGACGCTTATGTACAATGGTTTTATTATCGTGCACCATAATAGGACATTACATTTTTGAGTCACATAACATAATTTTTTTAAAACGATTATTGCAAAAGTTTTATTATAACAAAACTTAATAGGACCCTTAAGACGTGAGTATTATAATGTTAACCTTTATAGGACGCTTATGCATAATGGCTTTAGTATCATACATCATAATAAGACATTTTATTTTTGAGTCATAAAATATCAGTATTTTAGAACGTTTATTCGCAAAAGTTTTATTATAACAAAACTTAATAGGACCCTTAAAGGATGGATATTCATTATGGTTTTATTACAATACACCATAATAGGACACTTGATACATAAGTCATAAAACATTAATTATTTAGAACGCTTATTCGCAAACGTATTATTAAAACATAACTTAATATGACACTTGACACTCGGGTCCCATAGATTGATACACCATTATAGGACACTTGATATTTGAGTCATAAAACATCGGTTTTATGGAACGCTTATTCGCAAACGTTTTTTATTATAAGAAAAGTTAATAGGACCCTTGACAATAGCGTCTTATAACGTTAACCTTTATAGAACGCTTATTCATAATGGTTTTTTTATGATACATCATAATATGGCACTTCTTTTTAGAGTCGTAAAACATCCGCTTTTTATAATGCTTATTCAAATTAAGTTTTATTACAACATAACTTTATATGACACTTGACAGTTGGGTCTCATAAATTCATCCACCATAATAGGACACTTAAAATTTGAGTCATAAAGTTTCAGTTTTATGGAACGCTTAGTTGCAAAAGTTTTATTTTAACAAAAATTAATAGGACCCTTAACACCTGTGTCTTTTAACATTAACCTTTATAGTACGCTTATTTGTTATGGTTTTATTATCATACGCCATAATAGAACACTTCTTATTTGAGTCATAAAACATCAGTTTTTTAGAACGCTTATTTACAAAAATTTTATTTAAATATTAGTTAGTATGACACTTGATACTTGGGTATCAAACCTTGATACACCATAATACGACACTTTATATTTGAGTCATAAAAGATCAGTTTTATGGAACGCTTATTCACAAAAGTTTTATGATAAAAAAACTTAATAGGACACTAGCTATTTAAGTAATAAAACATCAGGTTTTTACATGGGTTATTCGCAAGAGTTTTATTATAACAAAATTTAGTAGGACCCTTGTCACTTGGGTCTCATTGGTTTTACTAAAAGTACTTTATGATATGACAATCCTAGGAAAAATACTAAAAAGGTCCCCGCTTATTCATATAAGCTGGGAATAAGCTAAGTAATTCGAATAGCAAATGAGGGAATAAACTAAGGCTTAAGGGGAAAAAAAACTGATAAGCTACTAATAAGCTGAGGCACTGGAATAAGCTAAAATAAACTAGGCTTGATTCAAAAACACCAGAATAAGCTACTATAGTAAGCCATAAGCACTGATTACAATGAATAAGCAAAAAGGACTGAGTGCATGGCATCTCAGTCCTACTGGGGTGATTAGCAGACCAAATTAAAGCAACAAGATAAGATCTAGAATCCCAATTAAGCTCAGAATTCTCAAGTCAGTAGTATAAGCTACTAAGGGAATAAAAAATCAGAAGAGAAACAACAGTGAATAAGCAGAAATTAAGCTCTTAATATGGGCATTTAGAGAATAACTATTACCTAGACTGCTGCAGACTGATCTAAAAGCTTAACAAACTATTTACAGCCCTTTCAAACTCAACCAAGTGGGTTAAAGTGAATATAATGAACACAAAAACAAGCACCAATTGATCTTATGGCTGCAAGGGCTTATTATAGATCAGCAACTACCTTACTTGTGCACTAAAGAACTCAAATCTTACAAATCCTTAAAACAGATAAATATAAGCCACAAACACCTTATCTAGATCATATAAGGCAAGATTGAACTATCCTAATGTGCAAATGAACAGTGATAAGTCATATTGACCCGTTTGACCCATTTGAGCCAAACACCCCTTAAGCAGGGCTGTTTTGAGATCTTAAAGTGAAAAAGGCTGTTTTAAGCTATCTTTTGGAAAGGGAGACACTAAATAGCCATGATAAGTCCTAAAAAGCAGCTTTCAACAAAAAATAAGCTATAACATAAGCTATGCTACTCTAAGCTATTTTTGGCTTTTCTATGGATTTTAAGGCAAAGTTAAGAACAAGCAAACAAGGCTAATTTAATAGACATCTAATAGCATTAATATGAGCAAATAAGCAGGAATTTATCTAAATAAGCACTACATTAAGCTAATAAGCAGTTGACTTTTGTTAACCAAGTAAGAAAAATTAAGAAAACTTGAATTTCATTAACTAAAGTTAAATTACAATACTGAAAAGCTTGAAAATATAAATAACAAGAAGCTAAAAAGTTAAAATTACCTAAATTTAAAGTGAACTAGATGACTAATAATACACTAAAAGGACAACTAAGCCACAATAGGGGAAATAAGAACTGTTAAATGACAAAAGAAGCTAAAAAGCCACTAAGGGCTGCTGTTGTATAAGCAAGATTTATATAAACAGTAATGAGGCTTGTAATTGATTCTTAACAACTAATTTTACATAAAAACAGGGAGTATTACTATTTAGATAATTGAAATCATTAAGCTGCTTCAACTGGATCTTCTTCATCGGCAATAACTAAGTCATTGTTGTCCACAACGGTTCCATCAAAACCACCTCTAACCAATTCAATATCCATTGTTTTGTCATGTTGAGGACCCATAAATGAGTCACTCTGCAAATGTGTTTCCACGTCATCAAGACTTGTTTGTTCATCCATGTCATAAACATGTCTAGGCGCTGTCTTGATCACAACTTGCCATCCTTTGTCAACATGATCTGCAACGTAAAATACTTGCTGTGCTCGAGAAGCTAATATAAAAGGCTCGTTATGAGCCTTCAATCCTTCAAAATTCAATAGAGTAAACCCGTTGTCATCTTCTTTTTTCCTTGAACCATTCGAAATCTAATCACAATGGAACAAAACTACTTTTTTTTCAATAGCATACTCCAACTCGATGATATCATTCAAAACCCCGTAGTAAGTTACATCTCCCACGATAGGATTGTTATCTGTAGCACTCGAGAAACTGTTTGTCATGGCCTGAAGCATAACCCCACTATTCTGTGTTTTCCTATTCTATACTACATCTTTTGTGTGAAATCGGAAATCATTTATGATAAATCCCCTATATTTTTTCACAAACTCAGATGGACCACTTGCCAAGTTCCTTAGACTTTTTGTGATTCTGTGATCCCCTCTAGCATGTAGCTCCTCAACTTGAATTAAGGCAAGATGTGTTAATTGTTTTGTTATACACCCGGGTATTAGTAGGTCGAAAATGCTATGTCATTATATTTATTTTCCAAAAGTAATAAACCTGTGTATATTCCTTACATGATCTTGAAACCATGACTCAAAAGTCTCACTATGTAAACGTTGAATGTCACGCTTACATTTTCTCTGATTTTCATGATGAACCATCGCCAAATGTTCACTGCAGTGTTAACAGATGATAATGATGATAACAACGACAGAAATTAATCGTATAATATAATTTATGAAACTCACAACTAATATAATTACTTACGTTCGAAATTCATCAACTTCACTACAATTGAACAACACATATGAATGTGCTTTAGCCAAAATGTCAAGGTCCATTATTTCGACCTTTGTAGCACTAATCGGTCGACCCACAATAGAAAAGATAGGTAAAACATCCTCATAACCATCCTCATCATAATTTCGACTTGTATTATTATGTACGGTCTCAACATCACTGGATAAGTACAATGAACAAAACGACACACACTCTACAGCTAGATATCCTTCTGCAATGGAACCCTCCGGGTTATTCCTGTTTCGCACGTAAGATTTTAATGTAGATAAATACCTGAGATATCAAAACCAAGAATTTTAGATTCAATAATATTTGTTAATAAAGGTATTTACTAAAATAGTAATGTGCACCTCTCGATTGGATACATCCAACGGTAATGAACTGTCCCTCCTAATCTGGCCTCTGAAGCAAGATGAACCGAAAGATGAACCATGACATCAAAGAATGATGGCGGAAAAATCCTTTCTAAATCACAAAGCATTTTTCCAATCTCGGTTTCCATTTGAACCAAATCATTTGGATTAATAAAATTTGAGCATAATTGTTTATAGTAACGAAATAGCTTCATCATAGGATAGCGCACGTGCTTAGGAAACACATTTCACAAGGCAATGGGAAGCAACTGCTGCATCAAAATATGGCAATCATGACTTTTAAGTCCAAACAATTTTGGAGGTTTTAACTCTGCGCATCTTGATATATTAGCTGCATAACCATCTGGAACTTTCACCTTCTTAAGCACACGACAAAAAATATCTTTCTCTTTTTTATCCATTGAGAAACAAGCAGGTGGCAAATAAACTTTGTTGTTATCTTGAACTATAGGATGAAGTTCAGGTCTAATGCCCATTTCTTGTAAATCAAGGCGTGCTTTTATATGATCCTTGGTCTTCCCATCTAGATTCATTAGCGTTCCAAGGACACTGTCACAAACATTCTTCTCAATATGCATTACATCTAGATTATGGCGTAGCAAGTTATCTTTCCAGTACGGTAACTCAAAAAAAAAAAATACTTTTCTTCTTCCAATTAAAAGGTAAATTTGGGTTGCTTTTCACAAGTTTTCCAAATTTAATTTCAAAACCATTTAACTCATCAAGTACTTCTTGTCCTCTTAAGCCACGGGGTTGCCTGTCTAGTTCTTTTGTGCCATCAAAAGAGTTTTTATCTCTTCTAAAAGCATGATCAGTAGGCAAATATCGACGATGTCCCATAAAACATTGTTTTTTGCCATGCATCAAGCGTGTTGATTTTGTATGTTTATGGCAATTAGGACATGAAAGTTTACCTTTGGTGCTCCATCCGGATAAATTTGCATAAGCAGGAAAGTCACTGATCATCCATAACAAACAAGCATGCATCTGAAAGTTACTATTTGTTGATGCATCATAAGTGTCTACTCCTTTAAGATCCCACAACTCCTTTAGCTCAGCCACTAACAGTTCCATATAGACATCTATATTATTCTCAGGAGCAGATGGGCCAGGTATAAGTAAAGTTAGAAAGAAATAAGGTTTCTGCATGCACATCCAAGGAGGTAGATTATATGGCGTCAAAACAACAGGCCATGTACTATGAGAAACACTCATTGTTCCAAAAGGGTTAAACCCATCACTCGCTAAACCAAGCCTGATATTATGAGATTCATTGGCACACTTACGATACTTAAAATCAAATGCTTTCCATGCTGGGGAATCTGCAGGATGTCTCAAGTAACCATCTTTCGTGCGACTCTCTTCATGCCATCTCATGGAGGTGGCTGTTTTAGATGACATAAATAACATTTGCAATCGTGGTATGAGTGGAAAATAACGTAAAACCTTTGCTCCAATCTTCTTATATGTATCAGATGTGGTTGACTCATCTGCAGAATCATCTTCACTTACTTTATACCTTGACGTATGGCATATATCACATTCTGTTTTATTAATGTTTTTTCCAGTACAATATACAATCATTAGGACATGCATCAATTTTATCATAACTAAGTCCCAACTCTTGAATTATCTTCCTTAGTTCATACAATGACTTCGGTATAGAAGCATCAGGGAAGGCTTCCCTCATTGTATCCAGCATCATGCTGAAACCATTATCACTACATTTCCCAACACACTTACCATGAAATAGTCTAATGATAAAAGAAAGAACTGATAACTTACACCCAGGATATAGTGCTTTATTTGCCTCTCCCAACACTTTATAAAAAAATTTTGCCTTTAGGTTTGGCATACTCATACTTTCACTTTGTGTTCCCATGTCATTTTCTTGTGTGTCATCACCAAACCGATGGAAGGCATCATTCAACAACCCTTGCATGTCATCTTCAGCATCCAACATTGGAGCATCACTTGATTTGGAACTGAAAAGTGGAATTGTATAACCTTTCATAAACCCGACACATAGCAGATGTGTTCTAGCCTCCGCCCGATCTACCCATATCTGATTACCACAATCAATACATGGACATGAAATCTGTCCATTTTTACCCTCATTATAAAATATATGATCAAGAAAGTCGTCAAGACCTTTTTTATATTCAATGGTAAATCTTGGTAGAGACATCCAACTCGTATCCATCTTAAACCTGCGTTAAACAAACCAACAATAAAAAAAGTAATTCAATTAACCACAGAAAACCACATATAATTTCAACAAAAAGAAAGGGAGCCTAATTCAATTAACCACAAATTTTGTTTCATAAAAATGTAGAAAAAACGATTAGGGTTTTAATTATGAGGTATTACCTGGTCTTGATGATGGTGTTGATTTCTGGCTGTCGGATATCAATTGATGGAGATGATGGTGGTGAGTCCTGCTGGCAATTTTGGATGGTGGAATGATGTGTATTTGGAGCTTTTAGAACCAAACATCCCCCGTTAATATTTAACTTATACTAAATATAATACTGTATTAAATAAAAACTAAGAAAATGAAAATTTATTTTTAAAACTTCTAAAATAACTTAAAAATTATATAATAGCTTAAAAATATGTCTTTTTGTGATTTTCTAATTAATTAAATACTAATTATATTGATAAAACTATTTAAACTAACTTAAATTACTAATTATACTAAAAATAACTTAGAAAATTATAGAGAAATTTATAAATCTAATTAACCATCATAGGTAGGGGTGTTAATCGGGTCGAGTTGGTCGGGTTCGGGTCATTCGGGTCGGGTCGAAGTCGGGTCAAGACTAAAAAAACCATACCCGAACCCGACCCTATTTGAACTCGGGTTGGTCGGGTTCGGGTCAAATCGGGTTGGGTCAAGTCGGGTCGGGTCAAGTCGGGTCGGGTCAAGACGGGTTTGGGTCTGTGCCATTTATATAATCACAAAATTTCATTTCATAAATTTAGTAGTTAAAATCTTAAACAAGTAAAAGGGATATGTATAAATCATATTGAGACACATTTTATGGAACACAAAAAAATCTGGACGTTTCATAAATACTTTTACAATCAATCTGATACAATTGTAAAATTATTTGTCCATTACAATGCTAAGCACTGCACGAAGTAAAATTTGAATATGGAAACCGACAAAGAAATGCATGTAAAACGAATTGTCCATTATGATTGTATTCCTTCTTCTCATTTAAATAAAGATTGAGTAAAGACGCACAGTTATAAACCCAAAAAAAAAAAAAATCGGGTTAGTCGGGTTGACCCGAACCCGAATAGGCAAGTATTTTGAACCCGATACCCGACCCTAGTTTGTAATCGGGTTGACCCGACTGACCCGAGTTAGATTTTGGACCCGAGTAAACCGACCCGATTATCCTTATTCGGGTTCGGGTCCGTGTCGGGTCAGGATTTATGACACCCCTAATCACATGAATCCTAAAAAATTATAAAAATATTTTTACAATTTATTTTTAAGCTATTTCTTAATTAATTGCTTAATTATTAATTAAAAGCTAGATAAACTAATTTAAATCTAAAAATTAGATATTAAAAGTGAAAATTGCAAAAGTAATTTTTACAAAAGCTTAATAACTTATAAAAGTTAGAAAAATTATAAAAATTTATCTGGGATAAAAATTAAACACTAAAACTAATTTATTTTTGGCTGTTTAATTTAAACTAATTTAATTAAAATTAAATCTAGAAATTACCAAGTGAACAGTAAAAATTCTGGGAAAATTACTAGGAATGCTACAAGTTACAAGGAACCTAGAAAAAATATGAGGACGGGGAAAATGGTACGGATAAGCAGTTAAATAAGCTAAATAGCAAAAATAAGCTAAAAGGAACAAAGACTATATTAAGTATATAGATTATGCAATAACAAACGGAACTGGTGCCCCAGAGCAATTGGAAGGGGGTTGTGGTATATATTGTGCATGTATGCTTGAGGTCCCAGGTTCGAACCCCACTTTTTGCAATTTATCCATTTATTTTATTTTTTTTATTTTCTTTTTACAAAACTTATTTATTACTAATTATAAGTAACTTTTGTGAAAACACTTTTTTCAAAACTCAAAAATAAGCTCTCTATGAGCTTTTTAGCTTAACAGATGCTTTTTTAAGCCAAAATGGATTTTTAAAACTAAATAAGCTACAAATAAGCTACAATAAGCTAAATAAGCTGTAACTACATGAGTTGTACCTAGATTAATCTAAAAACTACCAGATAAGCTAAAGAAATAAGCTGTAGACCACAATAAGCAATTGGCCAAATATCACAGGCCAAACAGGCCAAAACCAAGAACCTTGCAGGCCTTGTAGGGCCCACTAGGGTTAACAGGGATCCAAAGTGAGACTTGATATGAAAAGGTGTCTTATTGAGGTTTCTAAAAAGCTAGGACTAAAGGTTTGGGTCCCACAGATAAGCACTTGAGGAGGGTTGAACTTGGGTGGTCAACACTGATCACTCAGTGTATGGGTGGAATTGGACAAACAAAAAGCTAACTGCAACCCTATCTAATAAGCTTAAAAGTTTGAAATAAGCCCTGAACCTTATAGATGAGCTTATTGGCTTTCCAAAAAACCAATAAGCTCACCGTGGGGCCTACTAATAAACAAACTAAGGCACATGGAAAGTTGGGGTTTTGAGCTGACGCCATGGTGCAGGGCAATGTTTAGCCCTGTAGGCCACTTTGAACGATCACCTAAGCCAGAGAAAAAAATCATAAAAATAAGCTAATTGTGGGATTCAAAAGCTTAGCTGGGGAATTTCAACATGTAAAAAGCTCAATACTTGAATCTCAACACAAAATTCACAAAAATTCTCCCAAGATCTGACTTTCTGACTAACATACCATTTTGACTTTTTGATTTTGAACTTAAACTTTGACTTTAATGAAACTTGTTTGATTCCTATGAACTAATTATGATTATTTATGCTATGATAACACTAATTTAAGATACATGAACAAGATTTAGACCAAGTGGGTGAGATTTGATCCTCACAAGTCCCAACAGTGGACTGTGAGAGTGAAGGTAATTTGATTTTGACTTTCTCTAGTTCAAACCTTGGTTTTATAGTTTTACTAGTTCTAATATCACCTAAGAGGACAGAGTCTGCAGAGAAACAAGTGAAACGGCAACCACCACATTAGCATGTCACATGTTTTGGATAATGCAGTAAAGAATAAACAATGACCATGACCATGACCATAAACATAACCATTATATTTTCATTAATAATTATCCATTACAATGATTAAACAAGGACCAATCATAAATTAAAACATCAAAAGACTACCAAAAAATACCACAAAAGACAATCTCCAGCAGCGGCCTAATCATAAACTTCAAGGATGGAGATGTGCTCCTCCTTCTCCTGAAGACCTTGACGAAGCTCAAACAAGAGACCGATCACCACCTCCAACCTCCCACGCATACACATCACCAGCAGACTCTTCCTCATCATGATTCATAGACCATAGCTCTGCCAATCGAGCTATTTTTTGTTGGATTGTGTGTTGTAGTTCATCGCGTCTTTCTCCAAGAAACCTTATGAAAGCTTCGTCTTCCATGTGCTCATGAGCATACATAAACTTGAAGGTTCTGTGCAATTCTTTAGAGCCAGAAACATTTTTGAGTTCAGTCAGAAGAGGGGTTTGATCATCTGCCGCCATTGATTAGATTATTAGGGCAGAAGTAAATTATTTTGGTGAAAAAGTAGGTATATAAAGGATAAAATAGATGAATAGTTAATCGTGTATCGAGATTCATACCAAGAGTCTTGAATCATGATTGCAAAAATTAACTCATCAATTAATTTGCAGGGATGGTTTGTTTTCCCATGTAGAAACATCAAATAGCTTTCATACATGAAACTGGTAAACAACACATTCAGCCCTTCAACTTATGATAAGCAGACATTAGAAAACAAAGTGCTACTTAAAAAATAGATAATACCATGACCCGACACGAAACCCGACCTGAAACCGACACGAAAAGTAACAGTTTCGGGTTGAGTCTAAAAATATTTTGGGTCGGGTTATGAACCTTTGATATGCTTTTCTGAACCATTTGATATGACCCATTTGTTATGAACCTTTTGGATATGAACCTTTTGATATGACACTCTGATTATGATATGATATCTGACTATCAGTTTGATACCCGAGCCATTTCACTAGTCATGGGGGTTCCATGTCCGTGTCATTGATGCACCAATGGCATATATGACTCTAGTGTGGTTGAGTGATGTTCCACACCATCCCTTATCTGTTACATGTTATGAGCTCAAGTATATGTTTGGCCACTATGTTATCTGCAGGGGCGTATGGATGCATCCTATATCTGTTATCTACAGTTAGTGGATTATCTGTTATATGATATGATATGTTATGTTTCTGGGCTCGTGGTGGATTACTGTCCTATCTCTCACTTTATCTTTCGGGTCAACTGGATGCGGATACGCTTTAACAAACGTAGACCACTTAGGATAAACCCCATCCATAAGATAATAGCCACGTTTGTAATAGCACCCGCGTAAAACAAATGAACTATTTGGAGCCGCTCCATTTCGGGCAGTAAGATACAATGGAGACTGATTAATTCAACACATTGATATTGTTGTTTGAAGTTTTTACCAGACATATTTCATAATTTTCTAAATAGTTTTGCTATTTTTCTTGATTTAATTTCTTTTATTTATCTTTTAATTCATAAAACATTAAATAACAATAAAAAAATATAATTATTTTTTCTAAAAATTTATTTTACTGATTAGAATTTAAGAAAATTAATTTTGCATCCCTAGAGTTATTATTTTATAAACTTTACGTTTTAACCAAATCAATCCCGAATCCAAATCAGCACCCACCAACCAAACGGGCCTTTAGTTGATAACCCGAGCACCGACCGGGTAATACTCTAGTTCTTTTTTAGTTTCAAATACAATAAAATACCTATACCTATATATTATATATATATTCAATAATATAATACTTTTCATATACTATATACTAGCTAGTATTAATTAATTTAATTATACATCAAATTATCCCCTAAAATTTTGGGGAAAACTTACCCGCCCACGTTCACAATGTATTCACATACTCATATGAACCCGCTTAAAATTTTTGGGGAAAACTTCAGATTAATAAATAAGTTTTGGAGCTGCGAAAATCAAGCATATCTTTTCGGAAATCAAGTATTTCATACGATTTTATTAATGGAAATCGTTTTTCAAATACATATAAAATCTCAATTTCGGTCAATGTTGGTCAAACTTGCCGGAAACTTATAAATCATGCCAGAAGTACCCAACACTCACTGTAAACATATTTTGATCACTTATAGTAATTGTTTAAGTCTATTACAAGTTGTTTTTTAGAAAATACATTGCCGTAAATACCAAAAAGTCACCAGAAATACACAAAACTTTCCGAAAATAACTAAAATTTGTCACTAATGCCAATCCGATTAATCACTGATTAATCCCGCCCAGACCGATTACAAGCTACAAGGTGGTCGACCGCCCGACTACTGATTCGCGATTTTTGCAACATTGGTTATGAACCTATTTGATATGAACCTTTTGATATGATACTCTGATTATGATATGATATCTGACTCCCGGTTTCAAACCCGAGCCATTTCACTAGTCATGGGGGTTCCATGTCCGTGTCATTGATGCACCAATGGCATATATGACTCTTGTGTGTTTGAGTGATGTTCCACACCATCCCTTATCTGTTACATGTTATGAGCTCAAGTATATGTTGGGCCACTATGTTATTTACAGGGGCGTATCGATGCATCCTAGATCTGTTATCTACGGTTAGTGGATTATCTGTTATATGATATGATATGTTATGTTTCTGGGCTCGTGGTGGATTACTGTCCTATATCTCACTTTATCTTTCGGGTCAACTGGACGCGGATACGCTTTAACAAACGTAGACCACTTAGGATAAATCCCGTCCGTAAGAAAATAGCCATGTTTTAAATAACGCCCGCGTAAAACAAATGAACTATCTGGAGCCGCTCCATTTCGGGCAGTAAGATACAACAGACACTGATTAATTCAACACATTGATATTGTTGTTTGACCAGGGAAGTGGGAAAAACGAATGCCAAATCTACTTCATTTTTAGTTTCAAATACAATAAAATACCTATATATTATATATACAATAATATAATACATTTCATATACTATATACTAGTATTAATTAATTTAATTATACATCAAATTATACTCTAAAATTTTGGGGAAAACTTACCCACCCACGTTCACATTTTATTCACATAAACCCGCTTAAAATTTTTGGGGAAAAATTCAGATTAATAAATAAGTTTTGGCGCTGCGAAAATCAAGCATATCTTTCCGGAAATCAAGTATTTGATTCGATTTTATTAATGGAAATCGTTTTTCACATACGGTTAAAATCTCAATTTCGGTTTAGGGTTGTACGTGGGCAGCAAAACAACGATTGTGGGTTTTCACTTTTGAATGAAGATCTGACTCAACAGGTAATGGAAACCTCTGTTATTGTTATTATTATTGTTGTTGTTGTTGTTGTTGTTATTATTATTATTATTATTATTATTATTATTATTATTATTATTATTATTATTATTATTATTATTATTATTATTATTATTATTATTATTATTATTATTATTATTATTATTATTATTATTATTATTATTATCACTTTCATTATAACAAAACCAATAGGATTACAAGAAATTGGTGGGGAGCCTCGACACTAACTGAGCCCCCACGCCTTTAGCATTAGCAAAACTAATCCTACTGAAGATATGGTTTGCAGCACGCGCCCCAATGTCTTGGGTGATGGAAAACTTCTGGATCCGCTTAAGTAGGGCCACCGCCTCTGTCTCGAGTTCCCCTAAAGAGGAAAATGATAAAGGGGTAAACCCATATCCCATATTTGCACATTTAGCGCCATATTTGACCCGTTTACGTTTTGCGGCATCAGTCACAACGCGCCCCGGCACAAAGTCAATCATGCCGGTTTGCGTGAGGGGTGACGATCCCGTTAGATCAACACACACATCCTTCCCTTCGTCCCAGGAATAGAGCAAAATGTCTACTGGCCTCAAGACTTGCTCTCTTTCTCCAACCAACCCGATGTCGACCTCCTTGCGAGCCGAGACCCCGGATCGAGAACAGATGTCAAGCAGAGTATCACGCACTATGTTGTGACGATGTTTAACACCAATTGTGCCAGTACACGATACAGCGTGGTCCCCATAAATATCACCGGCGAAAACCTTAGAGCACGCTGAGCACGGCCCCTGAACAGAGAATAGGGGAACCCCTAGCCGATAACATAAAATGCACCTATAAGTTCTAGCATTCAGAGTCTGTCCTAATCCAGATATCGGGACCACCCTAAGCCAATCTGATGTGTGATCCTCTTTTTGCGACCTCCAGAGTGCCATTTGTTGAGGGGAAAGACAAAATGTTGACTCAGCCATTTGCGTAACACGTTTGAAATATATATCTGCCAGTTTCTTCATGAGTGATTGAGCCCAAACGGTCAACCTAATTGACCAGGGAATGGTCAACCAAGTCAAACTGCCTAGAATCAATCTCCGTTGAAGTACAGGGTTTCCCCGGGTCGTTATGTCCCGACGAGGTGTGGATTGTAAACAAACGGGTTTGTGATCGGGTGAATTTGGACAGGAAAGGGGTATGTGAGTGATTAGAATGATTACGCTACGGAAATATAAGTGAGAATGATTAAACACACTATATTAACAATGACGTGAAACCTAATTAATTTAAAACGTAATCTACAAAAAACTTAAAATCAGAAATTGCTTATACGTAAGCAGAAAAATAAGCCAAACGGCTTAAATAGAAGCTATCACTTTATTTATGTTTTTGGTTTTTCTTATTTTACAAACTACTTTTAATAACGTAACCTCAATTTAAAAACGTAAACGTTATTTAAATAAAACGCGAGTTAAAATTAAAATAAACGCGAGTGCGCGAAATAAAAAGTAAAATTTGAGCTACGCTAATCCTACGGACATGAAAATTATATTTTTACGATCCTAACGATAAAAGAAAATTTTGAGAAAAAGAAAAATATTTTTTTTGACTTTTTAATTATTTGTTATTAATTAAAAACTATTTTAACTATTTAATAATACACTAAAAATTAAGAAAATATAAAATAAACCTAGAAAAATAAAATTATAACTTTGAAAAAGCTAAAATATTATAAAATTAATTTTAAAACAGAAAATATATTTATTACACTATTTATCTATTTATTATTAATTAAATACTAATTATTAATTACTTAAACTAATTTTGATTTACTATAAATACTAAATAAACAAATAAAAATCTGAAACTTGGTGGAAAATTCTAAAATGTAATTAGGAACTTATGAAAAATAAGAGAGACTGAAAAAGAACCTTGAATAAGCAAAACGGGCAATAAGCTCTTGCCAAAAAGCACTTAAAAATAAGCACTTAGCTAGAAAAGTTACCACAAGCTCAAAACCAGTTCAAACAACTTTAATAACCTTAAAACAATTCAAAATAACCTAGGAAGCACACAGAATAAGCAGAAACAAGAAATTAAGCACTATCCAAAGCTGAATCCAAACAGGCCTGAGAGGGCACTTTCAAGGCCTTGTGGGGCCCACAAGGGGAGATCCAGGGTTCAAAGTGAGGTTGGAACTCAAAAGCCACCCAGAAGGGCTTTTCAAAAAGCTGAGGGCCAAGCCCTAAGTCTCACTAATAAGCTAGGAAAAGACTTATGAAGATGGGTGAGTGAGAGTGCGAGCTGGGGTGCAGGGCAGTCCCAAGTGTGGTTGAGCAGATTTGCAGGCACAAATTAAACCACCAAATGTCTAAGAAAATTAAACTTATGCCACAAATACTTAACACTAGACTGCCAAATGCTTGTATAACTAAAATTAAAGTCTAATGCTAACTAAAACACCCCTAACAGTTAGCTCAAGAAGGGGGTAATGGGGCTGCAGTCATGATAAGCAAAACAGTATACCAACACTAAAATGCAATTACTTTTAGGAGATTTTTGTGAAAACTCTTGAATAAGCTAGTAAGAGCTTCTGGTAGCTTACTGTTGGTCAAACAAATCAAACCACAAAACTTTTACATTAGCAGCTAGCTTCCAACAAGTTCAGATAACCCTACTAAAAGCTGGAACAACTTAAACTGCAAAACACCCCTGAGACAGTCCCAACTAGGCCAATTCAAGCTTGCTAAAAGCAGTGATAAATAAATTTTAAAAGTAAAATAAAAATGTAAACATGTAAACTAACCACTAGACTACTTGAGAACCAAATGTTAGGGCAAGAAGTTTGAAATTAAGCAAATGAAAAATAGCGATAAAAAAAGGGTGTTGGGACAATAGTAACTGAAATGGTGAAAATTTCAACCCAATAATAAGCTACAAAATAAGCTGAAAAGGCTAAAGTAAACTTAATCACATGAAATCTATACTAATGACTAACTGTACATCTAATTGCAAATACTCATTCTAACAACAACTAACTTAAATCTTAGATAAAAAAAAAAGGAAGTTTGGGTCAGATACTTGATTATGGCAGTTGGGTGCAAGTGGGGTGAGAAAAATGGATTTCGACTTGGAAACTTATGCTACCAGGTCTCATACACAAGCATAATCCTATTTAGGGCAATCTTGCACAACTAGGGAAGCTAGAATCTAAAGAGGAAAGTGCTAAGTTGAGCCTAAGAAGCTGCTGAAGCAGCGGGGTTGTTTAGACTTAAAAATGGGTTTGTGGGTAAATGGTTGCTGAAGCAGCAAGCCTGATGTGGGCTGTTTGATCAGTTAAAAATTCAGGCCTAGGGGGTCATTCGCAAGACTCAAGATAAGCAAACATATAAGCTCAAAAGGCTGAAGTAGGCTTAAATCTTTGAACACAGGACTACCAACTAATAACATAACCAGAATTTTAACATTAAAACAAACTACTACTTATCTAAAATATAAGCTAAAAAATAGGATTTGGACAGAGGGCTGCAGTTGGCAGTTGGGTCAGATGGGTGAAATTGGGAATTGGTACCTAAACCAGGAATTAAATCAAGCATGTATGACTATATTAAGCTAAAAAGTCTAAGCAAAAACATAAAAGAATCCTATGGGATCAAATCTAGGCAGTCTAGACTAGTTTAAAGCATGTAATTAGTGAAATCAACTCAAAGTCTAGGAACCTAACTAAATGTGATAGAACTTACTTCTAAACCACTAAAATGATTAAAATGAAGTTAAAGCAAACTGATTTGAGAGCCAAAGTGGGTCAAAGCATGATTCTTAATGAAACTAAAATGCAATTCCAAACACTCCTGAATGGGTCACTTTTGGTAATAGTTCAAATAAAAATGCAAGTTTTGGTTTATACTATGACAGGAAATGCTACAATGAGATTACCTCAGTCCTAATAAGCATGAATGTCTAGAGATAAAGCAATGAGACAAGCTAAAAGCTATAAACACAATTAACTGAAAACAAAATTTCTAAAGACTTGAACTAAGAAATTTTCATTCATAAAATAAAATCAGTACATTCACTTTTAATTAACACAACAAGCTTAACTTACAATAAAACTAAAAACCTTACAGAAACTACTACTACATACTACTAATTATCTAAAAAACTAACTACTGCCCTTTCTCTCCTCTTTTCTTCTTCCTTTTATATCTGATCCATTAGGGTTTTTAGACCCACTTGTGCATTCTTGGATATATCACAGCCCTTGATTGAATTAGGCTTCATCTCAGCCCTCCAATTGATATACTGGTGTTGTTGACAGATGATGTGGAGGAGGGGACATGAATGTTGGGATGTTGGGGATGACTTTGGGAGGTGGTGGAGTAGTGGAGGTTGTAGGGTGGCTGAGTAGGATGTGTTGGAGAGGAGGGGGGGAGAAAAACTTGTTGGGAGAGCAGGGGTATTGGTCTGGGTGTTGGTGATTTGGCGGGGAAGAAATAAAAAAGGGGTAGGGTTGACTATTCGTTGACCCTGGAACGTTTTATTATAAAACTTTGGATTTGATGTTGGGCTTAAATAGTGGGCTAGGGGAAATAAGAAAAGGGTGGTGGATTGGTTAATTGGTTTTGGTTTTAGACAAAAACACAAAGGGTCCGTTTGGTGTAAGTTTGTAGCAAGGACCAATTTTGTGAATTTTGTAATTTTGAAGGACCAAACTTGCCAGACTTTCAAAATATTCCAGGGACCACTTTTGCCATATTGCAATAATCCAAAGACCACAAAAGATATTTTTCACTTTAAAAATTCCCAGGGACTGATTTCGCCAAATTCCAAACTGCAGGGACCAAAAGTGTAATTTTTCCAAATTTTTTACCTAAGGACAATATTTGATAAATTTTGACTTTCAAATGCCTTAGGTTGACTTTCCTTTCAAAACAAATGCTTAGGGACTAGTTTTGTAAAATTTTGAAAGTCGGGGGACTAAAACTGCCAATTGTGTAAACTTTGTTCGTTTTTCATTGTTTTTGCTCATTTTGCATCTAAAACGTATAAAATACAATCCCTGGGATATTTTTAGTATTTTGATGCATTTCTGAGTGTTTTCGGATGTTTTGGCAGTTTAAATACGATAAAAATGATGAGTGTTTGAGCACTCATCAATCCCCCACACTAAACTATTGCTAGTCCCTAGCAATCTTTTGGAAAACTTGATGGATTTGAAAAACTCTTTACCAAAAGCCATCACTTCTGGAGTAGCCAGGTGTAAGAACTGTGGCACACCTGATAACCGTGTGATTTTGAGCAAACCACCAGCTGTCAACGGATTTGATTTGTCTTTACCAGAAGCCGTTTGCTTCTGGACTAGCCAGCTCTTGATGGAATAGTCAACATCTTGGTGAGCTAATTACCAATTATGTATTTTCCACGGCCTTTACCACAAGCCATAATCTTGCGGACTAGCCAACTCATTTGATTTTGGGGAGTTGATGAACCATACAATTTTGGGCAAATTGCAAGCCATAAACGGATTTGATATGTCTTTACCAAGAGCCGTTTGCTCCTGGACTAGCCAATCCCTTTTGTCGCTTAGACAAGGTGGACTGATTACCACAAAAATTTTGAAGCACCAGTGAAAAAATTTTGAAATTTTTTTGAATTTTGGCTAAAAAACGGGGGTATTATATAGTAAAATGTGATAAAATTTCGCTAGAATAGCGAATACCCCCCACACTAAGCATGAATATTGTCCTCAATATTCAAAATCCCGGCTATTATGCCGACATTTTGAACGTAAAAGGGCAACATTACAAGCTGAGCGTGGAAAACACCATTTTGTATTTTCACTCATTTGTAACCATAGCATGGGGGACTCCCCCACACTTAGGGTGAAAATCCTATAAACATGCTACTGTTTTTGTTTACCGAGTCGCTAGCTTGACTCGACCCCTAATTCATTTGTCATTGGGGAATGTGGAAGAAGTGATCTCCATCGGACTTTCATTCAAAAATGTTTGGACAAACATATGAAGCACGTGAAATTTCCACACCGATGAGATAAGTGGCCGGCTCAAGATAATGATACATGAAAATGCCGGGATCAAATATAGTGTCCTCACTCCCGAAGGAGTGAAGAAGAGAAGAAGTCACCTTATAGGTGAAGAAAAGGAAGAAAATCATGATAAAAATCATGAGTTGATCTTCTTCCTCGAGAGGAGGCTCCATAGCCTGAGTTTGGATTTCAAAGGGTAAGCTCGTAAACAACCCGGGAGGGTGGGTGGGAATTTGCAAATTCTCATAATTGAGAGCATCTCCCCCCGGGCTATCAAACTCCGGAGGAGTCGTGACATGATGAGTGAGTTCACCGGAGAACTCCTCATGAAGAGAATTATTCACAAGATGTGAATCTGTGAACTCATGTTCCGGAATAGACTCATCACAATCCTCGATCTGAGTACCAAAGAGTGGATTATCAGAAATCGAAGTGAATTCAGATTCGAATTCAAATAGAGGATTAGTGAGAGTAGTATTGAATGTTTCGGGAACAAAGTGAATATTATTCTCTGTTGGACTGCTGGGATCAGAAGTGAGTGACGAATCATGATATAGGAGACTTTCAATTTCTCCCAGATCGGCTTGGAAATCAAGGAGACCATCATCACTTTCCAATGAAAGTGGATCGATGTGAGCAAGTTCATCAGCGAACTCCTCAAGAAGAGGATCAACATCAGAATGAGGCAGTGGTGCCTCAATATACTCAATGTCTCCATGAGATGTACAATCATCATTAAAATCTGAGAAAGTCTCAAAATGATCGTTAGGACACTCAATGGGTGAAGGAATATCACATACATGATCCAAAGTTCCCTGTGACTCTCTCGGGATTGGGATAAGGATCTCAACACTAGACTTTATTAATTCGTCCGATTCCTTATTAGGAACAGTGCTAAGATGCTCATCCCCCATGTTTAGAGAGTGAGTGTGAACTTCGGGTGTGATAACAACAGACTGAGGGAGATGAGAGGAGCTAACATTCATGGAATTTTCAAGTTCCATTTGTTCAACGGCTAGTAATTTCCTCGTCTCATTATTTTCTCCCTGATTATCAATGGAAGGAATCACAAGTGATGAATCTGACGAACCCTTATAAAATTGAAGGATATCAAGGGTGTCTTCAATATCACTATCATCATCACAGTCTAGAAGAGCAGCTTGACGAAATTTGGCACGTGTTATAGCTGCTTGTTCTAAAACAAGTAATTCCTCCATACTCAATTCGTTTTTAGCCTCTCGTTCCTCAGCAAGTAATTCTGCCATAGATTTCTCACGAGAGTCTCGAAACGGTGTAGTAACCAACTCCTCCTTAGGTTCTTTTAATAAATCAAGAGCCTTTAGTAAAAGGTCTTGCTCGGTTTCTTGAGGAGTTGTGTGAATCATATCGTACTGTGGAGGTGGGTCTGAAAACGAAGAGTCGTAATTGTTACAAGGAAATGGATCCCTTGTTTGACAATCCGAGCTAGAGTGTGGACCTCCACAGTAATCACAACAGTAAAACTGATGTGGCTGTGGGTGATAAGTGTTAGAGTTATAATCGTTACCAGGAAACTGCTCATAGACAAGCGTGTTTCCCGATTGACAATCAGAACTGTAGTGTGAACCACCACAGTACTCACAACAGTAAAACTACTGAGTATCATGGTGTGGTAACTGATGGAATGAATCAGTCGTGTCATGGTAGGAATAGGGATTCTGGTTATAGACAGACCCGTTTCCCGACTCTACCATGCCACAGCTGGGGCAATTGCCACCATTATAAGGATTACCACACCAATGGCAAACCAGAAAGTGTGGATGAGACATAGAAAGAATCAAATGTGTATAGAGGGTGAGGAAATGAGAATCAAAAAGGTAGGAGGGTTAAGAAGGATATTTTTGGTGTTTTTGGAAAACATTTTGTACAAATGAGAAAGAAAATATTTTTGTGTTTTTTGTGTTCGTTGAAAACTTGATTTAAAAAGTTTTCGTGAACGGTTTTGTTTTTAAAATGGGAAAATATGAACAAAGAATGGATAAATATACAATGGAACGAATTCCAAAGACACTAATCAGAAAAACCGTTTAGATAAACGCGCACAACCTCCCCGGCAGCGGCGCCAAAATTTGATTGAGCCCAAACGGTCAACCTAATTGACCAGGGAATGGTCAACCAAGTCAAACTGCCTAGAATCAATCTCCGTTGAAGTACAGGGTTTCCCCGGGTCGTTATGTCCCGACGAGGTGTGGATTGTAAACAAACGGGTTTGTGATCTCCGCGGAATATAGTGGTTTCCCCGGGTCGTATTGTCCCGACGAGGTGTGGATTGTAATCAAAACGGTTTCATGATCGGGTGAATTTGGACGGGAAAAGGGTTTATAAGGGATTAGAATGATTACGCTACGGAAATATAAGTGAGAATGATTAAACACACTATATTAACAATGACGTGAAACCTAATTAACTTAAAACGCAATCTACAAAAAACTTAAAATCAGAAATTGCTTATACGTAAGCAGAAAAATAAGCCAAACGGCTTAAATAGAAGCTATCACTTTATTTATGTTTTTGGTTTTTCTTATTTTACAAACTACTTTTAATAACGTAACCTCAATTTAAAAACGTAAACGTTATTTAAATAAAACGCGAGTTAAAATTAAAATAAACGCGAGTGCGCGAAATAAAAAGTAAAATTTGAGCAACGCTAATCCTACGGATATGAAAATTATATTTTTACGATCCTAATGATAAAAGAAAATTTTGAGAAAAAAAAATATTTTTTTTGACTTTTTAATTATTTGTTATTAATTAAAAACTATTTTAACTATTTAATAATACACTAAAAATTAAGAAAATATAAAATAAACCTAGAAAAATAAAATTATAACTTTGAAAAAGCTAAAATATTATAAAATTAATTTTAAAACAGAAAATATATTTATTACACTATTTATCTATTTATTATTAATTAAATACTAATTATTAATTACTTAAACTAATTTTGATTTACTATAAATACTAAATAAACAAATAAAAATCTGAAACTTGGTGGAAAATTCTAAAATGTAATTAGGAACTTATGAAAAATAAGAGAGACTGAAAAAGAACCTTGAATAAGCAAAACGGGCAATAAGCTCTTGCCAAAAAGCACTTAAAAATAAGCACTTAGCTAGAAAAGTTACCACAAGCTCAAAACCAGTTCAAACAACTTTAATAACCTTAAAACAATTCAAAATAACCTAGGAAGCACACAGAATAAGCAGAAACAAGAAATTAAGCACTATCCAAAGCTGAATCCAAACAGGCCTGAGAGGGCACTTTCAAGGCCTTGTGGGGCCCACAAGGGGAGATCCAGGGTTCAAAGTGAGGTTGGAACTCAAAAGCCACCCAGAAGGGCTTTTCAAAAAGCTGAGGGCCAAGCCCTAAGTCTCACTAATAAGCTAGGAAAAGACTTATGAAGATGGGTGAGTGAGAGTGCGAGCTGGGGTGCAGGGCAGTCCCAAGTGTGGTTGAGCAGATTTGCAGGCACAAATTAAAACCACCAAATGTCTAAGAAAATTAAACTTATGCCACAAATACTTAACACTAGACTGCCAAATGCTTGTATAACTAAAATTAAAGTCTAATGCTAACTAAAACACCCCTAACAGTTAGCTCAAGAAGGGGGTAATGGGGCTGCAGTCAAGATAAGCAAAACAGTATACCAACACTAAAATGCAATTACTTTTAGGAGATTTTTGTGAAAACTCTTGAATAAGCTAGTAAGAGCTTCTGGTAGCTTACTGTTGGTCAAACAAATCAAACCACAAAACTTTTACATTAGCAGCTAGCTTCCAACAAGCTCAGATAACCCTACTAAAAGCTGGAACAACTTAAACTGCAAAACACCCCTGAGACAGTCCCAACTAGGCCAATTCAAGCTTGCTAAAAGCTGTGATAAATAAATTTTAAAAGTAAAATAAAAATGTAAACATGTAAACTAACCACTAGACTACTTGAGAACCAAATGTTAGGGCAAGAAGTTTGAAATTAAGCAAATGAAAAATAGCGATAAAAAAAGGGTGTTGGGACAATAGTAACTGAAATGGTGAAAATTTCAACCTAACAATAAGCTACAAAATAAGCTGAAAAGGCTAAAGTAAACTTAATCACATGAAATCTATACTAATGACTAACTGTACATCTAATTGCAAATACTCATTCTAACAACAACTAACTTAAATCTTAGATAAAAAAAAAAGGAAGTTTGGGTCAGATACTTGATTATGGCAGTTGGGTGCAAGTGGGGTGAGAAAAATGGATTTTGACTTGGAAACTTATGCTACCAGGTCTCATACACAAGCATAATCCTATTTAGGGCAATCTTGGACAACTAGGGAAGCTAGAATCTAAAGAGGAAAGTGCTAAGTTGAGCCTAAGAAGCTGCTAAAGCTGCGGGGTTGTTTAGACTTAAAAATGGGTTTGTGGGTAAATGGTTGCTGAAGCAGCAAGCCTGATGTGGGCTGTTTGATCAGTTAAAAATTCAGGCCTAGGGGGTCATTCGCAAGACTCAAGATAAGTAAACATATAAGCTCAAAAGGCTGAAGTAGGCTTAAATCTTTGAACACAGGACTACCAACTAATAACATAACCAGAATTTTAACATTAAAACAAACTACTACTTATCTAAAATATAAGCTAAAAAATAGGATTTGGACAGAGGGCTGCAGTTGGCAGTTGGGTCAGATGGGTGAAATTGGGAATTGGTACCTAAACCAGGAATTAAATCAAGCATGTAAGACTATATTAAGCTAAAAAGTCTACATAAAAGAATCCTATGGGATCAAATCTAGGCAGTCTAGACTAGTTTAAAGCATGTAAGTAGTGAAATCAACTCAAAGTCTAGGAACCTAACTAAATGTGATAGAACTTACTTCTAAACCACTAAAATGATTAAAATGAAGTTAAAGCAAACTGATTTGAGAGCCAAAGTGGGTCAAAGCATGATTCTTAATGAAACTAAAATGCAATTCCAAACACTCCTGAATGGGTCACTTTTGGTAATAGTTCAAATAAAAATGCAAGTTTTGGTTTATACTATGACAGGAAATGCTACAATGAGATTACCTCAGTCCTAATAAGCATGAATGTCTAGAGATAAAGCAATGAGACAAGCTAAAAGCTATAAACACAATTAACTGAAAACAAAATTTCTAAAGACTTGAACTAAGAAATTTTCATTCATAAAATAAAATCAGTACATTCACTTTTAATTAACACAACAAGCTTAACTTACAATAAAACTAAAAACCTTACAGAAACTACTACTACATACTACTAATTATCTAAAAAACTAACTACTGCCCTTTCTCTCCTCTTTTCTTCTTCCTTTTATATCTGATCCATTAGGGTTTTTAGACCCACTTGTGCATTCTTGGATATATCCCAGCCCTTGATTGAACTAGGCTTCATCTCAGCCCTCCAATTGATATACTGGTGTTGTTGACAGATGATGTGGAGGAGGGGACATGAATGTTGGGATGTTGGGGATGACTTTGGGAGGTGGTGGAGTAGTGGAGGTTGTAGGGTGGCTGAGTAGGATGTGTTGGAGAGGAGGGGGGGAGACAAACTTGTTGGGAGAGCAGGGGTATTGGTCTGGGTGTTGGTGATTTGGCGGGGAAGAAATAAAAAAGGGGTAGGGTTGACTATTCGTTGACCCTGGAACGTTTTATTATAAAACTTTGGATTTGATGTTGGGCTTATATGGTGGGCTAGGGGAAATAAGAAAAGGGTGGTGGATTGGTTAATTGGTTTTGGTTTTAGACAAAAACACAAAGGGTCCGTTTGGTGTAAGTTTGTAGCAAGGACCAATTTTGTGAATTTTGTAAT
This sequence comes from Artemisia argyi, assembly GCA_030686995.1. Taxonomy (NCBI): domain Eukaryota; kingdom Viridiplantae; phylum Streptophyta; class Magnoliopsida; order Asterales; family Asteraceae; genus Artemisia; species Artemisia argyi. Next base: position 128,286,859 of record CM060691.1, read on the forward strand.
TTTGAAGGACCAAACTTGCCAGACTTCCAAAATATTCCAGGGACCACTTTTGCCATATTGCAATAATCCAAAGACCACAAAAGATATTTTTCACTTTAAAAATTCCCAGGGACTGATTTCGCCAAATTCCAAACTGCAGGGACCAAAAGTGTAATTTTTCCAATGTTTTTACCTAAGGACAATATTTGATAAATTTTGACTTTCAAATGCCTTAGGTTGACTTTCCTTTCAAAACAAATGCTTAGGGACTAGTTTTGTAAAATTTTGAAAGTCGGGGGACTAAAACTGCCAATTGTGTAAACTTTGTTCGTTTTTCATTGTTTTTGCTCATTTTGCATCTAAAACGTATAAAATACAATCCCTGGGATATTTTTAGTATTTTGATGCATTTCTGAGTGTTTTCGGATGTTTTGGCAGTTTAAATACGATAAAAATGATGAGTGTTTGAGCACTCATCAATGAGTTTGAGGGCAGCGATCTCATCTGGGTTACTCAAAAGGTCGGTCTCCATTTTCGCATTAAATGTGCACAAGGCCTCATCGAAGGGAAGGCCAGAGGTTACCACACCAGAGTGCAGTAGAAGCTTAGTCTGTAGCTTGGCAGTTTGGAGTCTAGACGCAAGGAAGGCATAGTTCAACGTATCCCCCGCTGAATATACACCTAGCCCCCCAAAAGCAAATGGAAATGTAGCTAACCTCCATTATTATTATTATTATTATTATTATTATTATTATTATTATTATTATTGTTATTGTTATTGTTATTGTTATTGTTATTGTTATTGTTATACATTGTTATTGTTATACATTGTTAGTGTTTGTTTAACCTTTGTGATGAGTCTTAAGTGTGAGAAATGGTGGGTTTGGGTTTGTGTTTGGTTGACCTCTTGTGATGAGTCTCATATGTGATCATAAGTGCTGCTTATTTGTGATGTGGTACAAGTTGTATTTTAGTTGCAGATGACCATTTTCCAAAATCTTTTTCTTATTTGGATGCTATTAGTGGATAACCACAATTCTTTGTAATTTCTTTTAGGCTATCGTGTGTGGTCAACCGTACTTATTTTACACATGTTGTATGATCTCTGGTCGAAGGTACTTTGTAATGTCATCTAAAGATTGTGTTTCATTGTGGGTGTTGATTTTATATGGCTGATTTCATATGTGATGGTAGGGTGGTTGAATGTGAAAGTAAATTGTCTTAGATTTGTCGTCACGAGCGGTTTTTTCCTAACATTGTTTACAGTCGGCTATTCGGTTCTAAGTGGTAGCTTTTAAGGCTGTATATAGGTTGTGGCCATGGATGTTGGCTTAATGCTTGCTACAAACTGTTTAATTTAAATGAATGTTGGTATAACTATGTAAAGTTGGGTCAAAGGATTTGGGTAGCTAACACCAACACCAACCCATCCATCACCACCACTGGTTTTAAAGATAGTGATAGTGATAGTGATTTGATATCAGTTTGTAGATAATGTATTTCATTCTGTGACATGGAACTGAAGGATTTGAGTCTATTTTTGTTTGTAGATAATGTATTTCATTCTGTAACATGTAACAGATAGTGATTTGATTTCAGTTTTGTTGTTCTCAAATGACTATTGTTCTTTGCAATCTCATCATAATTTTACTTGTTTTGTGCACCAGTAATGGAAAATAAAAGGATGCAACACCAAGTCTCCACGAGAAACACGAATGATTATGAAATGTCCAGAAGGTCAAGGATTCAAGAAAACCAACAGTGATTACAAGCTTTGGGAGTGAAAAATATTGCTAAGTCTTTGACAAGTCTAGTAGAGAGTGACAAAACAAAGAAAAAGAAAAAGAAACCAACGGATACTAGTGAGAAAGATGCAGATTATATGTCTGGTTCAGACTTTCATCCTAATGATGAGGAAGATAACCCAGAAGAAGCGGCTACACAAACAAATAAAAAGGTATTAATAATAAATTTAGCTAATATAATTTCTTTATGTTTGTTTTCTAACAATTCTAGTTGCATGAAACAGCATCGAAAATACATTGCTCCAATGTCCATGACTAGATATAAAAATTTAGCACAAAGACGAATGAATGCTCCGAATGTCTCCCGTGGGCTAACATCTTCAGAATCTCATTCCCAAAAGGGACAACAGATTGATACAGGGAGGGCAATACATAGTAGGGTACATGAGTCCGACCAAGGCCAAACGAGAAATGATCAACCAAATTCTGTCAAGAGAGGGAGATTAACTGCAGCTGAGAGAAACTTAGTTGCAATTGACAATGATGATATCCACGGGTAGCGTGACTTGAGATCTGATGGTAACTATACATAAATTTCAAATATTATATATATGATATTAAATTACTATTAAGTGTATATTCAGTTAACTATTTTCGATGCTTACTTCTTTTTTTTTTTTTTTTTTTTTTTTTTTTTTATTTTACTATAGATAACAATGAAGACCCTTATGATGCTGAAAATGATGATATCGAAGACATACATATGAATGAAGATATTGAAGAACAAGCTACTTCAAAAGATGATGTAGATAAAGACATGGATGATTTGGAGAATGAGGATGATTCAGAGAATGAGAATGATTTAGCAAATGACGGCGATGATCTAGTCGGAGAAGAGATTCAAGCTCAGCAACCTGAAAATGAAGAAAACCATGAAGTTACACAAGCTCGAAATGAAACAGGTTAACCTGATCTACTTGATTGCATCGTTTTAAAAATCATATATCATATATTGTGTCATATAAGAAGAATATATAATAAAGTTAAATTAAAACAAGACAAAATGCAACGCTAAGATATTGCCTCCATTTCAATTTATTTAGTATTTTAAATGTATACGTATCTATTGTAAATCATGTTCACTTTTTGTAGTTCGGATTGTAAGCAAAAGAAAGAGAGGACCAACACGTATGGCAAAAGTTTAGGCCCAAGAAAAAGAGGATAGAATTCCTATTTTAGTTAATGAACACGGACAACCTATTAACTACAAAAGTAGTCATTTGACTCATTTCATGGGAACCCTTTCAAGGAGTGGAAAGTATTGTCCGATTTATAAACCATGGAATAAAGTTGACGCCGCAAAAAAAAGCTTTGCATGAACTCTTAAAGGTACACAATGTTAAATTTGTATGTTAATGAATAAAGTATTTGTTTTCTAATGTGAGCTATTATATTTTTTAGACAAGATTTGATATTCCGGAAGCTGGAGAAAAATGGATATTGCAATCATTTGGGCGGAAGGTGAAGAACTGGAGGGCAAGAGTTAAGGAACACTACCATGATCCGTCTTTGTCAGTTAAGCAACAAATAAGCTCTAAGCCAAAGCAAGTGCAAAAAAAACAATGGATGAAACTTGTGAAGTATTGGAATAAAGAAAACACTAAGGTTTGAAATACTCTTCCACTTTAAATAACATTACTTAATTTCCCATTATGATATTTTACTTTCCTGCTGCAGAGTTTAAGTGAAAAAAACAAGGCGAATCGGGCAAAAAAGAAGATGATCCGAAGAACCGGTAAAAAAAGTTATGCCCGGGTCCGTGAAGAGTTAAAGGTAACTGTATGGAGACAGTGGGATTGTTAATGTATCCTGTCGATATCCACTATTAATATTCATTTTCTTTTTATTCTTACAGACATCTTTGGGACAAGATCCAAGTCGATTGGATATTTTTAGTGCATGCTTCTCCAAAGATGGAAATACCAAAAATGATGACACTGCCAATGCGATTGTAAGTAATATGCTTTTATGTTTGGAAAAGTGTATTAATAGCAGAAGTTAAACACAATATGCTTTTTTTCGTAATACATGCCTTTCCTATATGTTGTTCATGTTGATATAAAATGCGGGATGAAATGAAACGACTTAGTGATAATCTGCCCGAGGGTTACAGTTATGGGTAAAGATCGAAATGGTGATGTAGGCATGTATGGTCTAGGTGTTCGTGCTTCTGATGTTTGGGGTGTAATACCAAGTCGTTCAGCATGTCATAGAGAAAACAACGAATTGAAGTATAGATGTGGAGAACTTACTAGTGAAAATGAACAGTTACGAGCCCACTTATCAGAGATGAAAGGGTCGACGGATAGTTCCAGTGATCCACCTCTTACATCACAACATTCTCCTGTTGTAACCAATGAACCTCCACATTTACGGGTATGTTTCTATTATAAATCATTGCTTTTCCATCCTTTAAATCTGTTCTTTTTTCGTATTTGTTTTTAATTATGAATAACATTAACAACCAAAATGTATTGTTCTTCATCAGAATGCAACAGTGATTTGGGTGGTAGTCGGGTCTGGTTATGTCGGGTCGGGTCGGGTGATTCGGGTTAAAGGGTGCCCCGATTAAGTAAAAGTGATGCAGAATGCATGGGTTGTTTTAGAGTATTGCTACTTTAAGCAGATGCAATAAGTATGCATTTATTGAGATTTCGTAGGACTGTAGGAATGCCAAAGAGGGAAATGAAGAATGACCACATGGCCTATGTGAAATAAGATTGTCTTGAGTAGGGTGACCCTCTATTGTGACATGCTAGGAAGATGACTCATAATTGATTACCAAATATATATATTTGAATGGCGTAACAAGCTAGTTGAATGGAAATTACCTTTCTGAATTAAGTAAAGTAGTTGCAGATATGCAATGTGCAGTTTTAAGATGCTCATAGCCTGATATTGGTTTGAGCCAACATTATCCACTTTGGTGATTGCGTGACATTTGAGAACTCATATAGATATGATTTGCATTATGCTAACTGGATATTATATGTTGTGGAAGTTTAGGCTTCAGTTTAGTAGTTCTCCCTAGCAACTTCAAATGTCTAGATTCTAGAATACCATTAAAATATGACTAGACAGCGAAATTCTCTGGATGACAATTGAGAAATAAGCAAATTGTTGCATGAATAAATTGCAGAATACGGGACGTTACATATCTCATTAGTTGTTGCATCTCCAATATAGTATTGTTGCATTTTCATAACGTCAGATACATATTTTCACGTATTCAGCATACACTGATCAATTTTTGACCTCCTTTGTATACACATGCCTCCATACTTGCAGTATTACATCTGTTTAACCTAATACATGTGTCTGACTATAAATTGATAAATGTTTGTTGAAAACTGAAATCTAGGTCGGGGATGAAGTTTTCCTTAAAAGCATTCTAAACTCAACCGATATTGTAGCAAAAGGATGGGTGAGGAGCTTGAACCCAAATGATATAGTTGGTGGTACAGAGATTGGAAGAGGATGGTGTGAGGTAAACGTTCATGTACCAACCAAAAGAGATGAAATGTTGGTGAGACCATATGGGTTATTTGCCACAATTGAAGACTGTGTTGGTGCAACCATAGCATGGCCTTGTCCCTTTATCTCGGTATGTCTTTGTTAATCTTGTGATACCAATAATTTTACTAACATGGAGCTTAATGCTTATACATGGGTGTTTATTTGTAGGTGGTCCGTGAGGATTGAGAAAGGATGCATGATGACCCCGGACTAAGCTTCTTGTTGCTTTAATTTACTGTTTAATGTTACAAGACTTTATGTTGGATAGTGTCTACCTTATTTATGTTTAGTGCTTTTGTTATGACAATTGCTTATTTGAAATACAATTTCGTTTTATTCATTTAATAATTAGTTGATGTTTTATTCATATCGTAATAATAGAGTGTGCATGCTGAAAATAGTGTCCTATCATATGACTTGTCAGGACTTTGAAATTGCCCTATTAAACTTACTAACCGTCCTAACAATTAACTTTTAAGGACGCTTAACATTGTAAAAGTGTCCTAATATGTTGTTATTAGGACGTTATTTAGGTTGTTAATAGACATTTTATACGACCAAAAAATTGGTTTCATAATCTTCTTTGAGATATTAGAACCCTTTTCTTGGTGCTAAAGTAGCTATAATGTTATATGATAAGCGTCCTAACAATTATCTTTTAAGTACGCTTGTATGTGTATCAAAAGATTAAAATTAGGTAACCACGTTTTACAACATTGTAAAAGTGTCCTAATATGTTGTTATTAGGACGTTATTTGGTTGTTCATAGACATATTATGCGACCATAAATTTGGTTTCATAATCGTATTTTGGATATTAGGACCCTTTTCTTGGTGTTAAAGTAACTATAATGGTATATGATAACCATCCTAAGAATTAACATTCAAGGACGCTTGTATGTGTATCAAAAGATTAAAAGTAGGTTACCACATGTTAGAACATTGTAAAAGTGTCCTAATATGTTTTTATTAGGACGTTATTTGGGTTGTTTATAGACCTATTATGCGACCATAAAATTGGTACCATAATCTTATTTGAGTTATTAGGATCCTTTTCTTGGTTGCTAAAATAGCTATGATGTTACATCTTAAGCGTCCTAACAAAACTTTTAAGGACGTTTTTATGTGTCTCAAAAGATTAAAAGTAGGTAATCGCATGTCAAAACAATGTAAAAGTGTCCTAATATGGTTTTATTAGGACGCTATTTGGGTTGTTCATAGACATATAATACGACCATAAAATTGGTTTCATAAGGGTATTTCAGATATTAGGACGCTTTGGACCTATTACAACCGCCTTACATGAAACGCTTTCATCCTTGGTCCTATTAAATGAAAGTTCCTAAAAAGTACCATTTTATGACGCTTATGGGGGTCCTAAAAAGCCACTTTTCTTGTAGTGTTAAGAGCAAACCAAATGGAAAGCCTCTTATCAAATCCATTGTGGAAGGACCCTTCAAACCAAGACAAGTACTAGAACCTGGAGATCCTAATGGAACCCCTCAGTACAACCATACTACAGAGATCAGAATGAGACTGAGTACACTGAGGAAGACAGACAATAGATTGTAGCTGATGATCAAGCATTTCATCTCGTTGTTCTTGGTCTACCTGAAACCACTTATGCAACCGTTGACAGTGAAGGAAGTGCTCATGCAGTCTGGGAAAGAGTCAAGAGGTTAATGTATTGGACAGACATCGGGAAACAGGAAATGGAAACACAATTGCTCAAGGAACTTCGCAAGTTCACCTCAATTCCTGGTGAATCCATAGAGTCGTACTACCTCAGGTTCTGTAAGATCATGAATGATTTATCGAGACACAACCTCAGTCAGACAAACATTGCTAACAACACCAATTTTCTGAATGAGTTACAACCAGAATGGGGAAGATACGTCACTATTGTTTATCAGACAAAGAATTTGCATGAAGTGACTTATGATCAGTTGTACGAATTCTTGAAGCAAAATCAAGCTGAGGCTAATGAAGTAAGGGCCGAATTACTTGCTAAAAAGCATGATCCTCTAGCATTAATGGCTAATACACCAACACCTTTACCACTGAACACACAATAACCATCATCATCTTCCACTCACAACTACATGCAACCATCATACATTCAACAACCAACACTGGTCTACCAACAACAGTTCTACCCACAGCAACAACAACATGTTATTCAACAACAACAATACGCACAGTTCCAAGAACCATAATTTACTGACAATGATGAAGCTACTGCAGCCTTAACACAAGCGTTTGCTTTTCTGAAACAAGCATTCCAAGGACGTTATTCTACACCAACTAACAACAACCAAAGGATTTCATCAAACACTCGCAACAAGCAAATTGCTCAGCCGAGTTTCAATATGGGCAACGGAGGCCAAATGGTTGGAGTTTATGGGAATCAGCAGGGATATGCTACTGGATTTAATATGGGTAATCAGAATATGCAGAATGCAGGTCAGTATGCAGGGAATCAGAATGCAGGTCAGTATGCAGGGAATCAGTATGGTCAGTATACAGGGAATCAGATGGGCCAGTTTGTTGGAAATCAGAGGGATCAGAATGTTGGTGATCAGGCAATGGGTAATCAGATTAGGAATGTGGCAGCTCCAGTTGTTAGGATTATTGGAAATGTGAATTAGGGTAATCCGGTAAAGTGTTTCAACTGCCAGGGTGTAGGTCATATGGCAAGAAACTGTCCTACTAAGCCGAACAAGAAAGATCTAGAGTACTTGCAGAAAGCAGTGTTGTTGGCACAAAAGGAAAAGGCAGGGTTTCAGTTGAATGCAGAGGAAAATGATTTTATGGCTCTTATGGATGACATGGAAGACAGAGAGGATATCGATGCGAACTGCATATTCATGGTTAATCTTCAGGAAGCTAAGTATGACACGGATTCTGACACACTTCCTGTTTACGACACCAGTGCACCATCTGAGGTATCAAACTTCAACACATGTCACAATAATGATATATTTGATATGTCTCCTCATGAGGAACATCATTCTGAGAAGCTAGTACCCACTTATGATACATACCTGGATACGCCAAGTAGTAGCAATACTTCTTCAGCAACTCCATATGTGAATCATAATGGAGGCTTCATTTCACAACATGCTGAGAATGAAGAGGAAACACGTGCTTTATTTGAATCATTATTGAACAATTGTGGTATTGAAATTGAGAAAGTTAAAAAGGTCAATCGCGAAGTTAAGGCCGCGAATGAGATATTGACCATTGAGCTTAAGAGATAGAAGGAAAATTCAAAAAGTTTTCAAATTGAAAAAAACCGCGAGTCAGAATATTAGTTCAGCAAAAACCATTAATTCTTTGAAACAAGAAATTTCTGATTTAACAAACCAACTTTCAAAACAAAAATCAGCTTATACCAATCTTGAAAAAGAAAGGGATGAGTTGAAAAAGGACTTTGCAAAGAAAGAAGATAAACTTTTGGATGAAATCATAGAGTCAGAACACAAGATTGCAAAACTAGAAGAATTAGTGGTTAAGTCGGGCCAGTCAAAACAAACAATGAAAATGATTTCAAATCAAACTAATCCGATTTACCATACGAAACGCAAAATGGCTCTTGGTAACACAACTACTTGTAATCTCAAGAAAGCTCAGAAAGAACATAATGTTTTGTATAATGGTAATCTTATTTACACCAAACATGATCCTCCCGTCGTTCGGGATTCTGTGGAAACGATGGAACTTGTCAAAGAGAGCATAACTAAAATGAAACAAAAGGATTTGAAACCCATTGATTAAAACAAATTGAACAAACTTTTGGGAATTACTTTTGTTCCACAAAATGAACCATCAGTGTTTTCCATAAAACGACCATTCTCAAAAATGTTTTCTAAGAAAGTAGTTGCTTCCAAATCGATTTCTAACATGGAACAGATTTCCTCAAACAACACTTTTAACACAAGTGCTGCAAGGGGATATCTTGATGATATTAAAACCAGAACTGGGCAACTTAAAACGACTTTAGAATCTAAAACGAGACTTAATGAGATCAACTGGAATTTCACGGTTCATTTACAGCTTAAAAAGATTCTTGAAAGTGATTTTGCTCCTCAAACTAATAACATTCATGCTCGTGTCATTCATTTTGAACAAGCATTTTTGAAAGAAACAGCTGACTTCGTCACGGATCACAAATCCCTAATAAAGAAGGCTAATGAATCTTTTGAGCAAATCAATGTTTTGGAAAACCTAAATGATTCTCTCTTCGAAGCCGTTATGACTACTGATATTATGTCCATCATTTTACAAACATATTCTGTTCACGACGATGAACGACTGAGAGCTGAGACCTCCTGATTCGTTGTGTTTTGGTGTGTGCAAACAACAATTATCAAAATATCAACAAACATGAAGTCTAATTTATCGTGAGACAAATAGACGTGAAGTAATACAAGTAAACCTTTTAGGAAAAAGATTACCTCGCAAAACTTGTGAAAGTGATATTTAAATTGTGAAACTGGGAAGTGGTTTCCCTGGTCGTACCCCAACGAGGTATGAATGGAAAGCTTCGAATGAGATTGGGATTAAAATCTTGTATGATTGGAAAGGTTATTTGGTTTTACGATACGTTAAATTAACGAAATTGGAAAATTAACGAACGAAGATGAAAATGAATTAACCTAAGGCAACTAACAAACTAATGAAATCCTAAAACACTACGGGAAAACATAATTAGGTATCGAGAATCCTAAAACGCAAACTAAATTAAAAACGTGGCGTTTATTTAAAAATTACACGAGTGCGCAAAATAAAACGCGAATTTTGAGCTACAAAGGTCCTACGGGTTTCTAATTAATTTTCTAACGTACTAAAAGACAAAAGAAAATTTTAGAAAAAAGAAAATTAATTTTTCAATAAAAATCCTATTTATTACAAATTTAAAACTAATTAACTCTAATTAAATTCTAATAAATACTAGGCTATTTCTAAAAATCTGAGATTTTTTTGGCAAATAAAACAAGGTTAAATTAATCTAGGAAAAATATAAAAAGGGTGGTGCACAGTTCAAAGTAAGCAGAAAATAAGCTAGCTAAAACTTAGAAGCTTAATTTGGTAAAATAAAAAGAATGGTTACATATTATGTAACACCTAAAATCTGAGAACATGTGAAAAGACCAAATTGCCCTTACCAATTTGAAATTTAATTAAAAGCTTATTACAGTACCAAATAAATCCCAAACTTCAAACAATGCACAAGTTATGTATCCAAATAATTTTAACAATTACATTTAACATTTATACAAGTAGTAAAATTACCAAATTACTCCTACAAGGGCCGAATGAGATAAAAGAAATTTTAAGGAGATTTAATTTGATTCAAATTGTGCAAATAAGGAAGATAATCACCAAGGATATTTTGTCAACCAAAAATTTCGAAATTCCTGGCCCAAGGCCCCCATCACACGGCATTCCATCTTTTATAGTCAATCCATACCTTTTTTACACTAAACCCTAATTACCGATTGAAAAATAACACACCAAAGAAATCTCTTAGCCTCCATTCGACTCTCCCATCACTCTCAAGCATTTTTCTGTGAATCATCAACATACTAAGAAGCCAAGAAAAATCCCATTCAAATTTTTGAAGCCTTACACGATCGTAGCATTGTTTTCTTTGTGTCGAGCCCTAAAACAAAGGTAAATTCGTTATGCTTCATACGACCTCTATAAAAATGATTTCTTATTTTTCTTATGTTCCTTACATCATATAAGACCCACGAAAATTGGTTTCAAGGTTGGAAGATCATTGGTGAAGTCATGGTGATTTTTGGATCGTTTTGGCTCTACGCGTATGCTATAATTTGTACAGCCCTCTCTACACGTTCCATTCTTGATTTGGTATTTTTCTCAGGTCCTTTATACCTTATAAACATCAAATAAAATGTTTGGTTCGATCCATGCATGTTCTATGAATGATTTACGAATTTAAACCCCAAAAACGCCACAAAACTCTTAATAATTATACATGAATTTTCTGGGCGTGCACACTAATTTTTATGAACTCTATATAATATGTATAATCTCAGAAAAATATTGGTTAGAGTTATGGAGGCCTAAATATTGTATTATTAATTAATTTATAAATCGGCTAATTAGAAAATAAAAGGAAAAATAAAAGAAAACCCTAAATCGATTAGGGTTAGAGTTTGAGGCATGAGATCTGGTAATTAATGATGGTTTAAGGTTGTTAGAATCATGGGGTAATGATTAGCATTTGATTTTAGGGTTTATTATAGTTTTGGTTAATTTTTAATATAAACTGATTGGAAAATTAATAGTATAAGGGTGTGTTTTGCCAACTTTGAAACTTCTGGGATATTTTTGTAATGTCATATAAATCATTAGGAATATGGGAAAAATATAACTTGAGGGTTCTAAGTGTAAATATTACAAGAAAATGAATTAATTGTATTTAATTGGTGCGATTTGTAATTAATTAAAAGAGAGGGACTAAAAATGTAATTTTCAGAAACTTGGAACTGTTTTGAGTATTTAAAAGTATTCAAGGGATTATGTGCTAATTTGGTAAATTAATGGCTTAATATGTAATTATTAAAAATTAAAAGTTGTAATTGTAAATTAAAGGGTTAAATATGTAACTTTGATAACTTGAAGGACTTAAAGTGTAAATTGTGAATACTTGAAGGTATATTCGTATAACATGATAAAATAAGGGATCATTATGTAAAATGGATAAGTTAAGGGTTTAAAGTGTAACTTTGAATACTAAAAGGTTTAAAGTGTAATTTTGGAAATATAAGGGTGTAAAAGGTAAAGTTATGAAACCCTAAGGACCAAATGTGTAAATATGTTAAAAGATACTTTGATTCCATTAATAATGACTCAACTTTCTAATTATGGAAACTTTCTAAAAGTGGAAACTTACTATTTATGGAAACCTGCTAAAAGTGGAAAGTCACTTTAAATGGAAAGGTACTAAAACTGGAAAGCCGACTAAAATGAGAAATCTGAATTGAATAAGTTATTAATAATAAGCCGATCATTAATTCGTGTAGATTCGTTGAAGAAGGAGTGTTTCCATATGCTTACGTATGTTATGATTTCGATGGCGATTGAGGTACAGATATTCTGACCTTTCTCAAAAGGTTTCTCATGATCTCTTTCATATTCTGATCCGTTAGTTCCCGAATTGATGCCATTGCTATGATCCCCTTTACTTGAACTTTCTCTGTTGATCCCACTTGATATGACCTCCGTTATGAAACCATGCTATGAAAACCTTTTAATTATGCCATGGAAATGTTTTGAGAAGAACCGATTTGAAAAGATGTTTATAAATGATGCTAAATTTCTTTTTAAAAGAAAGGTTATTTAACTTTCATGAACCCTATATTTTGAAAGACCATTTTTATGAAAACTGTTTTAAAAGATTATTTAAATTGGACTTTTAATAGAAACTTTTGAAACGGACTTTTGAACTGAACCATGAATTGATTTTTGAATATGAACCTTGACCTGATAAACTCTGATTGGACCTTGAATACTATTTCTGATATGAACCCTTTGTTATGAACTGCTATGTTCCCTTTTGATTGAACCCTGATATGATTTTGAGATGACTTTGAGATAAACCTTTGCTATATGACCTTTTGCATGACTTTGAGACCTGACTCTTAGTTTGATACCCGAGCCATTTATGTTTCTCCTACCTATGGAGGTACCATAGGCATGTCTGTGATGCACCACTGGCATGACTCATGTGTGGGTGAGTGATTTCTCACGCCGTCCCTTTTTATGATTACTATTATGGCCATTATGACTTTGAGTATATGACTTTGAGATTGACTTTGAGTAAGGGGCGTATGGGTTGCAATCCTAGACATGTATGCTTAGTGGATTTAACTATGACTTTGAGTTGACTTTGAGGTGATTGGTACTGTGTGCTATACATGCCCTTCACAACCCCTGGGAGCTGATCACTCCACCCTTATGATACATGAGGACACCCCTCATATTATCTGGTTGCCTGAGAGGTATCCCCTCTGATTGTGAGATTACGAATTGAAGGCTTATGACTTTGAGATATGACTTTGAGTTTTGGGCCCGTGGTGGAGGACTATCCTATTCCTTCATTTCTATTATTCATTTGTTTATTTCTTATGATATTCCCCAATGCACTATATTTCAGTTCTGTTTCATTATCATTGCTTTGTATATGTATCTGTTCACTGGGCTTTTTAAGCTCAGCCGCATTCCTTTTCCTGCGGCAGGTTTTAGTAGGAAGCTGGGTTATGGGAAGAGAGTGTGACTGGACTTAGAAGACTATGCTTTGGACTAGAGACGATTAGATGAAGTTTCACTTTATTAGACATAGTATTTATTGTTTTGTAACCTTGTAGTTTCAGATTTTCATTTGTAACCCTGAATTTCGTTGTATGTATGAATCATATGCTTGTGTTTGTTCTGATATGTCACTGTAATGTAATACTTCTACCCTTATCGGGTTGGGGTGTTACATATTAAACTTTGTATACTACAACTGAAATAAGACCCAAGGGCAAGTGGTGTTGCGTGGTATGTTATGTATGCTTGAGGTGCAGGATGTCCAGGGTTCGAATCCCACCTCTTGCACTTTTTGCAATTATATTTTTTTTAGTTTTCTTTCTTTTTCAAACACTTAAACACAGACACGATACAACTTTTGAAAACAGATTTTTAACAAACACATTCAAACAAATCTCATTTCCATTTTCAAAATCTTAACAGATTCGAATTTTTGATTTTGCTTTGTTCAAATCCTTCTTTTCTCTTTTGAGAGTTACCACCACACAAATAAGCCAAAAAGCTCAAACAACATATACAACAATACAGAACAGTAACAAAAACAAATTGGACCAACAACAAGATGACTCAGCAAGCTCAGTTCAAGCTTAAGTAATATCAGCAGTGGCAGACCCAAGAGTGGTCAAAATAAGTACCAAATGAGCAATCTAAATAAGGACTTAGGGAAAACTAAAAGCAAACACCTAAACACTACCTACGGGAGTATCTAAAACAACTAACTATCAGGGATTACACCCAGAATTGATCAAGCTAAGTTCCTAGGGAAAATGGGTCAGAGAACAAAAGTTTGGTGCAGGGGATGCAACTCTCCCTGTAGGCCTGTTTGGCCAAGTATAGGTTCCACAAGAAAAATCACAAAAATAAGGCACCCATGGGATTCTAGAGTTTAGCTGTGACACTTTGTGGTCAAGCAATTTCACACCTTAAATCCTAACATAAAATTCCTCATAATTCTTGGAAATATTGGTTTTTCTGCTTAAGTATGAGTTTGACTTTTATGATTTTTCATCGGGTAAAAGCCATATATTAGCAACGAACTTTCCAAAAAATTCAAATATAGGTAACAAATTCTGTTTATTACTAATCTAGTAAGTAAAACCTGCTAATTTTGTACATTTTAGTGCTTATTACCTGTTGTATATCCAACTAGATAAATATTTTCCTTAAAAATTCCACATGTGTAATTGTCTTTGTCTAATTATAACCCGACCCATAAACATTTAACCCTAAACCAAAGAAACCCGGCCCAAGTTTTATTTAACCTAATTGGCTATCACAAAAAAACACGCAGTCATAATATTACCCCCAAATCGAAACCCTAATTGAAACCCCAACATGTCGTCAATCTACCTTCAAGATCGCACATGTGATTGTGATTTACCCTTAATGGTTTTAACTTCATGGACACACACTAATCCATCAAGAAGGTTTCTTGTATGTCCTAACCGATACCAACCCGTCAAGAAGAAATGTGAGTTCTGGGATTGGTATGATCCAGAGATTGATACGGATTGGTATAGGATGAATTTGTACCAGATGTACACTCTCTTGAATCCACAACAAAGGCGTCAATTGGGCGAAGAGGGCAACCGTGTTTGGAGGATTGGAGTGCTTGAAGCTGAGTTGGGTCAAAAGAACAATGAATTGCAGAGAAGTTTGCAATCGTTGACTTTTTGGAAGTCAACATTCTTTGCATTTGCTGTTTGTATGTGTTTGGTATTGGCAATGAAGTAGTAGATGTCTAGGCTATGTTATGTTAGGTTATTATGTATGTTAGGAAGATGAAGTAGGATGACAATGGTGGATGTAATGTATTTTAGATGTATGGAACAATTTGTTGAATGAAAATGGTATCTTTTGGTGATACAGATGAAGTTTTTTTTGGTTGTTTATATGTTTTTTTTTGGTTGTTTATGTGCAAGAGAGTAAGTGTTATAAAACATTTGGTTGAAAGCTGATATATACACTTTTGGTTGAAAATTTTGAACTTGCATAAGGTAGATGCTTTATGCATATGGCATTTACTGCATATCTACCTTACTGCACATTTCACATGTACTGCACATTTCACATGCCAAAAGCAGGTTGCATTTACCCATGGCATAAATATGTACACATATAAAAAGATTCTAAATACAATGGGTAAGACAAAAGCAAGCATTATACAGCTCATAAGATAACAGTCAAAGGGACAACATAGATTAAAGTAGTCATAAGTCATTACAAGTGGGGAACACACCCATTGGTTGTCACAATCATGCTACCATCCCAAAAGATAAGTTAGTGTTTTACAACCATAGATGCATTCACTTACAGATTCCAAAAGATTACATATTGTTTCACATAATAAGTCTGCAAATAACTTAAGACATCAAGGAGAAGCATCTGGACTGACATCAAATGCCTTGTCTGGGGTTGAACCTGTTCCTTTTGAATCAAACTTGAAATTCTTACCTTGCATTTTCTTAATTCTCTCTGATCTTCCCCTTTGCTTGTGATAGATTCTGGGCACATGACTTGAAACAGGTCCAACCTTCTTCTTTTTTTTCTTACTATTACCTGCAGCACTTGAACCTTCTTCTTGTGCAGGTTGAACACTTTCAGATGGAGCTTGGACACTTGCAGATTGCAGATCTGAAGCTTGAACAACAGTTCCCATTGTTACAGATTCCTGGGTTTCATGAATGAAGGTAAAATGTGCTCTGTCTCTATCATTAACATCAGGATCTTTTTCTGGGAACCTGGATTCACTGTAAGGATCCATCATAGCTGCCCATTCTTGTTCTTGCCTTTCCCTTTGAAGATCCATTCTATCAAACATTCTTTCCTCTTCCAGTGCTTGTTGAAGAACTGCTTCATCAAGTTTTTGTTGTTCTTCTTTTTCATATTGTTGCCTCATTTCTTCTTGCTCATCCAACAGGCCTTGCATATACTCATCTTCCATGTGCCTCCTGATATCTTCTTCATCCATGAACTACAAAAGACAATTGGAAAACATAGTAAATTGCAAATACAGATTTTGCTTAAATTAATAATAGTTACTAAGTTATTAAAACTTACCATATCTTCTGTCCTTACAGATCCTCTTCCTCTACCAACACCTCCTCTCCCTCTCTTACCACCTCCTCTTCCTCTCCCAACACCTCCTCTCCCTCTCTTACCACCTCCTCTTCCTCTGCTTACACCACTCTGACTATCAATGTCACCACTCTCAACACCTCCTCTTCCACTCCCAACCCCTCTGCCAACACTTGTACCTCTGCCAACTCTAGAACCTCTACCACCTCTTGAAGCAGGTTGCAAACTAGGTTCTCCTCTTCTACCAGCAACTCTCCTAACAACTGGTGGCTTTGGTACAGGCTCTTTGTCACAACTAGTTTTGTTGTGACCAATTGTTTGACAATTTGAACACCTAATAACCCTTCCCCTTCTACTCACTTGAGTGGTATTCTCATCAGCAGCCTTGATTCTTTTTTTCCTGGGTCTCCCTGGCATTTTCCTAATTATGGGTGGTAAAGGTGCCTCATTATTTGTTCTTGCCCAGAAAAGAGTGCCCAAAACTGGCCTAATGGAAAACTGATATGCTTTTGCCCACATTTCCTGGCTATAGTAATGATGGACTCCATCCTCTGGATCCCTACTTAAGTGCATGTACCCTGCAACTGCATGAACGCAGGGCACACCACTTAACTGCCATACCCTGCAACTACATGTCCTGTTAGTCAAATTAACTGCATAAGCTTGTGCTCCACTCCTAACTTCAAATTCATGATAACTGCTTGCAATTACATCCCAATGCCTGTTAATTAAAAGAATGTAAGTTAGTATTATTGAATATTTAATGTAACAACAATTGAAAATAAAACTGTCGTACTCAAAAATGGTACCTCTGCTCATCTATTAGAAAGTTAAGCCTTTTCCTAATTGATGGAGTGATTACATCTTCCAATTTAACTGCCAACTTGTTCATGGCTAACAACCTCTGCATGATATAAATCCTTATGTCCTCAAGCATAGTTATTATTGGCTTGGATCTCTGTAATAGTATAGCCCTATGATAACTTTCTGACAGTCCATTCTCAAAAGCAGCACACTTCACATCCAAGTTGAAAAAAGCTCTAGACCATGAATTTGGATTTCTTTGTATCAGATATTCAAATGCTTCATTGTCATGGAACTTCATTTCATCCATCTTCCTATCAAACACTTGTTCCATTGTACTACATGCTGCATGCCAAAAGAGTCTTTGTAGTTCTACACCACTGTACTTCTTTTTGAAATTTGCATACAAATGTCTGGTGCATTTCCTATGTTCAGCATGAGGCATCAACTCTGCAATAGCATCCACTAGTCCCTACAATTGAGAAGACAAGATATTATGAACTAATCTACATACAAATCAACATGCTCAACATACAAATCAACATACCATTTGTTTTCATACCCAACTCTAATAAAGTCTTTTACATCATTATCAGTCTTAAGTTCTTTAATACCCACATTCAATGGTGTTCTAATAGGGCAGTAATATAACCTATGAACAATGCCATGAACTAAATGCCTGATAATCTCACGGAAATCACTAAACGTCATACCTTCAAAGTCGATATCAGTGATTTGTTTTTCATCACCATCTACATATCTTAAAGGGCTGGGAATAAAAGCCCCATCATGGTGTAAGTTGACAGTAAACACTTGATCTGTCATAATAAACAAAATTAGGGTTAGTAAAAATTAGTGTTTTAAATGGAATTAAACAAGGATAACATACTAATTAAAGTGGAAAAACAACAATTTAAATCTTACCTTTGGGCATCTTCATTTTGATTGCACGATTGTACAAATTAGGGTTTCATAATTGGGGGTTTTTTTTTATCTGCTAAAACGCGTTTTTTTTTTTAAAGGTTAAAATGACAAAAAGAGGGTCTTATATAGGTGTGATTTTGGTGACATGGTAAATCCACCGTGGAAATAAAAATAGGTTAAAATGACGTGTCAGTCATTTTTTTAACACAACCGGTACCAGGGTGACTTAGTGGGCCCATAATTACTATAACGTAAAAAGTTATTAACTTTTACTTACTAGATTAGTAATAAACAGAATTTGTTACCTATATTTGAATTTTTTTGAAAGTTCGTTGCTAATATATGGCTTTTACCCTTTTTCATCCCAGCTGACTTTTATGACTTTTAACTGATCACTGTTATCTGTATGATGTTTGTTTAAGAAAATAAAAGTCTATCCTATCATCCTAAACTAGCTTGGAGATGATTTCAAGGGATGGAAACCTTAACTTACCAACAGTTAAGCTGTTGGGTGGTTTGAGGGTGGATTTTGACTTGAGCTGGGATTTTACTATATCTAAGATTAATTTGGCCTACAATAGGACTGAGGTTGCTGAACAAACTAGGTCTATTCCAAATTAACAACAATAACACAGTGGTTAAGCTTGATCCAAACACCCCTATATAGAACTGTTTTCAAAAATTAAAGAACAAATCTATAAAATACTAAAATCAATCAACTAATTAACCTAAATATCAGCAAACTAAACCTAATCAAGCAAGCAAATACAACAATTTATACTTTCTATTATAAATAACATAGATAAATAGGACCTACTTGTCGTCCAGAGCAATGAAAATTCTGAGAACCATGAACAAATAGCAACCTAAGTGTCTCCCAGGAGACTTTAATCCATATTCCATCCTTCCATAATCTTGATTTCTGCTACTGCTAATTTCACTTCTTTTAATTCTTCCTTTTATTTTTCTTTTTCCTTTTTTTTCTGAGTTTCTTAGTTCCCCTTTTTATTTTCTTTTTCTGACTTTCAACTTTGTTTTGATTTCACATAAACTTTAACAATACTTAGATGAGATTTGGAAACAAATGAAAAATATTCAAACTAAAAAACAAGGAAACTTAGAATTTTAACACGAAATTTAAATTACTCAAAGAATATTTTCATTAAACTTGAAATGTTAAGCTACAATTGAAAAAACAGACAGATACAAAAAAGAAAATGGGATGCCTCATGATGGCTTACAATGATCCTATTTATACTAAGAATGTGGTAGGTACACATTTTGCCTTCTTGTCTTCATATTCTGGAATTAGGGCATCCACAACACTTCCTGAGACCTTATGATCAAATCCCAGCCTTCCAATTGTCTTCAACTTAATCCTAGCCTTTTCACTCAGTCTTGGCGCTAA
Organism: Artemisia argyi; assembly: GCA_030686995.1. Taxonomy (NCBI): domain Eukaryota; kingdom Viridiplantae; phylum Streptophyta; class Magnoliopsida; order Asterales; family Asteraceae; genus Artemisia; species Artemisia argyi. The sequence continues at coordinate 128,306,715 of CM060691.1, forward strand.
AACAGTTGTGGATTGCCAACGTGGCCTGGTGGTAGGTACAGGATTGTGAGTAATTTATGAAGATAGTGGGATTGAGCAATGGAGGGGAGGACAAGGTATGATAGTGAAGGGAGGATGGTGAAGGTTGTGTTTGGAGGGATGCAGGTCACCGGGGGGGGGGGGGGGGGATGAAAGGGATGGAGTTATGTTTGACTGGTATGGCTTTTTTATTTGTTTTTTCGTTTTTAATATTAGGTGAAAAAAAGGGTGTGGGCTTGGGAATTGGTTTTGGGCCTTGGGAGGGTTTTGGACTTGTGTGTGGATTGGTGTTTGGATTGGTATGATGGTGGGCTAGTAATTTGTGTTATAATATCAAGGGTCCGTTTGATTAATGTAGACAACACAAGGACCAAATTTGTATTATTCTGAATTTTGAGGACCACATCTGCCAATCTTTAAAACTTTAACCAAGGGTCATTCCTGTCAAGTTAGATAAACCAAAGGACCAAAAACACAATTTTTCCAAATTTGAAACACAAAGGACCAAAATTGCCAGTTTGCCAAAGTACAGGGACCAAATGTGTAATTTTCCAAAAGTTTTTACCCAAAGATCATTTGTGATTTATTTTGACTTTTTAAAGAGCTTGGTTTGACTTTTCTTTGAAATAAATGCTTAGGGACTAGTTTTGTCAAATTTTGAAAGTTGGGGGACTGAAACTGCCAATTATGCAAATTTTGTTCGTTTTTCGTTTGTTTTCACTCGTTTTGCATCAGAAACATATAAAACATGATCTTTGGGATTTTCTTCGTATTTTGGTGCATTTTTTGAGTGTTTTTAAACGTTTTGCAGTTCAGATTTGACTAAAAATGATGAGTATTTACACACTCATCAATCCCCCACACTAAACTATTGCTAGTCCCTAGCAATCTTTTTGAGAAAAGTTAATGGATTTGAAGTCTCTTTACCAAAATCCATCACTTCTGGAGTAGCCGAATGTTTGGGTTCAAGTAAGAATTACGGTACATCCGATAACCATGTGAATTTTAGCAAACCACCAGCTTTCAACGGATTTGATTTGTCTTTACCAGAAGCCGTTTGCTTCTTGACTAGCCAACTCTTGATGGAACAGTCAACATCTTGGTGAGTTGATTACCAATTATGGTTTTTCCACTGCCTTTACCACAAGCCATAATCTTGCGGGCTAGTAAACTCATTTACTATTGAGGATATGGCGAGTTGAGGTACCATACAATTTTAGGCAAATTGCAAGCCATCAACGGGTTTGAGATATCTTTAGCAAGAGCCGTTTGCTCCTGGATCAGCCAATCCTTTTGTCGTTTAGACACGGCAAATTGATAACCACAAAAAAAATTTGAAATAAAGTGAAAAAAAAAATTCAATTTTTTGGCCAAAAACGGGGGTACTAGACGGTATAATTTGATAAAATTCGCTAGAATTTTCCCCTCCCCCACACATAGAATTGAATATTGTCCTCAATATTCAAAGTCTCGGCTATTATGCCGAATTTTTGAACGAAAGAAGACAATATTAGAAGCTAACTGTGGGAACGTCATTTTTTTTCATTTTTTTCACTTTATTTATACAAACACACATTTTTTTTTGAAGATATATACATTGCAAATAGCTAAAGGGGTGGCCTCTCCCCCACACTAGGGTGTTAGAAAGTAGAAAGAAATTAGAGACATGGGTGAAAACCCATGTTGTTGCTACTGTTTTTGTTTACCGAGTCGCTAGCTTGACTCGACCCCGAATTCATTAGTCCATGGGGAAAGTTTGGAGGTTCGAAACAATAGGTCGTATGTCCCCTCCAAAATAATGTTTCAACCGATGCCCATTTACTTTGAAATTTGGACCGTCATTTTGAGATAACTCGACGGTACAAATAAGGAAAAGCTTTGGCAACGGTGAAAGGTCCAGTCCAGCGGGTTTTAAGCTTACCCGAAAATATTTTTAATCTAGAGTTAAAAAGAAGGACTCGGTCACCAACGTTGAAAATGCGGTTCTTGATTTTGGAGTCGTGGATCTTCTTTGTTTTCTCTTTATAGATTAAAGAGTTTTCGTAAGCTTGATCACGAAGTTCATTTAGTTCATTGAGTTGAACGTTCCTATGATCACCCGCAGACTTGAGATCAAAGTTGGCATTCTTCAAAGCCCAATAAGCCTTGTGCTCGAGCTCAATCGGTTGATGACACGCTTTTCCATACACGAGCTTATACGGAGTACACCCGATGGGTGTTTTATAAGCCATGCGAAAAGCCCATAGAGCGTCATCTAACTTGTCCGACCAAGAGGCATGGTTTTCGCCTATAGTTCTTTCAAGAATTCTTTTCAAACCACGGTTTGAAACCTCCACTTGCCCACTTGTTTGTGGGTGATAAGCGGTAGCAAGTCGGTGAGTAACACCATACTTGAGCATGACTTTTGCAAATTGCTCATTGCAAAAGTGAGTACCGCGATCACTAATGATAACGCGAGGAGTTCCAAACCTAGAGAATAGAGACTTCAAAAACTTTACAACTACTCGGGCATCGTTGGTTGGGAGAGCTTTTGCTTTGACCCATTTTGACAAGTAGTCAACGGCCACGAGTATGTACTTGTTCCCTCGTGAAGACGGGAATGGCCCCATAAAGTCTATGCCCCAAACATCAAAGATCTCACAAACTTGGATGGCATTTTGTGGCATTTCATCCCGTTGTGTTATCTTTCCTTGACGTTGACACGAGTCACAAGATTTGACTAGGTCATGGGCGTCTTTGTAAATGGAGGGCCAATAAAAACCGGATTTAAAAACTTTTTGAGCGGTGTAGTTCGGGCCATGATGTCCCCCGGTGGGTCCATTATGACAAGACTTAAGGATTTCCATGGCTTCTTGGCCATGTACACACCTTCAAATAACATGATCCACACAGATCTTAAACAGATAGGGGTCGTCCCAAAAGTAATGATTCACATCTTTGAAAAACTTGCTCTTTTGGTGGGACGACATCCCTTTGACAACAAAATTACCCGCATGGTAGTTTGCAAAGTCGGCAAACCACGGGGTACTAGAATCACCACGAGAGGAGATCACATTAAGTGTCTCGAGAGGAAATGTTTCATTTATTTCCTTTTTCTCGAGAACACCTTGATGAACATTTTCCAATCGGGAAAGATGGTCAGCAGCGAGGTTCTCGGCTCCTTTTTTATCATGAATGATGATATCAAATTCTTGTAGGAGGAGAACCCAACAGAGCAATCTCGGCTTTGCATCTTGCTTGGCAAAGAGATATTTGAGAGCCGAGTGATCCGTGTACACTATGCATTTAGTCAAGATCAAATATGGCCAAAACTTCTCAAACGCATACACCACGGCTAGTAATTCTTTTTCCGTTGTGATGTAATGAGCTTGAGCTTCGGTCAAGGTTTTGCTTGCATAATGAATCGGCTGAAAGTGTTTGGTTTTTCGTTGCCCCAAGACCGCACCTATGGCAAAGTCACTTGCATCACACATAAGTTCGAAAGGTAGGTCCCAATCGGGGGCAACTAGAATTGGTGCCTCGGTAAGCTTTTTCTTGAGAGTTTGAAAAGCTTCGATGCACTCATCGGAAAAGATAAACGGAGTCTCTTTTTCAAGAAGTCGGGTCATAGGCCTAGCTATCTTCGAGAAATCTTGAATGAATCTACGATAGAAGCCGGCATGACCTAAAAAACTCCGAACACCTTTAACAGTAGTGGGAGGAGGAAGCTTAGCAATGACATCGATTTTAGCTTTATCAACCTCAATCCCACTCTTGGAAATCTTATGGCCAAGGACAATTCCTTCCTTGACCATGAAATGACTCTTCTCCCAATTTAGACTAAGATTGGTGTCTTCACACCTTTGAATCATTTTGTCTAAATTGGCGAGACATGATTCGAATGAATTCCCAACGACCGAAAAATCATCCATGAAGACCTCCATTGTTTTCTCGATCATGTCGTGAAAAATGGCCATCATGCATCTTTGAAACGTGCCCGGAGCATTGCACAAGCCAAAAGGCATGCGTCGATAAGCAAATGTTCCATATGGACACGTGAAAGTCATTTTTTCTTGATCTTGAGGATCGACGGGAATTTGGAAATAACCCGAAAAACCGTCAAGGAAACAATAGTACTCGTTTCCCGCCAATCTTTCGAGCATTTGATCCATTAAAGGTAATGGAAAGTGGTCTTTACGGGTGGCGTCGTTCAATTTTCGATAATCAATGCAAACGCGCCAACCCGTTACCAATCGAGTAGGAATTAACTCATTATCATCATTTTTAACAACCGTTATGCCACCCTTCTTGGGCACACAATGAACAGAACTCACCCAAGGACTATCCGAGATAGGGTAAATCAAACCGGTATCAAGAAGTTTTATGACCTCTTGCTTGATAACCTCATGAATTTTAGGATTTACCCTTCTTTGTTGTTGAACCGCCGGTTTAAAGTCATCCTCCATCAAAATCTTGTGCATACAAAATTCCGGGTTAATACCCTTGATGTCGGAAAGTCTCCAAGCAATGGCTCGCTTGTGTGACTTTAAAATCTTGAGAAGAGCGGCTTTGTTTTCCCCATTCAAATCTTTAGCAATTATGACAGGAAACTTATCATCACCCTCCAAAAATGTGTACTCGAGATGAGGCGGAAGTTCCTTGAGTTCGACTTCAGGAAAGTCATCAGTTTTTTCAACATCTTTCACTTCCATGTCATGAAGTTCTTCTGGAGGAAGAGATGATGGATCATCATTAAGCAACTTCTCAAGTAGAAGTATGTCTTCCTCGGGATTGATAGAATCATGATCAACATGAGAATCACATGACAAACAAGCTTCAATTTCTTCTAAAATGAAGTCACCTCCCAGAAATGGAGTAAGAGAGGGGGGAGAGACATCAATGGTAGAATTGATTGATCCTTGCACATTTAACACTTCTTCAGAATGGTCATCGCATGCAAAATCGATGACAACAAGTCGGTTAATTTCTTCTCGTTCAAGGTCGAGAAGATCTTTTGAAGTGTTTTCATTGTTAATGACCAACTTTTCATCGCCAACTCTTAGAGTCATTTCTCCTTCGAAGACGTCGATTAATGCACGAGCCATTTTCAAGAATGGTCTTCCCAAAATAAGGGGGACACGAGGATCGGCATCAAAATCAACAACTACAAAGTCGGCAGGAAAATGGAACTTGCCAACCTTCACAAAGACATCTTCAGCAATACCCTTCGGAATTGTAACTGATCGGGTTGCTAATTCTAGAGTCATTCGTGTTGGTGTAAGCTCGGGAAGTGAAAGCTTTTGCCAAATAGAGAAAGGCATGAGATTTATGCTAGCGCCAAGGTCGGCCAAGGCGAAGCACTCTTCTAGCTTTTGGAAATCACAAGGAATGAGAAATTTTTCGGGGTCTCCTAATTTTTAGGGGAGTTTCTTTAGAAGCACCACCGAACAATTTTCATTCAAACGAGTTTTAGTGAGTTCAAACAATTTCTCTTTGTTACTTAAAAGACTCTTGAAAGTGGAAGCAAACTTGGGCATATAGAGAAGAGCATCCGCGAAACTAATGTCGAAGTGTAACTTTTGAAATATCTCAAAAAATTTCTTCATTTGATCATTAGTTTGCTCACGGAGTCTTTGATCATTTAAACACGAAGGATAAGGTATTGAAGCTTTTGGTTGAACGGGATTTTCCGAGGGTTCAAAACCAATTCCCGGTTTGGATTTGGTTTTTGGGACAACATGAGGTTGGACGTGTGCGGTACTTTGTGGGCTAGTAATTTGCACTTTGCCCTTTGTAGCCTCATGTTCACGTTCCACTACCTTAAGAGGAGAAGTAGATGAGGTAGTAGGAATCGCGGGTCCATCATAAGAAACACCACTACGGGTTGTGATCGCCTTTACATCGCCCTTCGGGTTGGCGATCGTGTTGCTTGGTAGCGTTCCCGATCCCGAAGGTCGATCATTTAAAGACTTCTTTAGTTCAGAAATTTGACCGATCAACAACCTGTTTGTTTCTTCTTGAGCTTTCATAAACTGTTTCAATAACTCATCGGTTGATGATTGATTTTGAACAACGGCTTGGTTTTGATGAGAAAAATTTTGAGCTCGATTGTTTTGATTGAAACCTTGATTTTGAAAATTGCCATGGTTTTGGTTACCATGAAAATTGTTTCCTTGATTGAAATTACCATAACCTTGGTTTCTATTCAAGTTTCCTTGATTTTGAGAACCTTGATTGTAATTTCCCCCTTGATTATGAAATTGATTCATAGGGGTCTGAAATTGGTTTTAAACATTCAGATTTCTTTGTTGTTGATTTTGATTGATTCGATTTGGATTATTGGGTTGAGAAAAACCGGGTGGACCACTTTGATTGTTAGCACGGTAATTTGGTTCCATTTGAGGACGGTATTGGTTACCTCCTTGATTAGAACTACCGGCTATCGCATTAATTTCAAATGGATTGCCATCGGTGGCAGTACAATTGTAGTATGCGTGTGGACCACCACAAGTAACGCAAACGTCAACCTTTTTTACTTCAGCAGGTTGAGAAGAAACTTTCTTTGTTTTGGTGAGAACCAAAGCATGAATAGCTTCCGTGAGCTTGTCAAGTCTAGCATCGGTGCTAGATTGAGCCACAGGTGATGAGGAAGAAGGACCAACATTAACTTGGGAAATAACCAATTTGCTTCGTGGAATGCGGACCTTAGATTTATTTTCAATGATCATCAAAGCATCTTTGGTGGTTCGATTCAAGAAATTACCTCCCGCGGAGGTATTAAGAGAGTCTTGATCGACTTGGCTCACACCATTATAGAAAGTGTCAAGTTGCATTAACTCGGAGAAACCATGATGAGGACATTTACGAAGCATGTCCTTATAACGGTCCCATGCCTCACCGAATGATTCATCGAATTTCTGCGTGAATTTCATGATCTCATTCTTGAGGGTTGTGGTTTTAGAAGGAGGAAAGAATTCATTCACGAACTTCTTAACCAAATCTTCCCATGTTTCAATCAATCGAGGGGGTTGTTTGTCTAGCCAATTTTTGGCAGCCCCATCGAGGGAAAACGGGAAGAGAAGAAGTTTGATAGCTTCCTCAGGGACATTTTTGCATTTGATGGTGGACGTGATTTTCTTAAACCATCGAATGTGATCTTGAGGATCGTCCCTCTCGAAACCATAGAATTGACGCGAGGTGACTAAGTTTATCAACCCCGTCTTAAGCTCGAAATTGTCAGCCACGATGGCTGGAATGATGATAGCATCTCTGTAACCCTCGATGGGTGCTTGGAGAAGCTCATTGATAGTGGGCTCAGCCGCCATGATGGGAATAGTATGAATCTCGGGTTTGACTATTCGATTGGTACGTCGTCGATTACGCCTTCTTCTTGGAATATTATTAAGCGATTGCAAAGGACTTGTTGACGTAGACGAACACGTGCGCATGCACTACAAAAAATATCAATTAAAACAATACCACTTTAACGACAAGGGAACTTAAACCAATAATCAAGAACGCAAGGTCGACTTCTAAAGAAAAACGCACAAAGGAGCGGGAGAGAAGAATGGATCTCTCACTGGGTGAAGTTCGTTGGATCGCCACATACCGTTTCGACTCCTCTTAAAGTGTGTTTCTCATTTAAAAGTTTTCCAAAACGCAAGTGATACAAAGGCAAGTTTTGATCTTTGGTTTGGGAACTTATTATGGTCACACCCCCAGTTGGTAGGTGTTCTGCCTTGGTTTGCGGTGGTAAGATTTTAATGTTGTTATTATTAAACAAAGAAACGGGAAAATCTTTTTGTGTTTTTCTTATCTTTAATAGATATAATACATATATAGAAACAAAAGAAAAATATTTTTGGTTTTTTATAAGTTTTATGAAAACGTAACTTCTTGCGAAGGTTCTACGAGACTAATCGTCTAAACCTTATCGAGACTTTCGACACACAGCCTCCCCGGCAGCGGCGCCATTTGATTCGTTGTGTTTTGGTGTGTGCAAACAACAATTATCAAAATATCAACAAACGTGAAGTCTAATTTATCGTGAGACAAATAGACGTGAAGTAATACGAGTAAACCTTTTAGGAAAAAGATTACCTCGCAAAACTTGTGAAAGTGAAATTTAAATTGTGAAACCGGGAAGTGGTTTCCCGGGTCGTACCCCAACGAGGTGTGAATGGAAAGCTTCGAATGAGATTGGGATTAAAATCTTGTATGATTGGAAAGGTTATTTGATTTTATGATACGTTAAATTAACGAAATTGGAAAATTAACGAACGAAGCTGAAAATGAATTAACCTAAGGCAACTAACAAACTAATGAAATCATAAAACACTACGGGAAAACATAATTAGGTATCGGGAATCCTAAAACGCAAACTAAATTAAAAACGTGGCGTTTATTTAAAAATTACGCGAGTGCGCAAAATAAAACGCGAATTTTGAGCTACAAAGGTCCTACGGGTTTCTAATTAATTTTCTAACGTACTAAAAGACAAAAGAAAATTTTAGAAAAAAGAAAATTAATTTTTCAATAAAAATCCTATTTATTACAAATTTAAAACTAATTAACTCTAATTAAATTATAATAAATACTAGGCTATTTCTAAAAATCTGAGATTTTTTTGGCAAATAAAACAAGGTAAAATTAATCTAAGAAAAATATAAAAAGGGTGGTGCACAGTTCAAAATAAGCAGAAAATAAGCTAGCTAAAACTGAGAAGCTTAATTTGGCAAAATAAAAAGAATGGTTACATATTAAACTTTGCATACTACAACTGAAATAAGACCCAAGGGCAAGTGGTGTTGCGTGGTATATTATGTATGCTTGAGGTGCAGGAGGTCCAGGGTTCGAATCCCACCTCTTGCACTTTTTGCCAATTATATTTTTTTTAGTTTTCTTTCTTTTTCAAACACTTAAACACAGACACGATACAACTTTTGAAAATAGATTTTTAACAAACACATTCAAACAAATCTCATTTCCATTTTCAAAATCTTAACAGATTTGAATTTTTGATTTTGCTTTGTTCAAATCCTTCTTTTCTCTTTTGAGAGTTACCACCACACAAATAAGCCAAAAAGCTCAAACAACATATACAACAATACAGAACAGTAACAACAACAAATTGGACCAACAACAAGATGACTCAGCAAGCTCAGTTCAAGCTTAAGTAATATCAGCAGTGGCAGACCCAAGAGTGGTCAAAATAAGTACCAAATGAGCAATCTAAATAAGGACTTAGGGAAAACTAAAAGCAAACACCTAAACACTACCTAGGGGAGTATCTAAAACAACTAACTATCAGGGATTAAACCCAGAATTGATCAAGCTAAGTTCCTAGGGAAAATGGGTCAGAGAACAAAAGTTTGGTGCAGGGGATGCAACTCTCCCTGCAGGCCTGTTTGGGCAAGTATAGGTTCCACAAGAAAAATCACAAAAATAAGGCACCCATGGGATTCCAGAGTTTAGCTGTGACACTTTGTGGTCAAGAAATTTCACACCTTAAATCCTAACACAAAATTCCTGATAATTCTTGGAAATATTGGTTTTTCTGCTTAAGTATGAGTTTGACTTTTTTGATTTTTCATCCCAGCTGACTTTTATGACGTTTAACTGATCAATGTATGATGTTTGTTTTAGTAAATAAAAGTCTATCCTATCATCCTAAACTAGCTTGGAGATGATTTCAAGGGATGGAAACCTTAACTTACCAACAGTTAAGCTGTTGGGTGGTTTGAGGGTGGATTTTGACTTGAGCTGGGATTTTACTATATCTAAGATTAATTTGGCCTACAATAGGACTGAGGTTGCTGAACAAACTAGGCCTATTCCAAATTAACAACAATAACACAGTGGTTAAGCTTGATCCAAACACCCCTATGTAGAACTGTTTTCAAAAATTAAAGAACAAATCTATAAAACACTAAAATCAATCAACTAATTAACCTAAATATCATCAAACTAAACCTAATCAAGCAAGCAAATACAACAATTTATACTTTCTATTATAACTAACATAGATAAATTGGACCTACTTGTCATCCAGAGCAATGAAAGTTCTGAGAACCATGAACAAAGAGCAACCTAAGTGTCTTCCATGAGACTTTAACCCATATTTCATCCTTCCATAATCTTGATTTCTGCTACTGCTAATTTCACTTCTTTTAATTCTTCCTTTTATTTTTATTTTTCCTTTTTTTCTGAGTTTCTTAGTTCCCCTTTTTCTTTTCTTTTTCTTACTTTCAACTTTGTTTTGATTTCACATAAACTTTAACAATACTTAGATGAGATTTGGAAACAAATGAAAAATATTCAAACTGAAAAACAAGGAAACTTAGAATTTTAACACGAAATTTAAATTACTCAAAGAAGATTTTCATTAAACTTGAAATGTTAAGCTACAATTGAAAAAACAGACAGATACAAAGAAGAAAATGGGATGCCTCATGATGGCTTACAATGATCCTATTTATACTAAGAATGTGGTAGGTACACATTTTGCCTTCTTGTCTTCATATTCTGGAATTAGGGCATCCACAACACTTCCTGGGACCTTGTGATCAAATCCCAGCCTTCCAATTGTCTTCAACTTAATCCTAGCCTTTGAACTCAGTCTTGGCGCCAAAACAGTTATGGATTGCCAACGTGGCCTGGTGGTAGGTACAGGATTGTGAGTAATTTATGAAGATAGTGGGATTGGGAAATAGAGGGGAGGACAAGGTATGATAGTGAAGGGAGGATGGTGATGGTTGTGTTTGGAGGGATGCAGGTCACGGGGGGGGGGGGGGGGGAAGGGGGTGAAAGGGATGGAGTTATGTTTGACCTGTGTTTGACTGGTATGGCTTTTTTATTTGTTTTTTCGTTTTTAATATTAGGTGAAAAAAAGGGTGTGGGCTTGGGAATTGGTTTTGGGCCTTGGGAGGGTTTTGGACTTGTGTGTGGATTGGTGTTTAGATTGGTATGATGGTGGGCTGGTAATTTTTTGTGTTATAATATCAAGGGTCCATTTGATTAATGTAGAGAACACAAGGACCAAATTTGTATTATTCTGATTTTTGAGGACCACATCTGCCAATCTTTCAAACTTCAACCAAGGGTCAATCCTGTCAAGTTAGATAAACCAAAGGACCAAAAACACAATTTTTCCAAATTTGAAACACTAAGGACCAAAATTGCCAGTTTGCCAAAGTACAGGGACCAAATGTGTAATTTTCCAAAAGTTTTTACCCAAAGATCATTTGTGATTTATTTTGACTTTTTAAAGAGCTTGGTTTGACTTTTCTTTGAAATAAATGCTTAGGGACTAGTTTTGTTAAATTTTGAAAGTTGGGGGACTGAAACTACCAATTATGCAAATTTTGTTCGTTTTTTGTTTGTTTTCACTCGTTTTGCATCAGAAACATATGAAACACGATCTTTGGGATTTTCTTCGTATTTTGGTGCGTTTTTTAGTGTTTTTAAACGTTTTGCAGTTCAGATTTGATTAAAAATGATGAGTATTTACACACTCATCACCTCCGAAATTGTTTCAAAATATGAAAATGCTCTTATTAAACTTGAAAAAGAAAATGTGTCATATTTTAAACAACTTGATCGAAAAAGCGAAGAATGCAAGTATGACAAACTGTCGTATGAGCGTGCCTACAAGAACATGAAAGAGCAAAATGATCTTTTGAGGGCTCAGCTTGAAAGTAAAAAAGGGAAGGGTGAGGAAACTAAGTTTGCAAAACCATCGACTTCGGAGAAACCAAATGTTTCAAACACGGTTAACAAACAAAAAATGTCAATTTCACAGTTTGCTCCAAAAGTCGATGAGCAAAAGGATTTGACAAAACGAGTCACTCCAACACCCTTGCCTAAGCAATGTGATAATGATAAGATTGTTGATAAAGGAAAAGCGGTTGTCGATACATAAGTGATAGCACCTGGCCTTTTTAGGATTAGTCCAACTAGTGCGTCTTCCACAACATCTAAGATAAATGCTTGCAAAAAGGATAATTCTAAAGTCTAGTGATGCTAAAAAGGACAACAATATAAATCCTAACGCGTGTGCCTTACCTTCTACAGGATTAGAAAGCACCTCTAGGAGTAGCAGACTAAAGCCTAGGAGCAATGCAAGGAACAATAGAGTCTCGTCTGCCTCTACGAGTAGTAGCAAGAATAAAGTTGAAGAAGTAGAAGAACACCCTAGGAATTTATCGCTTTGTAATAAGAAACATAATTCATCTGAATGTAATGTCGAAAGTACTGGTTCTAATGCATGTAATGACTCTGTTTGTTTAATATGCATGAAATATTTAATTAATGATGTTCATGATGAATGTGTTTCTAAGAATGTGAATGTTACGCCTGAACAAAAGTATGTTCCAAAGGGAACTAGTGCTAGATCTAGATCTATAGAAAGATTAGTTGCACGCTTTAGGTCTACCACTAGTAGTCGAATGCCTAGGAACTACCTTAAGTTTTGTATGTGGATACCAACGGGTAGAGAGTTCATTCTCCAGAATGGCAAATTGGAAGTTGTTCAAAATAAACATGTAGCAACCTTTGATGTGTGTGATTCGGAATTTACTCCTAACCCCATGGAACCAAATTTAAAACGGTTTCCAAATACAAAATCCTCTGTTCTTGGCAGGTTATCGAAATATGTCTTTGGATCGTTGACTCGGGTTGCTCCAAGCACATGATCGGGAATTTAAAGCTGCTGATCAATTTCGTCTGGAAATTCATGGGAACTGCACGCTTTGGAAATGATCATGTAGCAGCTATTCAGGGTTATGGAGATCTTCGGTTTGGGAATTTTTTAATCACTCGAGTTTACTACGTCGAAGGGTTGGGACACAATTTGTTTTCAGTTGGGCAGTTTTGTGATGCAAATTTAGAAGTTGCATTCAGGAGAAACACGGTTTTTATTAGAAATTTGGTTGGTGATGATCTCTTAACTGGTAATCGTGGTACAAACTTGTATGCTATCGACATCAACCAAATGGATTCTACATCACCAATTTTTCTTATGACAAGGGCAACCGAAACTAAGTCCTGGCTGTGGCACAGAAGATTATCCCATCTCAATTTCGACACCATCAACAAGTTAGCCAAAGACAACATCGTCACCGGACTTCCTAAGTTCAAATACACCAAGGATCACCTATGTCCATCATGCGAACAAGGAAAAAGCAAAAGAGCATCATATAAACCCAAAAGCGTACCTAGTTCGAAAGCAAGGTTATATATGTTGTACATGGACTTATGTGGCCCAATGAGAGTTGAAAGCATTAATGGAAAGAAGTGTATTCTTGTTATTGTTGATGATTATTCAAGATATACATGGGTAAAGTTTCTGAGGTCAAAAGATGAAGCACCAGGTACCATCATCACCTTTCTGAAGCGTATCCAAGTTCTACTTCAAGCTCCAGTAAGGATTGTAAGAACAAATAATGGCACAGAATTCACAAATCAGGAGTTAAGAACCTACTTTGAAGGTGTGGGAATCACTCACCAAACATCAGTTGTTAGAACTCCACAGCAGAATGGGGTAGTTGAAAGAAGAAATCGAACTCTTGTGGAAGCTGCTCGCACAATGCTGATTTATTCTAGTGCACCACTATTCTTATGGGCTGATGCTGTTGCCACTGCTTGTTTCACTCAAAACCGATCCCTAATACATCCAAGATTCAATAAAACCCCATATGAGCTAGTGAACAACCATACCTGACATCTATTACCTTCACGTGTTTGGCGCTTTGTGCTATCCAACAAATGATAGAGAAGATCTAGGAAAGTTGAAAGCTAAGGGTGATATTGGAATCTTTATTGGATACTCAGAAAACTCGAGGGCATTCAGGGTGTATAATAGAAGAACAAAAACGATAATGGAGACGATGAATGTGAAGTTTGACAAGATTTCACAAATGGCTTCTGAGAGACTCGCTCTAGAACCCGCGCTTAATCCGATGGCTTCTAATCAAAACAGATTAGGACCCGCACCAAACCAGCAGACTTCTGGACACATCAGTTCAGGACTCGTGCCTCAAGGAGCTCATTCAATAAACACGGAAAAACCTTCAGAACAAGAACTGGAAAATTTCTTCGAGTTAATGTTTGATGAATACTATGGTGGAACTTCGACAAATGCATCTCAACAACATTTCGCTGCACCCGCTCAAAACCATCAACCACCACCACCATCATAAGATGCATCTACCACAATCGAAGTTGAAGCACCAACTACATCAACATCATCTACATCTACTCCAGTAACTCCAGTTATTGAAACTATTCAACCAAGAGTTGATGAGTAAAACCAAAACATAATTTTTCAAGAAAAACCAACAAATAATTCAAACGATGTTGAGTTAGAAGAAGAAATATTTGAAAACCCATTTGCAACAGACTCTGCTGAATCTTCTTCAAGGTTACAAGAACCATCTAACACACATTTGTTAAACCCAAGGTACCCTTCTACGTTTACAAAAGACCATCCAATAGAACATGTTATTGGTGAACCTTCAAAGCCAGTTCAAACGAGGAGACAACTTGCCACCGATCTCGAATTATGCATTTACATTTGCTCAATCAGCCTCAAAGAACCAAAGAACATTCGGTAAGCAATGGTAGAAAACCCTTGGATAGAAGCAATGCAGGAGGAAATTCTTTAATACCAATTACATGATAGTTGGGAACTTGTTGAACGACCACTTGATATATGTGTTCTTGATCTCAAGTGGTTATGGAAGAACAAACTGGATGAGGAAATGACTGTTATTCGCAACAAAGCTCGTCTCGTGGCTAAAGGTTATCCACAAGAAGAAGGGATAGATTTCGAGGAATCATTCGCGCCTGTAGCTAGACTTGAAGCAGTTCAGATTTTCTTAGCCTATGCAGCTCACAAAAACATCACAGTCTATCAGATGGACATTAAGACTGCTTTCTTGAATGGAACTCTGAAAGAAGAAGTGTATGTATGTCAGCCAGAAGGATTCGTTGAGAAAGAACATCCAGACTACGTCTACAAGCTTAAGAAAGCCATTTATGGTTTAAAACAAGCTCCAAGAGCGTGGTATGACGAACTATCTTCTTTCTTGCTCAAAAACAATTTCACCAAAGGAACGGTTGATGACACCTTGTTTACCAAAAAATTCAAAGATGACATTTTGATCATTCAAATTTACGTGGACGACATTATTTTTGGATCAACCAATCCTAACCATTCAAAACATTTTGAAAATCTCATGAAAAGCAAATTTGAAATGTCTATGATGGGGGAACTAAAATTCTTTCTTGGTTTACAAATACATCAATCCCCTCGTGGTATTTTTATCAATCAAGCTAAATATACAATAGAGATTTTGAAAAAACATGGAATGGAAAACTGTGATTCTGATGGTACACCAATGGTCACTTCACAAAAAATAGGTGCTGATTTGTTTGGGAAACCCATCGATCCGAAGAAATATCGAAGCATGATCGGTTCTCTCATGTACCTAATTGGTAGTCGACCCGATATTCAATTTGTTGTTTGTTTGTTAGCACGGTTTCAGGCAAAGCCTACCGAACAACACCTCAAAGAGGTTAAACGGATCTTTCGGTACCTACGAAGCACCATTAACATGGGACTTTGGTATCCGAAGGATTCGGGATTTAAACTAACAGCATTTTCAGATGCCGACCATGCCGATGATCAAGTTTCAGCAAAGAGTACATCTGGTGGAGCACAATTTTTGGGTGAAAAGCTAGTAAGCTGGTCGCCAAAGAAACAGGATTGTACTGCACTATCAACCGCCGAAGTCGAGTATGTGTCTCTATCTGCGTGTTGTGCCCAAGTTCTTTGGATGCGGACACAACTCACAGATTATGGCTTTACTTTTGACAGAATACCTATGTATTGTGACTCAAAAAATGCCATAGCCATCTCGTGCAATCCCGTACAACACTCAAAGACAAAGCATATCAAAGTCCGCTACCATTTCATCAAAGAGCACATAGAAGAGGGTACTGTTGAATTATTTTTTTGTTAAGACTGATTACCAACTCGCCGATCTATTTACTAAAGCCCTTCCAAAAGAAAGGTATGACGATTTAGTTCAACGAATTGGCATGCGTAGCCTAACCCCTGAGGAGTTAGACCGTCTTCTCGAATCTTCTTGAAAGATGTTTTCAAAATCGCTTCGCTGTAAATATTTTTTGAAAAAACAAAATACAAAATTTGAAAAACCAACAAAAACAAAATACAAAAATATAAAATTTTCAAAAAAATACAAAAACAATATAAAATCATAAATCCAAAAATATTCTTCTCACGACATGTCTCTTGTATAAATCAATATTCTGTACGTTTCTAGAAATGTCATTCAACAATGATACGGACATGTACATATGCTTGAACGGGAGTTCTTTAAAATGTTTTTCTAAAATATGTTGTTTCTCAAAAGTTTCTTCCCTATGGATTTCGTATACTTCAGTACGAAACCCGGGCTTAAAATGATGACTTCTGATTATTTTCAAATCAAGGACTCGTACGTTCAATGATGAAATCTTTTTCAAAAAGTTCGAGTCTAAACAAACGAAAAAAGACTTCAAGCATAAACTCGTTTTCAAAACAAGAATTCTTGAGCACTTTTTCAAGATTGTTCAAAAGATTTCTCAAAATCTCTCAAAATGAGTGCTCAAGATAACTCCCTCAAAACCCTTAATTGATTTTAAATGTGCTATCATTAAGGGGGAGTACAAACACAAAAATGTTCCGAAATCATGCAAAAACAAATCCGTCTTTCTCTCCAAAAGCTTTTTCTCAATTAGTTGATATAAAAAATATCACGATATGCTATTTTTGAGAGGGAGAAGACATGATTAAAATGTGATCAAAGATGTTTAAATATTGTGACTGAATCCCAAAGAGCTCGAATCATATTGTACCAATGAATTGGCGAAGTTTAAAATGTCAGTAATCGGAAAGACTTGTTCTGGACGGGTAATAATTTCAAGTTAGTCGAACTAGTGATGTAAGCGTGTCTCGAATAGGACCTGTCTGAGTAGAATGTACCGTATCGAGAGACTTTCTTTGGACTTGACCAGGACGGGTAATAACTTCAAGCTAGTCTAACTAGTGATGTAAGCGTGTCTCGAATCGGTCATGTTCGTTGAAAGTGCATCAATTCAAAAGTGCAAACTCCTCCCACATGTGCAAATTTCTTAAAAATCCATGAGCACATGCGAAGGGGGAGTCCTTCAAAAGAAATGCAAAACTCTCAAAGTGTCAACAAATGTGTTTATATTCATAAACACTTTGAGAGATGTTCATAAATGGTTTCATGGCAATGATAGGATAGTCATGGAGTTATAAGGTGACTAAGGTTAGGGAAAACCGTCCTATGATCCGCCAGAGCCAGAGGGATCTACCCAAGGACAAATCCAATAGATTAGAAGTAGAATTCCTTAGGTATGATTGAAAAAAGGAGAAAATGATAAAGGAGAAAGAAGGGGTTGAAGAATTAAAAAGAAAAGTTATGAAAAAGGGTGAAAAGAAATAGCCCTCCAAATGTTCAACCTTAGGGCAGACACTGGGTACAATTCGTATGCTACTGGCTGTTACTAAGGTGACATCGGTATTGAAGACAAAGACGTCATGGACCCAGTGACGCACTGCACTAAACCTTCTTAACCACTCAAGTTCTCTTAAAAGAGCTTGTTTCATTCTCACGGGGAACCGTTGTAATCTATCGACCTGTCTCTTAGAGATGGTTGATATTGAAGCAGGAAACCTCTCCCTAATCTCCGCATAGGAAACCAAATGTGCACTTATCGAGTCTCGGGCCCCGAGATTCATCAAAAGATCTCATAGGAACACATGATACTTCTATAACTGGTTGTTCAACATTAAGGACGCCAGATGTAACTTAAGAGTCCTACGCAGATCCTAGCAATCTGTCAGAACATTTATGAGAGAATTCACACAAGTGATTCTCAATGATTGAATGGAAATTCCTGCCAGGGTCAACATCAAGCAGCCCTGACAGCATGTTACTTCGGTAATTCTTTATGGGTTACGCTTAGTGTTCGTGGTGGTTTCAAATGGTGTACAGTCATGGAGTGATCCCCAGCGACTCACCCAGTCATTGAGCTACTAAGTAGGTCTTGTAAGCTCCCTCGGGAGTATCTGACATGGGAACGGCCTTGGTAAGGGTTAGAAGGAGTCTTCACACTATGCTGTTGACGATCTCTAATTCGAACCTGTAAGTACCAGTTGTTTATTGCTAACTGTTTACCTGCAGCTACACATCATCTCCATGGCAAAGGATTCCACATGCTCATACATGCATCTCAAAGTCAAAGGAAAGTTCTCAAAAAGATCAAAGAAAAGAAAGGTTCAAAGAAAGATTCTACGCATTGTGAAAGAATCTACAGAAGTAAAGTGACAAAGATCGGTGTGAAAGAACGGGAATAACAAATGCATGTATCTCAAAGATTAAAGACGTATGAGCATGTTGGAATGGCGGACAACCACCACAAATGTAGAAGTGACGAAAGGCAGATTGCTCCACATCACAAATTAACAATGGATGAGGAAAAGTCACTCATCAAAGATCACAAAGCATGAAGGAACAAAGACTTAAGACTATTCTACTACGACACACAATGGTCAACAACAAAGAACAAAGAAGAGCTAATCACGTGGAGCATCATTCGAATGACTACCCTTTAGGGGGAGATTGTTAGCTGATGAGGCGAAAAATGATCCGTTTTTAGGGGGTCATTTAAGCCCGAATCCGACTTTATTTGATCAAATATTGCCCTAAATCATTTCATTTGTGATTTTAGGTACTTGGAGAGTGTATTCTGGAAAAGAAGCCATTTTGGACGTTTTTGGAGCATAAAAGTGAAGAAAACGGCAAAGTATCAATTTTCCATGCTGGAAACACTAGGTGACGGCGTCAAGAGTTATACCCTGACGGCGTCAGACATCAAGAATAAAATACCGTAGTTGATGACGGCGTCAAAAGTCATCCTGACGGCGTCAAAAGGCCAAGAATAAAATACCGTGGTTGTCTTGACGCCGTCAGCCCAGTTTTCCTATATATAGTTTTCTAGTTTTTACATTAAAGAAAGAGAAGTTTTGGAGAAACCCTAAAGACGAATTTGGTGCAACTTTTACAGGTTTTCAAGGGTTCCAAACCCTTGATACCTTGCATTGTAATTGAGATAAGTGTTCTTTTAACTCAATCAATATGTCTATGTGTTGGTTGTCTATATCTTGTTCTTGTCTCAATTCAATTATGCTAGGCTAGATCTCTCTTGTGTTTGCTTAGATCTAATGAAACCTAGATATTGATTATGTGTTGATTACTTGTTTATTCTTGTTCTTAGATGAATGATTTTATATGTTAGGCTTAAGAAAACTGGCAGATCTCCAAATGGTAACATGCTTGAACATCTTAAGAAACATGAACCGAGGCGTACTAGGTCTTTATTGGTTGTATTTAATGCATGAGCCACTGTTTACAATCCCTATAGTTGTGTTGGGTCATGGTGTAGGAGGAGATAAGAGCTCATAGAATTGGGGAGTTATGTATGCCACCCCATGAATGGTATTAAGGAATACAATCCGTCATCCATATAATTATAACAAGTAATTAACGTGTAAAAGATATCTATGGAGTAGTGAAGTCTAAGTAAACATAATTTCTCCAATTACTGCTCACAACCTTAGTATAATTTAGTTTAATTTCATTTTTAGTATTTTATTTTGATTATATATTAGTTTTGGGTTAGTTGAATAGCAACTAATTCCGCCCACTCTTTCAAAACCCGAGATTTTACTTGCTTTTCATAAAATATAAAAATACAAAAATAATCATCCCTCACCTCTAGAACTAGTAATTAGGTTTTCTAATCCTAGCGACACTATTCCTAAGCTGAACGATCAATCCCCCGGTACTTGTCACTATACTATACTACAACGATCAGGTACACTGCCTGGTGGGGGTTGTAAGCTTCTCGAGATCCCTCGAGAGGTAAAGCCTGTTGCGATTCCCACGCATCAAGTTTTTGGCGCCGCAGCCCGGGGAATAGTTATTGTCTAGGTTAGGATTACTTTTTATTAGGTCTACTTGCTAGATTCCTTTCTAGCAAGATTTTATTTTTATTTTTAGGTCTTCTTTAGTCTATCTTATTTCTTCGTGCCTTTGTTCGTAACTCTTTACCATCCGACATCATGGAAGGTGGTAACATCTTTGAACCCGTCATCCCACCACAACAAAACCCACCACTAGAACCCCTTAGGCCCCGAACCTTAGGAGAGTATTCCCGACCTAGCCACCAAGGCTACCGAAACACCATTGAGCTCACCGGAGCCAATGTGACCCCCTTGCGATCCGACACCATCCGGTTGGTGCAAAGCGGATGTGCATTCCATGGACTTCGTTCCGAAGATCCAAACCAACATCTTAAGGACTTTCTCAAAATCGTAGATTCCATAGACCTAGGTGTTGAAACTAGAGGGACTACCCGTTTACGCCTTGTTAGAAATGAAGCTGAGCGATATTTACGTGAATTGGAGTAGACAACTAGAATGCATAAAGTGCAGGGACTACTAATGTAATATTGTAAAAGTTGTCTTTTGTAAGGGTTGTAAGGCCTATAAATACCTCTCAAGACTTCACTTGAGAGGTGTGGGTGTGCAACATAATTTATAATAAGAAAAACATCTTTGTTTCACCTCACCTTCTCTCTACTTTCTCTCTCTAGAATAATGGCATATTTTGATCAACCTCGTCCTCCAGAAGGTGTTTCTTGGGTTCTACAATTGGTATCAGAGCTAACCGGGGGCGAATCGTGGTGTTTTTGGGTGTAAAATCGTGTTTTTTGGTGGAAAAATTGGATCTGGTACTGTTCATCGGCGTGACTATCGAGTTTGGATCTGACTTTTCGAGTTTGGGAAAACATTATCGAGTTAGGTAGCATTTTTGTCGAGTTAGGAGACAATGCTTATCGAGTTAAGTGCATACTTATTGAGTTAGGTGCATGCTTATCGAGTTAATTGCATACTTATCGAGTTAGGTGCATGCTTATCGAGTTAGCTGCATACTTATCGAGTTAGGTGCATGCTTATCGAGTTAGGTGCATGCTTATCGAGTTAGGATTTTTTGCCGAGTTAGGCATGACTCATCCTTATCGTTCATCGAGTAAGGCCTCTCTTGGGTACTCCTAAGTCGAAACTCTGCCAAAATTTCTAATGGTTATCGAGTTAGTTGAAGGTTAATGGTTATCGAGTTTGAAGGTTAATGGTTATCGAGTTTGAAGGCTAATGGTTATCGAGTTTGGGAAGTGGTTATCGAGTTTGGGAAGTGCTTATCGAGTTAGGGGCTTATCAAAAAAAAAAAAAAAAAAAAAAAAAACGAGTTTTTTGGCGGGAAAATTTGAGGAAAATTTATTTTTGAGAGGAGACTAAACGTTCAATTTTTACGCGAGATTTTAATTTTGGTACAAGGTTGAAAATTTTGGCCCGAAATTCAAATTTTTAGGCCAAAATTCAAATTTTTTCGGTGAAATTTTGCGTAAAAATTTTCAAAACTCAAAATTTTCTGGTAACCTTAGAATTGCATTTCATAGTGATTTCCAAATTATGGGCGAGAAAGTTTTCCAATTTTATTTTTGGAGGGAAAATACGAAATCACTACGAATCACCCGAGATAGAATTTCAAGCTTCACCAAAACACACCACGGATTGCTTAAACGATCCTGATCAAGAATCACATTCAAATGACAACGGCTAGTATCAAATTTTTGTGACTACGGAGTTTTTGTACTATATTGCTTATTTGGGTTTAAAGTTCATTTCACGGGCATGTGTACTTATTTATCTCAAAGTCTAGGGGTGGATGGATGCATGACTTTCGGAGATACTTGTTTGAGCAAACACTGGTAGAGATAGTGATTAAGACTTGGATTATCTAGTTATACTCGATGTAAGGAGTTACATTGTAGTACTCACGGGTTATAGCTATCACTTTAAGGAGTTACGTTGTAGTACTCAGTGACGCACGTAGTTGTGGATAGTTCAAGAGGCGGAGATTTCATATACTCTTTACTCGTTTGAGTATATGGATCAACCTATGCTTAAAGGAGTTACGTTGTAGTGCTCAGTATAGGTTCTTAGTCACACCTTCGTACAAGATTAAGTCACATATCTATGAGATGTTTACTTCATTCTCAAATTGGTCATATTGGGTTCTCTCCATACAGTGGTCATTTACTAGCTGGTTGGAATTTGAAGAGGTCGCTTACAGGTTAAAGAGAAGAGATGAGATTATAGATAAAGAGAGTCATACTTTTGCGGCATATTCTCACAAATTATGCTTACACGGTCTATCTATATTGCATCAGAAGTGTAAAGTACGGGTAATTTTGTCATGTACACACAATAGTATGATGATTTCGATACATCACAACCATCAGGAGGGAGAAGAACATGCCAAAAGAAGTAGTGTTTCATCTCTAGTACATCGGTTGTTCGAGGGAATTGTGCTTACACCAGAACCGAAGAAGTACTAATGTTGTGTACATCGGAGCGTATTACCAACCTTCTGTGCAATACTATGTGAGTTATGCTATGATGCTCCCAGAACGACAACCACGGTGCAAACTCATTAGTATCTACCTTATCCGCTGCGAGATGAGAAGAGAGTTGTTAGTTCAGGAGGGAGCAGAAGAAAAAGAATTAAGGCTCACTAGTTAGGAGGGAGTAATAACCTAACTAGACCATTACAGTTGAAGTTCAGAGCTACAAAGACCTTTGCCGTCAGTGTCAAAGATCATACGCCGAGATCGTCAGAAGAGAGAACTTCAAGTCTGCCTCAGTATCTAGACTACAGAAACTCTGTGCTTCAACAACGACAACATAGTTTACTATTGTTGTAATTTACATGTTTATGTGTTTATAGGTCTCATTGTATCCATTCATGTGTGACGATATCTTGGAGGGAGATTGTTAGCCTTGTTATTTTTATAAAGATAACGTCACACATGTGAAATGGACTAGATTAGATACTACAGGGACTACTATTGTCAAGTAGGCAAAGTAATGTTGTAATGAGCCTATAAATACCCCTCATGACTCTCCATGAGGGGTGTGGGAAATTGTGTGTGTAACCAAACCTTTGTCATTTTAATAAACCACATTTTCTTCACCTTTCTCTCTCTAGAATCATCATGTATTTTGATCAACCGCGACCTCCGGAATGTGTTTCTTGGTTATAACAATTGGCATCAGAGCTAACCAGGGGCGAATTGTGGTGTTTTTGGGTGTAAAATCGTGTTTTTGGGTGAAAAAATGAATCTGGTTACTGTTCATCGATATGTTATCGAGTTTGGTGAAAAAAATTTCGAGTTAGGAAATTTTTTATCGAGTTTGGATGTGTTATCGAGTTAGGACTGGATTTCTTTCGAGTTAGGGTGATTTTCTATCGAGTTTGGATTCTTTATCGAGTTAGACTGCTAATCTTATCGAGTTTGGTGTCTGTTTATCGAGTTTGGTGTCTGGTTATCGAGTTTGGTGTAGTTTATCGAGTTTGGTGTCGAGCAAGGAAAGGCTTATCGAGTTAGGACTTTTGCCGAGTTAGGCATGGCTCAACCTAATCGTTTACCGAGTTAGGTTTATCGTTTATCGAGTTAGGGGAAACTCTGCCAAAATTTCATTGGACTTATCGAGTTAGAGGATGCTATCGAGTTAGAGATGGTTATCGAGTTAGAGGATGCTATCGAGTTAGAAATGGTTATCGAGTTAGAGGATGCTATCGAGTTAGAGATGGTTATCGAGTTAGAGGATGCTATCGAGTTAGAGATGGTTATCGAGTTAGAGGATGATATTGAGTTAGAGATGGTTATCGAGTTAGAGGATGCTATCGAGTTTGAGATGGTTACCGAGTTAGGAGCTTTAGGAGCTTTATCGAGTTACATGGTTTATCGAGCTTTACCGAGTTACATGGTTTGGCGGGAAAATTTGAGTAAAATTTATTTTTGAGAGGAGTCTAAACGTTCAATTTTTACGCGAGATTTTAGTTTTGATATAACGTTGAAAATTTTGGCCCGAAATTCAAATTTTTAGGCCAAAATTCAAATTTTTTTCGGTGAAATTTTGCGTAAAAATTTTCAAAACTCAAATTTTTCTGGTAACCTCAGAATTGTATTTCGTAGTAATTTCCAAATTATGGACGAGAAAATTTTCCAATTCTATTTTGGAGGGAAAATTCGAAATCACTACGAATCAACGAGATTGAACTTCTAGCTTCACCAAAAACACACCACGAATTGCTTAAAAGATCCTGATCAAGATTCACCAAAGTTCAATGGCTAAATTTTGAACGATTATCAAAAGGTGACTACGGGGATAATTTGTTTATTACTTATTTGAGCTTGAAGTGACGTTTCACGGGTGCGTGTACTTAGTATCTCAAGGTCTAGGGGTTGGTTGGATGAAAGACTTTTGAAGATCCTTGTTTGAGCATTCATGGGATAGTGATTAAGACTTGGACATCTAGCTATGTGTGAGATCTATAAACGCATAAGTTGGTTCTTAATGCTCACAATAGTTATCACTTTAAGGAGTTACGTTGTAGTGCTCAGTGTCACAAAAGGTTGTGGATTGTTCAAGAGACGGATATACAATAAAGGATGGATGGTTGGGTATATGCCACTACCTATATTGTAAGGAGTTACATTGTTGTGCTCATATAGGTTCTTAACCAGGATAGTACAAGTATAAGTCACAAGTCTGGGAATTTTACTTCACACTCAAGTTTGTCATATCGGGTTGTCTCCATACGTGGTCACTTACTATTAGCCAATGGAAGAGAGGTTGATCTGAGATGAATTGTAGAGAGAATAGTTATTGCCATTTCACTCATGGGGTATCGATTTGTATGTTGCTTCCAGTTGATACGTTTATGTACACATATTTATGATGATTCCGAGAGATCGTCATCATCCAGGAGGGAGAAATGTGTACATCGAGGCTTTTATTGAAGATCTGGAAGCATTCTAAGTGAGTTGAAGATGACAATATGATGCTCCCCAAACAAACCTGTGAAGAAGTTACATATTATCAGTCTAAGATTCATTTTCCGCTGTGCATAAGACTGAAGATTATCTGGGCAGAATTCAAAGATACTTCTTCAACAAGCATCAAGGTTATATCAAACGGGTTGTCTATTTGGGAGGGAGCATGTAAAAGAAAATGGTTTACTAATTGGGAGGGAGTAATAACCCAATTAGATTAGCATGTGATTCGTCTACAAGTAAACAAAGACTGCTGGGGATATTTATGAAGAAAAGAGCTATGAAGTCCTCCTCAGCATTGTTGTGCTTACTTTGATTGTTTTATTTTACTTGTTAGGAATCACTGTAACCAATTCACGTATATCTCCAGCTGGAGGGAGATTGTTAGAAATGAAGCTGAGCGATATTTACGTGAATTGGAGTAGACAACTAGAATGCATAAAGTGCAGGGACTACTAATGTAATATTGTAAAAGTTGTCTTTTGTAAGGGTTGTAAGGCCTATAAATACCTCTCAAGGCTTCACTTGAGAGGTGTGGGTGTGCAACATAATTTATAATAAGAAAAACATCTTTGTTTCACCTCACCTTCTCTCTACTTTCTCTCTCTAGAATAATGGCATATTTTGATCAACCTCGTCCTCCAGAAGGTGTTTCTTGGGTTCTACATGCCTATTCCAATCTCTACGGGATCAAGCTAGTCAATGGCTTGAGCGTTTACCCGCGGGATCCATCACCACATGGGATGATCTCACCACTCGTTTCCTTGCTCAATTTTTCCCACCGGGGAGAACTACTAAGCTTAGGAATGACATCTTGATGTTCCAACAACGTCAAAATGAATCTCTTTATGAAGCATGGACTCGTTTCAAGGACTTACTCCAAAAAGTCCCTCATCATGGCATAGATCTTTGGCTCCAAGTCCAAATCTTTTATGACCATATCGACATCTCCACGAGGCGAACCATTGACCAATCGGCCGGTGGTAAGCTACGTGATCTTAGTGCCGAACAATCATGGGAACTCATAGAAGATCTTGCTCTCTATGACAACGAAAGTTGGAATGATCCCCGTGATTTGAACGAAACGGTCAAGGCAATATCTTTGCCTTCGAACAATTCTAGCACTCCCGACCGTAGGATCATGGAACTTGAAGGTCGAGTCAAGTCTCTTAGGAAATCTTACGAAGCTCAAAAACCTTTAAGCCAAGTAAGCAGAATCGCTTCTACATGCAAACTATGCAATGGCCCTCATGAGACTCATAACTGCATGGAACTTCCAAAGCGTGCTTATAACGAATTCACATCACCGCACGTAGGTCAGGGTCCTCGAACTTCTGCCGAAGCCTATGAGGCATGGAAGGATAAACCTGATTTTAGAGGGTACCAAACGAGAAGCGTATCCTTCAATAACTCCTCACCACTCACTTGGTCCGAGCATTTTCCATCACAAGGCATTCCTAGGCAAAGCTGTGAAGATACTTTAAAGAAATTCATTCTCTCTCAAGAACTACAGCTCGCTACGCTCGAGGCCAAATTTAAACAACAGCAGGATGATGTAAACAACAAGATTTGTAATCTGTTGACTGCTATCAAAGAGCATATTGATAATAGGCCCATTCCCGTTAATGAGGTTAAATCTGCTACCATCATGAGTCCACCAGCCTCCCCTGTAAAAATAAAAAGTCCTAGCAAGCTATTCAAACATCTGTATCCTAACAGAAAAGAACCTGTCAACCCCCCTGGACCAATCCACTTCGTAAACACCATCACCACGATATCTGCTTCAACACCCAACCTAACCCAACAACAACCTAACAAATTCAGTCAGACAGCGAAAGATGAGACCTCAAGGGTTGACCATGATTTGGCAAGAAAACCTACCGACTCACCCGAGCAATACACTGCGCAAGAATCAGACAAACCGGATGAAAGGAAAGAGAAATCAGAAGAGCACGAGAAAGATCCAACCATTTTGGGTAAATCTATTATAGAAGAACCCGAGAGAAAAATGGAGGATGTTATTAGTGTGGGTAACAATCATACTAAGGAAAGTAACCCTAAAGTTTTCAAGATCCCCTGTACCATTAAGGAAAAGCTCTTAACCGATAGTCATATAGATCCTAGCTTCCCAGTCAACATAATCCCCCTCTCCCTATACCACAAAACCTTCCCAGAGCACGTTGCGTGCAAGAGAGTAATAGAAAATTTATCAATTAGGATTGGAGAGCTTGTTTACAATACTGACCTCACCGTGGTTGATGACGTGGACCCTTTCACCAATCAAACGTTAACCCACCTTGTCCTTGGGATACCATTTATCAATGAATCAGGAGCAATCCTTGATGAGAAAGATGGTAGTGTAGTACTCACCAATGGTGTTAGGAAGGTAATCTTTCATAGGAATAGTGAGGAGGTGTACGAGTATCGTCCCTCTCTTGAGGGGAATCTATATGGGTCAAAGGATGGAGAGTTGGGGAAGATAAGACGACGTGATCCGGATAATCTCAAAATCCCCTGCATGATCGGTCATAAGTACTTCGATAACATATACATTAATGTATTCCTGCCAAAGAATTTTATGTCATTGTTTCATTATAACAATATCAGCAGATGGGGGATGATTTATAAGGGAGAGAAAGTGGTTGGTAAGGATCATGAAATCCAAGTGTTCGTAGGAAATATGGCATTCCCTATGGAGTTCACAATTGTGGATAACATAGAGGACTATGTCGACCCTAGGTTATCACAAGTCGTCTTTGGAGCACCCTTTTGTGAAATCACTAATTTGATAGTGGATGACTTCAACGGAATCATGACCTTCACTGATGGGATTAGGAGGATTTCATACCAAACGCCATACAAGAGAAAAGACCTTAAGGGAATAGATTGTGACGGGCTTGATATGATGAGCTCCCAACTTATCTTGTGTGATGAAGATGTTAGGAGAGGGTGTAGGAATATTTCTGATTTATCATGTGGATTCTTTAAGAATGTTAGTAAGCTTGGTTCTAAGTATCGACAAGATGTTTTCGAATTTGAAGATCCGAAGTACTTGCACTATGAAAGCGATACTAGTTTAGAAGACGACCTAGGGAATGGAACCAATGATGGAATCACGTGATAACCCATGACTTTGAGTCTAGCTACAAGACTCGTAAATAAAGAAAAGCGCTTCTTGGGAGGCAACCCATGTTTTGTGTGATTTTATTTGTTTGATTGTTATTTGCTTCCGTATGCATGTTTAGTTTTTATTGTTGGTTGATCATGTGTCTAAAATAAAATGTGGAAATACTTTACTATGTTGTTTGGCCTAGTCTTAACTCCAACCTAAAAGTATTTTTGCAAAAGATAAGTGTAAGGGGAAACCCCAAATATGTTTTTTTAAGAAACAAACCGATCATGATTCTCCACAATATTAAATGAACATGTATATTCGTATTTGTTAGAGTCAAATGCTTGTATTGAGTCATAATGAAGTTTTGCAGGATTTTCCAGGAAGTAGGACCAAGTTTTTCCAGAAATTTTCCGGAAACTTAACATAAGAATTTCTGTAGGTCCATTCTGACGGCGTCAGAGTATTACTCTTGACGGCGTCAGGAGTTAAAAATCTGGAAATTTTACCGGTTTTGTTTTTCTAACGGAGTCTTATGGTTTTTGTGAATTATTAAGTTTTATAATCTCCAGGAAATCTGCAAACTTCATTCCACAAGCATTATATCTTACTTTGTTTTCTAGGATTTAGTAACTTATATAGGATGCCGCCGATTTTACGCGAGGTTGTCTTGTCTATTTTGTCAGGTTTCACAGGTTATGTTCGACAAGGAGATGATTTATATTCTGGAAGGGAAGCTTTGATTGTTCGTTTTCTTGGAAGAAGATTTAACCTGGCCACCTATAATCCATACCGAGCGAATCAGGGGAGTATTTGATTTCATTCTCTTTACTTTTTCACTTTTACATTCTTTACTTGAACATTGGGGACAATGTTCATCTTAAGTGTAAGGGGAGGGTAAAAAGATGATACCTTACATATGCACTTTCGCTTGAGTTTGTTTTGTTTAATAGTAGATGTGTAATAAAACTATGAGAAATACTTGTTAGTGTAATTTTAGCGCCAAATTTAAAAATTTTTACAACATTTAGGAGTGAAACTTTAGCCATAGCAAGCGTCTCATGGATAGGAGATTGTATGACTAGCACATAACCGTATATTCTGAAAAATTTTCCACCAAAAAATGTGAGGTTCGCCTTTAGATTTGATAGGAAAAGTATTCATTATTAGTGCTTATGAGTGTACCGGTAGCATTTAGATTCTAGAACTTGCGTTAGTGATGCATCCCGAGACCGCTAGTGAGACTACATTCGTGTGGTAGGATTTACTACATGATAAGAGGCATTAGGATCACCCTTGTGTTAAACCCGTATTATAATTACTTGACCATTTAAGTCATATTACTTGGCTAGTTAAGTCAATTAATTTTTCCCACACCCTTAGCGTTGTACTCATTTTTAGTACACGAAACCCCTAGTACACCCCTCCGAGCCTATCTTTTCGTTTCTAACTTTAAGCATCTTACTTAAAGGAAGAATTTGTTACACCCCACTTAAATGTATAACCAAATCGCCTTAGCCTTCCGTGTATGCGCTCATTTTTAGTGCATTATTGTTATTTGTTAAACCCCAAGTTAACTTTCTAATTGATTACATGGTTGCTAAGTCGAGTCATATCCTTGTACATAATGTTTTGGGACGATTGGGACTCATGGGTAAGTACTTATTTTATGGAGTAATGGGGAAGAACATAATATTATTACCCCCATATGTGCGTTAATCTTAAAAGTGCTCCAAGTGTTTTAATTTTCTTAATTCGAGTCATTAGATTAGTTAATTGTAAAGTATGTAAAAATTCAAGTGTAAGGGAAATGTTCATTCCCTATAATGTATTATTTTGGATGGTAGGGTAAGAGTGTATGCACAAAAAAAAAAAAAAAAAAAAAAAAAAAAAAAAAAAAAAATCGAAAAAACAAGAAAAAAAAATTAAAAAAAATAATAAAAAAAGAAAAAGAGAAAAAACATACGGACTACCATCCCGTTTCATTCTATGTTTATTTTACGTTTTTGTTATTTTTTGATTTATTAGCTTAAGTCGAGTCTAGTCTTGGCTTAGCAACGCCATCTTGTACATGTAATTAACCAAGATTGTTAACTCGCCACCAGTAAAACTTCCTTTATCCAACAAAACCGTGTAATTCATATCCCTATACCTAACGTTACAACCCTTTAAAAGACCTCTTTGATAGTTTATCCTAGGTGCTTACGCCATGTGGTGGAGGTTTGATCCTTTCCCAAGTGATGCGTGGGAATCGCACCTTGCTTTACCTCTCGAGGGATCTCGCGAGGCTTACAACCCCCACCAGGCAGTGTACCTGATCGTTGTAGTATAGTATAGTGACAAGTACCGGGGGATTGATCGTTCAGCTTAGGAATAGTGTCGGTAGGATTAGAAAGCCTAATTAATAGTTCTAGAGATGGAAGATGATTATTTTTGTGTTTTTATATTTTATGAAAGCAAGTAAAATCTCGGGTTTTGAAGGAGTGGGCGGAATTAGTTGCTAATCAACTAACCCAAAAAAAACTACTTTATAACTAATTAACTAATGAAAATGAAATTAAACTAATATTAAACTAAGGTTGTGAGCAGTGGTTGGAGAAATTGTGTTTACTTAGA
Organism: Artemisia argyi; assembly: GCA_030686995.1. NCBI lineage: Eukaryota > Viridiplantae > Streptophyta > Magnoliopsida > Asterales > Asteraceae > Artemisia > Artemisia argyi. The sequence goes on from CM060691.1 coordinate 128,337,496, forward strand.
CTTCATTACTCCCTAGATATCTTTTACATGTTAATTACTTGTTACACTTGTATGAATGACGGGTTGTATTCCTTAATACCATTCGTGGAGTGGCATACATAACTCCCCAACTCTATGAGCTCTTATCTCCTCCTACACCATGACCCAGCACAACTATAGGGATTGTAAACAGTGGCTCATGCATTAAATACAACCAATAAAGACCTAGTACGCCTCGGTTCATGTTTCTTAAGACGTTCAAGCATGTTACCATTTGGAGATCTGCCAGTTTTCTTAAGCCTAACATATAATATCATTCATTCAAAACAAGAATAGACAAGTAATCAACACATAATCAACATCTAGGTTTCATTAGATCTAAGCAAACACAAAGGAAATTTAGCCTAGCATAGTAGAATTAAGATAAGAACAAAAGATAGACAACCAACACAGAGACATATTGATTGAATTAAGAGTATACTTATCTCAATTACAATGCAAGGTCTCAAGGGTTTGGAACCCTTGAAAAACCTGTAAAAGAGGCACCAAAATCGTCTTTAGGGTTTCACCAAAACTTCTCTCTTTTTAATGAAAAAACTAGAAAACTATATATAGGAAAATCGTCCTGACGGCGTCAAGAGTAAAATCTGACGCCGTCAACTCGCCGCCATATACTTCCTCGGACGCCCTAGATCCAATCGTGACGGCCTATGTGACGCCGTCACCACCCTCGGTAAATTAATCTTGGTCACTTTGACGCCGTCATCTCTTCATCTGACGCCTTCACAACCTTCGGTAAAATATTCATCCTTTCTGACGCCGTCAAGAGTAAATTCTTGACGCCGTCACTTTGTAATTCCAGCTTGGATTTGGTACTTTGTTGTTTTCTTCACTTTATGCTCCAAAAACGTCCAAAATAGCCTCTTTTCCAGAATTCACTCTCCAAACACCTAAAATCACAAAAGGAACGATTTAGGGCAATATTTGATCAAATAAATTCGGATTCGGGCTTAAATGACCCCCTAAAAACGGATCATTTTTCGCCTCATCATATACCCTTACACTTGAGATTTGCTTGTCCTCAAGCAAATGAGCTTTTATTCTACTCAAAAGACAAGTTAGGGGTCATTTAACACTAATATAAAAGTAATTACAACAAATAATCGTTCCACTAAAGACCAATAGACAAGCACGGAGGTCATACACAAGCACCTCACAAATAGTGTTTAGATACTCACATCTCTCGGGTGTAATAAAGTAATATAACATTATGGAAATGGAAGATATCTCTCACTACCTGTCATAGCAAAATAGATTACCATAGGCTTGGGAAAGGATCAAACCTCCACCACATGGCGTAAGCACCTAGGATAAACTATCAAAGAGGTCTTTTTAAAGGGTTATAACGTTAGGTGTAGGGATATGAATTACACGGTTTTGTTGGATAAAGGGGATTTTACTGGTGGCGAGTTAACAATCTTAGTTAATTACATGTACAAGATGGCGTTGCTAAGCCAAGACTAGACTCGACTTAAGCTAATAAATGAAAAATAACTAAAAACATAAAATGAACATAGAATGAAAACGGGATGGTAGTCCGTATGTTTTTTTTCTCTCTTTCTTTTCTATTTTTTTTTTCTTTTTCTATTTTTTTTTTCTTTTTCTTGATTTTTTCGATTTTTTTTTTTTTTTTTTTTTTTTTTTCATACACTCTTACCCTACCATCCAAAATAATACATCATAGGGGATGAGAATTCCCCTTATACTTGAATCTTTACATACTTTACATTAAACTATTCTAATGACTCGAATTAAGAAAATCAAAACACTTGGAGCACTTTTAAGATTAACGTACATATGGGGGTAATAAGTGTTGTTCTTCTCCATTACTCCATAAAATAAGTACTTACCCATGAGTCCCAATCGTCCCAAAACAATATGTACAAGGATATGACTCGACTTAGCAACCATGTAATCAATTAGAAAGTTAACTTAGGGTTTAACAAATAACAATAATGCACTAAAAATGAGCGCATACACGGAAGGCTAAGGCGATTTGGGTGTACATTTAAGTGGGGTGTAACAAATTCTTCCTTTAAGTAAAATGCTTAAAGTTAGAAACGAAAAGATAGGCTCGGAGGGGTGTACTAGGGGTATCGTGTACTAAAAATGAGTACAACGCTAAGGGTGTGGGAAAAATTAGTTGACTTAACTAGCCAAGTAATATGACTTAAATGGTCAAGTAATCGTAATACGGGTTTAACACAAGGGTGATCCTAATGCCTCTTATCATGTAGTAAATCCTACTACACGAATGTAGTCTCACTAGCGGTCTCGGGATGCATCACTAACGCAAGTTCTAGAATCTAAATGCTACCGGTACACTCATAAGCACCAATAATGAATGCTTTTCCTATCAAATCTAAAGGCGAACCTCACATTTTTGGGTGGAAAATTTTTCTGAATATACGGTTATGTGCTAGTCATACAACCTCCTATCCATGAGACGCTTGCTATGGCTAAAGTTTCACTCCTAAATGTTGTAAAAAATTTTAAATTTGGCGCTAAAATTACACTAACAAGTATTTCTCATAGTTTTATTACTCATCTACTATCAAACAAAACAAACTCAAGCGAAAGTGCATATGTAAGGTATCATCTTTTTACCCTCCCCTTACACTTAAGATGAACATTGTCCCCAATGTTCAAGTAAAGAATGTAAAAGTTAAAAGTAAAGAGAATGCATTCAAATACTCCCCTGATTCGCTCGGTATGGATTTTAGGTTGGCCAGGTTAAATCTTCCTCCAAGAAAACGAACAATCAAAGCTTCCCTTCCAGAATATAAATCATCTTCTTGTCTCAAATAACCTGTAAATCCTGACAAAAGTAGACAAGGCAACCTCGCGTAAAATCGGCGGCATCCTATATAAGTTACTAAATCCTAGAAAACAAAATAAGATATAATGCTTGTGGAATGAAGTTTGCAGATTTCCTGGAGATTATAAAACTTAATAATTCACAAAAACTTATAAGACTCCGTTAGAAAAACAAAACTGGTAAAATTTCCAGATTTTTTACTCCTGACGCCGTCAAGAGCAATTGCCTGACGCCGTCAGAATGAACCTGCAGAAATCTTTATGTTAAGTTTCCGGAAAATTTCTGGAAAAACTTTGTCCTACTTCCTGGAAAATCCTGCAAAACTTCATTATGACTCAATACAAGCATTTGACTCTAACAAATACGAATATACATGTTCATTAAATATTGTGGATAATCATGATCGGTTTGTTTCTTAAAAACATATTTGGGGTTTCCCCTTACACTTATCTTTTGCAAAAATACCTTTAGGTTGGAGTTAAGACTAGGCTAAACAACATAATAAAGTATTTCACATTTTAATTGAGAAACATGATCAACCAACAATAAAAATAAAACATGCATACGAAAGCAAATAACAAACACATAAACAAACAAACAAATAAATAAATAAAGCTTGGGTTGCCTCCCAATAAGCGCTTGTTTTTGTTCGAGTCACGAGCCTGACTCTACCCTTATTTCACGGATAAAGGTGAGGTTTTCCCTACACTTAGGATTAAGTGCGGGTGGTAGTAGCGATACACACCATCTCGGTAGAAGTATGCCACATGAAGAAAGAGTGGTGGATGAATTATATGCTCAAAGGGTTGTGCTCCTATCATCATAACCTTACCTAATTCAATCGGGGTAACGGGTAGATTAAGATTTTCTCCTAGAAAGGGATCATTTTCAATCAACTTCAAGAGATTATTAGTTGGGGATCCATCTTGACCTAATAAACCCGGTTTAAACCCATAATATTTCTTATGATCAATCATAAATGGGTGATGTAAGTATGTAAGGTCATGGTCCACTCCTATGTTGGCTTCTTCTCTACAAGGCTTGGGGTCTACTACCTTCAACGTAAAACTACCCGGACTACATGGTTTGATGGGTGGATCGGGACCTATTTCAATTCCTAAATCTTCATCCAAGGATGGAAGATTAGGTAATGGTTTTGGTTGAGGCTCCGGTTCATCAAAACTTGGAACTTCCCTAAAACTAAGAGTAAGGTTATCATTATAAGTATTCAAACCTATATCCTCTAGTTGTGTTTGGTTCAAAGGTTCTACCTCTATTGGGGTTCCTATAGTCTCTTCTACTTCTTCCGGGTAAGTCACGGGCGGTGTGTGTGCCTCAAATGATGGTAGGATTTGTGGGGTACTTTGTGGGCTTGGATTATCCACCTCATCCTCCATTTTATCAAGATTACCTATGTGTTTGCTTTGCACTATGGCTTTAGGTGACATCCAACTAGGTATCTCAACATGAGTATACTCATCCCCAGACAAACTTCCTGTTTGCTCCTTCAGACTTGTTTTTGATTGATTTGTGATGTTGTTTGTTGGGTTGTCTACTCCATAATAATATTGGGCACAGTTTTCTATGGTATCCCATGCTTCTTCATCATTTAATTCCCTAGGGCCCCCATCGGCAAAATCATCGATGCGCATTTGGTCACATTGGCTGACACGATAGTAAAAGGTTTCGGTTAGGGATGATAAAGAGAAACTATGATGAGGGAATTTTCGAAGTAAAATTTTAAAACGAGTCCATGCATCATATATGGGTTCATCTCGATATTGTTTGAAATTCAAGATGTCAATAGGGTAGAATGGCCTTTGTGGTTGGTGGTATGGTGGATTCGCGTACTCCATAATGGTGAACGGAAGAGTCAATGGAAATTACGAACAAACACACAAAGAAAAAGATAGACTAAAGAAAACCTAAAAATAAAAATAGAAATCTTACTAGAAAGGAATCTAGCAAGTAGACCTAATAAAAAGAAATCCTAACCTAGACAATAACTATTCCCCGGGCTGCGGCGCCAAAAACTTGATGCGTGGGAATCGCACCTTGCTTTACCTCTCGAGGGATCTCGCGAGGCTTACAACCCCCACCAGGCAGTGTACCTGATCGTTGTAGTATAGTATAGTGACAAGTACCGGGGGATTGATCGTTCAGCTTAGGAATAGTGTCGCTAGGATTAGAAAGCCTAATTAATAGTTCTAGAGATGGAAGATGATTATTTTTGTGTTTTTATATTTTATGAAAGCAAGTAAAATCTCGGGTTTTGAAGGAGTGGGCGGAATTAGTTGCTAATCAACTAACCCAAAAAAAACTACTTTATAACTAATTAACTAATGAAAATGAAATTAAACTAATATTAAACTAAGGTTGTGAGCAGTGGTTGGAGAAATTGTGTTTACTTAGACTTCATTACTCCCTAGATATCTTTTACATGTTAATTACTTGTTACACTTGTATGAATGACGGGTTGTATTCCTTAATACCATTCGTGGAGTGGCATACATAACTCCCCAACTCTATGAGCTCTTATCTCCTCCTACACCATGACCCAGCACAACTATAGGGATTGTAAACAGTGGCTCATGCATTAAATACAACCAATAAAGACCTAGTACGCCTCGGTTCATGTTTCTTAAGACGTTCAAGCATGTTACCATTTGGAGATCTGCCAGTTTTCTTAAGCCTAACATATAATATCATTCATTCAAAACAAGAATAGACAAGTAATCAACACATAATCAACATCTAGGTTTCATTAGATCTAAGCAAACACAAAGGAAATTTAGCCTAGCATAGTAGAATTAAGATAAGAACAAAAGATAGACAACCAACACATAGACATATTGATTGAATTAAGAGTATACTTATCTCAATTACAATGCAAGGTCTCAAGGGTTTGGAACCCTTGAAAAACCTGTAAAAGAGGCACCAAAATCGTCTTTAGGGTTTCACCAAAACTTCTCTCTTTTTAATGAAAAAACTAGAAAACTATATATAGGAAAATCGTCCTGACGGCGTCAAGAGTAAAATCTGACGCCGTCAACTCGCCGCCATATACTTCCTCGGACGCCCTAGATCCAATCGTGACGGCCTATGTGACGCCGTCACCACCCTCGGTAAATTAATCTTGGTCACTTTGACGCCGTCATCTCTTCATCTGACGCCTTCACAACCTTCGGTAAAATATTCATCCTTTCTGACGCCGTCAAGAGTAAATTCTTGACGCCGTCACTTTGTAATTCCAGCTTGGATTTGGTACTTTGTTGTTTTCTTCACTTTATGCTCCAAAAACGTCCAAAATAGCCTCTTTTCCAGAATTCACTCTCCAAACACCTAAAATCACAAAAGGAACGATTTAGGGCAATATTTGATCAAATAAATTCGGATTCGGGCTTAAATGACCCCCTAAAAACGGATCATTTTTCGCCTCATCACCAAGCCTATGGTAATCTATTGTGCTATGACAGGTAGTGAGAGATATCTTCCATTTCCATAATGTTATATTACTTTATTACACCCGAGAGATGTGAGTATCTAAACACTATTTGTGAGGTGCTTGTGTATGACCTCCGTGCTTGTCTATTGGTCTTTAGTGGAACGATTATTTGTTGTAATTACTTTTATATTAGTGTTAAATGACCCCTAACTTGTCTTTTGAGTAGAATAAAAGCGCATTTGCTTGAGGACAAGCAAATCTCAAGTGTAAGGGTATATGATGAGGTGAAAAATGATCCGTTTTTAGGGGGTCATTTAAGCCCGAATCCGACTTTATTTGATCAAATATTGCCCTAAATCGTTCCTTTTGTGATTTTAGGTACTTGGAGAGTGAATTCTGGAAAAGAAGCCATTTTGGACGTTTTTGGAGCATAAAAGTGAAGAAAACGGCAAAGTATCAATTTTCCATGCTGGAAACACTAGGTGACGGCGTCAAGAGTTATACCCTGACGGCGTCAGACATCAAGAATAAAATACCGTAGTTGATGACGGCATCAAAAGTCATCCTGACGGCGTCAAAAGGCCAAGAATAAAATACCGTGGTTGGTGACAGCGTCACACAGGCCGTCATAAGTAGATCAAGGCCGTCCGAGGAAGTATTTGGCGGCGAGGTGACGGCGTCACATGGTTGTCTTGACGCCGTCAGCCCAGTTTTCCTATATATAGTTTTCTAGTTTTTACATTAAAGAAAGAGAAGTTTTGGAGAAACCCTAAAGACGAATTTGGTGCAACTTTTACAGGTTTTCAAGGGTTCCAAACCCTTGATAACTTGCATTGTAATTGAGATAAGTGTTCTTTTAATTCAATCACTATGTCTATGTGTTGGTTGTCTATATCTTGTTCTTGTCTCAATTCAATTATGCTAGGCTAGATCTCTCTTGTGTTTGCTTAGATCTAATGAAACCTAGATATTGATTATGTGTTGATTACTTGTTTATTCTTGTTCTTGGATGAATGATTTTATATGTTAGGCTTAAGAAAACTGGCAGATCTCCAAATGGTAACATGCTTGAACGTCTTAAGAAACATGAACCGAGGCGTACTAGGTCTTTATTGGTTGTATTTAATGCATGAGCCACTGTTTACAATCCCTATAGTTGTGTTGGGTCATGGTGTAGGAGGAGATAAGAGCTCATAGAATTGGGGAGTTATGTATGCCACCCCATGAATGGTATTAAGGAATACAATCCGTCATCCATACAATTATAACAAGTAATTAACGTGTAAAAGATATCTAGGGAGTAGTGAAGTCTAAGTAAACACAATTTCTCCAATTACTGCTCACAACCTTAGTATAATTTAGTTTAATTTCATTTTTAGTATTTTATTTTGATTATATATTAGTTTTGGGTTAGTTGAATAGCAACTAATTTCGCCCACTCTTTCAAAACCCGAGATTTTACTTGCTTTTCATAAAATATAAAAATACAAAAATAATCATCCCTCACCTCTAGAACTAGTAATTAGGTTTTCTAATCCTAGTGACACTATTCCTAAGCTGAACGATCAATCCCCCGGTACTTGTCACTATACTATACTACAACGATCAGGTACACTGCCTGGTGGGGGTTGTAAGCTTCTCGAGATCCCTCGAGAGGTAAAGCCTGTTGCGATTCCCACGCATCATTAGCATTAAAAATTATATTAGAAAGTGATGGTCATTCTCATTTATTGTAACGTTGTAATGTGTCGTAGTTTTTGTTATTAGAATAGTCAATGGGCTTTGTACTTGGTAAGCTAATATGGTAAGTGTTATGTTATGTAACCCTATTATAATACATGTAATCCAAGTCCAAGCCCATAGAAAACCTTTAGGGCATCTTATCTCATGTACTATATAAGCCACCTTATGCCTCATTTTCAAGGTGTGGTTGTGTGTTTATTGTGTGTGTTTTTAATAAAAGTTCCCTTCATCTTATTACTCTCTTTTACATCTTATATGCCACACATATATCATATCAAGTCGCCATCTTTACTTCATCTAGTGCTTATATTTGTGTTAAAGTTGATAGATTTAAGGTCATACAAAATCTATTCTATATTTATCTATACAAGTTTCCTAACAATTATCCTGACAGCAGTGGTAATAATATGTACTACCAGTGGTAATGAGTTTCCACTGCTAGTGCATTCTTCAGCAGTTGTGTAATCTCCATGCTTAGTCGTGGTAACTGTTAGTGTAATTCCCAACACGAGTCAATTAGGATCTTGCTTGCATATGCATGCGCACACAATTTTAAAATCTTTCAAATGGACGTCAAAAGTGCATTCCTAAATAGGTTTATAAATGAAGAAGTGTATGTTGCTCAACCACCGGGCTTCACCGATTTGAAAAACCTAATCACGTTTACAAACTTAAAAAGTCTTTATACGGACTTAAGCAAGCTCCAAAAGCGTGGTATGATCGACTTAAAACCTTCCTAGTTGACCATAGGTATACCATGAGCTTAGTTGATAATACTCTCTTCACTAATAAGAAAGGTTCACATATTATCATAGTCCAAATCTATGTTGATGACATTATATTCCGATCAACTTGTCAAGAATTATGTGACGCTTTCTCAAAAATCATGCATGACGAGTTTGAAATGAGTATGATAGGAGAACTCAACCTTTTCCTAGGACTCCAAATCAAACAACTAGAAGATGATATCTTCTTTAACCAATCCAAATATATTAAGGACATGCTTATGAAATTTGGCTTAGAAGACTCAAAACTAATCAAAACGCTTATGTCCACGGAAACCAAACTAACTAAGTTTGAGGAAAGTGAATCCGTAGATAGCACTAAATATAGAGGTATGATTGGAAGGCTATTTTACATAACGGCTAGTAGACCCGACATTATGTTTAGTGTTTGTCTATGTGCTCATTTTCAAGAAGATCCTAAAACAATTCATCTTGAAGCCATAAAAAGGATTTTTAGATATAGTAAGGGTACTACACGTTTAGGATTATGGTATCCCAAAGGAATGGGAGTAGACACCATAGTGTATGCCGACTCGGACCATGCCGGTGATTATGTTGATAGAAAAAGTACAAGTGATATTTGTACTTTTGTTGGACATTGTCTCACCTCATGGTTCTCTAAGAAGCAAACGGCTCTAGCTATTTCAACAACGGAAGCCGAATACGTATTGGCCGGAAAAGCATGTCAACAAGCTCTTTGGATGAAGCAAGCTCTTGTCGACTACGGAATTTAACTCAACGACATCTCCATTCTTTGTGACAACAAAGGAGCCATAGATCTTAGTAAAAATACAGTTCAACATGCTCGTACCAAACATATTGAAATCCGTCATCATTTCCTTCGTGATAATGTTCAAAAAGGAAACATCTCAATTGAGAAAGTTTCTTCTGAAGACAACATTGCCGACATTCTCACAAAACCTCTTAAACGAGAACCATTTAACCTTCTTAGACTTGGCATAGGACTCATGGAACCTACATTGTAGATCTGTACGTTAGAATAAAATCACAAAAATCAAAACAAATCAAAACAATTTTTCTTCTTTGCTGATGCGGCAGAACCCTGCGACATAAAGGGTGGAACCCAAAATATTTGGTTCCGCCGTATCTGCCGACCCACATAATTTTTTTTTACTTTATATTAAACCAAACACCCATTATCTCATACCACAACTCCCAAGCTGCTACTATTCACTTTATCACTTATCCACACCAATGAAATTTTGAGTCTTCCTTCATACACATTGCTCTCTAATCATCATTGTAAGTATTCCAAACATAATCATACTTCTGATCTGTGTCTAGGAATTCTATTTTTGCACAAAACCAAAAACTTGGGCTTATGCATTAACTTGAGAAATTCATGTAGAAAATTAGATGTTAAACAAAACTAATAATGTTTCCCATAGTTAGGAACTGCATCTTTATAAGTCATTAACATATTTGCTAAAACACCCCATGTCAATTTCTTGCAAAAATTTCTCACAAATAGGACAAATATTTTTTCGTCTCACATTGTGAATACAAAATAAGAACATTATGTTTTAAGCATCACTTGCATAATATCTCTTGAATACTAAAGGGAATACATAACCAATATGTATTTTCGGGTACATTCAAATGAAGTTACATTGAATTAGGAGCATTTGGGTTATCTTTTGTTTTATAACAAAACTTGCATTAGAAAACGTTTTAAGCATCAAAATGAGTCAAGATAACTGCACCTCCATATTGTTTTCATATAGGCACACACTAGAACATCCACATTACAATAATTGCTAACCTAGACTAAAATGTGAAATTTTATTTTTCTAGGAATCATCATGCCTCCCGTGACTCATTACGACCACAAGGACACCATTAAGTACCTACCCAAACATCACAAAACCAAAGGTCTTACCAAAACTCAAATCAAGGTTTTCAAAGCCTTAGAAAAACGTTATGTTCACGAGGGTAGAACCATTGACCCATCCTTCCTAGCCGGTACAAACCTGCATACGGAACTTGCCGCCATCAACTTTGATTGTATCTTAGAAATCGAAGAGCCTATTTGTCCTAGGTTCATTCTAGAATTCTATGCATCCGTCACTCTTTCCACCGATGAGTATGGTCGCATGTCAATAAACTTCATGATTAGTAGTCACCAATACTCCTTCACTCTCAATGAATTTGCTCAAATCCTAGGTGTTCCAAACCTTGGTACTTGCATCTACACCGACAAACATACCCTCTCAACTCTTGACACCCTCATTGACCGCATTCATCCATATGATATTCCTCTTGTATCCAAGGATGTACTTCGTGATCACCTTTTCATTAGGACCTCCGACACTAGGAGAACCCGTTCCGGAAATGAGGTCAACAAGGATCCTTATGGTATGGAACTCAATGTGCTCAAGCCTCAATTTAAGAAATGGGAAGAACTCCTTAGAGCCAATTTCATTAGCACCATAGGAAACCGGGATCATATCAATGTTTGCCTTTGCTACATGCTCTACTCTTTGTCTGTTAGCCAACCCTTCAACTTGGCCTACTACATGGCCAAAAGAATGGCCGACATTCCCGTGCAAGGCACAATGGCTATGCCATATGGAATGCTCTTGACCCGTCTCTATAGGCACCTTGCTCCTATTCCTCCAACTCCTAGAGGTCTTCGCCTAGACTACTCTCTCATCCCATACACATTTGTCCCACTAAGTGATAAGAGAGTCTACAAAACCCAAGGGAAACGTTCTCATCCTCATACTTCCTCATCATCATCTTCAATGAGTGAAGATGATACGTTACCCAACTCTAGGCTCCCACCTCATACTTCCTCATCATCATCTTCAATGAGTGAAGATGATACGTTACCCAACTCTAAGCAAACTAAGGGGATGTTCAAATGTCTCAGGAGGTTTGGAAAGCTCAAGAAGAAGGTCGATCGCCAATGAGAGCGTGTGTGAAGTAGTGTTTGGCACTACGTGTCATTTGAACAATTTGGATGTTTAATACTTTGTTTCATGGATTGATATATTTGTAGGGATATTTGGTTATGTCTAGAACATATTTGTACTAACAATTATGCAGGATGAAAACATTTGCCATGTTGTCAAATATTCATATCTATGAAAAATTTCACTAAGTATAGTGAAATTCGCTAGCCCCCGGTCAAAGTCCAGCGGTAAGAGTGTTTCTATATCTAATTTTAGCATTTCCTAATCAGATTTATATTTAAGTTTATGTTTTAAGAATTTTTGGAAAAATTGGAAATCGTCTCGATGAAGAAAAACCTGGTTAGTCCAGTTTTTGGGGTCTTGCGGAACTGGTGGAACCAAAAACAGGGTTCCGCCAATCTAAATTTCTGGGTTACCCAGTTTTGGCCCAACAGATTTGACAGAACCCAAAACAGGGTTCCGCCTTTGATGTCGTAGGGTTCCGCCAGACACCTGCGGATTTTTTTAACTTTTTGAAATTCCATATTTCCCACAACTCCTAATTAGAGTTTTTAGTTAGCAAATCCTTTCTCATTACTTGATAAGTACATTAGGATCAATCTCAGCCTCTAGAACCACTAGAAACCTCTTCCCCGCCAAAAATCAAATTTAATCATAACCAACCCAAGGAACCCTTGCCTATAAGGCAAGGAACCCTTTTAAAGGTTCCTTGGTATCTGTGGGACATCTGATCCAAAACACTATGACAAGACCACTAAGCATTTAGTGCAAATATTTTTCTTCTTACTCCACCATTTTCATTGGATTGACTTCCAATGATTTGACAACCTTCATAACTCTTCCAAATCATTAGAAACCTCAACTTTTGTATGGTAGAACATCAAATCCAAACACTCCTTTCCACAATTCTTCAACTCTGTAAATTTGACCATCTTAGAACACTTCCAAATCACACCATCACCATCTTAATCTATGAATCTAATCTTCTACACCACCATTTTGACAATGACAAAGTCAACAATCACCTCTCCACCATCTTGACCCATTAGGAGAACCACACACATAAGTGTAAAACTATTTTGTTGCAACACCACCATCAACATTAGCTCCTCATCTTTGGATGAATCACCACTAATCATTTCCTCACCTATCAAAGACGAAAACTTTCTTAATCTTGTAACTCCCACACCATCACCAAAATTCAATCAAGTTATAACCACTCTACCATCAACAAAGACACCCATTGATCCAAGTCCACCACCGGCTCTAACTCAACCATCCAAGTCTCCATCACCACCTAAATCACCAAAAACTTGAACCAATGGAACTCTTTGGAACTCCACTAACATCACCACATCCTTTTCTAGACAATCCTGAGGATAATAGATCACAAAATCCACCACCCTTGCCTTCGGTTGCTTCTATCAAACGAATAACACATGAACACACACGGGCATTCTTTGAGCCCAATGTCCTGTTTGAACAAGAACCACCACCACAAGAACAACCTTCACAACCTAAACCCTTGTTGTTTCACCCCATCTACAAAGACATCCATGGACCTCTCTATGAAGAACCTCACTTAGAACAACACCAACCACCACAACCTCAAGTATCACAACCACAATCCCATTCCCACCACTTTGAGTCCCTTTTTCCCTCATATGAGGAAATTGAGGCGTCGTTATGGAACAACCCTCCAAACTCCCACGAGGAAATCAATGACCGCCTTGATAACCTCTATGCTTTCAAAAGCATGGTGGATAACCATTTCCATCAAGCCATGGAGTTTCAAACCACCTTGCTTGCATCCGTTGTAAACCCTTCCTCCTCCAAAGAAACCGCAACCATTCCACCACCTCAACCATCATCCCATGATCAAATCCTACCCAATCCCCTCCATGGTTGCTCACATTGTGAGCGGGCGGCTAAAATAAGTGAGAGCATAAAAATCATGCTCCACCAAGTCTAAGATGAAACCCGCTTTGCTCTACAACATATTCTTGAACGTTGGATGCTCTCTCACACCCAAATGACTCTTAGAGTGTACTATGGAGGCTTTGCCCCATTTAGGAAAATGGTAGGAGACATCCACTTATAGAAGTAGGATTTTATTTCTTTGTTATTTTTTTTTATTTTTTTCTTTTTATTTCTAAAAGTGGAAGATATTTTTCATTTCTTGTCTTTGACTTTTAAAAAGTCAAATTTTACTTGGAATGACATCTTTTCTACTATCTTGTTTGCATTGTTGGTTGACCTTATATGAGTTGTGATTGTGATTGTTTCTATTCTCATATTATGTTGTGACTACACGATTTGTCGTGTGTTATTATCACCAACTAACTCTTTTTGTTGTAGGTTCAAAATCCATGTTTCCTAACTTGGCACTTCATTTAGGGGGAGTATTGTCCAATGGGGAGCACTTGCATTTGTCCGCTTCGCAACTCTTCTTTTTGTTTCGACAAAAAGGGGGAGAAAATATATTTAAATTTTAAACTTATATTCTTAAATGGTTTTCATCAAATAAGTAAAACAAGTTTAAATACAAAACTTTTAAAGACTTAACACTATAATTAGTAATTTACTTAAAAATAAAGTTTATGTTTTGTCATCAACACAAAGGGAGAGATTGTTAATACAAATATCGCCTAAAAACGTTATTTATATTTTATGATCTTTGCTAAGTTTTGGGTTCCGCCGGATCCGCCAGTGGTCTAGTTTGTTTGGCTATAAATACCATGCCACTTGCAAGAAATCTTTCATCACTTCTCATATATACTTTGCACATAAATACTCATATCATTTATCTACCTCATTAACATTTCATTTGTGTGAAGTTCTCTTGTAGCAAAGAAGTTCACAAGTTCGTATCAAAGTTACAAGTATTATTAAACACAATGTTGCAAGATTTGTTAGCTTAGCATTGTATAGACTTCGTGCAGTCTATACTTCATTTGATTGTGTATATTCAGTAGTGATCAGTTAGTATTTTAGGCCTTAAAATACATAGTGTGACGGGAGTGGTTGTACCATTGTAAAAGAACTCGATATCTAGCTTTGTGTCGGTAATCTTGTGTAAGCAACGTGTAAGGTTTTCTCCGTCGGTGAAAGGAGCTTGTTGACTAGTGAAAGAAACTCTCGAGTTGGATACTCGAGACATAGAGTAGGGCAAGGAAAAAGAGTCCTTGTAGCCGAACCACGATAAACTATTGTGTTGTGGTTTGTTTGTTTCTTTCGTTACTCTTGCATATTATATATTGTCTTGTAGTTTAGATCTTTGATTAAACGTAAATTTTTACAAGATAATTAACTTAAAAAACCGGAAAACTATTCAACCCCTTCTAGTTTTCCACAATTATTATTATTATTATTATTGTTATTATTATTACCTTTACAACTTAAACACATTCTAACTACCAATTTTTTAATAAATAGTAAAATATTATTTTTTTCAATAAACTATTTTATAGTATATTTTTTAAACTTAATTTTAACAAATGTATGCAATTTTAAATAAATATTTAAATGGTTTAAACCTTTAGCGACGACATGTGTTGTCGCTAAAGGTATATACCCATTAAAAAACTATTATTTAATTATTTTTTAAACTATCTTTTAATAAAATTAAATTATTTAACCGGAAAAGAAATATTATTTAATCCGTATATACATTTACTGACGACGGTTTTCATCGTTAAAGATTTTGGCAGGTTATCTTTTTTAGCGCGCGAGATAATTTTTACTTTTAATAAAAAAAATTGTATAATAAAAAGATGTATTATTTTATTAATAAACACTTTTAGAGTCGACATGTGTCGTCGCTAAAAGTGAGGGCCCGTGGTCAAACTTTTGACAAGAAGGTTCGTCGAAAATATAGTCCCCATGGTACCTTTCACGATGACATGCGTCGTCGCTAAATAGTGCCTCTAACTAAAAGCTGAAATTGTTGTAGTGTGCTTTATGTATTATTACCATAAACTATTTAAACATCTCATAAGGTTACATGTAGAGTTATTTAACTTAGTTATCTTAAGTTGTAATCACTATAAAAGGAACAACATACGAAGAGAAATTAAAGTTTACCTATATAAGGAACATTTTAGAAAAGTGATTAAACTTTAAGGGTTGTTTGGTAAATTTAGTAATTTGTGTGACTTGTTGATGACAGTTTGTTTAGAATTCTTTGTACCTTTTGAATTAGAATTTTGTTGGTACTTTGAATTTATGTGGGAAGGGATTCGTTCAAACACTTGGGATGTTAATCTTAGTAATGTGTTTGGGATATTTATGAATGGATGTGATCTAGCATGCGGAATCTACTAAAACACACTAAAGGAACAAAGGTGGTGAGTAAGTAAAAGAGAATGAGCACAACAAGAATAACACAAAACGATTCAATATTATTGATGAAATAATACGGGTGATCTAAACTATCACCAGGATTACAAGTGTAACCTTGAATCTTTGATACGTGAAAAGGTTAAGGATGGAAGTTATGCATGGGAAAGCTATGCAAGCTGTAAGAAAAGATATGTCTGAGGTGTTGTCTTAAGGGTTCCTTTTATAGCATAAGGAGCCCTTATTACAAGTGGTCAAGTTGCTTAATATAATATAATAGAGGCTTATCTTATCCTAATATTACACCTCTCAAGGTAAAACACTCCATTATATCTACTGAGTCTTCTGTACTACTTCTACTAAACGTATAACTTTGTACAAAGACTAATAATACAAGTAAATATCTCTAATTAAAATATAGCAACTTGTCGTAAAAACTGGCAGGACCTTCTTTAACTAGCAGTACCTTCTTACCCAGAAGGTACTGTTAGTATATCTTCAACATCAGCAGAAATGAGAAGGCGGCTTAACTATCACTAGCAGGCTCTTCTGGCAGACTCTTTACTCTGTGCATTTTATTCCCAACAATCCTCCCCTAAACTTGTTATTCCATTTTAAAATAACCAAGTTTCTTTGTGAATAAAATTCATACCTTGAGGATTTGAGGGAACTCTTCCAAAAACCTTATTTCTTTCTCCTTAGGTTTTCATACTGATCAAGTATGCTCTCCTTCAGTCTTTTGTATCAGAATTTGGCCTATTGCTTTTAGTTTGTGGGCTGTTTGGTAATCAGATTTTGGAATATGCTTGGTTTCTTTTGAATTTTTTGAAACATATTAGATCGCATTTGTTTATTGACAAGTTGAAACATATTAGATCGCTTATGGGATTTTAAATCCGTTTGAATATATTAGCGCTTCGTCTTTTGAATTACCAACAAGTGGTATCACAACTAGGTTAGTTAGCTATGAAGAAGAAAAAGAAAAAAAAAAGTTTGGATTTCGCATGGAACCTACTTTATTTATAGTCATGGCAATAGATTTTTGTATTATTGATTCCTATTCCAATTGGTATTTGTTTGTTCCATCCATTTGTTTTCACCAGTTGGGCTTAGTATTGGATTGAGGTTGGGCTATTGCTTTCAGTTTGTGGGCCGTTTGGTAATCGGATTTTGGAATATGCTTGGTTTCTTTTGAATCTGTTGAAACATATTAGATTGCATTTGTTTATTGACAAGTTGAAACATATTAGATAGCTTATGTGATTTTAAATCCGTTTGAAGATATTAGCTCGAAGATTGTTTGTTTGAAGACTGATGAGGCGAAAAATGAACCACTTTTAGGGGGTCATTTAAGCCCGGAATTGAATTTATTTGATCAAATATTGCCCTAAATCGTTCCTTTTGTGATTTTAGGTACTTTGGGAGTGAATTCTGGAAAAGAAGGCATTTTGGACGTTTTTGGAGCATAAAAGTGAAGAAAACGGCAAAGACTTAATTTTCCATGCTGAGAACAGTACCTGATAGCGTCAAGAAGAAAAACCTGACGGCGTCAAGAGTAAAATCCGTGACGACCCAGTGAAAACCTGAAGGCGTCAAAAGAAGGGCGTCAAGAGTTAATATGGTGACGGCCTGCATAAGGGATACACATGACGGCGTCAAACCCAGATCTAGGCAGTCCGAGAAACTATTTGGCGGCGAGATGACGGCGTCAGAGATTTGTTCTTGATGCCGTCACCTTTCAGAATCTATATATAGTTTTCTATGTTTCATTCATTAGAGAGGAACTTGTGTGGAGAATACTAGGGCCGAACTTTGTAAACCCTAGGTCGTATTTTACAGTATTTTCAAGGGTTTTCACCCCTTGAATCCTTTCATGTTCAATTGAGATAAGTCTTCTCTTAATTCATTCAATATGTCTATGTGTTGTTTGAATTTATCTTATGCTTGTCTTGATTTCAACATGCTAGGCTAGATCTATCATGTGTTTGCTTAGATGTAATGAAACCTAGATGTTAATTATGTGTTGATTACTTGTTTATAGTTGTATTGGATGAATGATTTCAATGTTAGGCTTAAGAAAACTGGCAGATCTCCATTGTGTAACATGCTTGAACGTCTTAGGAAACATGAACCGATGTGTACTAGGTTTTATTGGTTGTATTTAATGCATGAGAAAATTCTAGTGATCCCATGTTAGGAGCTTCTTAGCCGGCTCGACATAGGAGTGAAGTAGGCGCTTATAGGATTGGGGAAGTAAGTACACCACCCCATGAATGGTATTAAGGAATACAATCCGTCATCCACACAATTGTAACAAGTAATTAACATGTAAAAGATATCTAGTGAGTAGTGAAATATAAGTAAACACAATTCTCTCATATATTGCTCACACCTTTAGTATAATTTAGTTTATTTTCATTTCTAGTATTTTATTTTGATTGCATCTTAGTAATTGGGTTAGTTGACTAGCAACTAATTCCGCCCAACTCCTTCAAACCCGAGATTTTTAATTGCTTTTATAAAAACTAAAAAAATACAAAAAGAATCATCCCTCATCTCTAGACCTAGTCTTTAGGTTTTCTAATCCTAGCGACACTATTCCTAGCTGAACGATCAATCCCCCGGTACTTGTCATTATACTATACTACATCAATCAGGTACACTGCCTGGTGGGGGTTGTAAGCTTCTCGAGATCCCTTGAGAGGTAAAGCCTGGTACAATCCCTACGCTACCAAGTTTTTGGCACCGCAGCCCGGGGAATAGTTATTGTCTAGGTTAGAATCTCTTTTTATTAGGTCTACTTGCTAGATTCCTTTCTAGTAAGATTTTATTTTTATTTTTAGGTTTTCTTTAGTCTATCTTATTTCTTCGTGTTTTTGTTCGTAACTCTTTTCCATCCGCCATTATGGCAACCGACGAATTCTCTAACCTTAGGATCGCTAGGAGTCGTAGTTCCGCTAGAGACCTTGTCTTGCCTTATGCAGAACCCGATAGAGAAATGCGTAGGCTAAGACGATCTCACTCAACACCTGAACCATCTAGCATAGCCATCGATTTTGATGCACCCCTTTCGGAAGAAAATTCGGAAAATCACCTTACAACCCCTAGCTCCCAACCCAACAACGAGATGAGTACCCCCGTAACTCCCACTCCTAAGTGTCTTAAGGACTACTCCTCCCCAAACCCTCGTGGCTTCTCAAACGCCATTGTCTACCCAAACGAACACACCAATGAGGTCTTGCATGCGACCGATGTTTGGCTTGTCCAAAGTGTGTGCAAGTTTTGTGGGTTAGATGATGATGACCCGATTCAACACATTAAGGACCTCTTGAAAATAGTAGACACCCTCCATACGGATGGGGCTACTAGAGACACGTCCCGATTACGATTCTTCCCTTTCACCCTCTATGAAAAAGCCCAAGAGTGGTATGATAAACTTCCTTCTGAATCTATTTTCACATGGGAACAACTCATATCCAAGTTCTATGAGAAGTTCTTTCCACCTGGGAAAACTTCAGCATTTAGAGATAGGATCCTACGCTTCCGAAAAGGGAAGGACGAACCCTTCCATAAATCGTGGATTAGATTTAAGGACTTAATAAGACAAGTTCCCCATTATGGCATCGAACTTTGGCTTTTGGTCCAAATCTTCTACGACAATGTCTCCTCAAATGATCGGAACGGAATCAACAATTCTAGAAAAGGGAGATTAGTCAATCTTAGTGCCGAGGAAGGATGGGATAGGATTGAATAATATGCTCAAGACCAGGATGACACTTGGGATGAACCTGAGTCGACTGTCAGCATGTCTGAAATCACTTCAACCTCTTCAGATCAGTTAAGAAAAATTCACAAAAGAATGGAATACCTAGCTGGGTCGCAGTTACCTAAACAACTTTCAAATCCTTACTTGATCTGCGACTACTGTGGGGGCCCGCATGAGGTAGAGGAATGCGGAGGAGAAACCACGACTGAACATGCATGCCTGTCAGGAGGTGACATCTATGCTGATCCCTCCCTTCTGCCTTTTTACCAAAACGACGATTACACCCTCTGGGGAATCTGGTAAAGAGAAAAGAAGGAGAGGAAGGCCCTGAATTTGGAATCAGGAGCACTTTTGAAGATGACCTTGGTCACTTCACTCAAGAAAAAGGCTAACAGTTAAAAGGTCTTGATGAACTAGTCGATGAGCAACAGAATGACATCGAAGAATGGTTCAACAAGCTCAACTCCACCTTCGATAACCTAGAAATGCCGCCATTAAGCCAAAAAGACCCCATGCTCGCGATAACCACTCGAGCTGGAACAACAACCAAGGACCCCCCCCCCCCCTTTCCCGAACACGCACCCTATCACCCCCGATCCAAACAAGCCTCGTGAAGAGGAAGGGGATGTGAGCAGCGAAGCTCCCGAATAGCCTCCCTTGGCGATCCCCTCCCCATCAACCCCACCTAACCAACCTGTGAGAATCCCATTCCCATCCCGACTAAAAAACTAGAAAACTGAGAATGATAACAAGAGATTCTTGTCATACCTAAAAGACTCAGTAGTCACCATACCCCTCCTTGATGCTTGTTATCACATGCCGGAGTACAGCGCATACTTTAAAAAATTACTCGCCAACCGAAAGAAACTCGAGGGTCTTGTGACCCTGGGGGAAGAATGTTCGGTGGTAACCCATCGAGGGCTACCAAAGAAGGTAGACGATCCAGGCAGCTTCACCTTGCCTTGCTCCAAAGGATCTCTATCAATTAAGAATGCTCTTGCCGATTTGGGGGCTAGTATCAACCTCATTCCTCACTCTATGTTCCTTAAACTAGGATACTCTGGATTGAAGCCTACCCGTATGAACATCCAACTAGCCGATAGATCTGTCAAATACCCCTTAGGGATATGTGAGAATGTGCTAGTCAAGGTTGGGAAATTCAAATTCCCGGTCGACTTCATAATCTTAGAGATGGAGGAGGATGACTTGGTACCCATCATCTTAGGGAGACCATTTCTTGCTACCGCTCGTGCAGTCATTGATGTTCATGATGGCAAGTTAACCTTACGAGTAGGAACCGATAGCTTAACCTTTGACATTAAGGACACTATGGATCTCTCTCTCGAAGTGGCTAACTGGCTCTATTTCATTGGAGAGGTCGATGAACTCACGGATGTCATTGATGGCTGTGTTGATGAACAAATCGAGGAAGGCTGGTTACGGGATGAGAGTTTTCTCCCTTTGTTAGAGGTGGAAAAGATGGAGGATGTCGGTGCAGTCTCCTTCTACCCTAGACAAGAGGCCACCGAGCATCTCGAGCTCCGAAAACCCGAAAACAAGCTTAAGCCTTCTATTATCGAACCACCTGAGCTAGATCTTAAAGAACTTCCTAACCATTTAGAGTACGCCTTCCTTCAGGAGAGGACCAACTACCGATAATCATAAACTCCTCCCTCGAACATGAACAAAAAGGTAAACTCTTAGAGGTCCTAAAGAAATATAAGGGAGTGCTTGCATTGAGTGTAGCCGACATTAAGGGGATTGACTCAACTTTTTGCACGCATAAGATTCTCATGGAAGAAGATTATAAACCTACCGTGCAACCCTAGAGGAGGGTGAACCCCAACATTAAGGAAGTTGTAAAGAAAGAAGTCATCAAACTTCTGGATGCAGGATTGATCTACCCAATCTCGGACAGCCCGTGGGTTAGTCCTGTACAGGTTGTACCTAAGAAGGGTGGAATGACTGTAGTTAAGAACGACAAGGGTGAGATGGTACCCCAAAGAACAGTTACTGGATGGCGGGTATGCATCGATTATAGAAAGCTCAATGATGCGACAAGGAAAGATCACTTTCCCTTACCATTCATTGACCAAATGTTAGAGAGATTGTCTGGGCACGAGTACAATTGTTTCTTGGATGGATTCTCAGGATATTTTCCAATTCCCATAGCACCTGAGGACCAAGAAAAGACCATATTTACTTGCCCTTATGGAACATTCGCCTACAAAAGAATGCCTTTTGGGCTGTGTAATGCCCCCGCCACTTTTCAACGATGCATGACCGCAATCTTTCATGAACTTATGGAAGACAGCATGGAAGTTTTCATGGATAACTTTTCGGTCTTCGGGAACTCCTTCGACCGTTGTCTTGCTAATCTGGAAAAAATGCTTAAACGCTGTGAGGAAACCAACTTGGTGTTAAACTGGGAAAAGTGTCATTTCATGGTAAAAGAAGGGATTGTGTTAGGACATAAGATCTCAGGGAATGGGATAGAGGTGGACCAAGATAAAGTTGAAGCTATATCTAAGTTACCATATCCCACGACTGTTAAAGCAATACGCAGCTTCTTGGGGCACGCTGGGTTTTATCGGAGATTCATCAAAGACTTCTCCAAAATAGCTCGGGTAATGACTCAATTGCTAATGAAGGATGCTCCTTTTGATTTCTCCCAAGAATGCAAGGATGCATTCGATCTCTTAAAAAAGGAGCTCACACAAGCTCCAATCATGATTACACCCAACTGGGAGTTACCGTTTGAAATCATGTGCGACGCTAGCGATTTCGCTGTCGGGGCTGTATTAGCCCAACGGCGTGATAAGCTATTCCAACCTATTTACTACGCTAGCAAAACCATGAATCCCGCTCAAGAGAATTACTCTACCACCGAAAAAGAATTGTTAGCTGTGGTGTTCGCATTCGACAAATTCCAGCAATATCTTGTGCTTTCAAAGACGGTCGTTTTCACTGATCACTCAGCTCTTCGATATCTTTTTGCTAAGCAAGATGCTAAGCCACGACTAATTTGGTTGATCTTGTTGTTACAAGAATTTGATGTTGAGATTCGTGATAAGAGGGGGGCAGAAAATCTGGCCGCAGATCATCTATCTCGTCTTGAAAATCCCTTGGATGAGCACGATAGAAGTGAGATTCGGGATTCATTTCCTGACGAATAACTCATGTTAATAACTGATTCGGATCCTTGGTACGCCGATTTTGCCAACTATCTCGCAAGCAGACTCGTTCCAGAACACCTGACTAGGTACGAAAGGAAAAGGTTCTTTTCTCAGTTAAAATACTACTTCTGGGATGAACCATTTTTATTCTGAAGGTGTCCTGACCAAATAATAAGACGTTGTGTTTCGGAGAGTGAGGCAGTAAAGATTATGAGGGAATGTCACTCTGGTCCCTCTGGAGGGCATCATGGGATAAGCACCACCGCCCAAAAGATTTTCGACGCGGGATTCTATTGGCCCACAATTTTCCGTGATGTCAAAGAAATGGTACAGGCATGCGATGCATGTCAACGGGCCGGGAACATATCACATAGGGACGAAGCACCTCAGAATTTTATACAAGTATGTGAGGTTTTCGATGTCTGGGGAACTTAAGAGTCCTACGCAGATCCTAGCAATCTGCAGTTCCTAGCTTGATGACAGCATCTTTATGGCTTACATCAAGCACCTCAGAATTTTATACGTGTGTGAATTCTCTCATAAATGTTCTGGCAGATTGCTAAGATCTGCGTAGGACTCTTAAGTTACATCTGGCGTCCTTAATGTTGAACAACCAGTTGTAGAAGTATCATGTGTTCCTATGAGATCTTTTGATGAATTTTCGGGGCCCTAGACTCGATAAGTGCCCATTTGGTTTCCTATGCGAAGATTAGGGAGAGGTCTCCTGCTTCAATATCAACCATCTCTAAGAGACAGGTCGATAGATTACAACGGTTCCCTGTGAGAATGAAACAAGCTCTTTTAAGAGAACTTGAGTGGTTAAGAAGGTTTAGTGCAGTGCGTCACTGGGTCCATGACGTCTTTGTCTTCAATACCGGTGTCACCTTAGTAACAGCCAGTAGCATACGAATTGTACCCGGTGTCTGCCCTAAGGTTGAACATTTGGAGGGCAATTTCTTTTCACCCTTTTTCATAACTTTTCTTTTTAATTCTTCAACCCCTTCTTTCTCCTTTCTCATTTTCTCCTTTTTTCAATCATACCTAAGGACTTCTACTTCTAATCTAT
The DNA here is from genome assembly GCA_030686995.1 of Artemisia argyi. Taxonomy (NCBI): domain Eukaryota; kingdom Viridiplantae; phylum Streptophyta; class Magnoliopsida; order Asterales; family Asteraceae; genus Artemisia; species Artemisia argyi. The sequence goes on from CM060691.1 coordinate 128,361,608, forward strand.
TGGATTTGTCCTTGGGTAGATCCCTCTAGCTCTGGCGGATCATAGGACGGTTTTCCCTAACCTTAGTCACCTTATAACTCCATGACTATCCTATCATTGCCATGAAACCATTTATGAAAATCTCTCAAAGTGTTTATGAATATAAACACATTTGTTGACACTTCGAGAGTTTTGCATTTCTTTTGAAGGACTCCCCCTTCGCATGTGCTCACGGATTTTTAAGAAATTTGCACATGTGGGAGGAGTTTGCACTTTTGAATTGATCCACTTTCAGCGAACATGACCGATTCGAGACACGCTTACATCACTAGTTAGACTAGCTTGAAGTTATTACCCATCCTGGTCAAGTCCAAAGAAAGTCTCTCGATACGGTACATTCTACTCAGATAGGTCCTATTCGAGACACGCTTACATCACTAGTTCGACTAGCTTGAAATTATTACCCGTCCAGAACAAGTCTTTTCGATTACTGACATTTTAAGCTTCGTCAATTCATTGGTACAATCTGAGTCGAGCTCTTTGGGATTCAGTCACAATATTTAAACATCTTTGATCACATTTTAATCATGTCTTCTCCCCCTCAAAAATAGCATATCGTGATATTTTTGATATCAACTGATTGAGAAAAAGCTTTTGGAGAGAAACACGGATTTGTTTTTGCATGATTTCGGAACATTTTTGTGTTTGTACTCCCCCTTAATGATAGCACATTTAAAATCAATTAAGGGTTTTGAGGGAGTTATCTTGAGCACTCATTTTGAGAGATTTTGAGAAATCTTTTGAACAATCTTGAAAAAGTGCTCAAGAATTCTTGTTTCGAAAACGAGTTTATGCTTGAAGTCTTTTTCGTTTGTTTAGACTCGAACATTTTGAAAAAGATTTCATCATTGAACGTACGAGTCCTTGATTTGAAAATAATCAGAAGTCATCATTTTAAGCCCGGGTTTCGTACTGAAGTTTACGAAATCCATAGGGAAGAAACTTTTGAGAAACGACATGTTTTAGAAAAACATTTTAAAGAACTCCCGTTCAAGCATATGTACATGTCTGTATCATTGTTGAATGACTGTAACACCCCGACCCGATAAGGGTAGAAGTATTACATTACAGTGACATATCAGAACAAACACAAGCATATGATTCATACATACAAAGAAATTCAGGGATTACAATTGAAAATCTGAAACTACAAGGTTACAAAACAATAAATACTATGTCTAATAAAGTGAAACTTCATCTGATCGTCTCTAGTCCAAAGCATAGTCTTCTAAGTCCAGTCACACTCTCTTCCCATAACCCAGCTTCCTACTAAAACCTGCCGCAGGAAAAGGAAATGCGGCTGAGCTTAAAAAGCCCAGTGAACAGATACATATACAAAGCAATGATAATGAAACAGAACTGAAATATAGTGCATTGGGGAAATAGAATAAGAAATAGATAAAAGAGTAATAGAATAGAAAGAAGAAAGGATAGTCATCTACCACGAGCCCAGAAACATATCATATCATATAAGCCGTCAATACCATAATTCTTCATAATCATATAGAGGGGAGTCCTCTCAGATAATCAGATAATATGAGGGGTGTCCTCATTCTTCAAATGGGTGGAGTAGCGAACTCCCAGAAATTGTGAAAGGCATGTATAGCACACAGTACCAGTCACCAGACAGATATCATAAACATAATCATAGTTAAATCCACTAAATAGATCAGATCTAGGATGCATCCATACGCCCCCGCAGAAATCATAGTGGCCATAACAAATCATATCATAAAGCGCGCATATCATATAACAGAAAGGGGACGGTGTAGCCAAATCACTAGGGCCACACACTAGTCATGCCAGTGGTGCATCACAGACACGCCTATGGTACCTCCATAGGTAGGGAAAACAGAAATGGCTCGGGTATCAAACTAAGAGTCAGGTCTCATATCATACAAAAGGTCATATAGCAAAGGTGTATCTCAGAATCATATCAAAGGTTCATAATAGCAGTTCATAACAAAGGGTTCATATCAGAAATAGTATTCAAGGTCCAATCAGAGTTTATCAGGTCAAGGTTCATATTCAAAAATCAATTCATGGTTCAGTTCAAAAGTCCGTTTCAAAAGTTTCTATTAAAAGTCCAATTTAAATAATCTTTTAAAACAGTTTTCATAAAAATGGTCTTTCAAAATATAGGGTTCATGAAAGTTAAATAACCTTTCTTTTAAAAAGAAATTTAGCATCATTTATAAACATCTTTTCAAATCGGTTCTTCTCAACACATTTCCATGGCATAATTAAAAGGTTTTCATAGCATGGTTTCATAACGGAGGTCATATCAAGTGGGATCAACAGAGAAAGTTCAAGTAAAGGGGATCATAGCAATGGCATCAATTCGGGAACTAACGGATCAGAATATGAAAGAGATCATGAGAAACCTTTTGAGAAAGGTCAGAATATCTGTACCTCAATCGCCATCGAAATCATAACATACGTAAGCATATGGAAACACTCCTTCTTCAACGAATCTACACGAATTAATGATCGGCTTATTATTAATAACTTATTCAATTTAGATTTCTCATTTTAGCCGGCTTCCATTTTTAATAAGTTTTCCGAATTGGCAAGTTTCCATATTTAGTAAATTTCCCAAAATAGTCATTTAATACTTTAAAGTTCTAATTGACAATTAATAATATTTAAGGATTAAAGTGACAATTATAATAGTTTAGGGTTAATATGTCAATTTAGTAAGTTTAGGGTCAAAATATAATTCGTCAACATTAAATATTAAAAATGTGAAATAAAATTATTTTAAAGGCTGTACTATAATTTTATATTGAGGTGATAGTTTGACCCTGTCATTTCAAATTTATTAACGCACCCTCGACATTAAATTAGACCGTAACGACCCAAAATGCAATTCAACTACTCGCGCACACCCTCGTCACATTTTAATTCAACGTACTCTCGTCACATATTGTTAATCCAAACGCACCCTTTTATTCTTAAACAAAATACCCTCGTAAATCAGATAGCAACCACACCTTTTTTTTTTTATTCGAAATACACAACCCTTGTTTACATTACTTCCAAAAGAAAAAAAAACATGCAACCCTTTTTCTTTTTATTATAAGTCAACAAAACAAAACACTAGGTCCCATTGCATCATATGTGTACGCATGAATCAAAGAAGAAAACATAGTATGCATGCCGCTTTGTATATATAAATACATGTATAAGATTTTTATGTGAGTCTTTAGTTCTCATTTTTTTTATCCATTCGATTCATGACCAGAACCCAAAAACAACCTGTACACTTTTTATTATTTCATGTAACAAAATATATATATCGAAAGTTCTTATCTCATTATATTCGATCCAAACAAAGTCCATAATTTCATAAATATGTATAGGTATAGATTGATTCATACAGTTAACATATATAATATTTTATGTGATGATAACATATGGTTTCATGTGAGTTATAGTGTACGCATGTTTCTTCCTTTTCTTTTCTTATTAGTCGATCACAGGAATCACAAAACATGAAATAAAACATTTACATGATATCAAATGGAAAGGAAATAAAGAGCAAGGAAAAAGGGTGTTACCCCTTTTGAGTGAGCCTGAACAAAAACACAACAGAACAAGGACGCTAGATCAACCAACGAAAGAAATCGAGCAAAACACAACCCCTATTCGAACCTCCTTTATCACCCTTGTACCACTCCTTGTTACGTGAGAACTGATGGAGGAAAACAGGCAGCCGACTAGTAGTTTTTTTTTTTTTTTTTGTTAGGTTTTATGTGTGTTGAGAGTTTGTGAGATGCCGTTTTATTTTTGTGAGGCTAAGGAGGAAAGTGGAGCGTATATAATGAATAGAGAATCAAGATTTCCGAAATTGAGGGGATCCTTAACCTTGTAATCGTTATCTCCAGGAAAGCAATGGGATGGGCCAAATTTGCATGCTTCTTTTAAGTATTAAGGCCCAAGATTAGTTATTAGTATGTTGTGATTAAATTTGGCCCAACAAGTACTAGGAAACGTGTAGATGTACTTAGATGTAGTTTTGTGATTCGAAAATAAGTATTTACTTAGATTTCCATGCATTGTTTAAATAATCTTGTGAAAGTTTTAGGATATTTAGTAACTTAGGTTTTGTTATATGATGATCTTAAAGATTTAAAATTAGAGGGGCATTTTAGGTATTTCAAATGTTTGAGATTTTAGGGTTTTACAACTCTTCCCTTCTAAAAAGAAAATTTCGTCCGCGAAATTGAGGCAGAAAGATCAGATGGAAAAGGATCAAATCATAGAAAACATGAAGGTGACAGATACGCTTAACTATTCATATTCTCAGATAGTCTCTTCTTCCAAATACTTTTCCAAGGTATTCTCACAAACAGACAGATTCTTATTTCTCAGAATTCAGAAATCTCATACCTTACTCATAGCAGATCATAGTGGAACAGATTCAACAGATGCGGAACATATAGATAGTAGGAAAATATATGAACAGGAAATAGATTGGTCGGCAGAATCAAATGGCAGAAAGCTCTACAATGGAACCTAAGATTCTTATCAGAAGCTCAGAGAATAACAAGCTTACGTCAGGTATCAAAACTTATCAAGTCGTATAACGTTGAAAGCGGATTGAACACATAAGCAGAACAAACCTAAGCTATATCGAATACAATCACCTTAATCAGATGCCAGAATTCTAAAACTTCTGAGGCACTTCTTAAAATGTCATATGCCCACCATAAGTGCACGTTATATGATGTAAGTATTATCACGTTGGCCAGGCGTCATAATACTGGCATCATATACATATGCCCTCATGATGATCATACTTTATCTCAAGTCGTGAACACCCAAACTTATTTAAATCCACCTAGTCCACCTACAGTCTCAGAGGTCACCAAAATCAAACAACATAACTAAGAGAACGAAATTACTCGAAGAGTAACGGAGATCCGAGAATGTCATTCAAAATTAAGGTACGGCATCAGTAACGTCAATTCTTTACAGCATCATCTCGTCTAAACACACTGTCCGCTTCCAAATCCGTCCACTCATTTACAAATTTCAAAATTTCTTCCAAGTTGGAGTAGTCTGTTTATTCTTGTCCGTCTTACCTCATGATTAAGAGAATTTAAAATTCGAGTCTGGTTCCTCAAGCCTTCAGCAACTCTTCTTGGTACTATGGCGTCGTAGCGGCAGTCTCTGACACGATCACTGTGCATCCCTCCATCCGCAGGTCTGCTTCTGCTCTCAATTCATCTTAGTACAACTAAAATGAATAGAGAAATAAGACTGTGTTTCTTCGACAGGTCTTCTAACATAGCTCCAGGTTTTAAGGTACATGATGTTGTTGTCGACTCCAGGTTGTGTGTTGAATGGTTCGTCTTCTTTGGTCTGGTTGTCTTGGTGCCCAAACTAAAATCTTCACGTGTTGCGTGATGCATGATTGAGCACTATCCTAGTTCCTCACTTCTTCTTGTATGCTTCTTCCATGGTAATGCTTGTCGCAACCATCTTCTACGACTCTTCCACCAAGTTTCTAACTCCGATAACGATCTTCGATCTTGGTCCTTCTTGTGAAAGCTCTGTCTTTACATTATACAGGGTAGTGTTGTCTATTATGCTTTCTGAACGTCAATCAAATTTCTCTTCCAGAACAAAGGGTCGTCCCACCAATAATCTTTATGTTCTTCTTTCGTTTTAGAACACAACACAATGTCATACTATGACAATTTGTCCAAAACACGCGAAAAACATGATTATTCTAGCCAACACCATTGGCATCATTCAAGTTCATAAATGTTATAACGAGTGCAAAGGCAACTTCAGAAATCATCTCAGGGAATTTTCATATCGCCTTCTTTCTTCTTCAGGAACTGAAATACTTCCCAAAGGTTACTCTCGGTTAGTTAACCCCCTTCTTAGAAGTTTTTGTGGTTGCTTCTTCAGTCCTTCAAATCTAAAATGATGCAATCAGACGCGGAGTTTCAAAAGAAGACCAAATTAATTATTGATACGCGGAAACAGATAATGATTAGTGATAGTGGTACGTTTAAGTTCACGATAGTCGATACGTCATCGCATACTTCTCTCGTTCTTATTCATAAACAAACAAGAGCATCTAAAGAGAATCACCAAGGTTAAAAATCATATTCCATCAGCTCCTTCAATCTCTCAACTTCTATGGCACCATGGTTTCTTCACTGATATCAGTTCAATGTCCACTCTACTTCTTAAGCAGGAAGGAGTACCAAAAGGTTCATCAGAGAATACCGGAAAATCTTCGTATGACAAAATATTTCCCAATAGTAGAACTTTCCAAGGGTTGATAATAATGGTTTTCAGGACAACTTGGTAATCACATGAGTTTGGAGTAGGTGTTTCCATAGTGACAGAAATTTTAGCAGATGTAGAGAGTCATCATAATGGAATCGGGTGAAGCAGATTTTTAAGGTCACATTTCAGATATGGTAGTCTATGGTATCTTCACGAATAGCCATTCAGTCCAAAAGACCGTACAATCAGACATCTCAAAGTCAAAGGATTCATAGAGTGAATACAGTCGTCAAGTCATACAGATAGTTCATATATCAGAGTCAAGTACATGGTTCAACAAAAATGTTGGGATGGATAAACGAACAGTTCAACGTGTGGGAATTTCGTTTAGCTTCTTAGCATAAGTAGCAGGTAGGATGTGTATCATTGGTAATACGAATATCGTATAATCGTCAATTGTGAGAGGTACAGAATCTCAGTTATCAGCATCATCATGCTTAGTTAACAAATCTATATAGAGATAGTATTTACATCATACCCTTCCAAAGGAAACGGTTGGCAGAACAAGGTTCATCATTCAAAGAGAGGAAACAAAACTTCTCATATTTGTGGTTCATAATTACCAGAGTTCTCATAGGGGTAGTAATGGATCATACAGAGTTAAGTAGTATCGGGTGGTACATTCATACCCATCATAAGTAATGAATTCACAGAATGTGTCGAACACATTGTGGTTGAATGACCTACGATGTGGTCGAAAAGGTGTCAAACAGCTTATCAAACAAATCGGAGGCGGAGATCAAAATCTGAAGGTGGAACTTAAATGTGTAAGGTATCCAGGTAGCTTTCCGAGGTATTCCCAACTTACTTGGTTACTAAGCTTAAGTTGCAAAACTTCTAACTTCTGAAGCAAGGGCCCTTATAAGGCTTATATCTAAGAACAAAGGCACGATCAGATTGATGCGGAAGCAAATGATACTTACATGAATGTCTTAGTCTACCCATTCCTCGCCGGTAATAACTTGGGTTCCTATGGGGAATCCTAAGGTAAAGTTCCAAAGGTTGTCTTATGAGCGCCTACAGGGAAACTTAGGGGTCCAAACTTCACAGGTCAAGGGTAAATGTATTACGAATCGCAACCTGGCTCTGATACCATAATTGTAACACCCCGACCCGATAAGGGTAGAAGTATTACATTACAGTGACATATCAGAACAAACACAAGCATATGATTCATACATACAAAGAAATTCAGGGATTACAATTGAAAATCTGAAACTACAAGGTTACAAAACAATAAATACTATGTCTAATAAAGTGAAACTTCATCTGATCGTCTCTAGTCCAAAGCATAGTCTTCTAAGTCCAGTCACACTCTCTTCCCATAACCCAGCTTCCTACTAAAACCTGCCGCAGGAAAAGGAAATGCGGCTGAGCTTAAAAAGCCCAGTGAACAGATACATATACAAAGCAATGATAATGAAACAGAACTGAAATATAGTGCATTGGGGAAATAGAATAAGAAATAGATAAAAGAGTAATAGAATAGAAAGAAGAAAGGATAGTCATCTACCACGAGCCCAGAAACATATCATATCATATAAGCCGTCAATACCATAATTCTTCATAATCATATAGAGGGGAGTCCTCTCAGATAATCAGATAATATGAGGGGTGTCCTCATTCTTCAAATGGGTGGAGTAGCGAACTCCCAGAAATTGTGAAAGGCATGTATAGCACACAGTACCAGTCACCAGACAGATATCATAAACATAATCATAGTTAAATCCACTAAATAGATCAGATCTAGGATGCATCCATACGCCCCCGCAGAAATCATAGTGGCCATAACAAATCATATCATAAAGCGCGCATATCATATAACAGAAAGGGGACGGTGTAGCCAAATCACTAGGGCCACACACTAGTCATGCCAGTGGTGCATCACAGACACGCCTATGGTACCTCCATAGGTAGGGAAAACAGAAATGGCTCGGGTATCAAACTAAGAGTCAGGTCTCATATCATACAAAAGGTCATATAGCAAAGGTGTATCTCAGAATCATATCAAAGGTTCATAATAGCAGTTCATAACAAAGGGTTCATATCAGAAATAGTATTCAAGGTCCAATCAGAGTTTATCAGGTCAAGGTTCATATTCAAAAATCAATTCATGGTTCAGTTCAAAAGTCCGTTTCAAAAGTTTCTATTAAAAGTCCAATTTAAATAATCTTTTAAAACAGTTTTCATAAAAATGGTCTTTCAAAATATAGGGTTCATGAAAGTTAAATAACCTTTCTTTTAAAAAGAAATTTAGCATCATTTATAAACATCTTTTCAAATCGGTTCTTCTCAACACATTTCCATGGCATAATTAAAAGGTTTTCATAGCATGGTTTCATAACGGAGGTCATATCAAGTGGGATCAACAGAGAAAGTTCAAGTAAAGGGGATCATAGCAATGGCATCAATTCGGGAACTAACGGATCAGAATATGAAAGAGATCATGAGAAACCTTTTGAGAAAGGTCAGAATATCTGTACCTCAATCGCCATCGAAATCATAACATACGTAAGCATATGGAAACACTCCTTCTTCAACGAATCTACACGAATTAATGATCGGCTTATTATTAATAACTTATTCAATTTAGATTTCTCATTTTAGCCGGCTTCCATTTTTAATAAGTTTTCCGAATTGGCAAGTTTCCATATTTAGTAAATTTCCCAAAATAGTCATTTAATACTTTAAAGTTCTAATTGACAATTAATAATATTTAAGGATTAAAGTGACAATTATAATAGTTTAGGGTTAATATGTCAATTTAGTAAGTTTAGGGTCAAAATATAATTCGTCAACATTAAATATTAAAAATGTGAAATAAAATTATTTTAAAGGCTGTACTATAATTTTATATTGAGGTGATAGTTTGACCCTGTCATTTCAAATTTATTAACGCACCCTCGACATTAAATTAGACCGTAACGACCCAAAATGCAATTCAACTACTCGCGCACACCCTCGTCACATTTTAATTCAACGTACTCTCGTCACATATTGTTAATCCAAACGCACCCTTTTATTCTTAAACAAAATACCCTCGTAAATCAGATAGCAACCACACCTTTTTTTTTTATTCGAAATACACAACCCTTGTTTACATTACTTCCAAAAGAAAAAAAAACATGCAACCCTTTTTCTTTTTATTATAAGTCAACAAAACAAAACACTAGGTCCCATTGCATCATATGTGTACGCATGAATCAAAGAAGAAAACATAGTATGCATGCCGCTTTGTATATATAAATACATGTATAAGATTTTTATGTGAGTCTTTAGTTCTCATTTTTTTTATCCATTCGATTCATGACCAGAACCCAAAAACAACCTGTACACTTTTTATTATTTCATGTAACAAAATATATATATCGAAAGTTCTTATCTCATTATATTCGATCCAAACAAAGTCCATAATTTCATAAATATGTATAGGTATAGATTGATTCATACAGTTAACATATATAATATTTTATGTGATGATAACATATGGTTTCATGTGAGTTATAGTGTACGCATGTTTCTTCCTTTTCTTTTCTTATTAGTCGATCACAGGAATCACAAAACATGAAATAAAACATTTACATGATATCAAATGGAAAGGAAATAAAGAGCAAGGAAAAAGGGTGTTACCCCTTTTGAGTGAGCCTGAACAAAAACACAACAGAACAAGGACGCTAGATCAACCAACGAAAGAAATCGAGCAAAACACAACCCCTATTCGAACCTCCTTTATCACCCTTGTACCACTCCTTGTTACGTGAGAACTGATGGAGGAAAACAGGCAGCCGACTAGTAGTTTTTTTTTTTTTTTTTGTTAGGTTTTATGTGTGTTGAGAGTTTGTGAGATGCCGTTTTATTTTTGTGAGGCTAAGGAGGAAAGTGGAGCGTATATAATGAATAGAGAATCAAGATTTCCGAAATTGAGGGGATCCTTAACCTTGTAATCGTTATCTCCAGGAAAGCAATGGGATGGGCCAAATTTGCATGCTTCTTTTAAGTATTAAGGCCCAAGATTAGTTATTAGTATGTTGTGATTAAATTTGGCCCAACAAGTACTAGGAAACGTGTAGATGTACTTAGATGTAGTTTTGTGATTCGAAAATAAGTATTTACTTAGATTTCCATGCATTGTTTAAATAATCTTGTGAAAGTTTTAGGATATTTAGTAACTTAGGTTTTGTTATATGATGATCTTAAAGATTTAAAATTAGAGGGGCATTTTAGGTATTTCAAATGTTTGAGATTTTAGGGTTTTACAATGACATTTCTAGAAATGTACAGAATATTGATTTATACGAGAGACATGTCGTGAGAAGAATATTTTTGGATTTATTATTTTATATTGTTTTTGTATTTTTTGAAAATTTTATATTTTTGTATTTTGTTTTTGTTGGTTTTTCAAATTTTGTATTTTGTTTTTTCAAAAAATATTTACAGCGAAGCAATTTTGAAAACATTTTTCAAGAAGATTCGAGAAGACGGTCTAACTCCTCAGGGGTTAGGCTACGCATGCCAATTCGTCGAACTAAATCGTCATACCTTTCTTTTGGAAGGGCTTTAGTAAATAGATCGGCGAGTTGGTAATCAGTCTTAACGAAAAATAATTCAACAGTACCCTCTTCTATGTGCTCTTTGATGAAATGGTAGCGGACTTTGATATGCTTTGTCTTTGAGTGTTGTACGGGATTGCACGAGATGGCTATGGCATTTTTTGAGTCACAATACATAGGTGTTCTGTCAAAAGTAAAGCCATAATCTGTGAGTTGTGTCCGCATCCAAAGAACTTGGGCACAACACGCAGATATAGACACATACTCGGCTTCGGCAGTTGATAGTGCAGTACAATCCTGTTTCTTTGGCGACCAGCTTACTAGCTTTTCACCCAAAAATTGTGCTCCACCAGATGTACTCTTTGCTGAAACTTGATCATCGGCATGGTCGGCATCTGAAAATGCTGTTAGTTTAAATCCCGAATCCTTCGGATACCAAAGTCCCATGTTAATGGTGCTTCATAGGTACCGAAAGATCCGTTTAACCTCTTTGAGGCGTTGTTCGGTAGGCTTTGCCTGAAACAGTGCTAACAAACAAACAGCAAATTGAATATCGGGTCGACTACCAGTTAGGTACATGAGAGAACCGATCATGCTTCGATATTTCTTCGGATCGATGGGTTTCCCAAACAAATCAACACCTATTTTTGGTGAAGTGACCATTGGTGTACCATCATAATCACAGTTTTCCATTCCATGTTTTTTCAAAATCTCTATTGTATATTTAGCTTGATTGATAAAAATACCACGAGGGGATTGATGTATTTGTAAACCAAGAAAGAATTTTAGTTCCCCCATCATGGACATTTCAAATTTGCTTTTCATGAGATTTTCAAAATGTTTTGAATGGTTAGGATTGGTTGATCCAAAAATAATGTCGTCCACGTAAATTTGAACGATCAAAATGTCATCTTTGAATTTTTTGGTAAACAAGGTGTCATCAACCGTTCCTTTGGTGAAATTGTTTTTGAGCAAGAAAGAAGATAGTTCGTCATACCACGCTCTTGGAGCTTGTTTTAAACCATAAATGGCTTTCTTAAGCTTGTAGACGTAATCTGGATGTTCTTTGTCAACGAATCCTTCTGGCTGACACACATACACTTCTTCTTTCAGAGTTCCATTCAAGAAAGCTGTCTTAATGTCCATCTGATAGACTGTGATATTTTTGTGAGCTGCATAGGCTAAGAAAATCTGAACTGCTTCAAGTCTAGCTACAGGCGCGAATGATTCCTCGAAATCTATCCCTTCTTCTTGTGGATAACCTTTATCCATGAGACGAGCTTTGTTGCGAATAACAGTCATTTCCTCATCCAGTTTGTTCTTCCATAACCACTTGAGATCAAGAACACGTATATCAAGTGGTCGTTTAACAAGTTCCCAACTATCATGTAACTGGTATTAAAGAATTTCCTCCTGCATTGCTTCTATCCAAGGGTTTTCTACCATTGCTTCCCGAATGTTCTTTGGTTCTTTGAGGCTGATTGAGCAAATGTAAATGCATAATTCGAGATCGGTGGCAAGTTGTCTCCTCGTTTGAACTGGCTTTGAAGGTTCACCAATAACATGTTCTATTGGATGGTCTTTTGTAAACGTAGAAGGGTACCTTGGGTTTAACGAATGTGTGTTAGATGGTTCTTGTAACCTTGAAGAAGATTCAGCAGAGTCTGTTGCAAATGGGTTTTCAAATATTTCTTCTTCTAACTCAACATCGTTTGAATTATTTGTTGGTTTTTCTTGAAAAATTGTGTTTTGGTTTTGCTCGTCAACTCTTGGTTGAACAGTTTCAATAACTGGAGTTACTGGAGTAGATGTAGATGATGTTGATGTAGTTGGTGCTTCAGCTTCGATTGTGGTAGATGCACCTTATGATGGTGGTGGTGGTTGATGGTTTTGAGCGGGTGCAGCGGAATGTTGTTGAGATGCATTTGTCGAAGTTCCACCATAGTATTCATCAAACATTAACTCGAAGAAATTTTCCAGTTCTTGTTCTGAAGGTTTTTCCGTGTTTGTTGAATGAGCTCCTTGAGGCACGAGTCCTGAACTGATGTGTCCAGAAGTCTGCTGGTTTGGTGCGGGTCCTAATCTGTTTTGATTAGAAGCCATCGGATTAAGCGCGGGTTCCAGAGCGAGTCTCTCAGAAGCCATTTGTGAAATCTCGTCAAACTTCACATTCATCATCTCCATTATCCTTTTTGTTCTTCTATTATACACCCTAAATGCCCTCGAGTTTTCTGAGTATCCAATAAAGATTCCAATATCACCCTTAGCTTTCAACTTTCCTAGATCTTCTCTATCATTTGTTGGATAGCACAAAGCGCCAAACACGTGAAGGTAAGAGATGTCAGGTATGGTTGTTCACTAGCTCAAATGGGGTTTTATTGAATCTTGGATGTACTAGGGATTGGTTTTGAGTGAAACAAGCAGTGGCAACAGCATCAGCCCATAAGAATAGTGGTGCACTAGAATAAATCAGCATTGTGCGAGCAGCTTCCACAAGAGTTCGATTTCTTCTTTCAACTACCCCATTCTGCTGTGGAGTTCTAACAACTGATGTTTGGTGAGTGATTCCCACATCTTCAAAGTAGGTTCTTAACTCCTGATTTGTGAATTTTGTTCCATTATTTGTTCTTACAATCCTTACTGGAGCTTGAAGTAGAACTTGGATACGCTTCAGAAAGGTGATGATGGTACCTGGTGCTTCGTCTTTTGACCTCAGAAACTTTACCCATGTATATCTTGAATAATCATCAACAATAACAAGAATATACTTCTTTCCATTAATGCTTTCAACTCTCATTGGGCCACATAAGTCCATGTGCAACATATGTAACCTTGCTTCCGAACTAGGTACGGTTTTGGGTTTATATGATGCCCTTTTGCTTTTTCCTTGTTCGCATGATGGACATAGGTGATCCTTGGTGTATTTGACCTTAGGAAGTCCGGTGACGATGTTATCTTTGGCTAACTTCTTGATGGTGTCGAAATTGAGATGGGATAATCTTCTGTGCCACAGCCAGGACTTAGTTTCGGTTGCCCTTGTCATAAGACAAATTGGTGATGTAGAAGCCATTTGGTTGATGTCGATAGCATACAAGTTTGTACCACAATTACCAGTTAAGAGATCATCACCAACCAAATTTCTAATAAAAACCGTGTTTCTCCTGAATGCAACTTCTAAATCTGCATCACAAAACTGCCCAACTGAAAACAAATTGTGTCCCAACCCTTCGACGTAGTAAACTCGAGTGATTAAAAAATTCCTAAACCGAAGATCTCCATAACCCTGAATAGCTGTTACATGATCATTTCCAAAGCGTATAGTTCCTATGAATTTCCAGACGAAATTGATCAGCAGCTTTAAATTCCCGATCATGTGCTTGGAGCAACCCGATTCGAAGATCCAAAGACATATTTCGATAACCTGCCAAGAACAGAGGAGTTTGTATTTGGAAACCATTTTAAATTTGGTTCCATGGGGTTAGGAGTAAATTCCAAATCACACACATCAAAGGTTGCTACATGTTTATTTTGAACAACTTCCAATTTGCCATTCTGGAGAATGAACTCTATACCCGTTGGTATCCACATACAAAACTTAAGGTAGTTCCTAGGCATTCGTCTACTAGTGGTAGACCTAAAGCGTGCAACTAATCTTTCTATAGATCTAGATCTAGCACTAGTTCCCTTTGGAACATACTTCTGTTCAGGCGTAACATTCACATTCTTAGAAACACATTCATCATGAACATCATTAATTAAATATTTCATGCATATTAAACAAACAGAGTCATTACATGCATTAGAACCAGTACTTTCGACATTACATTCAGATGAATTATGTTTCTTATTACAAAGCGATAAATTCCTAGGGTGTTCTTCTACTTCTTCAACTTTATTCTTGCTACTACTCGTAGAGGCAGACGAGACTCTATAGTTCCTTGTATTGCTCCTAGGCTTTAGTCTGCTGCTCCTAGAGGTGCTTTCTAATCCTGTAGAAGATAAGGCACACGCATTAGGATTTATATTGTTGTCCTTTTTAGCATCACTAGACTCTTTAGAATTATCCTTTTTGCACGCATTTGTCTTAGATGTTGAGGAAGACGCACTAGTGGGACTAATCCTAAAAAAGCCAGGTGCTATCACTTATGTATCGACAACCGCTTTTCCTTTATCAACAATCTTATCATTATCACATTGCTTGGGCAAGGGTGTTGGAGTGACTCGTTTTGTCAAATCCTTTTGTTCATCAACTTTTGGAACAAACCGTGAAATTGACATTTTTTGTTTGTTAACTGTGTTTGAAACATTTGGTTTCTCCGAAGTCGATGGTTTTGCAAACTTAGTTTCCTCACCCTTCCCTTTTTTACTTTCAAGCTGAGCCCTCAAAAGATCATTTTGCTCTTTCATGTTCTTGAAGGCACGCTCATACGACAGTTTGTCATACTTGCATTCTTCGGTTTTTCGATCAAGTTGTTTAAAATATGACACATTTTCTTTTTCAAGTTTAATAAGAGCATTTTCATATTTTGAAACAATTTCGGAGGTGATGAGTGTGTAAATACTCATCATTTTTAGTCAAATCTGAACTGCAAAATGTTTAAAAACACTCAAAAACGCACCAAAATACGAAGAAAATCCCAAAGATCGTGTTTTATATGTTTCTGATGCAAAACGAGTGAAAACAAACGAAAAACGAACAAAATTTGCATAATTGGTAGTTTCAGTCCCCCAACTTTCAAAATTTGACAAAACTAGTCCCTAAGCATTTATTTCAAAGAAAAGTCAAACCAAGCTCTTTAAAAAGTCAAAATAAATCACAAATGATCTTTGGGTAAAAACTTTTGGAAAATTACACATTTGGTCCCTGTACTTTGGCAAACTAGCAATTTTGGTCCTTAGTGTTTCAAATTTGGAAAAATTGTGTTTTTGGTCCTTTGGTTTATCTAACTTGACAGGATTGACCCTTGGTTGATGTTTGAAAGATTGGCAGATGTGGTCCTCAAAAATCAGAATAATACAAATTTGGTCCTTGTGTTGTCTACATTAATCAAACGGACCCTTGATATTATAACACAAAAAATTACCAGCCCACCATCATACCAATCCAAACACCAATCCACACACAAGTCCAAAACCCTCCCAAGGCCCAAAACCAATTCCCAAGCCCACACCTTTTTTTCACCTAATATTAAAAACGAAAAAACAAATAAAAAAGCCATATCAGTCAAACACAGGTCAAACATAATTCCATCCCTTTCATCCCCTTCCCCCCCCCCCCCCCCCCCGTGACCTACATCCCTCCAAACACAACCATCACCATCCTCCCTTCACTGTCATACCTTGTCCTCCCCTCCATTCCCCAATCCCACTATCTTCATAAATTACTCACAATCCTGTACCTACCACCAGGCCACGTTGGCAATCCACAACTGTTTTGGCGCCAAGACTGAGTTCAAAGGCTAGGATTAAGTTGAAGACAATCGGAAGGCTGGGATTTGATCACAAGGTCCCAGGAAGTGTTGTGGATGCCCTAATTCCATAATATGAAGATAAGAAGGCAAAATGTGTACCTACCACATTCTTAGTATAAATAGGATCATTGTAAGCCATCATGAGGCATCCCATTTTCTTCTTTGTATCTGTCTGTTTTTTCAATTGTAGCTTAACATTTCAAGTTTAATGAAAATCTTCTTTGAGTAATTTAAATTTCGTGTTAAAATTCTAAGTTTCCTTGTTTTTCAGTTTGAATATTTTTCATTTGTTTCCAAATCTCATCTAAGTATTGTTAAAGTTTATGTGAAATCAAAACAAAGTTGAAAGTCAGAAAAAGAAAAGAAAAAGGGGAACTAAGAAACTCAGAAAAAAAGGAAAAAGAAAAATAAAAATAAGAATTAAAAGAAGTGAAATTAGCAGTAGCAGAAATCAAGATTATGGAATGATGGAATATGGGTTAAATCTCATGGGAGACACTTAGGTTGCTCTTTGTTCATGGTTCTCAGAATTTTCATTGCTCTGGATGACAAGTAGGTCCTATTTATCTATGTTAGTTATAATAGAAAGTATAAATTGTTTTATTTGCTTGCTTGATTAGGTTTAGTTTGCTGATATTTAGCTTAATTAGTTGATTGGTATTAGTGTTTTATAGATTTATTCTTTAGTTTTTGAAAACAGTTCTATATAGGGGTGTTTGGATCAAGCTTAACCACTGTGTTATTGTTGTTAATTTGGAATAGGCCTAGTTTGTTCAGCAACCTCAGTCCTATTGTAGGCCAAATTAATCTTAGATATAGTAAAATCCCAGCTCAAGTCAAAATCCACCCTCAAACCACCCAACAGCTTAACTGTTGGTAAGTTAAGGTTTCCATCCCTTGAAATCATCTCCAAGCTAGTTTAGGATGATAGGATAGACTTTAATTTTCTTAAACAAACATCATACAGATAACAGTGATCAGTTAAAAGTCATAAAAGTTAGCTGGGATGAAAAATCATAAAAGTCAAACTCATACTTAAGTAGAAAAACCAATATTTCCAAGAATTATCAGGAATTTTGTGTTAGGATTTAAGGTGTGAAATTTCTTGACCACAAAGTGTCATAGCTAAACTCTGGAATCCCATGGGTGCCTTATTTTTGTGATTTTTCTTGTGGAACATATACTTGCCTAAACAGGCCTGCAGGGAGAGTTGCATCCCCTGCACCAAACTTTTGTTCTCTGACCCATTTTCCCTAGGAACTTAGCTTGATCAATTCTGGGTTTAATCCCTGATAGTTAGTTGTTTTAGATACTCCCCTAGGTAGTGTTTAGGTGTTTGCTTTTAGTTTTCCCTAAGTCCTTATTTAGATTGCTCATTTGGTACTTATTTTGACCACTCTTGGGTCTGCCACTGCTGATACTACTTAAGCTTGAACTGAGCTTGCTGAGTCATCTTGTTGTTGATCCAATTTGTTGTTGTTACTGTTCTATATTGTTGTATAAGTTGTTTGAGCTTCTTGGCTTATTTGTGTGGTGGTAACTCTCAAAAGAGAAAAGAAGGATTTGAACAAAGCAAAATCAAAAATTCAAATCTGTTAAGATTTTGAAAATGGAAATGAGATTTGTTTGAACGTGTTTGTTAAAAATCTATTTTCAAAAGTTATATCGTGTCTGTGTTTAAGTGTTTGAAAAAGAAAAAAAAAAACTAAAAAAAATATAACTGGCAAAAAGTGCAAGAGGTGGGATTCGAACCCTGGACCTCCTGCAACTCAAGCATACATAACATACCACGCAACACCACTTGCCCTTGGGTCTTATTTCAGTTGTAGTATGCAAAGTTTAATATGTAACCATTCTTTTTATTTTGCCAAATTAAGCTTCTCAGTTTTAGCTAGCTTAGTTTCTGCTTATTTTGAACTGTGCACCACCCTTTTTATATTTTTCTTAGATTAATTTTACCTTGTTTTATTTGCCAAAAAAATCTCAGATTTTTAGAAATAGCCTAGTATTTATTATAATTTAATTAGAGTTAATTAGTTTTAAATTTGTAATAAATAGGATTTTTAATGAAAAATTAATTTTCTTTTTTCTAAAATTTTCTTTTGTCTTTTAGTACGTTAGAAAATTAATTAGAAACCCGTAGGACCTTTGTAGCTCAAAATTCGCGTTTTATTTTGCGAACTCACGTAATTTTTAAATAAACGCCACGTTTTTAATTTAGTTTGCGTTTTAGGATTCCCGATACCTAATTATGTTTTCCCGTAGTGTTTTATGATTTCATTAGTTTGTTAGTTGCCTTAGGTTAATTCATTTTCATCTTCGTTCGTTAATTTTCCAATTTCGTTAATTTAACATATCGTAAAACCAAATAACCTTTCCAATCATTCAATTTTAATCCCAATCTCATTCGAAGCTTTCCATTCACACCTCGTTGGGGTACGACCCGGGAAACCACTTCCCGGTTTCACAATTTAAATATCACTTTCACAAGTTTTGCGAGGTAATCTTTTTCCTAAAAGGTTTACTCGTATTACTTCACGTCTATTTGTCTCACGATAAATTAGACTTCACGTTTGTTGATATTTTGATAATTGTTGTTTGCACACACCACAACACAAGGAATCAAATGGCGCTGCTGCCGGGGAGGCTGTGTGTCGAAAGTCTCGATAAGGTTTTTACGATTAGTCTCGTAGAACCTTCGCAAGAAGTTACGTTTTCATAAAACTTATAAAAAACCAAAAATATTTTTCTTTTGTTTCTATATATGTATTATATCTATAAAAGATAAGAAAAACACAAAAAGATTTTCCCGTTTCTTTGTTTAATAATAACAACATTAAAATCTTACCACCGCAAACCAAGGCAGAACACCTACCAACTGGGGGTGTGACCATAATAAGTTCCCAAACCAAAGATCAAAACTTGCCTTTGTATCACTTGCGTTTTGGAAAACTTTTAAACGAGAAACATACTTTAAGAGGAGTCGAAACGGTATGTGGCGATCCAACGAACTTCGCCCAGTGAGAGATCCATTCTTCTCTCCCGCTCCTTTGTGTGTTTTTCTTTAGAAGTCGACCTTGCGTTCTTGATTATTGGTTTAAGTTCCTTTGCAATCGCTTAATAATATTCCAAGAAGAAGGCGTAATCGACGACGTACCAATCGAATAGTCAAACCCGAGATTTGTACTATTCCCATCATGGCGGCTGAGCCCACTATCAATGAGCTTCTCCAAGCACCCATCGAGGGTTACGGAGATGTTATCATCATTCCAGCCATCGTGGCTGACAATTTCGAGCTTAAGACAGGGTTGATAAACTTAGTCACCTCGCGTCAATTCTATGGTTTTGAGAGGGACGATCCTCAAGATCACATTCGATGGTTTAACAAAATCACGTCCACCATCAAATGCAAAAATGTCCCTGAGGAAGCTTTCAAACTTCTTCTCTTCCCGTTTTCCCTCGATGGGGCTGCCAAAAATTGGCTAGACAAACAACCCCCTCGATCGATTGAAACATGGGAAGATTTGGTTAAGAAGTTCGTGAATGAATTCTTTCCTCCTTCTAAAACCACAACCCTCAAGAATGAGATCATGAAATTCACGCAGAAGTTCGATGAATCATTCGGTAAGGCATAGGACCGTTATAAGGACATGCTTTGTAAATGTCCTCATCATGGTTTCTCCGAGTTAATGCAACTCGACACTTTCTATAATGGTGTGAGCCAAGTCGATCAAGACTCTCTTAATGCCTCCGCGGGAGGTAACTTCTTGAATCGAACCACCAAAGATGCTTTGATGATCATTGAAAATAAATCTAAGGTCCGCATTCCACAAAGCAAATCGGTTGTTTCCCAAGTTAATGTTGTTCCTTCTTCCTCATCACCCGTGGCTCAATCTAGCACCGATGCTAGACTTGAAAAGCTCACGGAAGCTATTCATGCTTTGGTTCTCACCAAAACAAAGAAAGTTTCTTCTCAACCTGCTGAAGTAAAAAAGGTTGACGTTTGTGTTACTTGTGGTGGTCCACACGCATACTACAATTGTACTGCCACCGATGGCAATCCATTTGAAATTAATGCGATAGCCGGTAGTTCCAATCAAGGAGGTAACCAATACCATCCTCAAATGGAACCAAATTACCGTGCTAACAATCAAAGTGGTCCACCCGGTTTTTCTCAACCCAATAATCCAAATCGATTCAATCAAAATCAACAACAAAGAAATCCGAATGTTCAAAACCAATTTCAGACCTCTATGAATCAATTTCATAATCAAGGGGGAAATTACAATCAACGTTCTCAAAATCAAGGAAACTTGAATAGAAACCAAGGTTATGGTAATTTCAATCAAGGAAACAATTTTCATGGTAACCAAATCCATGGAAATTTTCAAAATCAAGGTTTCAATCAAAACAATCGAGCTCAAAATTTTTCTCATCAAAACCAAGCCGTTGTTCAAAATCAATCATCAACCGATGAGTTATTGAAACAATTTATGAAAGCTCAAGAAGAAACAAACAGGTTGTTGATCGGTCAAATTTCTGAACTAAAGAAGTCTTTAAATGATCGACCTTCGGGATCAGGAACGCTACCAAGCAATACGATCGCCAACCCGAAGGGCGATGTAAAGGCGATCACAACCCGTAGTGGTGTTTCTTATGATGGACCCGCGATTCCTACTACCTCGTCTACTTCTCCTCCTAAGGTAGTGGAACGTGAACATGAGGCTACAAAGGGCAAAGTGCAAATTACTAGCCCACAAAGTACCGCACACGTCCACCCTCATGTTGTCCCAAAAACCAAATCCAAACCGGGAATTGTTTTTGAACCCTCGGAAAATCCCGTTCAACCAAAAGCTTCAATACCTTATCCTTCGCGTTTAAATGATCAAAGACTCCGTGAGCAAACTAATGATCAAATGAAGAAATTTCTTGAGATATTTCAAAAGTTACACTTCGACATTAGTTTCGCGGATGCTCTTCTCTATATGCCCAAGTTTGCTTCCACTTTCAAGAGTCTTTTAAGTAACAAAGAGAAATTGTTTGAACTCACTAAAACTCGTTTGAATGAAAATTGTTCGGCGGTGCTTCTAAAGAAACTCCCCGAAAAATTAGGAGACCCCGGAAAATTTCTCATTCCTTGTGATTTCTAAAAGCTAGAAGAGTGCTTCGCCTTGGCCGACCTTGGCGCTAGCATAAATCTCATGCCTTTCTCTATTTGGCAAAGCTTTCACTTCCCAAGCTTACACCAACACGAATGACTCTAGAATTAGAAACCCGATCGGTTACAATTCCGAAGGGTATTGCTGAAGATGTCTTTGTGAAGGTTGGCAAGTTCCATTTTCCTGTCGACTTCGTAGTTGTTGATTTTGATGCCGATCCTCGTGTCCCCCTTATTTTAGGAAGACCATTCTTGAAAACGGCTCGTGCATTAATCGACGTCTTCGAAGGAGAAATGACTCTAAGAGTTGGCGATGAAAAGTTGGTCATTAACATTGAAAACACTTCAAAAGATCTTCTCGACCTTGAACGAGAAGAAATTAACCGACTTGATGTCATCGATTTTGCATGTGATGACCATTTTGAAGAAGTGTTAAATGTGCAAGGATCAATCAATTCTACCATTGATGTCTCTCCCCCCTCTCTTACTCCATTTCTAGGAGGTAACTTCATTTTGGAAGAAATTGAAGCTTGTTTGTCATGTGATTCTCATGTAGATCATGATTCTATCAATCCCGAGGAAGACATACTTCTACTTGAGAAGTTGCTTAATGATGATCCATCATCTCTTCCTCCAAAAGAACTTCATGACATGGAAGTCAAAGATGTTGAAAAAACTGATGACTTTCCTGAAGTCGAACTCAAGGAACTTCCGCCTCATCTCGAGTACGCATTTTTGGAGGGTGACGATAAGTTTCCCGTCATAATTGCTAAAGATTTGATTGAGGAAAACAAAGCCGCTCTTCTCAAGGTTTTAAAGTCACACAAGCGAGCCATTGCTTGGAGACTTTCCGACATCAAGGGTATTAACCCGGAATTTTGTATGCACAAGATTTTGATGGAGGATGACTTTAAACTGGCGGTTCAACAACAAAGAAGGGTAAATCCTAAAATTCATGAGGTTATCAAGCAAGAGGTCATAAAACTTCTTGATGCCGGTTTGATTTACCCTATCTCGGATAGTCCTTGGGTGAGTCCCGTTCATTGTGTGCCCAAGAAGGGTGGCATAACGGTTGTTAAAATGATGATAATGAGTTAATTCCTACTCGGTTGGTAACGGGTTGGCGCGTTTCCATTGATTATCGAAAATTGAACGACGCCACCCGTAAAGACCACTTTCCATTACCTTTCATGGATCAAATGCTCGAAAGATTGGCGGGAAACGAGTACTATTGTTTCCTTGACGGTTTTTTGGGTTATTTTCAAATTCCCATCGATCCTCAAGATCAAGAAAAAATGACTTTCACGTGTCTATATGGAACATTTGCTTATCGACGCATGCCTTTTGGCTTGTGCAATGCTCCGTGCACGTTTCAAAGATGCATGATGGCCATTTTTCACGACATGATCGAGAAAACAATGGAGGTCTTCATGGATGATTTTTCGGTCGTTGGGAATTCATTCGAATCATGTCTTGCCAATTTAGACAAAATGCTTCAATGGTGTAAAGGCACCAATCTTAGTCTAAATTGGGAGAAGAGTCATTTCATGGTCAAGGAAGGAATTGTCCTTGGCCATAAGATTTCCAAGAGTGGGATTGAGGTTGATAAAGCTAAAATCGATGTCATTGCTAAGCTTCCTCCTCCCACTACTGTTAAAGGTGTTCGGAGTTTTTTAGGTCATGCCAGCTTCTGTCGTAGTTTAATTCAAGATTTCTCGAAGATAGCTAGGCCTATGACCTGACTTCTTGAAAAAGAGACTCCGTTTGTCTTTTCCGATGAGTGCATCGAAGCTTTTCAAACTCTCAAGAAAAAGCTTACCGAGGCACCAATTCTAGTTGCCCCCGATTGGGACCTACCTTTTGAACTTATGTGTAATGCAAGTGACTTTGCCATAGGTGCGGTCTTGGGGCAACGAAAAACCAAACACTTTCAGCCGACTCATTATGCAAGCAAAACCTTGACCAAAGCTCAAGCTCATTACACCACAACGGAAAAAGAATTACTAGCCGTGGTGTATGCGTTTGAGAAGTTTCGGCCATATTTAATCTTGACTAAATGCATAGTGTACACGGATCACTCGGCTCTCAAATATCTCTTTGCCGAGCAAGACGCAAAGCCGAGATTGCTCTGTTGGGTTCTCCTCCTACAAGAATTTGATATCATCATTCGTGATAAAAAAGGAGCCGAGAACCTCGCTGCTGACCATCTTTCCCGATTGGAAAATCCTCATCAAGGTGTTCTCGAGAAAAAGGAAATAAATGAAACATTTCCTCTCGAGACACTTAATGTGATCTCCTCTCGTGGTGATTCTAGTACCCCGTGGTTTGCCGACTTTGCAAACTACCATACGGGGAATTTTGTTGTCAAAGGGATGTCGTCCCCCCAAAAGAGCAAGTTTTTCAAAGATGTGAATCATTACTTTTGGGACGACCCCTATCTGTTTAAGATCTGTGTGGATCAGGTTATTCGAAGGTGTGTTCATGGCCAAGAAGCCATGGAAATCCTTAAGGCTTGTCATAATGGACCCACCGGGGGACATCATGGCCCGAACTACACTGCTCGAAAAGTTTTTGAATCCGGTTTTTATTGGCCCTCCATTTACAAAGACGCCCATGACCTAGTCAAATCTTGTGACTCGTGTCAACGTCAAGGAAAGAAAACACAACGGGATGAAATGCCACAAAATGCCATCCAAGTTTGTGAGATCTTTGATGTTTGGGGCATAGACTTTATGGGGCCGTTCCCGTCTTCACGAGGGAACAAGTACATACTCGTGGCCGTTGACTACTTGTCAAAATGGGTCGAAGCAAAAGCTCTCCTAACCAACGATGCCCGAGTAGTTGTAAAGTTTTTGAAATCTCTCTTCTCTAGGTTTGGAACTCCCCGCGCTATCATTAGTGATCGTTGTACTCACTTTTGCAATGAGCAATTTTCAAAAGTCATGCTCAAGTATGGTGTCACTCACCGACTTGCTACCGCTTATCACCCACAAACAAGTGGGCAAGTGGAGGTTTCAAACTGTGGTTTGAAAAGAATTCTTGAAAGAACTATAGGCGAAAACCTTGCCTCTTGGTCGGACAAGTTAGATGACGCTCTATGGGCTTTTCGCATGGCTTATAAAACACCCATCGGGTGTACTCCATATAAGCTCGTGTATGGAAAAGCGTGTCATCTACCGATTTAGATCGAGCACAAGGCTTATTGGGCTTTGAAGAATGCCAACTTTGATCTCAAGTCTGCGGGTGATCATAGGAATGTTCAACTCAATGAACTAAATGAACTTCGTGATCAAGCTTACGAAAACTCTTTAATCTATAAAGAGAAAACAAAGAAGATCCACGACTCCAAAATCAAGAACCACGTTTTCAACGTTGGTGACCGAGTCCTTCTTTTTAACTCTAGATTAAAAATATTTTCGGGTAAGCTTAAAACCCGCTGGACTGGACCTTTCACCGTTGCCAAAGCTTTTCCTTATGGTACCGTCGAGTTATCTCAAAATGACGGTCCAAATTTCAAAGTAAATGGGCATCGGTTGAAACATTATTTTGGAGGGGACATACCACCTATTGTCCCGGACCTCCAAACTTTCCCCATGGACCAATGAATTCGGGGTCGAGTCAAGCTATCGACTCGGTAAACAAAAACAGTAGCAACAACATGGGTTTTCACCCATGTCTCTGATTTCTTTCTACTTTCTAACACCCTAGTGTGGGGGTGGCCCAGCTATTTGCAATGTATATATCTTCAAAAAAAATGTGTGTTTGTATAAATAAAGTGAAAAAAATGAAAAAAAAATGACTTTCCCACAGTTAGCTTCTAATATTATCTTCTTTCGTTCAAAAATTCGGCATAATAGCCGAGACTTTGAATATTGAGGACAATATTCAATTCTAAGTGTGGGGGAGCGGAAAATTCTATCGAATTTTATCAAATTATACCGTCTAGTACCCCCGTTTTTGGCCAAAAATTTGAAAAAAAAATTCACTTTATTTCAATAAAATTTTGTGGTTATCAATCCACCGTGTATAAACGACAAAAGGATTGGCTAATCCAGGAGCAAACGGCTCTTGGTAAAGAGAGCTCAAACCCGTTGATGGCTTGCAATTTGCCCAAAATTGTATGGTACCTCAACTCGCCATATCCTCAATAGTAAATGAGTTGGCTAGCCCGCAAGATTATGGCTTGTGGTAAAGGCAGTGGAAAAACCATAATTGGTAATCAACTCACCAAGATGTTGACTGTTCCATTAAGAGTTGGCGAGTCCAGAAGCAAACGGCTTCTGGTAAAGACAAATCAAAACCGTTGAAAGCTGGTGGTTTGCTAAAAATCACATGGTTATCGGATGCACCATAATGCTTAATTGAACCCATACATTCGGCTACTCCAGAAGTGATGGCTTTTGGTAAAGAGACTTCAAATCCATTAATTTTTCTCAAAAAGATTGCTAGGGACTAGCAATAGTTTAGTGTGGGGGATTGATGAGTGTGTAAATACTCATAATTTTTAGTCAAATCTGAACTGCAAAACGTTTAAAAACACTCAAAAATGCACCAAAATACGAAGAAAATCCCAAGGATCGTGTATTATATGTTTCTGATGCAAAACGAGTGAAAACAAACGAAAAACGAACAAAATTTGCATAATTGGCAGTTTCAGTCCCCCAACTTTCAAAATTTGACAAAACTAGTCCCTAAGCATTTATTTCAAAGAAAATTCAAACCAAGCTCTTTAAAAGTCAAAATAAATCACAAATGATCTTTGGGTAAAAACTTTTGGAAAATTACACATTTGGTCCCTGTACTTTGGCAAACTGACAATTTTGGTCCTTAGTGTTTCAAATTTGGAAAAATTGTATTTTTGGTCCTTTGGTTTATCTAACTTGACAGGATTGACCCTTGGTTGAAGTTTGAAAGATTGGCAGATGTGGTCCTAAAAATCAGAATAATACAAATTTGGTCCTTGTGTTGTCTACATTAATCAAACGGACCCTTGATATTATAACACAAAAAATTACCAGCCCACCATCATACCAATCCAAACACCAATCCACACACAAGTCCAAAACCCTCCCAAGGCCCAAAACCAATTCCCAAGCCCACACCCTTTTTTCACCTAATATTAAAAACGAAAAAACAAATAAAAAAGCCATACCAGTCAAACATAACTCCATCCCTTTCATCCCCTCCCCCCCCCCCCCTCCCCGTGACCTGCATCCCTCCAAACACAACCATCACCATCCTCCCTTCACTATCATACCTTGTCCTCTCCTCCATTCCCCAATCCCACTATCTTCAGAAATTACTCACAATCATGTACCTACCACCAGGCCACGTTGGCAATCCACAACTGTTTTGGCGCCAAGACTGAGTTCAAAGGCTAGGATTAAGTTGAAGACAATTGGAAGGCTGGGATTTGATCACAAGGTCCCAGGAAGTGTTGTGGATGCCCTAATTCCATAATATGAAGACAAGAAGGCAAAATGTGTACCTACCACATTCTTAGTATAAATAGGATCATTGTAAGCCATCATGAGGCATCCCATTTTCTTCTTTGTATCTGTCTGTTTTTTCAATTGTAGCTTAACATTTCAAGTTTAATGAAAATCTTCTTTGAGTAATTTAAATTTCGTGTTAAAATTCTAAGTTTCCTTGTTTTTCAGTTTGAATATTTTTCATTTGTTTCCAAATCTCATCTAAGTATTGTTAAAGTTTATGTGAAATCAAAACAAAGTTGAAAGTCAGAAAAAGAAAAGAAAAAGGGGAACTAAGAAACTCAGAAAAAAAAAAAAGGAAAAAGAAAAATAAAAGGAAGAATTAAAAGAAGTGAAATTAGCAGTAGCAGAAATCAAGATTATCGAAGGATGGAATATGGGTTAAAGTCTCATGGGAGACACTTAGGTTGCTATTTGTTCATGGTTCTCAGAATTTTCATTGCTCTGGATGACAAGTAGGTCCTATTTATCTATGTTAGTTATAATAGAAAGTATAAATTTTTGTATTTGCTTGCTTGATTAGGTTTAGTTTGCTGATATTTAGGTTAATTAGTTGATTGATTTTAGTGTTTTATAGATTTGTTCTTTAATTTTTGAAAACAGTTCTATATAGGGGTGTTTGGATCAAGCTTAACCACTGTATTATTGTTGTTAATTTGGAATAGGCCTAGTTTGTTCAGCAACCTCAGTCTTATTGTAGGCCAAATTAATCTTAGATATAGTAAAATCTCAGCTCAAGTCAAAATCCACCCTCAAACCACCCAACAGCTTAACTGTTGGTAAGTTAAGGTTTCCATCCCTTGAAATCATCTCCAAGCTAGTTTAGGATGATAGGATACACTTTAATTTTTTTTTAAAAACATCATACAGATAACAGTGATCAGTTAAAAGTCATAAAAGGCAGCTGGGATGAAAAATCATAAAAGTCAAACTCATACTTAAGCAGAAAAACCAATAATTCCAAGAATTATCAGGAATTTTGTGTTAGGATTTAAGGTGTGAAATTTCTTGACCACAAAGTGTCACAGCTAAACTTTGGAATCCTATGGATGCCTTATTTTTGTGATTTTTCTTGTGGAACCTATACTTGCCCAAACAGGCCTACAGGGAGAGTTGCATCCCCTGCACCAAACTTTTGTTCTCTGACCCATTTTCCCTAGGAACTTAGCTTGATCAATTTTGGGTGTAATCCCTGATAGTTAGTTGTTTTAGATACTCCCCTGGGTAGTGTTTAGGTGTTTGCTTTTAGTTTTCCCTAAGTCCTTATTTAGATTGCTCATTTGGTACTTATTTTGACCACTCTTGGGTCTGCCACTGCTGATATTACTTAAGCTTGAACTGAGCTTGCTGAGTCATCTTGTTGTTGGTCCAATTTGTTGTTGTTACTGTTCTGTATTGTTGTATATGTTGTTTGAGCTTTTTGGCTTATTTGTGTGGTGGTAACTCTCAAAAGAGAAAAGAAGGATTTGAACAAAGCAAAATCAAAAATTCGAATCTGTTAAGATTTTGAAAATGGAAATGAGATTTGTTTGAATGTGTTTGTTAAAAATCTATTTTCAATAGTTGTATCGTGTCTGTGTTAAAGTGTTTGAAAAAGAAAGAAAAATAAAAAAAAATATAATTGCAAAAAGTGCAAGAGGTGGGATTCGAACCCTGGATCTCCAGCACCTCAAGCATACATAACATACCACGCAACACCACTTGCCCTTGGGTCTTATTTCAGTTGTAGTATGCAAAGTTTAATATGTAACCATTCTTTTTATTTTGTCAAATTAAGCTTCTCAGTTGTAGCTAGCTTATTTTCTGCTTATTTTGAATTATGCACCACCCTTTTTATATTTTTCTTAGATTAATTTTACCTTGTTTTATTTGCCAAAAAAATCTCAGATTTTTAGAAATAGCCTAGTATTTATTATAATTTAATTAGAGTTAATTAGTTTTAAATTTGTAATAAATAGGATTTTTATTGAAAAATTAATTTTCTTTTTTCTAAAATTTTCTTTTGTCTTTTAGTACGTTAGAAAATTAATTAGAAACCCGTAGGACCTTTGTAGCTCAAAATTCGCGTTTTATTTTGCGCACTCGCGTAATTTTTAAATAAACGCCACATTTTTAATTTAGTTTGCGTTTTAGGATTCCCGATACCTTATTATGTTTTCCCGTAGTGTTTTAGGATTTCATTAGTTTGTTAGTTGCCTTAGGTTAATTCATTTTCATCTTCGTTCGTTAATTTTCCAATTTCGTTAATTTAACGTATCGTAAAACCAAATAACCTTTCCAATCATACAAGATTTTAATCCCAATCTCATTCGAAGCTTTCCATTCACACCTCGTTGGGGTACGACTCGGGAAACCACTTCCCGGTTTCACAATTTAAATATCACTTTCACAAGTTTTGCAAGGTAATCTTTTTCCTAAAAGGTTTACTCGTGTCACACCCCCAGAATCGGGTCCAGCGGAAGCATACAAGTAGCTGGGGTGTAACTCAATTGGTATTACAACACAAGTTCAAAAATGGTTTTCACTTGACTCATTTAGAATAAAATAGCTTAATCAAAAATGTTGAATTTACATTTTTAAAAGTAGTGCGGAAATAAGCCCCTTTAAATAGTTTAAAACGGTCCCCATAAGAATATCAGAGTCTTCTATGACCAAGCCATGTCCTGCCAAAACCTCCAGTAGCGTGCCATTGCTTAGAACCTGAAAATACATGCTAAAACGTCAACACGAGGTTGGTGAGTTCATAGATTTTAGTAATAAGTATTTTTCCCGTAATCAAGTATTTCCATTAAACAAGTATTTTCGGTAAACAAGTCTTTTCCAGAAATCAAGTATTTCCCAGCAAAGGCATCGTAAATCCACTCAGTTACAAGTCCCGCCATAAGAGACTTGTAACCTGTGTGTTTACAACCCACTGCCAAAAGTAATATGTTTAAGTAAACAAGTCATTTGCGGAACACGAGATTTTCATTAGCAAGACAATATAACAAATACCATGTCACAGCTAAAAATAAGGTATACAGTGCCTAAAGCTCATGACCCCGAAGCTCGACGTAATCGTATGCAATCAAGCATAAAATGCCCCAATAAGTGTTTGCCAGACACTCGGAAATAATCCGAATGATATGCGTCCGTTTGACAGGTTGGCGCGACCAACTCGGACGGGGTGTCAACCCAAATAGATCTATCCACAGCATTCGCGCTCACACGCATGTAATTAACGGTTCATGATAAAGGGGACTTCAGTGGCAGTAATAGGTAACTCAGGCAAAGTAACAGTTTTGTATTTATATCCGCAAAAGCAAGAACTTGTTTTCATAAGAAAGTAATCAAGGATGGAATAAGTAATTCATAATGTATTCAAGTAATAAATCAAGTATTTCAACCATCCAGTAATGTTTGAGAAAACGAATCGCGTTCAAGTAAAACAAGCATTGAATTTAAATAGTAAGGAGCATGTATCTTCCCCCCAAAACAGTTGTAAAACAAGTAAAAGTAGGGGTTATGAACTCACCTGGTGCGATAGCTACGATGACAACAATGAATACATAGAAATGAGGCACGATCTCTAACCGCAACCTAATATGAATGGTATGATCTAATGTAAGAAATGAAGTAATGCTACACATGCAAATACGTATGTTATCGATACCACTCGTTAGTTTTGAAAATAATGTTTATCGTCGAAAAATAAATTTTTGACGTCTCGTTAAGTTAATAACCACTTTTCAGGTAAATATATTGAAACGGTACTCCACGATCCTTGTTTGGTGTTCTATCGGCAAATATAAGGTTTTCGTCGCGAAAATAACATTTTCATTAGTTGAAAACATGCCCAAAATGGCCTCGCAAAACAAGTCGCGAAATGTTGTACGTTAAGAGTTAGTGATGAAACTCGGCGTTTTTGAAAACCTTGTAACAATATCTTGAAGTCGTCTCATTTAACTTTTGGCGATACGGGTCTCGATCGATGAGAAAATTGACTCTTATTGTTGTTACTTGAAAGTATTATGTTCAATACTTAGAAAATTTCATTATAGTAAAAGCTGTCAAAATATATATAGTTTATCGGGTATATAGATGAGGTCGTAGTTTATTCGTTATAAGTCTATTCGACGAACGGCCAATTGATTTGGAAAGTAGGCTAGGAGTACTTGATTTTACTTAACTACGGCTCGGACTCAAACTGATCCGATCATAAAGAAAAATAGCCGTGAAAGTGGTGTCTCCCAAAGACAGTTTTGCGGCAAAAATTGTAATACAAAAGCTGATGGAAATATATATATATATCGTCGGATTTCAAATACTTGTATCTTGTTCGTTATAAACCCGTTTTCTATGTTCTTTATATCCCCGCGAAGGTAATCAAGTATACTAATGTATTTTTGATAAGTCGGGATAGCTAGATCAAGTTTTAGGCCTCGAAACAGTCCATGAAAATCGTGGGACAGCAAGGTATTTTTCAGAAAATAGTTTTCGTCGTTAAAATTGAAAATAGCGTATCTTTTTCGTCGTAACTCGGATTTTATCCCCGTTTTCGGCCATAGTTTCGTTTCGGAATGTATTTTCTAAATCTTTGGTCCAAAGTTACCCAAAACCCACTGATCTTTCCAGATTTTACAAAAATGGACAGAACCTTTATATAGTTGGTAAAAATCAACTTTTCTAGTTCAAGGCTTGTTCACGACTTACCCAAACTATCTCAAATCAACTCCACAAGTACCCAATCCTACCATACACCTTCTTAGGGTGTCATGGGGTCCTAAACATCACCAATCTTGGTGGATCTCATGAGATTACTAGTAAAAATTATAGATCTATATTTATAAACAAAAATAAATAATAAGTGGTATGGATCTTACATACTTGCATGTTTTTGTTACTAGATCAAGAAAATATATGAAGTAGATGTTTAAAAGAGTAAGAAAGATTGTTGGTAACTTACTTGAAGGTTTGATGAGTTTTTGGAGAAGATTATATATAAGTAACCTAGGGATTTTAGCACAAAACTCCAACTAGATTATGATTAAAACTTGATAAACACTTGGATCTTGGAAAAATGATGGATTCCTCCTTGGTCTTGTTCTTGGCCGATTATACATAAAAGGGAGGAGAGAATAGAGTGGTTTTGCTAGGTGTAAAAATATGAAAGTAATGATAAAATGGTAAAGAGATGTGTATATATATTTAGTTTAGTGGACAAGATCCACAAAATGAGGAAGTAAGCAAGGAGGAGGCGTGGGTGTGGTGATGGTTTGGTTGATTTTTGTAAGTAAAATTTGACTTTAGGTGTTCTTTAGGTAGATATTGTGTAGTTTAGGTAATACCGGGTACCGAGTTAACTAAAAATAAATCATGACGCGATGAAATAAAATATGACGAAGTTGTAAAAGTTGTAAAATATTATTCCTGATGATAATCGGGTGTTAAAAAAATTATCGTGTTGAAATAACGCAAACCGACGGAGTTATAAGCTCCGACCGTGAAATATAGTAATTGATTTCAAAACACCGGGTAAATTAATAATATAATTTTTTTTTATATTATTATAATGAGTATGAAAATATATTAGGATCGTAGTCGGGAGTATTGGGTATACGTTCGTAGTAAAAACTGAGTGGTAACGTTAATTACAAATTAAGCATACGTATATAGAAATAATGCATATTCGTGTAGGGCCTAAAATGTGATGATGATGTAACCGAAGATATGTGGACCATTCCAGTCTATATGACGTGTCATTAATGAATGATGCATGAATTTGCAGCCAAACCACATTGGTTAAGCGAATTTGAAGACTCGTAAACTCAGTTTACGATGAAATGAACGGCAATCGTGAATAGTGATTTCCCTCCGGAAATGAATAGTGTCACATGAATAGTAAAATTTCTGAACGCTTCTCGGAATCACAAACTGACTCCGAAAACGATGAATAGTAAAATGATGAATAGTGACCGGTGAATAGTAAATGGTGAATAGTAACCGTTGAATAGTAAAATTGTCGGGATTTGGAAAATAACCTGAAATTACGAGTTGTGACATTCTCACCCCCTTAAAAGGAACTTCGTCCCGAAGTTCAGTTTGTGTTGGTCTCTAGAGTGGTATTGGTTAAAAGATGATGATATAATCGTGTAAGCTACTGAGCTCTAACAAGGTTCAAGTCTGACGGCCACTAGGCCTACTCTGTCAGAATTCGTAAATGGTTCAGTGTATATCGAGTTTAACTTTATGAAGTTTTCTGAATGGTATTATGCCTTTCCTAGGCAGAACTTTCCACACAATCATGCCACGAACTTGAAATTCTAGTGGTTTACCGCTTATCGAACTTGTAATTGATTCTTGATTTGTAGGAAATTCCTGGTTATTTCATGAATGCTTACGGGACTAGTGAGTTGTGCTTTTCCAAGTTTTGACCCGTCAATGGATGTTGGCACTTCGACCATAGAGTGCTTCGAATGGTGTAGTCTCTAAGCTCGTGTGATAACTATGGTTGCAACTGAATTTGATTTATGGCAAATGGTTAATCCAACCATTTCTAGTGTTATTCACACCCGATTTGGGCATATCTCCCTAGGTTTGAATCAATCTCAAATTCTGACCATTGGTCTACAGATGATAGGTGGTGTGGTTCCAAAGAGATCTTAATGAAATCGTTAGGAGTTGAGGTGAATCAAATTCCTTTATTAGGAATAATTGAAATGGGTATCATGAATCTTGTTTTGAAAGACTTACAGGGTTAAATCCGTAAAAGGGTGTTGTTGAAAATAATAGATTAGGATAAGGTTGTGATCCTTCGCAGGATGTCAGGAATTGAGTCTTTCTCCACCTACGGTGCTTAGTCTCCGTTACTAAGATTTTCCCCAAGTTATAGGTCATCAACTCACAAACTCCTAAAGGTATAAGTGAGGTAATATAGTGATTGATTTTCAAAGTTTGTTTTGAGATTGTGTTTTGTTCATAAACCTTTCCTGAATAAATGAATCTACAAGTTTAAGCAAACAGCTTTTTAGGTAACATCCTTCTTGATGTTTCAAAATTTAGTAGTTATGCAATATAGGAAAATTTTCAACATAAGGTGGATAATATGGTTTACCAAAGATCGATGTTTGAAATTTTGTAATATTCAATAGTTTTGTAAAAGATTAGCCAAAAGGAATCTGCTTGTCAAAATAAGTGCATCAGAAAAGTATTTCTTACAAGATATATGTTTTGTATAACGGTAGTTTTGAGAAAAATCCATTTTAAAGTGAAAGTATTAAGAGGATAAAATAGCCAGGTAGGTATGTCTGCACAAATGCATAGGTGTTTAACATGTTCGAATAAAGTCTATTGGTGAGGACATGTTCAATTTATAGTCTCAGTTAAGAGGTTGGATTTATCTCTATGGTGTTGACCAGTGAGCATTCGCATCGAAACTAATCTTTTAATTCAGTCAAGCCAATACTTTCAAGATGGTAGAATTTTGGCGATCAGGCCAGTGATCGTGGTTCGAATGGTTTCGTGATATCTTGAGATTTCTGTTGAGCTTTGGATGGTGTTAATGTACCGAGGGATCATCCTCATAGAAGGTATGGAAAGTCTTTCCTAGGGAGGTCATTGATAATATCCACTTATCAATATAGGGAGTAGTGAGGGATGAGTGACATCGGAATCTAGAGAGTGTTAGCTAATTCCTTATATATATATATATATATATATATATATGGGGGTGGGGAAAGGAAATGATAGTAATGGTGAGAAGGGAAGAGACTGTGACAACTGCAACAAAATGAGATTGTGATAAAAGAAAATACTGTGATATGAGTGTATTGTGCATAAATATGAAAGTTCATGAAATAAAATGACTAGCTGACATGTTTCCAATCGGTGGTTTACGAAGTGATGAAAAGTATGAAGGTTCCAACAACTAGAGTATACACACACATGAATGAAACATTTGGAAATTGAGTAGGGGATTCAATCCAGACATAATCTTATTATAACCATTCTCAGTGTTGCAAAATTCATCTCTGAGTCAGACATAGGTGGTCAGCCTATATCTCACTATCCCGGGTTGAATATAAATGACCAGTCTATATTCCACCGAGGTTCCATGAATTTTGAAATACTCAGTTCAGTTATACTAATATCATGTTCTTCACAAATACCAAGACATTCTGAAAGACAAAAGCAGGTGACCAAACTCGAGGTCAAATGATGAAACTATGCAAGGAAAAACATAACGCGGTGAAATATATGATACATAAACATGTTTATATGATAGACAGTTATAGAAATCAACTATGGTAAATGAATATAGTATATCAGATAATGAGACACAAATCTCATCACCTAAGTCAGCAACAAACTACAAATGAGGCATCATCTTGGCAGGCAGGCACGTGACGGTCATAGGGTTAAGTTTTCGTAAAAGTAGCTATAGTCTAGGTTTTTAAAAACGCTTAGTTCGCTATAGCCAAAGCTCTGATACCAATCTGTCACACCCCCAGAATCGGGTCCAGCGGAAGCATACAAGTAGCTGGGGTGTAACTCAATTGGTATTACAACACAAGTTCAAAAATGGTTTTCACTTGACTCATTTAGAATAAAATAGCTTAATCAAAAATGTTGAATTTACATTTTTAAAAGTAGTGCGGAAATAAGCCCCTTTAAATAGTTTAAAACGGTCCCCATAAGAATATCAGAGTCTTCTATGACCAAGCCATGTCCTGCCAAAACCTCCAGTAGCGTGCCATTGCTTAGAACCTGAAAATACATGCTAAAACGTCAACACGAGGTTGGTGAGTTCATAGATTTTAGTAATAAGTATTTTTCCCGTAATCAAGTATTTCCATTAAACAAGTATTTTCGGTAAACAAGTCTTTTCCAGAAATCAAGTATTTCCCAGCAAAGGCATCGTAAATCCACTCAGTTACAAGTCCCGCCATAAGAGACTTGTAACCTGTGTGTTTACAACCCACTGCCAAAAGTAATATGTTTAAGTAAACAAGTCATTTGCGGAACACGAGATTTTCATTAGCAAGACAATATAACAAATACCATGTCACAGCTAAAAATAAGGTATACAGTGCCTAAAGCTCATGACCCCGAAGCTCGACGTAATCGTATGCAATCAAGCATAAAATGCCCCAATAAGTGTTTGCCAGACACTCGGAAATAATCCGAATGATATGCGTCCGTTTGACAGGTTGGCGCGACCAACTCGGACGGGGTGTCAACCCAAATAGATCTATCCACAGCATTCGCGCTCACACGCATGTAATTAACGGTTCATGATAAAGGGGACTTCAGTGGCAGTAATAGGTAACTCAGGCAAAGTAACAGTTTTGTATTTATATCCGCAAAAGCAAGAACTTGTTTTCATAAGAAAGTAATCAAGGATGGAATAAGTAATTCATAATGTATTCAAGTAATAAATCAAGTATTTCAACCATCCAGTAATGTTTGAGAAAACGAATCGCGTTCAAGTAAAACAAGCATTGAATTTAAATAGTAAGGAGCATGTATCTTCCCCCCAAAACAGTTGTAAAACAAGTAAAAGTAGGGGTTATGAACTCACCTGGTGCGATAGCTACGATGACAACAATGAATACATAGAAATGAGGCACGATCTCTAACCGCAACCTAATATGAATGGTATGATCTAATGTAAGAAATGAAGTAATGCTACACATGCAAATACGTATGTTATCGATACCACTCGTTAGTTTTGAAAATAATGTTTATCGTCGAAAAATAAATTTTTGACGTCTCGTTAAGTTAATAACCACTTTTCAGGTAAATATATTGAAACGGTACTCCACGATCCTTGTTTGGTGTTCTATCGGCAAATATAAGGTTTTCGTCGCGAAAATAACATTTTCATTAGTTGAAAACATGCCCAAAATGGCCTCGCAAAACAAGTCGCGAAATGTTGTACGTTAAGAGTTAGTGATGAAACTCGGCGTTTTTGAAAACCTTGTAACAATATCTTGAAGTCGTCTCATTTAACTTTTGGCGATACGGGTCTCGATCGATGAGAAAATTGACTCTTATTGTTGTTACTTGAAAGTATTATGTTCAATACTTAGAAAATTTCATTATAGTAAAAGCTGTCAAAATATATATAGTTTATCGGGTATATAGATGAGGTCGTAGTTTATTCGTTATAAGTCTATTCGACGAACGGCCAATTGATTTGGAAAGTAGGCTAGGAGTACTTGATTTTACTTAACTACGGCTCGGACTCAAACTGATCCGATCATAAAGAAAAATAGCCGTGAAAGTGGTGTCTCCCAAAGACAGTTTTGCGGCAAAAATTGTAATACAAAAGCTGATGGAAATATATATATATATCGTCGGATTTCAAATACTTGTATCTTGTTCGTTATAAACCCGTTTTCTATGTTCTTTATATCCCCGCGAAGGTAATCAAGTATACTAATGTATTTTTGATAAGTCGGGATAGCTAGATCAAGTTTTAGGCCTCGAAACAGTCCATGAAAATCGTGGGACAGCAAGGTATTTTTCAGAAAATAGTTTTCGTCGTTAAAATTGAAAATAGCGTATCTTTTTCGTCGTAACTCGGATTTTATCCCCGTTTTCGGCCATAGTTTCGTTTCGGAATGTATTTTCTAAATCTTTGGTCCAAAGTTACCCAAAACCCACTGATCTTTCCAGATTTTACAAAAATGGACAGAACCTTTATATAGTTGGTAAAAATCAACTTTTCTAGTTCAAGGCTTGTTCACGACTTACCCAAACTATCTCAAATCAACTCCACAAGTACCCAATCCTACCATACACCTTCTTAGGGTGTCATGGGGTCCTAAACATCACCAATCTTGGTGGATCTCATGAGATTACTAGTAAAAATTATAGATCTATATTTATAAACAAAAATAAATAATAAGTGGTATGGATCTTACATACTTGCATGTTTTTGTTACTAGATCAAGAAAATATATGAAGTAGATGTTTAAAAGAGTAAGAAAGATTGTTGGTAACTTACTTGAAGGTTTGATGAGTTTTTGGAGAAGATTATATATAAGTAACCTAGGGATTTTAGCACAAAACTCCAACTAGATTATGATTAAAACTTGATAAACACTTGGATCTTGGAAAAATGATGGATTCCTCCTTGGTCTTGTTCTTGGCCGATTATACATAAAAGGGAGGAGAGAATAGAGTGGTTTTGCTAGGTGTAAAAATATGAAAGTAATGATAAAATGGTAAAGAGATGTGTATATATATTTAGTTTAGTGGACAAGATCCACAAAATGAGGAAGTAAGCAAGGAGGAGGCGTGGGTGTGGTGATGGTTTGGTTGATTTTTGTAAGTAAAATTTGACTTTAGGTGTTCTTTAGGTAGATATTGTGTAGTTTAGGTAATACCGGGTACCGAGTTAACTAAAAATAAATCATGACGCGATGAAATAAAATATGACGAAGTTGTAAAAGTTGTAAAATATTATTCCTGATGATAATCGGGTGTTAAAAAAATTATCGTGTTGAAATAACGCAAACCGACGGAGTTATAAGCTCCGACCGTGAAATATAGTAATTGATTTCAAAACACCGGGTAAATTAATAATATAATTTTTTTTTTATATTATTATAATGAGTATGAAAATATATTAGGATCGTAGTCGGGAGTATTGGGTATACGTTCGTAGTAAAAACTGAGTGGTAACGTTAATTACAAATTAAGCATACGTATATAGAAATAATGCATATTCGTGTAGGGCCTAAAATGTGATGATGATGTAACCGAAGATATGTGGACCATTCCAGTCTATATGACGTGTCATTAATGAATGATGCATGAATTTGCAGCCAAACCACATTGGTTAAGCGAATTTGAAGACTCGTAAACTCAGTTTACGATGAAATGAACGGCAATCGTGAATAGTGATTTCCCTCCGGAAATGAATAGTGTCACATGAATAGTAAAATTTCTGAACGCTTCTCGGAATCACAAACTGACTCCGAAAACGATGAATAGTAAAATGATGAATAGTGACCGGTGAATAGTAAATGGTGAATAGTAACCGTTGAATAGTAAAATTGTCGGGATTTGGAAAATGACCTGAAATTACGAGTTGTGACAACTCGTATTACTTCACGTCTATTTGTCTCACGATAAATTAGACTTCACGTTTGTTGACATTTTGATAATTGTTGTTTGCACACACCAAAACACAACGAATCAGGAGGTCTCAGCTCTCAGTCGTTCATCGTCTTGAACATAATATGTTTGTAAAATGATGGACATAATATCAGTAGTCATAACGGCTTCGAAGAGAGAATCATTTAGGTTTTCCAAAACATTGATTTGCTCAAAAGATTCATTAGCCTTCTTTATCAGGGATTTGTGATCCGTGACAAAGTCAGCTGTTTCTTTCAAAAATGCTTGTTCAAAATGAATGACACGAGCATGAATGTTATTAATTTGAGGAGCAAAATCACTTTCAAGAATCTTTTTAAGCTGTAAATGAACCGTGGAATTCCAGTTAATCTCATTAAGTCTCATTTTAGATTCTAAAGTCGTTTTAAGTTGCCCAATTCTGGTTTTAATATCATCAAGATATCCCCTTGCAGCACTTGTGTTAAAAGTGTTGTTTGAGGAAATCTGTTCCATGTTAGAAATCGATTTGGAAGCAACTACTTTCTTAGAAAACATTTTTGAGAATGGTCGTTTTATGGAAAACACTGATGGTTCATTTTATGGAACAAAAGTAATTCCCGAAAGTTTGTTCAATTTGTTTTAATCAATGGGTTTCAAATCCTTTTGTTTCATTTTAGTTATGCTCTCTTCGACAAGTTCCATCGTTTCCACATAATCCCAAACGACAGGAGGATCATGTTTGGTGTAAATAAGATTACCATTATACAAAACATTCTGTTCTTTCTGAGCTTTCTTGAGATTACAAGGAGTTGTGTTACCAAGAGCCATTTTGTGTTTCGTATGGTAAATCGGATTACTTTGATATGAAATCATTTTCATTGTTTGTTTTAACTGACCCGACTTAACCACTAATTCTTCTAGTTTTGCAATCTTGTGTTCTGACTCTATGATTTCATCCAAAAGTTTATCTTCTTTCTTTGCAAAGTCCTTTTTCAACTCATCCCTTTCTTTTTCAAGATTGGTATAAGCTGATTTTTGTTTTGAAAGTTGGTTTGTTAAATCAGAAATTTCTTGTTTCAAAGAATTAATGGTTTTTGCTGAACTAATATTCTGACTCGCGGTTTTTGTCAATTTGAAAACTTTTTGAATTTTCCTTGTATCTCTCAAGCTCAGTGGTCAATATCTCATTCGCGGCCTTAACTTCGCGATTGACCTTTTTAACTTTCTCAATTTCAATACCACAATTGTTCAATAATGATTCAAATAAAGCACGTGTTTCCTCTTCATTCTCAGCATGTTGTGAAACGAAGCCTCCATTATGATTCACATCTGGAGTTGCTGAAGAAGTATTGCTACTACTTGGCGTATCCAGGTATGTATCATAAGTGGGTGCTAGCTTCTCAGAATGTTGTTCCTCATGAGGAGACATATCAAATATATCATTATTGTGACATGTGTTGAATTTTGATACCTCAGATGGTGCACTGGTGTCGTAAACAGGAAGTGTGTCAGAATCCGTGTCATACTTAGCTTCCTGAAGATTTTCCATGAATATACAGTTCGCATCGATATCCTCTTTGTCTTCCATGTCATCCATAAGAGCCATAAAATCATTTTCCTCTGCATTCAACTGAAACCCTGCCTTTTCCTTTTGTGCCAACAACACTGCTTTCTGCAAGTACTCTAGATCTTTCTTGTTCGGCTTAGTAGGACAGTTTCTTGCCATATGACCTACACCCTGGCAGTTGAAACACTTTACCGGATTACCCTGATTCACATTTCCATTAATCCCAACAACTGGAGCTGCCACATTCCTAATCTGATTACCCATTGCCCGATTACCAACATTCTGACCCCTCTGATTTCCAACAAACTGGCCCATCTGATTCCCTGCATACTGACCATACTGATTCCCTGCATACTGACCTGCATTCTGATTCCCTGCATACTGACCTGCATTCTGCATATTCTGATTACCCATATTAAATCCAGTAGCATATCCCTGCTGATTCCCATAAACTCCAACCATTTGGCCTCCGTTGCCCATATTGAAACTCGGCTGAGCAATTTGCTTGTTGCGAGTGTTCGATGAAATCCTTTGGTTGTTGTTAGTTGGTGTAAAATAACGTCCTTGGAATGCCTTTGTCAGAAAAGCAAACGCTTGTGTTAAGGCTGCAGTAGCTTCATCATTGTCAGTAAATTTTGGTTCTTGGAACTGTGCATATTGTTGTTGTTGAATAACATGTTGTTGTTGCTGTGGGTAGAACTTTTGTTGGTAGACCAGTGTTGGTTGTTGAATGTATGATGGTTGCATGTAGTTGTGAGTGGAAGATGATGATGGTTGTTGTGTGTTCACTGGCAAAGGTGTTGGTGTATTAGCCATTAATGCTAGAGGATCATGCTTTTTAGCAAGTAATTCGGCCCTTACTTCATTAGCCTCAGCTTGATTTTGCTTCAAGAAGTCGTACAACTGATCATAAGTCACTTCATGCAAATTCTTTGTCTGATAAACAATAGTGACGTATCTTCCCCATTCTGGTTGTAACTCATTCAGAAAATTGGTGTTGTTAGCAATGTTTGTCTGACTGAGGTTGTGTCTCGATAAATCATTCATGATCTTACAGAACCTGAGGTAGTATGACTCTATGGATTCACCAGGAATTGAGGTGAACTTGCAAAGTTCCTTGAGCAATTGTGTTTCCATTTCCTGTTCCCCGATGTCTGTCCAATACATTAACCTTTTGACTCTTTCCCAGACTGCATGAGCACTTCCTTCACTGTCAACAGTTGCATAAGTGGTTTCTGGTAGACCAAGAACAACGAGATGAAATGCTTGATCATCAGCTACAATCTGTTGTCTGTCTTCCTCAGTGTACTCAGTCTCATTCTGATCTCTGTAGTATGGTTGTACTGGGGGGTTCCATTAGGATCTCCAAGGTCTAGTACTTGTCTTGGTTTGAAGGGT
Source organism: Artemisia argyi (assembly GCA_030686995.1). Classification (NCBI taxonomy): domain Eukaryota; kingdom Viridiplantae; phylum Streptophyta; class Magnoliopsida; order Asterales; family Asteraceae; genus Artemisia; species Artemisia argyi. The sequence goes on from CM060691.1 coordinate 128,403,697, forward strand.
CCTTCCACAATGGATTTGATAAGAGGCTTTCCATTTGGTTTGCTCTTAACACTACAAGAAAAGTGGCTTTTTAGGACCCCCATAAGCGTCATAAAATGGTACTTTTTAGGAACTTTCATTTAATAGGACCAAGGATGAAAGCGTTTCATGTAAGGCGGTTGTAATAGGTCCAAAGCGTCCTAATATCTGAAATACCCTTATGAAACCAATTTTATGGTCGTATTATATGTCTATGAACAACCCAAATAGCGTCCTAATAAAACCATATTAGGACACTTTTACATTGTTTTGACATGTGATTACCTACTTTTAATCTTTTGAGACACATATAAACGTCCTTAAAAGTATTGTTAGGACGCTTATGATGTAACATCATAGCTATTTTAGCAACCAAGAAAAGGGTCCTAATAACTTAAATAAGATTATGATACCAATTTTATGGTCGCATAATAGGTCTATAAACGACCCAAATAACGTCCTAATAAAAACATATTAGGACACTTTTACAATGTTCTAACATGTGGTAACCTACTTTTAATCTTTTGATACACATACAAGCGTCCTTGAATGTTAATTCTTAGGACAGTTATCATATACCATTATAGTTACTTTAACACCAAGAAAAGGGTCCTAATATCCCAAATACGATTATGAAACCAAATTTATGGTCGCATAATATGTCTATGAACAACCAAATAACATCCTAATAACAACATATTAGGACACTTTTACAATGTTGTAAAACGTGGTTACCTAATTTTAATCTTTTGATACACATACAAGCGTACTTAAAAGATAATTGTTAGGACGCTTATCATATAACATTATAGCTACTTTAGCACCAAAAAAAGGGTTCTAATATCTCAAAGAAGATTATGAAACCAATTTTTTGGTCGTATAAAATGTCTATTAACAACATAAATAACGTCCTAATAACAACATATTAGGACACTTTTACAATGTTAAGCGTCCTTAAAAGTTAATTGTTAGGACGGTTAGTAAGTTTAATAGGACAATTTCAAAGTCCTGACAAGTCATATGATAGGACGCTATTTTCAGCATGCACACTCTATTATTACGATATGAATAAAACATCAACTAATTATTAAATGAATAAAACGAAATTGTATTTCAAATAAGCAATTGTCATAACAAAAGCACTAAACATAAATAAGGTAGACACTATCCAACATAAAGTCTTGTAACATTAAACAATAAATTAAAGCAACAAGAAGCTTAGTCCGGGGTCATCATGCATCCTTTCTCAATCCTCACGGACCACCTACAAATAAACACCCATGTATAAGCATTAAGCTCCGTGTTGGTAAAATTATTGGTATCACAAGATTAACAAAGACATACCGAGATAAAGGGACAAGGCCATGCTATGGTTGCACCAACACAGTCTTCAATTGTGGCAAATAACCCATATGGTCTCACCAACATTTCATCTCTTTTTGTTGGTACTTGAACGTTTACCTCACACCATCCTCGTCCAATCTCTGTACCACCAACTATATCATTTGGGTTCAAGCTCCTCACCCATCCTTTTGCTACAGTCTCGGTTGAGTTTAGAATGCTTTTAAGGAAAACTTCATCCCGAACCTAGATTTCAGTTTTCAACAAACATTTATCAATTTATAGTCAGACACATGTATTAGGTTAAACAGATGTAATACTGCAAGTATGGAGGCAGGTGTATACAAAGGAGGTCAAAAATTGATCAGTGTATGTTGAATACGTGAAAATATGTATCTGACGTTATGAAAAGGCAACAATACTATATTGGAGATGCAACAACTAATGAGATATGTAACGCCCCCTATTCTGCAATTTATTCATGCAACAATTTGCTTATTTCTCAATTGTCATCCAGAGAATTTCGCTGTCTAGTCATATTTTAATGGTATTCTAGAATCTAGACATTTGAAGTTGCTAGGGAGAACTACTAAACTGAAGCCTAAACTTCCACAACATATAATATCCAGTTAGCATAATGCAAATCATATCTATATGAGTTCTTAAATGTCACGCAATCACCAAAGTGGCACAATGTTGGCTCAAACCAATATCAGGCTATGAGTATCTCAAAACTGCACATTGCATATCTGCAACTACTTTACTTAATTCAGAAAGATAATTTACATTCAACTAGCTTGTTACGCCATTCAAATATATATATTTGGTAATCAATTATGAGTCATCTTCCTAGCATTTCACAATAGAGGGTCACCCTACTCAAGACAATCTTATTTCACATAGGCCATGTGGTCATTCCTCATTTCCCTCTTTGGCATTCCTACAGTCCTACGAAATCTCAATAAATGCATACTTATTGCATCTGCTTAAAGTAGCAATACTCTAAAACAACCCATGCATTCTGCATCACTTTTACTTAATCGGGGCACCCTTTAACCCGAATCACCCGACCCGACATAACCAGACCTGACTACCACCCAAATCACTGTTGCATTCTGATGAAGAACAGTACATTTTGGTTGTTAATGTTATTCATAATTAAAAACAAATACGAAAAAAGAACAGATTTAAAGGATGGAAAAGCAACGATTTATAATAGAAACATACCCGTAAATGTGGAGGTTCATTGGTTACAACAGGAGAATGTTGTGATGTAAGAGGTGGATCATTGGAACTATCCGTCGACCCTTTCATCTCTGATAAGTGGGCTCGTAACTGTTCATTTTCACTAGTAAGTTCTCCACATCTAGACTTCAATTCGTTGTTTTCTCTATGACATGCTGAACGACTTGGTATTACACCCCAAACATCAGAAGCACGAACACCTAGACCATACATGCCTGCATCACCATTTCGATCTTTACCCATAACTATAGAATAAATATCATCTGGTTCAGGCTTATCAATCGAACCCTCGGGCAGATTATCACTAAGTCATTTCATTTCATCCCGCATTTTATATCAACATGAACAACATATTGGAAAGGCATGTATTACGAAAAAAAGCATATTGTGTTTAACTTCTGCTATTAATACACTTTTCCAAACATAAAAGCATATTACTTACAATCGCATTTGCAGTGTCATCATTTTTGGTATTTCCATATTTGGAGAAGCATGCACTAAAAAGATCCAATCGACTTGGATCTTGTCCCAAAGATGTCTGTATGAATAAAAAGAAAATGAATATTAACAGTGGATATTGACAGGATACATTAACAATCCCACTGTCTCCATACAGTTACCTTTAACTCTTCACGGACGCGAGCATAACTTTTTTTACCGGTTCTTTGGATCATCTTCTTTTTTGCCCGATTCGCCTTGTTTTTTTCACTTAAACTCTGCAGCAGGAAAGTAAAATATCATAATGGGAAATTAAGTAATGTTATTTAAAGTGGAAGAGTATTTCACACCTTAGTGTTTTCTTTATTCCAATACTTCACAAGTTTCATCCATTGTTTTTTTTTTTTTTTTTTTGCACTTGCTTTGGCCTAGAGCTTATTTGTTGCTTAACTGACAAAGACGGATCATGGTAGTGTTCCTTAACTCTTGCCCTCCAGTTCTTCACCTTCCGCCCAAATGATTGCAATATCCATTTTTCTCCAGCTTCCGGAATATCAAATTTTGTCTAAAAAATGTAATAGCTCACATTAGAAAACAAATACTTTATTCATTAACATACAAATTTAACATTATGTACCTTTAAGAGTTCAAGCAAAGCTTTTTTTTTTTTTTTGCGGCGTCAACTTTATTCCATGGTTTATAAATCGGACAATACTTTCCACTCCTTGAAAGGGTTCCCATGAAATGAGTCAGATGACTACTTTTGTAGTTAATAGGTTGTCCGTGTTCATTAACTAAAATAGGAATTCTATCCCCTTTTTCTTGGGCCCAAACTTTTGCCATACGTGTTGGTCCTCTCTTTCTTTTGCTTACAATCCAAACTACAAAAAGTGAACATGATTTACAATAGATACGTATACATTTAAAATACTAAATAAATTGAAATGGAGGCAATATCTTAGCGTTGCATTTTGTCTTGTTTTAATTTAACTTTATTATATATTCTTCTTATATGACACAATATATGATATATGATTTTTAAAATGATGCAATCAAGTAGATCAGGTTAACCTGTTTCATTTCGAGCTTGTGTAACTTCATGGTTTTCTTCATTTTCAGGTTGCTGAGCTTGAATCTCTTCTCCGACTAGATCATCGCCGTCATTTGCTAAATCGTTCTCATTCTCCGAATCATCCTCATTCTCCAAATTATCCATGTCTTTATCTACATCATCTTTTGAAGTAGCTTGTTCTTCAATATCATCATTCATATGTATGTCTTCGATATCATCATTTTCAGCATCATAAGGGTCTTCATTGTTATCTATAGTAAAAAAAAAAAAAAAAAAAAAAAGTAAACATCGAAAATAGTAAACTGAATATACACTTAATAGTAATTTAATATCATATATATATTATTTGAAATTTATGTATAGTTACCATCAGATCTCAAGTCACGCTACCCGTGTCATCATCGTTGTCAATTGCAACTAAGTTTCTCTCAGCTGCAGTTAATCTCCCTCTCTTGACAGAATTTGGTTGATCATTTCTCGTTTGGCCTTGGTCAGACTCCTGTACCCTACTATGTATTGCCCTCCCTGTATCAATCTGTTGTCCCTTTTGCGAATGAGATTCTGAAGATGTTAGCCCACGGGAGACATTCGGAGCAGTCATTCGTTTTTGTACTAAATTTTTATATCTAGTCATGGACATTGGAGCAATGTATTTTCGATGCTGTTTCATGCAACTAGAATTGTTAGAAAACAAACATAAAGAAATTATATTAGCCAAATTTATTATTAGTACCTTTTTATTTGTTAGTGTAGCCGCTTCTTCTGGGTTATCTTCCTCATCATTAAGATGAAAGTCTGAACCATTGGTTTCTTTTTCTTTTTCTTTGTTTTGTCACTCTCTACTAGACTTGTCAAAGACTTAGCAATATTTTTCACTCCCAAAGCTTGTAATCACTGTTGGTTTTCTTGAATCCTTGACCTTCTAGACATTTCATAATCATTCGTATTTCTCGTGGAGACTTGGTGTTGCATCCTTTTATTTTCCATTACTGGTGCACAAAACAAGTAAAATTATGATGAGATTGCAAAGAACAATAGTCATTTGAGAACAACAAAACTGAAATCAAATCACTATCTGTTACATGTTACAGAATGAAATACATTATCTACAAACAAAAATAGACGCAAATCCTTCAGTTACATGTCACAGAATGAAATACATTATCTACAAACTGATATCAAATCACTATCACTATCACTATCTTTAAAACCAGTGGTGGTGATGGATGGGTTGGTGTTGGTGTTAGCTACCCAAATCCTTTGACCCAACTTTACACAGTTATACCAACATTCATTTAAATTAAACAGTTTGTAGCAAGCATTAAACCAACATCCATGGCCACAACCTATATACAGCCTTAAAAGCTACCACTTAGAACCGAATAGCCGACTGTAAACAATGTTAGGAAAAAACCGCTCGTGACGACAAATCTAAGGCAATTTACTTTCACACTCAACCACCCTACCATCACATATGAAATCAGCCATATAAAATCAACACCCACAACGAAACACAATCTTTAGATGACATTACAAAGTACCTTCGACCAGAGATTATACAACATGTGTAAAATAAGTACGGATGACCACACACGACAGCCTAAAAGACATTACAAAGAATTGTGGTTATCCACTAATAGCATCCAAATAAGAAAAAGAATTTGGAAAATGGTCATCTGCAACTAAAATACAACTTGTACCACATCACAAATAAGCAGCACTTATGATCACATATGAGACTCATCAAGAGGTCAACCAAACACAAACCCGAACCCACCATTTCTCACACTTAAGACTCATCACAAAGGTTAAACAAACACTAACAATGTATAACAATGATAATAACAATAATAAGAACAATAACAATAACAATAATAATAATAATAATAATAATAATAATAATAATAATAATAATAATAATAATAATAATAATAATAATAATAATAATAATAATAATAATAATAATAATAACAACAACAACAATAATAATAACAATAACAGAGGTTTCCATTACCTGTTGAGTCAGATCTTCATTCAAAAGTGAAAACCCACAATCGTTGTTTTGCTGCCCACGTACAACCCTAAACCGAAATTGAGATTTTAACCGTATGTGAAAAATGATTTCCATTAATAAAATCGAATCAAATACTTGATTTCCGGAAAGATATGCTTGATTTTCGCAGCGCCAAAACTTATTTATTAATCTGAATTTTTCCCCAAAAATTTTAAGCGGGTTTATGTGAATAAAATGTGAACGTGGGTGGGTAAGTTTTCCCCAAAATTTTAGAGTATAATTTGATGTATAATTAAATTAATTAATACTAGTATATAGTATATGAAATGTATTATATTATTGTATATATAATATATAGGTATTTTATTGTATTTGAAACTAAAAATGAAGTAGATTTGGCATTCGTTTTTCCGACTTCCCGGGTCAAACAACAATATCAATGTGTTGAATTAATCAGTGTCTGTTGTATCTTACTGCCCGAAATGGAGCGGCTCCAGATAGTTCATTTGTTTTACGCGGGCGTTATTTAAAACATGGCTATTTTCTTACGGACGGGATTTATCCTAAGTGGTCTACGTTTGTTAAAGCGTATCCACGTCCAGTTGACCCGAAAGATAAAGTGAGATATAGGACAGTAATCCACCACGAGCCCAGAAACATAACATATCATATCATATAACAGATAATCCACTAACCGTAGATAACAGATCTATGATGCATCGATACGCCCCTGCAAATAACATAGTGGCCCAACATATACTTGAGCTCAAAACATGTAACAGATAAGGGATGGTGTGGAACATCACTCAAACACACAAGAGTCATATATGCCATTGGTGCATCAATGACACGGACATGGAACCCCCATGACTAGTGAAATGGCTCGGGTTTGAAACTGGGAGTCAGATATGATATCATAATTAGAGTGTCATATCAAAAGGTTCATATCCAATAGGTTCATAACCAATGTTGCAAAAATCGTGAATCAGTAGTCGGGCGGTCGACCACCTTGTAGCTTGTAATCGGTCTGGGCGGGATTAATCAGTGATTAATCGGATTGGCATTACTGACAAATTTTAGTTATTTTCGGCAAGTTTTGTGTATTTCCGGTGAGTTTTTGGTATTTACGGCAATGTATTTTCTAAAAAACAACTTGTAATAGACTTAAACAGTTACAATAAGTGATCAAAATAAGTTTACAGTGAGTGTTGGGTACTTCTGGCATGATTTATAGGTTTCCGGCAAGTTTGACCAATATTGACCGAAATTGAGATTTTATATGTATTTGAAAAACGATTTCCATTAATAAAATCGTATGAAATACTTGATTTCCGAAAAGATATGCTTGATTTTCGCAGCGCCAAAACTTATTTATTAATCTGAATTTTTCCCCAAAAATTTTAAGCGGGTTCATATGAGTATGTGAATACAATGTGAACGTGGGCGGGTAAGTTTTCCTCAAAATTTTAGGGTATAATTTGATGTATAATTAAATTAATTAATACTAGCTAGTATATAGTATATGAAAAGTATTATATTATTGTATATATATAATATATAGGTATAGGTATTTTATTGTATTTGAAACTAAAAAAGAACTTGAGTATTACCCGGTCGGTGCTCGGGTTATCAACTAAAGGCCCGTTTGGTTGGTGGGTGCTGATTTGGATTCGAGATTGATTTGGTTAAAACGTAAAGTTTATGAAATAATAACTCTAGGGATGCAAAATTAATTTTCTTAAATTCTAATCAGTAAAATAAATTTTTAGAAAAAATAATTATATTTTTTTATTGTTATTTAATTTTTTATGAATTAAAAGATAAATAAAAGAAATTAAATCAAGAAAAATAGCAAAACTATTTAGAAAATTATGAAATATGTCTGGTAAAAACTTTAAACTATTTAGAAGATAAGAAAATTAAAAACTTTGAAAAAGCTAATATGAATAACTCTCAACCGCATCCATAGCTAAATGGTTAAACATTTGAAGTTCTTTCCTTGGTCTTCATTCAGTGAAAGGAGTCTCTCAACGGATGCAGTCATTCATTTATATCGTCGAGAGTTCTTACTAAAGCCGACTTCCATGATGTCACATTCCGGGGATGCTTTGTAGCCTATATTGTACACATATTGAACGGAGGAATTGTCCTAGGCATTTGCGAGGCCATTATACGCGAGGTGATCATAAAGTGCCGACTATTATGATTGAATGTATTGCTTCGCGTGGATTTGGCATTCGTTTTTCCGACTTCCCTGGTCAAACAACAATATCAATGTGTTGAATTAATCAGTCTCCGTTGTATCTTACTGCCCGAAATGGAGCGGCTCCAGATAGTTCATTTGTTTTACGCGGGCGCTATTACAAACGTGGCTATTATCTTACGGATGGGGTTTATCCTAAGTGGTCTACGTTTGTTAAAGCGTATCCGCATCCAGTTGACCCGAAAGATAAAGTGAGAGATAGGACAGTAATCCACCACGAGCCCAGAAACATAACATATCATATCATATAATAGATAATCCACTAACTGTAGATAACAGATATAGGATGCATCCATACGCCCCTGCAGATAACATAGTGGCCAAACATATACTTGAGCTCATAACATGTAACAGATAAGGGACGGTGTGGAACATCACTCAACCACACTAGAGTCATATATGCCATTGGTGCATCAATGACACGGACATGGAACCCCCATGACTAGTGAAATGGCTCGGGTATCAAACTGATAGTCAGATATCATATCATAATCAGAGTGTCATATCAAAAGGTTCATATCCAAAAGGTTCATAACAAATGGGTCATATCAAATGGTTCAGAAAAGCATATCAAAGGTTCATAACCCGACCCAAAATATTTTTAGACTCAACCTAAAGCTGTTACTTTTCGTGTCGGTTTCAAGTCGGGTTTCGTGTCGGGTCATGGTAATATCTATTTTTTAACTAGCACTTTGTTTTCTAATGTCTGCTTATCATAAGTTGAAGGGCTGAATGTGTTGTTTACCAGTTTCATGTATGAAAGCTATTTGATGTTTCTGCATGGGAAAACAAACCATCTCTGCAAATTAATTGATGAGTTAATTTTTGCAATCATGATTCAAGACTCTTGGTATGAATCTCGATACACGATTAACTATTCATCTATTTTATCCTTTATATACCTACTTTTTCACCAAAATAATTTACTTCTGCCCTAATAATCTAATCAATGGCGGCAGATGATCAAACCCCTCTTCTGACTGAACTCAAAAATGTTTCTGGCTCTAAAGAATTGCACAGAACCTTCAAGTTTATGTATGCTCATGAGCACGTGGAAGACGAAACTTTCATAAGGTTTCTTGGAGAAAGACGCGATGAACTACAACACACAATCAAACAAAAAACAGCTCGATTGGCAGAGCTATGGTCTTTGAATCATGATGAGGAAGAGTCTTCCGGTGATGTGTATGAATGTGAGCACAGTGCTCTGGTAAGGTTGCGTGGGAGGTTGGAGGTGGTGATCGGTCTCTTGTTTGAGCTTCGTCAAGGTCTTCAGGAGAAGGAGGAGCACATCTCCATCCTTGAAGTTTATGATTAGGCCGCAGCTGGAGGTTGTCTTTTGTGGTATTTTTTGGTAGTCTTTTGATGTTTTAACTTATGATTGGTCCTTGTTTAATCATTGTAATGGATCATTATTAATGAAAATATAATGGTTATGTTTATGGTCACGGTCATTGTTTATTCTTTACTGCATTATCCAAAACATGTGACATGCTAATGTGGTGGTTGCCGTTTCACTTGTTTCTCTGCACACTCTGTCCTCTTAGGTGATATTAGAACTAGTAAAACTATAAAACCAAGGTTTGAACTAGAGAAAGTCAAAATCAAATTACCTTCACTCTCACAGTCCACTGTTGGGACCTGTGAGGATCAAATCTCACCCACTTGGTCTAAATCTTGTTCATGTATCTTAAATTAGTGTTATCATAGCATAAATAATCATAATTAGTTCATAGGGATCAAACAAGTTTCATTAAAGTCAAAGTGTAAGTTCAAAATTAAAAAGTCAAAATGGTATGTTAGTCAGAAAGTCAGATCTTGGGAGAATTTTTGTGAATTTTGTGTTGAGATTCAAGTATTGAGCTTTTTACATGTTGAAATTCCCCAGCTAAGCTTTTGAATCCCACAATTAGCTTATTTTTATGATTTTTTCTCTGGCTTAGGTGATAGTTCAAAGTGGCCTGCAGGGCTAAACATTGCCCTGCACCAAGGCGTCAGCTCAAAACCCCAACTTTCCATGTGCCTTAGTTTGTTCATTAGTGGGCCCCATGGTGAGCTTATTGGTTTTTTGGAAAGCCAATAAGCTCATCTATAAGGTTCAGGGCTTATTTCAAACTTTTAAGCTTATTAGATAGGGCTGCATTTAGCTTTTTGTTTGTCCAATTCCACCTATACACTGAGTGATCAGTGTTGACCACCCAAGTTATAGCCCTCCTCAAGTGCTTATCTGTGGGACCCAAACCTTTAGTCCTAGCTTTTTAGAAACCTCAATAAGACACCTTTTCATATCAAGTCTCACTTTGGATCCCTGTTAACCCTAGTGGGCCTCACAAGGCCTGCAAGGTTCTTGGTTTTGGCCTGTTTGGCCTGTGATATTTGGCCAAGTGCTTATTGTGGTCTACAGCTTATTCCTTGAGCTTATCTAGTAGTTTTTAGCTTAATCTAGGTACAACTCATGTAGTTACAGCTTATTGTAGCTTATTTGTAGCTTATTTAGTTTTAAAAATCCATTTTGGCATAAAAAAGCATCTGTTAAGCTAAAAAGCTCATAGAGAGCTTATTTTTGAGTTTTGAAAAAAGTGTTTTCACAAAAGTTACTTATAATTAGTAATAAATAAGTTTTGTAAAAAGAAAATCAAAAAAATAAAATAAATGGAAAAATTGCAAAAAGTGGGGTTCGAACCTGGGACCTCAAGCATACATGCACAATATATACCACAACCCCCTTCCAATTGCTCTGGGGCACCACTTCCGTTTGTTATTGCATAATCTATATACTTAATATAGTCCTTGTTCCTTTTAGCTTATTTTTGCTATTTAGCTTATTTAACTGCTTATCCGTACCATTTTCCTCGTCCTCATATTTTTCCTAGGTTCCTTGTAACTTGTAGCATTCCTAGTTATTTTCCCAGAATTTTTACTGTTCACTTGGTAATTTCTAGATTTAATTTTAATTAAATTAGTTTAAATTAAAAAGCCAAAAATAAATTAGTTTTAGTATTTAATTTTTATCCCAGATAACTTTTTATAATTTTTCTAACTTTTATAAGTTATTAAGCTTTTGTAAAAATTACTTTTGCAATTTTCACTTTTAATTTCTAATTTTTAAATTTAAATTAGTTTATCTAGCTTTTAATTAATAATTAAGCAATTAGTTAAGAAATAGCTAAAAAATAAATTGTAAAAATATTTTTATAATTTTTTAGGATTCCTGTGATTAGGGGTGTCATAAATCCCGACCCGACCCGGACCCGACCCGGACCCAAACCCGAATAAGGATAATCGGGTCGGGTTACTCGGGTCCAAAATCCAACTCGGGTCAACCCGATTACAAACTAGGGTCGAGTATCGGGTTCAAAATACTTGCCTATTCGGGTTCGGGTCAACCCGACTAACCCAATTTTTTTATTTTTTTTTTGGGTTTTATAACTGTGCGTCTTTACTCAATCTTTATTTAAATGAGAAGAAGGAATACAATCATAATGGACAATTCGTTTTACATGCATTTCTTTGTCGGTTTCCATATTCAAATTTTACTTCGTGCAGTGCTTAGCATTGTAATGGACAAATAATTTTACAATTGTATCAGATTGATTGTAAAAATATTTATGAAACGTCCAGATTTTTTTGTGTTCCATAAAATGTGCCTCAATGTGATTTATACATATCCCTTTTACTTGTTTAAGATTTTAACTACTAAATTTATGAAATTAAATTTTGTGATTATATAAATGGCACAGACCCAAACCCGTCTTGACCCGACCCAACTTGACCCGACCCGACTTGACCCGACCCGATTTGACCCGAATCCGACCAACCCGAGTTCAAATAGGGTCGGGTTCGGGTATGGTTTTTTTAGTCTTGACCCGACCCGAATGACCCGAACCCGACCAACTCGACCCGATTAACACCCCTACCTATGATTGTTAATTAGATTTATAAATTTTTCTATAATTTTCTAAGTTATTTTTACTATAATTAGTACTTTAAGTTAGTTTAAATAGTTTAATCAATATAATTAGTATTTAAGTAATTAGAAAATCACAAAAAGACAAAAAGACATATTTTTAAGCTTTTATATAATTTTTAAGTTATTTTAGATGTTTTAAAAATAAATTTTCATTTTCTTAGTTTTTATTTAATACAGTATTATATTTAGTATAAGTTAAATATTAACGGGGGATGTTTGGTTCTAAAAGCTCCAAATACACATCATTCCACCATCCAAAATTGCCAGCAGGACTCACCACCATCATCTCCATCAATTGATATCCGACAACCAGAAATCAGCACCATCATCAAGACCAGGTAATACCTCATAATTAAAACCCTAATCGTTTTTTCTAAATTTTTATGAAACAAAATCTATGGTTAATTGAATTAGGCTCCCTTTCTTTTTGTTGAAATTATATGTGGTTTTCTGCGGTTAATTGAATTACTTTTTTTATTGTTGGTTTGTTTAACGCAGGTTTAAGATGGATACGAGTTGGATGTCTTTACCAAGATTTACCATTGAATATAAAAAAAGGTCTTGTCGACTTTCTTGATCATATATTTTATAATGAGGGTAAAAATGGACAGATTTCATGTCCATGTATTGGTTGTGGTAATCAGATATGGGTAGATCGGGCGGAGGCTAGAACACATCTGCTATGTATCGGGTTTATGAAAGGTTATACAATTCCACCTTTCAGTTCCAAATCAAGTGATGCTCCAATGTTGGATTCTGAAGATGACATGCAAGGGTTGGTGAATGATGCCTTCCATCGGTTTGGTGATGACACACAAGAAAATGACATGGGAACACAAAGTGAAAGTATGAGTATGCCAAACCTAAAGGCGAAAGAAATTTATAAAGTGTTGGGAGAGGCAAAGAAAGCACTATATCCTGGGTGTAAGTTATCAGTTCTTTCTTTTATCATTAGACTATTTCATGGTAAGTATGTTGGGAAATGTAGTGATAATGGTTTCAGCATGATGCTGGATACAATGAGGGAAGCCTTCCCCGATGCTTCTATACCGAAGTCATTGTATGAACTAAGGAAGATAATTCGAGAGTTGGGACTTAGTTAAGATAAAATTGATGCATGTCCTAATAATTGTATACTGTACTGGAAAAAAACATTAATAAAACAGAATGTGATATATGCAATACGTCAAGGTATAAAGTAAGTGAAGATGATTCTGCAGATGAGTCAACCACAGCTGATACATATAAGAAGATTGGAGCAAAGGTTTTGCGTTATTTTCCGCTCATACCACGATTGCAAATGTTATTTATGTCATTTAAAATAGCCACCTCCATGAGATGGCATGAAGAGAGTCGCACGAAAGATGGTTACTTGAGACATCCTGCAAATTCCCCAGCATGGAAAGCATTTGATTTTAAGTATCGTAAGTTTGCCAATGAATCTCGTAATGTCAGGCTTGGTTTAGCGAGTGATGGGTTTAACCCTTTTGGAACAATGAGTGTTTCTCATAGTACATGGCCTGTTGTTTTGACGCCATATAATCTACCTCCTTGGATGTGCATGCAGAAACCTTATTTCTTTCTAACTTTACTTATACCTGGCCCATCTGCTCCTGGGAATAATATAGATGTCTATATGGAACTGTTAGTGGCTGAGCTAAAGGAGTTGTGGGATCTTAAAGGAGTAGACACTTATGATGCATCAACAAATAGTAACTTTCGGATGCGTGCTTGTTTGTTATGGACGATCAGTGACTTTCCTGCTTATGCATATTTATTCGGATGGAGCACCAAAGGTAAACTTTCATGTCCTAACTTCCATAAACATACAAAATCAACACGCTTGACTCATGGCAAAAAACAATGTTTTATGGGACATCGTCGATATTTGCCTACTGATCATGCTTTTAGAAGAGATAAAAACTCTTTTGATGGCACAGAAGAACTAGACAGGCAACCCCGTGGCTTAAGAGGACAAGAAGTACTTGATGAGTTAAATGGTTTTGAAATTAAATTTGGAAAACTTGTGAAGAGCAACCCAAATTTACCTTTTAATTGGAAGAAGAAAAGTATTTTTTTTTTTTTAGTTACCATACTGGAAAGATAACTTGCTACACCATAATCTAGATGTAATGCATATTGAGAAGAATGTTTGTGACAGTGTCCTTGGAACGCTAATGAATCTAGATGGTAAGACCAAGGATCATATAAAAGCACGCCTTGATTTACAAGAAATGGGCATTAGACCTGAACTTCATCCTATAGTTCAAGATAACAACAAAGTTTATTTGCCACCTGCTTGTTTCTCAATGGATAAAAAAGAGAAAGATATTTTTTGTCGTGTGCTTAAGAAGGTGAAAGTTCCAGATGGTTATGCAGCTAATATATCAAGATGCGCAGAGTTAAAACCTCCAAAATTGTTTGGACTTAAAAGTCGTGATTGCCATATTTTGATGCAGCAGTTGCTTCCCATTGCCTTGTGAAGTGTGTTTCCTAAGCACGTGCGCTATCCTGTGATGAAGCTATTTCGTTACTATATACAATTATGCTCAAAGGTTCTTAATCCAAATGATTTGGTTCAAATGGAAACCGAGATTGGAAAAATACTTTGTGATTTAGAAAGCATTTTTCCGCCATCATTCTTTGATGTCATGGTTCATCTTTTGGTTCATCTTGCTTCAGAGGCCAGATTAGGAGGGACAGTTCATTACCGTTGGATGTATCCAATCGAGAGGTGCACATTACTATTTTAGTAAATACCTTTATTAACAAATATTATTGAATCTAAAATTCTTGGTTTTGATATCTCAGGTATTTATCTACATTAAAATCTTACGTGCGAAACAGGAATAACCCGGAGGGTTCCATTGCAGAAGGATATCTAG
The DNA here is from genome assembly GCA_030686995.1 of Artemisia argyi. Classification (NCBI taxonomy): domain Eukaryota; kingdom Viridiplantae; phylum Streptophyta; class Magnoliopsida; order Asterales; family Asteraceae; genus Artemisia; species Artemisia argyi. The sequence continues at coordinate 128,418,943 of CM060691.1, forward strand.
CTGAAGAGTGTGTGTCGTTTTGTTCATTGTACTTATCCAGTGATGTTGAGACCGTACATAATAAGACAAGTCGAAATTATGATGACGATGGTTATGAGGATGTTTTACCTATCTTTTCTATGGCGGGTCGACCGATTGATGCTACAAAGGTAGAAATAATGGACCTTGACATTTTGGCTAAAGCACATTCATATGTGTTGTTCAATTGTAGTGAAGTTGATGAATTTCGAACGTAAGTAATTATATTAGCTGTGAGTTTCATAAATTATATTATACGATTAATAATTGTCGTTGTTATCATCATTATCATCTGTTAACACTGCAGTGAACATTTGGCGATGGTTCATCATGAAAATCAGAGAAAACGTAAGCGTGACATTCAACGTTTACATAGTGAGACTTTTGAGTCGTGGTTTCAAGATCATGTAAGGAATATACACAGGTTTATTACTTTTGGAAAATAAATATAATGACATAGCATTTTTGACCTACTAATACCCCGGTGTATAACAAAACAATTAACACATCTTGCCTTAATTCAGGTTGAGGAGCTACATGCTAGAGGGGATCACAGAATCACAAAAAGTCTAAGGAACTTGGCAAGTGGTCCATCTGAGTTTGTGAAAAAATATAGGGGATTTATCATAAATGGTTTCCGATTTCACACAAAAGATGTAGAATAGAATAGGAAAACACAGAATAGTGGGGTTATGCTTCAGGCCATGACAAACAGTTTCTCGAGTGCTACAGATAACAATCCTATCGTGGGAGATGTAACTTACTACGGGGTTTTGAATGATATCATTGAGTTGGAGTATGCTATTGACAAAAAAGTAGTTTTGTTCCATTGTGATTGGATTTCGAATGGTTCAAGGAAAAAAGAAGATGACAACGGGTTTACTCTATTGAATTTTGAAGGATTGAAGGCTCATAACGAGCCTTTTATACTAGCTTCTCAAGCACAGCAAGTATTTTACGTTGCAGATCATGTTGACAAAGGATGGCAAGTTGTGATCAAGACAGCGCCCAGACATGTTTATGACATGGATGAACAAACAAGTCTTGATGACATGGAAACACATTTGCAGAGTGACTCATTTATGGGTCCTCAACATGACGAAACAATGGATATTGAATTGGTTAGAGGTGGTTTCGATGGAACCGTTGTGGACAATAATGACTTAGTTATTGCCGATGAAGAAGACCCAGTTGAAGCAGCTTAATGATTTCAATTATCTAAATAGTAGTACTCCCTGTTTTTATGTAAAATTAGTTGTTAAGAATCAATTACAAGCCTCATTACTGTTTATATAACTCTTGCTTATACAACAGCAGCCCTTAGTGGCTTTTTAGCTTCTTTTGTCATTTAACAGTTCTTATTTCCCCTATTGTGGCTTAGTTGTCCTTTTAGTGTATTATTAGTCATCTAGTTTGCTTTAAATTTAGGTAATTTTAACTTTTTAGCTTCTTGTTATTTATATTTTCAAGCTTTTCAGTATTGTAATTTAACTTTAGTTAATGAAATTCAAGTTTTCTCAATTTTTCTTACTTGGTTAACAAAAGTCAACTGCTTATTAGCTTAATGTAGTGCTTATTTAGATAAATTCCTGCTTATTTGCTCATATTAATGCTATTAGATGTCTATTAAATTAGCCTTGTTTGCTTGTTCTTAACTTTGCCTTAAAATCCATAGAAAAGCCAAAAATAGCTTAGAGTAGCATAGCTTATGTTATAGCTTATTTTTTGTTGAAAGCTGCTTTTTAGGACTTATCATGGCTATTTAGTGTCTCCCTTTACAAAAGATAGCTTAAAACAGCCTTTTTCACTTTAAGATCTCAAAACAGCCCTGCTTAAGGGGTGTTTGGCTCAAATAGGTCAAACGGGTCAATATGGCTTATCATTGTTCATTTGCACATTAGGATAGTTCAATCTTGCCTTATATGATCTAGATAAGGTGTTTGTGGCTTATATTTATCTACTTCGGATTTGTAAGATTTGAGTTCTTTAGTGCACAAGTAAGGTAGTTGTTGATCTATAATAAGCCCTTACAGCCATAAGATCAATTGGTGCTTGTTTTTGTGTTCATTATATTCACTTTAACCCACTTGGTTGAGTTTGAAAGGGCTGCAAATACTTTGTTAAGTTTTTAGATCAGTCTGCAGCAGTCTAGGTAATAGTTATTCTCTAAATGCCCATATTAAGAGCTTAATTTCTGCTTATTCACTGTTGTTTCTCTTCTAATTTTTGATTCCTTTAGTAGCTTATACTACTGACTTGAGAATTCTGAGCTTAATTGGGATTCTAGATCTTATCTTGTTGCTTTAATTTGGTCTGCTAATCACCCCAGTAGGACTGAGATGCCCTGCACTCAGTCCTTTTTGCTTATTCATTGTAATCAGTGCTTATGGATTACTATAGTAGCTTATTCTGGTGTTTTTGAATCAAGCCTAGTTTATTTTAGCTTATTCCAGCACCTCAGCGTATTAGTAGCTTATCAGTTTTTTTTTTCCCTTAAGCCTTAGTTTATTCCCTCGTTTGCTATTCGAATTACTTAGCTTATTCCCAGCTTATTTGAATAAGCGGGGACCTTTTTAGTATTTTTCCTAGGATTGTCGTATCATAAAGTACTTTCAGTAAAACCAATGAGACCCAAGTGACAAGGGTCCTACTAAATTTTGTTATAATAAAACTCTTGCGAATAACCCTTGTAAAAACCTGATGTTTTATTACTTAAATAGCTAGTGTCCTATTAAGTTTTGTTATCATAAAACTTTTGTGAATAGCGTTTCATAAAACTGATCTTTTATGACTCAAATATCAAGTGTCGTATTATAGTGTATCAAGTTTTGATACCCAAGTATCAAGTGTCATACTAACTAATGTTTAAATAAAACTTTTGTAAATAAGCGTTCTAAAAAACTGATGTTTTATGACTCAAATAAGGAGTGTTCTATTATGGCGTATGATAATAAAACCATAACAAATAAGCATACTATAAAGGTTAATGTTAAAAGACACAGGTGTCAAGGGTCCTATTAATTTTTGTTAAAATAAAACTTTTGCAACTAAGCGTTCTATAAAACTGAAACTTTATGACTCAAATTTTAAGTGTCCTATTATGGTGGATGAATTTATGAGACCCAACTGTCAAGTGTCATATAAAGTTATGTTTTAATAAAACTTAATTTGAATAAGCATTATAAAAAGCGGATGTTTTACGACTCTAAAAAGAAGTGCCATATTATGGTGTATCATAAAAAAACCATTATGAATAAGCGTTCTATAAAGGTTAACGTTATAAGACGCTATTGTCAAGGGTCCTATTAACTTTTCTTATAATAAAAAACGTTTGCGAATAAGCGTTCCATAAAACCGATGTTTTATGACTCAAATATCAAGTGTCCTATAATGGTGTATCAATCTATGGGACCCGAGTGTCAAGTGTCATATTAAGTTATGTTTTAATAATATGTTTGCGAATAAGCGTTCTAAATAATTAATGTTTTATGACTTATGTATCAAGTGTCCTATTATGGTGTATTGTAATAAAACCATAATGAATATATGCATCCATTAAGGGTCCTATTAAGTTTTGTTATAATAAAACTTTTGCGAATAAACGTTCTAAAATACTGATATTTTATGACTCAAAAATAAAATGTCTTATTATGATGTATGATAATAATAGTTTTGCAAATTAATTTTATGATATTTTATGATGTATGATATTTTATGACTCAAGAATAATAATAATAATAGTTAACTAAAAATGATTAAATTAATTAAAACTTTTGCAAATAATCGTTTTAAAAAAATGATGTTACATGACTCAAAAATGAAATGTCCTATTATGGTGCACGATAATAAAACCATTGTACATAAGCGTCCTATAAAGGTTAACGTTATAATACCCACGTGTCAAAGGTCCTATTTGCTATAATAAAACTTTTGTGAATAAGCGTTTTAACTAACTGATGTCTTATGACTCAAAACTCAAGTGTCCTATTATGGTGTATTATAATAAAACCATAATGAATAAACGTCCTATAAAGGTTAAAGTTATAAGACCCAAGTGTCAAAGGTCTTATTAGGTTATATCATAATAAGACATCTAGTGATCAAGTGTCGTATTACACTATCACATAATGGGACACCAACAACTAAATGTCTTATAAAGTAATTTATTAGGATCCATATTTTAAGTGTCCTATTAAGTTATATGATAATAGGACCCTAAATCATCGACCATCCTATTATATAACTTTTTAGGACATCGCCTAAGTAGCAAATATTTAAAAAGGACCCTAAACACTCATAAGTCCTATTAAACAGTTTCTTAGGACTCCAGTATCATACCGTCCCACACAAAAGGGTCCTAAAAAGCCACTTTTGTTGTAGTGTAAGATAGCGCATCATACGACTAGCCCACTGTGAGTAACCACCCTTTGACAGCATAAGAGGTCGGTTTTCGGCACCAGCTGCATGAATATCTTACTGAGTTGCCATTGATAAATGATAAAGTTGATCTTGGATCGATTCAACGAAATAGGAATTGTGTTTAGTGTAAGCTGATGCAGGTTTTTATGGTGAAAATTTTGAGCTAAAACCTTAAAACCTCAATAACTTCTTCTCAGAGCGTTTTTAGGCCTCGAAACTTCGCTTGAATCGATAAATCATTCAGCGTGTCGTTCTCCTCAGTCTCACGGTCGTTTTGATAGGTATTTCGTCCAAAACGGAGTTACGGTTCAAAAGTTATGGCCGTTTGAAGTTTGGTCGTCAAAAGTCAAATTCTTATGCGTAAACAGTGAATCTTAAGCGTAAACAGTGAATCTTTTGGTTAACTTTGAATCTTACGCGTAACTTGGATCTTATGCGTAAGCTTAAGGTTATGCGTAAAGAGTAAGGTTAAGCGTAAACACAAAGTTTATGCGTAAACTTGAACTTTACGCGTAAGCTATAACTTATGCGTAAGATATGGTTTATGCGTAAGGTTAAAGAACCAAACAAATCTCTCAAACTTGTCCAAGCTTGAAAGATATCCCATGTCGAAGTATTCCACTAACTTGTCCAAGCTAGAAAAGTACTGAGTAACCTTCTGCGTAGATCTTATTGATGCGTAGGGATTGCACCAGGCTTTACCTCTCGAGGGATCTCGAGAAGCTTACAACCCCCACCAGGCAGTGTACCTGATCGATGTAGTATAGTATAATGACAAGTACCGGGGGATTGATCGTTCAGCTAGGAATAGTGTCGCTAGAATTATAAAACCTAAAGACTAGGTCTAAAGATGAGGGATGATTCTTTTTTGTATTTTTTTAGTTTTTATAAAAGCAATTAAAAATCTCGGGTTTGAAGGAGTTGGGCGGAATTAGTTGCTAGTCAACTAACATAATACTAAAGATGCAATAAAAATAAAATACTAGAAATGAAAATAAACTATATTAAACTAGTGGTGTGAGCAATATATGGGAGAATTGTGTTTACTTAGATTTCACTACTCCCTAGATATCTTTTACATGTTAATTACTTGTTACAGTTGCGTGGATGACGGATTGTATTCCTTAATACCATTCATGGGGTGGCGTACTTACTTCCCCAATCCTATAAGCGCCTACTTCACTCCTATGTCGAGCCGGCTAAGAAGCTCCTAACATGGGATCATTAGAATTTGCTCATGCATTAAATACAACCAATAAAACCTAGTACACATCGGTTCATGTTTCCTAAGACGTTCAAGCATGTTACACAATGGAGATCTGCCAGTTTTCTTAAGCCTAACATTGAAATCATTCATTCAATACAACTATAAACAAGTAATCAACACATAATTAACATCTAGGTTTCATTACATCTAAGCAAACACATGATAGATCTAGCCTAGCATGTTGAAATCAAGACAAGCATGAGATATATTCAAATAACACATAGACATATTGAATGAATTAAGAGAAGACTTATCTCAATTGAACATGAAAGGATTCAAGGGGTGAAAACCCTTGAAAATACAGTAAAAAACGACCTAGGGTTTTTAGGGTTCGGCCTTAGTATTCTCCACACAAGTTCCTCTTTTAATGAATGGAGATTAGAAAAGTATATATAGATTCTGATAGGTGATGGCGTCAAGAACAAATCTCTAACGCCGTCATCTCGCCGCCAAATAGTTTCTCGGACTGCCTAGATCTGGATCTGACGTCGTCATGTGTATTCCAATTGTAGGCCATCACCATAATAACTCTTGACGCCCTTCTTGTGACGCCTTCAGGTTTTCACTGGGTCGTCACGGATTTTACTCTTGACGCCATCAGCTTTTTCTTCTTGACGCCGTCAAGTACTGTTCTCAGCATGAAAAATTAAGTCTTTCCCGTTTTCTTCACTTTTATGCTCCAAAAACGTCCAAAATGCCTTCTTTTCCAGAATTCACTCCCAAAGTACCTAAAATCACAAAAGAAACGATTTAGGGCAATATTTGATCAAATAAATTCAATTTTGGGCTTAAATGACCCCCTAAAAGTGGTTCATTTTTCGCCTTATCACTTATGCGTAGAATCCCACCTTTTGCGTAAAATCCAATGTCAGACGTAGAACTTATGCAAAAACTTCAATCTTACGCGTAAGAATCCAATCTTAGGCGTAGACTCCAATATTTTGCGTAGAAACAGACTTTTGCGTAGGATCTTAAGCGTAGGAACTCAACTTAGGCGTAGGAAATGAATCTTATACGTAGGAAGAGGTTTTTCTGCTTAAACTTAAGCGTAGGATTCCAACTTATGCGTAGAAAATGGGTTTTTTGCTAAAACTCACACGTAAAAGTACCAAAAAGTACAATTTCCATCTAAGAACATGGTAGTGCTTGTCCTTTTTACGCGTAAGATGACCCAAACAGCTAAAAATCCAATTTTTTCAACCAAAAACACTTTTTCCACTTGTTTCTTTTGATCAAATCTTTCCCAAAACACTTATAATCACTAAAACTTCAATAAAAACAACAACTTTAAAACTAAAAACACGTAAAAAGCAAAACTTTTAAAGAAAAGCCTACGTTTTTAAAGAAGAAACGCAACTTTAAAGAGAAAGTTTGATAAATAAAGATTTCCACACACTCCTAAATCATTGTTAGGCGATTGATACCACTTGTATGACCTTAAATCTATCAACTTTAACACAAATATAAGCACTAGATGAAGTAAAGATGGTGACTTGATATGATATATGTGTGGCATATAAGATGTTAAAGAGAGTAATAAGATGAAGAGAACTTTTATTAAAAACACACACAATGCACACACAAGCACACCTTGCAAATGAGGCATAAGGTGGCTTATATAGTACATGAGATAAGATGCCCTAAAGGCTTTTTTATGGGCTTGGGCTTGGACTTGGATTACATGTATTATAATAGGCTTACATAACATAACACTTACCATATTAGCTTACCAAGTCCAAAGCCCATTGACTATTCTAATAACAAAAACTACGACACATTACAACGTTACAATAAATGAGAATGACCATCACTTTCTAATATAATTTTTATTGCTAACAGATTTTGTGTATATCTTATTCTATTAGTATTATACGTATCTTGTAGAAGAGGACTCCTTGTGCTATAAGAGGAGGTCCTAGGTTAAGGTTTGAGATATGTTTTTCTTAAAGCTTCAAGGTTGTAACCCTAGTGATACAAAGATCACTCGTATTACTATTCTTAATAATATTGGAGCTAACAGTTTGGTTCACACATTGTTCTCATTCATATATAACTGTTTTACTTACAAACAAACTTCTAAGTATTACTAAGTAGATTCCGCATACTTGGTAGTATAACTCAAAGTATCATTCTAACACAAATCAAGGTGTGTTTAGATCCATCAAGTGGTATCAGAGCCAGGCTTTGGTACTTTGATTTAGAAGATCTGAAGTTCACTCACAAGATCCAATGGAGACAGAGAACAGTCAGACCAACGTTGCTGTTAAGCTTCCTAAGCTTAAACTCAATGACTTTGAGATGTGGAGACTAATGATTGAACAATTCTTTATGGTGCAAGACTATGCACTTTTGGAGATCATTATGTTTGGTGATTCCTTTAAACTTGGTACTACCACAGAAACTATTGATGGCAAGGTAGTACAAAAGTTAAATACTGGACCAGTCACATCTGATGAAAGACTTCAAAAGAAGAATGATTTGAAGACCAGAGGTTTATTGCTAATGACCCTTCCTAGGGATCAAGTTTTAGCCTTCAGCAAGTACAAGACTGCAAACACTTTATTTGAGGAGATCTGCAATGTTTTTGATGGTAATGATTCCACCAAGAAGACACAGAAGACCTTGTTGAAACAAACTTATGAAAATTGTTGTTCAACAAGTAATGAATCAATTGACAGCATCTTTACAAGGCTTCAAAAGATTGTTACTCAACTCACAGTGTTTGGAATTGAGGTGGAAAAGGAAGACCTCAACTTAAAGTTCTTAAGAAGTCTACCCTCTGAGTTTGGTACTAATGTTGTTGTGTGGGAAGACAAGCCCGAACTTGAGAATATGAAGCTCAATGATTTGTACAATAACTTTAAAGTTATTGAACAGAGGTTGAAGAAGGCTGGTAAGCTATGTTCAGGATCAGGGAACTTAGCTCTTATCTCATCATCAGTGGGTGATGATTCTGATGTTGATAGTGATGATGAAGAGGATAGTGCTCACATTGCTATTTCCACTGGCAGTGGAAGTGTTACCACTGCTAGTTCTAAAAGGCAGGTTGCTGGTCTTGGAGATTCTACTTTCTATGCCTATCTCTCAAGTCAGGTAAATGGTTTAGTTCTGACACATGAAGACTTGGATCAAATTGATGAAGATGACATGGAAGAGATGGATATAAAATGGCAAGTTGCATTGCTAAGCTTAAAGGCAAAGAAATTTTGGAAGAAGACTGGTAGGAAGATCATCATAAATGGCAATGAAACTGTAGGTTTTGATAAGAAGAAGGTGGAGTGCTACAACTGTCACAAGATAGGGCACTTTGCCAGGGAATGCAGGAAACCAAAGAAGCCTGATAATATGTCAACTTGGTACAAGCAGGACAAGAAGAAAGAGCCTACAACTGAAGAACCAAAGGTACTTTTGGCCATTGATGGAGTGAGCTATGATTGGAGCTATATGGCTGAGGATGAAGAAGAAGATCCAGAGTCTGCAATGATTGCTACAGAGCTTGCACTTATGGCTTTTTCTGACTCTGAGGTACAAATTAATAATGCTTGTTCTAAAACCTGTAAGGCTTTAAAAGACTATGAGAAACTTAAAGATCAATATGATGAACAATTGTTAGAGTTAAATCAAACCAATTATAACCTAGCACATCATAAAAGAGGTCTTGCTATTTTAGAAGCACAATTAGAACACTATAGAGCTAATGAATCTAAGTTCAATGATGATATTGCTGTTTTAAAAAGAGACTTAGATTATAAGATAGTTGTGAATGAGGCTCTTAGGGAAGAGTTAGAGAAGATTAAAAATGCTAATGATAACATACAGATAACTTGTAATACACTTGATCATCAGTCTAAGTGCATTGACAAAATTTGGGAGGCCCAAGCTGTTAATAAAGTCAAATCAGGAGTAGGATACAAATCAGTTCCACCACCCCTAAGAGGTGTTCCATCACCTCCTGGTATTGACTTAGCACACACAGGGTTAGAAGAGTTTCAGGAACCAACCATGACATATGGCCCAAAATTTGTGAAAGAAGTTGCTAGTGAAAGGGTTAAGGTTGAGGTTGATACATCTGAAAGTGCTAGTGACTCATCTCTTAAAAATGAAAATGTGAATGTTGAGTCTAAAACTAGTGTTCCTGAGAATGTTAAAGTGGAAGTTAAAAGGAGTATTCCTGAAGTTGTTAAGGTTGAAAAAGAGAAGCCTAGGAAAAAAGTTAATCACACTAGGCCCACAACTAGATATGCTGAGATGTATAGAAGCAGATCATCAACTCCAAGGGGCAACAAAAGGAGTTGGAATCATGTTAAATCTAGACAATTTGGTAGTGACTTTGAGTTTAACAACAAACCTTACCACATCTGTGGTAGTTTTGAACACCTTCATGCTAATTGTAACTATCACATGGGTAGAAGGGAAGTGTTTGGGAATACCATGGTGAATGAAATCAATGTTAATAAGAATACTCACCCCAAATGTTTCCCAGGGCTGTTTTACTAAATTCTGGCATCAAATCTCTTTCCACTGCCAGAAAAGTGAACAGATTTTACCCTAAGTCTCCTATTAAGAGTGCAAATCTAAATACAACTTTTGTTAAATCTGCACAAACAAGGAAAAAGACCTTTTATGAAAAGAAAGTTTACAATAACCTCAAGTGGGTACCTAAAATTTCAAAACCAGCAGTTGCCACTGCTAGGCCAAAAGATTCCACTGGTAGTTCTGTAAACAACAAAAGGGTAAAGTTGGGGAATGCTGTGAAAGCCTCAGCACGTTAGGAATGGAAACCAAAAGGAATTACCACCTCAATCAATCCCAATGGTGTATCAATGACCTTTGACAGATATAATTATATTGATACACGAGGCAGATCCAAGTCATTTGTGGCTTGGGTCCCCAAAAGGAACTAATTCCTTTATTTTATGTGCAGGTACATTCAAAGCCTAAGGAAGATCAAGGATACTCAAACAGTGGATGTTCCAGGCACATGACTGGAAATAAGTCCTATCTTTCCGATTTCAAACCTTATGATGGAAAATTTGTCAGCTTTGGAGGTGGTATTGGTGGAAAGGTTTCTGGAAAAGGGACTATCAAGGCTGGAAACTTGGACTTTGAGAATGTGTATTATATGAAATAACTCAAGTACAATGTTTTCAGTGTGTCACAGATGTGTGACAAGAAACATAGAGTTCTATTCTCTGAAGATGAATGTTATATCTTGTCTAAGGACAATAAGCTCCCTGATGAAAGTGAGGTTCTGCTTAAAATCCCTAGAAAAGGCAACCTATATAGCATAAACATGAAGAACATAGTGGCTAAAGATGATGTTACTTGTTTGCTTGCAAAGGCCACTTTGGATGAATCCATGCTTTGGCACAGAAGACTTGGTCATGTTAACTGCAAGACCATTAACAAGATTGTGAAAGATGGTCTAGTCAGAGGTCTACCAGAGAAGATATTTGAGAATGACCAAACATGTGTTGCCTGTCTCAAAGGCAAGCAACATAGAGCTTCTTGCAAGACCAAGGCATATAACTCTATTGATCATCCACTCTACATGCTGCATATGGACTTGTTTGGTCCTACATCTGTGAGCAGCATAAACTTGAAGAAGTATTGTCTTGTTGTAACTGATGATTTTAGTAGATTTACATAGGTTTTCTTTCTAAGAACCAAGGGTGAAACCACTGGAATCCTTAAGACTTTCATCACTGAAGTTGAAAATCAAGTAGATAAGAAGATTAAGATCATCAGGTGTGACAATGGGATAGAGTTCAAGAATAAAGTTATGGGTGATTTCTGCAGAGACAAGGGTATTAAAAGAGAATTTAGTGTTGCAAGAACACCTCAGCAAAATGGTGTGGCTGAAAGAAGAAACAGGACACTAATTGAGGTTGCTAGAACCATGTTAGCTGATTCCAAGCTACCAGTGACTTTTTGGGTTGAAGCAATTAACACTGCTTGTTATATTCAGAACAGGTTTTTAGTGGTGAAGACTAAGAACAAGACACCTTATGAGCTATTCAGAGGAAGACCCCCAATATTGGATTTTATGAAGCCATTTGGATGTCAAGTCACAATTCTCAATACCATTGATCATCTGGGAAAGTTTGAAGAAAAGTCAGATGAATGCTTCTTTGTTTGTAATATTCTATGGTTAGCAAAGCTTTTAGAGTCTATAACTTGAGAACAAAGAAGATTGAAGAAAATTTGCATGTTGAGTTCCTTGAAAATAGAACTAACATAGCATGTTCAGGACCAGAATGGCTGTTTGATCTTGAGACTTTATCAAATACAATGAATTATGTACCTATTACCTCAGGTACAAGAGATAATGATCTTGAAGGCTCAGAAGAATTCATTGATGAAGATGAATCTTGCAAAGATGATGAAGATGATAAAGATCAAATTGTCATGCCACTTTGGGACTTTGTTGATAACAATGAAGATTCACCATCTTCAAAGAATTCTGAAAAAGAAGGTGATGCCAATGTTGTGAATTTTGATGTTCTGAATACAGAAATTCCTGAAAGCAGTGGTAACTCTATTTCCACTGCTCCACCAGAAGTTTCCACTGATGGTTCAAATGTGGAAAATTTAACTCAGGAAACACATTGTGATGATGTTGAAATTACTAACATGCCTACAACATATGATATTTCCAACACATCACAAAATACAATTCACAAAGTGCATCCACTTGAAAATGTTATAGGTGAGCTACAATCAGGTGTGAAGACAAGAAGGCAGACAAAGATGAATGATGCTCATGGGTTCATTAGTGAAGTTTATGAGTCCAAGAAGCACACAGACAAGAATGAATGTTTGTTTTTCTGTTTTCTATCACAAGTGGAGCCTAAAAATGTATATAAGGCTTTAGAAGAATCAAGTTGGGTTGAAGCAATGCAAGAGGAGTTGCTGCAGTTCAAACTTCAAAAGGTTTGGGTTCTTTGTGATTTTCCTGATGGAATGTAAGTGATTGGTACAAAGTGGGTTTTCAGAAACAAGAAAGATGAAAGAGGTATTGTTATCAGGAACAAAGCTAGATTGTTTGCTCAAGGATACACTCAGGAGGAGGGTATTGACTATGAAGAAGTTTTTGCTCCTGTTGCAAGGATTGAGGCTATTAGATTGTTTTTAGCCTATGCATCCTTTATGGGCTTTACTGTCTATCAAATGGATGTAAAGAGTGCTTTTTAGTATGGGAAGATTGATGAGGAGTTTTATGTCTCTCATCCTCCAGGCTTGGAAGATCCTCAACATCCCAATAAGGTTTATAAAGTGGTTAAGGCTCTTTATGGCTTACATCAAGCTCCAAGGAAGTGGTATGAAACCTTAGCTACGTATCTTTTGAACAATGGGTTTCATAGAGGGAAAATTGATCAAACTTTGTTCATCAAGAAAGACAAGGGTGATTGATGAGGCGAAAAATGATCCGTTTTTAGGGGGTCATTTAAGCCCGAATCCGACTTTATTTGATCAAATATTGCCCTAAATCGTTCCTTTTGTGATTTTAGGTACTTGGAGAGTGAATTCTGGAAAAGAAGCCATTTTGGACGTTTTTGGAGCATAAAAGTGAAGAAAACGGCAAAGTCTCAAATTTCTATGCTGGGAACAGTGCATGAAGGCGTCAAGAGTTGCTCTTGACGGCGTCAAAGTCCCAAGAATAAAATACCGTGGTTGATGACGGCGTCACATAGGCCGTCATAAGTAGATCAAGGCCGTCCGAGGAAGTATTTGGCGGCGAGATGACGGCGTCACACCCTTGCTCTTGACGCTGTCACCTCGATTTTCCTATATATAGTTTTCTAGTTTTTTACATTTAAAAGAGAGAAGTTTTGGAGAAACCCTAAAGACGAATTTGGTGCAACTTTTACAGGTTTTTCAAGGGTTCCAAACCCTTGATACCTTGCATTGTAATTGAGATAAGTGTTCTTCTAATTCAATCAATATGTCTATGTGTTGGTTGTCTATATCTTGTTCTTGTCTCAATTCCATTATGCTAGGCTAGATCTCCTTTGTGTTTGCTTAGATCTAATGAAACCTAGATATTGATTATGTGTTGATTACTTGTTTATTCTTGTTTTGGATGAATGATTTTATATGTTAGGCTTAAGAAAACTGGCAGATCTCCAAATGGTAACATGCTTGAACGTCTTAAGAAACATGAACCGAGGCGTACTAGGTCTTTATTGGTTGTATTTAATGCATGAGCCACTGTTTACAATCCCTATAGTTGTGTTGGGTCATGGTGTAGGAGGAGATAAGAGCTCATAGAATTGGGGAGTTATGTATGCCACCCCATGAATAGTATTAAGGAATACGGTCCGTCATCCATGCAATTATAACAAGTAATTAACATGTAAAAGATATCTAGGGAGTAGTGAAATCTAAGTAAACACATTTTCTACAATAACTGCTCACAACCTTAGTATAATTAGTTTATTTTCATTTTTAGTATTTTATTTTGATTGCATCTTAGTTTTGGGTTAGTTGAATAGCAACTAATTCCGCCCACTCTTCCAAAAACCGATATTTTAATTGCTTTCTAAAAAATATAAAAACACAAAAAATAATCATCCCTCATCTTTAGAACTAGTAATTAGGCTTTCTAATCCTAGCGACACTATTCCTAAGCTGAACGATCAATCCCCCGTAACTTGTCACTATACTATACTACAGCGATCATGTACACTGCCTGGTGGGGGTTGTAAGCTTCTCGAGATCCCTCGAGAGGTAAAGTCTGTTGCGATTCCCACGCATCAAATTTTTGGCGCCGCAGCCCGGGGAATAGTTATTGTCTAGGTTAGGATTTCTTTTTATTAGGTCTACTTGCTAGATTCCTTTCTAGTAAGATTTTATTTTTATTTTTAGGTCTTCTTTAGTCTATCTTATTTTTTCGTGCTTTTGTTCGTAACTCTTTACCATCCGACATCATGGAAGGTGGTAACATCTTTGAACCCGTCATCCCACCACAACAAAACCCACCACTAGAACCCCTTAGGCCCCGAACCTTAGGAGAGTATTCCCGACCTAGCCACCAAGGCTACCGAAACACCATTGAGCTCACCGGAGCCAATGTGACCCCCTTGCGATCTGACACCATCCGGTTGGTGCAAAGCGGATGTGCATTCCATGGACTTCATTCCGAAGATCCAAACCAACATCTTCAGGACTTTCTCAAAATCGTAGATTCCATAGACCCAGATGTTGAAACTAGAGAGACTACCCGTTTACGCCTATTTCAATTCTCTCTACGGGATCAAGCTAATCAATGGCTTGAGCATTTACCCGCGGGATCCATCACCACATGGGACAATCTCGCCAATTGCTTCCTTACCCAATTCTTTCCGCCGGAAAAGACTGCAATGCTTAGAAGGGACATTTTGATGTTTGAGCAACAGCAGGGTGAAACTTTCTACGAGGCTTGGGCCCGTTTGAAGGATCTCCTCCACAAGCTCCCTCATCATGGCATAAACCTTTGGTTATTAGTCCAGATTTTCTACGACCATGTTGACTATCACACTAAGCGCACCATCGACAGGGCCGCGGGAGGTAAACTGCGTGATAAGAACGCCGAGGAGTCTTGGGCAATTATCGAGGAGCTCGCCACTGACAATCAGGAATTGTGGGAGTTTAAACATACGATAGAAGCGGCCATCAATGCAGTCTCGACATCTGGAGGAACCACTGAAGTACCCGATGAACTCCTATGCAAACTTGAGGCAAAGGTTGACTATTTTGAGGAAAGGCAAAGGCGACCTTTGAGTCCTAGACGGGCTACTGTCAATTCTGTCTCAAAAACAACTTCGGCACCATTATCTGAATCACCCTCTAGGGAAAACGCCGAGACTTTTCAGAACTATGCCCCACCTTGTTCCCCTCCCAAGGAACTTAGCTCGGAGTTTGAGGCTAGGATGAGAGAATATATGGCAACTCACTCAGATCGGCTTGCTAGATTCGAAGAAGCAGTTTATAAGCAAAAAGAAGAAATGCAGGAGAAAATGAATGAGATGTTGAGTCTATTGGAGGAGTATGCCAATCAGAGAATCCCCGAACGAATGCTACTAAGGAAAGAAAGCGCCACTCCCACCACCCAATTTGTTAACTCCATCACCATTGTCCATAAAGATAACGAGAAGGTAGAAACTCCTGCTAAACAGACCATAGAAAAACAACCAGAGTCCCAACCTTTGAGTTACTACCTGAAACACGACATAAACAAAATCACCATAACAAATTGGATTAAGGGTGATGGGCGTAACCAATCCTCCGGACATATTCCTGAGAAAGAGGAAGAAGAGAAAGATGAGTATGATACGCTTCCTGGAGGATCAGTATTCGAGAGGTTACTGGTACAGAAAGTGGCTACTAAGCAGGTAGCATGTGGGAACTTTGAAATACCAACGAGCATCGGGGACTTGAAACATATTAGTGCTTTCGCCGACCAAGGATCGGAAATAAATCTTATGCCCCTAACTATTTACATCCAACTAACGTCAAAAATGCCAGCACCTACTCATGTTAGGTTATCTCTTGTTGGACACTCGTACGTATACCCCCTAGGAATCGCAGAAGATGTATTAGTTAATGTTGCAGGATTCATGTACCCCGTTGATTTTATGATCATTGATGATAAAGGGGATGGATGCATGCCAATAATCCTTGGGTCGCCATTCCTCACCACCGCTAGGGCTGTCATTAAGTATGAAGGTAGGAAGATTGAGCTTAAATCAGGAAAAAGAAAGATTAGCTTCCCCATGACCCCGCGAAGTGGGCATGAGAATTTGAGTTGGAGAATGATCAAAAACAACATTGGCACAACACCCATTCGTATTCAGAATAAGATTCTTGCATGGGAGGCAAGGATCAAAAGCTATAAGAAAGCTAAGGATGAAAGAAGAAAAAGCAATAAGGTTCCGATTGAACTCGACATGAAAAAAATCATACACCATTTGAGGAAGGGAACTTGGTGCTCTTGAGACACTTGGAAACAACAATACCACCCGATAAACCAAGCCCTTGGTGGTATGGGCCATTCACAATCGAAGGATTGAGCCAAGATGGGGTAGCTAACTTGAGAAGCAAATTAGGTGGGAAGGTGATTTCGAGTACCGACAGATTGAGGCACTACCACCCTAACAGTAATGATCGCAACTATATGGGGTATATCATTTCCAATGATGAAATCACGTAGTAACCCATGACTTTGAGTCTAGCTACAAGACTCGTAAATAAAGAAAAGCGCTTCTTGGGAGGCAACCCATGTTTTGTGTGATTTTATTTGCTTGATTGTTATTTGCTTCCGTATGCATGTTTAGTTTTTATTGTTGGTTGATCATGTTTCTCAATTAAAATGTGGAAATACTTTACTATGTTGTTCGGCCTAGTCTTAACTCCAACCTAAAAGTATTTTTGCAAAAGATAAGTGTAAGGGGAAACCCCAAATATGTTTTTTAGAAATAAACCGATCATGATTCTCCACAATATTAAATGAACATGTATATTCGTATTTGTTAGAGTCAAATGCTTGTATTGAGTCATAATGAAGTTTTGCAGGATTTTCCAGGAAGTAGGACCAAGTTTTTCCAGAAATTTTCCGGAAACTTAACATAAGAATTTCTGCAGGTCCATTCTGACGGCGTCAGAGTTTTACTCTTGACAGCGTCAGGTGTAAAAATCTGGAAATTTTACCGGTTTTGTTTTTCTAACGGAGTCTTATGGTTTTTGTGAATTATTAAGTTTTATAATCTCCAGGAAATCTGCAAACTTCATTCCACAAGCATTATATCTTACTTTGTTTTCTAGGATTTAGTAACTTATATAGGATGCCGCCGATTTTACGCGAGGTTGTCTTGTCTATTTTTGTCAGGATTTACAGGTTATGTTCGACAAGGAGATGATTTATATTCTGGAAGGGAAGCTTTGATTGTTCATTTTCTTGGAGGAAGATCTAACCTGGCCAACCTATAATCCATACCGAGAGAATCAGGGGAGTATTTGATTTCATTCTCTTTACTTTTTCACTTTTACATTCTTTACTTGAACATTGGGGACAATGTTCATCTTAAGTGTAAGGGGAGGGTTAAAATATGATACCTTACATATGCACTTTCGCTTGAGTTTGTTTTGTTTAATGGTAGATGTGTAATAAAACTATGAGAAATACTTGTTAGTGCAATTTTAGCGCCAAATTTAAAATTTTTTACAACATTTAGGAGTGAAACTTTAGCCATAGCAAGCGTCTCATGGATAGGAGATTGTATGACTAGCACATAACCGTATATTCAGAAAAATTTTCCACCCAAAAATGTGAGGTTCGCCTTTAGATTTGATAGGAAAAGCATTTATTATTAGTGCTTATGAGTGTACCGGTAGCATTTAGATTCTAGAACTTGCGTTAGTGATGCATCTCGAGACCGCTAGTGAGACTACATTCGTGTGGTAGGATTTACTACATGATAAGAGGCATTAGGATCACCCTTGTGTTAAACCCGTATCATAATTACTTGACCATTTAAGTCATATTACTTGGCTAGTTAAGTCAACTAATTTTTCCCACACCCTTAGCGTTGTACTCATTTTTAGTACACGAAACCCCTAGTACACCCTTCCGAGCCTATCTTTTCGTTTCTAACTTTAAGCATCTTACTTAAAGGAAGAATTTGTTACACCCCACTTAAATGTACACCCAAATCGCCTTAGCCTTCCGTGTATGCGCTCATTTTTAGTGCATTATTGTTATTTGTTAAACCCTAAGTTAACTTTCTAATTGATTACATGGTTGCTAAGTCGAGTCATATCCTTGTACATATTGTTTTGGGACGATTGGGACTCATGGGTAAGTACTTATTTTGTGGAGTAATGGGGAAGAACATCACTTATTACCCCCATATGTACGTTAATCTTAAAAGTGCTCCAAGTGTTTTGATTTTCTTAATTCGAGTCATTAGTTTAGTTAAATGTAAAGTATGTAAAGATTCAAGTGTAAGGGGAATTCTCATCCCCTATGATGTATTATTTTGGATGGTAGGGTAAGAGTGAATGCAAAAAAATAAAAAAAATAAAAAAAAATAAAATAAAAAAAAAAAAAAAAAAAAAACATACGGACTACCATCCCGTTTCATTCTATGTTCATTTTATGTTTTTTGTTATTTTTCATTTATTAGCTTAAGTCGAGTCTAGTCTTGGCTTAGCAACGCCATATTGTACATGTAATTAACCAAGATTGTTAACTCGCCACCAGTAAAACTTCCTTTATCCAACAAAACCGTGTAATTCATATCCATATACCTAACGTTACAACCCTTTAAAAGACCTCTTTGATAGTTTATCCTAGGTGCTTACGCCATGTGGTGGAGGTTTGATCCTTTCCCAAGCCTATGGTAATCTATTTTGCTATGACAAGTAGTGAGAGATATCTTCCATTTCCATAATGTTATATTACTTTATTACACCCGAGAGATGTGAGTATCTAAACACTATTTGTGAGGTGCTAGTGTATGACCTCCGTGCTTGTCTATTGGTCTTTAGTGGAACAATTATTTGTTGTAATTACTTTTATATTAGTGTTAAATGACCCCTAACTTGTCTTTTGAGTAGAATAAAAGCGCATTTGCTTGAGGACAAGCAAATCTCAAGTGTAAGGGTATATGATGAGGCGAAAAATGATCCGTTTTTAGGGGGTCATTTAAGCCCGAATCCGACTTTATTTGATCAAATATTGCCCTAAATCGTTCCTTTGGTGATTTTAGGAACTTGGAGAGTGAATTCTGGAAAAGAAGCCATTTTGGACGTTTTTGGAGCATAAAAGTGAAGAAAACGGCAAAGTCTCAAATTTCTATGCTGGGAACAGTGCATGAAGGCGTCAAGAGTTGCTCTTGACGGCGTCAAAGTCCCAAGAATAAAATACCGTGGTTGATGACGGCGTCACATAGGCCGTCATAAGTAGATCAAGGCCGTCCGAGGAAGTATTTGGCGGCGAGATGACGGCGTCACACCCTTGCTCTTGACGTCGTCACCTCGATTTTCCTATATATAGTTTTCTAGTTTTTTACATTTAAAAGAGAGAAGTTTTGGAGAAACCCTAAAGACGAATTTGGTGCAACTTTTACAGGTTTTTCAAGGGTTCCGAACCCTTGATACCTTGCATTGTAATTGAGATAAGTGTTCTTCTAATTCAATCAATATGTCTATGTGTTGGTTGTCTATATCTTGTTCTTGTCTCAATTCCATTATGCTAGGCTAGATCTCCTTTGTGTTTGCTTAGATCTAATGAAACCTAGATATTGATTATGTGTTGATTACTTGTTTATTCTTGTCTTGGATGAATGATTTTATATGCTAGGCTTAAGAAAACTGGCAGATCTCCAAATGGTAACATGCTTGAACGTCTTAAGAAACATGAACCGAGGCGTACTAGGTCTTTATTGGTTGTATTTAATGCATGAGCCACTGTTTACAATCCCTATAGTTGTGCTGGGTCATGGTGTAGGAGGAGATAAGAGCTCATAGAATTGGGGAGTTATGTATGCCACCCCATGAATGGTATTAAGGAATACGATCCGTCATCCATGCAATTATAACAAGTAATTAACATGTAAAAGATATCTAGGGAGTAGTGAAATCTAAGTAAATACATTTTCTCCAATAACTGCTCACAACCTTAGTATAATTAGTTTATTTTCATTTTTAGTATTTTATTTTGATTGCATCTTACTTTTGGGTTAGTTGAATAGCAACTAATTCCGCCCACTCTTCCAAAAACCGATATTTTAATTGCTTTCTAAAAAATATAAAAACACAAAAAATAATCATCCCTCATCTTTAGAACTAGTAATTAGGCTTTCTAATCCTAGCGACACTATTCCTAAGCTGAACGATCAATCCCCCGGTACTTGTCACTATACTATACTACAACGATCAGGTACACTGCCTGGTGGGGGTTGTAAGCTTCTCAAGATCCCTCGAGAGGTAAAGCCTGTTGCGATTCCCACGCATCAAATTTTTGGCGCCGCAGCTCGGGGAATAGTTATTGTCTAGGTTAGGATTTCTTTTTATTAGGTCTACTTGCTAGATTCCTTTCTAGTAAGATTTTATTTTTATTTTTAGGTCTTCTTTAGTCTATCTTATTTCTTCGTGCTTTTGTTCGTAACTCTTTACCATCCGACATCATGGAAAGTGGTAACATCTTTGAACCCGTCATCCCACCACAACAAAACCCACCGCTAGAACCCCTTAGGCCCCGAACCTTAGGAGAGTATTCCCGACCTAGCCACCAAGGCTACCGAAACACCATTGAGCTCACCGGAGCCAATGTGACCCCCTTGCGATCCGACACCATCCGGTTGGTGCAAAGCGGATGTGCATTCCATGGACTTCATTCCGAAGATCCAAACCAACATCTTTAGGACTTTCTCAAAATCGTAGATTCCATAGACCCAGATGTTGAAACTAGAGAGACTACCCGTTTACGCCTATTCCAATTCTCTCTACGGGATCAAGCTAATCAATGGCTTGAGCGTTTACCCGCGGGATCCATCACCACATGGGACAATCTCGCCAATTGCTTCCTTACCCAATTCTTTCCGCCGGAAAAGACTGCAATGCTTAGAAGGGACATTTTGATGTTTGAGCAACAGCGGGGTGAAACTTTCTACGAGGCTTGGGCCCGTTTTAAGGATCTCCTCCACAAGCTCCCTCATCATGGCATAAACCTTTGGTTATTAGTCCAGATTTTCTACGACCATGTTGACTATCACACTAAGCGCACCATCGACAGGGCCGCGGGAGGTAAACTGCGTGATAAGAACGCCGAGGAGTCTTGGGCAATTATCGAGGAGCTCGCCACTGACAATCAGGAATTGTGGGAGTTTAAACATACGATAGAAGCGGCCATCAATGCAGTCTCGACATCTGGAGGAACCACCGAAGTACCCGATGAACTCCTATGCAAACTTGAGGCAAAGGTTGACTATTTTGAGGAAAGGCAAAGGCGACCTTTGAGTCCTAGACGGGCTACTGTCAATTCTGTCTCAAAAACAACTTCGGCACCATTATCTGAATCACCCTCTAGGGAAAACACCGAGACTTTTCAGAACTATGCCCCACCTTGTTCCCCTCCCAAGGAACTTAGCTCGGAGTTTGAGGCTAGGATGAGAGAATATATGGCAACTCACTCAGATCGGCTTGCTAGATTCGAAGAAGCAGTTTATAAGCAAAAAGAAGAAATGCAGGAGAAAATGAATGAGATGTTGAGTCTATTGGAGGAGTATGCCAATCAGAGAACCCCCGAACGAATGCTACTAAGGAAAGAAAGCGCCACTCCCACCACCCAATTTGTTAACTCCATCACCATTGTCCATAAAGATAACGAGAAGGTAGAAACTCCTGCTAAACAGACCTTAGAAAAACAACCAGAGTCCCAACCTTTGAGTTACTACCTGAAACACGATATAAACAAAAACACCATAACAAATTGGATTAAGGGTGATGGGTGTAACCAATCCTCCGGACAGATTCCTGAGAAAGAGGAAGAGGAGAAAGATGAGTATGATACGCTTCCTGGAGGATCAGTATTCGAGAGGTTACTGGTACAGAAAGTGGCTACTAAGCAGGTAGCATGTGGGAACTTTGAAATACCAACGAGTATCGGGGACTTGAAACATCTTAGTGCTTTCGCCGACCAAGGATCGGAAATAAATCTTATGCCCCTAACTATTTACATCCAACTAACGTCAAAAATGCCAGCACCTACTCATGTTAGGTTATCTCTTGTTGGACACTCGTACGTATACCCCCTAGGAATCGCAGAAGATGTATTAGTTAATGTTGCAGGATTCATGTACCCCGTTGATTTTATGATCATTGATGATAAAGGGGATGGATGCATGCCAATAATCCTTGGGCCGCCATTCCTCACCACCGCTAGGGCTGTCATTAAGTATGAAGGTAGGAAGATTGAGCTTAAATCAGGAAAAAGAAAGATTAGCTTCCCCATGACCCCGCGAAGTGGGCATGAGAATTTGAGTTGGAGAATGATCAAAAACAACATTGGCACAACACCCATTCGTATTCAGAATAAGATTCTTGCATGGGAGGCAAGGATCAAAAGCTATAAGAAAGCTAAGGATGAAAGAAGAAAAAGCAATAAGGTTCCGATTGAACTCGAACATACTCGACATGAAAAAAATCATACACCATTTGAGGAAGGGAACTTGGTGCTCTTGAGACACTTGGAAACAACAATACCACCCGATAAACCAAGCCCTTGGTGGTATGGGCCATTCACAATCGAAGGATTGAGCCAAGATGGGGTAGCTAACTTGAGAAGCAAATTAGGTGGGAAGGTGATTTCGAGTACCGACAGATTGAGGCACTACCACCCTAACAGTAATGATCGCAACTATATGGGGTATATCATTTCCAATGATGAAATCACGTAGTAACCCATGACTTTGAGTCTAGCTACAAGACTCGTAAATAAAGAAAAGCGCTTCTTGGGAGGCAACCCATGTTTTGTGTGATTTTATTTGCTTGATTGTTATTTGCTTCCGTATGCATGTTTAGTTTTTATTGTTGGTTGATCATGTTTCTCAATTAAAATGTGGAAATACTTTACTATGTTGTTTGGCCTAGTCTTAACTCCAACCTAAAAGTATTTTTGCAAAAGATAAGTGTAAGGGGAAACCCCAAATATGTTTTTAAGAAACAAACCGATCATGATTCTCCACAATATTAAATGAACATGTATATTCGTATTTGTTAGAGTCAAATGCTTGTATTGAGTCATAATGAAGTTTTGCAGGATTTTCCAGGAAGTAGGACCAAGTTTTTCAAGAAATTTTCCGGAAACTTAACATAAGAATTTCTGCAGGTCCATTCTGACGGCGTCAGAGTTTTACTCTTGACGGCGTCAGGTGTAAAAATCTGGAAATTTTACCGGTTTTGTTTTTCTAACGGAGTCTTATGGTTTTTGTGAATTATTAAGTTTTATAATCTCCAGGAAATCTGCAAACTTCATTCCACAAGCATTATATCTTACTTTGTTTTCTAGGATTTAGTAACTTATATAGGATGCCGCCGATTTTACGCGAGGTTGTCTTGTCTATTTTTGTCAGGATTTACAGGTTATGTTCGACAAGGAGATGATTTATATTCTGGAAGGGAAGCTTTGATTGTTCATTTTCTTGGAGGAAGATCTAACCTGGCCAACCTATAATCCATACCGAGCGAATCAGGGGAGTATTTGATTTCATTCTCTTTACTTTTTCACTTTTACATTCTTTACTTGAACATTGGGGACAATGTTCATCTTAAGTGTAAGGGGAGGGTAAAAATATGATACCTTACATATGCACTTTCGCTTGAGTTTGTTTTGTTTAATGGTAGATGTGTAATAAAACTATGAGAAATACTTGTTAGTGCAATTTTAGCGCCAAATTTAAAATTTTTTACAACATTTAGGAGTAAAACTTTAGCCATAGCAAGCGTCTCATGGATAGGAGATTGTATGACTAGCACATAACCGTATATTCAGAAAAATTTTCCACCCAGAAATGTGAGGTTCGCCTTTAGATTTGATAGGAAAAGCATTTATTATTAGTGCTTATGAGTGTACCGGTAGCATTTAGATTCTAGAACTTGCGTTAGTGATGCATCCCGAGACCGCTAGTGAGACTACATTCGTGTGGTAGGATTTACTACATGATAAGAGGCATTAGGATCACCCTTGTGTTAAACCCGTATCATGATTACTTGACCATTTAAGTCATATTACTTGGCTAGTTAAGTCAACTAATTTTTCCCACACCCTTAGCGTTGTACTCATTTTTAGTACACGAAACCCCTAGTACACCCTTCCGAGCCTATCTTTTCGTTTCTAACTTTAAGCATCTTACTTAAAGGAAGAATTTGTTACACCCCACTTAAATGTACACCCAAATCGCCTTAGCCTTCCGTGTATGCGCTCATTTTTAGTGCATTATTGTTATTTGTTAAACCCTAAGTTAACTTTCTAATTGATTACATGGTTGCTAAGTCGAGTCATATCCTTGTACATATTGTTTTGGGACGATTGGGACTCATGGGTAAGTACTTATTTTGTGGAGTAATGGGGAAGAACATCACTTATTACCCCCATATGTACGTTAATCTTAAAAGTGCTCCAAGTGTTTTGATTTTCTTAATTCGAGTCATTAGTTTAGTTAAATGTAAAGTATGTAAAGATTCAAGTGTAAGGGGAATTCTCATCCCCTATGATGTATTATTTTGGATGGTAGGGTAAGAGTGAATGCAAAAAAAATAAATAAAAAAATAAATAAATAGAATAAAAAAATAAAAAAAAATCGAAAAATCAAGAAAAAAAATAATAAAAAAATAAAAAAAAAAAAAAAAAAAAAAAAAAAAAAAAAACACACGGACTACCATCCCGTTTCATTCTATGTTCATTTTATGTTTTTTGTTATTTTTCATTTATTAGCTTAAGTCGAGTCTAGTCTTGGCTTAGCAACGCCATATTGTACATGTAATTAACCAAGATTGTTAACTCGCCACCAGTAAAACTTCCTTTATCCAACAAAACCGTGTAATTCATATCCCTATACCGAACGTTACAACCCTTTAAAAGACCTCTTTGGTAGTTTATCCTAGGTGCTTACGCCATGTGGTGGAGGTTTGATCCTTTCCCAAGCCTATGGTAATCTATTTTGCTATGACAGGTAGTGAGAGATATCTTCCATTTCCATAATGTTATATTACTTTATTACACCCGAGAGATGTGAGTATCTAAACACTATTTGTGAGGTGCTAGTGTATGACCTCCGTGCTTGTCTATTGGTCTTTAGTGGAACAATTATTTGTTGTAATTACTTTTATATTAGTGTTAAATGACCCCTAACTTGTCTTTTGAGTAGAATAAAAGCGCATTTGCTTGAGGACAAGCAAATCTCAAGTGTAAGGGTATATGATGAGGCGAAAAATGATCCGTTTTTAGGGGGTCATTTAAGCCCGAATCCGACTTTATTTGATCAAATATTGCCCTAAATCGTTCCTTTGGTGATTTTAGGTACTTGGAGAGTGAATTCTGGAAAAGAAGCCATTTTGGACGTTTTTGGAGCATAAAAGTGAAGAAAACGGCAAAGTCTCAAATTTCTATGCTGGGAACAGTGCATGAAGGCGTCAAGAGTTGCTCTTGACGGCGTCAAAGTCCCAAGAATAAAATACCGTGGTTGATGACGGCGTCACATAGGCCGTCATAAGTAGATCAAGGCCGTCCGAGGAAGTATTTGGCGGCGAGATGACGGCGTCACACCCTTGCTCTTGACGTCGTCACCTCGATTTTCCTATATATAGTTTTCTAGTTTTTTACATTTAAAAGAGAGAAGTTTTGGAGAAACCCTAAAGACGAATTTGGTGCAACTTTTACAGGTTTTTCAAGGGTTCCAAACCCTTGATACCTTGCATTGTAATTGAGATAAGTGTTCTTCTAATTCAATCAATATGTCTATGTGTTGGTTGTCTATATCTTGTTCTTGTCTCAATTCCATTATGCTAGGCTAGATCTCCTTTGTGTTTGCTTAGATCTAATGAAACCTAGATATTGATTATGTGTTGATTACTTGTTTATTCTTGTCTTGGATGAATGATTTTATATGTTAGGCTTAAGAAAACTGGCAGATCTCCAAATGGTAACATGCTTGAACATCTTAAGAAACATGAACCGAGGCGTACTAGGTCTTTATTGGTTGTATTTAATGCATGAGCCACTGTTTACAATCCCTATAGTTGTGCTGGGTCATGGTGTAGGAGGAGATAAGAGCTCATAGAATTGGGGAGTTATGTATGCCACCCCATGAATGGTATTAAGGAATACGATCCGTCATCCATGCAATTATAACAAGTAATTAACATGTAAAAGATATCTAGGGAGTAGTGAAATCTAAGTAAACACATTTTCTCAAATAACTGCTCACAACCTTAGTATAATTAGTTTATTTTCATTTTTAGTATTTTATTTTGATTGCATCTTACTTTTGGGTTAGTTGAATAGCAACTAATTCCGCCCACTCTTCCAAAAACCGATATTTTAATTGCTTTCTAAAAAATATAAAAACACAAAAAATAATCATCCCTCATCTTTAGAACTAGTAATTAGGCTTTCTAATCCTAGCGACACTATTCCTAAGCTAAACGATCAATCCCCCGGTACTTGTCACTATACTATACTACAACGATCAGGTACATTGCCTGGTGGGGGTTGTAAGCTTCTCGAGATCCCTCGAGAGGTAAAGCCTGTTGCGATTCCCACGCATCAGTGATATTCTACTTGTTCAAGTGTATGTTGATGATATCATCTTTGGAGCTACTAGACAAGAGATGTGCAAAGAGTTTGAAAAATTGATGAAAGATGAGTTTTAAATGAGTTCTATGGGAGAACTTACTTTCTTTTTGGGACTGGAAGTACAACAAAGAAAAGATGGCATCTTTATCAGTCAAGACAAATATGTGACTGAGATTTTAAGAAAGTCTCACTTTACAGATGCAAAACCTTCAAATACCCCTGCAGATAAAACTATTCATCTATTGTTGAAGAATGCTAGTGGAGCAGATGTAGATGTGCATACATATAGATCTATGATTGGTTCCTTGATGTATCTTACTTCATCAAGACCAAACATTATGTTTGTTGTATGTGCTTGTGCAAGATTTCAAGTCACTCCAAAGACATCACACTTGACAGCAGTAGAGAAGATTTTCAGGTATTTGAAGACATATCCTAATCTAGGATTATGGTATCCAAGAAAATCTCCTATGGAGTTGATCACATACTCAGATAGTGATTATGTTGGTGCAAGTTTGGATAGAAGGTCAACTATAGGAGGATGTCAATTTCTTGGATGTAGATTGGTGTCATGGCAATGCAAGAAACAGACAATGGTGGCTACTTCAACAACTGAAGCAGAGTATGTAGTTGCTACAAGCTGTTGTGCTCAGATCTTATGGCTTCAGAATCAATTGTTAGATTATGGGTACAATTTCATGAAAACCATTATATATATAGACAATAGTAGTACCATATGCATTATTAAAAATCATGTGCAACACACTAAAACTAAACATATAGAGATTAGACATCACTTTATCAGAGATTGTTTTAAGAAAAAGCTCATTCAAGTTGTCAAAGTTCATACTGATGACAACTATGCTGATTTGTTAACAAAAGGGCTTGATGTTGGTAGGTTTCAGTACTTGGTAACAGGTATTGGAATGCTCAACCCATAAAATTTTTATGTCTAATGGTCTTTAGTGTTGCAGGATAGTCTTTAGGTACTAATATTGTTTGTATATGTTTGTATGGTTTTCTACTAACTTTTATGCAGAAGATTAAGAACACAGTGGAAACCATAGTACAAACAGTGGAAAGTTTTGCTCTCTCAGTGGTAAAAGAAAAAGATAAAGTACTTTCATTCAACCATTCAAAAGTTACATAGTACATTAACAGAGAGTGAAATTCGTAAGCCAAATCACAAAACACTAAAGCTTCACATCCTAACATCCTACACTTCAAACCAGCTACTCCATGGGCTTCTTGCCTTTCCCCTCATAGTCATGCTTTGCTTTTGAAGCACTCTTTCTCTTGTTATCAAAGAAGAGTTGCTTCCTTGGGCAAGCAAGACCCAGCACTTGTTTTGGTGGCTTTTGGAGTCTTGCAGGCTTTTCTGGTGCAGGCCACTTCATATTCACCAAGGCTAATTCAAGGGCTGTTGTAAGTGCCTTTGGTAGCTCCTTGGACAGGGTGTAGGATGGATCATTATCATCATTTAAAGAAGAACTTGAGTAGAACTCTAGAGATGGAGCAGGAGCAGCTGCAGAGACCTTCTTGTTTGGCTTCATGTTGGATGATGTTGAAGCACTTGGAGGAAAATATCCACTCCATCCTGATGATTGCTCTTCAGAGTCAGAATAGTAACTTATTTCACTATCAAATGAATCATCTGATGAGATATAGATCAGTGGAAACCAGCTCATGATGATTTTAGGGTTTGTGATATTGGAGAATTGTTTTGATGAAGATTTGTGTTGTATTGAGCCCCTTTTATAAGCAAAGTCAAGCCCAAGGGTAATTATGAGGGATATTAATTCTTATCTATTTTGGTAGGTGATGAGGCGAAAAATGAACCACTTTTAGGGGGTCATTTAAGCCCGGAATTGAATTTATTTGATCAAATATTACCCTAAATCGTTCCTTTTGTGATTTTAGGTACTTTGGGAGAGAAATCTGGAAAAGGAAGCAATTCGGACGTTTTTGGAGCATAAAAGTGAAGAAAACGCCAAAGACTTAATTTTCCATTCTGAGAACAGTACCTGACGGCGTCAAGAGGAAGACCCTGACGGCGTTAAGAGTAAATTCTATGACGACCCAGTGCAAACCTGGCGGCGTCACAACAAGGGCGTCAAGAGTTAAATTGGTGACGGCCTGCATAAGGTGAATACATGACGGCGTCAGACCTAGATCTAGGCAGTCCGAGGAACTATTTTGCGGCGAGATGACAGCGTCAGACATTTGTTCTTGATGCCGTCACCTATCAAACTCTATATATAGTTTTCTATTTTTCATTCATAAAAGATGAACTTGTGTGGAGAAAACTAGGGCCGAACTTTGTAAACCCTAGGTCATATTTTACAGTGTTTTCAAGGGTTTTCACCCCTTGAATCCTTTCATGTTCAATTGAGATAAGTCTTCTCTTAATTCAATCAATATGTCTGTGTGTTGGTTGATTATATCTCTTGCTTGTCTTGATTTCAACATGCTGGGCTAGATCTATCTTGTGTTTGCTTAGATCTGATGAAACCTAGATGTTAATTATGTGTTGATTACTTGTTTATGGTTGTATTGGATGAATGATTTCAATGTTAGGCTTAAGAAAACTGGCAGATCTCCATTGTATAACATGCTTGAACGTCTTAGGAAACATGAACTGATGTGTACTAGGTTTTATTGGTTGTATTTAATGCATGAGTAAATTCTAATGATCCCATGTTAGGAGCTTCTTAGCCGGCTCGACATAGGAGTGAAGTAGGCGCTCATAGGATTGGGGAAGTAAGTATGCCACCTCATGAATGGTATTAAGGAATACAATCCGTCATCCACGCAACTATAACAAGTAATTAACGTGTAAAAGATATCTAGGGAGGAGTGAAATCTAAGTAAACACAATTCTCCCACATATTGCTCACAACTTTAGTTTAATATAGTTTGTTTTCATTCTTAGTATTTTATTTTGATTCTATCTTTAGTATTGGGTTAGTTGACTAGCAACTAATTCCGCCCAACTCCTTCAAAACCTGAGATTTTTACTTGCTTTCTAAAAAAATATAAAAATACAAAAAGAATCATCCCTCATCTCTAGACCTAGTCTTTAGGTTTTCTAATCCTAGCGACACTATTCCTAACTGAACGATCAATCCCCCGGTACTTATCATTATATTATACTACATCGATCAGGTACACTGCCTAGTGGGGGTTGTAAGCTTCTCGAGATCCCTCGAGAGGTAAAGCCTGGTGCAAACCCCACGCATCAAGTTTTTGGCGCCGCAGCCCGGGGAATAGTTATTGCTTAGGTTGGAATTTATTTTGATTAGGTCTACTCATTAGATTCCTTTTTAGTGAGATTTTTATTTTCTTTTTATTAGCTTTCTTGTAGTCTATCTTTTTCTTTGTGCCCTTTGTTTGTAAAACCATTTTCATCTGTCACTATGGCGGATGAAATTCCATTTAGATCATTAACAAATGAGGAACAATTAGTTTACTCGGATAGAATTGCTTCCTGTTGCTCCAATCAATTTTTAAGTGATCTTAGATATATACAAGAGGGGATGGGTGTAAAGTTTGATAGGTTTGATGAGTTATGCGCATGTGTGGCCTATATTAAACAATCATTGTTAGGATCAATTCCTTTTAGTAAGACCCTTTGGAAAAATTTTGAGGAAAGCCTCCTAACCGTAAACCATGAGTTCAATGAATTGATGGGTTTGTATACTTCACAACTTGAAGAAACAATTATGGAGGATTTAGCCGAGCATGATCATATTGAGCAAAAAGACCTAGGTTTTATGATCAATGACTCGGAATCTCAAGGAACACATGATGAGGATATAGATGATATTGAGATAAGGAAGGATGAGGTAAATAACACAGACCTACAAAGTACCCCACAACTCCCATCACCACTTGAGGAATACACACCGCCCGTGACTTACCCGGAAGAAGTAGAAGAAACTTTAGGAATTCCGATGGAGGTAGAACCCTTGGACCAGGCACCACTTGAGGATATAGGTTTGAATACTTGTAGTGATAACCTTACTCCTAGTTCTAGGGAATTTCCTAGTGTTGATGAACCGGAACCTCAATCTTTACACACCTTTCCATCCTTAGATATATTTCTAGGAGACAAAAGAGGGACCGACCCACCCATCAACCAATATTATCAAGGTAGTTCTAGGATGAAGGAAGCCATTCACTCACCCCCTTCACCTCACGTGGCATATTTCCACCCTAAGGGTGTGTATCGCTACTTTCACCCGCACTTAATCCTAAGTGTAGGGAAAACCTCCCTTATTTTCGTTAAATAAGGGTAGAGTCAGGCTCGTGACTGGAACAAAAACAAGCGCTTATTGGGAGGCAACCCAAGCTTTATTTGTTTGTTTGTTTGTTTGATTTTATTTGTTTCCGTATGCATGTTTTATTTTTATTGTTTGTTGTTCATGTTTCAAAGTAAATTGTGAAAATGCTTTATTTTATTTTTTACTTCGTCTTAATTGCATATAAAGGTATTTTGCAAAAGATAAGTGTAAGGGGAAACCCCAAATATGTTTTTAAGAAACAAAACCGATCATAATTCTCCACAATATTAAGTGAACATGTATATTCGTATTTGTTAGAGTCAAATGCTTGTATCGAGTCATAATGAAGTTTTGCAGGATTTTCCAAGAAGTAGGACCAAGTTTTTCCATTAATTTTCCGGAAACTTAACATAAGAATTTTTGCAGGTCACTTCTGACGGCGTCACGAGTTTACTCTTGACGGCGTCACGTGTAAAAATCTGGAAATTTTACAGTTTTGTTTTTCTAACGGAGTCTTAAAGTTTTTGTTGAATTATTAGTTTTATAATCTCCAGGAAATCTGCAAACATCATTCCACAAGCATTATATCTTATTTTGTTTTCTAGGATTTATTAGTATATGTAGATTGCCGCCGATTTTATGCGAGGTTGCCTTGTCTGTTTTCTCAGGTTTTACAGGTTATGTATGACAAGAAGATGATTATTATTCTGGAAGGGAAGCTTTGATTGTTCATTTTCTTGGAGGAAGATCTAACCTGGCCACCTTATTATCCATACCGAGCGAATCAGGGGAGTATTTGATTTCATTCGTTTTACTTATTTCACTTTTACATTCTTTACTTGAACATTGGGGACAATGTTCATCCTAAGTGTAAGGGGAGGGTAAAATGATGATACTTTACAGATACATTTTCGCTTGAGTTTGTTTGTTTAATGGTAGATGTGTAATAAAACTATGAGAAATACTTGTTAGTGCAATTTTAGCGCCAAATTTAAATTTTTTTACAACATTTAGGAGTGAAACTTTAGCCATAGCAAGCGTCTCATGAAGAGGAGATTGTATGACTAGCACAAAACCGTATTATTCAGAAAAATTTTCCACCCAAATATGTGAGGTTCGCCTTTAGATTTGATAGGAAAAGCATTTACTATTAGTGCTTATGAGTGTACCGGTAGCATTTAGATTCTAGAACTTGCATTAGTGATGCATCCCGAGACCGCTAGTGAGACTACATTCGTGTAGTAGGATTTACTACATGATAAGAGGCATTAGGATCACCCTTGTGTTAAACCCATATCATAATTACTTGACCATTTAAGTCATATTACTTGGCTAGTTAAGTCAATTAATTTTTCCCACACCTTAGCGTTGTACTCATTTTTAGTACACGAAACCCCTAGTACACCCCTCCGAGCCTATCTTTTCGTTTCTAACTTTAAGCATCTTACTTAAAGGAAGAATTTGTTACACCCCACTTAAATGTACACCCAAATCGCCTTAGCCTTCCGTGTATGCACTCATTTGTAGTGCATTACTGTTATTTGTTAAACCCTAAGTTAATTATCTAATTGATTACATGGTTGCTAAGTCGAGTCATATCCTTGTACATATTGTTTTGGGACGATTGGGACTCATGGGTAAAGTACTTATTTTATGGAGTAAGGGGAAGAAAATCATATTATTACCCCCATATGTACGTTAATCTTAAAAGTACTCCAAGTGTTTTGATTATCTTGATTCGAGTCATTAGATTAGTTTATTGTAAAGTATGTAAAAATTCGAGTGTAACGGGAATTTTCATTCCCTATTATGTATTATTTTGGATTGTAGGGTAAGAATGTATGCAAAAAAAAATAAAAAAATAAATAAAAAATAAATAAAAAAAAAATCGAAAAATCAAGAAAAAGAAAAAGAAAAGAGAAAAAAACATACGGACTACCATCCCTTTTTCATTCTATGTTCATTTTATGTTTTTGTTATTTTTCATTTATTAGCTTAAGTCGAGTCTAGTCTTGGCTTAGCAACACCATATTGTACATGTAATTAACCAAGATTGTTAACTCGCCACCAGTAAAGACTGCTTATATCCAACAAAACCGTGTATTCCATGTCCCTACACCTAACGTTACAGCCCTTTTAAAAGACTTCTTTGATAGTTTATCCTAGGTGCTTACACCATGTGGTGGAGGTTTGATCCTTTCCCAAGCCTATGGTAATCTATTTTGCTATGACAGGTAGTGAGAAATGTTTTCCATTTCCATAATGTGATATTACTTTATTACACCCGAGAGATGTGAGTATCTAAACACTATTTGTGAGGTGCTAGTATATGACCTCCGTGCTTGTCTTTGGTCTTTAGTGGAACGATTATTTGTTGTAATTACTTTTATATTAGTGTTAAATGACCCCTAACTTGTATTTTGATTAGAATAAAAGCGCATTTGCTTGAGGACAAGCAAATCTCAAGTGTAAGGGTATATGATGAGGCGAAAAATGAACCACTTTTAGGAGGTCATTTAAGCCCAGAATTGAATTTATTTGATCAAATATTACCCTAAATCGTTCCTTTTGTGATTTTAGGTACTTTGGGAGAGAAATCTGGAAAAGGAAGCAATTCGGACGTTTTTGGAGCATAAAAGTGAAGAAAACGCCAAAGACTTAATTTTCCATGCTGAGAACAGTACCTGACGGCGTCAAGAGGAAGACCC
The DNA here is from genome assembly GCA_030686995.1 of Artemisia argyi. Classification (NCBI taxonomy): domain Eukaryota; kingdom Viridiplantae; phylum Streptophyta; class Magnoliopsida; order Asterales; family Asteraceae; genus Artemisia; species Artemisia argyi. The sequence continues at coordinate 128,452,972 of CM060691.1, forward strand.
TGACGGCGTCAAGAGTAAATTCCATGACGACCCAGTGCAAACCTGACGGCGTCACAACAAGGGCGTCAAGAGTTAAATTGGTGACGGCCTGCATAAGGTGAATACATGACGGCGTCAGACCCAGATCTAGGCAGTCCGAGGAACTATTTGGCAGCGAGATGACAGCGTCAGACATTTTTTCTTGACACCGTCACCTATCAAACTCTATATATAGTTTTCTATTTTTCATTCATAAAAGATGAACTTGTGTGGAGAAAACTAGGGCCGAACTTTGTAAACCCTAGGTCATATTTTACAGTGTTTTTAAGGGTTTTCACCCCTTGAATCCTTTCATGTTCAATTGAGATAAGTCTTCTCTTAATTCAATCAATATATCTATGTGTTGGTTGATTATATCTTTTGCTTGTCTTGATTTCAACATGCTAGGCTAGATCTATCTTGTGTTTGCTTAGATCTAATGAAACCTAGATGTTAATTATGTGTTGATTACTTGTTTATGGTTATATTGGATGAATGATTTCAATGTTAGGCTTAAGAAAACTGGTAGATCTCCATTGTGTAACATGCTTGAACGTCTTAGGAAACATGAACCGATGTGTACTAGGTTTTATTGGTTGTATTTAATGCATGAGTAAATTCTAATGATCCCATGTTAGGAGCTTCTTAGCCGGCTCGACATAGGAGTGAAGTAGGCGCTCATAGGATTGGGGAAGTAAGTACGCCACCCCATGAATGGTATTAAGGAATACAATATGTCATCCACGCAACTATAACAAGTAATTAACGTGTAAAAGATATCTAGGGAGTAGTGAAATCTAAGTAAACACAATTCTCCCACATATTGCTCACAACTTTAGTTTAATATAGTTTGTTTTCATTTTTAGTATTTTATTTTGATTGCATCTTTAGTATTGGGTTAGTTGACTAGTAACTAATTCCGCCCAACTCCTTTAAAACCCGAGATTTTTACTTGCTTTCTAAAAAAAAGATAAAAATACAAAAAGAATCATCCCTCATCTCTAGACCTAGTCTTTAGGTTTTCTAATCCTAGCGACACTATTCCTAGCTGAATGATCAATCCCCCGGTACTTGTCATTATACTATACTACATCGATCAGGTACACTACCTGGTGGGGGTTGTAAGCTTCTCGAGATCCCTCGAGAGGTAAAGCCTGGTGCAAACCCCACGCATCAGTAGGTTGGAGAAGTAAATTTAGATATTATTTACTTACACGGGTTGACTTTGAGAAGATATTTTTATGAATAGTAACTTGGTCAAAAAGTTACTTTGGGATAAAATATATTGGTAAGGAATGGTGTTTCCTAAATATGCAGAAAAACAACCAATATTTGCTGAGTGATTGGAGTAATAAGGTGTGTAACTAAGACACACAACAAATGGTTATTGATTCACCATGTCTAATCCACATAAGAATCAACTAGTCCAGAGCAAACGGCTACTGGTAAAGACTTAACAAATCCATTTATGGTTGATAGTTTACCAAAAACTATATGGTTATCAACTCACTACATTCCAAGTGATGAAGAGTTGGCTAGTCCATAGCAAACGGCTCATGGTAAAGACATATCAAATCCGTTGATAGTTGATAGTTTGTTAAAAACTATGCTGTCACACCCCCAATTTACCTGACTTGCAGCGGAATGGAATACCTGGGGGTGTCTGTCATAGCACCACAGTTACAGTTACATTGAACGACCTAAAGTGTCGTTTGGAAAATACTGCATTTGATCATTGAAATAATTCAGAGTTTACAAAATGAGGTCCCCAAAATGTGTTGCAAGTTTATGAAAACAAGTCCTACTAGATCAAATGTTTACATAAGTGCATGAAATAATGATGAGACGCGTCGACTCCGCGACTCCATGAAGGTCCAAATGCATGTCACATGAGCTACCTTAGTAACCTGAAATACATTGCTAAAACGTCAACACGAATGTTGGTGAATTCCATAGGTTTGTAAAATGTACTGATGTACGGCCACCACAAGTAAAAATGCAAGATAAAAATCTCGTGAAAATTGTACAATAGCCTTAAGCTCATGACACCGAAGCTATGACTGATGAAATTCTATGCCCCTCCCGAATGTTCTGCCGAAACATTCAAATGTAAAAGACATGACATGCACCCGCTTACTGTTGGTATCCACTACCACGGATGGAGGCGTCACCCTCGATAGATCTATCCACTCACTCTCGCTTAACGGTAAATTAACGGTTCATGATGTTACAGGGGACTTTTCACATGGCAAGGTAACTTAAGCTATGTACATGTTTGAATACTTGGGCTCGTACTGAAATAATTGATGCAATGTATTCCCCCGTGGGATTTGAAAACAATCAAAATGTTGAATTGAAAACGGGGCTATGAAAACTCACCTTAACTGATGAAACCGTGATGAAATGAAATGAACACCAATGAACAATTTGCTGTCGTAACCCAATATGATGGTACCATGAACATGTACTGAGCTGAAAAACAAGGCGCGCATACTAGCCGCAACCTAATATGAATGATGTACGATCTACTTTAGATCATGAAATGATGTTATGAATGTCCATGCACATGTTTACTATACCACTCTACTCTTTGAAAAACACTTGTTGTTACCAAAAGTATATATTCCAAGACTTAGGAAAATATTGCTATTAGAAAAATAAACTAGTTGTAATATATATATACTTATATATATATCGTATGTACCAATGTTTGTGTTGAAATCCTCGGTTTGAAATCCTTGAAATAACGCCTTGTACTAATGAAAATATACTTGTAATCACTAATGCATCATTAGTTATGAAATTGGGTACTTGATTAATATTTCTAGAAAATCTAGAATTTAGTACGTAGAAGTATATTACTTCTATTAGTGACAAAACGGTCTCATAAAACTAGTCGTGAAATAATGAATATTAAGAGTTAGGAAAGAAGCTCAGTAGTTTTGAGAAGATTTTCACCATATCTAAAAAGTCACAGAAGTGAAGTTTGTCCATACAAGTCTCGATCATAAAGATAATTAGCCGTCAAGTGAGGTGTTTGGGCTGTTTTGGCAGATTCTGGGCAGTTTTCGGGAAAGTTTGGGAGTCCATAAGTTGTTCGTTATAAATCCTTTTGACAAACGGCTGGATGTTTTGAAAACTAGGCTGGGTGAACTCACTTTTTGTCAATGATGTAAATTTTCCAGAAATGAGTTTATCAATGAGTAAATTGGCTCTCAACATGATGTCTTACAAAAACTGTTTCTACACTTAGTAATATTTTGCTAAAAGCTGATGGAAATAGATAAAGTTTCGCCGATTTTGAAACGTGTATATCTTGGTCGTTATAAGTCCGTTTTACTTGTTCTTTATATCCACGGTTACGTCTTAACATGTAGTAATATATTTTGGAAAGCTTGACCCCTCCGGGTTACGTCTAAAGTCTCTTTTTGTCCGATGAAAAACGTCCAACAGCATGTAAATTTTCAGAAAATAGTTTTCGTCAACAATCTTGCAAAATTCATAACTTCTTCGTTATAAACTCGTTTTAATCCGTTCTTTCGCCTACGGATTCGTTTTTGAAAGTATTTTCTAAATCTTTAGCCCAAAGTTACCCGGAATTCCCTGATTTTTCTGGATTTACAAAAATTGGGCAGCATGTATATATATTCTTTAGAAATCCATTTTTCATGTCCAAAACTAGTTTCTACTCCAACCAAATCTCTTGTAAACTTCACAAAGCTAATCTAATCCTACCATACACCTTCTTAGGGTGCCATGGACTCCTAACCAAGTTATTAGAGCAAGGGGATTCATAACCAAAAAGTTAGGGTTTGTATGTTTCTTTTTAGCCAAAATAAAGTGTAGTATAGCTACTTATACATGGTTTTTAGCATGATTCTTATGTAATACATGTAAAAATAGGATGATTCATGAAAAAATAAAGATGGAAACTTACTTGATAAAATGAGATGATTATAGGATGATTATGCTTGATGTTCTTGTGTTTTTGTTGCTTGATTCTTGTTTAGAATGATAAAAGGAACAAGTTTGTAGCTTTAGCTTTTGAAAAACCATGGATGGATCATGGTGTTTATGTTGGGTCGTGGGTTAGAGAGGGGAAAGGGAAGGATGAAAACCTTTTTGTTCTTGAGTTTTTGATGTTAATGATTCTTGATTTTGGTTAAAGTGATGTTTATAAGGTTTATTAGTTTAAAAATGAAAAATCAATGCACATGGTTAAAGGGTGTAGTCTTGGGGCCGGTTTTGGGTGTGAAAAGGAGTAGCCAAAACGGTTTTGATCACTTAGAAAATATAGTGTAGCGTTAAGTGTTATTACGCGTTATTCGTTAAAATCGGGTACCGGGTTTAATAGTAATAAACGTTCACAAAGTTAACCGGGATGAAATAAAGTCATAATAATGTTAAAAACATATTAAAACTATGTTGGGTACATTTACTGAGTGATCGGGTGATTATTGTTTAGTTTTCACGAAAACCGTCGTTATATTTATATGCGTACGTTATAAATAAAATAAATTTCCAAAATACTGGGTAACTGAATGTTATAACTTTTATGATGTTAAAATGGATATAAAAATATGTCGGGACCATTGTGGGAGTATTTAGATATATTCGTCGTGTATAAACCGGGTGTTAACGTTTACTATAAATACTTATACGTAAAACGTTAAATATACTGAATATAGTAATTTGAAAATCCTGAGAGTGGTATAACATGTAAATGACCTACTGATGATATGCAGACTATCTCCAGTCCGTATGAAATGTCATTACTGATAATGCATGAATTCGCACCCGAACCAATATGGTTACGCGAATTTGAATACCCGTAAACTAAATTTACGATGAAATGTGTAATGCACGTGAATGATGAAATCTTTTCCCGCAATGAATAGTGTTCCATGAATAGTAAATTTCCCAAAAGTTTCTCAGAATATCAAATTGACCTCGAAAACGATGAATAGTAAACTGATGAATAGTGTTTTGATGAATAGTGTTTGATGAATAGTGTTTTTCCAAAGTTCGGGAAATGACCTGAAATGACCTGAAATGGTGAGTTGTGACATATGCTAAGAGCAGTTGCACTTTTACTTGATTTTCTTTTTAATAATATGAAAGGCAATGTAAAGATTTCATATAAATTTTTTACGTATCCAAGGTTTGTGTAAGCAGTGCTAAATGAATTTCCACTGCAAACCCACAAAAGAGTTTATAAAACCCCCTGTCTCAAGCCAAAAGTTTTTCAAAATATGAATAAGGCTTCAGAACTTTGGAATGGGGAGTTTAAACCACTTTTTCCTGAAATGCTTTCAAAGATTTCACAAGTACAGGGTGAAGATGCAACAATCCCAGTTGTATCCAATCACACACCCACTATTGTTGTTCCACCTATTCAACACACCCCTGCTGTTACTCACACTTATAAGAGGAGGCACAAACAGCCACCTCCTCTCATTACAACATTGCCTGATTCTGAGCCTTTTGGTTTAGGAACAAGCAGTGGTGGTTCTAGGCTTCAATCTAGTCCAACTAAAGAAGAGCCTGAATCAATGCCCTATGATTCACCTCTCCCAACAGGTCACACAGTTGGAAGTGTTGAGGGCAATGTGCAACCTAATGAATTGATGGAACTTTGTACCAACTTAGTCACATAGGTTAAAGCTCTGGAGAAAGAACTGGCACAGACTAAGCAACAACATGCCACAGAGCTTGCTCAGTTGAAAGCAGATATTAAGAACTTGCAGGAAGAAGTTCAGGGGTTAAATAATTAAAGATCTTCCAAAATTGTGCTTTCATCTTCATCCTCACATCAAGATGCTGCTTCAGAAGATTTCAGTGATGATTTGGGAAATTCTTCCAAACAGGGGAGGAAGACAGATGCTGAAACTAAGGGGAGGAAGATTGATTTTGGTGATGATTATGATTTTGATGCTGACTTTGATTATGGTACTGAAGATTCGAAGATTGATGAAACTGTTGGAGTTCCTCAAAATCTTACCACTTATGAGTTTATGGTTCCCACTACTGGTTAAAATGTTACCACTGCAAAAGAAGAAGCTGATAGAATTAGAGCAGAGAAAGGTAAAGCAGTTATGACTAGTACAGATCAAGTGCAACCAAGGAAGATTTCTAAAAAGGAACAAGCTCAGATAGATTATGACGCTGATATGGCAAGGAAATTAGTGGAAGATGAAGCTGCAAAGAAGAAAAGGCAAGATGAGGAAGAGATTGCAAGTTTTATGGAGGCTAAGAGATTGGATAAGTTGGAAACCACTGCTAATCCAATTTCCACTGTTCCACCTACTATTCTAAAAGAGAAACCTCCAATGTTCACCTATGTGCCAACTGAAGAGGAGATTGAATATATGATTTCCAATGATCCAGTAGTCAAGAAGAAGGCAATTGAGCTTGTTGCTAACAAGACTTTTACAGAAGAACAGAGATCAGCTCAATTAGCTAATTATATTCAAATGAAGAATCAACAAGCACTTGATGAGGTTATTGGAAAAGTCAGAAAAGGTCAAAAGAAGCAAAGACAACCAACCAAGGCACAAGTGATTGCAGAGATGAAGACATTTGTTGTCATATTGGGAATTGGAAAATGTCTCAATTCAAAGGCATGTCTCATGATAGGATCGAAGGAATCTTTTACAGGCTCAAAAGATAGGATAGTGATTTTATTCCTATTGATTTTGAAGAAGAAGAAAGAAGATTTCCTAAGTCTAAAAGGAAAGCTACAGCTTCTGAACAGAATGTCACTAAAAAGACAAGGCTTGCTCAAGAAGAAGAATCTCAATCTGAGAAACTTACAGAAGATCAACTGAGTGCTATGATAGTGATAGAAGAAGAAGATTTCTACCCAGATCCTATACAAGTAAGGCATCCAATTATTGATTGGGAAGTATACACAGCAAAGAATTTTGCTCCAACATGGAAGATAACAAGATTGGGAGGAGAAACTTCATCCTTCATTCAATTTGAAGATCTTATTAAAGTTTGTGACATAAGTGATCTTGATATGCTTTGGAAGTTGGTTGATGAAAGACTCAAAGCTGATACTCTTAAAGATATGAAGGAAATGCAGCTATGGGTTGATTTGATGAGACTGTATGAACCAGATCTTAAAGATAGTTACTGGAAGTTTGAAGCTACAGATTTGCATACCACATGGTCATACTATGATTCATGTGAGGTTCATCATGTTTCTACAACTGCTAGAGTGGATGTATTCATGTTTACTGAGAAGGAATATCCACTTAGAGTAGTAACTCTTACTGCAATGTTGACATCAAGATTAAGAGTTCATGAAGACACTGAAAAGGTTAGAGCTTTGATTCAGAAGATACAAGATCAGTGTTCAAGAGCTATGCATGCTTTAAGAAGAAAATGAAGTATTTGGAAGAATTCCCTATATCCTCAATGATGCTGATTAATTGAAGAAACTTATGGATTTGTAAAGAAATCATAAGTTTAGGGGAGGATTGTTGGGAATTATACTAACAGTTACCACGGCTAAGCATGGAGATTACAACTGCTGAAGAATGCACTAGCAGTGGAAACTCATTACCACTGCTAGTACATATTATTACCACTGCTGTCAGGATAATTGTTAGGAAACTTGTATAGATAAATATAGAATAGATTTTGTGTGTATCTTATTCTACTAGTATTATACGTATCTTGTAGAAGAGGAATCATTGTGCTATAAAAGGAGGTCCTAGGTTAAGGTTTGAGATACGTTTTTCTTAGAGCTTCCAGGTTTTAACCCTAATGATACAAAGATCACTCGTATTATTATTCTTAATAATATTGGAGCAAACAGTTTGGTTCACACATTGTTCTCATTCATATACAACTGTTTTACTTACAAACAAACTTCTAAGTATTACTAAGTAGATTCCGCATAGTTGGTAGTATAACTCAAAGTATCATTTTAACACAAATCAAGGTGTGTTTATATCCATCAACTCGAGCCTAGCAACCGGAGCAAAGGTTTCATCGTAGTCAATGCCTTGTTGATTATATCCTTATGCTACTAGCCTAGCTTTGTTTCTAGACACTACACCATTTTCATCCATTTTATTATGAAAAATCCATTTTGTTCCAATTATTGTTTGACTTTTTGGTTGAGGAACTAATGTCCAAACATCATTTCTAACAAATTGGTTTAATTCTTCTTGCATAGCTATTACCCATGATTCATCTTTTATAGCTTCGTTTATATTTTTTGGTTCAAGGGTTGACACAAAACAAAAGAAGTTACTTTCATTTTGGACTTTTGATCTTAGTGTTCTTTCATTAATATTTCCTATGACACTATCTAATGGATGACTTTTGGATTCTTTGACATTGATAATTTCTTTGTTTAATAGTTCATCTTCCTTGTTATCATTTTCAATTTCTTGATTTTCTATTGCTTGATTTTCAACTAAGTCATCATCTACCAAAGGTGATGTCTTAGAGGGAGGTGGACTTTCGTCAAATGTTACTTTTAATGATTCCTCGACTCGTAAGGTTACTTTATTTAGAACAATGTAAGCTTTACTACTTTGTGAATATCCAAGAAACACACCTTCATAAGACTTTGGGTCGAATTTGGTGAGATAATTCTTGGTGTTAAGTATAAAGCATTTACTCCCAAACACTCTAAAATATCCTAATGTAGGCTTTTTACTTTTATATAGTTCATATGGAGTTTTGTTCAAAAATGGTCAAATTAAGATACGATTTAAAATGTAGGTTGACGTGTCAACGGCGTTACGCCAAAACTTTTGAGGAATGTCTTGTTCATTAAGCATTGTTCTACTCATCTCTTGCAAAGTCCGTTTTTTACGTTCTACTACACCGTTAGATTGAGGAGTGCGTGGTGCCGAGAAGTTATGTGTTATACCATTTTTATCGCAAAAGTTTCCAAATTGTATTTCATTGTCAAACTCACGACCATGGTCTGTTTTAATAGACATAATGCATGTTCCTAGTTGATTTTGAATTTTCTTACTTAGAATTTCAAATTTGTCAAAAGCTTCATTTTTACTTTTCAAAAAATTTTTCCAAGTATATCTTGAGTAATCATCTACCATAACCAAATTGTAGAAGTTACCTCCATAACTTTGTATAGCAGATGGACCAAACAAATTCATATGTAAAAGTTTTAGACACCTAGATGTAGACACTACATTTTTAGCCTTATGGCTACTATGAACTTGTTTACCAACTTTGCAAGCATCACAAAAGTGTTGGTCGTATTTCAACTTGGGTAGGTTTCTAACTAGGTCTTTAGAGGAGAGATTTTAAATAAGTCTCATATTAGCGTGTCCTAAGCGTCTATGCCATAAAGTTGAAGATTCATCTAATGAGGTGAGACAAAGTTTGTCTCTAGATGTTTGATCCATCTTCATGACATACACGTTGTTCTTAAGAACACCTCTAGCTATAGTTATGCCATCTTTAAGTATTTTACTTCCATTTTCACTAAAAAAAGACATTATACTTATTCCGGCAAAGTTGACTAATACTAAGGAGATTAAAACCTAAGTTATCAACATGAGCTACATCATCTATAGCGAGAGAGTCACTAGAGATTGTACCTTTTCTGATGATTTTGCTTTTAGCCTTGCTACCAAACGTGACATTACCTCCATCACATTTTTGATAAGTTGAGAAGAGGCTTTTGTTCCCCGTCATGTGCCTTGAGCAACCACTATCTTTGATCCATTCATCCGGTTCCAAATTTACTTTGAAGCACACCTATTTTATACAAAACACTCAAACATTTGGTCCCCAATATCTCACGGGTCCATTTTGGTTAAACATACCATTAACTTGATTCATGTATGGAAATGGAAGATATGGGTTCCATGACATGTAATTTGGAGTTTGGTAATGTCTAGATGTGTTTGGTTCCAACCATGTTGGTAGTTTGGTTACATGTTGTAGTTGCTCTTTGGAAAGGGGCGTTTGGGAATAGGAGTTTTAGGTCTCGGTTGAGTGGTTTTGGTTATAAATTCATTTCTACCAAGTCCTACTCCAACCCTAATAGTTGGTTTCAGTTTTGTTTCATTAGTACTAGTTTTGGATTTATTTGTGACTTTAACGAACTTTGTACGATCAGACGTAGAAACTATCCTTTCTGCTGTAGACCCCGCGGAACCTTTGGGTTCAACAGGCGGAACCCTGTTTTGGGTTCCGTCTGGTCCATGGGAGCCTGTAGCAGTTTTGTTAGTTTCTTGTGCTTTTCTCGTCTTGTTTGTTTGGCTCTTTGAAGTTTCTAATTTCATGAAACCTAGTCCTGTTTTATCAAATGGCGACTTTTGAAGTTTCATTATTTCATCCGCACAAGAAATACTTTTATTGAACCTTTTAAACTTTGTGGTTTGTTTTATTAGATTATTTTGAGTACTTTTAAGTTTCTCAATTTCGAGTTTAAACTCTTCACATGATTTACATAATGTGTTGGTGCCTTTTCTCTTTTCTAATCTCTTAGCTTTTTCATTTAATTCATAACCTTCATTTTCTAAAAACTTCTTTTTAGTTTTCAAAAATTTGTTTTTGTTTATGATTTTTAAGCTTAGTTCACAAATTTTATTGTATTCTTTTTGTAAGGTGTCATCATCAATAGAAGAGCAAGATGAGTCGGAGTGTACCTCATTTGAGTCATGAGCCATGAGAGCAATTTCGTCATTCTTTGGCTCCTCGTCATCATCTTCACTATCGCTCCAAGCACCACTTACAAAAGCTTTTTGAGATTTACTTTTGGGTGGTTTTGGACATTCTCCTATGAGATGACTTGTGTCTCCACACCTAAAGCATTTCCGTTCAACTTTTCCTTTCTTGTCATCATGATCTTTTCGGAAGGCTTTCTTGTCATCTTTAGGTTGTCTTATAAACTTCCCTCGTCTTCGAAAGAACTTTTTAAAGTCTCTCACGACCATGGCATATTCTTTATCGTTACTATCCGAACTAGATTCATCATCACTTGATTGAACTCTAGCCTTCAAGGCGATGGACTTGACCTTTTATTTCTTTCCTTTAACTATTTCCGAATCTTTTTCCATAACTATTTCATGAACTTTGAGGTTTCCAATTAGCTCATCAAGTGACATGCTTGAAAGATCTTTATATTCTTCAATCGTCATCACTTTGGCTCTCCAATTCGGATGGAGTGCTCTAAGGAATTTCCTGACAAAATTCTTGCTACAAAAAGATTCATCAAGTGCTTTAAGTGAAGTAATAATAGTGTTAAACCTAGCAAATGCACAATCAATAATCTTATCTTCGGGAATAGAAAATTGTTCATATTATTGAATAAGAAGATCAATTTTGTTATCCTTTACTTGTGAGTTTCCTTGATGAGTGACTATTAAAGATTGCCAAATTTCTTTAGCGGTTTTGCACATAAAAACTCTTTCATATTCTTTCTTTGGTAAAGCATTGTAAAGCATCATTTTAGCTTCATTATTTTTGGCAACTAGTTTCTTTTGATCATCATTATGTTTAGTAATTGAGCTATCCTCATCTTTACCACTTGAAGCATCCTTGAAAGTGGCTATATTATCACCATCAATTATTATATACTATAGATCCATATCTTTAGATTTCACGTAAGTTTCAAATCGGTTTTTCCAATATATAAAACCGTTTGCTTTAAAAAGTGGTGGTCTTTGCATAGATTGTCCTTCTTTGTAATTTTCAAAATCCATGGATCGTTTCAAGTTTTAAAACACAATATATTTTAAAAGCTTGAGCAACGTGGCTCTTGATGCCAATTGTGGAAAACTAGAAGGGGGTTGAATAGTTTACCGGTTTTTTAAGTTAATTATCTTCTGAAACTTTACGTTTAATCAAAGATCTAAACTACAAGACAATATATAATATGCAAGAGTAACGAAAGAAACAATCAAACTACAACACGATAGTTTATCGTGGTTCGGCTACAAGGACTCCTTTTCCTTGCCCTACTCCACGCCTCGAGTATCCAACTCGAGAGTTTCTTTCACTAGTCAACAAGCTCCTTTCACCGGGGGAGAAAACCTTGCACGTCGCTTACACAAGATTACCGACACAAAGCTAGATGTCGAGTTCTTTTACAAGGGTACAACCACTCCCGTCACACTATGTATTTTAAGGCCTAAAATACTAACCGATCACTACTAAATATACACAATCAAATGAAGTATAGACTACACGAAGTCTATACAATGCTAAGCTAACAAGTCTTGCAATGTTGTGTTGAATATTTGTAACTTTGATATGAACTTGTGAACTTCTTTGCTACAAGAGAACTTCACAAAAATGAAATGTTAATGAGTTAGATAAATGATATGAGTATGTATGTGCAAAGTATATATGAGAAGTGATGAAAGATTTCTTGCAAGTGGCTTGGTATTTATAGCCGAACAAACCAGACCACTGGCGGATCCGGCGGAACCCAAATAAGGGTTCTGCCCTTGTAACCCCAGGGTTCCGCCAGTGTCTGACAGTCAAAGCCTTCAAGAAATATTTCCATATCTAGCAATGTCAAATCAAGCTTCTTCAAGTCAACACACAATAGATAGAGTAAGAGACCATCAACAATGTGTAAGAAGTCTTATGGAAAGTTAAACACTCAATCTTTTCATAAATGCACATGTTACACTTTTTATATTTAGAAATGTGAAAATGTTATGTTAAATGTGAAATGTAAATATAGCAAATAAAGTCTAGTTATGCAAGACTAAAACTAAAATCGTATTTTACTAAATACTAAAGTTTACACTTTATCGTTAACAAAACTTAGCAAAGATCGTAAAATTTAAATAACGTTTTTTGACGATATTTGTAATAATAATAATAATAATAATAATAATAATAATAATTGTTGGTTTATAGAAAAGTTCCTACTGCATGAGGTGTTTGCTAAATATATTATTTCTCTAAATTTTATAAAATTGCGGATTTTACATTATTGTAAATAATAGGATTTACGATTAATCACGTTTTAAAAGTTAAGGTTTTGATTGTGAATTTGATTAACCAATCAAAATATAATAATTTGCCACACTTAAGTCCAAAATAAAAAAGTAACTTCAAAGATGATGTGTATTTTAGCTTTTTTTTATAAGTATATTGTTGCTTAAATCAGTTTCACTTTTGACTTTTATTGATTAATTTAAAGGTTGAATTTCATCACGTGAATAAATCAAGCTCTCTTATATGTCCTGATTCTTTTCCCAATCAAAGATCCATTTGTCCATTTTGGGGTTTCTCATTACAAAAAATAATGCTATTCTTCACATTTATTTTGCCTCGATATAGTCAACTATGGATTTTTTTTATATGAATAATAATTTTGCTACATTTATAAGTGTCACAAATATTTAAAAATATAATCCACATATATAAGTGTGTGCTATTATAATAAAGCTACAATTATATGTGTTGCAAATGTTTTCACACTTTTTATTATAAACATTTTTTGCAATCTTGCCACACTTTTAGGTGTGGGCATTCAAAATATATTTTCACACTTTTAACAATAAAAATTTGGATAATATCTCCACACTTATATGCGTAAAAAAATTTGTCTCGCCCATTATTACCACACATGAGAAAGTGTGGACTCAATAATTTTACACATTTTAAACGTAGTTATTTGGCCTTTAAAGTATGAAGAATTCAACTTGTTTTTTATAGTGTCTGTTATTATATATAAAATATATGATGTTAATTATCATAAGTTAATTTAATTATTATATATTACAAAATTTTATAAAAGCTTAATTATTTATTAATGTCTATTAATAAAATAATGTTCTTTCATTATTTTTGCGAAATGATAATTTTAATTTTAACTAACTAATACGTATACTAATTTTGTGACAATCTAGCAAATTAGGACAAGTAATTTTATAGATAAAGCCATCGAAAGGCTTGTGTTCTAATGTGTCTCATTTTGTGCAAGAAACTCTTCAAGGTTCAAATACTGTTTAAAACATGTGAGATAGATATATAATATAACAAAAATGCTAAAACCTCTTACAACTTCCTACAAAACATCCTACTTACAGGATCCTGACAAATGTCAGAGAGAGAATGAGTGAAAAAATATATATAATATTGTTGTTGTGTGTAGAAGGATTTGTATGATGAAATGATAGAAGATTGTAACAAAGCTTATAGTATAAATATTAGGCCAAAACACATATTAGTACCCCCAAACTTGGACCCAGCCTCAAGATCATCTGGTACCCTAAAGTTTTAAGGGTGCTGATTAATTGTTTTTTTCTTTCTAAATATCAATTTAGTAAAGTCTTTTGTAATAATAATTTATAGTAAAACTTTAGCTAGGAAAATAGTTTTTCCTAAAACTTAATTATTTTTTATTTTGTAAAAATTAATATAATATTTTAATTGATTATTTAAAATATAGAGAATATATTGTAGCATCTCTTTCTAAACTATCTAACACAATACTCTTAATATATCTTCATACTATATTATTATATATTCGTTTCAAATAATTTTTAGATAAACTAGTAACTAACTATAAAGGAAATTTTGTAATTTTTAATTTAACATATGCATATGAAGAAATAAATAGTTAAAATGTTATAATCTCAAAATTATTTGAAACAAACACTTAATCATATAATATGGATATCTATATATCAAGAATGTAACACCCCCAACCCAGATATACGGCAGCCAATGCGGCCGGGGGCGTTACGCAGGCGGAAACCAGACACCTTTATAGTTAACGACCACAACACGGGACGTTTAAAAGTGTCTCAAACACATCATTCGAATTACAAACCATTTAGAGTACAAAGACTCTTTATCAAATAGCAGCGGAATAATAAAAAGAGTTTGCAGCGGAAAATAACAAAGTTTAGCAGCGGAAAAACCAAATTTAGCAGTAGAAATACAAAGTTTAGCAGCTGAAAAACATTAAAGACACACAAAGGTTTTACGAATGACATGAAAATAAAGATAGTAGAAATGATAAAGCTGCCTTGACAGAAACCTCCTTCGTCCAAGTCAATCCACCACGCCCAAGTCTTAAAGCTCCAAAGCTAATTATTATTAATGGAAGTAGTAGTACCTGAGAAACACATGCTTAAAAGTCAACACAAAGGTTGAGTGCAATCCATAGGTTTAAATAATAAAGTTGAGCACAAGGTTTTAATCATACAATATAAGCAACAAATGCAAATACCAGGGTAATCAAAGTAACACCCAATATGCAGAGGCAACACGTGCATACATACGGTTGATGATGCTAAGCTCATGACACGCAAAACGTTAACCAAACCAATCATCAGTAACTCTGTACTGGAATAAACAATAACCACGAAATTTCATACTCCCTCCGTCCCAAAATTATTGTCCGGTTTGAATTGTCAAAGTCAAACTGATTTAACTTTGACCATAAATATATATTTTTTATTATATAATATTTGATGAAAAAATTATACTATTGAAAAGTACACTTAAAACTTAATTCATTTATATATTATGCATCAAATATTATATAATACCCACAAAAATATTTAAGGTCAAAGTTGAATAAGAAAGACTAAAAAAGTCAATAGTGGACAATAAAAATGGGACGGAGGGAGTAATATAAAGTGCCCCCAAGGCCGGGTAATTGCCATTTACCCAGCAAAATCGAATATAGTACACCTAAATTGCTTATCTGGCAAAAGGAGTGGGAGGGTCAATTCCTATAGGCCTATATCCCTATATTCGCGCTCACTCGCAAGTGATTAATGGCTCATGATCTGAGGGTCTTGTCAGGCAAGATAAGCTACTTAGCACATCGTCAGGAAAGCATACCAATCAGGAAAAGCATACCAAAAATACTTGTGCTCAGAAAACATTTAAAGCATATGTCTCACCCCATGAGTTTATAAGCAATTAAAAAATATAAAAAGTGAGGCTATGAATCACACCTTAACAATAGCAAGAAACGAGATATAGAAACCAATCAATAATGTGTCACAGCAAACGAACCTCAGCATAACCTAAGCAATATAAATGGCATAACTCAGAACTATACTCGAATATCTCAATAAACAATGCTTGAACAAAGGTTTTTATAAATACAATGGCATTTGAAGGAAATAGATTTCCAAAAGTCTCGTGTGGGAGACAAGAAAGTTAGAAAACAAATACGTCGGCGAAAACGAACGAAAACCCAAAAGAGACGAAAGTAGACGAAAGAACTCCTCGAAGAAAATCGTCGAAAAGAAATGGAAAGAAAAGAAATGAAAATGAAAGATACACTTAAAAAAATAATAACACGTTAACAACAAATCTCGGATTTACCCATTTTTCCAAAGTAACGTTGAAATGAAAAGGGTATTGAAATAATAACATTTGGTAAAATAATTTAAATTTTATAAAATTTCGGCATGACCTGCCCGTTTATATAATATTTTCCCGAGTCAACGACTCTTTTATTTAAACAATGTTAATATATTATTTAATACAATTGGATATATCATTCGCGTAGTCCATTAGTTGTTTAGGTTTATCGATCATTTTGTATTGTTCGGGTTCCAAGTACGTTAAGATCTTTACGGGCCTAACGTACCCTACCGTCTCGTGTACCAAAGGGTTCATAATATCCAAATAACCATGGCCGTAAATCCAATACGTCCAATTCAAGCTCACAATATAATAATACGGAAACATGTCCGATATCAAATCCGCTTAACTATAACAAATAGATTTTAGGTTTCATATTTATTATTATCCGTTTTATTATTATTTTTACCGTTTCTAAACTAATAATCATAATAATCCCGAGACTAGTTAACCGATACCCAAAATAATCACAACAACAATAACAACAACTCAAAATCAAACCCAAGTCAAACCAAAATAACCCGAAACCAAAACCAAGCCAAACCGAGCCTCATCCCTTCTCGGCTCAAACCAAACAAGTCCAAACAACAACAACAACGATAATAATACTATTGTTTCCCCTCCCCCCCCCCCCCCCCCCCCACCACCACCCAAGTCGCGGTGGTGGTGGCTGTTGGCTGTCGAGGCACACCTAAACCAAACGGACCGTCAAAATTCCAACAACAACAAGAATACATATTCTCTTCGTCACCCAACATCAACCAACAACAATAACATCAAAACCTCACCGAGTTGACTGAGTCAACTCGGTGAGTCGAGACCGAGTCGCGGCGAGTCGAGGTCCAAGAATAAGCCACATGAGTTTTTGAGTATATAAACATTATCAAAACAATTTTATAAAAGATTTTAACAATAAAAATCGGTTTATAAAGATTTTATAAAACTAGGGTTTTAAAATAAAAAGAAAATAAAGAGAAGGGTAGCGAGTGGTGGTGCTATACCTGCGGTAGAAGGTGGCGGAGGGTTGTGGTGGCTCTCGGTGGTGATGGTCGTGGCGCGTAGAGGCGCATACGAGGGGTACGGGGTGTGTGAGTGGTACGAGGGTGTCGGGGATAACCCGATCTACGAGTTGGTGCAAGAAAATGAGGTGGCCGGAAAATTTTCCGGTGGCGGCGCCGGAAACTGCTGCTGCTCCGGCGGTGGGCGGCGACTGGATATTCAAGAGAGAGAGAGAGAGAGAGAGAGAGAGAGAGAGAGAGAGAGAGTTTTTGTGAGGTGTGTGTGTGTGTGTTTTTATTAGTAGAAATGAGGAAAATGTGGTATTAATGGGGTATATATATTAAATACAAGTATAGGGTGGTTTTTGAATAAAATGAAAGTGTAGGGTGAAATGACAAGGTAAGTCAAGGGACCAAAATTGCCAACGTAATAAACTTCTCACGATAAACGCTTCGGGGTCCAAACGACATAGCAAACGAACTCGAAAAATTATGAAACTTGCGCCATTGTTCACGAAATAATTTTCCTAATAAAATCAAGCATAAACTTCAGAGTTTTTCTCAAACTCAAAATAATTCAAATAATTTGGCAAATGCAATACTATTCAAGTTTTCTAGGTTGTGTTGGGTCAATCAAGGGATAAAGTTCTCGTTTCCAATATATCTCACGTTTCTCAAGCCCAAATAATCATGCATAAAAGTTTTAATGTGTCTCAGGTACGAAAAATAAATATTTGGCTAGTAATAGGTTTTAGGAAAAGTACCAGGGGTTACAAAAAGTAATGCGGTAAATTCACTTTCTATAAAGTAATCTATATCTATACTACTTATAAAGCATTTAGCACATTCTCTCCTATTAATTTTTTAAGACTTCCTAAAATAGATTTTTAAGTAAATACAAATAAAGAAGCATCATTTACAAGTATTTGAAGTACAAATAAAACTAAAAAAAATATTATTCAAGACATACAATTAATACACAATTTAATTCACCCATTCACCCAAATATACAACTATTTAACCACAATGTACAATCCAATTAAGCCTATTGTACAAACTCACATGGTCTCAATTTATGCATCATCATCCACGGACAGTTAACGACCAACTATTAAGAATAAAAAAAGCCAAATACTTCAACCACATGCTAAGAAAAACAATGATTATGTCCTAACTTATATCCAAAACAAAAAAAACAGTTAAAAAAAACACCTAAAACAATATCAGAATCTATCTCTTCATATACCACAAAAAAAAAAAAAAAAAAAAAAAAAAAAAAAAAAAAAAAAAAATTTCATCCTCCTCAAGATATTAATTGAAAATCAAAACAACAAAAAAGATCTCGGATTTAGTATTCAAAATGATCAAAAGTTGTTATAGAATCCAAGAACCCAAGACCTTGTACCAAGATCTTTGAGCCTAAAAACAAAAAACAAAAACAAATTTGTGTTACACACGAACCAATAGAGTTTGTATCTTGTTTGTGATTGTGTTTCGAGACCATGACAACCAAAAAGGGTATTAGTGATTTTGTACTAATCGGTTGTAAGAAGTAAACCAATCAAAGGATAAAAAGGCTGATATTAACACGAAAGGGTTTTGATTGTTAAGTTTATGAATGGATATCGAGACGAAGTGTTCGGTTATTGGTGGGATAAGATTGAGATAAAGTCAGAGAGGCTGAGTTTGTTTATTAGTGAATGAAATAATATGAAGTGTGGTGACTGATGTTATGGACTTTAGGCTTTGGGTTGTTAGCTTTAGGATATAAATTTAGGCTTCATATAGGTAATACTGAATTGGGCCAAGCTTTAAGTTCCGGCGTTGTGTGTCTGGACCAACGATTAAGAATCTTGAAAATTAGGATCTCGGGTTTTGTAATTTCAAGATAAACGATTTTAAATATACAACCAAAAAACCAATTATCGACTTTTTGTATTAAACCAAAAACTAACTCAAAACTCATTTGGTTCTGACTCATATCACGTGAGTGCACTAATATTTTTATATGAAATAATATGATATTGCTTAAAGATATTACAACAAAACGATCTACTTTTTATAAAGTTATTGTCACAGTAAACATATAATAACAAAAAAAATTGTTCATAAAAAATTTCAGTTACAAGAAACTCGCCGCCGCAACACGCGCGTACCCTGCTAGTATTTCAAATATATATTTATTCTCAAAAACTAAGTATAATATTATATTAATTATATGAAAACGAAATTTACTTAATTTTTAAAAAGTATAATTAATTATCCTAAATTTAACTACAAATCATTTATATTACATTAGGTCTTTGTAAATTGGTTTTTTAACATAATTAAAAATAATAATTTATTGATAATTTAGTGTAAGGCAGTAGTAATTCCTATTTGTCAAGTTTAGGGTATTATACTGCATCTTTAAAAGTTCAGAGTACTGAATGATTTATTTTGCCAAGTTCAGAGTAATAATATATGTTTTGGTCTATGGTTCAAAAAATTGCCTTTTTAGCAAAAAAAAAAAAAAAATACTAAGTAATAGTAATAAAATCATACTATATTATAAAACATAAATGTCTACAATTAATAGAATACTTAAAATTAAGCATTACATATTTCAATGCTAAAAGTACAAGTGATTCAACACAATTAGACATTTAATACAATAAATGAGATATAATTAGACATTTACAAATTTAGTAGCTACATGTACACACTACTTTATTTTTGCCATTAAATTTTAAAATTAATAACTTAAAATTGAAAAATTAATGACTTAAAATTGATCATTATGTATATTAAATACAATTAATTAAATAGTCAATAACTACAATTAATACACTTTTTAAAACACTCCTTAAATAAGAAATACAAATTATCAAGCATATTGTACAACCAACTTAAACATAATTCCTGCATTAAATGTCACTAATACAAATAATAAAACATATTATACCAAATTTTAATGGGCCAAATGGGCTCGAGCCCAAACGGACACAGGTCAAACGGGCTCGAACCCGAACGGACATAAGCTACACGAAATTTTTGATATCCGTAAATTTATTGTCAAAAAGAACATAATAAACTAAAATATGTTCACATATTGTACAAACCAATCAAACTACTAAACAAAAACATAAAATAAATGATAAATAAAATAATACAAACAAAACAAAATTTCAATCAAACTTTTATCATAAAAAACTAATCAGTAAAGCAATTGCAAAAAAACATATAAATAAAATAAATTATTAATCGAAAAAATTAAATTACAGTCGCACGGGACCCTTCTATTTACTGCTAGTAAAATAAAATAGATAAAGCCAAGTATTGATACCGGAAAAACAAAGGAATGGAAAAAAATAACAAAGTCTTTGATAACAAAACCCTTGTCTCGTTCATCATCATCCAAAAAGAAAAAAAGATGAACTTTTGCAGAGTAGCAAAGTCTTTACAAGTTTTTAGTGCTCATTCTTTGTTATTCTGCTTTACTATCTTGCTCCTTCTCAAATTGGATCACTTTATTTTTTCTTCTTGGTGGTTTGTTTTCTTTTTTTCATTTCTGTTACTTAATTTTGATTAATTAATTCATTATGCATTTCTATAGGTATGTTTTAGAAACCTTAAATTATAGGATTCATATATAAGGCTTAGGGTGCCACCAAATACCCATCTCAAAAAAACCCATGGGCGAGAAATTGTGGATAAAAGGACGGGTCCGAGTCTCGGCTCTTGCTCACTCCAGTTGGGGTCCCACTAGGCAGTAGAGTTGCTGGAGCTATTCCTTGTGGGGTGGACAATGGCTGGTGCCAAAAAGCACGTGTTCCCGCCAATTCACACCTTTTTGTGGAAGGATTAGGGTGCCAAAAAAGATGGGTGTAGAAATCGAGACTCCGAATTAGATGTCTATAGTTCAAATCCTGTTAGCTGCTAACTCCTTAGGTTGCAAAGTAGCAAGCATAAGAATAAAAAACTTCACATAAACTCTAACTTGCCTTTTTTTAAGCAAACTATGTATATTAATACCCGTACCTTAGTATTAAGTTGGAGGAATGACATAAATTTTGAATAGATCAGATGTGAAGACTCTAGTTTGACATGTACTTTGTCACTGTTTTGTTGTTGTTGTTGTTGTTGTTGTTGTTGTTGTTGTATGCTAACCGCGAATAATTGTTCTCGGTGTGCGTTTTACACCTCTATATGGTCCATGTCATCCCTGTATCATATATAACCATTTATATTAGTCCACAAATACTTGTGTCTGATATTGTGTGTTTTGGTTCTGGAACCGACACAAAAGCTCTTATTTTGTGAGAGGTAATATGGCGTTAATCGGGATTAGATATGCCCTCTGCATACATTTATATCTAAAAGATTTTATATTCTTGGTAACATGGGGGTCTTCTAAACGTAGCTACATTATAAATTTAATTTTGTAGATTACAACATTTTTTCTTTGTTATGCAGGATTGTCTTCTTCCCGCTGTTCTTATTTCATTTGGTTGTAGCTCGAGGAAGATTCTCTTTACCTGCACCTTCAGCTCCACGTGACCGTCATGTATGATATTTTATTGTACTTTTTTTCTGGATGATAATAAGTAGACATTGCATTGGTGTATATAGACTTTAGACCAGTTTTGCAATATGCATCATGCAATTCTATCTCTTTGTGCAGTGGGCACCTTGTCATGCAATTGTTGGTATGCCTTTGCTTGTTGCATTTGAACTACTTCTTTGTGTCTTTCTGGAGAGTGTATATGGTACTGAACATATTTATTTAAGTTTCTTAAGTTTTTGAACTTTGAATCGTTTATTTGGTAATCCAATATCTAAGTTGCCCTTTGATGAAACGGTTATTAGTATTTGAAAAGGCTTGCAGTCTGTTTAGCTATTAAAATTGAAGTTTACTTTTGTTTTTATTGTTTTCAAGGTTGTGAAAGCTTATCTATTTCTTTTGTTTAGTTTTGAAAGTTCCGGCTGTAGACTTGAAGATCGTCTTCCTTCCTTTGTTGGCATTTGAAGTAGCAATTCTTGTCGACAATGTCAGGTTAGAAATCTGTTGGTAACTATCTGCCATACCTAATATTGTTCCTCCTTCTCTTGTTTGCTTAATGAGTTAATGTGATATAATTTGTTAATATTCTGTCACTTCTTTATCTGAGGAATTGAGAAAGTAATGTTGGTGTACTTTTGTATGTTAAAAAACTTTCAGTCGAGGGGTAAACATGTTTGCTTTTCTAGTAGCTGGAGCTTATTTTGAATGCTTCATTTGTTATTGTTTTAGAGCTTTTTGACCCCAAATCAAAGCTAAAGCTTTGTCACCCACTAGACTCTCTTTTTTTCTTCCCATTGACATCTTCTGCGAGAAGGTAATGCCTAAAAATGCTTCCTCCCAAACATACCCTGAATCTGTAAGAAATCTTAAGTGCTAGTTGGTGGAACTTAAATGAGGGTATTACCACATTTGGGATTATTAATGACAATGAGGATATTGCTTATTGAATTTTTTGAGGTGTCTCTAATGATTTTTGAACCACTTCCAATTCACAAAATTACATTATTAAGCTTCTTGGCATTGATTTGTGTTAATATGTAACATGTTGAGCTCACTTAATCTATTGTCTACAGAATGTGCAAGGCTTTACTACCAGGAGATGATGAAAATTTGAGTGATGATGCAATATGGGAGACACTTCCTGTAAGTTTAATCAATGAGAAAATGTAAAACTAAGGATTCACATAATACCTTAAACTCAGTACCTTCCAATTCGAATTTCAAACCTTTTTCAGCATTTCTGGGTTTCTATTTCCATGGTCTTCTTCATTGCTGCTACTTTGTTCACGCTTCTCAAGCTATGTGGTAAATAAATTTATATTTCCTATTATTCGCTAATAGCCAAGCATATGATTGGAACATCTGTTTATAATTATTCTTTTAACTTTATCTTGCATTTGCAACATCTGTTTCATATTTGTGAAGAAAAGAAGTCATTACACCGTCTCTGATTATTTTTGTTTAGCAGGTGATATAGGTGCCTTAGGCTGGTGGGACTTGTTCATAAACTTTGGGTATTGTCCTCTTTTTATCATCAAAATTTCCTTCTTTATTCTCGTTGCAAAATGTAAATAACTTTCTTTTCTGGGTAGCACATTTTTGTTTGCACCAGAAGAAAGCTCAAGTTTTTAAAAAAGTTTTCAGGTAGTTAAGCTTTGAACTTAACAGGATTTCACGTGCCATGTTTCACATGCCATGTTTCACGTCAGAAAAAAAGAAAATGTCAAAAGATATGGGTTAGGTTATCTTAAATATAAATCTTCTATTGTTTAAAGTTATCACATATGTTGAAAGTTGAGCCTTTTTAATGAGTGATAATAATTGGTGTCGTTCAAAACAGAAAAGACTGATGTTGATCACCTCTAAATGCAATTCACCCCCCTTCTATTGGTTCTAATTTGTTCCAATTCGTTGCCTACAGAATTGCAGAGTGCTTTGCGTTTCTTGTTTGCACAAGGTGGTCTAATCCAGCAATTCACAGAGATTCCGAATCACGTGAAGCAACCTCATCATCAACATCTATTAGATATATTGACTGGAATAGTGGCCTAGTGATCCCCCCGGATGATATATCTGAGGAAAGTATGTGTGGACTGCAAGATATAGGTGGTCACATAACAAAAATTCCTATCATTGCATTTCAAATCCTGCTTTGTATCCACTTGGAGGTATGTCAAACTGTATTATCGTCAACTATACAAGATAGGTTAATTGTATAAAAAGTTAAACCACTTCTGGTTGAATTTCTATTTCCTGTAGCCATGTTTTTATTTTTCCTAGAAAACCTGATAACTTCCAAGTTTGTTGATAAAAACTCCAAAATTTCAGAAAAAACCTGCACACGTGTTTAACTTTTTAAAACTTGGCACTGTATTGGTGCTTGGCGTCAAGGTTGAAGATTACCCTTGGTCCAATTTGGATTGTTTGGGATTTATGGTGCAAGCAAAGTTGCTTACCTTTTTAGGCAAATGACCCATTAAGGATTTGGTTTCTTCAATACTCTAGAAAAAACTTTAATGTATATTATGGTCTTTTCGAGTTTCAGAAAAGACCTGATGCTGCCAGTTTTATCCCTCTTCCCATTGTCTTCTCTCCATTACTTCTACTACAAGGAGCAGGAGTTCTTGTTTCTGGATCTCAATTGGTAGAGAAAAATCTCGTCTTATTACGTAATGGGGCCCGCACAGGGAGATACTTTGTCCTTTCTGCTAGGGCCCGTGACTGCTTTGGGTTTTTGTACCGTGGCTCTAGGTAAATGACGTGGCATTAGAAAAATAGTTTTTTTTTTTTTTTTTTTTTTTTTTTACCAAATTTAAGTTGAAGTTACTCAATTTACATTTAATCTAATTGTATGCTTAGGTTGCTTGGTTGGTGGTCTATTGATGAAGAAAGTCGAGAAGAACAGGCGCGGCTTTACTGTGATGGGGCTTCAGGGTAAGCACCATTACTATAATGCTGTAATAAGTACCTTACACTCTTACGGTAATAATAAAGTCCTAAACAGAATTTATCATTGGATTTATCTATGCTTTTGTTTATACTTTTAGTAGATAAATTATATAATCCAGTTCTCAAGTCCATTTGCTTCATGTTTGTGTCTGCCAGCTTTGTTTTCCTGAACATTGAAAGCTGATTATTGCGACTTCAAATTGCAATAATCAGTTTCAAAAAGCATATCCAAACCTTGCTAGATATCACTATTGGTGGTGCAATAGTCCATAGTGATATCTGGCTAGGTTAGTATATGCTTTTTGAAACTGGTGAAGTCGCAATAATCAGTTTTCAGTGTCTGGGAAAACAAAGTTTGTTTCTTATTATCTGTTATTTGGGTCCAATAATCAGTTTCAGTGCTAATACCAACCTTCTCTTCAAATAATCAGTAGCCAAGGATAAACTAAAGTTACCTATTTAACCTTTCGTTTAACATAATTAAGAGAATATCATTCCAATCCACAACACTTTTCTCCTGGTCACTGTAACTTTTGGTTCACCAAACAAAGAATGATTGCTGAACACTCGGAACAATTTACAACTTTAAATAGCAGAACACATCCAAGCACTATCTTGATGGACCTGCTCTGTTACCGTTAATGAATTGATATAACATAATCACTTTTAAAACACACGTCCGAACACCCAAACACCCCGTTGGTGTGATGGCAAAAACTGTGATTTGACGTTGATTTGAGGTTGGGGGGAGAAACAAAAATTACTAACACAAGTGTAAATGTCAGTTTTTGCTGCTGATTTGGTACAATTGCAGTGGTTTCAGTGAGAATGTGTTGACATTTTATGTTTGTATCTGCGCAGTTATAACACTTTTAGCGGATATCCACCCGAAGTAGTAAAGAAAATGCCCAAGAAGGATCTTGCGGAGGAGGTAAAGTACTAGCTTTCTATTCTCTTTGTGTATCCAAGTTTTGTAATGAGAAGCTTCACACAATCATTATGCTTAACAAGTTTAAATTTCTAATAATCCCATCAGGTTTGGCGACTCCAGGCTGCCCTTAGTGAGCAATCTGAAATCTCTAAAATCAGCCTAGAGGAGTACGAAAGACTTCAAAATGTAAAAATTCTGATTCTATGCCTATTGTTACTTTACTTTAGTTTTAAGTACTGAACTTCTATATTATTGATAATTATCCGTAAGTGTCTCAATATTGCTAGATCTCAGCAGTTAGACTTTTGATGAAAAAAAACACAAGTAATCAATAGCTTGGATATTCGCCATTTGGTACTTTAGAATTTAGATCTTGCTTTTTTTTTTTTTTTTTTTGGTGGGGATACATGATAGCAGGGCACCATTTTTGCACTTCAAAAAGCCATGCGAGTTTGAATTAGATGTAGCAGGATGAGTGGGTCGGACTGGTTGGGTAATGAGTCAGGTTGGGTTGACCCAAAGCACTTTTTTGTACAATATTATTAGTTTCTTTATAATTAGTGATGTGTTTAATATGATTACGAGACAATATTTTAATACTAATTTAATTGTTTGAATGAAACGGTTAGGAAGATTTTAAGCTCTTAAAATACTTTGAGTGACTTTCAACTTATTTGACCCATTTTCGTTTGAAACAACTTTTTAATTTCATCCGTAATAGAATCGAAGTGACCCGTTTATAATTAAATGGGTTGAAATTGCCCTCTATATATGAGCACTAAAGAACTAAAATTGGACTTTTACATGGGGCAACTAAAACTGGTTTATCTATTTGTCAAATATCTAACATAAGCTTTGGTGAGGGAGTGTTACAGTTTTGAAATCCAAATTTGTTTTCATTAATTAGCCAAATATTTATGTTAGTGTGACTTGATCCTCTCTAGATCCGATTAAAAGAAAGACAACTGCTAAACTTGTGTTATTAAAGTGTAGAAACAACTACAACTATTGAGAATGAACTTGTTTTCAACAAAAGGTCTGTTATTTTTCGGTTTGAATTTTACTTGTGAATCTTGCAATATGAACCTGATTTGAACATGTTATGCCAGGAAAAAGTTCTATGCCGGGTATGCTTTGAAAGAGAGATAAGTATAGTACTTCTCCCTTGTCGGCATCGGGTCCTTTGCAGGTACTACTTACTATTAAGGTAATTATTATCTGAAATATCGTTATCATGATTTTTTTTATTTTTTTTTCCGACCTCTCAATGCAGCACCTGTTCTGATAAGTGTAAAAAGTGCCCTATTTGCCGTGTTAATATTGAGGAGCGGTTAACTGTATGTGATGTATAGCTCTAAATACCTGTCTGACTCGTAAGACACAGTAGGTGAAGAAGAAGATGCATTTTTTTTTTTTTTTTTTTTTTGCAGATTCGTGGTAATTGTATTCCTCTCTTTTGCTATGTTTTAGTGGGCAAAATGTATCTGTATATGTACATATAATTAAGAATATAAATATCTCATCATAATATTGAAGAAGCCAGTTTTTTAACTTTTTTTTTTTTTTTTTTAGTTTCTATAATGAATTTCCATAAGGGGTGTGTTATATGTTGGATTTGGGCAGATCATAGTGCCCAACTAAAACACGAATTTATGCGATGGGGTTCTTTTTAGTCAGTTATTTTCTTTCATTTTTTGATCAAATTGTTTAGAAATATACAGATTTAAATTTGCCAAAAATATGTTGAAAAAAAAAAAGGAAGAAGCCAGAATCGAAACCTGGGTAGTCTTATTGGTTTAGGTCAAATACAACGGGACTTGTCTTTGGGTTTGAATTCGCACTTCATTTTTGGCCAAATTTTAGCATTCATTTTTTTTTTATGTAAATTCGTTTTAATAATTCTTTATACATTTAGGCTATGTTTGGCACAAAGCTTTTTGGAGTTTTTTTAGGCAATGAGCGGTGGACAATGAGCTTTTTGATTTATAGTGTTCGTTTGGCATGAGAGCTGTGGGCTTTGCTATTTTTTAGGAAAGCTCATTTTCCCAATGCTTCTTTATGAAGCTGTGAGCTTTTTTGGCTACTGCTCACAGCTACTGCTTACAGCTCACTGCTCCTGCTCACTGCTATTTTTGCCAAACATAGCCTTAAGTTTCAGTCTTTTCAAAGTTCAACTTTGACTTTAAGGCTATATTTGGCAAAAATCAGTGAGCGATAGCTGTGAGCACTGCTCACCGCTCACAGCTTCATAAAGAAGCATTGGAAAAATTGAGTTTTCCTAAAAAATAGCAAAGCTCACAGCTCTCATGTCAAACGAACACTAAAAATCAAAAAGCTCATTGCTCGACGCTTATTGCCCCAAAAAACTCCAAAAAGCTTTGCGCCAAAAATAGCCTAAATATTTTTATTTGTGTTATATATAATACTTGATGAAAAGTATATCAATAAAAATACATTTAAAACTCAATTCATTCATATATTTTGAATCTAAATATTATATACATTTAAAAATATTTAAGGTCAAAGTTGAATAAGAACAACTACAAAAAAATCAAATTGAACATTTATTTAAAGACAGACGGAGTGTAATTTTGATTTAATGATCAAATCCTAAATACATATAACCTCAATTTTTAGGATGTTGATTAACAGGGATGAGCAAGGCATTATACCAATATCTAATTATACCGATTCCCACTATACTCAAAACAAACACCCGACCAAAAGTTGATACCGAATATTGAACTGAATCACTGTTTCGGTATTGGTACTATATTAAATCGAAATAAATAGAATCAAATCGATGATTTATCATAAACTTGGCTAACACCTAAGAGTGTTAGCCCATGATCTCAGTAACAAAGCATAGAGTATGAATCAAAGTAGAACAAATAGTATTCATAATGAAAACGATACGCTAACCGAATGATTAAACTAAATACGATGATATGAGATGTTCTTCAAGGATGGAATGGTCTTCTCAGATGTTTTCCTACTATTTGGAAGGCTTTTGAGACGTCTGGGAATGCTCCAAAGCCTCCCCAATGATGCCCTAAGTCGTTACGAGGGCCGGTAATTATAGTTCTATGAAGCTGGGTCCAATACGGCGTATTCAAGTACGATACGCCGTATTCAAGATATCATATGTGGGCTCCAAACATAGAATATTTTGAAATCTACTTAGATACGGCGTATCCAAAAACTAGATACGGCGTTTCTAAATCCCTTAATACGTTGTATTCACTCAGGAACCAGGTAGATCTTCTTTTTCCCTTTTGTTGCCTTTTGAATCAACTAAATCGGAGTCCGGATGAAGGAGTTATGGCCAAAATACTAAAGTATCTTCTAACGCCATCATGTAAAATTGAGATCTTCTTTTGGCTTCATTTCTTCTCTTCGTTTTCTTCTAGGGCGTGTATACGGCGTATCCCCATAAATAGATATGTCGTATGTCTTCAAATCGCGTCTTGGATCTTTATCTACTAGGGATTCTATACAACATATCCCACAAACTTGGATAGACCGTATCCTTCAAAATACGATTATTCTTCATTTCTTTTAAGTAAAACATACGACGTCTCTCAATTAGCACAGATATGCCATATTCTTCGTCTGCGGTATTTTCTTCGTTTTAGCTCCATTTTCCATGTCTTTTCCAATATTGCTCAAGAATTACAAAGAATGAGAAAAAGTAAATAATTAAGCAACGATTATTATATAAAAGTATAGTAATGAGCAATATACATGAGGTAAATGATGCACCAAATTTGTACTTATTTGATTACATCAGGATTGTAGAATATTCCTTTGTAGGCTATAAATATAAAGGCTTTCTAATAGGAGATCCGTTATTAGGGGTTTGGTTTGCATGGCCTTTATATGTTTATTTTTCCTTACGCATGTTTTATAGGCTATGTGGGTGACCACCAAACCCTACAGTAAGGCTGGTCCCAAGAGTCGTGGTAATCGGAGGGCCAAGGTTGGAACATGGTAACTTGTGCACTTTATGCTAACCAAAAAAGGATGGATTCACGCCTTTGATCAAGACTCCAAAGGAGATACTAAGTACGTAGAACCCAAATTTCCCTCCACCTCCTCCGATGGTTGGTACCCCGGAGAGGCATAACATGAACAAGTTTTGTGATTATCACCTCAATAAGGCTGGCCCGAAGGATTTGCATCCTCTTCCAGAGATAGATTGGAAGATAAAGTCACTCATGGGTTTAAAATACAAGTGTTTCCTGGATGCTTACAAAGGCTATTATCATATTTAGATGGCTAGAGAAGATGAAGAAACGACGATTTTTCATATGGTACACAAAGATGTCGTTTGGTTTGAAGAATGTCGGAGCTACGTATCAAAGGTTGGTGTACAACATTCAAGGGATAGATTGAGGTGAATTAGAGGCTTACGTAGGTGACATGTTCATCAAGAGCCGAACGGAATATGATATAATTAGAGATGTCAAAGAAACCTTTTCCACCCTCATGAGGATCAATATGAAGTTGAACCCCAAAAGGTGTTCTTTTCAGCATGGAGGAGGGAAGTTCCTCAGATACATTGTGACTTCCGAAGGAATAAAAGCCAACCCGGAAAAAAAAATGAAGGTGTTAATGGACATGCCCTCTCCCGAAAACCTAAAACAAATGCATAGTTTAAGTGGGAAGCTAATTGCACTCGATTGTTTCTTGTCAAAATTTGTAACGGTCTTTACCCTTTCTTGACACTCTGAAGAAATGCACCAACAAAAAAGACTTTTGTTGGACTAAAGTAGTTGAAGCAGCATTTGAAGAAATGAAGAGGCTAGTATCTGAACTATCGACCCTCTTGACTCAGAAGCAAGGCGAGGCATTGATGATGTATTTATCAGCAGCTAGGGAAGCAGTATAGTAGTGTTCACCGAAAGAAAAGGCATACATATGTCGATAAACTATGTCAATCGTTCTTTACATGGGGCGGAATCAAATTATGCACCGCATTGGCCTTAGTTCATGCTGATACACTATGTCAGTCGTTCTCTACGGCTATGCAGGTATTTTCTATATACCAACTAAGCAAGTTCTAAGCAGTCCAGAAACATCTAGGAGATTAGCAAAATGGGCAATCAAGTTAGGGGCTTACGATATAACATATGTGCTAAGGAATGCAGTAAAAGGACAAGTTAGGAGGCAAACTCGCATCCTGATGAGCAACTCACTTCGATGGTAGAGGGTGTCCCAGAGTCGTCCAATGCAAGGGAGGAATTGGTTCATGGACCAAGAGCGTGGAGGCTTTACACGGACTGAGCATCAAACAACAATGGATCCGGGGTTGGTTTTATCTTGATAGCTCCGGACGTCGTAGTATACAGATATGTACACCAGTTGAATTTCTCTAACTCCAACAATGAAGCTGAATATTAAGCTCTGCTACCCGGACTAAGGATAGCAACAAAAATGCCAAGTAAAAGACCTCCACGCCTTTGTAGACTCCGGACCAACAACGTCATATGACGTGGTTGGTTAATAATGAACCACAGCACGATAACGGTAAAAAAAATATCTTTTTCCTCGTTAGAGGTTTACAAGCATAGGCTCCGAAGGAAGAACCTCCAAAGGATTGAAAAGAAATGAGTCTAGCACTAAATCCTTGGTAATACGTTAATAATAGACTGGGGGGACATGATAAGGTATCGGGTCCTCCGGATAACTCTGAAGCAAGTAACCACCCTTAATCGAGTATTCCCTCTCGAAGTTAGGAATAATCATTCCATGCCGGAATAATCATCCCACGCCAGAACAGTCCTCCGGAGTAGCTAGGATATTGAAGGTTATCATAGGCCCGGAGGCAATTGCAAAGGAAGCATCATTTCTTCCGGAGCTCGATAGACAAGCACTGACATCAGTTGTACGATAAGGTACAAATGGAAAAATGACTGGTCCACAATGGTCGCCGGGTACATTACGACAACCCAAGCCCTGAAAGCAAAGGCTCGTGCCCAGTAGCGATTCTCACGCTTCACCAAAACGACAACCTCGTCTCAACAATCCCCATGTCATAAAACACGGGTCAGGTAGTATAAATAGTGTCGTTCACCCCCAATGAATGACACATAATCATACACACTCCGCTTCTCACGACTCTTTCTCTCTCTACTTTATCTCACTAAAAATCATGCCAAGCATATACTTATTCTTACACCGGCGCTTGGTCTCGGATTCAATACCCGGGGCGAGCTAATGGTGCTTTGTCTTATTGGAGCTAAGGGACACAAGAGAACCCTAATACTCCGAAGAACCGAAGCAAAGACCTCTTGCGAGAAATTGCTCAAACAATAACATTATTTATTCAAAACAATGAAGGTTTTAATGTACGTGTTGCCCCACAACCAACAAAGTGTAGATTCGTATTATGATTTTACCATCACTAAAAACAGAGGCAGAGCCAGGAATATAAGTTAAAAGGGGCCGAACTTTACGTAAAAATCATAACGATATATTACACCAAAAATGAATCTATTGTTCTTTTTAACGAGTCATTCAACCTAAAGCCATAATAATTAAGAACTAAACTAAATTGAAATAGAATATTTTGACAAGCGAATTTATTTTGGTGTTATATCATATCGGTTAGGTTATACGTTTAGAAATTTTTATCTAAATATCTATATTAATAAAGGGGCTAATTTCCAAAACTAATAAAAAAAATAGCTTATTGGCTAAATAATTATTTAACAAAGTAGTCTGATTGGGGGTGGTTTAGCACCTACTAGTCACCCTACTAGCTCCGCCTCGCCCTGACTGAAAGAGAATCAATTATGTATCGTAGGAACTCTTAATTTACAGGCTATATATGAATACTGAACTGAATTTGTTTGCATTCATAATCAAGGTAAGAACATGCAACTAAACCACATAGATTTAACAATACATCCATGGGTTTTCTCGTAGCATGCAGCAAGTTCTGGATGGCAACTTTCAAAAAGGTTTATCGGACGGAAGGAACTTGTTCCGGAACCGTGGGTGATTTAACACAGAGAGGCCTGGCATGCGAAAGGATGTGTTATATAATAGTTTCATCTACATCCTAATTGTTTATTTTAAAGTTCTGATTGAATGCAATTGTATAAACAAGGATCAACTAAGTTATTGTCTCTAGCCTTCAAACTAGTTGACCACTATTTTTTTGTCTGTAAATCACTAAGCTTATGACCACTGCTTTTTGTTCACTAACCTCTCCAACTTGCTAAGCTTTGAATGTAAGAGAACTACTTAGCGAAGACTGTACCCTTCCAACTGATCAGTGAGAACCCCCCCCCCCCCCCCCCCCCCCCCCTCCCCCTCATCGGCCAGTCCATCAACCTCTGATTTACACACACACTTACACTGGTCGATATCTTTTACAATGTCTATGTCGAAACGCCATCATTTATGCAACTTGAAAATCTAAACTCTACTTGTTCTGAGTGTCTCCCATAGGCAAATGAAGGGATCAATGTGTATTTAAATATGGCCGACTTGGAGCTAGGTTGGCGGCAAAAGGCCGGCTTTGCCTTGGAGGCAGCTAAAATAAAATACCACCTAATAAAAAATGGTGCATCAAACAAAAACAATCTTAACAAATGTAACATTTTATAACATCAACTTTGTTTTATTTTAATCTTGTTTGTGTCAAGCAAATCTACTAATCCATTGCTAATCAAATGTTAATTATGTTGTAATTTAATATCAACAATAAAAATTGATACAATTGATTGCATTCTTCCTATAAAATGTTGGCTGCCACGCTTACTCCTTGCACGAACAGAGCTAACAATAACAAAACAATGAATTACATCGACATGAAAACTGTCATCAAACCACCTCCTATCATTTCTTCAGCAACCACTTTCCTTCGTCTGTTTTGTCACAGCACCATTATGCTTTCTTCTCCTCCGCCTCGTAACCCATTCTTTCATTTCTTTATTAGCATCAAATTCTTCTTAACTTTTTTTTTTTTTTTTTTTTTTTTCTATTCAAAAGATTCTGCTTAATCTAAGTTTTCTTAATTTCTGGTACTTCGGCAAATAAATAAAAAGGTCTTTATTCTTTTTTGCAGGTGGTATAAAAGGTGTCAATGCACGGTGCAAAGCTTTCGACAAGCCTAACAACAAAGGTATAGCATTCAAACTATAAAAAACTTACATACAATTCACAAGGTAATAGGATTCCTCTATATAGATATGATGCTGGTTATAACCATAGACACATTTGATGCAGCCGACACTTTTTTGGTTGCAATGAACGCTTACAAATCGATGAAAAAAGTCAGAAACCAATAAGGCTATAAATAGTTGATGCAGCTCATATCCATAGACATATTTGATACACACACTTATTTGATGCAATTACAGCTATATTGCATTTATAAATCAATGAAGAAACCTATAAATATATGATGCAATCTACGCACATTATAAGTGACCAGGTTCCAAATATATGTCTTTATCATTTTAACTTGGTTAAATTTATTTAACTTAGTACAAAACTTTAAACAATTTTTCTATAACAAAACATGTTATTACATCTTACTACAAAAGTAAATTGTATTTACCATATATTTATTCAAAATACAAATTTTAACATTGGACGAACATAACAGTTTTTATATCAAAATAAACAGCTAATTTTCATAAATAATTATCATAGCATCTCCATTGATGTATAATAAGTTATCATCTCAATGGAATGTGTTGTTGTGCAGATGAGCTGCAACATATTGATTTGTCACATATGGATGAGCAACACTCAGTTAAGAAGCTAAGTATGCTGAATCGATTAAATCAATATTTACTTTGATGGATGATGGAGTGATAAGTCCGTCGGCCTATGACACGGCTTGGGTTGCACTTATAGAAGATGTCAATGAACCAAATGGTGGTCCTCAGTTCCCATCATGTCTGCAATGGATTATTGACCATCAGCTCCCTGATGGCTCGTGGGGTGAACCCATTATGTTTTCAGCTTTTGACAGGCTCCTCAACACATTGGCTTGTGTGATCACACTAACTTCTTGGAACATTCATTCCGATAAGTGCAAAAAAGGTATAACCACTAATCTCTCTTCTAGGGACACAGATTGGTTACACGAGTCACATATAGCTTGTATTTGGGTGGTGTAATGTGTGTTTGATCATGTATCCATGCGCAGTACATTTCTAGCTTCCTGCTAGTCGTTTTTGGAAAGTTCAATTAATCTTTGTTGTTCCATGTCATTTTCCATCACCCTGTTCATTATGAGTTTTACTACAGGAATGAAATTTGTAGACGAAAACATGAATAAACTAGGAGACGAGAAGGAAGAACACATGACACCTGGTTTTGAATTAGTGTTTCCTTCGCTTATTGAGCTCGCTCAAAAACTAGAAATCGATGTTCCAAACAATTCTCCAGTATTGAATAAGATCTATGCAAAACGAGAGATAAAGCTTGCAAAGTTAGTCCTATTGGCTTCTTCGATCTTTTTCAACTTATAATGAGATAACCTCTAATTTTATTTTATTTTCCTTTTTGTCTAACTGATATTAAAAGGATACCGAAGAACATACTTTACAAGACCCCAACAATCATGCTTTATAGCTTGGAAGGGATGAAAGATTTGGATTGGGAACAGCTTCTGAAACTTCAATCAAAAAGTGGATCGTTCCTCTTTTCTCCAGCTTCGACTGCTTTTGCATTTATGCAGACAAAAGATCAAAATTGTCTAGAATATTTGACAAATCTTGTTGCCAAGTTCAATGGAGGAGGTAGTATCATGCATTTTGTTTCTAAGTAGCAAAAATGTGTGAATCAAGCAAGTTGAATGACTGCCCAAACGGGTTAGGGTCAAAACTAGCTAAATAAGTTTTCTACTTGTTTAAATAAGCCAAAAACATTTGATGCAGTCCCAAATGCTTACCCTGTTGACATGTATGAACGAATTTGGATTGTTGATCGCCTGCAACGCCTTGGAATCGCACGTTATTTCCATTCTGAGATCAAGGATTGTGTTGATTATATTTACAGGTATACAAAAAATAATTTGAACTCAAAAAAGTGGCTAAGAATGGTTGAGTTGATACATACCCATAAGTTCAGGATTTAAACTTTGCACCTGCCCCTACTAGTGGATAATCTTATTTTTTTACTTTTGGTGAAAAGAAGACATCATCTTATTAGCAAGCCTGTTAATCTGTATTTGACGATATGGCAGCTTTTTCGTCAATCCATTAAGCTAGCATTCTCAGATATTCAGTTGGATAGATAAATTACTAATATGTCCTTAAATGCTTAAAGGTATTGGGATGAACAAGGAGTCGGGTTTGCTAGAAATTGCAATGTACCTGATCTTGATGACACTGCAATGGCTTTTCGGGTGTTAAGAACTAATGGTTATCAAATTTCTCCAGGTGAGTTTCATTAACAATAGAAAACATAATTCAATGGGTGTTAGGTATTGCTTCTGTAATTAGGAAGATTAAACTTTTTTGTAATTGTCATAGATGTGTTTCAACACTTTAAGAAAAACGGACAATTTGTGTGTTATCCGGGACAGTCAACAGAAACTGTAACGGTGATGCTTAGTCTATATCGAGCTTCTCAGGTGCTTTTTCCCAGAGAGAAAATCCTCAGTGAAGCCAAGAACTTCTCTCATAAATTCTTGACCGAAAAACGATCAGCAAACAAGATTTTGGATAGATGGATCATCACCAAAGACTTGTCTAGCGAGGTACGCACGTAACATGATCACCAATCTTTATCAAAGGTTGAACTTCTTACCTTCTCGTATTTGTATTTACGTATAAAGTTACTGCCTCTCAAGAAAAGTGGGCTTTAAATGTCAAGTCCCTTCAAACGACTACTAAATTTGGTGGACAGATAACATATGTGCTCGATGTACCATGGTATGCTAGCTTACCTCGACTTGAGGCAAGATATTACTTGGATCAATATGGAGGCAAAGACGATGTATGGATTGCAAAAACCCTTTATAGGTATGGTTATATACAGAAGGTTTTAATATTATCTGCTTTAGTTTATATTTGACTATAAAAGTCATTGCTTAATGGATATGCAGAATGGGAAACATTTGCAATAGCAAATATCTAGAGATGGCCAAACTGGACTACAATCACTGCCAAGCGATTCATCAGTTGGAATGGAGCCAAATTCAAAAGTAAGTTATCTTTTATTGACTTTTTGAACTATCATATTTTATTTGAATTACATGTAGCTTCCTAAGGTTATATAAAAAGGTACTTGTATATAACAGCCACAGTTTTCGTATTCTGCATTTGCAGTGAAGTGATTTATTAAATTTTTAACAGATGGTATGCACATCTGAAGGTTGAAGATAGGTTTCACACGAGACTTCTATGGTCATATTATCTGGCAGCCGCGAGCATATTTGAGCCAGAAAGATGCATCGAGCGAGTCGCTTGGGCCAAAACAGCCGTGATATGTGACATCATTACCTCCTTCTATACCAGCCCTGGATTCTCGAATGATGACATGCAAGCATTTGCAGATGAATTTTCAAACCCTCAACACCATCAAAAAGATGGAAAACCTTGGCATGTTGTATTGGAGGCACTGCATAACACTCTCAAACAGATCTCCTTCAAAGCACATGTAGCTCTTGGAATAGACATCCACCCACACCTATGCCGTGCTGTAAGTTTTCCATCACTCTCTTCCACATATGGTACACCAAAGTATCATCATCTTGTTCATGGTTGTTCTCCCATTTGTGTTTATTTGTACAAAAATAAGTGGACATTGTGGTTGCTGAGGTGGCAAGAACAAGGGAACCATATTGGAGGAGAAGCCGAACTTATAGTTCAAGTTATAAATATTAGCAGCGGTCGGTGGTTAGCCGAGGAGCCATTATCTCATCCTCAATACCAACTATTATCCTCCATCACAAATGACCTTTGTATCCAAATCTCTCGTAAGGTACACCAAAAAAGAACATTAAGTGCCATGTAACCTCTTAATTGATTTATCATTTCATTGAAGATTAGTTTAACACATGTGTAGGATAATAGTACGGTATGCTCTCAGTTAGAGTCCAAAATGCAGGAACTTGTACAACTCGTGCTCTGTGACTCATCACACGATCTTGATACTGATCTGAAGGAGACATTTTTAACTGTTGCTAAAACGTTCTACTACAAAGCATACTTTGATCCTGATTCTATAAACCGCCACATTGGCAGAGTATTATTTGAAAATGTGATCTGACAGTTTCATGAGACATAAACTATTACGTGCTGAGCTGATGACAAAGAAGCAGACTAAATCGAGGAATCTAAAGGGTGCTGAACTAGTGTCAATCTGCCATTAAAACAATGATGTTTAAAGTTCTATTGTTCATGTTCAAGATTTACAACCTATATGTGGAAGTTAGTACATAACAAAAAAATTCACCTTAATCACAGATTCGGAATTTATGGTTTAAATAGTTATTTTTTACTCTTTTACTTAAGAAATAAATCAGCTCATTAAATTATTAACAAAAGTAAAATTAGGAATGCAGCTACTGAACTTCATTGGACGGCATGTTGAGGTTCCTCGATGCATACCACTGATCTTCCACGAACCCCTTGTGTCCCCGTTCCTCGGGAATTATTAGGCAATTATTGTGATTAACTATTAGGGGGTGGCCCTATCAAGACATGGTTGATGTTGTAGAACTTATAAATATGAGTTTTGTGGGACATTTTGTATACTTTTGGTTTGTGATTGATACTTTACAACCAATATGGGAGCCACATACCTCATATTTCCTATATTAAGAAATACTAAAGCATTTGAGCAAAATCCATTGACCAACATATAATAGAATATAGACCAGCAACAGAAAAATAACCATCTATTGCTCTTTCTGGGCGTACGACTGTACAACTAACGTTCTGTAGTGACCCTTGAGGCCTGAGCTCCGCCGCTCATCTGGGTCCACCCCAGGTCGGTGGGGCAGATCTAGGAGTTTTCATAATGAAGGTCTATATGGAGCGGGTGGATGCATTGAGGATGGAAAGTGGCAGCACCAATAGCAAGAGAAAGAGAGAGATGTCATGCAAAGGTTTAAGAAGGTGTCTTCGAGACCGAAAGGCTAAACTTTACATTATGGGAAGATGTATTGTTATGCTTTTGTGTTGGCAAGACTCTTGAACAAAAGAGAAAGAAGGGTTTTACTTTGTAATGTATTAGGAAGCAGTTTGGGTCGGATAACCAAAATCTCCTAAATGTTCCATTGCGTCATCTGAGCATCATCCTTAATTAACAATGGTAGTCACTTGCGACCAGCATTGGTATTTATAGTGAAGGTTGCCTTAATTCTTGCTAGTGATAGAAAACAGTTGGTGTGTACTTATCAAATCTAAGCCTTGCGCTAGTTTAGGTTGAAGCTCTTGTTCCATCCGTACACAAACACTCTTTCAACATTTAATTAAGAGTGCCCTGAAATATGAATAACAGATGACTTAATACTCTTGATATAGTGACCGAGAGAGATCGCTGCTTGTCATCGGTTCATCTTCTAGCCTAGAGCAATTATTTCACCTATGCAAGTTACAAAACTTCAATTTTTTGGGTTCATTTTTTTGTCGCAATTGTATGTTATATTTCCTCTTATGTCCTACCGAGTATAACATGCTTCGTTTTTGTTAACAGCTTCATTTATTATTAAATGATAAGATCCCACAGGATTTATCCGCCCCTAGCCGTAGCGAAATTGGTCATTAATCAAGTCAACTTTATATCGGTAACATCCATCATGTGTGAAACAAAAGACACCAAACTTCAAGACAACCTTTACAACTTGTTTAAAATAAATTTACCGGCGTAACCTTTTACCCAAAAATGACTTAACCAGCTCAGGATTGTCAATGACTTTAACCAACTACAGTATTAGTTTTAGTTTTTCTGCATTTCAGTTGGCATTCAAAGATTATTTTTTCTCCAGATTAGCACAAACATTCGTTCACAATAAACTACTTGAAAACTTCAGAGGATCCATCCTTTTTTGAACTTCAGAGCCAGATCCATCTGACTACTTTTAAATAGAGTTTCTGTCTTGATGACAAAAATTAGATAAGCTCATATTAAAATAAGCAAGTATTTTAACTTTGAGAATTTTAATGCAACCAAATAGACTTCTAAAAACAAGAAATGTTCCTAAGTGCAAATTGCCCCATGACATCAAAAGCAGACAATACATTATCAAGAAATCTAATTCATTCTTTGAGCGGCCTCCTTGGCCAAAACCTTCTCCTTTGCCTTTGTTTTTGCCTGAGATTTGGAGCCCATGATTCCACCTCCCCACTTCTTCCTGTACTCCTCATACTTGTCATTGAAGTTGGCCTAAAATACATAATCAGAACTCATTCAATAACACATAACTCGCACTAAAATTAGCTAAGAGTTCAAAAAAGTAGATAGCATACCTTGATAGCCTCCAAGACTCTGCTGAACTCCATTTTATCCTCATTCTTGACTGTGGTCAAGCACAAAGCTGCTGCAGTTTTTTGGTGGACAATCTGATGTATGACAAAAAGTTTTGTAAATCCCCAATATTAGTGCATAAGAGGTGACAAACAACAAACAACGTGCTTATGATAACCAATAATCAGTTTGGATAATATTTAAAGTCAGTTAAAAAATAGAGCCTGCTAGAGAGTTTCTTTTTCTATGCTTCCACCAATCTAAATCATTTTGTCCAAAAAAAAAAGACTAGTTCATATACGGAGTGATATAACTTTTGATGACCAATAATTATTTGAGCAAAATGGCCAAAAGTTATTCTGCCAAACCAACCATACCAAAAACCTTATCAGTACAAAACATACCAACAGCAACCAGTTTTGCCACCTCTAATAAATTAGAAACAAGACACTTACAGTTCCAAGTCGTGATTTTCCCTTAACAATGCAGTAAGGGATTTCCATCTTTCTACACAATGCAGGAAGCCAGACAACCAACTCGATAGGATCCACATCATGAGCAATGATAACCAACTGAGCCTTATTCTGAAATGTGATGAAATATAATGAGTTTTTTCAGAAAGAGCAACAAATAAAGCATATTTATGTATCAAAAGAAATTTTGCAAAACAACTGAGCCTTATTCTGAAATTGTGATGAAATATAATTAGTTTTTTTAGAAAGAGCAACAAATAAAGCATATTTATGTATCAAAAGAAATTTTGCAAAACAACCGACCTGCTCAATGAGGTAGGTGATATGGTTCAAACCATACTTCACAACGATAGGCTTCTTGGCTTCAACTGTCTTTCCTTCAGACTCAGCCTGAGCTCTTTTAATGAGGCGTTCCTTTTTCGCCGCCTTATCTTCAGGTCTGTACTTGAGCAACATCTTGAACAAAGTAGTTGCTGCACATCAAAGATTTAGAAACTTCAAAAAATGGCTTAAGAATCAGAGATTAGACCACAAAAGCTATGAGCAAGTGAAAGAGGAATTATAATATAGTTATGTATAGGAGCTTATTAAGAAAATGAAACAAAAAGGCTAACTTAACATTCACTGAATTTACTCAAGCAACTACAGGAAAAGTTAAAAAATCTATACTTTAGAAAAAGGTATTAAGAATCTTAAGAGCCGCAAAGTCTCTAAATAATTTATCATCATGATAAGCTACCAAAAACATAAAGATCTGAAAACTAGATTAGTCAAGCAAAATTCACCAGGCCTAGTATAAGCAACTTATGTAAATTCAGTAAGAACTTAAATATCTAAAGATGTGAGTGTTAACACACAAAAAGGCTCTTAAAAATGTGCCTAAAGGGAAACCACGACTGACATCTAGACAACAAAACAGTGATACTATACGAGACAAACCCTGCCAAAATACTCATTTCAGAAACAGAATGGTTTTATAATCGCAAATATGTTCAACTTTTGTAGGAGAAATCAGTGTAAAATGCTAACATATCAACTATCTTAAAATTGTAGATCAAATACACACATCCAAGCAAAAACAACTTAAGTTAACAAAAACCTTTCAGTTTTGACCAAATCAAATAAGAACACCCAACTAAAAACATAAACACAACAATTGCCTCTTACCTAGATTCTTGTCAAGGGTCTTAGTGAACTGGTTCAAAGCAGGTGGGACCTTCAAACGTTGCTTGAGGATCCTCCTCTTCCTTTGAATACGAACAACTTGTGGCCATCTAACAAACCTATGCACGTCCTTCTTAGGTGGCAATGCTCCACCAATCCCAAACAACTTCGGCCTTTTCTCAAACAACGGGTTCACAACTTTTTCCTACACATGCAAAAATCATACTATAAACTTTAGAAAATCAGAAAATAGCACTCATGTACACATTTGCCAACATTTCCGAATAAAACTTTCGACCATCACTAAAAATAACAAGGGCCATATAGTAACTTGATATGTACACTAACCACATACTACCTCTGTTCCAAAATTTAAGTCCAATTTGACTATTTTTTTGCAACTTTGACCTTGATTATTTATTTTCGTGTTATATAATACTTGATGCAAAATATATAAATGGATTGTGTTTTAAATGTATTTTCATTGTTATACATTTCATCAAGTATTATATAACACGAAAATAAATAATAAGATCAAAGTTGCAAAATAAAAGTCAAAATGGACTTAAGTTTTGAGACGGAGGGAGTATCAATATAAACAAGGAGCGCAATCTAGCAAGGTTACCACAAAATACACTTCAGTTGTACTCAACTTTTAAGAAAAGCTCAGCACGTAAAACCGTAAGCTAAATCCTTTTCATATTTAACTCCAACCATCGCACGTGTTATTTACAGATTCGTTAACATTTCCACCATAGCATTTCTAGCTAAATAGTAGTCTCGACGTACTCAAATCAACCAACAGTTTAATTCAACTCGAACACAAAAATACAAAGCTCGTAAAGCCGCAAACTATACCCTATTCTTATCTAACATTTTTACCCTCTAATAAGACAATCTAATCACCTAATTCAAAACCAACATTTTATACCACATTACTACACAAAAACAGTAAAAGAAAAAATAATAATAATGATACCGTTTTCTTCTTAGTTACAACTGGCTTTCCACCTTTCTTTGGTGCCTGGAAAATAAAAATATGAAAATGTTGGATTAGTATAACATCACATTATTAATGTATAAAGAGTAAGAAAGGTT
Source organism: Artemisia argyi (assembly GCA_030686995.1). Classification (NCBI taxonomy): domain Eukaryota; kingdom Viridiplantae; phylum Streptophyta; class Magnoliopsida; order Asterales; family Asteraceae; genus Artemisia; species Artemisia argyi. Next base: position 128,495,938 of record CM060691.1, read on the forward strand.
TGTAGATATTGATAGAATGGAATGGGAGAGTCACACACCATGTCTGCAAATGAAGGTTGGGAAAAACGGCAGTGATACAAAGGGGTCTCTCTCTTGTTTATAAGAATGATGAAAGAGGTTACTTTTATGTGTTTTAGGGTTTCGTTTCGTTTGGGCTGGGCTTTAATGGGTTGTTAGTTGTTCGGGAAGCCCATTCTTTAATAAACTTACTTGTCCCACTTTAATGGGTTTGTAGTTGTTCACGAGCCCATTCTAATTTGAATTTAGTTCGGTTTCGGTTTTATCCACAAAAAATTTTTAACCGAACAATCCGATAACCGAACTGATGAACACCAGAAGTATAGTTGTATGTTTGTGGTACGCTTGTATGTAAAAGATTATGCGTGTTGTCATTTAACTTTGTTTTTTATACACAATACTAGTTTCGAATCTCATATGATTAACGGGATGGTTTGTTATATTTGTTGAAGAAACTCATGTCGTGGAGTCCGGAACTCAGGACTTACGAGGTCGACTAGACTTCTATGCTTCGTAGCTGAAATAAGACAAAGCACCGTTAACTTGTTCCAAGTATATAAGTTTGAGACCAAACTCCAGTGTAAAAGTAAGTATATACATGGAGATGCCAACTAAACAAATAAGAAAATAAAGAAAAACTTCAAATACTAAGGTTTTATCGGTTAAGAAGGTATGAGGTCACCAATTGTTCATATTAGTACGAATTTGAATGTTCCATTATCACCTTAGGAATCGATAAAGCTTATTTAGCAAAAATAGAATACCAAGATAACAGTGTTTTTCAGTTTTAAACTTTATCCATCTTTGCAACAAAGAAAGCATAAACGTGATTTGGTGAAGCTTTTAGAAGGCCGACCACTATATAGAGAGATCCATACAAGTCTTTTGGGAACATTTTAAGTTCAAATCTTTTATATAATAAAATAAAACCCTTATTGGAATTTTTCCATTTCAAAAAAATCAATTCATTCCTTTTTTTAGTAATAATTAAATTATTATTATCAAAAAATTTAACATCTTTAATTAAAAAAACATAAAAACTTTCTTACTTTGACAATAACATGTATAAATTCGTTTTTTAAGAAAAATTAAGTAAAAAAACATATGTGTCAAAAATGTAAAGAAAGAAAAATTTTAAAAAGCGGAGTCGATTTACAGAAACTCAAGGGACCAAAACTCAAAATAAATAAAAAATGGTTTTATAAAAAATAGCTTTTTGTTGAGAAACAAAACCCTTTCTCTCATCTCAACCCTAAACGACTATCGCACAAGACACAATCTTCTATCATTAGCCACCGATTCATAAACAACATATGCAGATTTAATAATGCGAATCAATTATATCATAACATCTAGGTCAAATCTGATTAAGTTTGATACTGTTGGATTCGATATATCCTGGATATATTTAGAATCAAGTATGGTGGTTTTGAAGATTCTTTTATATCGTGAATTCGTGATAAACACATACAAAAAAATTAACCGAGAAATTTCAAAGATTTATAGTAAGCTAATTCACGTAATTTTTATGATTTTATTTGAAATTCTTCGGTTGCTTTTTTATTAGCATTGTTTATATAATTGGGCACAAGACATAACGGATGGGTTCAAGAACTCCAAGTTATCTAATTACTGGAATCATTGGTAAGTGTTTTTTCTTGTGGTTTTTATTAATATTGTCAGAATTATTATTTGGTGATTTGGTCAATAACTTCAGTTTCGTTGTAGCTACTAATAAGCTTTTTCCATCAAAATTAGTTTATCTATACCCAAAGGCCAGATTCAGATCGATTATGTATGACCTGGAAACACAATAACCAGCCAAACACTTTTATAACATTATGTAGAACGTGCCCTAAGATTGTTAGAAAAGGGTTTTGTTTAATGGTGGCGAAGTTTTAGTTGTAAGCAATTTTCCTTATCATAAGGAAGTAGTTGCTGATATGAATTTGTTATGGATATGAATTGTTAGTAAAAGATTTGATTAGCATTAGCTAGATTAAAAGTTATTTTGTTACGGGTGTTGATTGTAACATTCTCACAGGATCATCGTAAATTTGGACAACGATACTATGAATACTTGGACGAATTCAGGCTTCCGTATGGTGCCATTGTCTTGAAAATATGTGGTGAATCTGCAAGAGGTGGGATATTAAACGACTGTCTCAGTGTACGTTCCCAATTATTTACCAAAATATAAAGATAAAAGTGTCATGTTCCTTACTTACTCTTAAATCTTTTTTGAAGATGAAACTAAAGTCAGTTTTTTATAAATTTATATAATCATGTATGAGACTGTCACTAGATTATAACAATGGAACCAGTTTTAGTAGTGTTATCTTAACAATTACTATATACAGAAATTTGTGTGCTTATATGTAAAGAAAGTTAGTGTCCCTAATGTGTCATAACGGATTGTAAATAGTCAAAGACACATTACTGATATATTTATTGCATAAATGATTGACACAATGTTGCTAAGAAAATGAAAGAACAAAAAATATATTTGACAAGATTTGTAGTAAGTGGTTTGGAATTTACATGGCGTATGTGGAGTATAATAGACGGTTAGGTGTTTAGATATCTGTTGTTTCATACCTATTAGCAGTTTTTAGATTGCTACTACAAACTTCTTTTTAAAATCACCTTATTTCTAAGTAAATAAGTTGTTTTAATAAGCCATCTCAAGAACAAGCTTAATATTTTTTGTTTGTATATATGTTTTTGGTACTTTAATGATTGAAAAATTAAATGCAAAGAAGCCACTCGGGGCTTGGTTAGGATTTAGGAATGTCAATCTTATGTGATTTTTAGCTTAAAAAAGGTTTATTTATTCGGGTATTATGTTTTCGTGAAAGTATTTTATAAGGTTTTTTAAACATGGATGTCATGCTTATATTACAGCTCGGAACGCATAACTTGGGTTGCTCGGGTTGTAATTCCTTGAGCCAAAGGTAGAATAATAATTGCTTTGTGTACATATTTTATTGTCTTATCGCCCTTGATCGCTATATATCTATTAAGTATGACTAAATTGGAACATAGTCACACATAGTTCCTGATTAGAACTGTATAGGATTCAAGCCGTTTCAGCTAATGTAAATATAAGGAACCTGATAAGAGCTACAATGAAATCCTATCTGTTGAGAATGAGCTATCTCAGCTGCATCAAGCACAAAGTGTTGTAGATTAAGCCAACAACCTCTTTGATTCGGGAGATCATGCAAAAAGCTCTTGATTTTATTGATAAGATGGTGATTAATTTTTCTCCTGCATGCTCACAGGTAGTAACCCAAACATTCTAGCTCTAAAGAGTAACTATGACTTTGTCTGTTGTTATTTATTATTGGCTAAGGCTAAATACTTAAGGTGAAGATATTATTAGCCAAAAGTTTTATGAAGGAGCAATTTCATAGGCATGATATACTCTTAAAGAAGACCATGATAAGCTAGATGCATTGATCGATGGTTCCTGGTCGTGCCTATTAATATTTGGCTCATCATGATGTTGCTACAAGGTGTTCTTTACAACCAGTTTATTATCTGAAATAGTGATGAAACTGATAATATGACATATTTAGGGCATCCACTATGGATGAACCTATTAAAGGTTTATGAAATTGCCACATCCTATAATGTCATTAATTCTTAAAACTTTTTATGTTATGAACCTATTGTTACTATGGATAAACCTTTTGAGGTTTATAAAATTTCTTCAACATTTGAATGTCATTTATTATTTAGTTGAAAAGAAAAGGAAATAAACATTTTTTGGACCTCTCCAAGATCCTAGACCTTTTCATGCCACCTAGGCATGAAATGGTTCCTTACTATGTGTTAGCTTCGCCTTTTTTATAAAGATAACGTCACACATATGAAATGGACTAGATTAGATACTACAGGGACTACTATTGTCAAGTAGGCAAAGTAATGTTGTAATGAGCCTATAAATACCCCTCATGACTCTCCATGAGGGGTGTGGGAAATTGTGTGTGTAACCAAACCCTTGTCATTTTAATAAACCACCTTTTCTTCACCTTTCTCTCTCTACTTTCTCTCTCTAGAATAATGGCATATTTTGATCAACCTCGTCCTCCAGAAGGTGATTCTTGGGTTCTACAATTGGTATCAGAGCTAACCGGGGGCGAATCGTGGTGTTTTGGGTGATAAAATCGTGTTTTTGGGTGAATAAAAACGGATTTGGTACTGTTCATTGATTTGTTATCGAGTTTGAAAAGAAAAAATTTCGAGTTAGGATTTTTTTTTTCTTTTCGAGTTAGGGTGATTTGTTATCGAGTTTGGATTTGAGGTGCTTATCGAGTTAGGTAGCCAATCTTATCGAGTTAGGATTTGATGTTTATCGAGTTTGGCAGATGATTATCGAGTTTGGGTGAAGATTATCGAGTTTGGATCTGACTTTTTATCGAGTTAGCAAATTGCTTATCGAGTTTGGTGCAGACTTATCGAGTTTGGAACTCAATTATGGCGAGTTAGTCTGTTCACCTAATCGTTTATCGAGTTAGGTTTTTTGTGGTTTATCAAGTTAGACGAAACTCTGCCAAAATTTATCAAGGTTATCGAGTTAGGAATTGTTATCAAGTTAGAAGATGCTATCGAGTTAGAGAATGGTTATCGAGTTAGAAGCATCTTATCGAGTTAGAAGCATCTTATCGAGTTTGAGGGATGTATCGAGTTTGAGGGATGCTTATCAAGTTAGCCAAAAAAAAAAAAAAAAAAAAAAAAAAAAAAAAAAAAAAAAAAAAAAAGTTTTTTGGCGGGAAAATTTGAGTAAAATTTATTTTTGAGAGGAGACTAAACGTTCAATTTTTACGCGAGATTTTAATTTTGGTATAACGTTGAAAATTTTGGCCCGAAATTCAAATTTTTAGGCTAAAATTCAAATTTTTTCGGTGAAATTTTGCGTAAAAATTTTCAAAACTCAAATTTTTCTGGTAACCTTAGAATTGCATTTCGTAGTGATTTCCAAATTATGGACGAGAAAATTTTCCAATTCTATTTTTGGAGGGAAAATCCGAAATCACTACGAATCAACGAGATTGAATTTCAAGATTCACCAAAAACACACCACGTTTTGCTTAAACGATCCTGATCAAGAATCACAATCAAATGACAACGGCTAGTATCGGATTTTGTGATTATGGGGATAATTCTTTATCACTTTTCTGGGTTTAAAGTTCATTTCAAGGACATGTGTACTTATTTATCTCAAAGTCTAGGGGTGGATGGATGCATGACTTTCGAAGATACTTGTTTGGGCAAACACTAAAGATCGTGATTAAGACTTGGATTATCTAGTTATACCCGATGTAAGGAGTTACATTGTAGTGCTCACGGGTTATAGCTATCACTTAAAGGAGTTACGTTGTAGTGCTCAGTGTCACACGAAGTTGTGAATAATCAAGAGGTGATGTACGTCTTATACTTGATGGTTGGTTGGTTGAAGAGTATATAGTACTCAGAGATTCGATGGGGTACGAACTCTCTACACCGTTCTTAGTTACACCATAGTACAAGATTAAGTAACATATCTACGGGATGTTTACTTTATTGTCAGATTGGTTATATTGGGTTGTTTCTCTAGTCAACGGTCATTTACTAGCTGGTTGGAATTTGAAGAGGTCGCTGATAGGTTGAAGAGAAGAGATGAGATTGTAGAAAAAGAGAGTCATAATTTTGCGACATATACTCACAAATTATGCTTACACGGTCTATCTATATTGCACGAGAAGTGTAAAATACGGGTAATTTTGGCATGTACGCACAATAGTATGATGATTTCGATACATCGCAACCATCAGGAGGGAGAAGAACATGCCAAAAGAAGTTGTGTTTCATCTCTAGTACGTTGGTTGTTCGAGGGAATTGTGCTTACACTTGAACCGAAGAAGTACTAATGATGTGTACATCGGAGCGTATTACCAACCTTCTGTGCAATATTATGTGAGTTATATTGTCAAGATGCTCCCTGAACGACAACCATGTGCCTACACTTTTGAATCTACCTTATCCGCTGCGAGATGAGAAGAGTGTTGTCAGTTCAGGAGGGAGCAGAAGAAAAAGAATAAAGGCTCACTAGTTAGGAGGGAGTAATAACCTAACTAGACCATTACAGTTGAAGTTCAGAGCTACAAAGACCTTTGCCGTTAGTGTCAAAGATCATACGCCGAGATCGTCGGAAGAGAGAATTTCAAGTCTGCCTCAGTATCTAGACTACAGAGACTCTGCGCTTCAACAACATCAACATAGTTTACTATTGTTGTAATTTACATGTTTATGTGTTTATAGGTCTCATTGTATCCATTCATGTGTGACGGTATCTTGGAGGGAGATTGTTAGCTTCGCCTTTTTTATAAAGATAACGTCACACATATGAAATGGACTAGATTAGATACTACAGGGACTACTATTGTCAAGTAGGCAAAGTAATGTTGTAATGAGCCTATAAATACCCCTCATGACTCTCCATGAGGGGTGTGGGAAATTATGTGTGTAACCAAACCCTTGTCATTTTAATAAACCACCTTTTCTTCACCTTTCTCTCTCTACTTTCTCTCTCTAGAATAATGGCATATTTTGATCAACCTCGTCCTCCAGAAGGTGATTCTTGGGTTCTACACTATGGTATTAAAATTCTTGGACATCTTCATAATTGTTTAGACCTATTCTTAAACTTCCATAGTGGATGCTCTTAACTTGCAATGCTAGGAAAATATTAAATACCTTTAATTGATTTTTTTACTAGCCATTCTTAGATTGGGATCCGACTAGATTTAGAGCACAGAGAACTAAATAAATCATATTATGGATTGAAGAAATTACTGAAGAAGGCAAAAAAATGTAACCCAACTAGCTATTAGTAGCTAATCTAATCATCTTTTTGAGTTGTGTATCCCATAGTTAAGTTTTGTTGCAGGTCGAAGAAATACTCACTAAAAAAGCAACAAACTTACAAGATTCTTAACAAGCTAATGGGTAAAAATTCCCATGAGATTTCAAAGTTGCAAGGTAAACTATAATACACTACTCCGTAGATATGAAAATTTTTACTCGCATACTTATGAACGGGTATGTTAATTGATATTTGTTGTTTTTTTGCCGAACGAACATGGCGAATTATGAAGATGTTTGGTGCAAGAAATGAGTTGAAAAAGATATAATATGTGCATTATATCCCAGTTATCTGGCTTGGTGTGTTTTTAGATTGGAAAAGAGGATACGCTTTACAACAAATAAAACAAACTTTTACATATTAGAACTTGAGGTGGTGTGGAAACGAGGTAAGGTGTTGAGTTTATAAAACCCAATTAACTTATGAGTGTTGTAACCCAAGCTCTTGATCCTTAACATAGAAACTAGAGACCGTATAATTAATACACTTAAAACTAATATTATGGAAAGCCACTGAATATGTAGTAAGCACTTTCATGCATGTTTCTTCCATTTGCTTATGGCCTTGCAACCCTTGCTCTTTATTAGAGGGATAACAATTCTGTTGTGCAACGTTCGTGTTTACATCTCGCAGTTGATAGATTTCCAAGATGTCAAAAATGTATGCATAATGATGTTGCCGATTTAAAAGAATCAAACACATCTTCATATTTCAAGCGATTTATTGGACGTGCCCAAAATCCTGAAGTCCCTTGGCCATTTCCTTTGTTTAGGGTGCATCACTCCAAACCTCTCATTAATGCTTATTCCACAAAGGGTAATATTATTATACGGGATTATGAGGAGATGATTAACATATCAAGGACTATGGTAGATATGGTCATAGAGTAGTCATGATATAATGGAATTAGGAAGAATTTTAAATTGAAATTTTGTAGATGCTAAGTTAAAAATGAGTGAACTCGGAGTTTTTCTTAGACATGATGTTTGCGATTTGCTTTTACAAATTTTTATTGGTGAGATTTCTAAATGTGTTATTTAAGTTCAATAATTTTTTAATTAACAATATTTGTGCCTTTACATGTTATTAGAGTGAAGTGCAAGTTTATATTTACTTATGCGTGTAAATATTATTATACGGGATTATGAGGAGATGATTAACATATCAAGGACTATGGTAGATATGGTCATAGAGTAGTCATGATATAATGGAATTAGGAAGAATTTTAAATTGAAATTTTGTAGATGCTAAGTTAAAAATGAGTGAACTCGGAGTTTTTCTTAGACATGATGTTTGCGATTTGCTTTTACAAATTTTTATTGGTGAGATTTCTAAATGTGTTATTTAAGTTCAATAATTTTTTAATTAACAATATTTGTGCCTTTACATGTTATTAGAGTGAAGTGCAAGTTTATATTTACTTATGCGTGTAAATATTATAAAAGTAATTATTTATAAGCAGTTGAAGTTTCATCGTTTGTAGGTTTAATATTTGTTCAATAATGTTTAGTGTCATACAACATGTATATTTTTATTATGGTGCTTGTGACGACATTAAGTTCAATTTCCTGATGGCTTTGACAACGACCATGATAACATGGAGAGTAATCGATTTTGTCAAATAATGAGACTAGAGTTAACTAACACCGTCACAACAATGAAATTGGGTATACTTTACCTATTAAAACTGCTGCAACAAATGATGTGCTGGTTTATGTTCAGGTTGAGGATGTAAGTTCAGATCATAATTGTTTAGAAAGACCCGAGGAAGTGACGTGGCTTATGTTTTGGTTGAGGATGGTATTTTGGATCTTAACTATTGGGATAGACCCGAGGATATGTATACTTTAAGGGTTGTTTATCATCTGCAGTCTCATTAGGCTAAGGAGACTACTGTTGCGGCATTGGCTCATAAATCATTATATACAAACAATAAAACTCCTATTTTTCTAGACGACAATGATTTTAGGTACGTCCCCTAACTCCTGTTTTTCTTCCTTAGGTTAGGTATTTCATGCTCTTTTCTGGCAATCTTCATTATGCTAGGATTCAATGAAGAAGCCAACAATGCCCATGCTTTCCTATACGAAATACATGTGACTGTCCAGAAATTTGTCAAAACTATTGACTAAGTTAGCATGGGAACATTATTTTGTTGTCTCAATTTAGCTTTGAAACTATTGACTGAGATAGTATGGGAACATTCCTTTGTTGTCTCAATTTAGCTTTCAATCTGTTTTTGTTGTCTCAATTAAGAAGTACCCGTGCGAATGCCTTGCAGTTAACTTAGAACCAAATGATCGATGACCAGAACGAAGTCATCACACCCCGTCAAAAGAGGCTCATCCTTCTTGGGAAGTAGCAAAGCACACATTTAGCATGAAGGCCGAAGACGTTCCTTCTGTTGAAGGAGGTTATGAAGATGAAGGTGTTGACGATCAAGCAGTGAAGGTTATCGACATTGTTGACACTTTCAGACTCCAGGTAAAAACTAAAACATATAGTCTAATTTTCATATCTCATTAAATTGTTTACAGATTTACAATGTAAAATACTTTGTAAGTGTAGGAGCAACCTCCCTTCGACAAGAAGCAGTTGTTGGTTACATCAAGAAGTACGTCAACTTGATCACACCCAAGCTTGATGAAGAGAGGCAAGTCTTCTTCCAGAAGAACACTGAGGCTGCAACAAAGTACCTCTTGGGAAAGCTTAGAAATGACATCTAATACCTTTTAGGAATTACTTAAAGAAATGTATCAATATATTCTATTTATCTTATGCAAATTACAACAATCTCCAGAAGGTTAATATTCTAGAAATTGCAACACTTTCACAAAGGTCCTACATGTTTGTCATTAATGTTTAGCATTTGAGACTTTTATTGGTTACTCGATTTTTTCTAATTAAAAGTTCTAATCTTTAGGATTCGAAAGCTATTAATATAAGACCATACATGATGATCTAATTAGAAACGGATGGCCTTGAAAATAATATGTTGACTTAATATGTATGTGAACACCTTATAGAGACTTGACGTTCAATTGATTATCAGAACGATCTTAACTCTTAAGCTCTTAGTGTCATATTTTTCGTCATATTTTTTTTATTAAGCAAAATTAGCGTCATGTTTTTTATACCATAATAAAATAAGTTTTCTACCAATCCATATGAATATGCGATGGGCCTGCATTACAAAAAAAAATAATACAAATTTATATTATGATATGACTAAATGAACATGAATAGTTATTAGTAGCCCATTTTGATGTAAATCCTAATTAACAATCTATAAAAAATAAAGAAAACAATAATCTCATAATTTTTCAAGTTACCCTATCATGACCCGACATTTTGGTACTTCGGTGTGGTGTTGAACGAGGTTAAGTGTTAAGAAATGTCATCTTGAGACGGCGAAAGAGTGGAGGTGCTTGATGTAATTCTACCTTTAAGTTTGGTTTTTGTTCTATTGTTGAATATGGATCTTAAATTTTTCTTACTTGAATGTTTGGTGTCAATTTTGGATCTGTTTCTTGGTATGTCTTTTAATATGAATAAGTAATGTTTGGTGTCAAGTTTGTGACCTTCCTCTGTATGTCCATTTGTGGGCAACAACAACACCAGCTTTTGGGTTTCTTTCATTGAATCCTCCATTATATTTCAATAACTAATGAATTTTATCACTTTAATTAGACACTTTTTCAAGAGCCATATAATCCTTTGGTTTTCTTTCATTAAACCACCTATTAGTTTTATTTGCTACATAGCGTCTCTACATATGCACAGTAGAATTAAATGTGTCACATGCATTTCATTATATACACCCTTAACAAAACATAGATTTAATTTAGAGATAATTCCCACATTCCTATGGATGAATTTAAGGTTCTTCCCATCACATTACTCACGAAATTAAAATTTTATATGTAATGATTTGGTTTAGGTTTATGTTATCTTATGGAATTGTGACATACGTTGGTGGGTTGCAATATGGAATGAAGGAGATGTTTATATATGTTGTTTTTTAAGGTGTCCATAGTCGATGTTTTGATCCATTACCAAAACTTAAAATTCATATCTAAAATCCTTGCATTGTTTACTACATGGGCTATGATATTTTTGTGTTTCTACTTTAAAAAAATTACTTATTAGGATTAGTTGAAGAGCTTTTTATTTTGTACTTATAAACTTGCCTTACACAGTTCATGGCAACGGGAATGCGAATTAGGATAAATGGAAGAGCAACATCAATGATTTGATGGTACACATGATGAGTGAAGATTAAGAGTATACACAACAGAAATCAGCGTGTCAATATAACCCGAACACCATTTACCTCAAATACAAGTATGATTTAATCATGTTCAACAAAGCACGTGCATCGCACGGGCCATGTTGTCTCGTCATACATAATGAAAGGGCACCCTTTAGTGCAAAACAATATTATGGAAAAACCTTTTGGTTACTTTATACACTTACATTGGTTAGAATAATCTTGATCTTTGTCTCAATATATTGTTATTAAGGAATACCTTTACATATTGGTTATTTTAGGACACTGAGGTTAGTTAAATATTAATTGTCTTCTACAATTAGTTTAACAATATTTATAATGGTTAAAATTGCTTAAAAATGATGTCTATTATTTGGTATTAACAGTGTTTTGTTAATTTTCTATTGTCATTATACAATGGGTTATTGTGGATCACGTAAATGATTTTGTCTTTTATTGCAATACAAAGATCCTTGATGTCAAATACGACATCCTTACTAGAAACTGTTTGTGTTTCAGATATAAAAAATGTCGAGATGTCTTGAAACGACACTGATTTATGGGGTGAAAAAAACTTGCAAGAAGGATGATCAAGCAATGGGTATATACTCCTCAAGATGTGAAGGTAACAATGATTTATGCACTATTTACGACTCAAGGACTTTGCCACTCAAGGCAGTGACTAATTATTAGATCACTGCTGTGGCACCACCATTAGGAAAGATTGCTCCTCCAGGGTACTATATGTTATTTGTGAATTACTGTGGCGTTCCTTCCAAGAGTATTTGGGTCCATGTTGATTAAGAGATGTAGGTTTTTTCTGATATGTACAGAAATGTATGTTTGACTTTTGTAGTCAAACGTTTGGCTTTTTTACTTATTTAAACAAAGTAGGATACAAATGTAATGAATAGATTTTTTCTACATTTATGCAAGTATGAGATGTCAAACATTAATAGAGAATACTCTACCTAAATAGTAGTCAAATTATAATGTGTCAAGAGATATGTAGCATTACACAACTCTTTGTGGACTTACACAAAAGAAGAATATAACACACACGGTGCATCTAAATGCCGGCTAAAAAAGGAACGAGTGCATTGGTGCAAATGACAAATGAAAATAATATGTATTATTATGTTGAACCATTTAGAATCTGATTAATTTCTATGTTTAGATTTTAATTTTTGTTGGTGTGGTGTAGTAAGATAATAAAAAAGTAACTCTTTCAAGTCGGACAAAACTTCAAAGTCCGTGGCCATTTTATAGTTTTTACCCTTTTCGAAAATAACATATATGAACTTTTACAACGTACATCAAACATAATTATAAAACAAAATTAAGAACCGTAATAAAAATAGAAAACAAAAAATAAGCTATTTGTTTGTTTAATAAACAAAATACGTTATTAAAAATTTTTAAAAAAACCCCGCGCGTGCGCGGGTATTATAACTAGTGTATACTACATTACTACCAGGTAATTGTATTTTTTTTCTCTTTGGTAAAAGGATAAACTCTTCTCGCTTTTCAAATTAAAATTTGCCAGCCATCATTTAGTACAATGACTTCGTCGACACCTACTGTGTATCAGCTGGTCAAAACCTACCACCTCCATTCTATCAAAATGGTTTTGACCTCTTAAATCTTCTCGCTCATCAAGATCTTTTGAGGTGCAAGTTCATAATGTTTTTGGGAACCATCTCCCATTTTGTTGTCATAGTTGTTCTAGTGTCATCTAGTCGTTCCCTTGATCGGTGAAGTTGGACAAATACTCATTTTTGTCACATTTTGGGATCTGTATTTACGTCAGACAGGACATTCAAATGAATACCATACTGAAATAATCTTTTGCCATACTATCACAAGTCCACATCAACAAATATGTGAAAGGGTTAAGTTTTACTAATAGATATTTAAGTTACAGAAAATGGAAATTTATACTTGTTTGATCAGCTTTTGCCATTTGTGAAAAACGAAAAAACACTTCAGATTTTCCAAAGGCTTGCTCTAACTTTATGTGATTCGGTAACAATTACTAAATGTCTTTCTGTGCAGTTTCAAGTCATTCGATCCGTAATCATCTGTTGGCAATCAACTACAAGTCTGCAAGGCTACAATATATTGCTAAAGATGGTAGAACACCCATGACAAAAATTAAGAGGGGATAAAATAGATATGAGAAAATAGAGCCATAAGTATTTTAAATTGTAAAAGTTTATAGCAACCAAGACGACTTTTCTAAAAACAATAAATGTATCTAAATGCGAAGCTCTCCATGATATCAGATGCAGACAATACATTATCACGAAAACTAGTTCATTCTTTGAGCAGCCTCCTTGGCCAAAACCTTCTCCTTTGCCTTTGTTTTTGCCTGAGATTTGGAACCCATGATTCCACCTCCCCACTTCTTCCTGTACTCCTCATATTTGTCATTAAAGTTGGCCTAAAATACACAATCAGAACTCATTAAGACATATATGACCCATATATAATCGATAACAATAAGCCACGAGTTCAAAAGTAGAAAGCATACCTTGATAGCCTCCAGGACTCTGCTAAACTCCATTTTATCTTCATTCTTGACTGTGGTCAAGCACAATGCCGCTGCAGTTTTCTGGTGGACGATCTGATGCATGCCAGGAAAATTGTTAATTCCTAATACCATCACTATGTAAAAGTAAAGCTTTAAGGTAACAAAGTTCAAACCATGTACTTATATAAAATGGAAAATAAAACTATCCCAGAATGTATGTTTAATGATTAAAGCACAACGGTTCTTTTGTCCAAAAAGTACTGTAACCCATATACACCAACCAGCAACCACACCAATAGTTACAGTTATCAACCAGCCAAAAATAGCCAATTTTGCCACCTCGAAAAAATAAAAAATCATGACACTTACAGTTCCCAGTCGAGATTTTCCCTTGACAATGCAGTAAGGGATTTCCATCTTTCGGCACAATGCAGGAAGCCAGACAACCAACTCGATAGGATCCACATCATGGGCAATGATAACCAGTTGTGCCTTGTTCTGACAAGGGGTAATAATAATGTCAGTTTTTCTAAATGGCGACTCCAATAGATCATATACACAAATACACAATTGACGTTAATGAAAAGAAAAACAAACTAACCTGCTCAATGAGATAAGTGATATGATTCAAACCATATTTCACGACGATGGGCTTCTTGGCTTCAAGAGTCTTTCCTTCAGACTCGGCTTGAGCTCTTTTAACAAGACGCTCCTTTTTTGCTGCCTTATCTTCAGGTCTGTACTTGAGGAGCATCTTGAACAAAGTAGTTGCTACAACAACAACAACAACAAAGTAGTTGCTACATATCACAAAAATATATATTTATACATCAGTCAAGAATGAATAAGACAGCCATTAATGAATATATAGTGGTTTGGTTTACATCAGTTCCAAATAGTAAAATAAGATAAAACACACAATCAAAATCGTTAAATTCGTCAACACAAGCAGTTTGAACATCCACATTACAATGTACTGTTTTGATATCGGAATTACCTTATATAAAATACATTTTAGCTATCTACAATAATTGATCATTTGAGATAATACCACCTACCCTGTAGACTAGCAACAGAAATTGTGAAAGCTCCTTTGAAGCTTTCAATAAAACTAATTTGCCAAATTTAAAGTAACTAAGCAGACGACTGAGATAAGGCGCTGGAAACCAAATATAGAAAACATACACATCAAAGAATAAACTATATCTAACTCGGGGCTAAGAAAATGTGCCTAATGGGAATGGCAATGTGATTCATATCTCGTAACTAGCAAAGCAATAACAATCTTAAAGACGAAACAAACTATGCCCAATATTCATTTACGCCAAATGGATTTCTAGTAGCAGTATATATGTTTCACCCCTCTAATTGAATGATAATTTACTAACTACTTTACCTATCTATCTGTACACTAGCATTAAACGAAGCACACAACAAACATGATCTCAATCATTCACTTACCAAGATTCTTGTCAAGCGTCTTGGTGAACTGATTCAAAGCAGGTGGGACCTTCAAACGTTGCTTGAGGATCCTCCTCTTCCTTTGAATACGAACAACTTGTGGCCATCTAACAAACCTATGCACGTCCTTCTTAGGTGGCAATGCTCCACCAATCCCAAACAACTTCGGCCTTTTCTCAAACAACGGGTTCACCACCTTCTCCTAAACATAATCAAATACAAATATCATCAAAAAGCATGAATAGTAGAGATCGTGGTGCTAACAGTGCAAACACAAACTCTGCTCAGTATGAACAATTGTCAAACCATATTAATGTTAACTAAAAGTGTTGGTATTAGCTTACGTTCATTGAAATTTGGAAAGGCCGATAAGCTCTCTTGTTAATGCTTATCAACTTGCATTTATGGCTTATTCAATAAACAGGGTGTTTGTTTGAGCTTAAGTGGTTTCGGCTTATGTTTCATAGACTCAGATTACTATGATATAACAATTAACAAGCTTATAAAACTCTGAAAATAAGTCAGGAAAATTCAAGCTTATGAAACATAACCAAAAACCACATAAGCCCTTAAATTAGCTTATAAAACACACCCAAAGTAAGATATATCAGCTTTTTCCAAATCTCAATAAGCTAATAAGCAGAAAAATTAGCTAATCCAAACACCACCCTAAATTTTAACCTTTTTTAACTCTTTAGCATCACGTCCAGTAACTTATATCAAATTACATTTTCACCCACTTCATATTATTATCTATCTGGGCCTAATACAAAAACATCAAACCTGTGATTATCCTCATTTTTTTTACCTCATTGGCATCCATTTAACTAAGTATAAACAGTAAAAAAATGAAGTAAAAAAAGTTACCGTTTTCTTCTTAGTAACAACTGGCTTTCCACCTTTCTTTGGAGCCTGCAAAATAAAAATATAAAAATGTTGGATTAGTATATAACATCACATTATTAATGTATAAAAGGTAAATTGATGGAATAGGAGAGTCACCATGGCTGTCTGTCTGCAAATGAAGGTCTGGAAAAGCGGTAGAGCTTCAAAGGGTTTTTGTGTTTATATGTTTTAGGGTTTTGTCTTGGTGTATGGGCTGGGTTTTAATGGGTTTCTATGTTTTTAGAAAGCCCATTTGTTATTGATGGTCAAATAGGGATAAGTGGTGGTCACGGGATTTTTTTTTTTTTTTTTTTTTTTTTTTTTTTTTTTTTTTTTTTTTGTATAGTTGGGGGGTGTTTGTTTAGGCCTATATCCGGCTTAGGGTGTGTTTCTTTTTTTCATTAATTAAAGGATTGGTTCGCATACTCATTCAATATTGTTTATTTTCTAAGTGTTTTATACTATTTCTATTAGTTGGTTTATCCTCAAGTCAAGAATTATGGTGTCCTACCAATAAGTAGCTATATATGGACCCAACATATATTATATAAGCCTCTTAAAAAAAATTAAAAAAATAATAATAATAAAATGCCCCTTCATTAGCTTATATGTGTGGCTTATGTTATATAAGCCGATAAGTGTCAAAATAAGTCACAAATTGTGGCTTATGTTATATAAGCCGAACACATATAAGCTAATAAGCCGTATATAAGCTTAAACAATTCTTCGGATCAGCGCCCGACCAGAAAAGATATGAGAGAAGATTGTGAGAGGCGACTGAATAGTTTCCATCGGGTACCAAAATCGCAATTTAGGGTATGGGTAGGGCCAAAGTTAACATGATCAAGGAATTTTTGACCAAATGTTCAACTTAGAAGTGAAAATTTAGTCTTTGGATTAGGTAGCTCTTTCTTACTATTCGAAGTTTAATTTTATCAATTTAGCTACTCAACCCTCCCAATTTAGCTACTATCTGATGTCTATATTACCAACTTATTTAGTTTTAAAGGAGAAAACTAAGCTTGTGTGGGTCTTTTAAATAAGAAGAAGTAAGGTTTTGAGCCCACAATCCTTCCCCACTACGTGAAAAATAAACACATCATACTCTTCAAACAGCGTATTTGCAATATGTGCTAAAGCGGGATACTATCTTTCGCGCTTTGTTACGATTCTTTTTCATTCATATGTTGTAAAAGTTAAATACTTGTCCTTTACATTTGCTCTCGTGGCCTTAAATTTTCAAAAGGAAAGACATAACAATGTTAGGTGATTTAATGGTTTTTCAGGGTTTTTTTTTTTTTTTTTTTTTTTTTTTTTTTTTTTTTTTTTTTTTTTTTGTCATTTAAACTATTATTCCAATGTCAAAATAATTTTAAGTAGACAAGAAAAATATGATTCATCTATAAAAAATAGTTCTAAAAGGACAAAAGGCATTGGTATATACCTATCATTGTATTTTCTTGAAAATAAGTTTCTGACTAAATACATAAATATGCTTTACCTTATTATAAAAAATCCATCAACTCATGAATGGCTGAATGGGTGTGATTGTGTGGTGAAAGTTGAAAAGGTGAAAATTGATGTTGAAGATAATTCTATTAGTGTCGTGTGATTAATTGTTTAAATGGGGAGTAAACACTATTTACCAACTTGATAATTATTTGGTTGATGTTAATCCCTTTTTCATCGGTTAAGGTGATGTGCTTTTAGTTGATGTTTGAGAGATGTTTTTTAGACTATGTTTATTGGTGACCTTTGGTGTGGGTTGTGGGTTGGGGTCACGACCGATTCTCCCCTTTCAACCAATCACAAATTGACATGTGGCAATCGGTTGTGACTTTAGGTCACCAAGTGACCACAAATTGGCAATCTCTTGTGACCGGTTGTGACTTTAGGTCACCAATAAATATAGTCTTAGTAGCTGATTGATTTGGGTTCATCATGTTTTCTAGGTAGGGCCCATAAGTCCATAAAAACCACAAGGCATGGATGAAAATTGACATCTTAGCTAAGGAATGAAAATTACTACATTTAAAAATAATAAAAATTGACATCTTAGTTAAGGAAAGAAAATTGCTACATCCAAAAATATGATCCAAAATGACATCATCCTCCCCCAAAAGGCTAGGACAGACCATGCTATTTTAGAAAATAAACAACCCACATGGTAAAGTGCCTTTGTTATCCCAAGTCACGACCTATGTTTTCCATCGTCTTTTTTAATCACATCAAAACTTTAACCAACTAAAAGTGGAAATCACCAAAGAACAAACTCCATCATTACTTTCACTCTCGGGTCTCAATATGTTCTTAAAATAGAATATCAAAATAACTGTTTCAAATAGATGACTCATTCACATACCAGAGTTCGTTGAAACCTTGGTCTATTTCAGGCTCAAAACATGATATTGGATCCCAAGTTTTGACATTATTGTACCCGATTTCTTTGATTATAAAGAAGGTGATGAACTAATATTTCTTAGCTTAATAACATAAAGACAAAAATACACCGTTGGTCCCTAAACTTTTCAGAAAACATCACCATGCCCCCTAAGTTCTGAAAATCGTCTCCGTGCGTCCCTCCTCAAGTTTTTTTAGGCCGATTGCGTCCTTTGACCCATTTTCCGTTAGTCTACTTCTGTTATTTCCCCCATGTGCCATGCACATGAGGGCAAAATGGTCCTTTCATCATTTTGGTTAATTATTTTGGTGATACAACCTTCCGGACGAATGGTGTAAAAAAAAAAAAAAAAAAAAAAAAAAGGGTTATATCATCACTTCCACCATCCTCTCTTTATCTCTTTTTCTTGCTTCTCTCTCTAAAATTTTGCTTCTCTCTCTAAAATTAACACCATCACCATTCTCAAGTCTTGTAAACCACCCCACTATAAACTCAATCAAACACCAATCTTCATTCATCATCTTTATACTCACACACAATATCAAAACCCACAAATTTTTTTGGGATGATCCATAAATGTGGCAACCAACACATGATGATTGATCCATTTCAACCAAAATATTCATATATTTCATTTGTCGATAAGAAAGTTACAAAAGTACAATATTAGACAATGAAAGAAGTTGAAAATTTCAATCTAAATTTAGTAACAACAAACTTTAATACATTTTTCACCTATTCACTCCATAAAAATACACATATTTACAATGGATGAGTTGTTGAGAAAGATAATATGACATCTCGTACGCCTCGTCATTGGATCGTCTCTTGACAACACTTGCCCTTTGCATGAAGCTAATCAATGCTTGCACAACTTCAGACATGGGAGGCCGGAATTCTGGTTCAGGATGTATACAAGACCAAAATATTAAGATTTTTCTTGTTTATATGAATCCATTGAACTCTATTGATAAAGGAAACATAAAATATTTCTAAAATAATAATTTAAGAACTGAATTTTTGAGAATTTTTACCTGAACACAAACGACAATGATGTCAGCAAAACGGGAGAGAGACTTGGCAGGATACATGTCGTTCAATGTTGGGTCAACCATTTTGGCCAAGGAATCAATAGAGTTGCGGGGTGGCCCATCTTACAAGTGATTGTTCAGATCTCGCTCTTGAACTATATATCGGAAAAGAATGTGCAAAAATGTCTTACATGGTAAAGCAAAAACAATTTAGGCTCATTAGAAGTTATAACTGATGAAAAAAGTTAGGCTGTTGACCTTACTCCTATTAACGATTTCATATTCTGAGTCACTGCTATGAGGAACAATAAAGACTGGATTTATATAAACCCAATCTTGCTAGGCCTGATATTTCTTATTCTATTCATTAATACAACATTATGATTTCATGGTTCTAACTTCTAAGGTATCTCGAGGGGTCATTAGGTAAGGGCTTAAGCTTTACAAAAGACAATACTCTTTTACCTTAGAAGGGTATGCAGATGCAAATCAAGCAAAATTTCATGTCAGTTATTGCCAATTGCAATTATTTTTCTAATTGTCTAGTTTCATGGAAAAGTACAAGGCATACTACTTTTTCTAGGTCGTCTTCTACAGCGATAATACATATATTTATGTTGTTTTGCGCTATGATAACAAGTCTGCTATTCAAAAGGTTTTCATTTTGAAGTGGGCGTGCTTGTAGTTAGAGAAAGGGAAAATATGAAAATTATACTAGTAGAGTGCAATATCACTTCTAAACATACTAAAGTTTATTGTATTTGTGTTAAACTACAGGTTAGATAGTCAATATTAGTGCAAGGGTCACATGTGCAGAAACACCAATAAAAGGCTAACATATCTGACCCTGCAATTTTAAATTAGTACAGTAACCAAATGAGCCAACTAACTATGTCGCTACCTGTAGAAATTTGAACGAACATATTCACAGGAATCAATATGACCCATAAAAGACACTTATGAGTACACCAAGTAAATATACATGTGATACAACAATATTACCTCTCGCTCTGTGTTTGGCGTCAAGTAATATATTTGATGACTTTAAGTTTCTATGTACAACTGAAGGTAGGCAAACTTCATGCAAGTACCTGCCGATAAAAGAGCTTCTGTTAAGTATGACTTCTTGGGTCAAACGGATTAGCTTTCAAAACTTATAGGATTTCTTTGGGCGCCCAAAACTTTCTATGAATGATACCATCTTTTACTAGTACTTGATATATCAAAATGAAGTGAAAATAAAAAGTAACTTAAGAAGTTGTTGTATATATTTGACCTGGAAATTTCAAAAATTTACTTGGCAAAAGGATGACAGACTCTACTTTAGCAAGTTTTGAGCAAAAGTACATATCATCTTTTATGCCTTGTTGTTGTGACAAGTCTAACTTGACATGCAATTAACATTTTACTAAGTCAAACATCTAAAAATTATATTTTGTAATAAAAAATTTCGATCACATTCTATTCAAATGTGGCGTATTATTGGTGTTTAAGCTGAATAACAACTAAGTAATCACCACCTCATTCCCTATGCATCTCCACCATCCACACATATCTTATGCTGCAAGTTGTTTCCGATCTTTATTTTTACAAGGTCAAACTACTTGCTTAGGTAATTTAACATGCCAGTGCTACTAGCCTACTAGGAATTCAACATGACTGCTAGAATTTGGTTGATCTCCCCAACAAGGTTAATTACAAGGCATATCTTTTGATGATGTGGGTCACAACACTTTATACTGCAGAATACTTCACTTTTTACCTCAAGGTTTCTAGAATATAAAATAAGATTTCCATGCCTCCTAACTGTTTTGACTTCCTCAATGCAAGATAATTGACTGTAGACAACAAACTTTTCTTATTCCAACTAAAAAGTCCCCAAAAGTGGGAGCTCTTAGTGATATATTAAATAGGCTCACACAACTAATTAGGATGTAAATACGTCAGCGGACGCATAAATCTCAAACTAAAGCACAAAACATATCGGAATCAAATATTCAATGACAAAACAGAGATTCTTCCTTTCACATCCACTCATATGATGTAATTACTAATTACCAAAATAGTAGCATTCAGGCCGAATCTGTTCCGACTCTAACTCAGTCGGATCTTTTAGCAATCTGAACTATAAAAAAGTACCACTAAAAATTCTAATATGAGAAACTAAAATCTATATTTGAGAAATAAAATTCAAATGAAGGACAAACATAGAGAAAAGATGAAGGCAAAGGTTCACATCCACACATCTCTTATGCTGAAGTACTAAGCATTTTCCTATTTCAAATCTATAGAAAGTCGAACTACTTGCTTAGCCTACTAAAAAAAAGTAGGATACGCCTATTTTGAAACTAATATTTCAACTAGTTCCCATGTTTATTCTATTAAAAGCTATAGAGAAATAATTTGGTAATTTGAACAAATGAATTACTAAAAAAGATGCAGAATAGAATAACAATAAACCAATAATAACAAAAAGAGTATTATTTCATAGTAACAAACAGAAAGCCAGGCGAAAATAGCATATGAACAACAGTAAGAAATCCTAGAATAAAAAAAGATTATCCGTGTAATCAATTACAATAATATAGAACTTGACAACTTAGGTTTTAAGGCTTAAAGAGAGTGAAAAACCAACACAACACCAATTATGAATCAAAATTTAACAACATCAGGAATAACTGAGCAAGCAATTAGAGTCTATTGTAACGATAGTGATGACGTATAGCCTATATTTGGGCCGCAAGCCCAAATGATAGACATTACTTACACCTAAGTCCATCATGAATGGGCTACCATGACAAATGGTATGGGCCGTGGTATCAACGCTTGGGCTCACGAAGCCCAAAGGCCCAATCTAACTCACCGGATATCCGATAAGGATCATCTATTCAAGGAATAGATATCCTTACCTCGGATAAGCACCATGCGTGCGAAGAGTAAGGAGCAAGAAACACGGTTTCTTAGCCCCTATATATAGAATCATACGATTCTCATTCAAGGTACGATTCACGGAATCCCTAAAACTCTTAAACCAAAACCTAAATTCGATTACTTACTCTCACGCCGGAGTCTAATCGGGGGAGACAATCCCTCGATAAGTCTAACGGTGTTATTCTCTTTTCTTAGTACGCAGGTAACAAAGTGCTAAGGATCCAATTGATATAAGAGCAAAGCCCAACAACCAGGTACGCCCAACTTTTGTATCAACAAGTGGCGCCATCCGTGGGACCCTACAACGAACTAGAATGACGAAACACAAGAATTCGGGCCAGCGGACTCCGCAGTCAGAAAAACGTGATCATCAGAAGAAGAATCGACAAGATTCGACCTCTAAGCAGGTTGCTGGGACAACCAGCGCACCTGATCACCAGGAGGCGGGAACAACCCAGCCTATTCCAACAATGGAACTACCTTTAATCTCGTCAGTGGTCCCAAGCGCAGAGGAACTCCAGCGCACCCTCTTCACCACTCCTCATCAGGCTGCACCCGTAGTGAACAACACTGTGCCGCCAGGCGCGCCTGAACGAAACCGGGCGCCCCATACTGAGGCAGAGATCCTTGCAACGACTGAGGACGTACCCGATTTAACTTTGGGAAATTTCGTGTCCCAAAACTATGAAACCCTAACTGCCCTCATGCAGGAAGAAGCGGCAAGAAGAGCCGGTACGGATCTGCAAACCCGACTTAATTTCGGGCCAGAACGTGAACTAACACCACCACGTCACCCACGAGGAAGACGTACAGAACGTACCAATGTCCATGACAGGTTGGGTACGGTGTCTGGCTCACAAAATTCTGGAGACAGCGGTAGGCGCACCAATGTTCATTCCAGACTTGGCAGTCGGGGAATACACGACCGATTAGGTCCTCAGCATTCGCCGAGTCAAGGATCCTCCAATCCCAGAAGTAGGCGGATCCAAGACAGGTTGGGGAGAAGAAGATCCCCAAGCAGAGATCCCTCAGGCTCCTCTTCTGAAAGGAGCAGGCGCAAACGCCGACGGAGAGATTATCCTTCCTCCAGCGATTCCTCGGACAACGAGGATAAAGAAACAGGTCACTGGAAATCAAAAGGACGACGTCGCGAGGAAGAGAACGAGGATATGTCTCTCCCATGGCGACGCCATAAAATTGATGCGTTCACACGTCGCATAAGTGATTACTCAGACGACAGGCGCAGACGCATGCCCGCTAATGTGAAGACATATGATGGAACAGGTGACCCTGACGACCACCTCAAAATTTTCGAGTCAGCCGCAACTATCGAAAATTGGCCACAGCCTGTGTGGTGTCACATGTTTAATTCCACATTAGTAGGGAACGCGCGCACATGGTTTAGCAAACTCCCACGTAGGAGTATAGGCGGCTTTGAGGAATTGCGAAAAGCATTCCGCCACAACTTCACCCAGCGAAAGAAGTGCGCTAAAAATCCTGTGGAATTGGCAAGGGTGAAGCAACGCCAAGGAGAATCAACCAGCGCCTTCATGGAGCGCTTCAAGGATGAGTGCATACAAGTCAAAGCATGTCCCGAAATACTAAAAATTTCGGGGTTCATGAATGGAATTAATAATCCAGAACTCATCCGAAAGCTCAATGATAGAGTTCCACAGTCTTTCGATGAACTCACAAAACGCACCAGATCCTTTATACAAGGAGAAGCAGCTGCTGCGGATAGCAAGAAAGGATATTCAAACTATAGACAACAAGAACAGCCGCGGAGACAATCC
The DNA here is from genome assembly GCA_030686995.1 of Artemisia argyi. Taxonomy (NCBI): domain Eukaryota; kingdom Viridiplantae; phylum Streptophyta; class Magnoliopsida; order Asterales; family Asteraceae; genus Artemisia; species Artemisia argyi. The sequence goes on from CM060691.1 coordinate 128,520,171, forward strand.
AATGATCAAAACAATAACCGCGGCAGGAACTACCGCAGTGGAAGAGACAACGACAAATATACTCCTCTCACTAAAACTCCAAGGGAGATATTTGCAACAGAAGGTGCGAACTTCCCAAGACCACCACCAATTAAAACGGCAGAAGAAAAACGCCAAGGTAGTGGATACTGCGAGTACCACGGCCAAAAGGGCCATACAACTAACGAGTGTGTCCAACTGAAACAACTAATCGAAAAATTAGTGAGAGAAGGAAGGATGGACCATCTCGTAAAAAACATCAAGGAAGGAAAAGAGAGACAGAGAAATGGAGGCAAGAAAGAACCCCCAAAGGAAAAGGCTGATACTATATACATGATACAATCATGGCAGCGCAAAATAAAGCAAAAAGTCAGCCAAAAATTCTCTCTAGAAAAAGAGATATCCTTCCCTACAATCGCTGCGGACAACGCAGTCGTGGAACCTCTGACCATTGAAATACATGCAGGAGGACACGACATCCACCGCATGTATATTGATGGAGGAGCATCCGCAGACATCATGTATGATCACTGCTTCAAAAGGCTGCGACCTGAAATCCAAAGTCAGTTGATACCAGCTACAATGTCACTAACAGGATTTACAGGAGAAAAGATCTGGCCCATGGGGCAGTTACGCTTATTGGTGGTCGTAGGAGATGAGCAACACTCAACTGCGGCATGGATAAATTTTATGGTAATCAAGTCTCCCTCACCATACAATGGCATAATTGGAAGACCAGGAATATCATCCATGCGCGCAGTACCATCCACAGCACACGGAATGCTTAAATTCCCAGTTGAAGGAGGAGTAGTTACTCTCTATAACACAACGGTACCACCAAGAGAATGTATCGCAGTGACAACTGAAGCAGATACTATTCCAGAACAGCGCACGGAAAAATCGCCAAATTTAAAGGTCGCTATTCATCCAGACTATCCGGAACAACAAGTTTCGATTGGAGGATCTTTATCTGACAAAGGTAAAGCAGCCGTATGCGCACTCTTGCAAAAGAACCTAGACATCTTTGCATGGGAACCAAAGCATATGACAGGAGTGCCTCGTTCTATCACAGAGCACAAACTACAAATCCGACAAGGATACCCTCCAATACGACAAAAGAAGCGCGGTCAGGCTCCAGATCGTGCAAAAGCTATTTTGGAAGAAGTACGCAAGTTAGTAGATGCAGGCATCATGCGCGAAGTGTACTACCACGACTGGCTCTCTAACCCAGTCATGGTAAAGAAGAGCGATGGTAGCTGGAGGATGTGCGTGGACTTCACGGACCTCAATAAAGCATGCCCGCAAGACTGCTATCCATTGCCAGAAATTGATTGGAAGGTTGAATCCTTATGTGGATACCCCTTCAAGTGCTTCCTAGACGCATATAAAGGGTACCACCAAATCCAAATGGCAGTGGAGGATGAAGAAAAAACAGCTTTCCACACCAGTCAAGGGGTATACTGCTACACAAAAATGCCTTTTGGCTTAAAGAACGCAGGCGCGACATACCAACGGCTGGTGGACACAGCTTTCGAAAAACAAGTAGGCCGTAACTTAGAAGTCTACGTGGACGACCTCGTTATAAAAAGCCATACAGAGGATGAGTTAGTGCGCGACATCGAGGAAACATTCCGAACGTTGGGGCGGATAAACATGAAATTGAATCCAAAAAAGTGTACCTTTGGCGCAACTGAAGGCATGTTCCTCGGATACTTAATAGAACCCGATGGAATCAAACCATGCCCAGAGAAGACAAAGGCTGTTATTGATCTCCCCTCCCCGCGCACACTCAAAGAAGTCCAATCACTGAATGGAAAGCTGGCAGGGCTGAATCGCTTCTTATCTAAGTCAGCAGACAAGTCCCTTCCTCTCTTTAAAACACTCACGAAGTGTACAAAAAAGGGAGACTTTCGTTGGACCAATGAAGCCGAGGAAGCTTTCCAACAACTCAAACATCATCTGGCATCCCTTCCCAAACTAGTCGCACCGCGACAAGGGGAAGAACTAATCATGTACTTATCAGCAACCCATGGAGCAGTTAGCGCAGTACTATTGACAGATAGAGACTCCGTCCAGACACCCATATACTTCGTAAGCAAAGCCTTAAAGAAAACAGAGGTTAACTACAGCGCCATGGAAAAACTGGTCTTGGCTTTAGTGTTCGCCGCCAAGAGACTGCGCAGATACTTCCAAGCGCATCCAATTGCGGTAATCACTGATCAGCCAATTAAACAAGTTATCTCTAAACCAGATGCATCGGGACGCTTACAAAAATGGAGTGTAATGCTCAGCGAGTACAACATCTCATACAGGCCGCGCACTGCTATCAAAGGGCAAGTTTTAGCTGATTTTATCGTGGAGAAGCCAGAGGGTGACAGCCCAACATCTGCAGCAAAAGCGGATCTACAGGAACCATGGACACTGTTCACTGATGGATCCTCATGCGCAGATGGATCAGGCGCAGGACTCATTCTTACAAACCCAGAAGGTATGGAATTCACCTATGCGCTACGCTTCGAGTTCACAGCCACAAACAATGAGGCAGAATATGAAGCCCTACTGGCCGGACTACGCATCGCAATTCAAATGGGTGTACGCAACCTAGAGGCAAACGTAGATGCTCGGCTAGTCGCTAACCACGTGTTAGGAGAATACGAGGCCAAGGATGACCATATGATCCAATACCTGGAAAAGACAAAGTCTCTGATCAAAAACTTCGATAGGTTCACAATAAAACAAGTACCTAGAGGGGAAAACAGAAAGGCGGACGCACTCAGCAAGATCGCATCTACAAGCTTCGCACACCTTTCAAAACAGGTATTGGTGGAAACCTTAAAGAACAAGTCAATCCTTGATATGGAGATATCAACGGTGATAGAAGAACAAGATCCTACGTGGATGACACCTATCATCGAATTTATCAGCAAGGGAACTCTACCCCAAGATAATAAAGACGCTCGAAGAATACGGCGCACGGCGCAACGATTCGAATTCCGCGACAACGTACTCTATCGGCGATCTTTCTTACAACCATGGCTCAGATGTGTTGGACCCCTTCAAGCAGACTATGTACTCCGCGAACTTCACGCTGGATCATGTAGTATGCACTCAGGACCGCGATCCGTGGTGGCAAGCGCTTTAAGGGCAGGATACTATTGGCCAACAATGCACCGCGACGCACGCGACCTAATAAGAAAGTGCAGCAACTGCCAAGTACATAGACCTATTCCGCGCCGACCACAGCACGAGCTAACACCAATTACCTCACCATGGCCATTTTACAAATGGGGTATCGACATCGCAGGACCTTTTCCCGTCGCAGCGGGAGGAGTAAAATTCCTCATCGCAGCCATAGATTATTTTACAAAGTGGATTGAAGCAAAAGCTGTGGTGAACATTACGGGAAACCAAGTAAAACGCTTTGTCTGGGACAATATTGTCTGTCGCTTCGGCCTACCAGGCGAGATCGTATCAGACAACGGAAAACAATTCTGTGATAACCCATTCAAAGATTGGTGCACACAATTAAACATCACACAACACTTTGCTTCAGTCAAACACCCACAAACCAATGGCCTGGTTGAGCGCGCTAATCGCAGTCTAGGCGAAGGCATAAAAGCGCGCCTTGACAGACATAAAGGAAGATGGGTAGATGAACTCTCGCATGTCTTGTGGGCGCATCGCACAACAATCAAAACCAGTACTGGCGACACGCCATTTTCCTTAGTCTATGGAACAGAAGCCGTCATACCAGCTGAGATAGGAATGCCTACTATACGCACAGCAGAAGTCAACGTCATGACAAATGACGAGGAACGGCGCATAGACTTAGATATACTGGAGGAGAGACGCGAACGCGCAGCCATACGAGAAGCAAAGGCCAAGGCAAAAATGAAGAAGTATTATGATGCAAAAGTCAAGAACACTTCATTCCGACCAGGGGACTTTGTTTATCGCGCCAATGACGCAAGCCACGCAGAAGACACAGGCAAACTTGGACCCAAATGGGAAGGACCTTACGAGGTCACAGACGCGCTCGGCAACGGCGCATACAGGTTGCGCGATATGGAAGGTCACGACCTAGCGCGCACTTGGAACATCTGTAATCTCAAAAGATGTTACTTTTAGGCTACGGCCCTTACACAAACACACTCACACCCTACGCGGTGCCCAATAAGTGTTTGTCTTTCTTTTCTTTCTTAGGAATTATGTTTTCCATTTTTTCAATAAACTTGCAAGTATTAATAAAATGTTATGGTTTCTAGCTAACTCCATAGCGCACTTTTACTTTATTGCATATATGTCAATATTGTCTATCTTATATTTTTTGCCTACATGGCGTGCATGCACCACTTAAAGACCCACGAAGGCATAGAGGATGAGTTAACCTACTAATTTACTCGTTGAATAAGAGGGTTGCAAACCCATCAACATTGGATCACGTATCCTTGCTAAGCGCCTTACTCTTGAGACGTCAAAGTAAGTTTCACATGCGCACCCCACGACGGATGCGCGTATACCAAGTACACTGTACGAGCTTAGCAATATAACGAGCCAAGACACTTGGTCAAAAATAAAACTTAGCAAACAATGCAAGTATACTTAAGTTACGCACTTAAAAAACTTAGTCAAAAATAAAACTTAGCAAACAATGCAAGTATATTTAAGTCACGCACTTAAAAGACTTAGTAAAAAAAAATAAAACTTAGCACACAATGCAAGTGTATTTAAGTTACGAGCTCATAACAAAATGTATTTTATTCCATATTTATTAAATTACAAGGACAAAATACATAAGCTCACAAGCAACCTATATGCTATGGCGGTGATCATGGCTCTCTTCTGGAGCGGCGGAACTTCCCTCCTTCAACTTACTCAAGATTATAGCATCCTGCATCGATACGGTTGGAACACTTACAGCCACACCATCTGATCTAGGAAGGTGTGCAGCGCCAATACCGCACATCACGGCCTTGCCCTTGATACCCTTTTTCACCGCAGCCCTCTGCGCATGTTGCTCCAGCACCTCCTTCAAGGGGACTTCCTTCTCCAGAGCAAAAGGCTTGAGGATATCACGGGGCCGCGCAAAAACTGGGACTTGAAGCTGCGATATATCAGGTTTTAGATAATAGTCTAACTCCTCTTCCGCATTCTTCTCAAGATGGCGCTGCAAAGTTAAGCCGGCCATCAGCACAGCTATAGGGTCATCTTGGTCGCGCTCCAATTTCCCTATATGCGGCAGCTCAAGAACCTTCAGCCCCGCCATCGCCTCCACCAGCTCATCGTACGCCGTCGAGCTATAACCAGGAATCTCCGCCAAGTCCTTCTCCAACAGCTTGGCCTCACGGAGCTCCTCCATCGCCTGCGAACGGCCACGCGCTATCGCGCAGTGGACAACCTTCCCAAAGGCCTCCACCACCTCCGCAGACTCTAAAGTACTTAGAGCTGCCAGACGAAGCCCATGGCTGATCAACCACCTGCATTCACAAAGTGGTAACAAGATAAGATAAAATGGAGTGAAGAAAACAATTCTAAAAGATAAGGGTGTAAAAATACCTGCGCTCAGCAATCACAGTCATGAGATGAGGATACAGCTCCTCGTCGTACTCAATGCTAAGGGCGCGCAGCTTCTCCTCATACGCCACAAGCGTCTTCTCCATATTCTCCTTGAATTCTTGAAGCCTAGCATAATGCTCAGATCTTTTCTCCTCAAGGAACGACACAGACCACGATGCCCTGGCCTTCATCTGCTCGAGACACGACCTCGCATGTAGCAGATCAGCCAAGATGCTCATCTTGTCCTGAGCCATCTTCTCCCCATACGCCCTTGACTCCCCAAGCTCAGCCTGCACGCCCGCCAATTGCGCGCGCAGCTCCTCCAACTCCTCTTCCTTCTGGGCCAGAGCACGACTCTCCCCAACGCGCTTTCCCTTCAGCTGCGCCACCAGCTCAGCCTGACAGGCAGTAGTCGCAGCCAACTCATCAAGAAGTTGCTGCGCCTCACCACCACCTGCTGCCAAGGTATCCTCCCCCTTGTTTTCATTCTGCGGAGAGGATACTTCATCATCCTTCGCGTCGTCATCCCTACGGAACAAAGACAGTCAACAAAAAATTACAACAAGTAAAAAAAAAAAAAAAAAAAGGAGAGGAAGTGCACACTTACAGAAACGGAGAAGCATCAGCCTTCAACCGTGCGCCGGAGGTCGAAGTTTCCTCCGCGTTCGACTCTGCGTCTTTGATGACGTGTCGACGCCTCTTGCTGGTGCCACTAGTTCCAGCACCTCCCTTGCGCTTTAAGTTCTGCGCAACCTCTTCCCTCAGCACCTCTTCAGGTTTCAGGATCCGAATACTGTCAGATGACCCTGAGCGCGCCTCTTCGTGCGCCACCTCCACTTCAGGCACCACAGTAGGCGCCACCACTACCTCTGGCGCCATACTCTGGACGGGCGTCACCACAAGTGGTGGCGTGTCCTCAGGGACTGTCGCGGGTAAAACAGTCAAACGCCCCGCGGTTGCTTCCAGCAAAGGCAGCTCCCCTTCCCTCAGAGGACGCACCCCTATGGTCACCTGCTTTGGCTTATCAAGCTTCACCACTGCGAATAAGTCCATCTCTGCACATATAAAAATGAAGCAAGAAAACAACGAAAGATTAGTTGGTAAATGCGCGAAGAAAAAGGATGAAAAACTTACAAACAATTACAAAGGATGAACACCCACCCCGGCCATCCTCACTCAGGAAAGTGGGAACCTCATCCGCTGCGCCAAAATACGCGCGGCTCAATCCTACATGCACCAAAAACTCCTCCGGATAGGGGTTAATGGCCAATCGATTGGCATTTAACGTCTGCGCGTCAGCAATACTATAGGAACCGGGTGCGGGATGCCCATCCCTTGGTAAAGACGCCTGAGTATAAAACTCAAAATTGGAAGGAAAGACCACGTCGTCTACCCAAAAGAAAAATTCCCTCCAATTCTTGAGGGCGTCAACTTTCTCCGTATAACATTGAAACGCCCGTGGGCGCTTCGCAAAGGACACCCAACCGTTCGACCATGTTGAGTGGTAAAAAGAGCGGAATAAATCTACAGTTGGTTCTATCGCTAGTAAATGGCAGTTTACCTCAAAATTCGACACCTTCGCCGCACCTATACAGTGCAGCTGAGAGATGTGGAGGCGGTAGTGATTGAGCAAATCGCTCAGAAATATAGATATAGGTACGCGGTAGTTAGCGTACTCGAAGAATTTCGTGTATAAACCTATCTTCCCTTCGGGGAAGTCGGCTATACACGCATCGACATCTGGCGCCTCTGGATGCACATCCAAAGGCACAAAATAGTCGGAAGAAAAGTGCATCACATCCTCAACAGACAATGCAGAGCGAAACTCCTCTAATTGAGCGACCATGTTCATCTTAAAACTAAGTGTACGCACACAAAGATTACCTACAGAAGCTCAAAGGTTTTCTAGCAAAAACGCTCTCAAAATGAAGAAGATGAATAGTGGTTGTGTGTGTATTTTACTGTGTGGTGAAAATAAAGGGGGGCGGCATTCTTATATAGGGTGGTAAAAACCCTAATTCACGCCCACGTGGATCCCACTCACAGTAAACGTGTGGCTAGAAGATCAAAAGGTACAACACTTTTTCCCGAATCCCAAGTGATACGTGGACACCATCCCCATTTACCGAGGTAACTATTTTGAACCTGTTAGGTGCATTGCACCTCCAAAAAGGCGGTAACAATTTGTTCATTATCCCGCCACGCTTACCGCTGCTTACATCAAGTCTAGTACCCGCGGCTACGTGCCGCGCATACTAGACTGGGGGGACATGATGACGTATAGCCTATATTTGGGCCGCAAGCCCAAATGATAGACATTACTTACACCTAAGTCCATCACGAATGGGCTACCATGACAAATGGTATGGGCCGTGGTATCAACGCTTGGGCTCACGAAGCCCAAAGGCCCAATCTAACTCACCGGATATCCGATAAGGATCATCTATTCAAGGAATAGATATCCTTACCTCGGATAAGCACCATGCGTGCGAAGAGTAAGGAGCAAGAAACACGGTTTCTTAGCCCCTATATATAGAATCATACGATTCTCATTCAAGGTACGATTCACGGAATCCCTAAAACTCTTAAACCAAAACCTAAATTCGATTACTTACTCTCACGCCGGAGTCTAATCGGGGGAGACAATCCCTCGATAAGTCTAACGGTGTTATTCTCTTTTCTTAGTACGCAGGTAACAAAGTGCTAAGGATCCAATTGATATAAGAGCAAAGCCCAACAACCAGGTACGCCCAACTTTTGTATCAACAGATAGAAACTACACAAGTATAATTCTGTAATAAACATTTCATCAAACAGGTTATGTGCACAGCCTAAATCATCATATAAAAAAAGAGGCTTACGATAGAGATGATGTTGTGGTGCCGGCTGATGGTTGGATTTGGGGTTAGGGTTTACGTTGTGACGGAGAGACATGAGAGTGAAAGGATGGATGAAATGAAGAAAAGGGTATAGGATTAGTTTATATATGGGCAAAATAGTCATTTAACAGGAATAACGGGATTTGATGAGATATAACGGGGGGTTGACTAACAGAAAACGGCCCTAAAAAACTTGAGGAGTGATGCACGAAGACGATTTTCAGAACTTAAGGGGCATGCCGATGTTTTCTGGAAAGTTTAGGGACCAACGGTGTATTTTTGTCTAACATAAACTTTTTAAATATAACACATAAGTTAATGCTAAATATAAACAATGTATACCTTCGTGAGCTTCCACATGTCTTCGTCCACATGTCTTCGTCTAAAAGTGTAGAAGTATGCAGTAAACAGCCCTATCAGAGCGACCAATACTTCAGAAGTGATTTTTATAATTTTGAGAGCATGATTTTCCTCGTTATAGTGGTTATTAATCGTGAAATTGTAGGCTTCCACTTCGGCAGTGAGGATAATTGGAAACATGTTGTTTAAGTGTGTGTTTTGTTGTGTATGTTTCGTTGGTGTAAATTTTAATTGAAATTCCAAATATCCAAATTTTTGAATAGGAATATCATTTTTTTTTTTTTTGGAATTTAGATATCCGAAAACTCAATAAAATTACTACATCAGTAACACAAAAAAAGAGAAAAAAAAAATAAAAAAAATGTAAATCTTCACATACTTAATTGAAACTAATTATAGATAGTAGACATACAAAATATGTGAAGATTTGAACAACTAAACATGAAATCAATATAATTATAATTTAATTGATTTCTGGATATATATTAGAATTTAAAAATTCAGAAAAGATAGTGATGTAATTACAAAATTTTGAGAAGGACATTCATGTAATTATAAAAGTGGGAAAGATATTTATGTAAATAAGAAGGATATTTACATAATATTGAACTCTCAAAAGGATATAAATGTAATTCTCCCTTTAGTTTATAAGAGTTTTAAGCAAAGATTAATGTTTGATTTTTGTTTTATATGTAGTTTATGTTGGGACAACATTAGTTAGGTCTCCTTATGTATTAATGATGACAAATAAACCTTCGATACACATAAAATCACAAACGTTAGCCAAAAACCAACTGACCCAACAACTGGGCCTGGCGCGCTGCTGGCGCTCCGACGCGCCAGTCTTCTGTTAGGCTCGGGACAGTTTTTGAAAGTCGGCTTTTCTCTTACCCGACAAATGTGGATCTTTCAATAAAGGTATGAATATGGTATCTGCTTCATTAGGAACGCTCGAAACTAGTTTTAGAATTAAAGGGATCCAAATTTACAACCTCCCGTTTTTAGCAAAACGCCAACTCAAGTATTTTTATAATCGCCTCTAGCCAAGGCTTTTCTAAAATTAGGAAACTCATATATTTCTTGTAGCATCAAGTGAAAGTATTCTAATGACCATAATTCGTGCTTACGTCTTCTATAGTCACGTAACGGGTTTACTAACTTACTGGTCAAACAAAGTCAAAGGTCCCTTTGCGTAAAACACGGATGGAGCCAGGACTAATATGACCGGGTGCACAAAAAAATTGAACAATAATACTAAAAACACATTTCGATGGACCGGGTGCATTTAAGATGACTTTAGGAAAAATTGGTGTTTTTTTTCAAAAATTAACACTATACTGAAAAATTCCATGGGGTGCACGGGCACCCGCGGGAACCCCCTGGCTCTGTCTCTGGCGTAAACGCATCCTTTCCCGTTATGGGATATGCTTTACAATGATGCAAAGAACTTAGCTTGTTTGCATCAAGATGATATCATGTCTAGTTGTGGAAATTCACGAATTATGAGATTATTAATACTCGACGTTGAGTTACTCGAGATTATAAGTAACATTTGATTTTCTCATCCAACACACAACCCATAATCATCATTGTCAATTCTTTTCTTTCTTAATGATATTATGATTAAGCCTTAATCAATCATTTGATTAAACTTCTAAACCTTATTCACAACACTTTTCTAAATATTCCTTAAACTTGCATGTACTTCTTGTCAGTTGCATTCCCACACAAAATCTTCCAAACATTCTCTTCTCTACATTCCAACCCAACCACTAGGATTTCACCACCTCATCATCTTCTTCATCCTACCATTCATTTCAAAAACACATAAACCTTCTCCACAAACCACCCCCCTTCACTCCTTCTCTAACATTCAGGGCCCGTTTGGTTCGAGGGTATTCGAGGGTTTAGAATGAATTCATAACATTTGTTTGGTTCATATTTCTTTCCTTGACATATGATATTCAATCATAAATGTGATACCAAGCCAAGTAATAGGGAATGGTGAAAAGTTACAAAGTTTTGTAAGGGTCCCACCTCTAGGTTATTATCAACCACACAATCAATTAGTTTTCTTTTTCAATATTTTTTTTTATCTCTTTTGTTTTTAACAAATAATAATTTTAAATATGATATTAATTTATAAATTATATATACCACACATTTTCTCTATCCTCATTTCTTTCAAACCTTTCCCAAATCAAATCCAATTCCAATCCCACTTTCAAACCAAACGCACCCTCAAATTTCAAATTTGAATCCAAGCCAAAGGCTCCCAATCAAATCACCATCCCATCCTTCCAACTCACTCTCTTACACTCTCATCCTCATTTCAAATTCAAATTACACACACTCCTCATACAACCCTCTTCCTTCCCTTACACATTTGCCAACTCACTCCCTCACACAATTCAAATTTAAAACTAAACCTTAGGCTCCCCATCATATCCATTTCACATCACATACAACTCACATCTTCAATTCATCACATGAGGATTAATCACAACCTTATCTCTTCTCCTCTCACACTTCAAATTCAAATTTGAATTTCAAACCAAGGCTCATTTCCATCACATCAAGCTAACTCACTCCAATTCATCTCAACCCTTCATCTCACCCTCCTCTCCAAGCTAAACATAATATCTTGGCATATTCTCTTCTCTCCTAACCATGCTTACTCATCTAACCTAACCATGGTTCCTTCTAACCCAACCTCACTCTCTCACTTCCCTCTCACACACTTGAACTTCAAATTCAAATCTTCCCTCTCTCACTCATCTCAACATACACACTTCATTTCCAAGAAAAAGAATATCCATGTCATATTCTTTCTCTCTTATCTATGCCATATGAAGAATACTGAAACTACCCCTATCCAATTAACCCTTCTATCTTTCTCTTTTTGATAATTGGTTTTCACTAAAACACTTCAGAAAATGATTTTTCATCAAATGGCTATTTGAGTTGGTTGACTGATGCGGGATTACAAAACTCGCAAAAGTTTTACTTCTCAAGGGATCTTGAGAAGCTTGCAATCCTCCATGTAGTGTACCTGACCGGTGTAGTATAGTGAGTGGCAAGTACCGGTGGATTGATCGTTCTCTAGGGGAATAGTGTTTGTTATGATTGAAAACTATGCTAATTAGGTCTATAGGTGAGGGATGATTCTTTTTTGTATTTCTAGGTTTTATGAAAGCAGGTAAAATCTTGGATATTGGAAGATTGGGCGGAATAAGTTGCTAGTCAACTAACCCAAAATTTCCACTTAACAAAAATAAAATAAAATAACAGAAAAGTAAATTGGTGAACTTCCTATGGTGAGGAAAATGTGTTTACTTAGATTTCACTACTCCCTAGTTATCTCCTATTGATTATTGATTTGTTACGATTGTTTGGATGAAAGGATTGTATTCCTTAATATCATTCGTGGGGGTGTGTACAGCCTTTCCCAACCCTACGAGTTTCTATATATTCTTATGTCGACACGTTTAGTATCATGACATAGCCTCATTAATAGTCACTCATGCATTAAATACAACCAATAAGACCGTAGTACACATCCGATTACATTTCTTAAGACGTTCAAGCCAGTTACCGTATATGAGATTTAGCCAGTTTTCTTAAGCATAACACTAGTCAATCAACCAAACAATCAATAACAATTCAACAATCAATATTCAACAACTAGGTTTCATTAGATCTAAGCAAACACTAATAAATCTAAGCTGGCATGTTAAAGAAAAAAAAGAATAATGATGAGTGCTCAAACACTCATCATTTTTATCGTATCTGGACTGCCAAAACATCCAAAAACACCCAAAAATGCATCAAAATACACAAATTATCCCAAAAGTGTGTTTTATATGTTTTAGATGCAAAATGTTTAAAAACAAATGAAAAACGAACAAAGTTTGCACAATTGGCAGTTTCAGTCCCTCAAGTTTCAAAATTTGGTAAAACTAGTCCCTGGAAGTTTAAAATAAAAGAAAAGTCAACCCAAGGCAAAGAAAAGTCAAAAATTATCAAAATAAGTCCTTGGGTGAAAAAGTTTGAGAAAATTACACTTTTACCCCTCAAAATCCAAAATTGACAGAAATGGTCCCTGGAATTTTAAAAATGGCAAATTTGGTCCCTGGTGGGGTAATTTTGAAAGAAAAAATCATTTTTGGTCCTTAAAAATCATAAACTATCAAAAATGATCCTTTGGTGTAAAGTTTGGCATAATTACAAAATGGTCCCTGAAGTTTCACAAATTGGCAAGTTTAGTCCCTGAAGGTGTAAATTTGGAAATTCTCAAATTTGGTCCTCATATCATCAATACTTGGCAAATTACACCCCTTGGGATATTTTGGAAACTTACCATTTTAAATCCTCATGATTCGGCAAATTACAAAAATGGTCCTTGGGATTATTAGTTAAAACAAACGGACCCTTATTACCAAACCAAATCCAGGCCTGATCCACACCCTTATCCCAAGCCCACCATGCAACACCCCTTGGCCCAATCACCCTTTAGCCCACCCAAAACCCCCACAACCGTTTTAAATAAAAACGGTCAACCCTTGTTTGACCGACCCTCCTTCTCCCCCAACTTGGCTGCAACACTCACCAAACACACAACCCCCCCTCCTCCACCTCAGCTATCCATACCTTGTCCTTTGACTCTCCACTACCTTCCAAACTTCTTTAATGGTTTCAATTTTGCCCTCACTCAATCCCCCTGACACAAAAGAAAAATGGCGCCAAAAGTTTTGAAGGGTCAAGATTGGGTAGTTATCATCCAATGGCTGAGGAAGCAGTTGGGATTCACATCCTAGGGTTCCAAAACCCTAGTGAACCCATATAAAGAGAAAGAGATGCAGCAGTGGAGAGTGTGTAATTTTTTTAAGTTTAAATTGTAATTTTCTAATTCATATAAAAGTTACCTTTTAAGTTGAATTATCTTGTACTCTTAGTTATATCAGTGTACTTTTAACTTTTGATTAATGAAACACAAGGTTTATGTCTAAATTATACATTGTCATGTTTTCATATAATTTTTATGTATACCTTAATTAGTGATGAACTTAGTTCCTACTGATTCATAAGCTCATATTTAGTATTAGCAAGGTTTTTATAAGTTGATTTGAGCATTAATTCTGCTTCAAGTTAAAGTTTCAAAGAAAACAAGTAAAATTAGTAAAAATAAAAATAAATCAAGAAAAATAAAAAAATAAAGAAGAAAGGAAGGCAGAGATGGTTGGAAGCTAAGCTTGGATGTGAATTGGGTAATAGAGGTCTGTGGAGACCACTTAGGATTGTGTTCTGGGTCATTAGTTCATGCTTGTAGCTTGGAAGCTTTTGTAAGGAATTCTCTTCATATTACCTTTTTATTGAATTAGTAATCATACCCTGCTGTTACTTGTATTTTTATGCTCATTTGGTTTAAGTTAGTTAAGTTAATGCTTAAATTCACATAATTGTTCAATAGGCTTCATGGTTTCTTAAATTTCAAAGTTCACTGATTCAATTAGCATGTTGATGATTTGTGAGTAAGTGGTGTTAGAATCTGAATATTTGAGCTTAAATAGGTCCATTTGATCATAGTGAATCAGTAGGTGTGTGAAATATGGTTTGAATCAATGTCTTGATCTAAAACTCAAAATCAAATCAATATAAGGGGTGTTTGGATCAGTGGATTTAACCACTGAGTCCTAAGTTCTGGTTGTTGTTTGTGGTTTAGGCACATTACTTAGGTCAATTTAAGCTTGGTTCAACCATTGATTTGGTCAGTTGTCAACTAAAAGTCAAAATCACCATCTTACCACCACCACAGTTAACTGTGGTGGTATTTAAGATCCACAATCTCCTAAATTAGCTTGTAACTGGTAGCTTTAGGCTAATTTAACTTTATTTCAACTATTTACACGTTATACAATCAGTAGATTAAGCCCAAATCTCAAAAAAGTCAAAGAAGCAAGTTTTGTTCAAAAGTCAAAAGGCTGAGTCAGTTATTTTGCTCAAAGTTTGGATCTCTTTAAATTGCTTAATACTAGGATTTAGGACTTGAGATTTTACAAGCTCAATCTTTACCACTTTGTTGATTTTTAAGATTTTTTTTCAGATTTTATGGATTTTGTTTAGTGGGTTCCACCAGCCCTCAAAGAGACTTGCAGGACAAGATACTTGCCCTGTCTCAGCAGTTCACCCTCACACCACCACCTTTTGTGGTGGTTTGTGGCCACTACAGTGGTCCAAGACTCTTGATTTTGGTTCCCATCAACCCCCTACTACCAGACTTGAGGTATTGACTCATGGTTTGACCCCTAGGACTGTGGACCCCACTTAAATTAAGCCCATTACTTTGTCCCACAACTGCCTCAGAAACCAATAAGCAAAGTGCTTATTTGAGCTTTTTGGCTTATTCAGCCAACCCATTGTGCTTTTATCTGCTTATTCTTGTTCTTTGGACTCAGAGAAACCAACATTAATCATTGTGGACCCCACATCTCCCCATTTGAGCTAAAAATACTCCACAGTCAACAAAAGTCAACTGTGGGTATAATAAGCACTTCAAGTGCTTATTTATTGGGTTTAAATAAAAGTGTTTTCAGTAAAAGTAGTTGTTTTTAGTTTATAATTAGTTTAGAAAAAGAAAAAAAATCCAAAAAACCAACTTTAAAAATAGTGATAGCTTCTATTTAATAGGATTTATCAATTTATTTTTCTTTTTAATTTATTTCTAAGTAATATATCAATTTTATATTTTTAGAAATTCTATTTTAGATTAAAATAATTTTATAAATTTTTCCAGATTTTTATTTTGTCTTTTAGTGGTTTTTCTAATTAATTTTAGCTTAATTTAGTTTTAATTAATATTAATCAATTAAATAGCATAATTAGATTTTATATAGTGTAACCTAGTTTTTATAATTTTTCTAGCTTTTATTTTAGTTAAAACATTTTTATAAATTTTTCTAGAATTTTTAATATTCATTTTCTATTTTTTATAATATAATTAGTTTAATTAGTGATTAATAAGTAATTAGATTAATAATTAGTTAATTAGCTTAAAAATACATAAAATTAACTTTTTATAATTTTTTTAGGATTCCCATGATGGTTAATTAGATTTATAAAAATTTTCTTAATTTTATAAGTCTTTTTAGTATTTTTAATAATTCTAATTAGTTTAATTAGTATTAAATAGATAATTAGTAATTAATTAATAATAAATAATTAAATAGTGTAAAAATAATTTTTATTTTTCTTAAAATTTTCTTTAATTAATAGGATTGTAAAAATATCAATTTGACACTTTTAACCCTTCCCGTCCTTCAGTTGTACTTTTTGTTTTGTGCGTCTGTATACGATTTTTAATTAAAACGTACGTTTTTAGGTTTTAGCTCAAATCTTCGTAATCTAAATTCTCGTAATCACTCACGTAGCTTTCCTAAGCTATATTTGTTAATAATTTCAAAATAATTCTGATCATAACCCTTTTCTGTGAATAATTACCCGATCACGAATACGCTAAAGTTACAATTCACACTTCAACGGGACTTAACGACCTGGTGATACCTTATATTACCCGGAGCATTGACCTAGGCTATTTGACTTTGTTGACCATTATTTGGTCAATATAAGTTAGGTGGTTTAGCATCAATCAATAACAATCAGTCAAACAATACATAGACATGTTGAATGATTAAAAGGAAGACTTATCTTTAATTAAACATGAAAGAAAAGAGGGCTTGAAAACCCTAAAGTAGCTGTGAAATTCGTATAGGGTTTGTTCCTGCTAAGAAGTTCCACACTTTTAATGAATGAAAATCGAAAAATATATATAGATATATGTTAGCATTAAAAATATGTATTGAGAAGTGATGGTCATTCTCATATTGTAACTTTGTGTCGTTTGTTAAGATTAGTAATAGTTTAGTCATTGGGCTTTGGACTTGGCAAGCTAATATGTTATGTGCTATGTTTCATAAGCCTTGTTATCTAATCATATAACCAAGTCCAAGCCCAAGCCCATGGAAAGCCTTTTAAGGCATCTCTTGTATCTAACTATTTAAACACCTCAAAGGCTCATTTGAGGTGTGTGCTTGTGTGTGTATTGTGTGTGTTTCTCTTAATAAAAGCTCTCTTATTTCATCTCTTATTCTCTCATATCTAACGCCACATTCATAACATCAAGTCACCATCTTTACTTCATTTACATGCTATATTATTATTAAAGTTGATATATCTAAGGTCCTATAAGTGGTATCAATTGCCTAACAATGATTTAGGAGTGTGTGGAAATCGTTATTTATCAAACTTTCTCTTTAAAGTTGCGTTTTTTTTTAAAAACGTGGGCTTTTCTTTAAAAGTTTTGATTTTTACGTGTTTTTAGTGCTAAAGTTGTAGTCTTTATTGAAGTTTTAGTGTTTCTAAATATTTTGGGAAAGATTTGATCAAAAGAAACAAGTGAAAAAGTGTTTTTTGGTTGAAAAAATCGTATTTTTTTAGCTGTTGGGTCATCTTACGCGTAAGTTTTGAGAATAGTACAAGTCCACAGCTGTCTACAGTACTTTTTCGCAAGTTTACGCGTAAGTTTAGGCATAAAACCCATTTTCTACGCAGAAGATCACTTTCTACGCGTGAGTTTAAGCAGAAAAACCTGTTCCTACGCCTAAGTCTGATTTCCTACGCATAAGTGAAAATCCTACGCTTAAGTTTCTACGCAGAAGTTCTACGCAAAAGTTCCTACGCATAAGATCTACGCTTAAGATCCTACGCATAAGTTTTCTACGCAAAAGATTCTACGCATAAGTTTTCTTCAACGATCAGAGATTACTCAGTACTTCCCTGACTTGGATAAGCTTGTGGAATACTTCGACACGGGATATCTTTCAAGCTTGGATAAGTTTGAGAGATCAATTTGGTTGAAAAAACCTTACGCGTAACATTCTTACGCATAAACTCTAAGTTTACACGTAAAATCAAAGTCTACGCATAAACAATATTGTTTACGCATAACCTTAGATCTTACGTATAACTTAAAGGTTACGCATAACATCTTACGCGTAAGATTATTCACTGTTTACGCATAAGTTCAGGTTTACGCGTAAGTTTTTGACTTTTGACAACCAAACTTCAAACGGCCATAACTTTTGAACCGTAACTCCGTTTTTGACGAATCAGCTGTCAAAACGACCGTGAGACCAAGAAGAAGGACACGTTGGATATCTAAAGATCATTCAAGCCAAGCTTCGAGGCCCAAATCCACTCCGAATGGAAGTTATTGAGGTTTTAAGGTTTCAGATCAAATTTTTCACCATAAAAACTTGCATCAACTTACACTAAACACAACTCCTACTTCGTTGAATCGATCCAAGAATCAACTTTATCAATCTACACTTCATCAATGGCAACTCAGCAAGATATTCATGCAGCCGGTGCGGAAAACCGACCTCCAATGCTTGAAAAAGGTGGATATCTCCCATGGACAAGCCGCATGCTTCGTTACATCAAAACAAAGCCTGATGGTAAATTAATGATCAACTCCATTACAAATGGTCCATTTATGCCAAGACAAGTTCAAATTGAAGGCAATCCAAATACAACACCTCCTACTCAACCATTCGTGCGTGAACAAACAGAAGCAGATTACACAGAGGAAGACAAGAAGCAGATCGCCGTTGATGATATGGCAATGCATTTAATCCAACTTGGATTACCACGGGAGATCTTTGCTGCGGTCGACAGTTGTGAAACTGCTTATGCTATGTGGGAACGTGTTAGAAGGATATGTCATGGAACAGAGATTGGACAACAAGACGTTGAGAACAAACTTCTTACTGAATGGGAGAACTTTACATCCACTAAAGGTGAACAAATTGAATCTTACTACACAAGGTTTTGCACTTTGATGAATGAGTTAATCAGAAACAAGTTGACACCTCGAACAATTGCAACAAACATCAAATTCATCAATAACCTTCCAGAAGAATGGGGTCGTTGTGTTACAATTGTCAATCAAACAAAGAACTTACATAAGGTGAATTATGATCAACTCTATGACTTTTTGAAGCAAAACCAAGCTGAGGCTAATGAAGTAAGGAAAGAAAGATTGGCAAAGAATCATGATCCTCTTGCATTAATTGCTACTACACCAACACCGCTACCAGTGAACACACAACAACCATCATTATCTTCCACTCACAACTACATGCAACCATCATACATTCAACAACCAACACCGGTCTACCAACAACAGTTCTACCCACAACAACAATAACATGTTATTCCACAACAGCAATACCAACAATTCCAAGAACCAGAATTCACTGAAAATGATGAAGTTACTGCTGCATTAACCCAAGCGTTTGCTTTTCTGTCAAAGGCATTCCAAGGACGCTATTCTACACCAACTAACAACAACCAAAGGATTTCATCGAACACTCGCAACAAGCAGATTGCTCAGCCGAGTTTCAATATGGGTAATGGAGGTCAAATGGTTGGAGTTTATGGGAATCAGCAAGGATATGCTACTGGATTTAATACGGGCAATCAGAATATGCAGAATGCAGGTCAGTATGCAGGGAATCAGTATGGTCAGAATGTAGGGAATCAGTTGGGTCAGTTTGTTGGAAATCAGAGGGGTCAGAATGTTGGTAATCAGGCAATGGGTAATCAGAATAGAAATGTTGCAGCTCCAGTAGTTGGGAATTTGGGAAATGTGAATCAGGGTAATCCGATTAAGTGTTTCAACTGTCAGGGTGTAGGTCATATGGCAAGGAACTGTCCTACTAAGCCGAACAAGAAAGATCTAGAGTACTTGCAGAAAGCAGCAATGTTGGCACAAAAGGTTCAGGCAGGGTTTCAGTTGAACGCAGAGGAGAATGATTTTATGGCTCTTATGGATGACATGGAAGATAGAGAGGATATCGATGAGAACTGCATATTTATGGCGAATTTTCAGGAAGCTAAGTATGACACGGATTCTGACACACTTCCTGTTTATGACACCAATGCACCATCTGAGGTATCAAACTTCAACACATGTCACAATAATGATATATTTGATATGTCTCCTCATGAGGAACAACATTCTGAGAAGCTAGCACCCACTTATGATACATACCTGGACACGCCAAGTAGTAGCAATACTCCTTCAGCAACTCCAGATGTGAATCATAATGGAGGCTTCGTTTCACAGCATGCTGAGAATGATGAGGAAACACGTGCTTTATTTGAATCATTATTGAATAATTATCGTAATGAAATTGAGAATGTGCAAAAGGTCAATCGCGATGTTAAGGCCGCGAATGTAAAATTGACCACTGGTTATCAAAAGGAAAACGTTAAAGCTTTTGAATTTCATAACAAAAGAGTGTCTGGATTAGAAACTGGTTATCAAAATTCCATTTCAAGGGAAAAACAATTGCAACTCAAGTTTGATACACTTTATGTTAATTCTTTCAAAAAGATAAAATCTTTAAACGCGGAAATTTCTGATTTACAAAACCAACTTTCTAAACAAAAATCAACTTATACCAATCTTGAAAAAGAAAGGGACGAGCTGAAAAAGGACTTTGCAAAGAAAGAAGACAAACTTTTGGAAGAAATCGTAGAGTCAGAACACATGATTGCACATCTAGAAGAATTAGTGGTTAAGTCGGGTCAGTCAAGTCAAACAATGAAAATGATTTCAAATCAAACTAATCCGATTTATCATACGAAACATAAAATGGCTCTTGGTAACAACACCCCTTGTAATCTCAAGAAAGCTCAGCAAGAACAGAATGTTTTGTATAATGGTAATGTGATTTACACCAAACATGATCCTCCCGTCGTTCGGGATTCTGTGCAAACGATAGAACATGTCGAAGAGAGCATAAATAAAATGAAACAAAAGGATTTGAAACCCTTTGATTACAACAAATTGAACAAACTTTTGGGAATTACTTTTGTTCCACAAAAAGAACCATCTGTGTTTTCCATAAAACGACCATTCTCAAAAATGTTTTCTAAGAAAGTAATTGTTTCCAAATCTCTTTCAAAAATGGAACAAATGTCTTCTAACAACACTTTTAATACAAGTGAGGCTAGAGACATTCTGGATGACGTTAAAAAGAGAATTCAAGAACTTCAAAATATTGTTAATTCTAAAACTACAATCAATATTAACAACTGGCATTCCAGTTTTCATATTGAGCAGAAAAAGGTTTTTGAAAACGAAATTACTATCCCACTGAATAACATCAGTGCGATGGTAATCCATTTTGAACAAGCTTTCTTAAAAGAAACGGCCGACTTTGTCAAGGACCACAAATCCCTGGTAAACGAAGCTAATGAAACTCGTGAAAACATGAATGTTTTGGAAAACCTAAATGATTCTCTCTTCGAAGCTGTTATGACCACTGATATTATGTCCATCATTTTACAAACATATTCTGTTCAAGACGATGAAAGACTAAGAGCTGAGACCTCCGCAATTGTTTCAAAATATGAAAATGCTCTTATAAAGCTTGAAAAAGAAAATGTGTCATATTTTAAACAATTTGATCGAAAAAAGGAAGAATGCAAGTATGACAAATTGTCGTATGAGCATGCCTTAAAGAACATGAAAGAGCAAAATGATCTTTTGAGGGCTCAGCTTGAAAGTCAAAAAGGAAAGGGTGAGGAAACCAAGTTTGCAAAACCATTGACTTCGGAGAAACCAAATGTTTCAAACACGGTTCAAAAACCAAAAATGTCAATTTCACGGTTTGCTCCAAAAGTCGATGAGAAA
This sequence comes from Artemisia argyi, assembly GCA_030686995.1. Taxonomy (NCBI): domain Eukaryota; kingdom Viridiplantae; phylum Streptophyta; class Magnoliopsida; order Asterales; family Asteraceae; genus Artemisia; species Artemisia argyi. The sequence continues at coordinate 128,541,744 of CM060691.1, forward strand.
AAGGATTTGACAAAACCAGTCACTCCAACACCCTTGCCTAAGAAAAGTGAAAACGTAAAGATTGTTGATAAAGGAAAAGCGGTTGTCGAAACACCAAAAGTGATAGCACCTGGCCTTTTTAGGATTAGTCCCACTAGTGCGTCTACCTCAACATCTAAGACAAATGACAAATGCATAAAGGCTAATTCTAAAGAATCTAGGAATGCTAAAAAGGACAACAATATAAATCCTAACGCGTGTGCCTTACCTTCTACAGGATTAGAAAGCACCTCTAGGAGCAGCAGACTAAAGCCTAGGAGCAATACAAGGAACAATAGAGTCTCGTCTGCCTCTACGAGTAGTAGCAAGAATAAAGTTGAAGAAGTAGAAGAACACCCTAGGAATTTATCGCTTTGTAATAAGAAACATGATTCATCTGAATGTAATGTTGAAAGTACTGGTTCTAATGCATGTAATGACTCTGTTTGTTTAATATGCAAGAAATGTTTAATTAATGATGTTCACGATGAATGTGTTTCTAAGAATGTGAATGTTACACCTGAACAGAAGAATGTTCCAAAAAGACCTAGTGCTAGATCTAGATCTATAGAAAGATTAGTTGCACGCTTTAGGTCTACCACTATTAGTCGAATGCCTAGGAACTACCTTAAGTTTTGTATGTGGATTCCAACGGGTAGAGAGTTCACTCTTCAGAACGGCAAATTAGAAATAGCTCAAGCTAAACAAGTAGCAACTGTCTATGAGTGTGATTTAGAATTTACTCCTAACCCCATGGAACCAAATTCAAAACGGTTTCCAAATACAAACTTTTCTGTTCTTGGCAGGTTATCAAAATATGTCTTTGGATCGTCGACTCGGGTTGCTCCAAGCACATGACCGGGAATTTAAAGCTGCTAATCAATTTCGTCTGGAAATTCATGGGAACTGTACGCTTTGGAAATGATCATGTAGCAGCTATTCAGGGTTATGGAGATCTTCGGTTTGGGAATTTTTTAATCACTCGGGTTTACTACGTCGAAGGGTTGGGACACAACTTGTTTTCAGTTGGGCAGTTTTGTGATGCAGATTTAGAAGTTGCATTCAGGAGAAACACGGTTTTTATTAGAAATTTGGTTGGTGATGATCTCTTAACTGGTAATCGTAGTACAAACTTGTATGCTATCGACATCAACCAAATGGCTTCTACATCACCAATTTGTCTTATGACAAGGGCAACCGAAACTAAGTCCTGGCTGTGGCATAGAAGATTATCCCATCTCAATTTCGACACGATCAACAAGTTAGCCAAAGACAACATCGTCACCGGAATTCCTAAGTTCAAATACACCAAGGAACACCTATGTCCATCATGCGAACAAGGAAAAAGTAAAAGAGCATCATATAAACCCAAAACCGTACCTAGTTCGGAAGCAAGGTTACATATGTTGCACATGGACTTATGTGTCCCAATGAGAGTTGAAAGCATTAATGGGAAGAAGTATATTCTTGTTATTGTTGATGATTATTCAAGATATACTTGGGTAAAGTTTTTGAGATCAAAAGACGAAGCACCAAGCATCATCATCACCTTTCTGAAGCGTATTCAAGTTCTACTTCAAGCTCCAGTAAGGATTATAAGAACAGACAATGGCACTGAATTTACTAACCAGGAGTTAAGAACTTACCTTGAAGATGTCGGTATCACACATCAAACATCAGTTGTTAGAACTCCACAGCAAAATGGGGTAGTTGAAAGAAGAAATAGAACTCTTGTGGAAGCTGCTCGCAAAATGCTGATTTTCTCTAGTGCACCTCTATTCTTATGGGCTGATGCTGTAGCCACTGCTTGCTTTACTCAAAACCGATCCCTAGTCCATCCGAGATTCAATAAAACCCCATATGAGCTAGTGAACAACCGTAAACCTGACATCTCCTACCTTCACGTGTTTGGCGCTTTGTGTTATCCGACGAATGACAGAGAAGATCTAGGGAAGTTAAAAGCTAAGGGTAATATTGGAATCTTCATTGGATATTCAGAAAACTCGAGGGCATTCAGGGTGTATAATAGAAGAACGAAAAGGATAATGGAGACGATGAATGTGAAGTTTGACGAGATTTCACAGATGGCTTCTGAGAGATACGCTCTAGAACCCACGCTTAATCCGATGGCTTCTAATCAAAATGGATTAGGACCCGCACCAAACCAGCAGACTTCTGGACACATCAGTTCAGGACTCGTGCCTCAAGGAGCTCAATCAACGAACACGGATAAACCTTCAGAACAAGAACTGGAAAATTTCTTTGAGTTAATGTTTGATGAATACTATGGTGGAACTTCGACAAATGCATCTCAACAACATTCCGCTGCACCCGCTCACAACCATCACAGGATGCATCTACAACAATCGAAGCTGAAGCACCAACTACCTCCACATCATCTACATCTACTCAAGCAACTCCAGTAATTGAAACTGAATTGCCAAGAGTTGATGAGCAAAATCAAAACACTAATTTTCAAGAAGAACCTACAAATAATTCAAACGATGTTGCGTTAGAAGAAGAAGAAGTATTTGAAAACCCGTTTGCAACAGACTCTGCTGAATCTTCTTCAAGGTTACAAGAACCATCTAACACACATTCGTTAAACCTAAGGTACTGATGAGTGCTCAAACACTCATCATTTTTGGTCAAATCTGAACTGCAAAACATACAAAAACACTAAAAAATGCATCAAAATACTAAAAATATTTCAAAATTGTGTTTTATATGTTTTAGATGCAAAATGAGTAAAAACAGATGAAAAACGTACAAAGTTTGCAAAATTGGCAGTTTCAGTCCCTCAAGTTTCAAAAATTGGCAAAAATAGTCCCTGAGCACATATTTTAAAAGAAAAGTCACCAAAGGTCCTTTTGAAATCACAAGTTGTCATATTTAGTCCTTTGGTGAAAAATTGGAAAAGTTTTGGAAATTTACAGTTTGGTTCCTGGAGTTTCAGTAATTGTCAAATTTGGTCCCCGGAAATCTCATTTCTGGAAATTTCACTTTATGGTCCTTGGGATATTGATATATGGCAAGTTTTACCCTTGTGACTACTTTGGGAATAATACGATTTCAGTCCCTCATATTTTTAAATCTACAAAAATTGGTCCTTGTGAAATTTCATTCAAACCAAACGGACACACTAATATTACTACACTCCATTTAATCCAAATCAAACCCATAACACAAACTAATCCTACCCAATCCACCCCTACCAAGCCCATCCAGCCCACCATCTATCCCAAAGCCCAATCCAACAAACCAAAACCCTTTCCCCCGTTTTTATAATATTACCCCTTCTTTGACCCCCTTTGACTCCACCTCACCCCCTACCTCCCTACTCCCTACCATAACCAAACATCATCATCACCCTTCCACCCCCCTCCTCTGCAACACTCCACCCCTACAAACCCTACTCTACTCACTTTCCACCACTACCCTCCAATTCTTGCTCCCTGCCAACAAGCTATCTGCCAAAGTTGCAATACCACTTTTTCCCGCCTAAATTGATCAAACGGCTTGGAGCATGTCAGACTCATCCAAAGGCTGTGGTGAAAGCAGAAGAAACAAGACAAAGACAGAAGGAACCCTAATTTCTATTGGAGTATAAATAAAAAACTATGTAAGCCTTTCTAAGGCAGTAGTTATTAGTTAGTAGTAGTAGTGTAGGTTTTAGAATAGTTTTAGTTCTCAGCTTATTTAAATTCAGCTTTGTTTCAAATTTGTATTTTTATTTTTCTGGTTTAATGCAAATTCAGCTTTCTTTAATTTTACTATCTAAATTTACAAGTTTTTATTGAATGTGCTTGAAATTCAAGTTTAACATTTCCAGCTTATTCTACTGTTTATGTAAGCTCAAACAAGCTGATAAAGCTTGTTGTGAGCTTTTGCTCACTTGTCAACTGATTTCAGAGTTCACCTTTTAAGTTTTCAGAAATTTCACAAAATACAAAAAAATAGCATAGCATAAATTGTAGGCTTGTTTTAAGTGCTTGTTTTTTATCTGAAAATGTTTCGAATGATATATTATATTTAGTTAATGCACTTCTGTTGAACATCTAAGCTCAGTTTAGTGCAATTCAGTTTTAAGCTCAGAACACCCCTAGTTGAGGGTGTGCTTGGATTATCTAGCTGAGCTGAATCCCTGTTGTTAACTTGGTATCCCACTAGTTCATTCATGCTTTTTAGGGATCAATTAGGTCAGTCAAGGCATTAGTTTGGTAGATTTCTAGTAAAAAGTCAAATTCCCTTTTAAACAATTTAGTTGCTGCAACTGTTAGGATTTAGGAAGGCATAATCTTGTCCTTAGTGGTATAATCAGTTAATTTAGCTTATTTTAATCTCCTTTTAGTTTGTTATTGCATCTAAAACCAATTTGAGTCAGCTTAAATTCATTTTAGTCAAAATTAGTGAAAAATGCAAAAGTCAAAACTTGCATACATATGAGTGGGACAAATTTCAAACGAGGATAAAGGGTTGAATATTGGTTGTAATTGAATGGAATTTGTTGTTCTGTGATGTTTGGGAGCCCATTTATCATTTTCAGAAAAAAATCGCATTTTGAATCCCATTTGATCCCTTGAAATCAAGCCTAAAGTACCCCATTTAAACTCTTGACTGCCCTGCACCAGTAGCCCCCTTTTGACCTGTTTTTCAAATAACCACAACTTGGTCAATATTTGACCTTTGAACTTGAATCCTAGTGTTTTGGAATCCCTGCTAGGTTAACTTGTTAGGTGCTAATAGTGTTTGGCCTGAATTGCTTGTTAGGTAGCTTACTTTTGAGCCTTCTTTTGGCTTATTTTACTTATTTGCTGCTGCTACTTGTTTTTTTTTTCTTGTTTTTCATAGTTTGAATTTGTTGATCTTTTGTTGGCTTCTTTTTTATTGTTTCCTACTATTGTTAGTTTTTCTTGTTGTTAGTTTGTTTAAGCTTGTTAGTGGCCTGCAAAAGCCCTTTTGGCCTGCTCTTAATTACCCCCAGCCAACTGCTCATGCTGATTGCATCAGTATTCATTGAGCTTGTTTGATAGTTGCTATCTGTTTGATTATAGCCATTTAAGTAGTGATAAAATGGTGTTTGCAAGTGTGTAAGACTGTGTTTTCTTGCTTGTAACCTTGTTCTAGCTTGTATGCACTTTTTGCTAAGCTTATTAGTCCCCTGCATCCAGAAATTGATCCACACTCACAAGCCATTTGTGAGTTCATCTGTGAAACCCAGGGCTTGAGCTTAGGCTCTTTGGACAGCCCACCAGCTCCACTTGTTTGTTCCATGCTTACTTTTGGACATTCAGCTTATTCATTAAGCTGATTTTGCTCTCAAAAAGCCTTTTGGACCTGTTGCTGCTGAACATACTCAGTCACATATGAGCTTGTTGAATTTTTATTTCTTTTCAATCCTGCTTGTTTAATTGAGTTTGTTTTTAGTTGTTTAGGTTAGATAAGGTTGCTTATGTTAATGTGTGGTTGATTCCTTGCTGGTTCACTTGTTTAGCTGCTTAATTCATGCTCAAAAGCTCACTTGAATCCTTAATACTCAACTATTAGATAATTAATCTTGTATAAGTTTGTTTGAGTTTGGTTGCCTGTTAGTTTTAAGCTTATTAGGTTAGGTTGAGATTAGCTTTAGCTTACTGCACCCTAGGAATGGATTTTGGCTTATGGCTTTTCAAGAATCTCACTGAACCAACTCACTGGTTCAGTGGTGATTGTGCTTCCTTCACAAGCTCACAACTTGCTCTATACTTAAGCCCACCCTATGATTCTTGGCCCTTTTGAATGCTTACCACCCCAGCTTCATTGATCAAGTTTCACTTTCGACTTTGGATCACCCAGGTGGGCCCCACAGAGGGCTGCAAGTGCCCTCTCAGGCCTGTTTGGATTCAACTTTTGGTTAAGTGCTTAATTTCTTGTTTTTGCTTAATCTGTGAGTTTCTTAGGTTGTTTTGAGTTGTTTTAAGCTCAATTAAGTTACTTGATCTGTCTTTAGGCCTTTAGTTATTTTTCTTGCAAAGTGCTTATTAATAGGTGCTTATTTCCTAGTGCTTTTTACCCATTCTGCTTATTTTAGCTTCTTTTTCAGTTGATTTTATTTTTCTTAAGTTCCTAATTGCATTTTAGAATTTTCCTAAAAATTCCAGATTTTTCTTTGCCTTTTTAGTATTTTTAATAAATCAAAAGTAGTTTTAGTAATTAATAAATAGTTATTAATTAATAATAAATAGAGAAAAAGTAGGAAAAATATATTTTTAGTTTTAAAATTACTTTTATATTATTTCAGAATTTTTAGAATTAAATTTTCATTTTTCTAGCTTAATTTCATAATTAGTGTAATTTAAATATTATTAATTAGTAATTAAATAGTAATTAATTAATAGTAATGAATTAAATAGTGTAAAAATTATTTTTCTTTTTCTAAAAATTTTCTTTTATCGTTAGGATCGTAAAAATATAATTTTCATGTCCGTAGGATTAGCGTAGCTCAAATTTTACGTTTTATTTTGCGCACTCGCGTTTATTTTAATTTTAACTCGCGTTTTATTTAAATAACTTTTGCGTTTTTAATTTTAGGTTACATTTGTAAAAGTAGAAAAACCAAATTTAAATAAAGTGATAGCTTCTGTTGAAGCCGTTTGGCTTATTTTTCTGCTTACGTATAAGCAATTTCTGATTTTAAGTTTTTTAGATCACGTTTTAGGACAATTAGGTTTCGCGTTATTGTTAATATAGTGTGTTTAATCGTTCTCACTTATATTTCATAGCGTAATCATTCAAACTCACTTAAACCCCTTTCCTATCCAAATTCACCCGATCACAAACCCGTTTTTATAACCATTACACCTCGTCGGGACATAACGACCCGGGGAAACACTATACTTCCACGGAGCATTGACTCTAGGCTATTTAACCTTGTTGACCATTCCCTGGTCAGTTTAGGTTGACCGTTTGGAGCCAATCAAAATTTGGCGCCGCTGCCGGGGAGGTTGTGTGCGTTTTCTAAACGGTTTTTCTGATTAGTGTCTTTGGAATTCGTTCCATTGTACATTTATCCATCCCTTGTTCATATTATCTTATTATTATCATATAAAAACAAAACCGTTCACGAAAACATTTTAAATCAAGTTTTCAACGAACACAAAAACACAAAAACATTTTCTTTCCTATTTGTACAAAATGTCTATCCAAAAACCCAAAAATATTCACCTTTACCCTCTCACATCTTTGATTCTTCATCCCTGCCCATCCCAAACCTTTTGATTCTTTCTATGTCTCATCCACACTTTCTGGTTTGCCAATGGTGTGGTAATCCTCATAATGGTGGCAATTGCCCCAGTTGTGGCATGGTAGAGTCAGGAAACGGGTCTGTCTATAACCAAAATCCCTATTCCTATCATGACACCACTGATTCATTCCCCCAGCTACCACACCATCAGTCTCAGCAGTTTTACTGTTGTGAGTACTGTGGTGGTTCACACTACAGTTCTGATTGTCAATCGGGAAACACGCTTGTCTATGAGCAGTTTCCTGATAACAATTTAGACTTTAGCACATACGACTCACAGCCACATCAGTTTTACTGTTGTGATTACTGTGGAGGTCCACACTCTAGCACGAATTGTCAAACAAGGAATCAATTTCCTTGTGACAATTACGACTATTCGTTTTCAGACCCACCTCCACAGTACCAAATGATCCAAGCAACTCCTCATGATACTGAGCAAGACCTTTTACTAGAGGCTCTTGATATATAGAAAGAACTTAAGGAGGAGTTAGCTACTACATCGTTTCAATATTCTCGTGAGAAATCTATGGTAGAATTACTTGCTGAAGAACGAGATGCTAGAAACGAATTGAGCAAGGAAGAATTGCTAGTCTTAGAACAAGCAGCTGAAACACGTGCTATATTTCGCAATGCTGCTCTTCTCGACGATGATGATGATGATGTTACCCTTGATATTTTTCAATTTTGTAAGGGTTCATCAGATTCATCATTTGTGATTCCTTCCTCGGAAAATCAGGGAGAAAAGACTATGATAGAATTACTAGCAGAAGAACAAATGAAATTTATAAAACCCATGTCTGCTAGTCCTTCTCCACTCCCTCAGTCTGTTGTTATCACACCCGAGGTTCCCACTCACTCTTTGAACATGGGGGATGAGCATCTTGACACTATTCCTGCAAAGGAATCGGACGAATTCATAAAGTCTAGTGTTGAGATCCTTGTCCCAATCCCGAGAGAGTCACAGGGAACTTTGGATGATATGTGTGATATTCCTTCCCCCATTGAGTGTCCTAAAGATCAATTTGAGACTTTCTCAGATTTTAGCGATGATTGTACATCTTATGGAGACATCGAGTATGTTGAGGCGTCAGTTTCACATTCTGATGCTGATCATCTTCTTGAGGAGTTCGCCGATGAACTTACTCACATCAATCCACTTTCATTGGAAAGTGATGATGGTCTCCTCGATTTCCAAGCCGATCTGGGAGAAATTGAAAGTCTCCTATATCATGATCCGTCACTCACTTCTGATCTCAGCAGTCCAACAGAGAATAATATTCACTTTGTTCCCGAAACATTCAATACCACTCTCATCAAACCTGTATTTGAATTCGAATCTGAATTCACTTTGATTTATGATAAACCACTCTTTGATATTCAGAATGAGGATTGTGATGAGTCTATTTCGGAACATGAATTCACAGATTCAAATCTTGTGAATGATTCTCTTCATGAGGAGTTCTCCGGTGAACTCACTCATCATATCATGACTCCTCCGGAGTTTGATAGCCCGGGGGGAGATGCACTCAATCATGAGAATTTGCAAATTCCCACCCACCCTCCCGGGTTGTTTACGAGCTTAACCTTTGAAATCCAAATTCAGGCTAATGAGCCTGCTCTCGAGGAAGAATATCAAATCATGATTTACATCATGGTTTTCTTCCTTTTCTTCACCTATAAGGTGACTTCATCTCTTCTTCACTCCTTCGGGAATGAAGACACTATTTTTGATCCCGGCATTTTCATGTATCATTATCTTGAGCCGGATACTTATCTCATCGGTGTGGAACTTTCACGTGCTTCAAATGTTTGTCCAAACATCTTGAATGAAAGTCCGATTGAGATTGTTTCTTCCACATCATGCTTCCCCAAGGACAAATGAATTCGGGGTCGAGTCAAGCTAGCGACTCGGTAAACAAAAACAGTAGCATGCTTATAGGGTTTTCAACCTAAGTGTGGGGGAGTCCCCCATGCTATGGTTACAAATGAAGTGAAAAAAAAAACAAAATGGTGTTTTCCACGCTTAGCTTGCAATGTTACCCTTTTACGTTCAAAATGTCGGCATAATAGCCGGGACTTTAAATATTGAGGACAATATTCATTCTAAGTGTGTGTGTGGGGGGGGGGGGGGGGGGGGGTATTTCGCTATTCTAGCGAATTTTATCACATTTTACTATATAATACCCCCGTTTTGGCCAAAATTTCAAAAATTTTTCACTAAAGTTCAAAATTTTTGTGGTTATCAGTCCGCCTTGTCTAAACGACAAAAGGGATTGGCTAGTCCAGGAGCAAACGGCTCTTGGTAAAGACATCTCAAATCCGTTTATGGCTTGCAATTGGCCTAAAATTGTATGGTACCTCAACTCGCCATATCCCATAAAGCGAATGAGTTGGCTAGCCCACAAGATTATGGCTTGTGGTATAGGCAGTGGAAAATCCATAATTGGTAATCAGCTCACCAAGATGTTGACTATTCCATCAAGAGCTGGCTAGTCCAGAAGCAAACGGCTTTTGGAAAAGACTAATCAAATCCGTTGACAGTTGGTGGTTTGCTCAAAATCACACGGTTATCAGGTGTGCCACAGTTCTTACACCTGGCTACTCTAGAAGTGATGGCTTTTGGTAAAGAGTTTTTCAAATCCATCATGTTTTCAAAACAGTTTATTGCTAGGGACTAGCAATATTTTAGTGTGGGGGATTGATGAGTGCTCAAACACTCATCATTTTTGGTCAAATCTGAACTGCAAAACATACAAAAACACTCAAAAATGTATCAAAATACTAAAAATATTTCAAAATTGTGTTTTATATGTTTTAGATGCAAAATGAATAAAAACAGATGAAAAACGTACAAAGTTTGCAAAATTGGCAGTTTCAGTCCCTCAAGTTTCAAAAATTGGCAAAAATAGTCCCTAAGCACATATTTTAAAAGAAAAGTCACCAAAGGTCCTTTTGAAATCACAAGTTGTCATATTTAGTCCTTTGGTGAAAAATTGGAAAAGTTTTGGAAATTTACAGTTTGGTCCCTGGAGTTTCAGTAATTGTCAAATTTGGTCCCCGAAAATCTCATTTTTTGAAATTTCACTTTATGGTCCTTGGGATATTGATATATGACAAGTTTTACCCTTGTGACTACTTTGGGAAAAATACAATTTCAGTCCCTCATATTTTTAAATCTACAAAAATTGGTCCTTGTGAAATTTCATTCAAACCAAACGGACACACTAATATTACTACACTCCATTTAATCCAAATCAAACCCATAACACAAACTAATCCTACCCAATCCACCCCTACCAAGCCCATCCAGCCCACCATCTATCCCAAAGCCCAATCCAACAAACCAAAACCCTTTCCCCCGTTTTTATAATATTACCCCATCTTTGACCCCCTTAGACTCCACCTCACCCCTACCTCCCTACTCCCTGCCATAACCAAACATCATCATCACCCTTCCACCCCCTCCTCTGCAACACTCCACCCCTACAAACCCTACTCTTCTCACTTTCCACCACTACCCTCCAATTCTTGCTCCCTGCCAACAAGCTATCTGCCAAAGTTGCAATACCACTTTTTCCCGCCTAAATTGATCAAACGGCTTGGAGCATGTAAAACTCATCCAAAGGCTGTGGTGAAATCAGAAGAAACAAGACAAAGACAGAAGGAACCCTAATTTCTATTGGAGTATAAATAAAAAACTATGTAAGCCTTTCTAAGGCAGTAGTTGTTAGTTAGTAGTACTAGTGTAGGTTTTAGAATAGTTTTAGTTCTCAGATTATTTAAATTCAGCTTTGTTTCAACTTTGTATTTTTATTTTTCTGGTTTAATGCAAATTCAACTTTCTTTAATCTTACTATCTAAATTTACAAGTTTTTATTGAATGTGCTTGAAATTCAAGTTTAACATTTCCAGCTTATTCTACTGTTTATGTAAGCTCAAACAAGCTCATAAAGCTTGTTGTGAGCTTTTGCTCACTTGTCAACTGATTCCAGAGTTCACCTTTTAAGTTTTCAGAAATTTCACAAAATACAAAAAAATAGCATAGCATAAATTGTAGGCTTGTTTTTAGTGCTTGTTTTTGATCTGAAAATGTTTCAAATGATATATTATATTTAGTTAATGCACTTTTGTTGAACATCTAAGCTCAGTTTAGTGCAATTCAGTTTTAAGCTCAGAACACCCTAGTTGAGGGTGTGTTTGGATTATCTAGCTGAGCTGAATCCCTGTTGTTAACTTGATATCCCACTAGTTCATTCGTGCTTTTTAGGTATCAATTAGGTCAGTCAAGGCATTAGATTGGTAGATTTCTAGTAAAAAGTCAAATTCCCTTTTAAACAATTTAGTTGCTGCAACTGTTAGGATTTAGGAAGGCATAATCTTGTCGTTAGTGGTATAATCAGTTAATTTAGCTTATTTTAATCTCCTTTTAGTTTGTTATTGCATCTAAAACCAATTTGAGTCAGCTTAAATTCATTTTAGTCAAAATTAGTGAAAAATGCAAAAGTCAAAACTTGCATACATATGAGTGGGACAGATTTCAAATGGGGATAAAGGGTTGAATATTGGTTGTAATTGAATGGAATTTGTTGTTCAGTGATGTTGGGGAGCCCATTTATCATTTTCAGAAAAAAAATCGCATTTTGAATCCCATTTGATCCCTTGAAATCAAGCCTAAAGTACCCCATTTAAACTCTTGACTGCCCTGCACCAGTAGCCCCCTTTTGACCTGTTTTCCAAATAACCACAACTTGGTCAATATTTGACCTTTGAGCTTGAATCCTAGTGTTTTGGAATCCCTGCTAGGTTAACTTGTTAGGTGCTAATAGTGTTTGGCCTGAATTGCTTGTTAGGTAGCTTACTTTTGAGCCTTCTTTTGGCTTATTTTACTTATTTGCTACTGCTACTTGTTTTTTTTTCTTGTTTTTCATAGTTTTAATTTGTTGATCTTTTGTTGGCTTCTTTTTTATTGTTTCCTACTATTGTTAGTTTTTCTTGTTGTTAGTTTGTTTAAGCTTGTTAGTGGCCTGCAAAAGCCCTTTTGGCCTGCTCTTAATTACCCCCAGCCAACTGCTCATGCTGATTGCATCAGTATTCATTGAGCTTGTTTGATAGTTGCTATCTGTTTGATTATAGCTATTTAAGTAGTGATAAAATGGTGTTTGCAAGTGTGTAAGACTGTGTTTTCTTGCTTGTAACCTTGTTATAGCTTGTATGCACTTTTTGCTAAGCTTATCAGTCCCCTGCACCCAGAAATTGATCCTCACTCACAAGCCATTTGTGAGTTCATCTGTGAAACCCAGGGCTTGAGCTTAGGCTCTTTGGACAGCCCACCAGCTCCACTTGTTTGTTCCATGCTTACTTTTGGACATTCAGCTTATTCATTAAGCTGATTTTGCTCTCAAAAAGCCTTTTGGACCTGTTGCTGCTGAACATACTCAGTCACATCTGAGCTTGTTGAATTTTTATTTCTTTTCAATCCTGCTTGTTTAATTGAGTTTGTTTTTAGTTGTTTAGGTTAGATAAGGTTGCTTATGTTAATGTGTGGTTGATTCCTTGCTGGTTCACTTGTTTAGCTGCTTAATTCATGCTCAAAAGCTCACTTGAATCCTTAATACTCAACTGTTAGATAATTAATCTTGTATAAGTTTGTTTGAGTTTGGTTGCCTGTTAGTTTTAAGCTTATTAGGTTAGGTTGAGATTAGCTTTAGCTTACTGCACCCTAGGAATGGATTTTGGCTTATGGCTTTTCAAGAATCTCACTGAACCAACTCACTGGTTCAGTGGTGATTGAGCTTCCTTCACAAGCTCACAACTTGCTCTATACTTAAGCTCACCCTATGATTCTTGGCCCTTTTGAATGCTTACCACCCCAGCTTCATTGATCAAGTTTCACTTTGGACTTTGGATCACCCAGGTGGGCCCCACAGAGGGCTGCAAGTGCCCTCTCAGGCCTGTTTGGATTCAACTTTTGGTTAAGTGCTTAATTTCTTGTTTTTGCTTAATCTGTAAGTTTCTTAGGTTGTTTTGAGTTGTTTTAAGCTCAATTAAGTTACTTGATCTGTCTTTGAGCCTTTAGTTATTTTTCTCGCAAAGTGCTTATTAATAAGTGCTTATTTCCTAGTGCTTTTTACCCATTCTGCTTATTTTAGCTTCTTTTTCAGTTGATTTTATTTTTCTTAAGTTCCTAATTGCATTTTAGAATTTTCCTAAAAATTTCAGATTTTTCTTTGCCTTTTTAGTATTTTTAATAAATCAAAAGTAGTTTTAGTAATTAATAAATAGTTATTAATTAATAATAAATAGAGAAAAAGTAGGAAAAATATATTTTTAGTTTTAAAATTACTTTTATATTATTTCAGAATTTTTAGAATTAAATTTTCATTTATCTAGCTTAATTTCATAATTAGTGTAATTTAAATATTATTAATTAGTAATTAAATAGTAATTAATTAATAGTAATGAATTAAATAGTGTAAAAATTATTTTTCTTTTTCTAAAAATTTTCTTTTATCGTTAGGATCGTAAAAATATAATTTTCATGTCCGTAGGATTAGCGTAGCTCAAATTTTACGTTTTATTTTGCGCACTCGCGTTTATTTTAATTTTAACTCGCGTTTTATTTAAATAACTTTTGCGTTTTTAATTTTAGGTTACATTTGTAAAAGTAGAAAAACCAAATTTAAATAAAGTGATAGCTTCTGTTTAAGCCGTTTGGCTTATTTTTCTGCTTACGTATAAGCAATTTCTGATTTTAAGTTTTTTAGATCACGTTTTAGGACAATTAGGTTTCGCGTTATTGTTAATATAGTGTGTTTAATCGTTCTCACTTATATTTCCGTAGCGTAATCATTCAAACTCACTTAAACCCCTTTCCTGTCCAAATTCACCCGATCACAAACCCGTTTTTATAACCATCACACCTCGTCGGGACATAACGACCCGGGGAAACACTATACTTCCACGGAGCATTGACTCTAGGCTATTTAACCTTGTTGACCATTCCCTGGTCAGTTTAGGTTGGCCGTTTGGAGCCAATCAAAATTTGGCGCCGCTGCCGGGGAGGTTGTGTGCGTTTTCTAAACGGTTTTTTTTGATTAGTGTCTTTGGAATTCGTTCCATTGTACATTTATGCATCCCTTGTTCATATTATCTTATTATTATCATATAAAAACAAAACCGTTCACGAAAACATTTTAAATCAAGTTTTCAACGAACACAAAAACACAAAAACATTTTCTTTCCTATTTGTACAAAATGTCTATCAAAAACCCAAAAATATTCACCTTTACCCTCTCACATCTTTGATTCTTCATCCCTACCCATCCCAAACCTTTTGATTCTTTCTATGTCTCATCCACACTTTTTGGTTTGCCAATGGTGTGGTAATCCTCATAATGGTGGCAATTGCCCCAGTTGTGGCATGGTAGAGTCAGGAAACGGGTCTGTCTATAACCAAAATCCCTATTCCTATCATGACACCACTGATTCATTCCACCAGCTACCACACCATCAGTCTTAGCAGTTTTACTGTCGTGAGTACTGTGGTGGTTCACACTACAGTTCTGATTGTCAATCGGGAAACACGCTTGTCTATGAGCAGTTTCCTGATAACAATTTAGACTTTAGCACACACGACTCACAGCCACATAAGTTTTACTGTTGTGATTACTGTGGAGGTCCACACTCTAGCACGAATTGTCAAACAAGGAATCAATTTCCTTGTGACAATTACGACTATTCGTTTTCAGACCCACCTCCACAGTACCAAATGATCCAAGCAACTCCTCATGATACTGAGCAAGACCTTTTACTAGAGGCTCTTGATATATTGAAAGAACTTAAGGAGGAGTTAGCTACTACATCGTTTCAATATTCTAGTGAGAAATCTATGGCAGAATTACTTGCTGAAGAACGAGATGCTAGAAACGAATTGAGCAAGGAAGAATTGCTAGTCTTAGAACAAGCAGCTAAGACACGTGCCATATTTCGCAATGTTACTCTTCTCGACGATGATGATGATGATGTTACCCTTGATATTTTTCAATTTTGTAAGGGTTCATCAGATTCATCATTTGTGATTCCTTCCTCGGAAAATCAGGGAGAAAAGACTATGATAGAATTACTAGCATAAGAACAAATGAAATTTATAAAACCCATGTCTGCTAGTCCTTCTCCACTCCCTCAGTCTGTTGTTATCACACCCGAGGTTCCCACTCACTCTTTGAACATGGGGGATGAGCATCTTGACACTATTCCTGCAAAGGAATCGGACGAATTCATAAAGTCTAGTGTTGAGATCCTTGTCCCAATCCCGAGAGAGTCACAGGGAACTTTGGATGATATGTGTGATATTCCTTCCCCCATTGAGTGTCCTAAAGATCAATTTGAGACTTTCTCAGATTTTAGCGATGATTGTACATCTTATGGAGACATCGAGTATGTTGAGGCGTCAGTTTCACATTCTGATGCTGATCATCTTCTTGAGGAGTTCGCCGATGAACTTACTCACATCAATCCACTTTCATTGGAAAGTGATGATGGTCTCCTTGATTTCCAAGCCGATCTGGGAGAAATTGAAAGTCTCCTATATCATGATCCGTCACTCACTTCTTATCCCAGCAGTCCAACAGAGAATAATATTTACTTTGTTCCCGAAACATTCAATACCACTCTCATCAATCCTCTATTTGAATTCGAATCTGAATTCACTTTGATTTCTGATAATCCACTCTTTGATATTCAGAAAGAGAATTGTGATGAGTCTATTTCGGAACATGAATTCACAGATTCAAATCTTGTGAATGATTCTCTTCATGAGGAGTTCTCCGGTGAACTCACTCATCATATCATGACTCCTCTGGAGTTTGATAGCCCGGGGGGGGGGGGGGGGAGATGCACTCAATCATGAGAATTTGCAAATTCCCACCCACCCTCCCGGGTTGTTTACGAGCTTAACCTTTGAAATCCAAATTCAGGCTAATGAGCCTGCTCTCGAGGAAGAATATCAAATCATGATTTACATCATGGTTTTCTTCCTTTTCTTCACCTATAAGGTGACTTCTTCTCTTCTTCACTCCTTCGGGAATGAAGACACTATTTTTGATCCCGGCATTTTCATGTATCATTATCTTGAGCCGGATACTTATCTCATCGGTGTGAAACTTTCACGTGCTTCAAATGTTTGTCCAAACATCTTGAATGAAAGTCCGATTGAGATTGTTTCTTCCACATCATGCTTCCCCAAGGACAAATGAATTTGGGGTCGAGTCAAGCTAGCGACTCGGTAAACAAAAACAGTAGCATGCTTATAGGGTTTTCACCCTAAGTGTGGGGGAGTCCCCCATGCTATGGTTACAAATGAAGTGAAAAAAAAACAAAATGGTGTTTTCCACGCTTAGCTTGCAATGTTACCCTTTTACGTTCATAATGTCGGCATAATAGCCGGGACTTTGAATATTGAGGACAATATTCATTTTAAGTGTGTGTGTGGGGGGGGGGGGGGGTATTTCGCTATTCTAGCGAATTTTATCACATTTTACTAAATAATACCCCCGTTTTGGCCAAAATTTCAAAAATTTCAAAATTTTTTCACTAAAGTTCAAAATTTTTGTGGTTATCAGTCCGCCTTGTCTAAACGACAAAAGGGATTGGCTAGTCCAGGAGCAAACGGCTCTTGGTAAAGACATCTCAAATCCGTTTATGGCTTGCAATTTGCCTAAAATTGTATGGTACCTCAACTCGCCATATCCCATAAAGCGAATGAGTTGGCTAGCCCACAAGATTATGGCTTGTGGTAAAGGCAGTGGAAAATCCATAATTGGTAATCAGCTCACTAAGATGTTGACTATTCCATCAAGAGCTGGCTAGTCCAGAAGCAAACGGCTTTTGGTAAAGACTAATCAAATCCGTTGACAGTTGGTGGTTTGCTCAAAATCACACGGTTATCAGGTGTGCCACAGTTCTTACACCTGGCTACTCCAGAAGTGATGGCTTTTGGTAAAGAGTTTTTCAAATCCATCATGTTTTCAAAACAGTTTATTGCTAGGGACTAGCAATATTTTAGTGTGGGGGATTGATGAGTGCTCAAACACTCATCATTTTTGGTCAAATCTGAACTGCAAAACTTACAAAAACACTAAAAAATGCATCAAAATACTAAAAATATTTCAAAATTGTGTTTTATATGTTTTAGATGCAAAATGAGTAAAAACAGATGAAAAACGTACAAAGTTTGCAAAATTGGCAGTTTCAGTCCCTCAAGTTTCAAAAATTGGCAAAAATAGTCTCTGAGCACATATTTTAAAAGAAAAGTCACCAAAGGTCCTTTTGAAATCACAAGTTGTCATATTTAGTCCTTTGGTGAAAAATTGGAAATGTTTTGGAAATTTACAGTTTGGTCCCTGGAGTTTCAGTAATTGTCAAATTTGGTCCCCGGAAATCTCATTTTTGGAAATTTCACTTTATGGTCCTTGGGATATTGATATATGGCAAGTTTTACCCTTGTGACTACTTTGGGAATAATACAATTTCAGTCCCTCATATTTTTAAATCTACAAAAATTGGTCCTTGTGAAATTTCATTCAAACCAAACGGACACACTAATATTACTACACTCCATTTAATCCAAATCAAACCCATAACACAAACTAATCCTACCCAATCCACCCCTACCAAGCCCATCCAGCCCACCATCTATCCCAAAGCCCAATCCAACAAACCAAAACCCTTTCCCCCGTTTTTATAATATTACCCCATCTTTGACCCCCTTTGACTCCACCTCACCCCCTACCTCCCTACTCCCTGCCATAACCAAACATCATCATCACCCTTCCAACCCCCTCCTCTGCAACACTCCACCCCTACAAACCCTACTCTTCTCACTTTCCACCACTACCCTCCAATTCTTGCTCCCTGCCAACAAGCTATCTGCCAAAGTTGCAATACCACTTTTTCCCGCCTAAATTGATCGAACGGCTTGGAGCATGCCAGACTCATCCAAAGGCTGTGGTGAAAGCAGAAGAAACAAGACAAAGATAGAAGGAACCCTAATTTCTATTGGAGTATAAATAAAAAACTATGTAAGCCTTTCTAAGGCAGTAGTTGTTAGTTAGTAGTAGTAGTGTAGGTTTTAGAATAGTTTTAGTTCTCAGCTTATTTAAATTCTGCTTTGTTTCAAATTTGTATTTTTATTTTTCTGGTTTAATGCAAATTCAACTTTCTTTAATCTTACTATCTAAATTTACAAGTTTTTATTGAATGTGCTTGAAATTCAAGTTTAACATTTCCAGCTTATTCTACTGTTTATGTAAGCTCAAACAAGCTCATAAAGCTTGTTGTGAGCTTTTGCTCACTTGTCAACTGATTTCAGAGTTCACCTTTTAAGTTTTCAGAAATTTCACAAAATACAAAAAAATAGCATAGCATAAATTGTAGGCTTGTTTTTAGTGCTTGTTTTTTATCTGAAAATGTTTCAAATGATATATTATATTTAGTTAATGTACTTTTGTTGAACATCCAAGCTCAGTTTAGTGCAATTCAGTTTTAAGCTCAGAACACCCTAGTTGAGGGTGTGTTTGGATTATCTAGCTGAGCTGAATCCCTGTTGTTAACTTGGTATCCCACTAGTTCATTCATGCTTTTTAGGTATCAATTAGGTCAGTCAAGGCATTAGATTGGTAGATTTCTAGTAAAAAGTCAAATTCCCTTTTAAACAATTTAGTTGCTGCAACTGTTAGGATTTAGGAAGGCATAATCTTGTCCTTAGTGGTATAATCAGTTAATTTAGCTTATTTTAATCTCCTTTTAGTTTGTTATTGCATCTAAAACCAATTTGAGTCAGCTTAAATTCATTTTAGTCAAAATTAGTGAAAAATGCAAAAGTCAAAACTTGCATACATATGAGTGGGACAGAATTCAAATGGGGATAAAGGGTTGAATATTGGTTGTAATTGAATGGAATTTGTTGTTCTGTGATGTTTGGGAGCCCATTTATCATTTTCAGAAAAAAAATCGCATTTTGAATCCCATTTGATCCCTTGAAATCAAGCCTAAAGTACCCCATTTAAACTCTTGACTGCCCTGCACCAGTAGCCCCCTTTTGACATGTTTTCCAAATAACCACAACTTGGTCAATATTTGACCTTTGAGCTTGAATCCTAGTGTTTTGGAATCCCTGCTAGGTTAACTTGTTAGGTGCTAATAGTGTTTGGCCTGAATTGCTTGTTAGGTAGCTTACTTTTGAGCCTTCTTTTGGCTTATTTTACTTATTTGCTACTGCTACTTGTTTTTCATAGTTTGAATTTGTTGATCTTTTGTTGGCTTCTTTTTTATTGTTTCCTACTATTGTTAGTTTTTCTTGTTGTTAGTTTGTTTAAGCTTGTTAGTGGCCTGCAAAAGCCCTTTTGGCCTGCTCTTAATTACCCCCAGCCAACTGCTCATGCTGATTGCATCAGTATTCATTGAGCTTGTTTGATAGTTGCTATCTGTTTGATTATAGCTATTTAAGTAGTGATAAAATGGTGTTTGCAAGTGTGTAAGACTGTGTTTTCTTGCTTGTAACCTTGTTCTAGCTTGTATGCACTTTTTGCTAAGCTTATTAGTCCCCTGCACCCAGAAATTGATCCACACTCACAAGCCATTTGTGAGTTCATCTGTGAAACCCAGGGCTTGAGCTTAGGCTCTTTGGATAGCCCACCAGCTCCACTTGTTTGTTCCATGCTTACTTTTGGACATTCAGCTTATTCATTAAGCTGATTTTGCTCTCAAAAAGCCTTTTGGACCTGTTGCTGCTAAACATACTCAGTCACATCTGAGCTTGTTGAATTTTTATTTCTTTTCAATCCTGCTTGTTTAATTGAGTTTGTTTTTAGTTGTTTAGGTTAGATAAGGTTGCTTATGTTAATGTGTGGTTGATTCCTTGCTGGTTTACTTGTTGCTCAAAAGCTCACTTGAATCCTTAATACTCAACTGTTAGATAATTAATCTTGTATAAGTTTGTTTGAGTTTGGTTGCCTGTTAGTTTTAAGCTTATTAGGTTAGGTTGAGATTAGCTTTAGCTTACTGCACCCTAGGAATGGATTTTGGCTTATGGCTTTTTGAAGCTCACAACTTGCTCTATACTTAAGCTCACAACTTGCTCTATACTTAAGCTCACCCTATGATTCTTGGCCCTTTTGAATGCTTACCACCCCAGCTTCATTGATCAAGTTTCACTTTGGACTTTGGATCACCCAGGTGGGCCCCACAGAGGGCTGCAAGTGCCCTCTCAGGCCTGTTTGGATTCAACTTTTGGTTAAGTGCTTAATTTCTTGTTTTTGCTTAATCTGTGAGTTTCTTAGGTTGTTTTGAGTTGTTTTAAGCTCAATTAAGTTACTTGATCTGTCTTTGAGCCTTTAGTTATTTTTCTCGCAAAGTGCTTATTAATAAGTGCTTATTTCCTAGTGCTTTTTACCCATTCTTCTTATTTTAGCTTCTTTTTCAGTTGATTTTATTTTTCTTAAGTTCCTAATTGCATTTTAGAATTTTCCTAAAAATTTCAGATTTTCTTTGCCTTTTTAGTATTTTTAATAAATCAAAAGTAGTTTTAGTAATTAATAAATAGTTATTAATTAATAATAAATAGAGAAAAAGTAGGAAAAATATATTTTTAGTTTTAAAATTACTTTTATATTATTTCAGAATTTTTAGAATTAAATTTTCATTTTTCTAGCTTAATTTCATAATTAGTGTAATTTAAATATTATTAATTAGTAATTAAATAGTAATTAATTAATAGTAATTAATTAAATAGTGTAAAAATTATTTTTCTTTTTCTAAAAATTTTCTTTTATCGTTAGGATTGTAAAAATATAATTTTCATGTCTGTAGGATTAGCGTAGCTCAAATTTTACATAAATTTTGCGTTTTATTTAAATAAATTTTAATTTTAATTTTAACTCGCGTTTTATTTAAATAAATTTTGCGTTTTTAATTTTAGGTTACGTTTGTAAAAGTAGAAAAACCAAATTTAAATAAAGTGATAGTTTCTATTTAAGCCGTTTGGCTTATTTTTCTGCTTACGTATAAGCAATTTCTGATTTTAAGTTTTTTAGATCACGTTTTAGGACAATTAGGTTTCGCGTTATTGTTAATATAGTGTGTTTAATCGTTCTCACTTATATTTCCGTAGCGTAATCATTCAAACTCACTTAAACCCCTTTCCTGTCCAAATTCACCCGATCACAAACCCGTTTTTATAACCATCACACCTCGTCGGGACATAACGACCCGGGGAAACACTATACTTCCACGGAGCATTGACTCTAGGCTATTTAACCTTGTTGACCATTCCCTGGTCAGTTTAGGTTGACCGTTTGGAGCTAATCAGGTACCCTTCTACGTTTCAATGGACAAAAGACCATCCAATAGAACATGTTATTTGTGAACCTTCAAAGCCAGTTCAGACAAGGAGACAACTTGCCACCGATCTCGAATTGTGCATTTACATTTGCTCAATCAGCCTCAAAGAACCAAAGAACATTCGAGAAGCAATGGCAGAAAACCCTTGGATTGAAGCGATGCAGGAGGAATTTCTTCAATACCTGTTACATGATAGTTGGGAACTTGTTGAACGACCACTTGATAAACGTGTTCTTGATCTCAAGTGGTTGTGGAAGAACAAACTGGTTGAGGAAATGACTGTAATTCGTAACAAAGCTCGTCTCGTGGCTAAAGGTTATCCACAAGAAGAAGGGATAGATTTCGAGGAATCATTCGCGCCTGTAGCTAGACTTGAAGCAGTCCGGATTTTCTTAGCCTATGCAGCTCACAAAAACATCACAGTCTATCAGATGGATATTAAGACTGCTTTCTTGAATGGAACTCTGAAAGAAGAAGTGTATGTGAGTCAGCCAGAGGGATTCATCGACAAAGATCATCCAGACTACGTCTACAAGCTTAAGAAAGCAATTTATGGTTTAAAACAAGCTCCAAGAGCGTGGTATGACGAACTATCATCTTTCTTGCTCAAAAACAATTTCACAAAAGGAACGGTTGATGACACCTTGTTTATCAAAAAATTCAAAGATGACATTTTGATCGTTCAAATTTACGTGGACGACATTATTTTTGGATCAACCAATCCTAACCATTCAAAACATTTTGAAAATCTCATAAAAAGCAAATTTGAAATGTCCATGATGGGGAAACTAAAATTCTTTCTTGGTTTACAAATACATCAACCCCCTCGTGGTATTTTTATTAATCAAGCTAAATATACAATAGAGATTTTGAAAAAACATGGAATGGAAAATTGTGATTCTGTTGGTACACCAATGGTCACTTCACCAAAAATAGGTGCTGATTTGTTTGGGAAACCCATCGATCCGAAAAAATATCGGAGTATGATCGGTTCTCTTGATGAGGCGAAAAATGAACCACTTTTAGGGGGTCATTTAAGCCCGAATTCGAATTTATTTGATCAAATATTGCCCTAAATCGTTCCTTTTGTGATTTTAGGTACTTTGGGAGAGAAATCTGGAAAGGAAGCAATTCGGACGTTTTTGGAGCATAAAAATGAAGAAAACGCCAAAGTCTTAATTTTCCATGCTGGGAACAGTAGGTGACGGCGTCAAGAGCAAAACCTTGACAGCGTCAAGAGCAAATTTCATGAATTTCCATGACGACCCAGAACAGATTTGACGGCGTCACGTAGGAAGGGCGTCAAGAGTAAAAGAGTCATGACGGTCTGGAAGTATTTAAGTCTTGACGGCGTCAGAAGTGGATCTAGGCAATCCGAGGAGAGTTTTGGCGGCGAGGTGACGGCGTCACATTGTTTGTCTTGACGCCGTCATACCTATTTTTCTATATATAGTTTTCTAATTTTCACACAAAAAAGAGAAGTTTTTGAGAGAAACCCTAAGTACGATTTTGGTGTAACTTTACAGGTTTTCCAAGGGTTCCAACCCCTTGATACCTTGCATGATTAATCAAGATAAGTGTTCTTCTAATTCAATCAATATGTTTATGTGTTGGTTGTCTATATCTTCTTCTTGTATTAATTCCATCATGCTAGGCTAGATCTATCTTGTGTTTGCTTAGATATAATGAAACCCAGATATTGATTATGTGTTGATTACTTGTTTATTCTTGTCTTGGATGAATGATTTATATGTTAGGCTTAAGAAAACTGGCAGATCTCCACTTGGTAACATGCTTGAACGTCTTAAGAAACATGAACCGAGGCGCACTAGGTCTTTATTGGTTGTATTTAATGCATGAGCCACTGTTTACAATCCCTATAGTTGTGTTGGGCATGGTGTAGGAGGAGATAAGAGCTTATAGAATTGGGGAGTTATGTGTGCCACCCCATGAATGGTATTAAGGAATACGATCCGTCATCCATGCAATTATAACAAGTAATTAACGTGTAAAAGATGTCTAGGGAGTAGTGAAATCTAAGTAAACACATTTTCTCCAATTACTGCTCACAACTTTAGTATAAATTAGTTTATTTTCTTTTCTAGTATTTTATTTTGATTGCATCTTAGTATTGGGTTAGTTGAATAGCAACTAATTCCGCCCAAATCCTTCAAACCCCGATATTTTAATTGCTTTCTAAAAAAAAAATATAAAAATACAAAAATAATCATCCCTCACCTTTAGAACTAGTATTTAGGCTTTCTAATCCTAGCGACACTATTCCTAAGCTGAACGATCAATCCCTCGGTACTTGTCACTATACTATACTACAACGATCAGGTACACTGCCTGGTGGGGGTTGTAAGCTTCTCGAGATCCCTCGAGAGGTAAAGCCTGTTGCGATTCCCACGCATCAAGTTTTTGGCGCCGCAGCCTGGGGAATAGTTATTGTCTAGGTTAGAATTTCTTTTTATTAGGTCTACTTGCTAGATTCCTTTCTAGTAAGATTTTATTTTTATTTTTAGTTTTCTTTAGTCTATCTTATTTCTTTGTGCCTTTGTTCGGAACCACCCGACACCATGGACAACGGGAACATCTTTGAACCCGTCATCGCACCACAACAAAACCCACCACTAGAACCCCTTAGGCCCCGAACCTTAGGAGAGTATTCCCGACCTAGCCACCAAGGCTACCGAAACACCATTGAGCTCACCGGAGCCAAAGTGACCCCCTTGCGATCCGACACCATCCGGTTGGTGCAAAGCGGATGTGCATTCCATGGACTTCGTTCCGAAGATCCAAACCAACATCTTAAGGACTTTCTCAAAATCGTAGATTCCATAGACCTAGGTGTTGAAACTAGAGAGACTACCCGTTTACGCCTATTCCAATTCTCTCTACGAGATCAAGCTAGTCAATGGCTTGAGCGTTTACCCACGGGATCCATCACCACATGGGATGATCTCACCACTCGTTTCCTTGCTCAATTTTTCCCACCGGGGAGAACTACTAAGCTTAGAAATGACATCTTGATGTTCCAACAACGTCAAAATGAATCTCTTTATGAAGCATGGACTCGTTTCAAGGACTTACTCCAAAAAGTCCCTCATCATGGCATAGATCTTTGGCTCCAGGTCCAAATTTTTTATGACCATATCGACATCTCCACGAAGCGAGCCATTGACCAATCGGCCGGTGGTAAGCTACGTGATCTAAGTGCGGAACAGTCATGGGAACTCATAGAAGATCTTGCTCTCTATGACAACGAAAGTTGGAACGATCCCCGTGACTTGAACAAAACGGTCAAGGCAATATCTTTGCCTTCGAACAATTCTAGCACTCCCGACCGTAGCATCATGGAACTTGAGGACCAAGTCAAGTTTCTCATGAAATCTTACGATGCTCCTAAGCCTTCAAGCCAAGTGAACAAAATCACTTCTTCATGCGAATTATGTAGTGGTCCCCACGACACTCGTGATTGTGTGGAACTCCCCGGAACAGCTTTTGTGGACTACGCATCCACGCGTACCGACGAAGCGGGAGATAAGTGGTACACTTTCAAGCCCGAGCCAAACACATACGGTGATTCATACAACCCCTCATGGAAAAATCACCCAAACCTTAGGTGAAAACAAAATCAACCCAATTCCTCCAATCCACCTAACCGTTACCAACCAACCGGTCCACCATCCAACCGTACTTTCAACAACAATCTTTCTAATAACTATGGTAGTACCAACAATCTTGAAGGATTGATGTCAAAGTTTATGGCATCTCAAGAAGCTCGCATATCTAAGTTTGAAGCCGATTTCAAACACAAGCAAAGCGAGATGACCACTAGAATTGACGCATTGTTGAAAGTTCTCAATGACCGAGAAATGGGAGCACTCCCAAGCGACACAATAAAGAATCCGAAACTAAATGTTAATTCCATATCTTCAATTTCGTCACCCACTTCGTGTCCACAATATTACTCGGTTAAATCAACGAGCACGTGTTTCAAACAAAACCAAGTTCTTCAAAAAGACCAATCAAATAAAACACCCCATTTAGAGCCGGTCAAAAGTATAGTTGAAACACCTCCTACGCAAGACCTTGACGATGAATTCAAGGAACTTCACCTTGAACGCCCCGTCATTGATGTCTTAGCGCGTGCTCCTTACTATAGTGCCCTCCTAGAAAAATATGAGAAGTTTAAACTAGGTAAAAATGGGACCGCCTTCGTTCAAAACAAGTTGCCTAAAAAGCTTGATGATCCGGGTATATTTGTTTTGCCTTGTAAGATAGGAAGATCCGAAGCTTTCGACACACTAGCCGATTTAGGGTCAAGCCACAACTTGATTCCCTTATCCTTATTCACCGCTCTTAAGCTAGGAAAGTTAAAGGAAACGGAGGTATTGATAGGGCTAGCGGATGGGAGTATTGCCCACCCGGTTGGAATGATTAAGGATGTAGTTGTTCACGTAGGAAAGTTAACTATACTAGCGGATTTTCACGTCCTAGACATGGTTAGTGACACTACATGCCCATTATTGGTAGGAAGAGGATTTTTAGCAACCGCTAGCGCCATGATAGATTGTAAGGAGTCTAATATAGCGGTAGGTGAAGGAGATACTTGGTCGGTGTACGATGTAAAGAAGCATAGTTATGATTGTGATGATGAACCGACACCGCATTGGGTAGAGATGAATAGGAGACCATCTAGATACGGACCTTGGATAGAAAGGAACTTCATAGGACCTCAATGCCCATTTTATCTAGAGAAAGATTTCGTAGAAAAGACACATTCGGTAGAACAACTCATAGCTAGAGATGAAGAGCTAGATCCATTTGAAGACCCCTTAGTCTTTAGGAAGATGATTGAGTTCTTGAGCGTAATGCCTATTAATATAGAGATGAATAATTGGAAAAGAGAGGGAGACAAGTGTAAATGGAGGTGGGACAAGCCACCTAAAGAAGGTGATGGAACATGGCATATGAAGATGACTTTGTATGATCTGGATGGAGAAAAGTTTGAAAGGTCATACCACACTAAGGAAACCGATAGGAAGTTGAAACCTAAGTTTGATCCCAAAGATGTCCTCAATGAGGAACTCACCCGAATCACGTAGTAACCCATGACCTTGAGTCTAGCTACAAGACTCGTAAATAAAGAAAAGCGCTTCTTGGGAGGCAACCCATGTTTTGTGTGATTTTATTTGTTTGATTGTTATTTGCTTTCGTATGCATGTTTTGTTTTTATTGTTGGTTGATCATGTTTCTAAACTAAATAGTGGAAATACTTTACTTTGTTGTTTTGGCCTAGTCTTAACTCCACCTAAAAGTATTTTTGCAAAAGATAAGTGTAAGGGGAAATCCTAAATATGTTTTTAAGAAAAAAACCGATCATGATTCTCCACAATATTAAATGAACATGTGTATTCGTATTTGTTAGAGTCAAATGCTTGTATTGAGTCATAATGAAGTTTTGCAGGATTTTCCAGGAAGTAGAACCAAGTTTTTCCAGAAATTTTTCAGAAACTTAACATAAGAATTTCTGCAGGTCAATTATGACGGCGTCAGGGGTTTACTCTTGACGGCGTCAGGAGTTAAAATCTGGAAATTTTACCGGTTTTATTTTTCTAATGGAGTCTTATGGTTTTTGTGAATTATTAAGTTTTATAATCTCCAGGGAATCTGCAAACTTCATTCCACAAGCATTATATCTTATCTTATTTTCTAGGGTTTAGTAACTTATATAGAATGCCGCCGATTTTACGCGAGGTTGTCTTGTCTATTTTGTCAGATTTTACAGGTTATGTATGACAAGAAGATGATTTATATTCTGGAAGGGAAGCTTTGATTGTTCGTTTTCTTGGAGGAAGATTTAACCTAGCCACCCTATTATCCATACCGAGCGAATCAGGGGAGCATTTGATTTCATTCTCTTTACTTTTTCACTTTTACATTCTTTACTTGAACATTAGGGACAATGTTCATCTTAAGTGTAAGGGGAGGGTAAAAAGATGATACCTTACATATGCACTTTCGCTTGAGTTTGTTTTGTTTGATGGTAGATGTGTAATAAAACTATGAGAAATACTTGTTAGTGCAATTTTAGCGCCAAATTTAAATTTTTTTACAACATTTAGGAGTGAAACTTTAGCCATAGCAAGCGTCTCATGGATAGGAGATTGTATGACTAGCACATAACCGTATATTCAGAAAAATTTTCCACCCAAATATGTGAGGTTCGCCTTTAGATTTGATAGGAAAAGCATTCATTATTAGTGCTTATGAGTGTACCGGTAGCATTTAGATTCTAGAACTTGCGTTAGTGATGCATCCTGAGACCGCTAGTGAGACTACATTCGTGTAGTAGGATTTACTACATGATAAGAGGCATTAGGATCACCCTTGTGTTAAACCCGTATTATAATTACTTGACCATTTAAGTCATATTACTTGGCTAGTTAAGTCAACTAATTTTTACCACACCCTTAGCGTTGTACTCATTTTTAGTACACGAAACCCCTAGTACACCCCTCCGAGCCTATCTTTTCGTTTCTAACTTTAAGCATTTTACTTAAAGGAAGAATTTGTTACACCCCACTTAAATGTACAACCAAATCGCCTTAGCCTTCCGTGTATGGGCTCATTTTTAGTGCATTATTGTTATTTGTTAAACCCTAAGGTAACTTACTAATTGATTACATGGTTGCTAAGTCGAGTCATATCCTTGTACATATTGTTTTGGGACGATTGGGACTCATGGGTAAGTACTTATTTTATGGAGTAATGGGGAAGAACATCATTTATTACCCCCATATGTACGATAATCTTAAAAGTGCTCCAAGTGTTTTGATTTTCTTAATTCGAGTCATTAGATTAGTTAAATGTAAAGTATGTAAAGATTCAAGTGTAAGGGAAATGTTCATTCCCTATGATGTATTATTTTGGATGGTAGGGTAAGAGTGTATGAAAAAAAAAAAAATAGAAAAAAAAAAAAAAAAAAAACATACGGACTACCATCCCGTTTCCTTCTATGTTTATTTTATGTTTTTGTTATTTTTCATTTATTAGCTTAAGTCGAGTCTAGTCTTGGCTTAGCAACGCCACATTGTACATGTAATTGACTAAGATTGTTAACTCGCCACCAGTAAAACTTCCTTTATCCAACAAGACCGTGTATTTCATATCCCTACACCTAACGTTACAACCCTTTAAAAGACTTCTTTGATAGTTTATCCTAGGTGCTTACGCCATGTGGTGGAGGTTTGATCCTTTCCCAAGCCTATGATAATCTATTTTGCTATGACAGGTAGTGAGAGATATCTTCCGTTTCCATATTGTAATTTATACTTTATTACACCCGAGAGATGTGAGTATCTAAACACTATTTGTGAGGTGCTTGTGTATGACCTCCGTGCTTGTCTATTGGTCTTTAGTGGAACGATTATTTGTTGTAATTACTTTTATGTTAGTGTTAAATGACCCCTAACTTGTCTTTTGAGTAGAATAAAAGCGCATTTGCTTGAGGACAAGCAAATCTCAAGTGTAAGGGTATATGATGAGGCGAAAAATGAACCACTTTTAGGGGGTCATTTAAGCCCGAATTCGAATTTATTTGATCAAATATTGCCCTAAATCGTTCCTTTTGTGATTTTAGGTACTTTGGGAGAGAAATCTGTAAAAGGAAGCAATTCGGACGTTTTTGGAGCATAAAAGTGAAGAAAATGCCAAAGTCTTAATTTTCCATGCTGGGAATAGTAGGTGACGGCGTCAAGAGCAAAACCTTGACGGTGTCAAGGGCAAATTTCATGAATTTCCATGACGACCCAAAACAGATTTGACGGCGTCACGTAGGAAGGGCGTCAAGAGTAAAAGAGTCATGACGGCCTGGAAGTATTTAAGTCTTGACGGCGTCAGAAGTGGATCTAGGCAGTCCGAGGAGAGTTTTGGCGGCGAGGTGACGGCGTCACATTGTTTGTCTTGACGCCGTCATACCTATTTTTCTATATATAGTTTTCTAATTTTCACACAAAAAAGAGAAGTTTTGGGAGAAACCCTAAGTACGATTTTGGTGTAACTTTACAGGTTTTTCAAGGGTTCCAACCCCTTGATACCTTGCATGATTAATCAAGATAAGTGTTCTTCTAATTCAATCAATATGTCTATGTGTTGGTTGTCTATATCTTGTTCTTGTCTTAATTCCATCATGCTAGGCTAGATCTATCTTGTGTTTGCTTAGATCTAATGAAACCTAGATATTGATTATGTGTTGATTACTTGTTTATTCTTGTCTTGGATGAATGATTTATATGTTAGGCTTAAGAAAATTGGAAGATCTCCACTTGGTAACATGCTTGAACGTCTTAAGAAACATGAACCGAGGCGCACTAGGTCTTTATTGGTTGTATTTAATGCATGAGCCACTGTTTACAATCCCTATAGTTGTGCTGGGCATGGTGTAGGAGGAGATAAGAGCTCATAGAATTGGGGAGTTATGTGTGCCACCCCATGAATGGTATTAAGGAATACGATCCGTCATCCATGCAATTATAACAAGTAATTAACGTGTAGAAGATGTCTAGGGAGTAGTGAAATCTAAGTAAACACATTTTCTCCAATTACTGCTCACAACTTTAGTATAAATTAGTTTATTTTCTTTTCTAGTATTTTATTTTGATTGCATCTTAGTATTGGGTTAGTTGAATAGCAACTAATTCCGCCCAAATCCTTCAAACCCCGATATTTTAATTGCTTTCTAAAAAAAATATATAAAAATACAAAAATAATCATCCCTCACCTTTAGAACTAGTATTTAGGCTTTCTAATCCTAGCGACACTATTCCTAAGCTGAACGATCAATCCCCCGGTACTTGTCACTATACTATACTACAACGATCAGGTACACTGCCTGGTGGGGGTTGTAAGCTTCTCGAGATCCCTCGAGAGGTAAAGCCTGTTGCGATTCCCACGCATCATCTCTCATGTACCTAACTGCTAGTAGACCCGATATTCAATTTGCTGTTTGTTTGTTAGCACGGTTTCAGGCAAAGCCTACCGAACTTCACCTCAAAGAGGTTAAACGGATCTTTTGGTACCTATGAAGCACCATTAACATGGGACTTTGGTATCCGAAGGATTCGGGGTTTAATCTAACAGCATTTTCAGATGCAGACCATGCTGGTGATCAAGTTACAGCAAAGAGTACATCAGGTGGAGCACAATTTTTGGGTGAAAAGCTAGTAAGCTGGTCGTCAAAGAAACAGGATTGTACTGCGCTATCAACCGCCGAAGCCGAGTATGTGTCTCTATCTGTGTGTTGTGCCCAAATTCTTTGGATGCGGACACAGCTCACAGATTATGGCATTACTTTTGCCAGAATACCTATGTATTGTGACTCAAAAAGTGCCATAGCCATCTCGTGCAATCCCGTACATCACTCTAAGATGAAGCATATCAAAGTCCGCTACCATTTCATCAAAGAACACGTGGAAGAGGGTACTGTTGAATTATTTTTCGTTAAGACTGATTACCAACTCGCCGATCTATTTACTAAAGCCCTTCCAAAAGAACGGTTTGACTATTTAGTTCGACGAATTGGCATGCGAAGCCTAACTCCTGAGGAGCTAGAACGTCTTCTCGAATCTTCTTGAAAAAGTTTTCAAAATTGCTTCGCTGTAAATATTTTTGAAAAAACAAAATACAAAATTTGAAAAACCAACAAAAACAAAATACAAAAATATAAAATTTTCAAAAAATACAAATACAATATAAAATCAAAAAAATACAAAAATATTATTCTCACGACATGTCTCTCGTATAAATCAATATTCTGTACGTCTCTAGAAATGTCATTCAACAATGATACGGACATGTACAGATGCTTGAACGGGAGTTCTTTTAAATGTTTTTCTAAAACATGTCGTTTCTCAAAAGTTTCTTCACTATGGCTTTCGTATACTTCAGTACGAAACCTGTACTTAAATGATGACTTCTGATTATTTTCAAATCAAGGACTCGTACATTCAATGACGAAATCTTTTTCAAAAAGTTCGAGTCTAAACAAACGAAAAAGATTTCAAGCATAAACTCGTTTTCAAACAAAATTCTTCAGCACTTTTTCAAGATTGTTCCAAAGATTTCTCAAAATCTCTCAAAATTAGTGCTCAAGATAACTCCCTCAAAACCCTTCATTAATTTTAAATATGCTATCATTAAGGGGGAGTACAAATACAAAAATGTTCCAAATTCATGCTGAATCTGTCTTTCTCTCCAAAAGCTTTTTCTTAATCAGTTGATATAAAAAATATCACGATATGCTATTTTTGAGGGGGAGAAGACATGATTAAAATGTGATCAAAGATGTTTAAAGTTTGTGACTGAATCTCAGAAGAGCTCGACTCAGAAAGTACCAATGAATTGACGAATCTTAAAATGTCAGTAATCGAAAAGACTTGTCCTGGACGGGTAATAATTTCAAGCTAGTCTAACTAGTGATGTAAACGTGTCTCGAATAGGACTTGTCTGAGTAGAATGTACCATATCGAGAGACTTTCTTTGGACTTGACCAGGACGGGTAATAATTTCAAGCTAGTCTAACTGAAAGTGGATCAATTCAAAAGTGCAAACTCCTCCCGCATGTGCAAATTTCTAAAAAATTCATGAGCACATGTGAAGGGAGAGTCCTTCAAAAGGAAATCAAAACTCTCAAAGTGTTAACAAAATATGTTTCATGATCATAAACACTTTGAGAAGAGTTTCAAATATTTGGTTTCATGGCAATTATAGGATAGTCATGGAGTTATAAGGTGACTAAGGTTAGGAAAAACCGTCCTATGATCCGCCAGAGCCAGAGGGATCTACCCAAGGACAAATCCAATAGATTCGAATTAGAAGTCCTTAGGTATGATTGATAAAAGGAGAAAATGAGAAAGGAGAAAGAAGGGGTTGAAGAATTAAAAAGAAAAGCTATGAAAAAGGGTGAAAAGAAATAGCCCTCCATATGTTCAACCTTAGGGCAGACACCGGGTTCAATTCGTATGCTACTGGTCGTTACTAAGGTGACACCGGTATTGAAGATAAAGACGTCATGGACCTAGTGACGCACTGCACTTAACCTTCTTAACCACTCAAGTTCTCTTAAAAGGTACTTGTTTCATTCTCACGGGGAACCGGTGTAATCTATCGACCTGTCTCTTAGAGATGGTTGATATTGAAGTAGGAGACCTCTCCCTAATCTCCGCATAGGAAACCAAATGTGCACTTATCGAGTCTAGAGCCCCGAGATTCATCAAAAGATCTCATAGGAACACATGATATTACTACACTGGTTGTTCAACATTAAGGACGCCAGATGTAAACTTTAGAGTCCTACGCAGATCCTAGCAATCTGCCAGAACATTTATGAGAGGATTCACTTTAGTGATTCTCAATGATTGAATGGAAATTCCTGCCAGGGTCAGCATCAAACAGCCCTGCCAGCAGGTCACTTTGGTAATTCTTTATGGATTACGCTTAGTGTTCGCGGTGGTTTCAAACGGTCTACAGTCGTGGAGTGATCCCCAGTGACTCACCCAGTCATTGAGCTACTAAGTAGGTCTTGTAAGCTCTCTCGAGAGTATCTGACATGGGAACGGCCTTGGTAAGGGTTAGAAGGAGTCTTCACACTATGCTGTTGTCGATCTCTAATTCGAACCTGTAAGTACCGGTTGATTTATTGCTAACTGTTTTCATGCAGCTATACATCATCTCCATGGCGAAGGATTCCACATGCTCATACATACATCTGGAAGTTAAAGAAAGCTCCCTCAAAGATCTATACAACACAAAGTTCAAAGAAAGATTCTACGCCAAAAAGAAGAATCTACAAAGTATAAAGACTAAAGATCAAAGTGAAAGAAAAGGAACTACGTGCATATGAATATAAAAGTCCAAAGATGTATGAGCATGTTGGAATGGCAAACAACCACCATAGACGCAGAAGTGACGAAAGGGAGATAACTCCACATCACAAAGGAACAAAGAACGATGAAAAATCAGTTATCAAAGATCACAAAGCATGAAGGAACAAAGACTAAAGACTATTCTACAACGACACACAAAGTTCAAGACAAAGAACACGGAAGACCTAATCACGTGGAGCATCATTCGAATGACCACCCCTTAGGGGGAGATTGTTAGCATTAAAAATATGTATTGAGAAGTGATGGTCATTCTCATATTGTAACTTTGTGTCGTTTGTTAAGATTAGTAATAGTTTAGTCATTGGGCTTTGGACTTGGAAAGCTAATATGTTATGTGCTATGTTTCATAAGCCTTGTTATCTAATCATATAACCAAGTCCAAGCCCAAACCCATGGAAAGCCTTTTAAGGCATCTCTTGTATCTAACTATTTAAACACCTCAAAGGCTCATTTGAGGTATGTGCTTGTGTGTGTATTGTGTGTGTTTCTCTTAATAAAAGCTCTCTTATTTCATCTCTTATTCTCTCATATATAACGCCACATTCATAACATCAAGTCACCATCTTTACTTCATTTACATGCTATATTGTTATTAAAGTTGATATATCTAAGGTCCTACAATATACAAGTCTGACGACGTCAGGTTTTAGCCTCTGACGCCGTCAGGTCGCCGTGTCTTAGGGTTTTGTATCGCCCAAGAGATCTCTAATGTCGTCCCGTTATAAATGTTCTAGGCCGTCTCGTGTTAAGTTAAAGAGAGACGGCCTTGCTCCAAATACACCTGACGCCGTTAGGTGTTATCTTGACAAATTCTTCTAGGGCGTCTAGTGTAAAAATTCATGGCTTCTCATCATAAGGTGATGGTGTCAGCTCTAAAGCATGACGCCTTTAGGTGTAAAAAGCTGACTTTCTTGACTTTTCTTGGTTTCTTCATTCTTGAGCATAAAAACGTCCGAAAAGCTTCAATATGCTACATTTTCCAGAATTCATGTCCCAAGTACCTAAAATGACAAAAGAAACAATTTGAGATAATATTTGACCATAAAAACACGATTTAGGGCTTAAATGACCCCCTAAAAACGTATCAAATAAATCCTTATCATTGACCTTAAGGATGAATAATGTTAATGTCAAAGTGTGAAGTACAATTTGGGGTTTAGCAAGGTCGAGTAGTTAAAAGCCAAAACCCGAAGAAAAAGTATTACAGAAACTTGGGGCATCGCTGGCGCTCCGACATGCCAACAACGCGCCGGGCACGGTAAATTTTTTCACACTTGGGTTTTGGCCAATAAATACCCCCATTGGCTCTTGTATTCATCACCCTTGCCATTATTCTTTCTCTCTAATTTCTCTTCTCTCAATCTTCTAATTCTATCTTGTGTTCTTAATCTATCACAAAACATCATTTGAAAGAACACATCTCTTGCAAGGGGAGAATCACAAAAACCCAGTGTAGCACCGAAACGGGAACGTCAAAGGGACACGGGGACGATACGGGAACGGGAAACGGAAAAAATCAAAAATTCAAGATACGGGGAATGGCATGATACGACAATAAAAATATAAAAAAAATTAAAAATATATTAAAGAAAATCCAAAATAGATATATGTTGATGTAAATTGTAAACTTCAAAAATACTTCATCTTCCAAAGGTAACTAATTCAATAATCATATCATTTTCAAATTCTAGTTAATCTTGAGAAGCCATAACAGATATTCGATAGAGATGATGAGAGAGCATGTATATAATCATATATGTATATGCCAGTGGCGGAGCCAGGAATATAAGACATGGGGGCAAAAAAATTATTTTCGCCAAAGCCGAGTAAAAAAAATCAACAACAAAATACCATATAATTTGGAAATAAATTAAGGAAATAAAAGTTTGTAATAAGACTAAACCAACTTATATTAAGGAAAAAAACTAAAAAAGTAAAGGTGTGTTAAAAATAAGTTCTTTCCCAGTTTTCCATCATTACATACTATTATACGTGCACATTTTCCCACTGACACACTCCACCATATCATATATACTTTTCCATTTTACATTTCTGTTAATACAAATAATGTCAAAAACGTTATTCGAATTATTCGGTCTTCTCGTGTTTTGATAATCACAAAATATAAAGACATGTTACGTAAAGTTACGGTTTATAAGTTTTTAATCGAGGAAACTCGTTACTTCTACGTAGCTGCTTCAACATCACTTCAGGTATGAACAAACTTTATACCGTCATTAGTTAAGTGATCAAAGACTTTTATTTTCTCCTAAACTTACATTTTCAAGTTTGACAAAACATTTTCACAAAAGTATTTTTGTGTTTTTAAAGAAATATTTTA
Source organism: Artemisia argyi (assembly GCA_030686995.1). Taxonomy (NCBI): domain Eukaryota; kingdom Viridiplantae; phylum Streptophyta; class Magnoliopsida; order Asterales; family Asteraceae; genus Artemisia; species Artemisia argyi. Next base: position 128,577,733 of record CM060691.1, read on the forward strand.
TTAAGAAAATAAATTTAAATTCAAACATTACAACAGCTAGTTTTCCCTCCAACCTTCACTAGATAGTTTTTCACCACGTCTGGACAAAAATGGGAGCGTTTGTCGGGGCGGTCCTGTAAAGGGGTCGACGGTCCCTTAGTGATAAAGGACCGTCGCCTATTTAAGGGACTGTCTGCTCCTTTGTGTCATCTATAAATACTGGACTGTTCTCTTTCAGAAAACAAGACTTTTCACACACACAAAACTTTCTCGTCTTTGTTCCTTTTGTTCTTTGATCACTATAACATGTCGGTATATGTTTACAAGTGTTTTCCTCTTCCGTCAAGTGCAAGAGAAGAACTCTCGACAACTATGAAGATTCGAGATGTTATAGGTGTCCACACACAAATGTAACATGTGTTACGTGATAGGATTCATATCATGCCATTGTTTTCCGACTTGTGTGTGAGTCGAGGATGGGGTATAAACTTGGATGGTGATGTAGTTCCAAGTATTGTATATGTGTGAGCTTGGATGATGATGTAGTTCCAAGAAGTCTTGTAACTAGATTAGTTCATATATTTATTGTGAGGAGAGTGATGTCCTAAAGTGTAGGTTAGGATTTGTTTTGTCATTATGTAAAGACTTGGATCGGGGATGCTCAAGTGTGATAAGTATGTAAAGATTTGATTCAGGTGAAGAATCAAGTGAGTCGTGTGTGTGAAGGCTTAGTTCGGGTGAAGAACCAAGTATGTCTAACAAGTGAAGACTTGGATCGGGTGAAGATTCAAGATGGACAAGAGTGCTTGTTCGTATGGCCACGTGGGCCTTTGGAATAGATTGGTTCTAGCTATGATTAGAACTCGACATTATGCTTAGTGTAGTTAAGCCTTGTGTAAGCATGTGTACGGATTGCTCCGCCTGAAGGAGTGTGTTGATATAGTGATTGATAACTCTCGAGTGTGGTACTCGGGGAGTGGAGTAGGACGGAGAGTGAGCTTCGTTCCAAACCACTATAAATCGCCGCGTCTCTTGGTTGTGCTCTTTCTTTACTCTTCACTTTACTTGTTTATTTATGTTTGCTAGTTACTAAATTGATATCACATAACTAGTAAGATTCAACATGTTTGTTAATGAGAAATAACCGGACCTAAAACGGCAAAACGGTTTAGAAAATTAAAAAGAAGTGGTGAAAACTATTCAACCCCTCCTTCTAGTTTCTACAATTGGTATCAGAGCTTCATTTATCAAGACCCTAAGAGTATACTGTACTTTAAAACTTGAATCGATCTATGAAATCAAAATGATATCTAGAAGGGTGTTATTTGAATTAGTCACCATTTTTCGAAAATGAAAATCTTGTCATTTGGAAAAATGAATTTGAAGGTTATGCGAAATCAATAAATCATTATCTTTGGCATGTCATTTGAATTGATGATTTATAATCTATAAAAGGAAGTGTTGCTAATAAGTTTTTCATAAACAACTTGTGTGAAATATTTGAGACAAAAATGTTGATATATGAATCTTTGCTGAAAATTTAGTTTGATAAAACAATTTTATGTCAAATGGCTAATGGCATTTGGTAAAATAGTTTTAACATTCGTCAAGGAAATGTTCAAGCCAAACATGATGAAAATGTGATATTTGAAAAACATTTAGTTTTGGTGAAATCATATACTACTAGTTTGAATGTCTTTATTGTAGGTAGCATTGCCGACAAGGATCTCTTGAGCAACCTAGCTGGTGTATCAATCTACTTGCTTTGATGTAATGACTACTAAGAAGACAATGTGCGGTTTTATGTGCAATGTGGATAGCTTGCTAAGAAGACAATACACGCCTTAAGCATGTAGACAACCTTACGGTCATCTCACCAAGCCGATTGCATTACTAACCTTATGGACTTATTGCCTAGTGAGTATCATCTAGTTTTGCATCACCTACTACATAAATTTTGGTTATGTGCTAATAAGGATTGCTAAAGGCCAAGGTAAGTCTTATTACCAATCTTGACTATTATGCTTGCTATTTGATTACTTGCTATATGTTCATGTAACTACGTGATTAGAGATTACTTGCTTATATGCTTGATGATGTTTGTATTCCAATATGTGATAGATGCTTTGTGTTGATTAGATGCTTTGACTAAATGCTTATCCTTATTTGGATTCAAGCAAACTATTTGGAAAAATAATGGTCTTACCATAACCATCGTTTATAGCAAATTTAACGTCAATCAATCACTATAGACGATGCACACTTGCTTCACTCCTTGTTTGCTCTCTAGTTCTCGTCTATGACACTTCTTGAAACTTACTTGATTGACTTCTAGCTTCCTCGATGCAAATCTCATCCCTAAATTTCATTCTCTCTTTTCTTCTGTTTTTACTCAAAATCCACTCTTTAATCAAGCGTATTGAGTCTTTCATTCTTCTTGTGTCTCAATTCCACTCCATACCCATTCCTTAGCCTACTCGTGCGTATTGAGTTATTTTCGTGTCTTAAAACTCAAAGTGTTATGTTCTAAAACTAAAGGCTTTTCATAAAAACCAAAACACTAAAAATCGTATAAAGACCACAAGCTTCTGGCGGCAGTCCCTTAGCTCTCGGCGGTCCCATATCGATAAGGGACCGTCTAGGTATTTTTTCCTATGCCCCGTTTTTCCTTCTGCATAACATCCAACAACAAACCAAACACCCCCTTTGCTGCAGAAGTGATGATTTTAGAACCTCACTCCCCAAAATCTTACTCACTCAAAATTAAACTAATTCAAGGCTTACAAACTCAAGATCATTAATCACCAACTCTTGCTAATCACTCCATTGTAAGTTAATTCATTCATTTCCACCTATTTAATTCGAATTAAATCATTAGGGTTCATATAAACATTAAAATTAAAAATTGGGGATTCTCATTTATTTGTTAAATTAACAACAATTGATAGCAAATCCAAACAATGTTGTACTCATAATACTCAAAGTATCAAACCAATTACTTTACTTTGCTAATTTTGAAAATGGGTCAAATATGAGATCATCCCCAAATTCGAATTTGATATTGTTAATCTTGTTTAATCACGTAACAAAAACGTAGTTATACATTGTTAATACATGCCAGAAACGTTTTCATAACCATGCAACGAAATGAATCAAGAATTTCAAAATTAAAAATGTACTATTATATATGGAGATGTTTGGATTATATTAACTTGATATATTTCTCTATTTTCTTTTAGGAAGAACATGGTTAAACCAAATTGGGTTGATCATAAAAACTCTCGTAGATACATACCTATTGTCTCTACCGAATATCCTCCACCACTTTGCTATAATTTTCAAAGAGTCAAAAAACGTTACATTCATGAAGGTCAGGTGGTCTATCCGGACTTTGAAGACTTTAGTTTCCTCGAAGCCATGTTGGGCTCAGCGAAACTTGAGTGTCTTTTCAAAATTAATGAGTCAATTATTCCTCGGTTTGTCTTAGAATTCTATAGTCAATATAGGTTAAGGGTCGAATCCATGAACGAATATTATATAGAGTTCGTTGTTCAAAACAAATTCTTTTCACTTCCCGATTTTGGTCGTATTCTCGGTCTTCCTACTACGGGGCAATGCTCGTTCATTGACGAATGGAGCCTTGATGCTCTTGTCAGAAGCACCCCCAGAAGTAAGAAATATGCTACTACTCCTCCCACTCCAAATGAAATCAGAACCTTCATTCTAAAATCTTGACCACCATCTCTTACCTGCACTTATAGAGGTAAGAAAATTCCTATAGAAGAAAACCAAATTCTTACAAAAGAACTTGAAAATCATCTCAAAGCCATTGAGGAGGTTGTACGTGAAAATGCTTTTTGTCTATGTGGCAATAAAGATCATCTTCCCGCGTGTCTCGGTCATATGCTTTATTGTGTTGCCAAATCGGTACCTTACAATCTAGCATTCTACGTAATTAGGAGAACGAAATTTGTCCCCAAGAAACCCAAGTTGAACTTGCCTTATGGCATGCTCTTGACTCGTTTGTTTAACCATATCATGGATGAATTTCCAGAACTTAGATCGGAAAAATATCTCATCCATGATCGTGTCATGTTTCCGCTCACTACTCACATTGAGCGTAAGACAAGGTCTGATTAAGAGGACCTTGTTTCCCGAGTCATCCTCCGATGCTTCATCCTCTCATCACATAGATGATGATGAACACGTTGGAAATTCCAATGCTAATGAATCTTCTTCATCACAAAACCTCTTAAATGCCCTTCCTCAACTCCCTCAAAATCTTGACTCCCAAGACCCATCTGTGATCACTCTCCTCACTCAAATTCGAGATGAGCAAAGGAAAGGTTTGAAGTCGATCAAGAATCTCCTCAAGAAAAAGAAGTAGTGAATGTCATTTGAAGAGAACTTTATTTGAAGTAACTTTATTTTATGACTATGTGTAATGCATCTTGAACATCTATGTTTATTTGCTCTAACTCTTTAGACATGTTAAATTAATGATTGTGTTTGGATTTGGATGTGATTATAAGATGTTTAGTTGGTGTGTGACATCTTTTAGTGTTAAAATTTTTGCTTATGCTGCCTTGTAACTTGTGGGAATGCAGTATATGTGCAGGCTGCAGAAATGAGAAACCAGGCAAAAATCTGGGAACCTACTGTCGACGACTGTCTGAGGTTTAAAGGACCGTCCTTGTGGGATCACGGATTTTTGCACTATTTTCTTCATTCCTGCAATCCTAAACCTATTGCATGATTATCACCACCTTACCAAGTTTAGATAAACATTTCCAAGTGCTTAAAAACTCCTAATGCATGATTTGCCCAAATCACAACCATGTTTGATTATTTAAGCCTTTCTCATCACCATCAACCTCATCACAATCATCTTTCAAATCTACTTCATCACCTACAATGGCCTCATCTTCCACCTCCTTGCCAACAACAGACAAAGAACCTACAACACAACAATCAAACAAAAGGCCTAAGCTTAAAATCATTCGACCTCAAATCAATTTCATTGACCTCACACTCTATGACACCACTCCATCTCCTAAGTCACCACCATCATCACCTCAAGTACCAAGTGCACGACTCAAAACACCATCCACCAATGGAACATATCACTCCTCTTCTAAGCCATCCTCTAGCTCAAAGACAACCACATCACCTTTCTCATCATTTGTCAAAAACTTGTCACCCTTGCTCACCCAATCTAGTTCAGGTGCTTACACTCCATTCGTGAGTAATCAACCATCATCTCCCACTCATTCTATCTCATCTCCAAGAAACCAACATCCTCCTCCAACAAACTCATCTAATCACACTACCACATCACCAAATGGGCCATTGGAAAATACTCCTCAAACTCCACCATCTCCTCCAACCCTTGGTAATCATTTACCTTACTACTTTGTTAACAACCACACTGTGGGGTGTGCTTGTTGTTCTCACAATTTTCATCTCATTTCTACTCTTAGAGATGAACTACACATCATGTTTGGTCACATTGAGTATCTTCTTGCTCAAAAAAATGTGCAACCAACTCCCCTTGCTTCAATGCCACCATCGGCAACTCCTTCGGCTCCACCTTCATCCTCTCCATCATTCACTCCACCCTCCGACTAGATATTCTCAAAAATCTAGTCACGAATAATCAAGTGGAAGTTGTGCTTTGGACCAAACATGCAAGGGGGGATAACTTGTAGTAGTTTATGAATTGTGATGTTGTTTCTGTGATGTGTGTTATGAAGTTTCCTTATGATAGTCATTGTATGCCTTCTTTGGATGAAATGAATGAATGATTATGTTTTAAGCTACGATAATATGTTGTGTTGTTAGTCATTGTTAAACATGAATATGGACTAAAAATATCTAACCTTGGAAATGGGAAGTAACTTAAATCACAACATACCAGCCATATTGGAAGCCTACTGCCGGCGGTCCTTTAAATGGACTGACGGTCCCTTAATCAATAAGGGACCGTCCCCCTATTTAATGGACCGTCCCCAATAGTGCTCAGAATTAAAATTCCATTATGTGTTTTTCTATCTGATTCATGCACTACATAATTGATTTCACATCCATATCATATTCTGTATATGCATGCATGTGCTTTGTTCTAACTCTGTTTTGTAGCACATTACCATAGCTCGATTCCCCGGTGCCCTCATTAAGGGGGAGCTTGTATTTCGTTGATCACTCCAACAATTTACTTTCAATGGTGCTCGTGTCTTCTCTCCTCAACAACCACGGCACACCTTTTTTGATTCTACAAAAGGGGAGAAATAACGGGAAAACTCATTAAAAATTTATCAACGCATAATTTTACTTAACATGAGTTTATATTTTGTAATCATCAAAAAGGGGGAGATTGTTAATACAAATAATGTCAAAAACGTTATTCGCATTATTCGGTCTTCTCGTGTTTTGATAATCACAAAATATAAAGACATGTTACGTAAAGTTACAATTTATAAGTTTTTAATCGAGGAAACTCGTTACTTCTACGTAGCTGCTTCAACATCACTTCAGGTATGAACAAACTTTATACCATCATTAGTTAAGTGATCAAATACTTTTATTTTCTCATAAACTTACATTTTTAAGTTTGACAAAACATTTTCACAAAAGTATTTTTGTGTTTTTAAAGAAATGTTTTATTAAGAAAATAAATTCAAATTCAAACATTACAACAGCTAGTTTTCCCTCCAACCTTCACCAGATAGTTTTTCACCACGTCTGGACAAAAATGGGAGCATTTTTCGGGATGGTCCCGTAAAGGGGTTGACGGTCCCTTAGTGATAAAGGACCGTCGCCTATTTAAGGGACCGTCTGCTCCTTTGTGTTGTCTATAAATACTAGACTATTCTCTTTCAGAAAACAAGACTTTTCACACACACAAAACTTTATGGTCTTTGTTCCTTTTATTCTTTGATCACTATAACATGTCGGTATATGTTTATAAGTGATTTCCTCTTCCGTCAAGTGCAAGAGAAGAACTCTCGACAACTATGAAGATTCGAGATGTTATAGGTGTCCACACACAAACGTAACATGTGTTACGTGATAGGATTCATATCATGTCATTGTTTTCTGACTTGTGTGTGAGTCGAGGATAGGGTATAAACTTGGATGGTGATGTAGTTCCAAGTATTGTATTTGTGTGAGCTTGGATGGTGATGTAGTTCCAAGAAGTCTTGTAACTAGATTAGTTCATGTATTTATTGTGAGGAGAGTGATGTCCTAAAGTGTAGGTTAGGATTTGTTGTGTCATTATGAAAAGACTTGGATCGGGGATGATCAAGTGTGATAAGTATGTAAAAACTTGATTCGGGTGAAGAATCAAGTGAGTCGTGTGTGTGAAGGCTTGGTTCGGGTGAAGAATGTTGACATAAATAATGTCTAAAAACATTGTTAGCATATTAACAATATCTCTATGTTTTGATAATTACAAAGCATAAACTCATTAATCTAAAACTTATGACGTGAACAAGTTTTTAGTGCTTAATATTTGTCTTTGCATCCATATCACATAAGGTATGAATAAACAAAGTGTTTATTGCATTTCATGATCAAAGGAAAATTTTCTAATCACTAGAATTTTTATAAAATGTATTAAACATTCTATATCTTTTAAAAAATTACTTTTGGAATTAAAAGAATATGTTTAATTCATTATAAATATATGATTTCAAATTTCCAACCAAAAATGGCAAATTTTATCCAGAAAAATTTTCCCCACTAGAAGACAAGAAAATCCAACGTTCTGAAGGGGCGGCCCCCTTAATTCCTTAGGCGGCCCCCTTAATCATTAAGGGGACCGGCCACTAATTAAGGGGACTGGCCACGCTCCAGAACAGTAAATTTTCTCCCTATAAATACTGGTTCATCCCACAGAATTTTCTCACCTTTTGCACACCTAAATTTTCTGTTCTAGATCCCCATTTCTATTCTCTTAATCCTTTGATCATAAATACATAATTCTTTGTTTCAAAGTGATTCAAACATCCTCCTCTCAAGTGCAAGAGAAGAATACTTCTATCCTCCAAGACAAGAAGTATTACAACTTGTTGTGACCTCCACATACAAGTTGTTGGTGTATCATCAAGATTATTTACATAATTCTTTGTGAAGATTGTTGTGAATATTTGATTGTAGATAGTTGTGCTAGGTATATTGATTGTGTGATTAGTTAGTTGTTTGGTGTGAAGAAGAAAAGTTAGGAATTAGATTGTAGTGAAGAAGCTAGGTGTGAAGTTGTTAGTTGTGAAGAAAATTGGTGTGAAGAAGATAGGCGTGAAGTAGTTAGTTGTGAAGTAGATTGGTGTGAAGAAGTTGTGTAGAAGTTGTGATTTAGTTGTGGTGTGTAAATTGGTGTGTAAGGTTTTCTCCGCCATAAGGGAGGTTGTTGATATAGTGAAGAAAACTCTCGAGTTAGGTGCTCGGGGAGTGGAGTAGGGCAAGGAAGGTGTCCTTGTAGCCGAACCACTATAAATCTCTTGTCTCGCGGTTCGATCTTTCCATCTCTCATTTATTTCTTTACTTATCATTGCTATATCTTACTTATTGATATTTGTTTATATTGTGCAAGACTTGAGATCATATATTATCGAATCTAAATTTTAAAAAACTAAGAAAATACTAAAACTATCTTTTATAACGAATTAAAAAGACGTAAAACTATTCAACCCCCCTTCTAGTTTTCCACAATTGGTATCAGGAGCCACGTCGAGCAAGATTTTTAAAATATATTGTATTTTAAAACTTGTAACGATCTATGGAATCTGAAAAATATTTAGAAGGGCAATCTATCAAAGACCACCATTATTTGAAAGTGATAGATTTTTATATTGGAAAAATAGATTCGAAACGTATGTGAAATCAAAAGATCTTGATCTTTGGCATATTATTACCTTTGGTGATTTTCCCCCTATTCAATATAATGTTGAAACTAAAATGGATGAAATTGTATCTTTTGAAAAACAAAATGATGATTTGAAAAAGAAACTAGCAAAAAATAATGAGACTAAAATGGTCATTTATAATGCGTTACCACGCAAAGAATATGAAAGAATTTTTATGTGTAAAACCGCAAAAGAAATTTGGGATTCTTTACTAATTACTCACCAAGGTAATAGCCAAGTCAAACATAATAAAATAGATCTTCTTGTACAACAATATGAACAATTTACGATTCCGGAAGAGGAATCAATTGATAATGTTTTTGCTAAATTTAACACTATTATCACAAGTTTAAAAGCACTTGATGAGACATTTTCTAGTAAAAATTGTGTTAGGAAATTTCTTAGGGCATTGCATCCGAAATGGCGAGCTAAGGTCACGACAATTGAAGAATCAAAGAACTTGATGACGTTATCACTAGATGAACTAATTGGCAACTTGAAGGTTCATGAAGAAATTATAAGAAGAGATTCGGAAATGGTCAAAGTCAAGAAAGAACAAACCAAATCCATTGCTCTAAAAGGCAAAAAGGAACCTAGTGATGATGATGATTCAAGTGACGAAAGTGAAGACGAAGAATATGCAATGGCCGTAAGAGAATTCAAGAAATTCTTCAAGAGACAAGGAAGATTCACTAGATCATCACGAGACGAAAGAAAACCATTCCAAAGAAATAGAAGTGACAACTACGGGAAAAGAAAGTGCTTTAGATGTGGAAGTCCAAATCATCTCATTGGCGAATGTCTAAAGCCACCGGGTTATGAAAATCAAGGCACATTTGTTAGTGGAACATGGAGTGATAGTGACAAAGAAGAAGTTGAAAAGCCAAGAGACGAAAAGTGTTTTATGGCAAAAGAAACCGACGAAATATGTTTAGGAATTGACTTGGAGCCTGACGAATGGATCAAAGATAGCGGATGTTCGAGGCACATGACGGGGAACCGCAAGCTATTCTCTACATACAAGGCATACAATGGAGGTAACGTTATTTTCGGTAGTGACTTACGTGGAAAAATCATTGGCAAAGGTACGATTTCTCAAGACTCACTTACTATTGAAAATGTAGAGCATGTAGATAATTTAACATATAACTTGCTTAGTATAGGACAAATATGTGATAATAAATGTAGAGTCACTTTTACCGAAGAGGATAGCGAAATAGTTAAGAATGAAAAAATTATAGGTAGAGGAATTAGGAAAGGTGGCATATATGTTATGAAACTAGGAAAGAAGCCTGAGGATAGGATATGCCTAACGACCCTAGATGAAAACTCTACATTGTGGCATAGGAGATTAGGACATGCTAACATGCAACAAATACAATCTTTGGCATCTAAGGAATTAGTTAGAAATTTGCCTAATCTAAAATATGACAAGCATTTTTGTGATGCATGTAAAATTGGAAAACAAGCTCATGCTAGTCACAAAGCTAAGAATATAGTATCCACTACTAGGTGCCTAGAATTATTACATATGGATCTTTTCGGTCCATCCGCTGTGCGGAGCTATGGAGGAAACAAATATACCTTAGTAATAGTAGATGACTACTCACGATACACGTGGACTAGGTTTTTATGTGACAAAACCCAAGCCTTTGAAAAATTCGAAATATTTAGTAAAATGATTCAAAATAAATTAGGATGCACAATAGTTGCCATTAGGACGGACCATGGTAGGGAATTTGATAACGAAGTACAATTCGGAAAATATTGTGATTTAAATGGAATATCTCACAATTTCTCCGCTCCTCGTACTCCTCAATCAAATGGCGTAGTAGAAAGAAAAAATAGGTCACTACAAGAAATGAGTAGAACAATGTTAAATGAACAATCCATCCCACAAAAATTTTGGTGTCACGCAGTAGATACATCGACATATATTTTAAATAGGGTATCAATTAGGAGAATTCTAGGAAAAACTCCTTATGAGTTACTAAGAGGTAGAAAACCAAACTTAAGCTACTTTAGGGTATTTGGAAGTAAATGTTATATTCTAAACACTAAGGATTACCTCACTAAATCATATGAAGGAATATTTTTAGGATACTCACAAAATAGTAAAGCATATATAATACTTAACAAACACTCCATGAAAGTAGAAGAATCACTAAATGTAACATTTGATGAAACACCACCACCTCCTAAAACATTACCTTTAGAAGATGATGACTTAGTCGAAGATGAAGCTATTGAGGTTAGTAAAACAAAACCCATAGGAAATGATAATGAAGACATTCACTTAGGAAATAACGAAATTGTTAATATTAAAGAATCTAGATCACATCCATTAGATAATATAATTGGACATCTTAACCAAAGAACCCTTAGGTCACAAGCCCAAGATAAAAACAATTTCTTTTGTTTCCTCTCAGCAATAGAACCTAAGAATATTAATGAGGCTTTAAAAGATGAAAGTTGGGTTATAGCTATGCAAGAAGAATTAAATCAATTTAAGGCAAATGATGTTTGGGAATTAGTCCCAAATCCAAAGAATATGACCATCATAGGAACTAAATGGGTATATAGGAATAAGTTAGATGAGAATGGAATAGTTACTAGGAATAAAGCTAGGTTAGTTGCCCAAGGTTATAATCAACAAGAAGGAATTGATTATGACAAAACTTATGCCCCCGTAGCTAGACTAGAATCGATTAGGATATTACTTGCCTATGCATGCGCCCTAGATTTTAAGTTATTCCAAATGGACGTGAAAAGTGCATTCCTTAACGGTTTTATCAATGAGGAGGTATATGTGGCACAACCTCCAGGATTCATTGACTTCACAAAACCTGATTATGTTTATAAGTTAAAGAAAGCTTTGTATGGACTCAAACAAGCTCCCAAAGCTTGGTATGATCGATTAAAAGCTTTTCTTATTAAACATGATTATTCCATGGGAATGGTAGATAAAACTCTTTTCACTAAAAGGAAAGACCCAAATCTCATCATTGTCCAAATATATGTTGATGACATTATATTTGGATCGACTTGTCAAGACATGTGTTATGAATTTGCCAAAATCATGCATGATGAGTTTGAGATGAGTATGATGGGTGAACTTAACTTCTTCCTAGGATTACAAATAAAACAATTAGAAGATGGAATATTTTTTAACCAATCTAAGTACATTAAGGAAATGCTTAAGAAATTTGGCCTAGAAGACTCAAAACCCATGAAAACTCCCATGTCTACGGAAGTAAAGCTCACAAAGGATGATGAAGGTGAGTCCGTAGATAACACCAAGTATAGAGGAATGATAGGTAGTTTACTATACTTGACGGCAAGTAGACCCGATATCATGTTTAGTGTCTGCCTTTGTGCCCGTTTTCAAGAGGATCCCAAAACCTCTCACCTAGAAGCGGTTAAGCGTATCTTCAGATACATTAAAGGCACTATACACTTAGGATTATGGTATCCTAAGGGATCTGGCATAGAAACCATCGTCTATGCGGATTCGGATCATACGGGAGACTACGTAGATAGAAAAAGCACTAGCGGCATTTGCACGTTGATGGGATGTTGTCTAACATCTTGGTTTTCGAATAAGCAAACCGCTCTTGCTATTTCTACCACCGAAGCCGAATATGTAAGCGCTGGAAAGGCATGTCAACAAGCACTATGGATGAAACAAGCTCTCGTAGACTATGGCATTAGGTTAGAAAATGTTCCCATTATGTGCGATAACAAAGGTGCGATAGATTTAAGTAAAACTCCGGTGCAACACTCTAGGACTAAACATATAGAAATACGTCACCACTTTCTTAGGGATAATGTACAAAAAGGAAACATATCTATAGAAAAAGTTGCATCGGAAGATAACATTGCGGATATATTCACAAAACCCCTTAAGCGTGAATTATTCAACCACTTGCGTTTAGGATTAGGAATGATGGAACAAGTTGACTAAATTATATTGAACTAACACAAATTTATACTTGCATATAATTTACTTTTCATCCACTTCTTCACTTCTGAGTCTAGGAATCCATTTTGCACAAAATTAATGATTGGGAAACCTCACTTTCATTGCATATACTCTCTTGTAAAACCCAATCAAAATTTCTTGAAAACTATTCTCACATCTAGGAATTACATGAAAATCATTTTCCTTGCATTGTTGACAAACGCTAAAAACCTTTTCCTAAATCATGCATAAACTCTCACATAAATTGTCAAAATATATAATCTAATATATATTATTGACATTCATGAATCGAGCAAAAATTGAATCAAGGAGATCTTTTGGATTGTTTCTTAGGATCGTTATCTCTCTTTGCATTTAGGAGTCGAAACAATCGCAACTCCACATTTGTTGCATATAGACACACACTAGGACAAATTCACTAATAATGTTGTCATCTTGCTCCATCACTAGTTTTCCACTCACTAGTTACATTTGCCTTTGATCTAAGATAGTTGCTCTAGGAAGATTATGTGCCCTTGCCTTTGTTTGCCTTCTCTTGCTTATTACTAATTGCTTGATTGCTCTTTTACCTAAGTGTTGTTGCATGCATGCTATATTATAGTTAGATTAGATGCTATATTGTCTCAAGGAGTTGAACTTGCTTGAATTCTAATCCAAACACACAACCTTTCTGCAAATTTTCTGCCAAAAACCCAATTCTGGCAATCTGGAAATCACCAGATGGGCGGCCCCCTTAATTTTGTAAGGCGGCCCCCTTAATCATTAAGGGGACCACCCCCTAATTAAGGGGACCGGCCATCTGATGGTCCGGTTTACAGAATCTTTTCTGCTTTTTAGCCCATTTCAACCTACATTTCTCATTTTTCACCAACATATTTTGTCCTAATCTCCCAAATTAACCTCATCCATCCATAAACACACAAATCTTACTCTATAAATATCCCCAATCTTCCACCCTCTCCATTCATCCCTTCATGACTTCTCCAAACAAACCAAAACCAAAAGCCTCAAGGCTTGCAAGAATGACGGAAAAACCCGTTTGGCGAAGAAAAAGCCCTCGTAACAAATCCATCATAACCAATGAAGTTGGAAATCACTCAATACCTCTAACCACTTACTTCCCAAACTTTACACCAAATTCACAAGGCCATTCATTTGATCCTCTTTACAAACCATACAACATTGGCCAAACATCTTCCTTTATGCCAAACCACTCATCTCATCCTCCAACCATTTTTAATGATCCATACAAGTTTGATCAACCATCCAACAACAATTCCAACTACACAAACCCAATTCATCCATATCAACACAATGACTCTCTCCGCATTGCCACGGAAAAGCAAAAGTTTCGTGATGAAATATCTCAAATCCATGATCTTAGTGATCTCAATGCCATGCATCTTGCACAACGCAACAAAGGGCAACCACCATCATCACCCTACAACAATTGCCTACCTCACTCTCTCAACTTGGATCAAGTTACAAACCACACTCACTATTGCCCTTGTTGCATCTTCCTTCAAAAACAAATCCTATACTTGAGTGAAGATATTTCTTGGATTGAATATCTCCTCTCTCGTCCTCATCCCATACCACCCTTAACACGATACAACATCATAAGATCCACCTCTTCCGCTCCATACCCCACTACATATCCCTCTCCATCTAACAACTAAGCCTTATGCATATGTTCTCCTTCAAGCAAATAAAACAATCAACCATGGGTTGCAAGCAAGTCCAAGTGCTCTCTTAGGCAATATAGGACTATGTCTTTTCTTTTGTTTTATTGTAATCAATATGCTTTAAGCATATTGAATGTTGTAATGCTAATCAGTTCTATGATGCTTGAATGAATCTATTTTTATTTGCATAATTATTGCTTTGCTTGTATATGTGTCTTGTTCTCTTCAAATATTTTGTGTAGCCAAGATTTCCATAGCTCATTCCCTTGGTGCTCTCAAATGAGGGGAAGCATACATCAAGGGGGAGCATTCTACCCGTTTAATCTTCTTTCACGTAGCTTACTCGGCTTAACCTTTTTGATTTTACAAAAAGGGGGATAAGAGAATGTTAAACTCTAATAATACTTGTCTAAAAATTATTTTTTAGACCTAATGAGTTTATGGTTTTGTAATCATCAAAAAGGGGGAGATTGTTGACATAAATAATGTCTAAAAACATTGTTAGCATATTAACAATATCTCTATGTTTTGATAATTACAAAGCATAAACTCATTAATCTAAAACTTATGACGTAAACAAGTTTTTAGTGCTTAATATTTATCTTTGCATCCATATCACTTAAGGTATGAATAAACAAAGTGTTTATTGCATTTCATGATCAAAGGAAATTTTTCTAATCACTAGAATTTTTATAAAATGTATTAAACATTCTATATCTTTTATAAAATTACTTTTGGAATTAAAAGAATATGTTTAATTCATTATAAATATATGATTTCAAATTTCCAACCAAAAATGGTAAATTTTATCCAGAAAAATTTTCCCCACTAGAAGACAAGAAAATCCAATGTTCTGAAGGGGCGGCCCCCTTAATTCCTTAGGCGGCCCCCTTAATCATTAAGGGGACCGACCACTAATTAAGGGGACCGGCCACCCTCCAGAACAGTAAATTTTCTCCCTATAAATACTGGTTCATCCCACAGAATTTTCTCACCTTTTGCACTCCTAAATTTTCTGTTCTAGATCCCCATTTCTATTCTCTTAATCCTTTGATCATAAATACATAATTCTTTGTTTCAAAGTGATTCAAACATCCTCCTCTCAAGTGCAAGAGAAGAATACTTCTATCCTCCAAGACTAGAAGTATTACAACTTGTTGTGACCTCCACATCCAAGTTGTTGGTGCATCATCAAGATTATTTACATAATTCTTTGTGAAGATTGTTGTGAATATTTGATTGTAGATAGTTGTGCTAGGTATATTGATTGTGTGATTAGTTAGTTGTTTGGTGTGAAGAAGAAAAGTTAGGAATTAGATTGTAGTGAAGAAGCTAGGTGTGAAGTTGTTAGTTGTGAAGAAAATTGGTGTGAAGAAGATAGGCGTGAAGTAGTTAGTTGTGAAGTAGATTGGTGTGAAGAAGTTGTGGTGTGTAAATTGGTGTGTAAGGTTTTCTCTGCCATAAGGGAGCTTGTTGATATAGTGAAGAAAACTCTCGAGTTAGGTGCTCGGGGAGTGGAGTAGGGCAAGGAAGGTGTCCTTGTAGCCGAACCACTATAAATCTCTTGTCTCGCGGTTCGATCTTTCCATCTCTCATTTATTTCTTTACTTATCATTGCTATATCTTACTTATTGATATTTGTTTATATTGTGCAAGACTTGAGATCATATATTATCGAATCTAAATTTTAAAAAACTAAGAAAACACTAAAACTATCTTTTATAACGAATTAAAAAGACGTAAAACTATTCAACCCCCTTTTAGTTTTCCACAATTGGTATCAGGAGCCACGTCGAGCAAGATTTTTAAAATATATTGTATTTTAAAACTTGTAACGATCTATGGAATCTGAAAAATATTTAGAAGGGCAATCTATGCAAAGACCACCACTATTTGAAAGTGATAGATTTTTATATTGGAAAAATAGATTCGAAACGTATGTGAAATCAAAAGATCTTGATCTTTGGCATATTATTACCTTTTGTGATTTTCCCCCTATTCAATATAATGTTGAAACTAAAATGGATGAAATTGTATCTTTTGAAAAACAAAATGATGATTTGAAAAAGAAACTAGCAAAAAATAATGAGACTAGCTATGATTAGAACTCCACATTATGCTTAGTGTCGTTAAGCCTTGTGTAAGCATGTGTACGGATTGCTCCGCCTGAAGGAGTGTGTTGATATAGTGATTGATAACTCTCGGGAGTGGAGTAGGACGGAGAGTGAGCTTCGTGCCAAACCACTATAAATCGCCGTGTCTCTTGGTTGTGCTCTTTCTTTACTCTTCACTTTACTTGTTTATTTATGTTTGCTAGTTACTAAATTGATATCACATAACTAGTAAGATTCAACATGTTAATGAAAAATAATCGGACCTAAAAAGGCGAAACGGTTTAGAAAATTAAAAAGAAGCGGTGAGACTATTCAATTCCCCCTTCTAGTTTCTACAATTTCCCAAGTCATGTTCTTCAAAACAAAGTACTATGTCTTCATTCTTCCATATTTTCCGACCAAACAAAACATTTTTTCTCATTAAAAGAGCCCTTTGAAACGTTTCAACCCAAAAGAAACGGCTTGGAAACTTCTTGGAAATCCAAAAACGGCTAGGAAACTTCATACAAAACATTTTGAACATTAGGGAAACGACTTGGAAATATTTCGGGGGCCAGGGGGTATCCGTTCCCACCCCATTTCCAAATGGGAATGCCGGCCTTCTAGGCATTTCAGTGCTTCACTGCAAGAACCTAATCCACTCTTGTGATTGTGTCGAGTATCTTCTTATCTATACCCTTTCTAATAGAATCGAGTCTCTAGATTAGGTTAGGGCTTGATTTAAACAATCAAGTATTCTTATTCGATTTGGTTGTAAGGGAAGTCTTGTGTCAAGATGACCAAGCCTAGATCGTGGGAGATCTAGTTGGGGTTTGATACATCCAGTCATAAGTCTTAGTGGTTAAGTCGAATCACGAGTCTTTGTGGGTGGTTTCCGAGGGCGGAATGCCATAGGGAGTAGCTCTTCTTAGTGAGCACCGATCTTTGTGCATATCGATGGAGTGAAGTTTTAAACGGTTTGTAATCTACCATAAGGATTATACTTAGTGAATAGCATAGTGTTGTGGATTCGCAACTGGATGTACGGATGGTATAAACTCCCCATCCCGAACCAGTATATATCGTGGTGTCTCTTTACTTGCTTTATATACTTTGGTTGTGATTGTGATTGTGGTTGTGGTTGTTATTGTATAATCCACTTGGTGATCTTTGAGGCTTAAAATTTTTAAACATATAAAAAGCCAAAAAGACCATATTCAATCCGCCTTCTACGATTCTAGAATTGGCATCAGAGCAAGATACTCAACTTTTTGAGCGTTAAAACCTTCCTGAGAAGTCATTTTAAGTCACAAACTTCTTTCTCAAAAATTTAAATTACCTACCAAAATTTTTGGAAAAGCTGAGTATAGATCCATGGTTCAAGAGAACTATATTCAAGGGTGCTGTTTGCAAAGATCACCTTTGCTAGAACCCGATGGGTTTTGATTTTGGAAAACCCGGTTTGAGACCTATGTTAAGGCTAAAGATATTGACTTGTGGGAAATAATCCAAACTAGCAACTTTGTGTTCATGGTGCAAGACCCCGAAACAAAGTTGATGGTGGAGAAGCCATATTTGGATCTAAAATATGAGGAGAAGAAGAAGCTTGGCAAGAATAATGAAGCTAATATGACGATTTAAAATGCCTTATCTCGAAAGGAGTTCGAGAGGGCTTACACGTGCAAGACCGCCAAGGAGATTTGGTATACAATTATCATTACTCATCAAGGGAACTCACAAGTCAAGGATTGCAAGATCGACTTACTCATTCAACAATATGAGAAGTTTTTGATCTCAGAAAAAGAAACCATTTACAATGGTTATACATGGTTCAATGCTATTATCACAAGCTTAACGGCTCTTGATCCGAGCTATAGCAACAAGAACCATGTTAGAAAGTATCATCGAGCTCTTCCTGGTAAGTGGAGGCCAAAGGTGACGGCTATTAAAGAAGCCAAGAACGTGGTGGAACTTCCTCTTGACGAGCTAATCAGCAATCTCAAGGTGTACGAAATGATCCTTGAAAATGACAAGGTTGCCTCTAAAGACAAGAAGGATAAGGGGAAGTTTTAGCTGTTAAAGCTAAAGTCACTAAAAATCAAGCTAGTAACAATAGTGATAGTCAAGAAGAAAGTGGTGATGAAAGTGATGAAGATGACGAAGAATTCAATCTAATGGCTAAGAACTTTAAAAAGTTCTTTAGAAGAGGTGGTAACTTTAGGCGGGTAATCGGTTTGGTAACCGTGGTAATGATGGAAGAAACAAGTGTGGAAGAGGTGAAGGCTTTGACAACAAGGTTGGTGAAAGCTCTAGGCGTGAACGCGGGTGATATAATTGTGGTGATAAGAGTAACTTCATAATTGATTGTCTGAAGCCTAAAGAGAACAAAGCATTCGTCGGTGGATCTTGGAGCGATAGTGATGAGTGCTCAAACACTCATCATTTTTGGTCATTCTGAACTGCAAAAACATACAAAAACACTCAGCAATGCATCAAAATACTAAAAATATTTCAAAATTGTGTTATATATGTTTTAGATGCAAAATGAGTAAAAACAAATGAAAAACGTACAAAATTTGCAAAATTGGCAGTTTCAGTCCCCCAACTTTCAAAAATTGGCAAAAATAGTCCCTGAGCACATATTTTAAAAGAAAAGTCACCAAAGGTCCTTTTGAAATCATAAGTTGTCATATTTAGTCCTTTGGTGAAAATTCTAAAAGTTTTGAGAATTTACAAGTTTAGTCCCTGGAGTTTCAAAATTGACAGATTTGGTCCCTTGTGGGAATTTTTGGATGAAAAATCATTTTTGGGTCCTTGGGAAATCACAAGTGGCAACATTGATCCTTGGGTGGCAAGTTTAGTGAAATTACATGTTTGGTCCTTGGAGTTTGAAAGTTTGGCAGAAAAGGTCCCCGGATACAAAAAAATGGGAAATTATCAAAGGAGGTCCTTGTATTATTGGAGTTTGGCAATATTGACCCTTATGAGTAACTTTGGAAAATGGACAAAAACAGCCTTGAACTTTCACCAAATTACATGAATGGTCCTTGTGATTAAATACCAAACCAATTGGACCCCTTTATTATTTTTACCCAATCCACAAAACCACCCCAAGCCCAAATCCATAACCTGGACCAACCAAAGCCCACCCCCGTTTTTAATATTTACCCCGGTCAAACAAATAGTCAACTCCCAACACCTCCACTGTTCACCCATCCTCAATCCCTGATATCCTGCTCCTGGTCTCCCCCCTCCCTCTCCACATTTTCTCACCAAACTCCAACCCTCATTAATATATCCCAACTACCTACTAAACCACCCCCTCCTCATTAAAGCCCTCACCCAACTCCACTCAACCTGTCAAACATTTTTTCCCGCCAAAAGGAAATTCAAGGGCTAGGATCAATACCACTCATCCAACGGCTCAGAACAAAGTGGGAAAGTCAAGGAAAAGTTCCAGGGCTTATAAAAGTCAGAAAAATGGAAGAAAGAAGCATTAGGTAGTGTAGAATAGTTAGGATAATTTTAGTTAATGTCGAATTAGTTAAAACAGCCATTTAAGTTGTAATTTTTAGTTTACAAGTATCACTTTCAAGATTTTCAGTGTAATATTAGTTTGTTTTAATCTTAATTCCAAGTTTGCAGTTTGAATTTAAGGTTGCTCATTTCTTTTTATGAAAATCTAATTTTAACTTTAATGTGGTGAAAAGTTGTTGTTTAGTGATCTAGTAGGCTCATATAAGTCATTGGTAAGCTTTTATAAGCTAAAAAAAGCATTGTCACTAGTTTCCATTCACAAACTCAAAAATACTCAAAAATATAAGTTAAATAGATAGAAAATAGAAAAATCAGTAGAAGGGGAGAATGAATCAATGAGTATGGTGATTTATGGAAGGTTAATGGTAATGAAGCTTTGTGGAAGGCTGTAGTTTGGTTTTTTGTCCTTGTTCTTTGATCTCAGTGGAGTTCTGTAAGCAATTTCCTATATTTTAGTACTCATTGTTCATATTCTTCATTTCCTGCTTATCTTTGTTCATTTATGGTTATTTAATGTTAGTATGAGTCTATAAGTTAGTTTCATGGTTTAGGTTATGGGTTTGTCTCACAAAATCACCAAATCAGGTTCATTAAGGGGGTGTTTGGTATTAACTGTCTCACTGTGTAATTGTGGGACTCATTGGGTGAAATCTGTTTATGCATCAATCTCAGTGCAAAAACAGCATAGGTTAACCTTCACTTAGGTATTTACAAGCTCAGAAAATCAAAAATCCATCTTAGGGTTCTTAGTTGTTCACTGTTGGATTTTTGGGATCCAAGTTCACCCATATCATTGCACAAGTAGTAGATTTAGAGTAATTTAACTTTGTTTTAGCTTAAAATCATGTTTTCAGTTCATTAGATACAACCAAAGTTCATTAAAGTCAAAATACTAAGTTTTCATAAAAAGTCAAATTCGTTCATCTCAGATTTTTCCATTTCTTGCAAGAATTTTGTAGAATTTTGTGATTTGATTCAAGGATTGAAACTTTTAGGAATCATAGCCCCCCAGCTCGTCTTTGGATCACCACTCTTGTTTCATTTTTGGGATTTTTTTTGTGGGCCCCATTGAGCTTCAAACACACCTGCAGGGGGAGTGACCTCCTCTGCACCACCACTCAGCTCTGATACCCCAACTTCCAGGGTCTTTCCAAGCTTCATTAGTGGGTCCCTTAGGTTGCTTATTGGCTTTTTAGAAAGCCAATAAGCCCTACTTTTAAGTTCTAGGTTCATTTCAAGTTTTCAACCTCAATTGCTAGGGCTGCACTCCCCGTATACTTTGTCCCATTTCTGTGTGCAGTGGTAATTGAAAGTGCTTATTGTTTGCTTATTTGGACTATTTCAGGGGATTTAGTTGGTTTCTTTGGCTTATTTTCCATTCATCAAACCTATATCCTCCTAAATCCACCCCTGGGATAAGCTGTCAGCTTATTTAGAGCTTATTTCAAGCTTTGCTCATCACAGTTGACCAAAGTCAACTGTCATAGCTTAAGCACTCCAAAGTGCTTATTGTTAAGCACTAGCAAGTCCATCTTTACAAAAGTTGTTTGTTTTTGGTTTTAAAATAGTTTAGAAAGAAAAAAAATCAGAAAAATCAAATTTTAATTTAAGTGATAACTTCTATTTAATATTATTTAACTTTTTAATTTCCCTTTTTAGATATTTCTTAAGCACTTTGCATTTTTATATTTTTCTTAATTTTCTTTTATATTCAAGTACTTTCAGTAATTTTTCCAAATTTTAATTTTGTCATTTAGTATTAATTAGATTTAATATTAGTTTTATTAATAATTAATTAATAATTAATCATTAAATAGCATAATTAGTTTTTATAACGTAATACCTAGTTTTTATATTTTTCCTAACTATTATATAATATAATATAATTTTAGGAATTTTTCTAGAATTTTTACTGTTCATTTTCTATTTTTTATAATTTAATTAGTTTAATTAGTAATTAATTAATATTTAATATAATAATTAGTAAAATAGTGTAAAAACATATAAAACAAACTTTTTATATTTATTTAGGATTCCTGAGATGGTTAGTTAGATTTGTAAATTTTTCTAGTCACTTTAAGTATTATTAGTAATTTAAAAATAGTTTAATTAATATAATTAGTAATTAATTAATACAAAAATCACAAAAAGACAAAAAGACATATTTTTAATTTTAAAATTTGTTTTTAGTTATTTTATAATTTTAGAAATTTAATTTTCAATTTTCTAGCAATAAAATAATATTATATTGTATTTAAGTTATTTAAATATTAATAATTAGTATTAAATAGTATTTAATTAATATTAAATAAGTAATTAATGTAAAAATTTATTTTCTTTTTCTTAAAATTTTCTTTTATCCTTTAGTTTGTAAAAAAGTCATTTTCACCCCCTGTAGGTTTTCAGATTTCAGTTTTCACTTTTTATTTTGTACATTTACGTTATTTTAAATGTAAACGTACGCGTTTTAGGTTTTAAACGTTTATGGTTTTTCCAAAATTCCAGTCTTGTTCATATAGCTTATTTAAGCTATTTCCTTGTAGATTCCTTAGTTTAATCAATCACAATCCCTTTCCTGTCCAAATTCACCCGATCACAAGCCCGTTTGATAACAATTCACACCTCGTCGGGACATAACGACCCGGGGAAACCACTATATTCCGCGGAGCATTGACTCTAGACTGTTTGACTTTGTTGACCATTCCTTGGTCAATATAAGTTGACCGTTTGGAGCCAATCAGATAGTGAAGACGAAGACCAACCAAGTAAAGAAGCTACTTGTCTCATGGCTCTATAAAAACAAGAGGTATCTCAAAACTTTTCTATCTCTAATAATAACTTAGATATTAATAAATTGCAAAAGGAGAATGAGGAACTAGTTAAATTTAATGAGGATTTTTATGAAAACTTTTGAAAATATTGTTAAGGAAAAACACTCTCTTGAACAAGAGTGTGTTAAACTTAATGAGAAAGTTTATGAACTTCAAAGTAGAGCAAAGATCCTAAATCATCGCAAAGAGGTGGTTGAACCATGTAAAAGATGTGAGATACTCACACTTGAGGTTGACTCTTTGAATGATAAAGTATCTAAACTTTAAAAGGAGTATCTAAACTTTTCAAGATTTAAGAAAAGTAGTAATAATTTGGACGATATGTTAAGTCACCAAAAAGTGTCCCAAGATAAAGAAGGTCTTGGATTTTCAAAACATGATAAAACGACGTCCGAGAGTCTAACCAAACCAATTGTGTTTGTAAAAGCTAAAAAGACAAAACTCCAAAAATTTCCGAGCCTGACGCATTGGGTGACTCGCCAACGCGCCAGGACTCTGAGGAAAAAGGGAGAATCGTCAAGTAATTTTGTTAAACATATCATTCCTCAAACTCCTTTTGCAAATTCTCGAGGTAATCAAGCACCCATTACAAGAAGAGAAAACCCAAAACAATTCTACAACTCGGTTTCTCGTAATGGTCTTGGATACACACAAGCTCGAGTCGATCATGGACCACTCTCACCTACACCTAATGTGAGACCTTCAAATACAATCAAAGACACTCTTTCCAATATAATCAATCATTTCCAAGAGGAAACTTTTATCATAACCAAAGGTCTTCACATCATCAGTATAACTCATACCAAAAGGGAGATAACTCCTATGCAAACCAAAGATTTTTTAGACCTCAAACTCATCAAAGCTGTAGACCAAGCTATCAAAACCAAAATGATTATTAAAACAACCCTTGGTCTACTTACTCTAGATATGGGATTGAAAAATTAAGTGTCTTGCTTCAAGACCCAAGAATATTCAACTTGGGCACTTTAAATGCTAACTAAAATAGACCCAAGAAGCAATGTATACCAAAAGCTTGAATTGCATCTTTGGTTGTAGGTTTGCCTCATATTTGATCTACAACCGGATGAGGGATAGTGGATAGCAGTTACACTAAACACGTGACCGAGAATATGAGATTGTTCACCTCATACAAGGCGTATGACGACAATCAAGTCATATTTGGAAGCAAACTTAGTGGCAAAATCATCGGTAAAAGTAATGTCCTTCATGACTCCACAAAAATTACCAATGTTGAGCATGTTAGTTAACTTGATTAGTTTTAGTTAATTGAGTGATGATGATTATGAGGTTAAGGTTACTAAAGTAGATTGTACTATTAGTAAAAATGGTAAAGTGTTAGCTAGAGGTCATAGGAGAAATAACTTGTATACTTGCAAGTTGGGAGATAACTCCAAACAACACATATGTCTTAAATCAATGGTGGATAACTCAACGCTTTAGCATAGGAGTTTAGGTCACGCCAATATGAGATTAGTTCAAAATCTAGCTTCCAACGACCTAGTAAGGAATTTACCATAGTTGAGCTTTAAAAGACATTATTGTAATACTTGTAGTCTAGGGAGTCAAGGACATGTAAACAATAGGAATAGGAATAGAGTGTCAACTAATAGGATTTTAGAGTTGTTACATTTGGTTTTGTATGGGCCATCTCCAATCCAAAGCTATAGAGGAAACTTCTACACTTTGATGATTGTTGATGACTATTCAAATTACACTTGGTGATGCAGGATTTATCGACCAGGTTTTATAATTTATAATGGTCTCGTATACCTAAGTTCTACCTAATGCACTAACGGGCAGTGTACCCAGTCGTGTGAGGTATAGCTAGATGATAAATCCGAGGTCGTCCCAAGAGCTAAGGTGCGGAAAATATCTAAGTTTAAATGTCACTAAATAAAAGGGCTGTTTTAATTGATTGAAGTAATTAAACTAAATGAAATAAATAACAATTAAGCAAATAACAAGTAAAGGGAAATCAGTAGGAGAAAGTAGTGTTAACCTAATTACTACTCTTGTTATTAACGTGACAAGTTTTCTATATATGCATCCTATCGTTTTATCTGGTGGTTCAATTCAATAGGCTCAGTTGGTCAAATCTCCTATCCTATTTCCCATAATCCCCTATTCCGATATCTAAGTATTTTAACCTTAGTGATGAACAGAGGTCGCCGGTTGACTATGTTGAGTCATTAAGTACCTCTACTAACTTAGACTGGCCTAACAGGAAGTGTTGTCACTTACATCTCCCCACTAGGGCTACAATCGAGTCGAGCCGAGCTCAAGCTCAACAAGGCTTGAGCTTAGCTTGAAAGAAAAACACTAGGCTTGAGCTTGGCTTGATAGCTTGTCAAGCTTTCATCATCCAGACTTGAGCTTGGCTTGAGTAGGTTCGAGCAAAGCTTGAGCTTGGCTTGAAAAGCTTGAATGAATACAAAAATATTTTATTCAATAGCTAAACTCAACAATAAGTATATGTATTTTAAGTAAGCAACAGTAGCAACACAATATTAAGTAATACTTGCGTAAATATTTACATATGGAGTACTTGCGTAAATAGATTGATGATGCTAACACTTAACAATGGCAAGATAAAAAACACAGATACATGTATATAATATAGATTGATGATGCAACACTTAAGATTATTAAATTAAAAATCTTGATAATGATAAATTGATAACTAAACTTACAAATACTTCTGGAAAAAAAAGAGAAACTTTGGACTTGGTGGTTGAATGAGTGGAGGAGATTAAGGAGACACTTAGTTTAGATCATTAGAATACAAATCGTTTGGACGTTTGGTAGGGTTAAAGGTTTCTAGAATACATTATCCAATATTTACGAACTAAGCCCTTATAAATTATAATTAGCTTAATAACCAAATTTGCTCCTAATTACTTATATGAAATTTATATGAAAATATCTATATTAAAGCTTGATACGAGCTCGAGCCAAGCTATCCAAAGCTTGAGCCTGGCTTGTTAAATATTTCGAGTTAATTTTAGGGCTTGAGCTTGATAAAAGCTTGACTCGATCGAGTCAAGCTCGAGCTCAAGCTCGAGTTGCTTGATAAAAGCTTGACTTGATTGCAGCCCTACTCCCCACTAACTTCTTAAGTAAATCTATTAGGTAGGTGATCCTTTGGTCAATTCGCACGTGTATGGTGATGGAAGCGTCTATGGTTCGTCTTAACCATAACCAAGTCAACCTTCTAATAAAATGCGGGCACGGTCACATCGTACATTCCCCTCGAAGGACTACCCAATATCAAAACACTTAAAGCTAAAGTGTCCAAAGACAAGCTAAGAAAGTATACAAATAAAAAGACTAAAGATGTGAGAAAAGTAAATCATATCAATAACAATTTCATAATCAGGCTAACACCAAGAGGTGTTTAGCCACTCATGTTCAATAATGCAGAAAAACAAGTGTTTAACATAACAAATGTACACATTGAATTAATACAAATCAAATGAATGAATAAACTTATGGTTATGGCGTAAATTCTCCCTTGGAATGGACTTGTATGCTTGATAGAACTTCTCCCTCTTGCTCCCTGAATTCCTCCTGACTTCTGTGTGGTGGAAAGTGAGTGATAAAACTCGGAAATAGGGCTGGTATTTATAGGCCCGACATTGCTACGGCATAGCCCTATGGTCAGCTACGCCGTAGCCTTTGTAAATATCAACTACGCCGTAGCTTGATCAAGTGCTACGGTTGTAGATTCATTAAGTGTCACATCTACGGCGTAGTTTTGCAAGGAACTACGCCGTAGTTTCTTCATTGGCCTTGAAAGTGCTTTACTGCTTGATTTTGAGGTTTACGCCGTAGGTGGAGAGAGGCTACTCCGTAGAACCCTTTGATGTGCTACTACGCCGAAGTTAAGGATGTGGCTACGTCGTAGTCTTCATAAATAATTGCTACAGCGTAGGTAGATGGAGCATCTACGCCGTAGTTAGTGCAGAATCAGCATACTTCAATGATTTTCGTCTAAAACCTTCCAAATTCGTGTCTTTTCGTTCCATTTTTCATCTTTGCCCTGAAAACAGAATATAAACAAATAAGAGTATATATCCTAACATATTAACAAAAAAGATGAACAATCTAGGGGAAAATTAACACTAAAAACCGAGTACTATTTGATGTTATCAAATATCCCTCCACTTGAACTCTGCTTGCCCTCAAGCACACCTTTTCTCAAAAAGATATCTCCCAAGAAACTGGAAAATATGAATCTAAAAATTTCCTATGCTAGAATATATCAAAGCCGAACACCTCACAAAATGGGAACAAACACTCATGCTCTTTCTCCTAATCTAAGTGCTAATTTCGGGGTGATCACTCAATGCACAGTCATAGAATGTATTCTATCATAGGTTTGGCGGTTACACAAATCTCCACCACTAGAGCTAAGGTCAAAACAGGGTAGGATAAATGACCGGCGAAGGCCACAAAGGCAATGGTAAATGACCAGAACGCCGGGCAAGACACCAATGACTGCTCAAATCCCTCACCTAAGCGTGCTTCACAACTAAAAGGGTAGGATAAGACATGGGATTCACAATAATAGTGTAAAATGAAAAATAGAAACAAATAGTATTAACCTATAACCGAGTTGCTACCACTTGCCATTCATCCAAGGGTAAAGCTCCAAGACGCAAAAATTGGATCATATAACAAGTGTGTGTGCCATTAGAGGACGTCATGATGGGCACCACACTTGGTCTTCATGTTGGTGATTACGAACCAACAACTTCATTCTACATATGTGACCGAAGTGGTCTCTTCGATACTAATTCTTTCAAAGCTCAACATACGGTGCTATACAAAGTTGCACCTAAGATAAACTATTTACATACTGAATTTCACTTTTTTTTATACATAACAATACAAGAAATAAAATACATCCCCTACTTGAGATGAATCATACATGTGATAAAAGGGGGTCTCTTTTGATCATCAAAGATGGGTCTTCAACATAGGCGTGATTTCTGGATCTCTTTACTCGAACCTCGGACTAGAGCAAGTAGCAACTTCTCAATTACAAACCAAGACTATACGGCAGGCTAAGGCAAATAGGTGTATCGAAAAATTTATAATATGGGTGAGAAACGAAAGGATAGGCTCAAAAGGGTTTAACTAGGAGTATCTTGCACTAAAGATGAGTGCAACAAAAGGGTTTAAACACGGGGGTCGAAGAGTCAATGTGAGTAATCGATAAACACACACATATAGGCTTTTTGGGTGATAATCCTAAAATATTGCCTTCTCAAAAAGTTTCTTCCAAATGCGTCAAGTAATCTCAACACGCTACTCGTCTATGGTCTCAAAATGATGTAATGGCCAAGTTCTAAAGTTTACACACTACCGGCACACTCATATTTTGGTGGATTTGGGTAAATCAGGGGAAACTGAAAAGGTTAAACCTCGCCATGGGAATAAAGGTTAATGTGCTCGGCTAAGGTTTATTCTAGTTAGGTTCGGAAAAACATGTCAAAATTTTTAAGAATAGCATAATTTTTCAAAATAAACTATAAAAAATGGGGCAAATAATAGTTCAAGTTACATTCTACTCCCGTCCCCCCACTTGAAATGTACAAAGTCCCTTTTGTACGCAAATAATGAGAATATAGAAGATAAGTAGAATAGGAACGAGAACTTCCCTGAAAGTTGCTCTTGAAAATAGTAGAAGGATCATGTTTGAGAAAACGTGTCTTCGCTTCGCCTAAAGAGCAATCTTCGTATCCCTGAAATCACGAAACAACCACAAGCATAAAACCTAAAAAAGAAAAAGAAAAAGAAAATAGAAATCCTAACTCACTTTCGTTGGAATCACGGTTGCATTTAGCATATGCAACAAGCCTTTTAAACCACTTGGTATCCCAAGTGGACGAGTGAAGTCTCGTAAGGGTTTACAGTGAACACACCCACAAAGTTCATTTACAAACTAATACAAGGTTTATGAATGTTTTTGATGTGTGGTTTTGCAACCTTGCAAAAGGTTTTACCTCTCAAGGGATCTCAAGAGGCTTGCAATCCCCACCAGGCAGTGTACCCGACCGATGTAGTATAGTGTAGTGGCAAGTACGGGGGGATTGATCATTTAACTCAAAGAATAGTGTTCGCTAGGGTTAAAACTTAATTAAACTAGGTCTAGAGATGAGGGATGATTCTTTTTGTATTTTTATATATTATGAAAAGCAAGTAAAAATCTCAGGTTTTGGAAGAATGGGCGGAATTAGTTGCTAGTCAACTAACCCAAATAACTAGGAATGCAATAAAAATAAAATAAAATGACACGAAAGTAAATATGGAGAAAAACAATAATAAGAAAAACGTGTTTATTTAGATATCACTAATCCCTAGCTATCTTTCACTAGTTGATTAGTTTGTACAATTGCATGGATGACGGGTTATATTCCTTAATACCGTTCGTAGGGCCGTGTACGATCTTCCCAAACTCTATAAGCTTCTACCTGTTCTTATGTCGAGCCGACTACTAGCTCCTAACATGGCCTCCTTAGTAGTTACTTATGCATTAAATATAACCAATTAATCGTAGTACACATCCGATTCATGTTTCTTAAGACGTTCAAGCATGTTACCAATTGGAAGTTTGCTAGTTTTTTTAAGCCTAACATCGATATCATTCATCCACAACAATTTTAAAACAACAACCAACCAATAATCAATAACTAGGTTTCATTACATCTAAGCAAACACAAAGAAAACCTAGCCTAGCATGTTAAAGTAAAGACAAGCGTAAGATAGAATTAAACAACACATAGACATATTGAATGATTATTGGAAAACTTATCTTCAAGCAAACATAGATGAAACAAGGGTTTGGAACCCTTAAAAGTAAGGTAAAATTCGTGCTAGGGTTTCTCCAAAACTATCCCAAAGTTCTCCTCCTTTTACAAATGAAAAATAGAAAACTATATATAGATTTTTGGGTCTGACGGCATCACGTGTAAATCCTGACTCCGTCAACTCGCCGCCAAAGAAACTCTCGTATTGCCTAGATCCAGATTTGACGCCGTCATGTATTATTCTTCTCATGGCCGTCAAGAGTAAATTACACATGACGGCCTTGGTGATGCCGTCACGTGTTAAAGTCCAAAAACATTCTAGCGCGTCTCGTTATATCTTTTTATCCATCTCTTGCCATAATGTGACGCCGTCACCTCCAAAGAGTGACGCCGTCAAGCACTGTTTCCAGCTTGACTTGGAGACTTTGCCGTTTTCTTCACTTTTCGCTCCAAAAATGCTTCCTTTTCTAGATTTCTTCTCTAAAGTACCTAAAATGACAAAAGGAACGATTTAGGGCAACATTTGATCAAATAATCTCGACTTTGGGCTTAAATGACCCCCTAAAGGCGGTACACTTTTCGTCTCATCAAATACCCTTACACTTGAGATTTGCTTGTCCTCAAGAAAATGCGCTTTTATTCTAATCAAAATACAAGCTAGGGGTCATTTAATGCTAATGTAAAAGTAATTACAACAAATAATCGTTCCACTTCAACCAAAATAAGCACGGAAATTATACACTAGCTCCTCACAAATAGTGTTTAGATATTCACATCTCTCGGGTGTAATAAAAGTATATATCACAATATGAAAATGGAAAATATCTCTCACTACCTGTTATAGCACATAGATTACCATAGGCTTGGGAAATGATCAAACCTCCACCACTTGGCGTAAGCACCTAGGATAAACTATCAAAGAGGTCTTTTAAAAGGGTTATAACGTGAGGTGTGGGGATATGATAAACACGGTTTTGTTGGATAAAGGCAATCTTTACTGGTGGTAAGTTAATCATCTTGGTCAATTACATGTACAATGTGGCGTTGCTAAGCCAAGACTCGACTCGACTTAAGCTAATCATAAGCTAATCAAAAACATAAAATAAACATAAAAGGAAACGGGATGGTAGTCCGTTTTTTTTTTTTTTTTTTTTTTTTTTTTTTCATACACTCTTACCCTACTATCCGAAATAATACATCATAGGGATTTGCATTCCCCTTACACTTGAACTTTTACATACTTTACAATCAACTATTCTAATGACTCGAATTAAGATAATCAAAACACTTGGAGTACTTTCTAAGATTAACGCACATATGGGGGTAATAAATGATGTTCTTCCCCATTACTCCATAACACTAGTACTTTACCCATGAGTCCCAATCGTCCCTAAAAAATATGTACAAGATATGACTCAACTTAGAAACCATGTAATCAATTAGACAATTAACTAAGGGTTTAAACATGTAACAATAATGCACTAAAGATGAGTGCATACAAGGAAGGCTAAGGCGATTTGGTTGCAAATTTGGGGTGGATTGTAAACAAATTCTATGTTTAAGTAAAATGCTTAAAGTTAGAAACGAAAAAGATAGGCTCGGAGGGGTGTACTAGGGGTATCGTGTACTAAAAATGAGTACAACGCAAAAGTGTGGGAAAAATTAATTGACTTTATTAGTCAAGTAATTATGACTTCATTGGTCAAGTAATTATGATACGGTTTTAACACAAGGGTGATCCTAATGCCTCTTATCATGTAGTAAATCCTACTACACGAATGTAGTCTCACTAGCGGTCTCGGGATGCATCACTAACGCAAGTTCTAGAATCTAAGTACTACCAGTACACTCATAAGCATCTTTTCCTAACAAATCTAGGGGCGAACCTCACATATTTGGGGTGGAAAATTTTGAGTGGTACGGTTTTTGTGCTAGTCATACAACTCCTATCCATGAGACGTTCATTAATGCTAAAGCTTCACTCCTAAATGTTGTAAAAATTTTTAAATTTGGCGCTAAAATTGCCCTAACAGTATTTCTCTTAGTTTTATTACACACCTACTTATGAACAAACAAACTCAAGTGCAATTGCATTCTCTAAGGTATCATCATTTACCCCCCCCCCCCCCCCCCCCCTTTACACTTAGGCTGAACATTGTCCCCAATGTTCAATAAAAAGGATGTAAAAGTAATGAAGGTAAAAGAATGAAACAAATACTCCCCTAATTCGTTCGGTGTGGATAATGTGGTAACAAGGTTAAATACTCCTCCAAGAAAATGAACGTTGAAAGCTTCCCTCAAGAAATATAAATCATCTTCTTGTCCAATATAACATGTTAAACCTGAGAAAACAATCATGGCAAACCTTGCATAAAATCGGCGGCAATCTATATATATATATAAAGATATAATGCTTGTGGAATGAATGTTTGCAGATTTCCTGGAGTTTATAAAACTAAATAATTAACAAAAACTTTAAGACTCCGGTAGAAAAACAAAATTTGCAAAATTTTTCAGATTTTTTACACCTAACGCCGTCAGGTTATAACCCTGACGTCGTCAGAGTGTTCTTACAGAAATCTTATGTTAAGTTTCTGGAAAATTTCTGGAAAAACTCATGCCTTAATTCCTGGAATTCCTGCAAAACATCATTATGACTCGATACAAGCATTTGACTCAAACAAATACTAATATGCATGTTCATTTAATATTGTTGTGGTCCATGTCCAATTTTGTTCTTAGAAACAAATTTAGATTTCCCTTACACTTATCTTTTGCGCGAAATACCTTTTTATGAAGTTAAGACGAAGTTAAACAACAAGATAAAGCATTTTCACAATCTATTTTGGAACATGATCCACAAACAATAAAAATAAAGCACGCATACGGAAATAAATAAAATCAAACAAACAAACAAACAAATAAAACAAATAAAGCTTGGGTTGCCTCCCAAGAAGCGCTTTTCTTTATTTACGAGTCTTGTAGCTAGACTCAAGGTCACGCGCTATTACGTGACCTCGTCGTTGATCACATTCTCTAGGTCATCTTCAATCTTGGTTTTGTATTCCGGACCTAGTTGCAAGCATTCCTTGTAGAAACCAAATATTCTATTCATAACATAGTCTACTGATGAGGCGAAAAATAATCCGTTTTTAGGGGGTCATTTTAGCCGGAATTGGAATTTATTTGATCAAATATTGCCCTAAATCGTTCCTTTTGTGATTTTAGGTACTTTGGGAGTGAATTCTGGAAAAGGAAGCATTTAGGACGTTTTTGGAGCATAAAAGTAAAAAAAATGGCAAAGTCTTAATTTTCCTTGCTGGGAACAGTAGATGACGGCGTCAAGAAGGAAAAGATGCGGCGTCAGGAGCAAAATGGATGACGGCCCAGAGAAAACGTGACGGCGTCAGAACAAGGGCATCAAGAGTAAATTTGGTGACGGCCTGGAACAAGATTACACATGACGGCGTCAGATCTGGATCTAGGCAATCCGAGAAGATTTTTGGCGGCGAGATGACGGCATCAGAATTTTACTCTTGACGCCGTCACCTCATAAAATATATATATACTTTTCTAATTTTCATTCATTAGAAGAGGAACTTGTGTGGAGAATTTTAGGGCCGAACTTTATAAACCCTAGCTCGTTTGTAACAGTATTTTCAAGGGTTTTCACCCCTTGAAACCCTTCATGTTCAATTGAGATAAGTATCCTTTCAATTCATTCAATATGTCTATGTGTTGTTTGAATATATCTTACACTTGTCTTGATTTTAACATGCTAGGCTAGATCTCTTATGTGTTTGCTTAGATGTAATGAAACCTAGATGTTGATTATAGGTTGATTGCTTGTTTATAGTTGTAATGGATGAATGATTTCAATGTTAGGCTTAAGAAAACTGGCAGATCTCCATTGTGTAACTTGCTTGAACGTCTTAAGAAACATGAACCGATGTGTACAAGGTTTTTATGGTTGTATTTAATGCATGAGCAAATTCTAGTGATCCCATGTTAGGAGCTTCTTGCAGGCTTGACATAGGAGTGAAGTAGGAGCTTATAGAATTGGGGAAGTAAGTATGCCACCCCATGATTGGTATTAAGGAATACAATCTGTCATCCACGCAACTGTAACAAGTAATTAACCTGTAAAAGATATCTAGGGAGTAGTGAAATCTAAGTAAACACAATTCTCCCATATATTGTTCACACCACTAGTTTAATTTAGTTTATTTACATTTTTGTCATTTTATTTTGATTGCATCTTTAGTTATTGGGTTAGTTGACTAGCAACTAATTCCGCCCACTCTTCCAATACCCAAGATTTTTAATTGCTTTTATAAAATATAAAAATACAAAAAGAATCATCCATCACCTCTAGACCTAGTTTTTAGGTTTTCTAATCCTAGCGACACTATTCCTGAGTTGAACGATCAATCCCCCAGTACTTGTCACTATACTATACTACAACGATCAGGTACACTGCCTGGTGGGGGTTGTAAGCTTCTCGATATCCCTCGAGAGGTAAATCCTGGTGCAATTCCCACGCATCAAGTTTTTGGCGCCGCAGCCCGGGGAATAGTTATTGTCTAGGTTAGGATTTCTTTTTTATTAGGTCTACTTGCTAGATTCCTTTCTAGTAAGATTTTATTTTTATTTTTAGGTTTTCTTTAGTCTATCTTATTTCTTTGTTTCTTTTGTTCGTAAACTATCTCGATGGATAACAATAACATTGATCGTGTGATTCCTGTTATTCGTGTTTTTCGTCGCAGGATTTTCCAAATGCCCGTCCCAATCCCTTTAGTGGAAAACGAAAACCTACCTAACCTCTCACCTAACCACCACTTTGACAATAATTCTGAAATGGAGGAGTCTGACCATGATGATGACCATAGGGCTAGTCCTTTTTACTATTCAGACTCCGATGAGGATCTAGACGATGGTGATGTGATTAATGAGGATAGGATGGAAGATGATGTGAACCCTCTTAGGTATGTTGACCCTAGAACAAGGATTGAGTGTGATAGCTCATTCAATATGCAATTCCCTTGTAAGATTGGATTTAGGAGCTTTAATGCCTACCTTAACTCATCTCTCCCAATGAACATAATCTCGCGTAGTGAATACAATAAAATCATGGTAGATGAGTTAGAATACAAAGGAGATAATATTATTGCAAGGGCAATGTCATTGCATGTGTTTGTAGGAAGCTTTGTTTATCTTGCCGAGTTCATGGTTATGGAGAATCTAGGAGAATTTATTGATAATAAGTTAACCCAAGTTGTGTTTGGGAGACCTTTCAAAAGGTTGACCAACCTTGATGAAAAACTTATGGAAGGGTTAATTACATTCTCGGATGGGGATGAAGATTTTGTCTACCAAATGCCCCGTGCACACCCTAGGTTCAAGGATTTCTCCATGGAAAAGTGTAGTAGGTATCCGCCCCTAGAAATGCTAAGTGAGAATGATAAAAGAAAAGGGCTTAAATATACTCATGGGAAAAATAAAAGGTATTATCGTAGATGTTTAGAGTTAAGTGATGATTATAAGAAGGATGGGGCGACTATTAGATGGCTCACCCTCGGTTATGTGAGCATAAGCGACACACGATAGCCCATGACCTTGAGTCTAGCTACAAGACTCGTAAATAAAGAAAAGCGCTTCTTGGGAGGCAACCCATGTTTTGTGTGATTTTATTTTGTTTGATTGTTATTTGTTTCCGTATGCATGCTTTATTTTTATTGTTGGTAGATCATGTTTCAAACTAAAATGGTGAAAATACTTTATTTTGTCGTTTGGCTTTGTCTTAACTTCATCCAAAGGTATTTCGCAAAAGATAAGTGTAAGGGGAAACCCC
Organism: Artemisia argyi; assembly: GCA_030686995.1. Taxonomy (NCBI): domain Eukaryota; kingdom Viridiplantae; phylum Streptophyta; class Magnoliopsida; order Asterales; family Asteraceae; genus Artemisia; species Artemisia argyi. The sequence continues at coordinate 128,613,430 of CM060691.1, forward strand.
AAATATGTTTTTAAGAAACAAAATTGATCATGACTCTCCATAATATTAAATGAACATGTATATTCGTATTTGTTACAGTCAAATGCTTGTATCGAGTCATAATGATGTTTTGCAGGATTTTCTAGGAAGTAGGACAAAGTTTCTCCAGAAATTTTCTGGAAACTTAACATAAGGATTTCTGCAGGTCACTTCTGACGGCGTCAGGAAGAAACTTCTGACGGCGTCACGTGTAAAAATCTGGAAATTTTACTAGTTTTGTTTTTCTAACGGAGTCTTAAAGTTTTTGTTGAATCTTTAGTTTTATAATCTCCAGGAAATCTGCAAACATCATTCCACAAATATCTTACTTTGTTTTCTAGGATTTGTTAGCATATATAGATTCCCGCCGATTTTACGCGAGGTTGCCTTTTTTGTTTTCTCAGGATTAACAGATTATGTTTGACAAGAAGATGATTTATATTCTGGAAGGGAAGCTTTGATTGTTCATTTTCTTGGAGGAAGATCTAACCTAGTTACCATACTATCCATACCGAATTAATCAGGGGAGTATTTGATTTCATTCTTTTACCTATTTTACTTTTACAATCTTTACTTGAACATTGGGGACAATGTTCATCCTAAGTGTAAGGGGAGGGTAAAATGACGATACCTCATAGGATACACTTTCGCTTGAGTTCGTTTGTTTGATGGTAGATGTGTAATAAAACTATGAGAAATACTTGTTAGTGTAATTTTAGCGCCAAATTTAAATTTTTTTACAACATTTAGGAGTGAAACTTTAGCCATAGCAAGCGTCTCATGGATAGGAGATTGTATGACTAGCAGAAAACCGTACCATTCAGAAAAATTTTTCACCCAAATATGTGAAGTTCGCCTTTAGATTTGATAGGAAAAGCATTTACTATTCGTGCTTATGAGTGTACCGGTAGCATTTAGATTCTAGAACTTGCGTTAGTGATGCATCCCGAGACCGCTAGTGAGACTACATTCGTGTAGTAGGATTTACTACATGATAAGAGGCATTAGGATCACCCTTGTGTTAAACCCGTATCATAATTACTTGACCATTTAAGTCGTATTACTTGGCTAGTTAAGTCAATTGATTTTTCCCACACCATTAGCGTTGTACTCATTTTTAGTACACGAAACCCCTAGTACACCCCTCCGAGCCAATCTTTTCGTTTCTAACTTTAAGCATCTTACTTAAAGGAAGAATTTGTTACACCCCACTTAAATGTACACCCAAATTGCCTTAGCCTTCCGTGTATGCACTCATCTTTAGTGCATTATTGTTACATGTTTAAACCCTTAGTTAATTATCTAATTGATTACATGGTTGCTAAGTCGAGTCATATCCTTGTACATATTGTTTTGGGATGATTGTGACTCATGGGTAAAGTACTAATGTTATGGAGTAATGGGGAAGAACATCATATTATTACCCCCATATGTACGTTAATCTTAAAAGTACTCAAAGTGTTTTGATTATCTTAATTCGAGTCATTAGATTAGTTTATTGTAAAGTATGTAAAAATTCAAGTGTAAGGGGAATGTTCATTCCCTATGATGTATTATTTTGGATGGTAGGGTAAAAGTGTATGCAATATATATATATATATATATATATATATATATATATATATACTAGTTTTCAAGGCCCGCCCGATGGGCGGGCATGCTTTGTAATTTACATTTTAATTGAGATATGTCAGATATCATGTGATCTTTTATAGTTATAAGTTATGTATTAATAAGGAGATATCATGTGATCTTTAGTATATAGTTGTCAAAGTCCGCCCAACGGGCGGGCATGGCTTATAATTATCGTTGACATATGTTTGTATAGCGTAAGAAGGGGTTTAAAGAATGGTTGCAAAAGGTGGACATCATAAGATATAAACGTACCAATTTTTATATTGAATGCATAACAATGAAAATAATGAACATCAAGATTTATAGAACAATTTAAATATACAAAATTTTTTGTAACAACATAATATATAAATTAAACTCAAATGAACGTTAAATTAATAGAACAATTAAATAATACGAAGTAAATTTATGTAAATGTATATCAAAGCTTAATCTCAATGACACAAAGCGCAAGTCTATTTAGTACTCATATTACATGTGATTTAATATGAATAAATCTCCGCAACTTTATCTTGTGTCGAAACAGGACCATTCACAAACACATACCTGGAGTGTCTAAAAACTTGGCAATTTCTTGAGCTTTCAGCTCTTTACTGAAATAGTACCGACCAAAGACAGTTAAGTAAACTTACCCTTTACTCGTGCTACAAAATGCTTATCCAGATGGATGAAATAATTTCATCTAAAACATGCATTAGTGCTTTATTGATGACTATTAACATAAATTATTCATACTTCAAGTATTAAACTCAATATTATTCATATGAGTGCTTCAATTACAACAACCGGGTTCGCATCCATCTTCTTTGAAAGTGCACCTTCAAATTCCATATCTTTGTAATGCAAAGCCTTGATAAATGCTCGACACTGCAATAAATTTATGCATACAAACGATAAATGCCATTAAAAATGACAGGTAAGGTTATACATAATAATATCGAAAACCTTATATAATGGATGATCAGTCATGATGATTGTAATTCACAGTTGTTTGAGTAAATCGCAATAAGCTTGAGATGTGGATTTGGTATTTTATGTTTGCCCTGGGCTTTTAACGCATGCAAACATTCGCTGTTGTTTGTTTAATAGGGGAAGTGCATTTGTAAATATAACGAACACATTGACATTTTATATTAGTATCCTATATATCATTGCAAATTTGTATATGCTATCTTTTTGAGCATGGAGCCCTTCCTCTTCCTCCTTGCGGCGCCTGATGGGAGGCTTTTATAGCCAATGTCACTTATTCAAAACTGTACACCAGTAGGTCAATTATATTTATTCATGATGGGATTTATGAAGTATCATAAGTTCATAACATATACCTCCTATAGTGTCACACATTGATTTGCCTTAATTTATCCAAAGCTAATAATTTTCTCTTTATTATGAATTCTCGACTATCAAAATCATGTATCCAAAGAGTAAATCATGTCTAGAATTGTCACCTAGCACATATCATATTCGTGGCCTCGTGGGGCATCAAGGACAGACATACAGAACACATAGCCATTTTTACTTCCATGAATTTAATATTATTGCATAGTTAAGATTATATAAAATACAAAAAAAAAAAAAAATCATAGTTTCTTATTGGCGGTTCTTCGGTTCCGGAACCGATACCCGCGGTTCCGGACCGAACCGAACCTATAAACTAACATGTATTGCTGAATCGGATAGCTTGATAATATTGTGTATGGCATAACATATTTTTCATGGTTTTAATAATTTTCAAGGGATTTTTAGTATTTACAGATGTACATACGTTATTTGGATATGAGTTGGAGTTGGTATAATGTACATGATGCAAGCTGGAAAAGCCGAAATCAATAGGCTAAATACAGTAGTAGACGAACCTGCCAAGGTCGTTCAAGAATTAAAAGCTGAGATTTACAAAAGAAACTCATCTGGCGATTTCATGGTTAAAGCAACTGTATTTTAGAAAGGGGTGGATATGAAACTAGATCAATCGTTTCTCAAGAAATAAAGCATTGCACAAGTCATAAACAGAAAGTAAAAGATAAAAGAGCTTACACTGGAGATTCAGGTGATACATTAGCAAGTTTCTTCTGCTCATCCAACCCTACACGAAAAATATGTCAATAAGTTTAGGAACATACTCTGACCAATCTGGCGTAAGAACAGTTATTAGCTGCCAAAGCCGGCTTCTTTTATTCGTAAACTGCTTAAGATCATCGCTCTCATCAAAGTCTAAAGTAAGTTCTTTTCCATCAATAGAAAAAATGCACCACAAGCACCCCTCTTTCAATAAGTTGCTCAGTAAACGTCTCACTAAGTTTGAAAGCCTCATTTATAAATGATGTGGGGAAAAAATTTGTACACAATCTTTGTAAAAAATGTCGTATATGATCCAGTAGTTATACGCAATCGTTTACCTTCTTGTATCTCTTTGAAAACCTCTCGTATTTTTGTTTCTTGAAAATGATATTCCCTTCTTCTTTCTCTCTCCCACATGTTTCGATCTTTTTTCCTACGATAGAAACGTCTACATTAGTTCAACTATTGTTGTTATAAAGTCTTGCTTACAGGGTGGGAAAAAACTTCCAAGCTATTGCTAAAGAACGAAAGACACGGAAAGATGTTAGTTTTATTCACAGGATGACAATTTGTTTATGCTAACTGATAATAATTGTGATGATCATATGATTTCATCAAGAAATTAAGTCTTGTTCTACACTATACATATCCATAATTCTTATAAAAAAATCAAAGTTTTAACATCGGAGTTAAACTAATAGCAGTGTTTCTAATTTTTAACCCATAAGGTGACAAATAAATTATTGCAAACACAAAAAGGATCCAATCTCACAGTCCTATAAACAACTATACACATGCTTCAAGAAATTCAAATAGACAATTTTAATCTAAATTGACTTACATCTTTTTACAGATCATAATCTCATGGATCCCGTAACCAAAAACATATAAAATCAAAGAACATGACATTATTATAATTTTGAACCAAGTTTAAGCTAAGCATAATTTCCACAAAGTTCATACTACTCGTAACTCGTAATCAGACTCGATACACACATTGTTCTATCATCTTCACACATGTATATAATTCACATGAGACCAAAAACTACTAACCTGAACTTGTTGATTATTTAAGTCATCCATGGGAGCAGCTAGAGCCGGCAACACTCTTTGCTATTCGTCCCTTGATCTCACTGAATCTCTAAACAATTTGAACTCCAACATGGGTCACCACACTAACCGTGCACCTACTGTAACACCTAAACCTGACGAGACTTACCCAATACAGAATAGCAGTCATCCCAATTCTGGGTTCAACTACCCATGAATTTATAATCTGATGGCGGTCCTGCAAGATTTAGAGTATATATATAAGATACGAACATGAATAGCAGGTTCCATCACTGATGATGCATCTAGACGCATGACTTACCGCCTGCCAAACACCTTGGACGAACAGGGTGTGTAGTCGAGGGGCTGGGTTCACTTTGGGCTGTTTGGGCGTGAGCTGAATGAAAAGTCAAAAGCAGTTCAATGTGGATGTTATAAAACTTCACATTTAGACTCAAAACCATTTGCCAATTCTAGAAAAACCATACCTTGTGGCATGTAACTGGTATACGCATCTGTGTAGCTAAGGATGATTCTGTCCAACCTACAGCTGAAATGTCCATTCGTAAGTCTAGGTTCACTTAGGCACCTTTTAAATGAACCTGTAAAGACACCTTGGAAGGAAAAAAAGATAAAATTACTGATACGAGTTCCTTGCCACTCTATCAAATGCATGAGCTCTACAAACTTTTTCGGCGCAAACTGCACAATGATAGTTATTTAGTTATATGGTCACAACAAAATGCCTCCTAATCATCCTATTGAAACCGAACTCAGAAAAAGAGCCTTGACAAATTAAAATTTTGATACTGGAATTAAAGTTAAGTGTCTTTGATATGAGAATTAAAATAGTTGTCAATGTGATTTAAACCTAGAGAGCGGTAAGCACGATGGAAGTTATTTCGATGCCTTTGTGAGTTAGTGCTTAGAAACTGAGTTGTTGTTCATGTTTAATCCAACAAATCATTGGGCTAAACGAAGTTATTTATTCATTTTTTGGGAATTCTTAACGATCCCATATTTATGTTGTTCATTGCATACATGCTAAATTTTGAGATTTTAAATATTTTAAAGCTGGGTGCAAAAAAATAATCAATTTGACCAGTTACCCGACCACCCATTGCCACTATAAGTCAGTATGTAGCTAAGGATTATTTGGTCCAACCTACAACTGAAATGCCCATTCGTACGTCTAGGTTCATTTAGTCACCTTTTAAATGAACCTGGAAAGACACATTGGAAGGGAAAAAAAGACAAAATTACAGTTACGAATTCCTTGCCACTCCATCAAATGCATGAGCTCTACAAACTTTTTCGGCGCAAACTGCAGAATGATAGTTATTTAGTTATGGCCATTGATAATCGCACACACAGCAGGAAATGCGGGGATACAGGTTTATGTTATTCAACAATTTCTCCACATTTGAAGATAACAAACTAACTGGTTGTTTGACGGGTCAGGTTGGTTCAAACCGTCACCATTTTCTAAATATTTTAAACTATCAACTATTTGAAAAATAATGTAATTTCTTTGAAAAAAATGATTTAGGACATGTTACATGACTTTTTACCCTTACCCGTTTGACCAGTTGCGTTGTTAGTACCCGTTTGACCCGTTATCAAACAGATACAGCACAAACTTAACAATTTTCATATAAATGGGTTGTATTGCCACATCTAGTCTACATTAAATATTTAATCTAAAATACCTCTATCCTTGTCTTTAACTTATATTCATAATCAATTCAAAAGCACATCCAAACACCCTATAAATAATCCCTATTTGTGAGTTTATGATTATTCCTAACTCCTAAGCATCTACATAATCAGACATCCTATTAATGCTAATAAATTTCATGTAATTGTTAGTAAACACATCTATAATCTGTTCTCAATGGTCAATCAATTCAAGTAACTCGATATATATTCACATGAGAAGTTCATGGAGTCCTAAAAAAGTTTATGCAGCAAACAATTCAAGTAGTTGGACGGCATCAAACCTGAAGGATTTTTATTATGCTAGCAACATTAGTCTTGTCAACAGTAACTTGCCTTTTGAACCTTCCTGGTCTCAACAAAGCCGAATCAAGAACATCAGGCCTATTAATTAGTCCTTTAAAACAACCCAAAACTCTTTAAAACTGCATTTTTTAAAGAAATTACCTTCCACAATAACTCTTTAAAACTATAGCAAACATTTCGATTAATACCTTTAAAGATAGAAAAGAGACTGTAATTACCTTATCATCTACGTAATCTGACTTTGAATAAGCAGAAGTTAAATACGAACAACGAATACAAACCTGAACCGGTGATGCAACAATAAAGAGCCCAGCCATGTTACCAACTAAAACCCGGTCACCTGGACCAAAAGGAGCGACACTTAATCCACCTGTTCTACTACATTGACTGGCCACATCAGATACCATAAATGAGCATAAAAAGACTATTTTATGAAGTACCTATTTTTAAGTACTTACTTTTTATCCGAACCAGAAGCAGAAAAGCAATCCCAAACACTCCCTAAATAAACACATCATAATAAGAAGATATCAAAAATAGTTATTGAAAACTGGTTGAGGTACAACGTTATTTGTTCCCACATGCTGCGTGATCCCACATGTAGTAAAAAAATACTCAGGAAAAAGTTATTCACCTTGAGGTACAACATTATGTGATCCCACACGCACTTTTGGCATTATAGGTCATTAAAGGAACATCATAATGTTGTCGTTACAGATTACCTTCAACATTTTGTGGCCTCGGACAACATCCAAATCAGACGTTCCATGGCCACTGTCGACAACACATCTTGGCACACATCATCCGACATGATCTCCATCTGAATAACCTGTAAGCACATTTTAAAAATAGAAAAATTATAGTGACAAGGGTGGAAACGGGGCCTTGGCAAGTAGAGTAAGACAGTTAGTTGTACAGCTAGCATTTGAGATGATCATGATAGCAGATTTGCATTCCTTCTAATTCTCACCCATAATCAACATGGAACCATATGCAATTGGACCTGAGATAACAACCTTCTTTGCAGCTACCTAAGATATAAAGTTGAAACAAACAAATACAATGTTATGAAGAATTTTATGTAAGAAAAAACACATTCTAAATTAATACTAATATGTACTTTACCATCAATAAACCTTTATTATTTTCACATTATAGAGTCACTTTAAGAAACATGTAGCTGATAACTTCTAACCTTAGTTCCTGATATATGTCATTTACCTTCTGTGTCGTACCGCAATACTCTTTCTGAAGAAGTGGAATGATCTTGGGAATACCATCCATATACCTTGAAACAAGGTAAAGGTAAACAATGATGAATAAATTTGTCAAAATAGTATGTTATTCCTTTAACATATGTTTAATAAAAGCTAGAAGTCATGGGTTCTTATGCATTATTCTGTTCCTTAGTGATGGAACATGTGCCTAGACAATATGAAGCCTTGCATAAGACCCTATTCTTCATACAAACATCAACATTAGATCTAATGTTGCCTTTAAAACTCCAATTAATACATAACATTTTTAGGACATCGTACAAATAATAAGAAAGAAAGATATACAACTAATGTGTTGCTATTACAAAAGTCACGATCATTAGAGGAGATGAACGATAGAATAAAGGGTTTTGTGGCAATATTATAAGATCAATAAAGAATTCAGGATCATGCATATATTTTAGAACCAAAAACATACCTGATTAAGACTTCAATGAAGACCACCTGTGGAAGAAAAAACATAATGATTAGGTTTACATTAGGGTTAGGTTAAAAAAAATTTACTGTCATTACCTACCTTAAAGCTATGCATGAAACAAAAGTTTTGATTCCTTTGTCACCTATGTATGCTAGTTTTCTGCTAAGATGATTCTAAGCAAGTGAGAATCTTAAAGAACAGAAGATGAAAAGGGTGTGCTCCCTTCAACACAAAGTTAATAGCACTAAGCAACTGAGGTAACATCACACATAATGAAACGATCAGTTATACCTCAGCCACCATGGTCGGTTGATGATTTTTTTTGTCGATCAGGGATTAGAGGAAAACATGATATTAGGGTTTTGAGACAAAGTTATTATGAATGAACTGAAATTTTTTTACATAAAATTAAAGATGGATAATATGTTTTGGATTATTATTGGATTTAAGACATTATATTTTGATTTTGAATTGTCTATCACAACTTCAGGCTTGTTCCATTGGTTGAAGCATTAGTTTGTGAACTAATAGACCCAAGTTCCACTCTAGTAGCTAGAATGTTTTTTTGGCCGAATTTAATTCGGATTAAAATTGAAAATAACACTAATTCGGATTAAATTTGAAAAAGACACGTGTGATGACATGGCTGATAATGAATTACTGGGCATTGACTGGGCAATGAGGTGGCATATTCTTCAAATGCCTCCTGTTATATATAATGTAGATATATATATATATATATATATATATATATATATATATATATATATATATATATATATATATATATATATATAGAAAAAGAAAAGAGAAAAAAACATACGGACTACCCTCCCGTTTCATTTTATGTTTATTTTATGTCTTTGTTATTTTTGATTTATTAGCTTAAGTCGAGTCTAGTCTTGGCTTAGCAACGGCATATTGTACATGTAATTAACCAAGATTATTAACTCGCCACCAGTAAAGATTGCCTATATCCAACAAAACTGTGTATTCCATATCCCTACACCTAACATTACAACCCTTTAAAAGACCTCTTAGATAGTTTATCCTAGGTGCTTACGCCATGTGGTGGAGGTTTGATCCTTTCCCAAGCCTATGGTAATCTATTTTGTTATGACAGGTAGTGAGAGATATTTTCCATTTCCATATTGTGATATATACTTTATTACACCCAAGAGATGTGAGTATCTAAACACTATTTGTGAGGTGCTAGTGTATGACCTCCGTGCTTGTCTTTGGTCTTTACTGGAACGATTATTTGTTGTAATTACTTTTATATTAGTGTTAAATGACCCCTAACTTGTATTTTGATTAGAATACAAGCGCATTTGCTTGAGGACAAGCAAATCTCAAGTGTAAGGGTATATGATGAGGGGAAAAATGATCCGTTTTTAGGGGGTCATTTAAGCCGGAATTGGAATTTATTTGATCAAATATTGCCCTAAATCGTTCCTTTTGTGATTTTAGGTACTTTGGGAGTGAATTCTGGAAAAGGAAGTGATGATGTACCCTCTGATCAGCTCGAAGGACACCCCTTCGAGTGTAATCGCAACCTACATAATCGAAGGCTCTGGCTAGCCTCCTAAAACTTTCTTTGGCGTAAAACTAATCATCAATGATCTAGTTACCAAGTGGGGAATTCGCCAATCGAAGGATCAAGCCCTTCGGGGTATCTCTCGATAAGTTTCAAGGACGGAACAATGCCAAGTCCACATATTGATAAGACCAAGTCTTACCCACGTCTCCTCTTTCTCTTTAGCTCCCCCGCTAAATCAGGAGGAGTGGGGCACTAACCCCTAGCGGTTACCACAAATCATGGGACGCCCCCATGATCTCTATCAAACGTGTGACCACTCTCCAGTACCTTTTTCTTCACCTATAAATAGTCTTGGACGATGACAAATCTGGTATGCAATCTATCTCACCTTACTTTACTACGCATATACTTAAACTCTCATACCAATCACTCATTCACACGCCGGAGGTGGTTCGCAGGGTCCAACCCCTGTGCAATCACTTAACGTAGTGTTTTAGTATTTCTTATTTCAGGTTATATCTAAGCTTGGCGCAATCTCAACACCCCTCATTTTCCTTTGATCACCATCGAAGTCCTGGTAGTGCGAAATATTGTACAATCAGTGGCGCCTTCCGTGGGACCCGCTACAATTAGTCCCGTTATTTCCAAGCAAAATAACCAAGTCAAAATATACTCGCTATTATTCCGGCATGAATTCAGAACAAGAAGTTACACCCCCACCGGGTTTCTCGTCCTTAACCCCTTTACCCGTAACCGACACCAACAACCTTCCGCCAATCACGGTCTCCACTTTTACTACACGATCTCATCCTGAAATAACGCCCAACCACCACGCATCCATGATGAGTGTCTAAATACTCATCATTTTAGACCAATCTGAGCTGCCAAAACATCCAAAAATACTCAAATATGCATCAAAATACTTAAAATATCTTAGAAGTGTTTTTTATATGTTTCAAATGCAAAATATGCAAAAACAGATGAAAAACGTACAAAGTTTGCATAATTGGCAGTTTCAGTCCCTCAAGTTTTATAAATTGGCAAAACTAGTCCCTGGTTATTCTAAAAACTTGAAAAAGTCATCAAAGGTCCTTTTTAATCAATAAGTTACATATTTAGTCCTTTGGTGCAAAGTTTTATAAAATTACAAGTTTAGTCCCTATACTTTGGAAATTAACATAAATGGTCCCTGGGATGTAAAAACTTTGAGAAAAATCAATTTTGGTCCTTGTACTATTAATCTTTTGCAGGAATGGTCCTTGGTGTGAAGTTTGGTGAATTTACATAATTGGTCCCTGAAGTTTGATGAATTACAGAAAAGGTCCCTGGAAATATTAAAATGAAAAAAATTACAAATAGGACCTTGTACTATTGAGATATGGCAAGTTTGGTCCCTTGATCAACTTTAGAAAAATCACAAATTCAAACCTTCAAAATTCACCAAATTACAATTTTGGTGAATGTCTACAAACAAACCAAACCGGACCCTATATTATTATTATTACCCAAAAACTTAAACCCAATCCAAACACAAAACAGCCCACCCTTCCTTCCTAGGCCCAAACTACAAACGACCCACACCCTTAAAAATATAAACCCTGGTCAAAAGGTCAACCCCCGCCTTTCCCACCTCCACTGTTCATCCCCTTCACCCACACCTGTAAATCCAATACCACCATGGTATTCCACCCCAACTTGGCTCCATCCTTTCACACCTTGTCCCCCTCCACCTCCACAAACCTCCAAAACCCCTAAAAACCTCTCCACGCAACACACAGTACCCCCAAGACTTTTGGCGCCATTTTTCATTTAAACGGCTGAGATGAGTACCAGTCATCCAACGGTTCTAATTGATGGTGGGAAATGGTCCAGTGGGTCCCACAAACCCTAGAAGTCCACTAAAAAGGAGAATGAAGCAGGAGAGAAAGATTATTAGTTTATACTTAGTGTAATTCAATCGTAGTAGTGTAATTTTATTTTAAAGTTTTAATTTCAGTAAATTTAAGTTGTTTTCAGTTAAATTAATGTACTATGATCTTTCTTAAAACCTTTAATTACATTCTATTTGTCTTAATTCAGTTTTGGCTTTTTTGAGTGAAATTGACAAATCCACTCAAATATTGTTAAAGTTGTTGTTTCATGATCTAATCACCTAATCTAAGTCACTGATAATCTTTTACAAGCTTCCAAATCATTATTATTAGTTTTCAGTCTGTAACTCAAAAATAAAAATAAATCAAGAAAAAAAAAAGAAAAAAAAAAAAAAAAAGGAAGAAGCAAGGGGGACTGTGGATTTTTGATTCTCCTGGTTTAATTGCCTTATGGGAGGCTTTAGGAAGTGATATTGGGTCCTTGTTACCTTGGTTCCACCCAGCATCAATTGTAAGTCATTAATTTGATTTTTGCATACTCTTTTTCTGGTTGTTATTAGTGGTTTATTTGGTTTAAATAACTTTATTAGTGATTAAATAAACTGTTGCAAGTATAAAATTAATAGATTTAGTTTTGAAATCCAAGGTTGTAGTATAATCAATCATATTAAGGAGTGTTTGGTTTAAGCTTATTCAATGAGCTTTGGCCTGTTTCAGTAGATGTAGTTAGCCTAACCAAGTCCACTTAGGTTTGTTACAGTCAAATAGTTCATAAAACTTTAGGTGTTTTAAGTAGAAAGTCAAAATCATCATTGATCACCCCTCACAGTTAACTGTGAGGGATTTGTGAGCCACAAATCCTCATTTTACCTTATTAGTTGTAGCTTAAGCTAAAAATAGGTTCTCTATAGCTTATCATAACTTATTTAACTTATAGGAAGCAGTAGAAATTCACAAAAGTCAAAATAGCTAAGAAACTTAGAAAGTCAAATTTACATCTCTCAGATTTTTACAAAAGTTCAAGGAATTTAGTAGAATTTTGTGTTTGGTCTCATGACTTGAAACTTGTTTCTAGTTGAAGCCTACCACCTCATCTTTTGATTTCTACCATCCTTTCATTTTTAGCAAATTTTCCCTGGGCCCCAGCAAGGTCCAAAGTCACTTGCAGGGCTGCAAGTTACTCTGCACCAGTAGGTTACCAGCCAACCCACCACCTTTGGTGGCTCATTGTGGCCATCACAGTGATCCCACAACCCTAATCTTGGTTCCTCCCAACCCCCATCCTAGTAGGCTCTTAGGATTGACCATAGGTTTGACCTGAAACCCTGTGGACCCCACTTTGTTTTGCTTCCCATCTTTGTCCCAAATCTGACTCAGAACACAAAATAAGCTAGTGCTTATTCTAGTTTTTGGCTTATTCAAACTGCTTAATTGTGTCTAATTTACTCAAACAAGTTCACATAAGTCAGAGGAACCAGAATACACTTTGTGGGTCCCACACAAGCTCAGTTGAGCTCAATTGCTTCTTTGGTCAACCAAAGTCAACTGTGCAGGTAATAAGCCCCCACAGTGCTTATTATTAAGCTATAAAATAGTTGTTTTTATTAAAGTTAGTTGTTTTTATATACAAATTAGTTTTGTAAAAGAAAAATCCAGAAAAGACAATATAAAAATAAGTGATAGTTTCTATTTAATATAATTTAATTTTAATTTTAATTTTTAGATTTTTATTAAGTAAGTTGTATTTTTATATTTTTATTAATTTCCTTTTATATTAAAGTATTTTTAATAATTTTCTTAGATTTTTAATTTATCATTTAGTATTTATTAGAATTAAAAATAGTTTTATTAGTAATTAATTAATAAATAAGTTTTAAATAGCATAATTAATATTTATAAAGCAACACCTAGATTTTATATTTTTTCTAGCTTTTATAAGTCATAATATAATTTTAGTAATTTTTTTTAGAATTTTTACTGTTCATTTACTAGTTTTTATAATTTCAATAGTTTAATTGATAATTAATTAATAAATAGAATAATAATTAGTAAATTAGATTAAAAATACATAAAATGAAGTTTTTATAATTTTTTAGGATTCCTGTGATGGTTAATTAGATTTATAAAAATCTTCTTAATTATCTAAGTCTTTTTAGTATTTTTTATAATTTAAAATATATAAATAGTTAAATAATAATTAAATAGTTAATAATTAATAAAAATTAGATAAATAGTCTTAAAAATATAATTTTATTTTTAAAATAAGTTTTATTATATTTTAGACTTTTACAAATTTTAATTTTAATTTTCTAGACTTATTTTACATTTTCTTATTTATTAGTTAATTATTAGATAATTATAAATAGTTATTAAATAATAATAATTAATTAAATAATTAGTAATTATAAAATAAATATTTTAAGTTTATTTAATTTGCATTTAAGCCCCTAAGGTTTGCAAATTACTACTTTAGTCAAAACCGTTTTTGTTTCGTACGTTTACGTAGGATTAAATTAAACGTACGCGTTTTTAGTTATTAAACGTTTTTATTAAAATAGTTTATTTAAGTCATATTATTTTATAAAACCCTAGTTTAGTCACACACTCACACTCTATACCCTTTCCTGTTCATATTCACTCGATCACAGATTCGTTTTTAATACCATCACAACCTCGTTGGGACATTACGACCAGGGGAAACACTGTATTCCACGGAAGCATTGGCCTAAGCTGTTTGACTATTATACTTGACCATTCACAAGTGGTTGACCAATAATTATCTGACCATTTGGGGCTAATCAAAATTTGGCGCCGCTGCCGGGGAGGTTGTGCGCTTATTCTAATACGAATTTGTTGTATTAGTGATTGTTGAATATACATCATTTGTATATTTACCATCCTTGTCCATATTTTCATCAAAAACAAAAATCCAAAAATATTTTCTTATTTTTATAATATATTTATCTAAAACCACAAAAATATCCATCTTTTCCCTCTTACCCTTTTTATTATTTAGCCCTTTACCCTCTATCCACTTAATTCTAACTTCTATATTCTTATGGCATCTATCGACCCCGAATTCTTATTCGCGCTTAAAAACTTCAAGCCTTGTCCGAGATTTCTAGAATTCGTGTTGATCATGATGATCCATCTATTCCTATTCCCTCTCCGGTGAGGGAAATGGAACGAGAAACCAGGGTGACAAAGGACCCGGTACTTTCCTCTGACAATGAAAGTGCTAAATACGTCCAACCTACGGTTGTCCAAGAATTTAAGCTCACAATTGATCCTAACCTTTCACGGTTTACGGTTAAAATTTTGTCAAGCAAACGTACAGAGCTTAGGGCAGTGACTGAAAAGAACGACTTACCTGATCTTCACGTTAATCAAGAACAAAAACCAGAGACCATAACGGAAGTGGTGGAAATTCCTAGCTCTCAGAGCACACCACTTGTCCCACCTCCAGATTTTGTTCCTTGTGTCGGTTGTGGTGAGCCGCTTTTCGGTTTTCCATGTCGTTGGTGTACATGTGAACAATGTGGTAATGATATTCGAGATGGGAGTTGTTTGTTTTGTGGATCGAGTAATTCATTTCCTTATGATCCTAATCAAAACTCATTCAACGACTCCTCAAATTTTTCCAACTACCCATCACATTCATACGAGCAAGAATCATATTATCCAAATCTCAATGATGCTTCGTATCAAAATACACCAATGCAGACTCAACAGTTTTACTGTTGTGAGTACTGTAGAGGTCCACACTTTAGCTCTGATTGTCAAACAAGGAATCCATTTCCTTGTAACAATTACGACTATTCGTTTCAAGACCCACCTCCACAGTGCCAAATGATTCAAGCAACTCCTCATATCCAGCAAGACCCTTATATAGAGGTTCTTGAGAAACTCAAAGATCTTAAGGAGGAGTTAGCTAATATTTCGTTTCACAATGCACCAAGTTTTTCTTATGTACATTGTGGGGTCCTCATGATGATTTCAAATTTCAACCGTATTATAAACCTGAACATCGTTCTAGTTCTGATACATTCGGTTTTGACACATCCACACCCCCACAGTCTCCACTCATTCCATATTCTCGTGATAAATCTATCGCGGAATTACTTGCTGAAGAACATGCTGCTAGAGACGAAAGAATCATGGAAGAATTACTAGTCTTAGAACAAGCAGCTATAACACGTACCAAATTTCAAAATGCTGCTCTTCTCGATGAAGATGATGAAAGTGATGATACCTCATCAAGTTCATCAGTTGAGACTTCTTCCATGGAAAATCAGGGAGAAAAGAGTATGGGAGAATTACTAGCAGCAGAACAAATGGAAATTATAAAATCCATGTATGCTAGTCCTTCTCATCTCCCTCAGTCTACTGATATCATACCCGAGGTTCCCACTCACTCTCTGAGCATGGGGGACGAGCATCTTGACACTGTTCCTGAAAAGGAATCTGACGAATTCATAAAGTCTAGTGTTGAGGACCTTGTCTCAATCCCAAGTGAGTCACAGGGAATTTTTGATCTTATGTGTGATATCCCTCCTCCTCTTGATTTTTCAAAAGATCATGTAGATACTCTCTCCGATTCTAACAATGATTGTACATCTTATGGAGAAATTGAGTATGTTGAGGCATCACTTCCCGAGTCTAATGTTGACTATCTTCTTGAAGAGTTCGCTGATGAACTCTCTCATATGGATCCCATCCCACCAAGGGATGAAAATGAAGTCTTTGACTTTGAAGCGGATTTGAGAGAGTTAGAATTCTTACCTACTCATGATCCTTCGATAGAACTTATTCAGATCAATCCACTTCCTCTGGAAAGAGAAAATGATTTGGACGAATTCGAGGCTTTTATGACTGAAGATAGTTCAATTTCATACGAAGTTGATGCTAACTATCTTGATCCTGAGGGGGACATTCTTTTTCTAGAAAGTTTGTTAAACGAAGATCCATTTCCCCCTCTTCCACCCAAACAACTTCATAATGAGGAAATCATATCAGTTGAGGAAACTGATAAATTTCCTGAGATCAAGCTTAAGGACTTGCCTCCTCCACTTGAATATGCATTTCTTGAGGAGGAAGTTCTTATCTTAATTGCTATTTAGATCTCCCTACTTTCCTTCACCTACCAGGTGATTTCTCCTGTTCTTCACTCCTTCAGGAATGAAGACACTATCTTTGACCCCGGCATTCTCATTTATAAATTTTGAGCTGGGTGTCTATTATATCTTATCGGAGTGGAACTTTTACGTGCTTCAAATGTTTATCCAAATATCTTGAATGAAAGTTTGATGCAGATTGTCTCTTCCACATCATGCTTCCCCATGGACAAATGAATTCGGGGTCGAGTCAAGCTAGCGACTTGGTAAACAAAAACAGTAGCATGCATTAGGGTTTTCACCCTAAGTGTGGGGGAGATACTAACCCACATGTTGTATATATGTATATATCTCTAAAAAAAAATGTGTTTGTACATAAACTTAAATAAAGGCTATAGAGTATTTTCTTCTTACGTTCTAAGTGTTGGTTTAACATCCGGTACTTTGAATATTGGGGACAATATTCAGTTCTAAGTGTGGGGGGAGATTCGTTATTCTAACGAATTTAAACACATGTTCCATCAAGAACCCCCATTTTAGCTAAAATTTTAAAATTTTTTCTCACTTAGAACGCAATAAATGGTTATCAGTCCACCATGTCTAACCCACATAAGGATTGGCTAATCCAGGAGCAAACGGTTCTTGGTAAAGATATCTCAAACCCGTTTATGGCTTGCAATTTTCCCAAAATTGTATGGTACCTCAACTCGCCATATCCTAAAAAGCGAATGAGTTGGCTAGCCCGCAAGATTATGGCTTGTGGTAAAGGCAGTGGAAAAACCATAATTAGTAATCAGCTCACCAAGATGTTGACTATTCCATCAAGAGTTGGCTAGTCCAGAAGCAAACGGCTTTTGGTAAAGACAAATCAAATCCGTTGACAGCTGGTGATTTGCTCAAAATCACACGGTTATCAGGTGTACCACAGTTCTTACACCTGGCTACTCCAGAAGTGATGGCTTTTGGTAAAGCGTTTTTCAAATCCATTAAGTTTTTCTCAAAAGATTGCTAGGGACTAGCAATAGTTTAGTGTGGGGGATTGATGAGTGTCTAAATACTCATCATTTTATACCAATCTGAGCTGCCAAAAACATCCAAAAACACTCAAATATGCATCAAAATACTTAAAATATCTTAGAAGTGTGTTTTATATGTTTCAAATGCAAAATATGCAAAAATAGATGAAAAATGTACAAAGTTTGCATAATTGGCAGTTTCAGTCCCTCAAGTTTCGTAAATTGGCAAAACTAGTCCCTGGTTATTCTAAAAACTTGAAAAAGTAATCAAAGGTCCTTTTTAATCAATAAGTTTCATATTTAGTCCTTTGGTGCAAAGTTTCATAAAATTACAAGTTTAGTCCCTATACTTTGGAAATTGACATAAATGGTCCCTGGGATGTAAAAACTTTGAGAAAAATCAATTTTGGTCCTTGTACTATTAATCTTTTACAGGAATGGTCCTTGGTGTGAAGTTTGGTGAATTTACATAATTGGTCCCTGAAGTTTGTTGAATTACAGAAAAGGTTCATGGAAATATTAAAATGAAAAAAATTACAAATAGGACCTTGTACTATTGAGATATGGCAAGTTTGGTCCCTTGATCAACTTTGGAAAAATCACAAATTCAAACCTTCAAAATTCACCAAATTACAATTTTGGTCCTTGTCTACAAACAAACCAAACCGGACCCTATATTATTATTATTACCCAAATACTTAAACCCAATCCAAACACTAAACAGCCCACCCTTCCTTCCTAGGCCCAAACTACAAACGGCCCACACCCTTAAAAATATAAACCCCGGTCAAAAGGTCAACCCCCGCCTTTCCCACCTCCATTGTTCATCCCCTTCACCCACACCTGTAAACCCAATACCACCATGGTATTCCACCCTAACTTGGCTCCATCCTTTCACACCTTGTCCCCCTCCACCTCCACAAACCTCCAAAACCCCTAAAGACCTCTCCACGTAACACACAGTACCCCCAAGACTTTTGGCGCCATTTTTCATTTAAACGGCTGAGATGAGTACTAGTCATCCAACGGTTCTAATTGATGGTGGGAAATGGTCCAGTGGGTCCCACAAACCCTAGAAGTCCATTAAAAAGGAGAATGAAGCAGGAGAGAAAGATTATTAGTTTAGACTTAGTGTAATTCAATCGTAGTAGTGTAATTTTATTTTAAAGTTGTAATTTCAGTAAATTTAAGTTGTTTTCAGTTAAATTAATGTACTATGATCTTTCTTAAAACCTTTAATTACATTCTATTTGTCTTCATTCAGTTTTGGCTTTTTTGAGTGAAATTGACAAATCCACTCAAATATTGTTAAAGTTGTTGTTTCATGATCTAATCACCTAATCTAAGTCACTGATAAGCTTTTACAAGCTTCCAAATCATTATTATTAGTTTTCAGTCTGTAACTCAAAAATAAAAATAAATCAAGAAAAAAATAAAGAAAAATAAAAAAAGAAGGAAGAAGCAAGGGGGACTGTGGATTTTTGATTCTCCTGGTTTAATTGCTTTATGGGAGGCTTTAGGAAGTGAAATTGGGTCCTTGTTACCTTGGTTCCACCCTGCATCAACTGTAAGTCATTAATTTGATTTTTGCATACTGTTTTTCTGGTTGTTATTAGTGGTTTATTTGGTTTAAATAACTTAATTAGTGATTAAATAAACTGTTGCAAGTATAAAATTAATAGATTTAGTTTTGAAATCAAAGGTTGTAGTGTAATCAATCAGATTAAGTAGTGTTTGGTTTAACCTTATTCAATGATCTTTGGCCTGTTTCAGTAGATGTAGTTAGCTTAACCAAGTCCACTTAGGTTTGTTACAGTCAAATAGTTCATAAAACTTTAGGTGTTTTAAATAGAAAGTCAAAATCATCATTGATCACCCCTCACAGTTAACTGTGAGGGATTTGTGATCCACAAATCCTCATTTTACCTTATTAGTTGTAGCTTAAGCTAAAAATAGGTTCTCTATAGCTTATCATAGTAGAAATTCACAAAAGTCAAAATAGCTAAGAAACTTAGAAAGTCAAATTTACATCTCTCAGATTTTTACAAAAGTTCAAGGAATTTAGTAGAATTTTGTGTTTGGTCTCATGAGTTGAAACTTGTTTCAAGTTGAAGCCTACCACATCATCTTTTGATTTCTACCATCCTTTCATTTTTAACAAATATTCCCTGGGCCCCAGCAAGGTCCAAAGTCAATTGCAGGGCTCCAAGTTACCCTGCACCAGTAGGTTACCAGCCAACCCACCACCTTTGGTGGCTCATTGTGGCCATCACAGTGATCCCACAACCCTAATCTTGGTTCCTCCCAACCCCCATCCTAGTAGGCTCTTAGGATTGACCATAGGTTTGACCTGAAACCCTGTGGACCCCACTTTGTTTTGCTTCCTATCTTTGTCCCAAATCTAACTCAGAATACAAAATAAGCAAGTGCTTATTCTAGTTTTTGGCTTATTCAAACTGCTTAATTGTGTCTAATTTACTCAAACAAGTTCACATAAGTCAGAGGAACCAGAATACATTTTGTGGGCCCCACACAAGCTCAGTTGAGCTCAATTGCTTCTTTGGTCAACCAAAGTCAACTGTGGAGGTAATAAGCCCCCACAGTGCTTATTATTAAGCTATAAAATAGTTGTTTTTATTAAAGTTAGTTGTTTTTATATATAAATTAGTTTTGTAAAAGAAAAATCCAGAAAAGACAATATAAAAATAAGTGATAGTTTCTATTTAATATAATTTAATTTTAATTTTCATTTTTAGATTTTTTTAAGTAAGTTGTATTTTTATATTTTTATTAATTTCCTTTTATATTAAAGTATTTTTAATAATTTTCTTAGATTTTTAATTTATCATTTAGAATTTATTAGAATTAAAAATAGTTTTATTAGGAATTAATTAATAAATAAGTTTTAAATAGCATAATTAATTTTTATAAAGCAACACCTAGATTTTATATTTTTTTCTAGCTTTTATAAGTCATAATATAATTTTAGTAATTTTTTTAGAATTTTTACTGTTCATTTACTAGTTTTTATAATTTAAATAGTTTAATTGATAATTAATTAATAAATAGAATAATAATTAGTAAATTAGATTAAAAATACATAAAATAAAGTTTTTATAATTTTTTAGGATTCCTGTGATGGTTAATTAGATTTATAAAAAATATTCTTAATTATCTAAGTCTTTTTAGTATTTTTTATAATTTAAAATATATAAATAGTTAAATAATAATTAAATAGTTAATAATTAATAATAATTAGATAAATAGTCTTAAAAATATAATTTTATTTTTAAAATAAGTTTTATTATATTTTAGACTTTTACAAATGTTAATTTTAATTTTCTAGACTTATTTTACATTTTCTTATTTATTAGTTAATTATTAGATAATTATAAATAGTTATTAAATAATAATAATTAATTAAATAATTAGTAATTATAAAATAAATATTTTAAGTTTATTTAATTTGCATTTAAGCCCCTAAGGTTTGCAAATAACTACTTTAGTCAAAACCGTTTTTGTTTCTTACGTTTACGTAGGATTAAATTAAACGTACGCGTTTTTAGTTATTAAACGTTTTTATTAAAATAGTTTATTTAAGTCATATTATTTTATAAAACCCTAGTTTAGTCACACACTCACACTTTATACCCTTTCCTGTTCATATTCACTCGATCACAGATTCGTTTTTAATACCATCACAACCTCGTTGGGACATTACGACCAGGGGAAACACTGTATTCCACGGAAGCATTGGCCTAAGTTGTTTGACTATTATAGTTGATCATTCACAAGTGGTTGACCAATAATTATCTGACCGTTTGGGGCTAATCAATCCACTTCGGCCAATTCAGAACTCATCATTAGCCCTGCCTTTGTAGACGCTAATTATGAAGAGCTAGAGTCCTTGCTAAGGGCTCGAAGGAGACAAATCAGAAATACGGAGATGCGTAGGGAGTTAGAATATTCCAGCGATGAGTATGACGAGGAGATCGAAATGGAGCCGAGACCTTCAATCCATAGGGCTCAACACCCTTTCCTGCACATTGGGTCACCTGCAAGTAGAAGGGTTGAAGGAAGAAGCGTAGGCTTCGAAGGAGTTCCCGAGAGAACACCCACAAGGAAGGAAGGGACTGTTGCCGAAGGCTCTAATGGGAGGAGTCGGCAGAGGGAAAACGTGGAGGTAAACCTACCCCCATTATTAGCAGCTCACTTAGGGAGGACCGAAGGAGGAATCCCTCTACAACCCTCCCACGCGTCTGGTGTGGAGGGTAACCTAGGCCCAGTCAACACAGGAGGGAGTCTTCCCCCCATTGGCCTGCATCCTCAATTCCCGGTCCAGAGCTACCCTCCGATTCTTTATCCCCAAATCAATGGGCAACCTGGCAATTAGTATCCCTCACAAACTGCTGTACCCTATAATCCTCCCATGGTATACCCCCCGTATACCATGTATACTAGTTACACTCCAAACACGAGTACGCCTCATCCTTTCTATGGTAGTCAGCCTTCTTTGGGAGTACCCCCTCCTATTAATCCATACCATACTGTTCCGATGAACGTACCACCGTATGCCCATCCATATGCTGAGCCCGTAGGCCCCACCACACCCTTCGTGAGATGGATCAAAGATTATCCCTTGCCGGATGGTTTAAAGATGACTTCACATATAGGCACTTACGATGGGAAGGGGGATCCAGATAATTTCCTACATTTATTTGAAGGAGCTATAAGAATGCAGAAATGGGCCATGCCAGTAGCCTGTCACATGTTCACATATACCCTCCGAGATTCAGCACGTATTTGGTGGAATGGGCAGAAGCTAGGAAGCATTATCAACCTTGACGATTTGAAGGCTAAGTTTCAATCTCATTTCAGCCAACAGAAGAAATTCACAAGAACGCACCTCACGGTGCACAATATCAAGCAGAAGGAGAACGAAAGCACAAGGAATTTCGTTACTAGATACACTGACGAAACCCTACAAATTCTAGGCTTACATGAAGAGCAACGCATTTCTGGCTTCGTCCATGGTCTATGTAACCGGAACCTTGTGGAGTTTTTATCTACAGATCTGCCGGCAACATACAAAGGCCTTATGGAAAAAACATATACGTGGATAGAAGCCAAAGAAGTGTCCACCAATGGGGCTCCAACGGAGAGCAATAAGGGAACGAAGCCATCTTCATGGGAAGGACAGAAGAACAAGCACAAAAGCCATAATAGGTTTACTCCATACCACAAGAGTTCAAACTCTGGTTTATGGGAAAGCCTAACGAAATCCCCAAAGGAAATTTTGGCTACTGAGAAGGCAGCAAAGACCTTCGAACTCCCTCCTCGCCTAACAAGCAATGGGAGGAACCGAGACACAACCAAGTACTGCCAATTCCACGAAGATGTTGGTCATGAGACGAACAACTGTAGAGAACTGAAGAAGCAAATAGAGGAAGCTGTCAAATCAGGACAGTTGACACATCTAATAAAAGGCATAAGGAAGGGTAAAGAAAAGGTCACCGCTGCTAAGAACTATACTCATGAGGTTCCAATCCTTATGGTTCGCAGGGAGGGCCCGAGTCCGAAAAGAAAGGAAATTGAGGAAGGAACACCCAAGGTGGGGGAGGTAACGTTTCCACCACTAAAGGACCAACCTCCCTCAGATGATCCTGTAGTCATAAAAGTCCTCATTTTCAACCGAGAAGTCAACAGGGCCTACATGGACTGCGGAAGTTCTTGTGAGATCATATACGAACACTGTTTTCTGAAGCTCAAACCTTCCATAAGGGCACAAAGGGTGGATTCGAAGATACCCTTAATAGGGTTCTTAGGAGAACACTCATGGCCTCTGGGAGAAATCCCTTTAGACGTAACCATTGGCGAAGGCCTACTGGCAAGGACGGAAACCCTCACATTCATAATTGTAAGGTCAGCCTCTCCCTATAACCTATTGATAGGGAGAACCGCCATGCAGAAAATGGGCATTGTAGTATCAACTATACACGCAGCAGTCAAGTTCCAAACGGCCAATGTGATAGGGACTGTACTATCCAATTACAACAGGAAGGAGACACCAGAGATGGGAAAAAAGATTAAAGAAAATCCTCAAGAGCCTCCTAAAGTTATCTTGAGCTGTGGGGACGCCGAAGAACGTATCGTAATAAACGAGCTTCATCCGGAGCAGACGGTTGTGATAGGAAGACAACTCCCTGCTACCTTCAAAACGAATCTTACACAGCTCTTGAAGGACAACAAAGATATCTTCGCATGGACATACTCCGATATGACAGGGGTTCCGAGAAGCCTCATGATCGATGGCAAACCCTTTAGAACGGAACACAAACTCAATGAGTTTAAACACATGGAGCCTATTAAACAAAAGCGTCGAAGCCTTGCGCCAGAAAGAAACACTGCAACCTGCAAAGAAGTAGACGAACTAGTACAGGCAGGCATACTTAGAGAAGTCAAATATCAAACATGGGTAGCCAATCCAGTTATGGTAAAGAAAAACGACGGAGGATGGCGTATGTGTGTTGACTTTACTGACATCAATAAAGCATGCCCAAAGGATTGTTACCCCCTCCCAGAAATAGATTGGAAGGTAGAATCCTTATCAGGGTTCCGCCTAAAATGTTTTCTAGACGCTTATAAGGGATACCATCAGATACAGATGGCAGTAGAAGACGAGAAAAAAACAGCTTTCTACACAGGAAAAGGCGTCTATTGCTATAAGAAAATGCCCTTCGGTTTAAAAAACGTAGGGGCAACTTACCAGCGTCTGGTGGACAAAGCCTTCAATAAGCAGATAGGGAGAAACTTGGAGGCATGTGTCGACGACATGGTCATAAAGAACAGAACAGAGGAAGACCTGCTCTCTGACATTCAAGAAACTTTCAACCAGCTAAGAGCCATAAATATGAAACTAAATCCGAAGAAATGTTCATTCGGTGTTGAAGAAGGACAATTCCTGGGGCACTTGATCACAAAGCAAGGAATCAAAGCAAACCCTTCTAAAGTAAAAGCTATCACTGACCTACAAGCCCCAAAGACATTGAAGGAGGTACAAAGCCTTAATGGGAAACTGGCTGCCTTGAGCAGATTCTTATCAAAAGGCGCAGACCGATCACTACCATTCTTCAAAACCCTTAAAGGATGTATGGACAAGAAGACTTTCCAATGGAGTGTCGAAGCTGAAGCTGCTTTCCAAAAATTGAAGGGGTTCATGGAAATCCTGCCAACACTCACAGCGCCAATTAATGGAGAAACACTATATATGTACATCGCAGCGTCACACGAAAGCATAAGCGCAGTACTCCTGGCAGAAAGAGAAAAGAGGCAAGTTCCGATCTACTTTGTCAGCCGGGTTTTACATGGAGCCGAATTAAACTACCCAGAATTAGAAAGGCTAATTCTTGCTCTAGTCCACGCCACAAGACGCCTTCGAAGGTATTTTCAAGCTCACCCCATTACGATATTAACTGATAAGCCCATCAAACAAATATTATCAAAACCCGAGAAATCAGGGAGAGTATCTAAATGGGCCAACGAATTAGGGGAGCATGAAATAGAATACAAAGGGCGAAACTCCATAAAAGGTCAAATACTCGCAGATTTCCTCGCCGAAACTCCTTCCGAGCCAAGAAACGATAAAGAAATTCCCAAAAAGAAGCCTTTGAAAGAAAAGGCAGGTTGGAGGTTATTCACGGATGGAGCTTCAAGCTCCGATGGTTCAGGGGCAGGACTAATGTTAGTCAACCCAGAAGGAAAAGAATACACTTATGCACTACGATTCGAGTTTGAGGCGACCAACAACGAAGTAGAATACGGAGCTTTGCTAGCAGGCCTACGGCTAGCCAAAGACATGGAAGTACAAAACCTTTCGATTTTTGTTGACTCACAGCTGGTCACCAACCAAATCAAAGGTTCTTACGAAGCGAGGCAGCCCACAATTAAACAATACATAGATAAAGCAAAAGAAATCCTACAGGGGTTTGAATCATATACCATTGAACACATTCGAAGAAATCAAAATAAGAAGGCGGACGCATTAAGCAAGTTAGCTTCAATGGCCTTTGCCCACTTAACAAAGAAAGTCCTGGTTGAGGTACTAGCTGACAGATCTATCCAAAGGAAGGAAGTATCCGATATAATATCTGAAGAAGAAACTAATTGGATGACTCCGATAAGGGAATACTTGATAAGTGGCATTTTGCCAGAAGATCCAAAGCTAGCAAGAAAAGTGAGAATTAAAGCTCCTCAATATAGGATAATAGGAGACCACCTCTACAGACGATCCTTTCTATCCCCATGGCTTCGTTGTGTCAGACCAAAACAGTCTACCAACATCATCAATGAAGTCCATGAAGGATCATGTAGCCTACACGCAGGACCTCGCTCCGTCGTCTCTAAAATTATAAAGTTGGGGTACTACTGGCCATCCATGCACAGGGATGCAATGGAAATAATACATAAATGCGAAGCATGTCAAATCCACTCGAAGGTCCCAAGATTACCTAAACATGATATGACTTCTGTCACATCTGCTTGGCCTTTTTCCCAGTGGGGGATTGACATAGTAGGACCCCTACCAGTAGCACCAGGAGGAGTGAAGTTTTTGGTCGTAGCTATCGATTACTTCACCAAATGGATCGAAGCCAAACCTTTGGCATCTGTGACAGGCAGACACATGGAGAAATTCGTATGGGAACACATCGTTTGTCGTTTCGGAGTTCCTCACATCATCATCTCTGACAATGGGAAACAGTTTGCCGAGGTAGTATTCCTTACTTTTTGCAATGGTTTAAAAATCAAGCAATTATTCACATCCGTGTACCAGCCTCAAGGCAACGGTCAAGAAGAAGTTACTAATCGAGATATTATAAATGGAATATAAAGAAGGCTAGGACGAAGTCACCTAGGGTGGGTAGATGAATTACCCCAAGTTCTCTAGGCTCATAGGACACATCCCAAATCGAGTCATGGAGAAACACCTTTCAGCCTCACTTATGGCACAGAAGCTGTCATCCCATCAGAAATAAGCGTAGAAACGGAGCGCATCATGAACTTCGAAGACTCGGAAAACGAGGAAAAACTTTGAGAGAATCTAAATTTGCTTGAAGAACAAAGAGAAATAGCTTCCATCAGAGAGGCTACATACAAGCAAAAGTTAGAAAAATACTACAATAGCAGGGTTAGACCCTCGAGTTTCAGACCAGTGGAATATGTCCTTCAACTTAACAATGCAAGCAAAGCCGAATACCAAGGGAAGTTGGGACCAACATGGGAAGGACCTTACGTAGTAGATGAAGCCTACGGTAACGGAGCCTATAAGTTGGCAACAATCTCTGGAGATAAAGTTGACAGGACATGGAATGGCACTAACCTTCGTAAGTTTTACACATAAAACTTACAACCTTTTGGAACGTTCGTTTGTTCTAATTTATGTGACAAGCTCTTCTCATTCAGGAAAGAAGCATTAATGGTAGGCGTCCTAGTATTCATTTCATAAAATGATGTAATCCTCCTTACCCAATTAATGACACAACGTATTTCCTTTAAATCTCTTGTTTTGTTTTTTACAACAAAGATTTTCTCAGCCAAGTACTACAAGTCTCAATGTTCGAAGGACGATATTTATGTCTTGCACATGACATCCATTATAATTCACATTGACTTTCCTAAAGCGTCCATGGGCATTAAAAGCCCTACGACTATAGGATAAAGATGGAGTGGGTCGCAACCCTCTGTCAGCAGTTAAATTATACGATTGCTTAAAAATCTTGGTTCAAAATACACACAATAAGGATACTCATCCACAGTAATCTTAGGTTGTATACTAACGTTAATAGCTAACGTTGAGAGAAGAGAATAACATAATCAAAGGATAAGTAAACAAAACATCCTAAACATCAAAGTAGCAAAGAAATAACATATCTGAAGGGTACAAACCACCCTCGGGATAAACCATCGTCAACAAGACAGTATTTACGCATTCTTTGATGTGGAAGGACCTTCTTGACAAGAGGGAAACCTCACACCAAAGGCCCTTTTAGTTGGGGAAGGTGGCCGAATCCTATTAGGCTTTTGGGACAACAGTTTTTTAATGGAAGCCTCCGGATCTTGAGTAACCTTGGATAGAAAGGGAAAGTCTGCCGAAGCAAATGCATTGCTGGCATCATCATATTTCTTTCCATGAGAAGTACGATAGTAAGGAACCTTTGATAAAATCACAGGCTTCCCAGTTTCGGCAATCTCTTCCAGGGTAGTACATTTCCCATGGAATATGGCCGCATTCACCAAGTTGGCCACCACTTGCCCATCCTCATCACTATGATACAATTCCATTGCAATATAAGGAATAACCTTAGCTACAATATCCGCCCTGTCTCTTTGAAAACTTTCACATCGAAGGTTGAGGGCATCTGTCTCCTGTTGCAATTTGGTTTTTTGATCAATAAGCCTGTTCTTCTCGGACTTAAGACTTGCATACTTTGACTCAAGTACAGATACTCTCTCTTTTAGCCCAATCGCTTTGGCTTCCTCCATTTTGAGCCTACCACACTCAACTTTGGCTTCCTTTAGTCGAGTAGCAAGCTTCATGGTGTTGGATCGAAGATCTCGAACAATGGGATCCTTCTCTATATCCTCCGTAACCTTGTTACACTTTGACTTCACGTCAGTGATCAACCATTCTCTATGTTCTTCCCGAGCTAGGACTACATTTAACTCTTCTTTAGCATTCTTAACAGTCTTTATCAACTCTCTTGTTCGACTGTTAAGATGATTATCTAGCATAGCTTGCCTTGTGTAGCTTTTATCATGAAGATCACATAATTGCTCTATCGATATATTGTCAAGGGTTCCTTTCCAAGGGCCTGGAATAACACCTTCAACCAATCGTTGGCAGGCCTGCGAATTGGGTACCAACAGCCTTCTCTTGGAACTTCTTCTTTTTAGAGGCCCTGGATAAAAGAGTGGGTATGTCAAGTTCCCTCTTGGTTAGAGGCTTCGAGGTCTTCATTTCAGTTCCTTTCCTTTCGCGTACCCTGCCAGCTATACCAGAGGTACCGGCATATGTCTTGGACACATCATCGGAAGAAAGGATCTCTACATCAGGTAAGGCTTTGATAGCCAAAGGCACTTCCTCAATATTAAGGGGAATCGCCTCTTCAGTTATTATTGTTGGCTCAAGCATCACAGCATCCACGTCATTATTATTGACTGAAGTTGAAGGGGAACCCATCCCGTAGTTGAATTCTCTAGGTTCCCTAGGAATGAAGCTAGCTTCTTTGGCACCATCAGATACGATGAAGTTCCTAAACACCATTACTGCAATATAAACAGATACATAAATATAATCAGATATGTTATTTATTTATAATAAATTGCATGTACATACTCTGGCCATCACAATGGATTTGTGGCAACAAAGGAGATCCCTCCTAATAGTCCATAAGGCCAGCCATAAAGAGGACGGGTTCTGGAAAAGTTTGCACATCAATAGGATGTCTGGCAAGACGTTGATAAAGTGGTTCATCCTGAACATTGAGGGGAAGTTGATCATTGAATTTCTTACGGTCAAAACGGAATGTTTCATTCAAGAGTGTTGGATACCCTGGAGGTACGATTGTATCTTGTATATAAAAGAATTTCCCTTTCCAGTTTGTTATATTTGTAGGTAGTAAGTTTGGCTAATCCAAATGGATTAAACCTCGAAATGTGCACCTGATAATATTGTAGCAACTCTAGAAACAATGGGTGTAGAGGTATTCTTAGATTTGAGCGGGTGAATGCATGAGTATACAAACCCACATACCCTTTTGGGGCATCATAAATGCTTTGATTACTTTTTGGGAGAATAACTTTATGTTGTTTAGGTATTGGGTAATCATCTAGAAAAAGGGCTAGGGCTTCCCTGGAAAGAGTACATTTTTGTTGTCTTATAATGCGTTTAGCATCCATGCTCATGGCTATACCTAAAGTAACTAATTTTAAAACGGGGGAAGAGTCTACCTTTTGATTGCTGCAGATCACGGCTTTGTGGTAGTTGCAGAGGAAAGAGTTATGATTCAGAATTTGGGGTATACTAATATTTATATAGCACATAATTCTATATACTCAATACTTTAAATTTTGAAAGATGGTTGAGTTTACCGATAATTCTACCGTTATATGTTTCTGATTCAACAGATACGTTATATGCACGCGCAATTAATGCATCTTTGTATTTCAAATATTTGCTTATCCATTTTTGAGAATATGGTAAAAACGTTGACACATTACGATAGAGTTGTAAGCCACATATTCTTGTGCATATCTAACTTTCAACTGGGGGGCTTGATGATGTACCCTCCGATCAGCTCGAAGGACACCCCTTCGAGTGTAATCGCAACCTACATAATCGAAGGCTCTGGCTAGCCTCCTAAAACTTTATTTGGCGTAAACTAATCATCAATGATCTAGTTACCAAGTGGGAATTCGCCAATCGAAGGATCAAGCCCTTCGGGGTATCTCTCGATAAGTTTCAAGGACAGAACAATGCCAAGTCCACATATTGATAAGACCAAGTCTTACCCACGTCTCCTCTTTCTCTTTAGCTCCCCCGCTAAATCAGGAGGAGTGGGGCACTAACCCCTAGCGGTTACCACAAATCATGGGACGCCCCCATGATCTCTATCAAACGTGTGACCACTCTCCAGGACCGTTTTCTTCACCTATAAATAGTCCTGGACGATGAAAAATCTGGTATGCAATCTATCTCACCTTACTTTACTACGCATATACTTAAACTCTCATACCAATCACTCATTCACACGCCGGAGGTGGTTCGCAGGGTCCAACCCCTGCGCAATGACTTAACGTAGTGTTTTAGTATTTCTTATTTCAAGTTATATCCAAGCTTGGCGCAATCTCAACACCCCTCATTTTCCTTTGATCACCATCGAAGGCTTGGTAGTGCGAAATATTGTACAATCAGGAAGCATTTTGGACGTTTTTGGAGCATAAAAGTGAAGAAAACGGCAAAGTCTTAATTTTCCTTGCTGGGAACAGTAGATGACGGCGTCAAGAAGGAAAAGATGACGGCGTCAGGAGCAAAATGGATGACGGCCCAGAGAAAACGTGACGGCGTCAGAACAAGGGCGTCAAGAGTAAATTTGGTGACGACCTGGAACAAGATTACACATGACGGCGTCAGATCTGGATCTAGGATCCGAGAAGATTTTTGGCGGCGAGATGACGGCGTCAGAATTTTACTCTTGACGCCGTCACCTCATAAAATATATATATACTTTTCTAATTTTCACTCATTAGAAGAGGAACTTATGTGGAGAATTTTAGGGCCGAACTTTATAAACCCTAGCTCGTTTGTAACAGTATTTTCAAGGGTTTTCACCCCTTGAAACCCTTCATGTTCAATTGAGATAAGTATCTTTTTAATTCATTCAATATGTCTATGTGTTGTTTGAATATGTCTTACACTTGTCTTGATTTTAACATGCTAGGCTAGGTCTCTTATGTGTTTGCTTAGATGTAATGAAACCTAGATGTTGATTATAGGTTGATTGCTTGTTTATAGTTGTAATGGATGAATGATTTCAATGTTAGGCTTAAGAAAACTGGCAGATCTCCATTGTGTAACTTGCTTGAACGTCTTAAGAAATATGAACCGATGTGTACTAGGTTTTTATGGTTGTATTTAATGCATGAGCGAATTCTAGTGATCCCATGGTAGGAGCTTCTTGCAGGCTCGACATAGGAGTGAAGTAGGAGCTTATAGAATTGGGGAAGTAAGTACGCCACCCCATGATTGGTATTAAGGAATACAATCCGTCATCTACGCAACTGTAACAAGTAATTAACCTGTAAAAGATATCTAGGGAGTAGTGAAATCTAAGTAAACACAATTCTCCCATATATTGTTCACATCACTAGTTTAATTTAGTTTATTTACATTTTTGTCATTTTGTTTTGATTGCATCTTTAGTTATTGGGTTAGTTGACTAGCAACTAATTCCACCCACTCTTCCAATACCCGAGATTTTTAATTGCTTTTATAAAATATAAAAATACAAAAAGAATCATCCCTCACCTCTAGACCTAGTTTTTAGGTTTTCTAATCCTAGTGACATTATTCCTGAGTTGAACGATCAATCCCCCGGTACTTGTCACTATACTATACTACAACGATCAGGTACACTGCCTGGTGGGGGTTGTAAGCTTCTCGAGATCCCTCGAGAGGTAAAGCTTGGTGCAATTCCCACGCATCATCTACTCCTCTACATCTATCCTCATCATTCCTATAGTAGACCGCTTGCTTGTGTTCCTTTTCGATGTTGATAAAAGACGGAATTGTTCAATCTTATAGGGCATTTGGTAGGCTATCTCATCGTTCTCATCCTTGAATCTAACTATCCCTAGAGACGGGTCATAATTCATCTTAGAGGTCTCAACAAACGGCTTTCCGAACACTACTTGACTTAGGCAACCATCTATTACTGGACGAATATCTTCTACAATCACAAAGTTGGTAACGTAAGTGAAGTTTCCTACAAAGACATGCAATCCTTTTACTCTTCCCACAAAGTTACTCATCCAACCCGTGTTGGGAATCATCCTAGGTCCTAGTTGCTTCTTCATTACCCAAGTGTAATGTGTCCTAGTCATAATGTTTATGGGAGATCTAAGATCGATATAGGCTTTCCACACACGCACATGCCCAATGTTGCATGGTATGTTGATGTTAGAGGGATCTCCCGCTTTGATGATTGATGAACAAAGGACGTATGGTGTTTCGGGGTCATCGAATAAATCCTTATGGTATTCCCGTTCTTCTTTTGTAGGTAACCTATCGAAGTATTCCCCTACATTTTCTACTTCTTCTGCTTTCTCTTCCTTTTTATCCTCAACTTCCTTAATATCATCCTTATCACTTTCTTCCCTATTATTATCGACTGGCTTAATAGTGACTATGTTGACAAAGTGGACGTGTTTGGATGATGAGGGGTCCTTAATTTGGGTTCCGCTACTAGTGTCCCTAGTGTCCTTCCTTGGTGTAGTTAGCACTTGGTAGTTGAGGGCTTTCAACAAGTTGTCGATTTTATTGGCCATCTCCGCTTGTTGTTGACTGAATTCGGATTCAAACTTAGCTATACGAGCTTCTAGAGATGCCATAAATTTGGACATCAATCCTTCAAGATTATTGGTACTATCATAGTTGTTGGAGGGATTGTTGTTGAAAGTACGGTTAGAAGGTGGACCGCTTGATTGATAACGATTAGGTGGCATGGAAGAATTGTTTTAGGGTGCATTTTGGCTTTGTTTCCACCTAAAGTTTGGATGATTTTTCCAATAGGGGTTGTATGAATCACCGTAAGGGTTTCGCTCGGGTTTGAAAGTGTACCACTTGTCTCCCGCTCCATCGGTACACGAGGATGCGTAATCCGCAAAAGCTTGTTCGGGGAATTCCATGCAATCACGAGTGTTATAACAACCCACAAACACCCATTACTATCATTCCCAATACAAATACCTATAGTAGGTATTTCACAGGTAAATTTTTGCTTTTTATATATGTTATTACTTTCATGACTCACTAGACCTGCTCACGTATCTACACAAGCCAAATAACTCAACACTCACATCCTATAAACCCCAGGTATTTCAAGCATAAAATCATAATAAGTAATTCACCAATCTAAAATACTAAACATAACACAAAACCCTAATAAACCCTAAACTAAAACTTAAGTAGGATTATGTGCTTATCTGAACCTATATGCTTAGTTTAACTATTATGAATGTGTCCAAGGCTTAAGTATGAGTTTCCTTAGGAATATTAGGATATATTAGGACCATTAGGTTATAGAATAAACCCTTTAGAACTTAGATACAAATCCCTTAAGCCCTAAACCATAACTAGGTCATAGATAACTAGAATTAGGTCTAAACCATCCCAAATATTCCCCATAGGTCACTACCACTTAGTATAAGCCTTTTAGAACTTAGGAATAGTTATTAGACACTCATAGAACACTACTATAGGCACTAAACCATAAGATAAACCCTAGTCTCTCACTAAACACACTTAGGTCATTTAGGTTACAAAACTAGGTCAAACCTTTCCAAACCTTTCCCATAAGTTACCCTCACTTAGAATAAACCCTTTAGGTCTTAGGATTAGTCACTAGACACACTTAGGAACTTAACTTAGGCACTAAACCTTAGGTAAAACCTTAAACACTTAATAAGTAGAAACTAGGTCTAAACTCAACTAAAACAAGTAAAAACCTAAAACATAAGCACCTCAAACACCTCAACCTAGCACCCTAACACCTTAGTCATACCCAAGCACATACCCTAACACCTCTAAGCACACACACAAGTAGGTGCATCACCTACTTGACTAATCCACCACTAATCCACCCTAAACCACCACTAATCCACCACTAATCCACCATTAATCAACCCCTAATGACCCTAAACCATCCCTAAATACCCTAAGCAGCTTACAAGCACCTCTAAGCTACCAATCTAGGAGGTGTGTAAGCTACTTGTCACCCTTTCTCCCTAAACCGCCTCCACAGCTTCACAACCACCACATACTCCCCAAACCGCCATAGCAGCCCCCTAGCTACTCCTCTAGCTCTTCCTTGTCATCTCTAGCTCGTCCTTGACACCTCTGCCCTCCTCTCTACCTCACATTTCTATAGTATTAAGCCTTTAGGAGACCTTGGAGTCGAGTACCTAGGCCTTGGTCGAGTCGTGTTGTGGTTTGAGTTGATACGAGCCCTAGAAAAACCCTAACCCTAGTTTTCACCCACGTAAACCCCCCCCCCTAGCCAAGATACGTGAGTAAGGCGGTTTAGTTCCCGAGTCACTATTTGAATCACTTAGATTACTCTACACCCAGGTGATTTTTCGTAGCCTCACATCTTTTTAAACTTTCACTTTAAATGCTTTGTAAACCCTGTGAGGAGGATACATGTTAAATGCTTTACTTAAAACCGAATACAAGTCTTTTTCTTTAGTTGTTTGCACGAGTAAACTAACTGCCACCACTACATAACCAAAATTCATGAATCTAATCATTTGGGACGTTTTACCCAAGCGAACGCGAATATAGTTGATAGATCTATTGGAGTTTGACAACTCCCGTTGGTATTAACACCCCACTAGGTGGTACCAATAAGTACTATATTTGAATCCACTCAAGTTATAACTTTGGCAAGTTATCCTTCCATCCCCTCATGTTGGGTCTGCAGCCCACATGAACCGGATTGTTAAGGTGTGATTCATGAGCTTAGTGCAACCTACTAAACTCCTGATAATTGTGCATGCATCACAATTATCACAAAACTTGCATTTTCCCAGATGGGTGTAACAACTGAACCCAGGGAACTTGTATTCACTAACCCCTAAACCTATGATTCTCACTCAACACCTAGTGTTGACTTTTTAAGCATGTATTCTAGGTATATTACTTCTATGGACCCATGGCAGAAGGAGGTACTGAACTCGGAGGACTTTTCATGGTTATCATTCAAATACAACCATCCTAACTCTTATATTTTTGGGACCTCATCAAAAATAAAAGTATATCTTTTATAATTAAAACTCTAAAAATTATGAATGATAACTAAATTTTTAAAAACGTCTATTTTCGAGTCATTTTCTATTACTGTATCTGTGATTATATGAAGTAATACCCCAAACACTTTATCCGCTGCGATCAGTGAAAAATGGGGGTGTTACAGATTGGCATCAGAGCTTCAGCTGTAGAGAACAAGGTCAAAACCTAAACTACAACTATTTTTCCTTAACCCGAGAAAGTCCTCAGTACCTCTGCCATCCTCCATAACCATATGTGCTAAGGTAAGTATAATAATTGCCTGCTTAACTGCTAAATGATTTACAGTATTTTCTTTATTATATAGTTATGTCTACTCCCCACTACTCTAATCCTATCTCATCTAGTCCACATCAGGAGAATGATCTTTCCTCTCCGAATGTACTAGATTATTTCCCTAAACCCTATAACTTAGAAGACTCTAGGAATAGTTTAGATAAACCTTCACCCTTAGGATATACCTCTTCTTTAGATAACCCTCATTTAAAACACATAAGAGATTTCTATGCTAAGACATCACCCCTACCTCCCCTAAACCCTATTATACATCCACTTTTTCCTACCTCTAGAACAGAACCCCATGGTTTCTTTCTCCTGAGAGAACCATATATACCTAAACACCCTATCCCCACCTATACACCTAGATTTGACCTTAGGCAACCCTATACCTTAAACCCTACCCCTTACTTAATAAACCCTCCCATTCCATCTTGGAAAGATAAAATTGGAGAAAAACCATTTAGATTGACTCTAGAAGATGAAAAAAACCAATTAGAGGAGATTTTAAATAACTTAGATGAAAATTTTCTTGATCTCCTTGAGAAGATAGAAAAATGTCATAATAATAATAACTTAGATAATCAACCTGACTATAGTAGTTTAAGAAAGAATTTACAAGAAAACCGTTTTAAAATAGCTAAAATACAGAAAAACCAAATGAAACATCACCATAAAATAGCTTTTACCTGCTTTAGGATATGCACTTTATAAAAGATAATAGATAATGATGAGGAAAACTTAGAAAACACTAACTCATGGAATTAGGAAACTTTAGAAAACCCTAAGTAGATAAATAACCCTAGGAAAATATGTCTTAGAATAGTTAGAGCCTATAGGATAAGTAGAATAGAAAATAAATAAAACAAATTAGGATTTAGAAACTACCTGGTACCCCTCAATTAGGATAGATTAGATAACTAGACTTAGGAATACCTTTCACCTTAGGACACCCTTAACCCAATTGAAAACCCTTAGGAAAACCTATAACCTACCCTTAACCCTTACCCTTAGGATCTTAGGAAACCCACCCCGATGTCTTAGGTAAATAGAATCTCTAAACTGTTTTAAATTTCTCTTACCCTAACCTTTTCAACTCTTTTTCCTTTTACCGATGGTGAGAATCCTTATTCTTCACCATAGAGATCTGAATTCTTTCTCCTCCGATCTCTAAACCTTCACTTCTTTCCTTAGCTTTCTTAAGCTATCTTC
The DNA here is from genome assembly GCA_030686995.1 of Artemisia argyi. NCBI lineage: Eukaryota > Viridiplantae > Streptophyta > Magnoliopsida > Asterales > Asteraceae > Artemisia > Artemisia argyi. The sequence continues at coordinate 128,650,557 of CM060691.1, forward strand.
GTTCTAGTTAAAGATCTACCCCTAACTATTCCATATGCAAATATATGATCCTCATATATAACCATATTCCTACTCTTTATTCCCCTAGATTACTATGATACCCGAGCTAGTTTTCCCCAATCCCCTTTAGTAAACCCCAAAACCTTAGTTAGGATTTCCATACTTGAGGTTAGAAATAACATTAGGATAACCGTAGAAAACATAAACTTAGGATTAGAAAACCTTAGACCATTAGAATTAGAAAACCTTAGACCATTAGGATTAGAAACCAAAACCCCAACCCCAATAGACATATGATAAGACTTAATAGGAAAACATTAGGATTAGAATATAGATTAGGAAAAAAAACTTAGGATTAGATAACCCTCACCCTAAGCCTTCAGACCCTTAGTTTAGGATAGACACAGTTACCCTATAGGAATAAGTAGATTTAGGTCATAGATTACCCATACCTAGCCCTTAGGATAACCATACCTATACACTTGAGGATTTTAGATTATACCTTAGGATTTGACAATTTTTAGAATACCCATTAGGAAATTTCACTTAGGAGATACTATGGATAGTGCCCTAGCTGGTTTCAAATTCTTAGGAATAGTAATACTCATAATAATAGTAATAATGGTAATAATAGACAACCTAAAACAAAAGAGAAAACCTGAAATTACACTTAAGAATAAGGATATACCTAGTCAACCCTTAGGAAAGAAAACACTTAAACCTAATCTCTCTTTAGAACCCTCTACCTCAATGGAACCAAACACCTCACCCTTAGAAATTAGGATTAGTTAGGAAAAACTAGATGAACCTTAGGGGAAAAACAAAACTTTGGGAAGAAATCTAGTAAATCTAAAACTCCGTTAGGATATTCTCCTTCAGGTATCCTATACTCTTACTCTTCCGTTTAATCTCATCTTTTCATTTCTCTCCTTTTACCGTTTAAATCTTCTCCTCCCACTTCCTCCTACTCTTCCGTTTAAAATCCCATTTTCCCGCCTTTTTCTCCACTCCACAAATTAAAACCATACTTTTTCATTTTCCCCACTCCTATACTTTTCCCCACTCCAAACTCCTTTTACTTTTCCATTTCCCCTACTTTACCATTTCATCCTTTTTCCTTTCTCACTCTACTCCACTCCCATAAATCCTTCACTCCATTTCCCTTCATTTTTTTTATTCTCCGTCATTTTACACTTTATTTTCTTCTCCCTATATTCTCTCCCTGCCTCATCCTGCAATGTTCTATTAGCTAGAACTTGTATTTCTCGTCTCTATTAGTTAGAACTTGTAAGAATATCTACATCAAACTTAATCCTCATTATGTTCGACTATGATATTAAATATCCCTTTGCAAAAAATTGTAAAAATGAGATCTTCTACGTCTGTCATTCTAGTCCTTCTCCTTTGGGCATCACGACAAATACAAAAAGGAAATGAAGCTATTTGATTTGTGGCCAGCTGTACGCATACAAGACAAAGAAAAAAAAAACCACTCTACTTCTGCCACATGGAATCTTGTTCTGAAATTGAGTACGAGAATATGCGGTATTGGTGCAATTGATAGCCACGTGTCCTCCATGAGAATAACCAAGAAGGCTCAAGGTCAATCATTTGGCTATAAATATATAACACATGATCCGATGCAAAGTCTCTCTCTTCACACATTTTTTTTTATTCTCTCTAGTTTTCTAATAGCAGTTTTTTACTTCTATTTCCTTTTAGTGCTTTTTATTTATAGCTTATTTAAAGCTTATCTTGTAGCTTAACTTTCAAGTGCTTATTTGCAAGACTTTTCTAGCTTATTAATGGAAGTTATATTTATTACTTAGTGCTTATTTCTTCTTCTACATCTCTTTCTTTCTTTCTTTTTATCTTTTCTAATCTAATATAGTTATATAAGCTTTTTAGCTTATTGTAGCTTATTTGGGTTTAACTTTTTGAATAGCTTTTTCAATAAGCTTATTCATTAAGTTATTTTCTTTTCTTTGTTTTTCTTTTATAAACCATCTTTCATAATAATAATATAAAAAAAAATTATTTACTCTTTTTATAAAAAGTTTACATTTTTATTAGTTTATATATTATTATGTCTTATTTATTCTCTTCTTCACCCTCTAGCTTGATTCAAACACCAAAAGTGATGCATGAGCTTGTTAAGCTCGGCTTATTTTTCAAGTAAGTCTTGACATCTCTTAAGTTTGAGAGCATTTTTTTTTTTTTTTTAGCTTTTAGATAGCTTATTAATTAGATTTATTATATTTATCAAGTTTTTAGTATAAAGTTAGCATCTTTGTTGATTATTTCAAAAATTTTATATTTAGCTCAATTCGAACAAGAAAGGTCTTTAGCTTTAAAGCTTGCCTTAATCTTTGATTAAACCTATTTGACCTTTAGTTTCGAGAGCTCGTTATAGATCTTGTAGTTACAATAGCTTATTTAGTATAAAGTTTGAATTTTTATTGTTATTTTGTAGTTTGTTTATATACTTTAGCTTATTGTCGATTTATATAAGGAAATATAAGTGCTTCACTTGGGTGATCGGCTTAATAGCCTTGATTGCTTTCTTCCTTATTCGCCTTAAGCTCTAGTATTTTAGCTTATTTAGTACAAACTTGTAGTTGTAATCTAGTTAAAAAAAATAAAAAAATAAATTGTTATAGCTTATTTCATCATATTATTTTGTCTGCCCTAACTCTTATGTCTTATTTCTTATCACATTCTACCGCTAAGGCAGGAGCTTAAGGGTCTTTAAGCAAATTTTATACATAAAATTTGAAACTTTAGTAATTTTTAAGCTTTTTAGTGAATAAAGTTTCAAACTTTACTCACTAATTGGTGGATAAGATTAATAAAGTCGTAAACTTTATTGATAATTTGTGCTTATTAGATCGGGTGGTTTAATCCTCTCGTTTATTCATACGGGTTCTATTTTCTTTACTTTTAAAATCCTTAGTATTTGTTAGTTTTAGTACAAGAATTATGCTTATAATAGCTATGTGTTTGTTTGCTATGATTAGTGAGTAGTCTTTTTATATACTTGTTGAGTAGATTATTAAGTGAATTAAGTGTGGTTTATAAAAGTTGATAGATATATTGGTTAGATATTAATCTCTCTTTATGAAAAATTGTTGTGAGAAAATAATTGTTTGATCAATGGACTTAATCGAAATAATAAACCACACCTAAGGATCTTGATAATTTGCTTTACAAGTATATCTTTTTATCATAAATTTAGTATTTGCTTGATTAGCGTAATTTAATTCGATATTTTTTTTGTAGTTGTTATCTTCATCGTTAACATTAGATTAGTTACTTGCTACTTGTTTTACTATACTTTTGCTTAAATCTTTATTATTCTTATTAATCAAAAATCTAAAAACATAAGCTAAAATCTTTTTCTTAAAATTTTGGATTTTTCTTTAAAAGCTTAGTATTTTTTTAATAATTTGATTAGCTTAAAATAGTTTTTAAATCATTTTAATTAAAAGAAAAGTAAAAAAAAAAAAAAAAATTAATAATAATAATAATAATAATTTCTATTTCTTAAATTCTTTTTAAGTTTTTAGGACTTTTCGAAGCTAAGTTTGACTTTTTAGGGTTTATATTGCTTAAGTTTGACTTTAAGGTACGTTATTTTCTGGTAATTTTGCGTTTTTAGGATTCCTTTGCATTTTAAGTTACGTGTGCCTTATTTGTTTGCCTTAATTGCTTATTTGCTTTTCTATTGCCTATACTTCATTATCATTAGTTTAGAACCAAATATATTCACTCTTATCACTATTCACTGCGTGTTTTCGTTAGTCGAAAAATCACAATTCCATTCACACCTTCGTTGGGACCACGACCCAGGGGAATACTTTCCTAAGTATTTCTTTGGAAAATCACTATACTACGACTGAAAAGCAACCATTTTGGCGCCGCTGCCAGGGAAGGTTTGAAGTGAATTTTGGTTTTCGTTTTAAAAAATCGTGTTTTGAAAAACCTTCCTTGTGAATATTTTCTTATAAAAAAATCAAAAATATTAAACACTTTTCCTAAAGTGTTTGCAAAATACCAAAAATATAATAAATCATCCTCACTATACCTCTACAGAGTGTTGTAAACAAAATAAGTTCGAACGCAAAAAGAGATCGTGAAATTAGTCGCTATCGGATTACTTTAATTCTAAACCGACAACTTTGTTGCGCGTAGTTTTAGAAGAAACGGTTTCGGTTAACGAATCGGTTAAAAAAACAAAAGAAAAAAAAATAATAAATAAAAAAATATTGTAATTTTTGAGTTTTCTTATATAAAAAAAAATACCAAAAATATTTTCTCTTCTAAATTTATTTTTCTTTTTAACTTTTTAGACTTTTTATTTCTTTTCTTACAACCTTCTTTCACCATTTTCAAATCCCGAAAGGGTAATTCGTCACACACACCATGTTCATTTCCCAACCGTTGAGGAAATGGACCAAAACAATCAACACCCTCCAGTGGGTGATGATCACCAACACATGCCAGCTCCCGATCTCCGAACGATGGAGGAGTTGGGTCAACCGACAATGCATCGAAGAGGTGGCCCGATTGCCCCTCTTAATATTGAGGCTACGGATTTTGGACTCAAGCATCATATGATTCAACAAGTCCAAAATTCGTGTCAATTTCACGGTTTACCGGGTAACGATGCTAATAAGCATCTTGACAAATTCTTAACCGTCACCCAAAGCATGAAACAAAATGGGGTCTGCGATGACGCCCTTCGTCTTTCTCTCTTCCCCTATTCTCTAACGCATCATGCCACCGCTTGGTTTGATCGTCTTCCCAAGAACTCGATTCATACTTTTGAAGAAATGGTTTCGAAGTTCTTGGGGAAATATTTTCCACCATCGATGGTGACGAAGCTAAGAAACGATATTAGCAATTTCCGGCAACTTCCCGATGAGTCTTTATTCGAGGCTTGGGAACGTTATAAGCTTGCTATTGATCGGTGTCCAAACCATAATATGCTTCTCGTTACGATTATCGATACGTTTTACAATGGTTTGACTCTACGACATCGTGACACGATCAATGCAGCAGCCGGTGGTACTTTTATGAAATGTCGTCCTGAAGATTGTTACGAACTTATTGAGAATATGACTGCCCATTACAATTATTGGGATTCTTCAGCCGAGAGGAATGAGCCAACGAGATCGACCGCGACTCATAATTCTTCGTATAATTCCGAGTTGGCCGCCATTACTAAGAAGCTCGATGATATGTCTACGGCGATGTTACGAATGCATCAAACGACTTAGAATCTAGCCAAAAACCATCAAATCAATATGGTTACTCATGGTTGTGATACTTGTGGTGGTCCTCATTTGTATTACGAGTGTCCGGAAACCAGTGCCTTTTTACATGAGAACGTGTACGCTGCAAACACGGGTGGTAACGGTTACCCATATCAAGGAGATCGAAATCTTCTCAGCTATCGTTCCACCAATTATCTTGGACCACCCGGTTTCGATCAACCAAATCAAGTCAATCAAAATCATAATGTTCAAAATCGTAATAATCAAGGAAATCAAAATCAGAGTCGAGCTAACAATGGTTTTCAAAATCAAAATCAAGGATTCAATCAAAACCGGGGTTTTCAAGGAAATTACAATCAAGGCCCGAATCAAGGGAATTTTCAAAACCAAGGAAATTATGGAAACCCTGGAAATTTTCAAAATGCTAATCATGGGAACTTTAATCATGGAAATTTTCAGAATCAAAATCCGGGTTTTAATCAAAACAACCGAGGGCAAAATTCAAATCAAAATCAAAATGTGGTTCAAAATCCGTCGCCCTCGGTTGAGATTTTTAAGCAATTTATGAAAAATCAAGAGGAAATGAATAAAATGTTGATTAATCAAATGACTGAAATGAACAAGCATTTAAATGATCGACCCTCGGGTTCGGGTACTACTTCTCTTCCAAGCAACACGATCGCAAACCCGAGGGGCGAGATCAAGGCGATCACGACTCGCAGTGGTGTTTCATATGATGGACCCACGGCTCCGACTACCTCTTCTTCTTCTCCTCCTAAGGTAGTGGACCGTGAAACCGAGGCGACAAAGGACCCAATTCCTCCTACTAATAACGGAGGTACTGAAAACGTCCAACCTCTGGTTGTCCAAACCTCTAAAGAAAAAAAAAAGTTGTTTCTGAAAAAGGAGTTAAATACAAATCCAAACTTCCATATCCTTCGAGATTTAATGATGAAGAGCTCCCTGCAAAATCTAAGAGACAAATGGAGAAGTTTCTTGATATTTTTCAAAAGTTACACTTCGACATCAGTTTCCCGGATGCTCTTGTTTATATGCCGAAGTTTGCTTCAACGTTCAAGAATCTCATCAGTAATAAAGAAAAATTGCTTGAGTTAGCTGAAACCCCGATTAATGCTCAATGCTCAGCTATTCATCTCAAAAAGCTTCCCGAGAAGCTTGGAGATTCGGGAAAGTTTCTCATTCCTTGTTCTTTAAAAGATCAAGAGTTTTGCAATATCCTGGCCGATTCAGGTGCAAGCATTAACCTTATGCCATTGTCAATCTATGAACAACTTGGAATGGGAGAACTTAAACTTACTCGTATGACTTTAGAGCTTGCTAATCGTTCGATTACTCACCCAGTCAGAATTGCAGAAGATGTATTTGTTCGAGTAAATTCATGTACTTTCCTAGCCGACATTGTTGTTGTAGATTATGAGGCCGATCCGAGAGTTCTTCTTATACTAGGGAGACCATTTTTGCGAACCGCAAAAGCCCTAGTTGATCATTTTGAGGATACTCTGACTTTGCGACATCACGATGACATAATGATTTTTCGTGCCGATGCTTCAAAATATAAGAAATATATCGTTAAGAGCATAAATGCTATTGATTATTCCTTCAATGATGATTTTTGAAACCAATCCTCTCCGACTCCCCATCTTTCCCTCCGATTGAGGAATATGACTCCTTTTGGGAAGAGGTCGATGAATTTCTTGCTGTTGATACGATTCCTTTATCAGAGATTGATGATACTTATTTTGATTCGGAGGGAGATATTCTTTTTCTTGAAAATTTGTTGAACAATGAACCGTCAATCCCTCCGGATAAAGTTATCAAGGAAATTGAACTAACGATTGAAGATCCTCTGGAGCCCGAGCTCGAGGAATTTTTACCCGACTAAGAGTGTTTTTCATTTGATACGACTAATGAGATTAGTGGCAATCCCACTTTTCCTTCTGATCATTCTTATCCGGTTTATGAAGCTTTTCACTTTGATATCGATCATACGAAAGAGACGAGTAGTGGCAGTACCACTTCTCTTGCTTATATCTCTCTTCCGGAGTATGATTCGTTTTGTTTTGATAAGATTGATTTTGATCTTGAAAAGTTCTCTGGTAAACTTTATCATCCCTAGTATGATCATTTCTATTTTAATCTCGAAAATGATCATGACCCGGGTGGCATTTTATGATGACTATCCTCTTAAAATGAACCAGGATGTTCCTACATTTTAATGAGAAAGTTATAAGTCAAATAGGTTAAGAATTTATACGCTCTTGTTTTCAAATATTAGGACACCTTTATTTTCAAATAATGAGATATAAAAACCTAAGTATCTGGTATCTGTACAAGCAATTCCTACTCCGCTTGTGCAAAATCTTCTTCCTTTTCACATCATTTTCCTCAATAATCCTCTTCTTTCTCTACTTTCTCAACTTAGTCTCTCCCCTACTCCTATAATCGTCAAAATCTCGGGACGAGATGTTCTCTAAGGGGGTAAGACTATAACAACCCACAAACACCCATTACTATCATTCCCATTACAAATACCTATAGTAGGTATTTCACAGGTAAATTTTTGCTTTTTATATACGTTATTACTTGCATAACTCACTAGACCTGCTCACGTATCTACACAAGCCAAATAAGTCAACACTCACATCCTATAAACCCTAGGTATGTCAAGCATAAAATCATAACAACACCATAATAAGTAATTCACCAATCTAAAATACTAAACATAACACAAAACCCTAATAAACCCTAAACTAAAACTTAAGTAGGATTATGTGCTTATATGAACCTATATGCTTAGTTTAACTAGTATGAATGTATCCAAGGCTTAAGTATGAGTTTCCTTAGGAATATTAGGATATATTAGGACTATTAGGCTATAGAATAAACCCTTTAGAACTTAGATACAAACCCCCTAAGCCCTAAACCATAACTAGGTCATAGATAACTAGAATTAGGTCTAAACCATCCCAACACTTCCCCATAGGTCACTACCACTTAGTATAAGCCTTTTAGAACTTAGGAATAGTTATTAGACACTCATAGAACACTAGTCTAGGCACTAAACCATAGGATAAAGCCTAGTCTCTCACTAAACACACTTAGGTCTTTTAGGTTACAAAACTAGGTCAAACCTTCCCAAACCTTTCCCATAAGTTACCCTCACTTAGAATAAACCCTTTAGGTCTTAGGATTAGTCACTAGACACACTTAGGAACTTAACTTAGGCACTAAACCTTAGGTAAAACCTTAAACACTTAATAAGTAGAAACTAGGTCTAAACTTAACTAAAACAAGTAAAAACCTAAAACATAAGCACCTCAAACACCTCAACCTAGCACCCTAACACCTTAGTCATACCCAACCACATACCCTAACACCTCTAAGTACACACACAAGTAGGTGCATCACCTACTTGACTAATCCACCACTAATCCACCCTAATCCACCACTAATCCACCACTAATCCACCCCTAATCACCCTAAACCATCCCTAAACACCCTAAGCAGCTTACAAGCACCTCTAAGCTACCAAGCTAGGAGGTGTGTAAGCTACTTGTCACCCTTTCTCCCTAAACCACCTCCACGGCTTTACCACCACCACATACTCCCCAAACCACCATAGCAGCCCCCTAGCTACTCCTCTAGCTCTTCCTTGTCATCTCTAGCTCGTCCTTGATACCTCTCCCCCTTCTCTTTACCTCACATTTCTGTAGTATTAAGCCTTTAGGAGACCTTGGAGTCGAGTAGCTAGGCCTTGGTCGAGTCGTGTTGTGGTTTGAGTTGATACGAGCCCTAGAAAAACCCTAACCCTAGTTTTCACCCACGTAAACCCCCCCCCCCCCCAGCCAAGATACGTGAATAAGGCGGTCTAGTTCCTGAGTCACTAATTGCATCACTTAGATTACTCTACACCCAGGTGAGTTTTCGTAGCCTCACATCTTTTTAAACTTTCACTTTAAATGCTTTATAAACCCTGTGAGGGGGATACATGCTAAATGCTTTACTTAAAACCAAATACAAGTCTTTTTCTTTGGTTGTTTGCACGAGTAAACTAACTGCCACCACTACATAACCAAAATTCATGAATCTAATCGTTTGGGACGTTTTACCCAAGCGAACGCGTATATAGTTGATAGATCTATTGGAGTTTGACAACTCCCGTTGGTATTAACACCCCACTAGGTGGTACCAATAAGTACTATATTTGAATCCACTCAAGCTATAACTTTGGCAAGTTATCCTTCCATCCCCTCATGTTGGGTCTGCAGCCCACATGACCTGGATTGTTAAGGTGTGATTCATGAGCTTAGTGCAACCTACTAAACTCCTGATAATTGTGCATGCATCACAATTATCACAAAACTTGCATTTTCCCAGATGGGTGTAACAACTGAACCCAGGGAACTTGTATTCACTAAACCCTAAACCTATGATTCTCACTCAACACCTAGTGTTGACTTTTTAAGCATGTATTCTAGTTATATTACTTCTATGGACCCATGGCAGAAGGAGGTACTGAACTCGGAGGACTTTTCATGGTTATCGTTCAAACACAACCAACCTAACTCTTAGATTTTTGGGACCACATCAAAAATAAAAATATATCTTTTATAATTAAAAATCTGATAATTATGAATGATAACTAAATTTCCAAAACGTCTCTTTTCGAGTCGTTTCCTATTACTGTATCTGTGATTCTATGAAGTAATACCACAAACACTTTATCCGCTGCGATCAGTGAAAAATGGGGGTGTTACAAGTGTCGTGGGGACCACTACATAATTCGCACGAAGAGGTGATTTTGTTCACTTGGCTTGAATGTTTAGGAGCCTCGTAAGATTTCATGCGAAACTTGACTTGGTCTTCAAGTTCCATGATCCTACGGTCGGGAGTGCTTGAATTGTTCGAAGGCAAAGATATTGCCTTGACCATTTTGTTCAAATCACGGGGATCGTTCCAACTTTCGTTGTCATAGAGAGCAAGATCTTCTATGAGTTCCCATGATTCTTCCGTACTACGATCACGTAGCTTGCCACCAGCCGCTTGGTCAATGGTTTGCCTTGTGGAGAGATTGATGTGGTTATAGAAAATTTGGACTTGGAGCCAAAGATTTATGCCATGTTGAGGGACTTTTTGGAGTAAGTCCTTGAAACAAGTCCATGCTTCATAGAGGGTTTCACCTTGATGTTTTTGGAACATCAAAATGTCATTTCTAAGCTTGGTAGTTCTCCCCGGTGGGAAAAATTGAGCAAAGAAACGAGTGGTGAGATCATCCCAAGAGGTGATGGATCTCGCGGGTAAACGCTCAAGCAATTGACTAGCTTGGTCACGTAGAGAGAATTGGAAGAGACGCAATCGGGTCATATCTCGAGTTTCAACATCAAGGTCTAGGGAATCTATGATTTTTAGTAAATCCTTGATATGTTGATTAGGATCTTCGGAATGAAGTCCATGGAATGCACATCCACTTTGCACCAACCGGATGGTGTCGGATCGCAAGGGAGACACATTGGCTCCTTGAGTGAGCTCAATGGTGTTTCGATAGCCTTGGTGGCTAGGACGAGAGTACTCTCCTAAAGTTCGGGGTCTAGGAGGTTGGTTTGGTTGTGGTGGGTTTTGTAGATGGTTTTGTTGTGGTGGGTTGATGGGGTCAAAAAGATTAACACCTTCCATGATGGTGGATGGTAATGGTTACGAACAAAGGAACGAAGAAAAAGATACACTAAAGAAGACCTATAAAAATAAAAATAAAAATCTTACTAGAAAGGAATCTAGCAAGTAAACCTAATAAAAAGAAATTTCAACCAAGACAATAACTATTCCCCGGGCTGCGACGCCAAAAACTTGATGCGTGGTTTTGCAACCTTGCAAAAGGTTTTACCTCTCAAGGGATCTCAAGAGGCTTGCAATCCCCACCAGGCAGTGTACCTGACCGATGTAGTATAGTGTAGTGGCAAGTACCGGGGGATTATTTTTCAACTCAAAGAATAGTGTTCACTAGGGTTAAAACTTAATCAAACTACGTCTAGAGATGAGGGATGATTCTTTTTGTATTTTTATATTTTATGGAAAGCAAGTAAAAATCTCGGGTTTTGGAAGAATAGGCGGAATTAGTTGCTAGTCAACTAACTCAAATAACTACGAATGAAATAAAAATAAAATAAAATGAAACGAAAGTAAATATGAAGGAAAACAATAATAAGAAAAACGTGTTTACTTAGATTTCACTACTCCCTAGCTATCTTTTACTAGTTGATTAGTTTGTTACAATTGCATGGATGACGGGTTATATTCCTTAATACCATTCGTAGGGCTTTGTACGATCTTCCCTAACTCTATAAGCTTCTACCTCTTCCTATGTCGAGCCGACTACTAGCTCCTAACATGGCCTCCTTAGTAGTTACTTATGCATTAAATACAACCAATTAATCATGGTACACATCCGATTCATGCTTCTTAAGACGTTCAAGCATGTTACCAATTGGAAGTTTGCCAGTTTTCTTAAGCCTAACATCAATATCATTCATCCACAACAATTATAAACAAACAACCAACCAATAATCAATAACTAGGTTTCATTACATCTAAGCAAACACAAAGAAAACCTACCCTAGCATGTTAAAGTAAAGACAAGCGTAAGATAGAATCAAACAACACATAAACATATTGAATGATTATTGGAAAACTTATCTTCAATCAAACATGGATAAAACAAGGGTTTGGAACCCTTAAAAGCAAGGTAAAATTCGTGCTAGGGTTTCTCCAAAACTATCCCAAAGTTCTCCTCCCTTTACAAATGAAAAATAGAAAACTATATATAGATTTTTGGGTCTGACGGCGTCACGTGTAAATCCTGACGCCATCAACTCGCCGCCAAAGAAACACTCGTATTGCCTAGATCCAAATTTGACGCCGTCATGTATTATTCTTCTCATAGCCGTCAAGAGTAAATTACACGTGACGGCCTTGGTGACGCCGTCACGTGTTAAAGTCCAAAAACGTTCTGGCGTGTCTCGTTATATCTTTTTATCCACCACTTGCCATAACGTGACGCCGTCACCTCCAAAGAGTGACACCGTCAAGCACTGTTTCCTGCTTGGTTTGGAGACTTTGTCGTTTTCTTCACTTTTCGCTCCAAAAACGTCCAAAATGCTTCCTTTTCCAGATTTCTTCTCCAAAGTACCTAAAATGACAAAAGGAACAATTTAGGGCAATATTTGATCAAATAATCTCGACTTTGGGCTTAAATGATCCCCTAAAAGCGGTACACTTTTTGTCTCATCAGTTTTGTACTAAAAATCTTTTGAAATTAGACGGTACATGAGAAAAATACGGCGTAGTAGCAATTATGGCTACGCCGTAGTTGGAAAATTCTTACAGAATGACACCTAGAGGGAGCTACGGCATAGCTACCCAGTGGGCTACTCCGTAGACTTTTCCTGGGGGGAATATTCTGGAGTAGAAACTCCATTGTTGCCTCAATTCGTCGTCCCCCTTCTCTTTTACCTGCAAAAATCATTAGAACAAATCATGCAAAACCAAACTACACTAATAAATGAAAAATGGAGGATAATTCGGGTTGTCTCCTGAAAGAGCACTTTTGTTTATTATCGAGTCTTTAAGTTAGACTCACTGCCGCGTAGCTTAATGTTGCTTTCGCATTTGCCCAACCTCGTCCATTTCCTTCATAAGGTTGTACCTTATCCAAGCAACATTCGTGGAGGTACGGCTATATTCTCTTTCTCCGATCTTCCGTATCTTAGAGAATCTTTCGTCAGGTCCCAAATTATACCAAGTCACTTTGTAAGCTTCCACGATAATGGGGGGAGGTTTAGTATAGGTTAATCGCAGCAATTTACACCGTCGTTGCTCATATGCCTCATCATCCGGATCCGTGAACTTGTCATTTCCTTGCAATTCAAGGTAATCCATAATTCCATCAATATCATCATCATCGGAATCCGTACCCTTAAACCATTCGTCATCGAGCTTATCCTCAATGAGCTCTTTTTTGCAACGGTCCTTCTCTTCTCCCCATTTTGTCTTGTACACTTCTTCCCTTTCAATAACTAGTTCATTGTTAACTTCGCATTCACTTGGATCAAACTTGCTCATACATCCTTTCCCTATCTTTTCTTTTGTGATAGCATCAATTCTTCCATATTTAATCTTTATCCAATCTTCGAAGCTTAACCTGTCAAGCCATGGTAAATCATTTCTTTGGTTGTCGTTCGCTGATGTCCACAAGTATTCTTCATCCCCAACTCTAGTCATGCTGCTTCCACCATTGCAATCATCATCGTATGGATCACAAGACGTCCATAATTGACCTCCATGGCTATCACGGGTCTTGATTTGCTCACACCAATGTTTCTTTTCTAAAGGATCAGCCTCTACCTCATGATTAGAACATTCGTTAATGAGATCAATGTTCTCTTCATGCGGAGTTTCGTTGTCCATGGGGGTGGGTTCTTCTTCTTTATCCGGACCATTTAAGATGTTCCAAAGCTTCCACTTCTCATCTCTTTCCATTTTACCATGAGTGATTCGAAACCAATCATCAAAGGGTATAGTTCCCTTCCATTCAAGATTTCTTCTATCGCAATCATTTGTGGAGCTCCATAGGTGTATGTTGCTTCTGTTTCTTTCATTATCTCTACCTCCATCACATTGATCATCATTGGGGTCGCATGATGCCCATAAGTCGTAACTCTTTTCATTATCCACGGGAATTGCTTCATACCAATGGTACTTTTTCACAATTACCTTGGTGTTAATTTCTGCTTCTTTATGATGTTGGTCAGTTACTCCCATAAGATTCTTAGCCTCACTATTTTTATTAAGGTCTCATCGAGTTTATCCCATCCATCTACTAAGCTTTCAATCCGGGATTCAACGTCAGCAACTTTGTTACGTCGTAGCTTATCAGGAGAGCTACGACGTAGTTCCTCTCTGTTTTTTACTTTCCTGCACAATTTTTCTTTGCAAGTAGTCATGATTAGTAACGAGGTGCGTGTGTGCAGGTGGGTCAGAAGCAACGCTATTTTCTACCTTATGCCCGGCGTTTCCGTTTTTAACTACACAAACTGATTCGACCCTATGGCATTTTCCTCCTTCATCCATATTAAAAACTATTTTCTTATCATTAACTCTTAGAGAAATTAGTTTACTAAATACATCTATCATAGCATGCGCCGTGGCAAGAAGTGGTCGTCCTAAAATTATTGCCAATTCACTATCTTCTTCCATATCGAGAATTACAAAATCAACAGGAAAAGTGAATTCATCTATTTTAACTAACACATTTTATATGATCCCTTTAGGTATGCTAATCGTTCTATCGGCCATTTCAATAGTCATGCAAACAGGTTTAATAGGGCCTAGACCTAACCATTTGTACATAGAAAATGGCATTATACTTATACTTGCTCCTAGATCGGCTAAAGCATTACTAATAGATAAACTACCAATTGAGTAAGGGAGAATAAAATTTCCTGGGGTCCTTCTCCTTTGGAGGCAATTGGTGTTGAATGATCACTGAACATCTGGCATTAAGCTTTACTTCTTCTCCCCGTTCATCATCCAAGGGATAGAGCTCCATTTCGTCCAACCAATCTCCATCATTGTCGAAGTCAAATTCCTTTTGTCTAGAAAAGAATACCATCTCTTCGTCTGAATACCTAAAAGGAGTATAAAGTGGTTCCCCACTGTTAGAAAATATTGCCTTGCATGCTCCAGAATCCTTGGAACAACTACCCTTAGTTTCGGCAGTCCGATTCTTCACTTGATTAGTCAAAAGCCTAATTTTTGCCTCGAGGCTTTTAATAGTGTCATCATGACTTTTCAAGTTTAGTGTTGTTCCTTATTGAAAGCTCTTAAGCCATTGTTCACGATCCTTTTACTTTTTAGCCGATTCATCAAGATATTTTTTAATGGAATCTTCAAGGCTAGACTTCCCGTAAGACTGTCGGTTATCTCCTCTAGAGCAGTAGTTTCGAGGCCCCGTACGATATCTATTCCCTCCATTATTGCTGGGAAATGGTCTTTCATCTCCATATTTGACCTCCTCGGTTCTTACGTCATCCTCTTTCAAAGGGAAATCTCTAGCTAGGTGAGCTCCTTCACAAATTTCGCATCCAACTTGAATGGCATGCACATTCTCCTTAAGCAATTTCATATCATGCCCTAAGCTTTCCAATTTATTAGTTATTAGGGCGATTCCATCCGAACTTCCAGCAGTGCTTTTTCTACTTCCCCCATCGTGCCACTTCTGAGAGTGGTCAGCCATATCTTCAATAGCCCTTAGGGCTTGGATAGGGTTCATTCCAGGGATCGGTCCTTGAGAATCAAGCATTTGTCGGGTAGAGATATTGATTCCCTTATAAAAAATTGTTCACCATTTGTTGCTTGTTGAGATCATGAGTCGGACACTTGAAAAGAAGGTCATTGTACCTATTCCAAGCTTGGTACAGTGATTCGTCACCTTCTTGTTTGAAATTGTAGATCTCTTCGAGCTGTTATGCCATCTTTGAAGGAAGGCAATACCTTTGGATGAACTTATTCTTCAATAATGCCCAAGTATCAATGGTTCCCGCAGGCAACCTATCAATCTATCTTTTAGCAGCACTGGTAAGAGTCATGGGAAAGACTCTAAGCATTATCGCATCATGAAACATTCCAGGAATGTTGAACAGACTGAAAAAAAAGAGAACATTCTCAATGTGCTCGTGAGCATCTTCGGTTTTAGCTCCTGAAAAGGGGTCTTTCCGCAACTCCCTTATGAACTGGTTCTTGATTTCAAATTGTACCTCCGCTCCAATAGCTGGCCAAACCAAACCAGGCCCTTGTTCCTCTCGCGTAAGAGCTAGGTACTCTTCGAGAGTGAGAGTGTCGATGTCAACGTCAACCATAGTACCTGAAACTAAAAGAGAAATCGTGAGTACTGAAAACAGAATTTAAAATGCAAAACTCAAATAAAATCCTAATAGCTCCCCGGCAACGGCGCCAAAAACTTGATGCAGGATTTACCGACCAGGTTTTATAATTTATAATAGTATCATCTACCTAAGGTCTACCTAATGCACTAACAGGCAGTGTACCTGGTCGTGTGAGGTATAGCTAGATGGTAAAGCCGAGATCGTCCCAAGAGCTAAGGTGCGGAAAATATCTAAGTTTAAATGTCACTAAATAAAAAGGGTGTTTTAATTGATTGAAGTAATTAAACTAAATGAAATAAATAACAACTAAGCAAATAACAAGTAAAGGGAAATCAGTAGGAGAAAGTAGTGTTAAACTAATTACTACTCTTGTTATTAACGTGACAAGTTTTCTATATATGCATCCTATCATTTTATCTGGGGGTTCAATTCAGTAGGCCCAGTTGGTCAAATCGCCTATCCTATTTCCCATAATCCCCTACTTCGATATCTAAGGATTTTAACCTTGGTGATGAATAGAGGTCGCCGGTTGACTATGTTGAGTCATTAAGTGCCTCTACTAACTTAGACTGGCCTAACGGGAAGTGTTGTCAATTACACCTCCCCTCTAACTTCTTAAGTAAATCTATTAGGTATGTGATCCTTTGGTCAAGCACGTGCACTGGTACAAAAAGTTGTATTGGTCATGCCAAAAATGTGTGACGATATGTATATAGTCACACACGTTTTTTTCGTTGTGTGTCACTAAAGGTCTCACCACCGTAGGTGGCATATGGTCACATTGTTGAGTTCGTGGCCTTTTTCATCGAAAAAATGTCACAACTCGTAATTTCAGATCCCTTTTCAGATGTCAAAATTTCATTATTAATCTCGGAAGTTACTATTCATCAGTTACTATTCACCGATCACTATTCATCATTTTTTGTGTCAGTTTGAGATTCCGAGAAGCGTTCAGAAAATTTACTATTCACATGACACTATCCATTTCCGAAGAGAAAACACTATTCATGTACTTTATTCATTTCATCGTAAATTTAGTTTACGGATATTTAAATTCGCGTAACCGGTCAGGTTTAGCTGCGAATTCATGAAATCATCGGTAGGGACACTTCATACGTTCTAGAAATAACTTACATATCATCATAATAACATTTGCATACCATTCCACTCGTAGGATATTCAAATTAATACTTTTAATATATTTGACTTTTTACGTATGTTTATTTTTAAATAAACGTTAACACGCGACCAATAATGTGACTAACACGTCCGACGCTCCCGACTATGATATTTATATATTTTTATATTCATTTTAATAATATATAAATTATATTATTAATTTACCCGGTATTTTGGGAATTTATTTATTTCGTATGGTAAGTTTGCTATAATTACGACGGTTTTCGTAGAAAATAAACAATAATCATCCGAACACTCAATATTTATACCCAACATATTTTTACAATTTTTACGCCTTTATTATGTCCCAGTTAACTCCGTTAAAATTTATTTTTAGTTAACTCGATACCCGGTATTCCCTAAAACTATTAATATATACATAATAATACGTAAAATGTACCAACTATCTTACAATACACCACCTTTTTCTTCCCCCTCCATATTGCCGCCGCCCCCCTCCCCCCTCCATTCCCATTTCTTACAACTTTGAAAATATTACAAATCTCATTAATGTTGTCATATAATTGTCTAACATATAATATATATAACAAAATCTACACATTTTCATCTCATTTTACAAGATCAAAACAAGATAACTTTTTCTTTTTCTCTCCTTGGTGGTGCTCAGCCAAAACAACAAGAACAAGCAAGAAACTTTTATTTTTCAAGATCTAGTAAATATCTAGTGTATTTTGTACTCCTATAAGGGTTTTGTAATACAAACTCAAGGTTTACTTAGGTTTTCACCATCAAAAGCTCATTAATCTTTCAAGTAAGTGTATGAAACTCATCTTTATAATTTTACCAAGTTTTACAAGGTTCATATGATATATATACAAGATCTACATGCATATGTTAGTTATACCACTCCATTTTATACATATCTAACTTTTGAGCCCTAGAAATAGATTATAGTTAGATCCTTGTTAGATCCACTTGATTTATGATGTTTAGGAACCCATGACACCCTAAGAAGGTGTATGGTAAGATTAGACTATATTTGTGGTGATTGAAAGTGGTTTGGTTGAAGTTGAAACTAGATTGGAACCCTAGAAATGGTTTTTGAAACAATATATATACCTACTGTCCATATTTTGAAAACGTGGGAAAATCAGTAGATAATGGGTAATTTTTGATCAAAGATTTAGAAAATACTTTCAAAAACAAAGCTGTAGGCGAAAGAACGGATTAAAACGAGCTTATAACGAAGGAGTTATGATTTTTGCAAGTTTAACGACGAAAACTATTTTCTGAAAATATAACGTGCTGTTGGATGATTTTCGACGGACAAAGAGAGGTGTTAGACGTAATCTAATGGAGCCGAACTATCAAAAATATATTAATACATGTTAAGACGAATCCGTGGATATAAAGAACGAGGAAAATGAACTTAAAACGACAAAGTTATACACGTTTTAAATCGTCAAAACTATATATATAATTATAGTCACTAATAGAAATAATATAACTACGTACTAAATACTATATTTTCTAGATTTATTGTTCAAGAATTATATTCTTAACTAACGAAGTACGTACGACCCAAGGCTTATTTATACGACTACTAGACGTTATTTTAAGGTTTTCAAAACGAGGAATATAACACTAACATTTTATATACGATATATTACGACAAGTTTTTATTAGTCTAGTTGGACTTATTTTTTCTTAAGTATGGAAAATACCTTACTTTGACAATAACAAGTATTTTCAAGTTACGAGTGGTATAGGTATCATGTGCATGAATATTCATTACATCATTTCATGATCTAAAGTAGATCATATTCATTCATTTAGGTTGCGGCTAGTGTTCGTGCCTTGTTGTCCCGATCATTTCATCACATTGTACTATCACTTCAGGTGAGTTTTCATAGCCCCGTTTTAATTCAATATTTTGATTTCAAATCCCACGGGTGAGAATACATTGCATCAATTATTTTTGTACATGCCCAGGTATTAAATTCCATACATTGCTTAAGTTGCCTTACTACCAAGTTAAGTCCCCTTTATTATCATGGACCGTTAATTATATTGTCAAGCGAGAGTGAGTGAATAGATCTATTGAGGGTGACTCCTCCATCCGTGTTTGGGTTGCTCCAATGGAATTACGGATGCATTTCTTGTCTAATCTATTTGAGTGTCTTGTAAACACTCCTTTGGGGCCAATACAATATTATGTCTAGCTTCGGGGTCATGAGCTTAAGAGACAATGTAGCATTTTTGACATTTTGTCGGTTTACTTTATACTTGTGGCTAATGTACATACGATTTAACTTACAAACCTATGGAATTCACCAACATTCATGTTGACGTTTTAGCAATGTATTTTCAGGTTATTAAGGTAGCTCCTGCTTGCATGCATTTGGACCTTCATGGAGTCGCGGTGTCGACGCGTCTCACATATATATATTTCCTGCACTTATGAAACGTTTGATCTGGATTGAACTTGTTTTTCATAAACTTGCAACACCTTTTTGGGACCTATGTTTTGTAAACTCTGAATGTTTTAATGATCAAACGATATATTTTTCCAAATGACACTTTAGGTCGTTCAATATAACTGTAACTGTGGTGCTATGACAGTCACCCCCAGGTATTTCATTCCGCTGCCATTCAGGTATTTTGGGGGTGTGACAGATTGGCATCAGAGATAAGGTTATAGCGAACTAGGATGTATCTTAGACCCTATGCTATAACCACATCATCATAGCATCTCATCATTTCATCATAGGTGCATGTTCATTATACATGTTGTTTCATGTACACACTGTGCAAGTTATTTATACCCATATTCATATATAATTATATTGACCTGGTTCACAAGTGACATGTCTTCAGATACCCACCCTGTCATCCTTTTATCGGATTTTTCCATTGGAGATGCCTTGTTATCTTCCACTACCATTGTACTACTAGTTGCACTTACACCGCCACTAGCACCATTGATTTTCCATAGGAACAGGGTTTTCCTATTATTCAGCCCATACATAGAATGCCGTTTGGTAGAGTATTCAGACTTAATCTTAATGGACCTATTAGGATGCTTTTTGCAAGGAAGATAGTATGTTTTCTTTCCTTCACTAGTAGGGCGCTTACTACTCAGGTACTACCACTACCATCAACTACTTATTACACTATTGGTCGTCCCATAGTGCGTACTTCAGTTTTACCTCTTAGATGTCGCGAGATAGCGCGAAAGAGGGTAGTATTCCATTCACTATTATCACCATCAACTCCTAACTCACCACTAGGATCTTATCGTCATCAATTTTATTATCATCATATAAAGCACTACCAGCACCATCACATCTCAGAGACCCTACACCCATATATGACAGGCCGCTTAAGAAGCAACCACTATTTGACATACCATTACCATCTACCACACATTACACCACCTTATAGGTTTGAGGTTGGTGAGAGTTTGAGAGCCTCTACTGCTTGATAACCTACTACTCTTCATCGTTAGACGGTGATCTCTAATTATTCGAGATTACCCACGACTGTTTGGACGATACACTCTGAATAATACCACAAGCCTCACAAACACAATAAGAATTGCAACAAATCGCCCAAGGGTGGCATCTATCACAAGGAATCTATATTATCTTAGATATGATCGACTCATACCTCCATAACACAATAAACCAACAAGATGCTTTGAACGGTATTATACCATCATAATGGAACTCATCACAACTCTCCCTTCATTATCAAGTTTGATTACACCACATTCTAAGTCGATGATTACATCATTAGTCGCTCTAGCAACACCACACCGACCAAGGTGGTCACATTAGTAGATTTGACATGTAATTACAACTTTGGGAATATGCAAGTAAGACAATAGGATTAATAAAGACGGATATGTCTTTACGATTAAATGGTCATGTTGACCAAGATAAAAGTGACTACCCTAGTTTTCGTGTTTCGAAGATAATAACAATTCAAGTAAGTCAAAGCCAAATTAAATTTTTGTACAAACAAAAAGATTTCTTGCAAACCTTAGGAAGTAAGACAAATTATTGATTTTCAATGGTTGGATTAAAACTCAAATTTTTTTTATTTAAGCAACAATCTTCTTGAACTCCCTTTTTCCAAAGACATATATATATGAGATATTATTTTCATCAAAATACAAAATATTTCGTAGTCACATCTTTTACATAACTATATTCATTACAAACTTCAAATAAAGTCACTCCAAAATGCGTTTAAGACCAAATTTCACAATGTTTCACTGAAATAAATGTTGTTAATTGTAGAAACCATATCTCCAAGAAGGAACACGCATAACTCATGAACGAATCTCGAAAGCAACCACTATACCTACTTACTATTTGACCTTAGATGCGAAAGAAACCCCTCTACCAGAGATTGCCAATATTGATACACCATGCCTTAACACCACTACTTGAAATTACAACTTTTTCGCTCATTCCATATTATAAGACCCTCACGCTAGTATAAGTTCGTTGGATTAAAAGATCAAGGTACAATTACTCAACAAAATTTATATTCTTTTCGGAGATCGATATAGCTTAGTCACAATGGGACAAGAGCTCATTTTCATGAAAGGATATCGAGAAGTTTCACCTGACCATAAGGCATTTTGCTTGCATTCATGGAAAATCAAACATCATTCGATGTGGTACCTACTTGACTCAGACCACCTGTACAACAATTTCCATTCTTTATACATCTTAGTCATGCCTATAGGGATTAAGCATTTGAACCTGCGATCTTTACCTAGTATAAATTCTTGAATACTTCGCATCATTGGCACCAATTTCTGCCCTATATCCTTTAACACATAGACTATCCCCTTCATTTGACTGTAGATGCATTAAAGACACGTTCATCTTTCACACTCTCAATATCACTACCATATTCTCGACCACTCCATAATCATGTACCACTACCCTGTTATGAACTAAGATGTTTACATTCTTAAAATAAGTGGATTAGTAGACTATTACCATACCATAAGATTCACCCACGTATCCAATAAACCATTCAACGAATTTTATTCCAAGCTATTTTACTATCATATGGGGAAATTGTTTTACAGAAAAATTTTAAAATAAGCGATATTGTTACCACCCTATAAATTGATTTTCTGTCATTACACCAAGTATTTACTATTATTACGCGAAACAATTTTCATGTTACTTGAAAGGAAATGACTAGAATACCATTTTTCAAAACAAAACGTTGAACACCATCTAAAACTTTTGAGAGAAAAAAAATAATGTTATTTTGACTAACTCAAGCATTGCATCATTAGTCCTAAATTATACATAGCCGGATCACATATGTATAATTCAGGAAGGATTATGCCATGAAGAAAATATTTTTTTATAGGATTATTAATAACAATCTTCATCCAAAAGCATTTTAAACAAATAAACTCTTTTATAGACATCTCTTTTTGACAAACCCTCCCTGGATACTTACCCCACCTGTCACTCATGTTGGAACCATACTTTTGTATTTAGTCAAGTCTCGGTCATTACATTTTGTAATAGGTTGCTTTAGTATTTATTTCATTAAGTTTTATGTTACAAGGCTTATGTGTAAAAGCCCTATGGGCTTGAAGCCCACGAATTTGAAGATAAGGGAGGAAGGGAGTGTTGCCCTAACTCCTTCCTTATAAATAGAGAGCTCATGTAAACATTTAACTTGTTGGTTATTTGATTATCTTAAGGAAACTCTTGCACTCTCACCTTTCATATTGTCTCATAATCAACCAATCTCATTTCTCATCTTATTTCTTTCTAAATCATACTTGTGTTTACAAAATGGTGACCTAACAAGTGGTATCATTCGCCTAATAGAGATTGAAGTGGTGTTCTTATTGTTAACGTGGGGTTTTTCATCATATTTCTTCATCTTTTTTGCTTTTTTCTTGGTTTCTTACACTCAAATCTTAAAGCTTGGATAAGTTTTAAGGTTAATATAGTGTTTAGAAGCTTAGATATTGCATAAAGTATTGATCTTTGATAGGTTTTTAGGCTATTTTTTCATCAAAAAGTCGTTTTTTGGATGAACAGTACGTTTTACGCGTAAGTTGGTCGGAACAAGTACTAATTCCAGCTGTCTACAGTGTTTTTTGGTCGGTTTACGCTTAAATTTTGGTCTAAACCCTTTTCTTACGCGTAAAATAGGTCTAAACCCTTTTCCTACGCGTAACTGTGGCTAAAACCCTGATCCTACGCGTAACTTGCTCATCTACGCCTTAAACCTACGCTTAAGTTAGATCCTACGCGTAAGTTTGATTTACGCGTAATTTTTCAGAGTCTACGCATAAGCTTCATCAACGGTCTTCTCTTTGTGCTACGGTGACTCAGTACTTCCCTGGCTTGGATAAGTTAGTGGAATACTTCGACTACGGATATCTTTCAAGCTTGGATAAGTTTGAAAGATTTGTTTGGTTGTTTAAACCTTACGCATAAGTCTAAACTTACGCATAAGCCTAAGCTTACGCGTAAAGAGAAAACTTACGCATAAACTATTAGTTTACGCATAACCTACTCTTTACGCATAACCTAAAGTTTACGCGTAAGATTAAGTTACGCGTAAGAATTGAACTTACCCCAAGGATTTTGGAACTTACTCAAAGGAACGTGCATTTCAATCTTCTACAAAGATCCATTTCTACACAAGTGTTCAAAGATGTCTCAACCACCTAATCATTACTTCCCTCATACTCAGCTACCTCAACATCAGCAGTATCAGCAACCTCAACATCAGCAGTATCAGCAACAACAATACCTTCCGCACCAAATGAATCAACAACCTTCTCAAAAACAAACATACAATCCACTACATCATTACCTAATGATGCAACAACATCAGATCATTCCTCAACAACAACCATATCAAGTGCCACAACATAACACTCAGTTTTCCTCCAAACAACCACACTGGTTTGACAGAATGTGTGAAGTTATTACTACTCAACAATCCCGACATGAGGCAGGATCACTTGAAACACCTCCAATGCTAACACCTGGGAACTATGTTCAATGGTCAAGTCGATTCTTACGATTCCTTGAATTAAAGCAACCTCATGGGAAATTCTTGAAACAAGTGATACTTGAAGGACCATTTGAGTGGCCAACACGATTTGAAGCTGGTGATCCAACTGCTGATCCTCCACGTCCTCCTGGTGATAGACCTCTTCCAGAAACTTCACTCACTGAAGAACAGAAACTACATCGTGATGCTGATCAATATGCAATGGCTTATATACTTCAAGGTATACCAAATCCAATCTATCGAAGTGTCGATGCTCAGAAAACAGCCAAAGCTATGTGGGAACACGTTCATCTCCTTATGGAAGGCACTCAATTGAACAAAGATGATATGGAATCCAAACTCTACATGGAATACACTGACATCACAATTGAACCAGGAGAGTCCCTTGAATCCTACTATCATCGTTTCACAAATGTAGTCAATGATCTGGAACGTCATAAAATCACAGTACCAAGGATCGCTGTGAACTCCAAATTTGTTGGTAGTCTTGGCCCTGATTGGCATAAATATGTGACATTTGTTCGTCAAACGAAGAATCTTCATGATGCTCCATATGGCTTGTTGTATGATTTTCTGAAACACCATGAACCTGAAGTTGAAAAAGATAGAGCTCTACGAGGAAGATACACACCAACACCAACACCAAATTCTTTGGCTCTCGTAGCTCAATCTCCCTATGCTCTACCACCAATGTCAAATCATGCATATGTTCAAGAGCAGAACTACTTCAGTTATCCACAATCTTCCACCTCGAACCAAATGGTCCCTTATGATTCATCACTACAAGATTCTTCTACTCAACTTGTTCTGTCAAACAACAATGATGCTGTGTACTACTCCAACTCCAATGATGATGACGATGATGACTTTAATACGTTGAATCAGGGACTTGCTCTTATTGCTCGTGCTTTCAGCAAATTCTCCAACAAAACAAACAACCGTCAACGTTCATCTTCTAACACAAGGATTCAAGCTGTTGTTAATGATGGAAGAGTGGAAATTTAGAATCGTAGTTATGGTCGATCTGGTTCAGGAAGCTCTTCAGGAAATTATGGGAATGGTCGGAGGTTTAGTAACAATGGAGGGTTCAGGAACAACTCAGGATCTTCTCAGCAAAGGTCTGAACCAGTTGCAACTAGAAACTCCAACTCAGGGAATGCAGTATGGTGCTATAACTGCAATGAACAAGGTCATATTGCTACAGCATGTCCCAAACCGAGAACTCGGGGTAGTAAGTTTCACAAGCAGGCATTACTCATGGCTCTTCAAGATGAAAAAGATGGACATTTCCCTGAACAGGACAACAACTTCATGGCAAATGTGAACAATGATGATGACATGGAAGATCTGGAAGCCAATGCTGCTGTGATGCTTATGGCCAACATGCAGGAACTTAAGCTCAATGATTCAGGTCCAGTGTATGACACTGACGGCTTGTCTCAGGTACATGACCTCAATGCATGCTTTATTAATGAAATAATCTCACCTTCTGCTTATGAATCAGATATGGCGCAAGTTATTCCATGTAAATCATCTTCATTGTCTCAAACAGATGAACATATAAGCACAGTTGTCATATTCGATGATGACACAGTTGTTTCATTTGATGATCCTATTGAGAATGATAAACATGATCATGTAGAACAACATGAACCATCATTTGATCCAGACCCTGACCTAATATTGTTATCTAAACAACTGGATGATCAACAATTGCAAATCATTAAATGCAACGAGACAAATAAAGTTTTGAAAGAAAAAAATGCGTCACTTGCAAGAGATATTGAGTGTTATAAAATTCAGCTTTCAAATCAGGAAGACAAAATTAAACATGCAAAAAGTTTTGAAAAAGCTTTTCAAGATTCTTACAACAAAGAACAAGATCTTCAACGTAAAATGCAAGATTTAATTGAGTCAAACGGAAAGTTGATTTCGAAACTTGAAAGTGAGAAGTGTGAATTGAAAATGCAAGTTGAACGTCTTCAAAGAGACCTTTCAAAAACTGAAACAGAATTGTCAAATTGCAAAAAGGAGTTTTTGTGAACATAAAACACGAAAAAGGAAGTATATAGATGACTTACTTGGTGATATTGTTGATCTTGAAAAACAACTCAAAGAATTTCGTCACATTGTTTACAAACACGGGAACTCTGTCACAACAATTCAGAAATTTGCTTTAAAACCGAGACCCGATAAAGGATTTGCACTTTGCGATTTCAAATCAATGTTTCTTCACACAGCTTTTAAAGAAAATCCTAAGATTTACAGTATTGATCATATGTTTGATAATACAATTGTGCGTGCTGTTGTTTTTGATACTGAGGAAGAAGAAGAACTTGAAGACGAGAGTCGATCAAAAATGAGTTATGTTCAACACTGGACACCATATGACTATTCAAAAGCTCCACCTCTTTCTAAATCTTTTGTTACTCAAAAGGATTTACCTGAGAACTCATGGTTTATCGAAGAGTCATATGTTTCATCTCATAATGAGGCCCCTGTCCAAACTGTAGCACAAATAAATGGTCCTTTACCATCATCCGGTGAACTTACACCTTTACCGAAAACGTGTCGTGTCTTAAATTATTTCAAAACCTTTATGGAAGACATCGAAATTTTGGAGGAAACAATTGAACGTAATTCTGAAATAAAAATTGAAACTTTTCAATCCGCTTACGAGCGAGAAAAGAGAGATATTTTTCAAAAACAAATGAAGCCAATTGTTCAACACCTCCGTCTATGTGCTACACGTTGGGATCAGGAACTTCAAAAGGAGGTCAAAAATATGAAAAACGTTTTCAATGCAACTGAAAATGACATTTTGGTTCAAAAGCAAAGAAATAGAGTTTTAAAAAATGATGCTGATCGACTCTTGGAACAAGTTCTCAATGCTGATATTTTGTCTGTTATCATGAATGATCTTTATAATTCTGGTACTTCTATGCTTAAGAATGATCATTGTGTTGATAATAATTTGTTGAATGAGGAAATTGAGACACTTAAACAGGAAAATGATAAGTTGAGAATTAAAAATGATGATGTGACAAAACAATTTTCAAAAGAAATTTGTCAACTCAATCAAAGGCTTGAATGGTGTCAAGCTAAAAGTCTTGAAAGGGAATTGAAGTTTCAAAGTCAAAATGTTTCAAACTCTTGTCAGATTTGCAAAAACAACGAGTCTTTAAAAGGTCGGTGTCTCCGATACGAGAAAGAAATTGCGGATTTAAAAATTGAAAACGCCGAATGGCAACAAAACCGCGATGACATCAAATATTGCAATAGTTTACTTGAGTCTAAGATTCAGGACAAAAATCACATCATCATTGATTTGAAAGAGAAAGTTAAGCTACTTCAAAAAGGAAAAATGGTTGACACCACGGTGATAGCACCAGGAATGTATCAATTAAACAAAACTGATAAAGGAAAGGTTGTTCAAAACACTAATGTTGATAACTCCACTTCTACAGGACTAGTCTCCACTTCTAGCGTTAGCAGACCCAAGCGAAAAAGTAAAAAGAAGAATAGGATCTTGCAATGTAAGAGAGGACACCTAGAAGCTCAAGAAGTAGAAGACCAACTTAGGAATTTGAATAAAACTCATGTTGCATCAGATTTAGATTCTAATCTGGCAAATTGTAATCAAAATCTAAATGTAACGAATGATGAACCTTTGAATGTTTTGAATATTAATGCATCTTGTGTGTTTTGTCGTAAAAGCGTATCATCTGGTGATCATACAAAATGTTTAGCTAATTCTCTTCCCAATCGTCATAAGAAACGTAGGACACGCATTCCTTTTAGGCCCACTACTGCCTCTAAGTCTAACTTAGGAAAGTCGTCTTCTACGGTTTCTAATGATTTCACAGTTACCCCCATAGGTGCCGAGAACAAATCTAGGAATGAGCCAACTACTAGTGCATTTAACATTAAGAAAGCAAAAACTAGTTGGAACTGGCAACGTTGGTTACAATACAAACCAGACTTTAAATGGATTCCTAAATTGTTGAATACATGTGTTACTAACCAACAGGAACCCGCATTGTCTTTGGGTTCCACCCTTACTTCTGTTCCATCCGTGTCTTCTTCTTGTGATACAGGTGGTACAGCTCGTTCTCTGGATTGTTGATAGCGGATGCACCCGACATATGACAGGCAATCTCAAACTGTTACACAACTTTGTCTCAAAGTTCATTGGTACTGTCAGATTCGGGAATGATCATTACGCTCTAATCATGGGATATGGTGACTATATCAGCGGGAACATTGAAATCAGTCGTGTTTACTATGTGGAAGGCCTTGGACACAACCTTTTCTCTGTTGGTCAATTCTGTGATGGGGATCTAGAAGTTGCATTTCGTGAGAAAACCTGCTTTGTTCGTGACTTACAAGGAAACGATCTAATGTCGGGTTCACGTGGCTCCAATCTTTATACAATATCAATGTCAGATATGATTGCAACATCTCCGATATGTCTTCTCTCCAAAGCAGAATCAACTAAATCTTGGTTATGGCACAAACGTCTTTCACACTTGAATTTCAGAACTATGACTGACCTTGCTCGTTATAAACTTGTCGATGGATTTCCAAGATTCCGTTTTACCAAAGATCACTTATGTCCAGCCTGTGAACAAGGAAAAAGTACTCGTGCTCATTTTCCTTCTAAACCTGAGCAAAGTACGAATCATGTTTTACAAATGCTTCATATGGATTTATGTGGACCGATGCGTGTTCAAAGTATCAACGGTAAACGCTACATACTAGTAATTGTAGATGACTTCTCCAGATGGACTTGGGTTTATTTCTTACGAAGTAAAGATCAGGCTCCTTCAATGATCATCACCTTTCTCACTAAAATTCAAGTTCAGTTACGCAACACGGTACGAATAGTCAGAACTGACAATGGAACTGAATTCAAGAATCAGACACTTCGGTCTTATTATGAGAAAGTGGGAATTGAACATCAAACATCTATTCCTAGAAGCCCAGAACAGAATGGAGTTGTTGAAAGACGCAACAGGACGTTAGTGGAAGCTGCTAGAACTATGTTGATTAATGCTCAATTACCAGATTACTTGTGGGCAGAAGCTGTTTCAACCGCATGTTATACTCAAAACCGTTGCATGATCACAAAACGCCATCGCAAAACACCATATCAAATTGTTCACAAAAGAAAACCGAACATCGATTACTTTCATGTATTTGGAGCACTTTGTTATCCGAAAAATGATCGTGATGATTTAGGTAAACTTAAAGCAAAGGCTGACATTGGAGTGTTCGTTGGATACTATGAAAATTCCAAAGGTTTTCGGATATGGAATCGTCGTACAAGAGAAATTCAAGAAACCATTCACGCTAATTTTGATGAACTCACATAAATGGCTTCTGAGCAACACAGCTTAGGACCCGAATTCAACCGTCTTAACTCTCCGGAATCTTCGGCTGAACCGTTGCCACTCAACCGCAAAGAATTGGAAACCTTGTTTGCTCCACTATTTGATGATACAATTGTATACCGTTCTACTGAGGTCTCACCTAATTCCGCTGCTCAACCTGACAATATTCCAGTACCAGACTCACCTCAACAAACTACTACAAGTGTTGAGAGAAACGGTCCTCCAATTGCATCACCATCTACAGTAGAACAAACTGTTTCTAACTCCCACCATTCAGCTGAAAATCCCACACCACTATCAGTTCCACAACCCGCAGAGCATGATCCTGATGCGTTCTTTAATCCATTTGCACCGGCTCCTATTGTTCCTGATATAGCTGAGTCGTCAACACGTAATTTGGATCCTGCTAACATGCGAGATACCTATCAACTACACCCTTCCACACACAAATGGACTCGAGACCATCCACTAGTTCACATTATTGGCCATCCAGATGCACCTGTTATGACAAGACAACGACTTCACACAGATGGAGAAACTTGTATCTATGCACTCACAGTTTGTCACGAAGAACCTAAGAACATTAAAGATGCAATGACTTATGACAACTGGATTGAATCTATGCAAGAGGAATTTCAGCAATTCATAAGATTGGAAGTCTGGGAATTAGTTGAAAGACCTGACGGAGTCTTTGTCATCGGGTTAAAATGGATTTGGAAGAATAAGCTTGATGCTGAAGGAACTGTCATACGCAACAAATCACGCCTGGTAGCGAAAGGATACTCTCAACTGGAAGGACTTGATTTTGCCGAATCCTTTGCTCCAGTGGCTAGACATGAAGCGGTTCGGATCTTTTTGGCCTATGCTGCACACAGGAACATGGTTGTTTACCAAATGGATGTGAAAACCGCATTTCTTAATGGAGAACTCTGTGAAGAAGTTTATGTTAGTCAACCTGAAGGCTTCGTTGATCCTGAGCGTCCTAACCACGTTTACCGACTCAAAAAGGCACTCTACAGACTGAAGCAAGCCCCACGGGCGTGGTATGACAAACTGTCCACTTTCTTGCTGGCCAATAAATTTTCAAAAGGATCAGTGGATCCAACGCTATTTACAAAAACCTACGGGGAGGACTTACTTGTTGTTCAAATATATGTCGATGACATCATTTTTGCCTCAACAAAAAGAAATTACTCTAATGATTTTGCAAAATTAATGAAAGATAATTTTGAAATGTCCATGATGGGTGAACTTTCGTTCTTTCTAGGACTACAAGTTCATCAATCACCCCGTGGAATTTTTATAAATCAGTCCAAATATGCTCTTGAAATTTTAAAGAAACATGGAATGATGTCTTGTGATACTTATAATACACCAATGGGCTATACCACAAAACTAGATGCTGACTTACATGGGACTCCCGTTGACCCTACCAAATACCGAAGTATGATTGGGTCCCTCATGTATCTCACAGCTAGTAGACCTGATATAGTATTTGCTGTCTACATGTGCTCTCGTTATCAGTCCAAACCAACTGAAAAACACCTCAGTGAGGTCAAGCGAATCCTTCGATACATAAAGGGAACCATTAATTTGGGAATCTGGTATCCGAAGGATTCTGGTTTTGAACTAATTGCTTTTTCAGATGCTGACCATGCAGGATGTTTAGACACACGCAAAAGTACATCTGGTGGATTACAATTTCTAGGAGACAAACTTGTGTCATGGCAATCAAAGAAGCAGGACTGCACATCACTGTCGTCTACAGAATCTGAATATGTAGCCATGTCCGCCTGTTGTGCTCAAGTCATTTGGATGAGATCACAACTTAAGGATTATGGCTACCTATTCAACAAGATTCCAATCTACTGTGATTCCAAAAGCGCAATTGCTATCTCCTGCAACACCGTACATCATTGCAAATCCAAACACATCGATCTCCGATATCACTTCATCAAAGAGCATGCGGAAAAGGGTACCGTTGAACTTTATTTTGTTGGGACTGAATACCAACTGGCGGACTTACTTAGCAAATCTTTAGCACCATCAAGGTTTGCTAGTCTAGTTCACCAAATTAGTATGCGATGTTTGACTCCAGAGGATCTGAAAAGTTTTTAAAATACAATTGATCGTCAAACATCACAACTATCTTTGTAAATATTTTTTCAAAAACAAAATACAAAAATATAAAACCAATAAAAAAAACTCAAAAAGATTTTTGGACTTTCAAAAAAAAAAAAAAAAAAAAATGCAAGTATAAACCACCTCTTTCAACACTATTTTATAAAAATGTCTTCAATTATTTAAAACAAGTGTTGAGGGGGAGGAAAAGTCATGTTTTTCAAATTTCTCTAAGATATTTTGTCTTTTATACTTGCATTTTACCAAAAAATAAATACGTTTTTATAATAAGTGTTGATTCATAAGTGTTTCGGGTTACTCTCCTTGACCAATATAATTAATTTCTCAGCCTTGACTACGGTCTAAGGTCGAGGGGGAGTAGCACAAATTGTTCTTATCATGTCTTGGTGTTAACTAACGAAAGTTACATGTGATTAAGTGTTTAAAGCATTAAGAATAAATGTTAGTTAAGGTTAAGGGACTAATTGTGTCAAGTTTTCAAACTTGTTTTAACTATTGGTCAAAACTCACTTGACCCACGCATTTACTGCACCTGCAAATAGCATTTACACTTTCACCTAATCAATCTAACGATCCACAATCATTCTCTTGATCTAATCATCCATCTTCGAATCTGTAAGTGATAACATGCTTTGATCATTATTGCTAACAAGGGTTTTAATTTTCATAACAATCCAACGGCTCAATCAATCACAATCGTTTAATTTGTTTTTTTGAGTTGTGCGTAAAATTAGAACCCAGAGATTAGTTGTTTTATAATTGATTTTGTTAGTGGGAAATGGTCCTTGGATGATTATCAACATGTATCTTAACCCCAATCACGCCCAGATACACTAATCGATCGAGTTTGAGATTAGGGTTCATACGTAGGATTTGGGGGTTCTTGAGTTTGAGCATTAGGATTGTAATTAGTGATGGGGATAGTGTTTGTGTATGCCTAGGATCATTTGTATCTGGTTTAATTGCATCTTAATCATGTTTAGTTCTTGAATCTAAGGTTTAGGGTTCGTATGACACTAGCAGATTTCATCTTGAGATTCTGTGGATGATTTGTGTTTATATTTGAACCATATGATCCTTATGTTGTTAGAAACATTTGCCCTATGCTTAGACATACCCAGATTCATGTTTGATTATGATTGTGATTAGTTGTTCATGCGTGTTTACGCGTTAAGTTGGATTTTGGCATGTTTACGCTTTAAATGTGTGAATTAAGTGTGTTGGGTTAATTGTTGATCAGTGGTAATGTTTGTACACTTTCAGGAAACATACAACTCGAATTTCAAAGGTGATTTTTCTGGAAAAAGGCATTTCTACGCACAAATTACTCATCCTACGCGTAAGATTGAATCTTACGCGTAAGATTCGACACGTAGACAAACAATGTCTTGGATAAGACATTGTTTACGCATAAAAGAATAACTTACGCTTAAGTTGTTTCTTACGCGTAAGTCATGATCCTACGCATAAGTTTAAACCTACGCACAAGTTATATCTTACGCTCAAAGTTCAATTCTTTGCCTAAGTTCTAATCTTACGCCTAAGATTTAATCCTACGCAGAAGTTGAACTTACGCGTAACATATAAAGTTATGCGTAGAAATTAAACCTACGCATAATTTCATTTCCTACGCGTAATATAAGTTATGCGTAGATTTTTCTACTTACGCGTAAACTTGTCAAATTCATGAAATTTTCTAAGTGTTGTTATATTTCCAATGTGTAACCTCTTGTAGTGATGAACTCATGTTGTAACTTAAGTGTTATAAGTTTCTATCATGTGATTCAAACATAAGTTTGTCATATAACAAAAGTTTTTCACACACAAACACCCACTGATCAATCAATAATGTGTTCATAATCTAGTAATTGAATGTCTGTGCTAACAAAGTATATCATTGCTACGTTTGTGATTGTTTATGATCAAACCAGATGGCAGAACACAATGACATTCCTTATGGACCTGAACCTGAACCCATACGTGCATGGTAAGACACCTTTCCTGAGAACTACTCCAGAAAGATAGGAAAGAACAATCTGAGAGTCAACTTCAACAACCTTACATGCAATGAGTCTTCTTGCCTTGTTGCGGTAGATGCTCTTATCTATCACCCGTGCAAAGTTCTACTCACCAAATCTGCTGCAGTGGCATGCTTCTACATACATCAGTTTTGGCACACACTCCACTTGGACCTCCTTGAAGAATCCTTTACTTGTATGCTTCACATGAGACAAGTCACGGTCGACAAGGATCTTCTCCGTAGTGTTCTTGGACTTCCCGTACTTGAACCTAATAAAGAATATGACCAAGTTCCCAGTGAAGAAGAATTGATAGAATGGCTGAGAGATATTGGGTATGATGAGTCTGAAGAGGTAATGACTAGGCACTCTAAGGTCAATATCAGATTTCTTCCACAGCCTTGGAGAACTCTCTACATCATCATTGCCAAGTCACTATCTGGCAGAGACACAGGCCATGAACACCCTAAGCTCCAACATCTCAAGCTGTTTTGGGCTATTGCTAATGTCAAGAATGTTGATTATGCCAGCATTATCTGGGAAGACATTGTGTGGCACATACAACACAAGACAACCAATATTCCATTCGTCCGTTTCACCAAGCTTCTCATTGCAAGCTTCATCCATGAATATGATGACATACCTCAAAGACTGAATGATGAGTTTCAGCACACATACAAGAATGAGGACACACTTAAGGTCATCAAGAGAATGGATACTAGTACAAGGAAACAAGGAAAGAAACTTCCTGATTGCCTCCTGACTAAGAAGGTTCAAGAATGCAATAACTACAAGTACTACCTTCAAGCTCTTAAAGCAGATAAAGTTGGGTTCTTGGACGAAGTTGTTCTACCGTCATACATGCAGAAGAAAGAAAAGAAAGGTAGCAAATCTGGCAGCTCAGAAAGTTCTACCAAGACCAAACCTAAGAAAAGGGGATCACTTAAGATCAGAATTCCTGCAAAGAAACCAACTGCTGAACCTGGGTGGTTTCCCTCACCACAACCTTCTCCAAAACATGCTGACTCTGAACAAACCGAATCCGACGAAGGTCCTATTTACAGTGAAGCCTATGCCAATATCACCAAGAAAGTCAATCTTGATGAAATTGACGATAAGGATTTGACGTTCGAAGATTGGGATAAGATTATTGACGAATCTGCTGATCATGCTGAATCCCCCGCACATCTCTATCAACGACCACTCACCAAAGCTCAGATGATTTTGGAAGAAGAAAGGAT
Organism: Artemisia argyi; assembly: GCA_030686995.1. Lineage (NCBI taxonomy): Eukaryota > Viridiplantae > Streptophyta > Magnoliopsida > Asterales > Asteraceae > Artemisia > Artemisia argyi. The sequence continues at coordinate 128,685,805 of CM060691.1, forward strand.
TAGAAGAGAAAAGATGAAGCAACCAGTATCTGCTGAACATGAGACTGAAGGCCTTTCAGTCGAAGAAGAAAATGAAAGGGCTCTCAACCTAGGTCTCCTCCACAGCCGAATTGATACATTCAATGCTGATCTACCTCCACCTCCAGTGTTCTCTCAGACCACCGAAGCTGGCGGATCAAGCAGCATTCCTGAGCCTACCACAGGGACCGCCACAGACTTAATTGTTTATGACAATCCCTCAGTGTCTCCCACCGACATTGAAATGACTATGGGAGAAGAAGAAGAGGGAGATCCCATGGATACTGATGCCCCAAGGCTTATGTCTATGGAAGAAATGGAGCTCAGAGAAAGGGCTCAGGAAGAGGAACTGAAAAGAAAACAAGAAGCTGAAGAGGCCAGGCTTGAAGAGATTGCTCAAGCTAAACTGGAAGAAACAATCAGAATGGAAGAGAGCAGGAAAGCAGAAGAGGCAGCCAAGCTGGCTGAAGAAAAGTTAAAGAAGGAAGAAGAAGCCAGGCTTGCTGAAGAACTAAGGCTTAAGGCCGAAGCTGAGAAACGGGCTGAAGAACAAAGGGCAATAGAAGAAGCAGCAGCCAAAGATAAGAAAGTTGAACAACCCAAACCTAAGAAAGGAGATGACAAAGACTCTACCACCATCATTGAATCATCACAGTCATCTCCTCCTGCATCTGAATCAACACATGACAAATCAATCAAGAAACCTAGCACCAAAGCCTCTGCTGCATCAAAGTTACTCAAGTCAGCTTTCAAAAGAGTACATGAAAAGAAGAGAAGCAGATTGGAAGATCAGGTTGCAACACTTGTAACCCAAGTTGCTGAATTGACGAAGTTGAACTCGAACGTCCAAGAGCTGCAAGACAAAGTTGATACTTTCTTAGCTAAAGACGTACAAGAGAACTTGGAAGCCGCACTAGCAGCTCAAGCACAAGAATACATGGCACAACACCTGGTTGCTGAGTTGAAAGATCTGCTGGCACCCATGAGAGACGAACTCACCAAGTTCGCAGAGCAAGCAGTCAAGAAAGTGATCTGATCAACCACATTCACTCTTCGAGCTGACAAGTCCACTGTTCCACTACCAGGGCTATCTCTGGATGAATTGGAAGCTCAACTCTTAGAAAAGCTGGCAAACAAGTTCACCTTGACTCCTGAAGAAGCAAAAGTCCTGGAAGCACTAAAAGACAAGATGAACAAAGATACTTGCAGCACAGAGGCCGATAAACTGAAACGTCAAAGAGACGATGAAGACAGGGATCCGAATTCTCAGGCAAAGAAACAAAAACAAGCCGAAGGACCCTCATCTCAGTTCAAAACACCGGTAATCCCTCCAACAACAACAACTTCCTCACAACAACCGAAGGCATCAGGTTCTGCTCCCAAGGCACACGACCACTTCGAATACACTGGTGGTAACGACATACCTCAACCCGATGAAGTCCCAGAACTGTCTCCTAAGAAGAAGAAGAAAGACAAGAAAGGAAAGCATCATCAACCCAAACCGGACACCTCATCTAAAGGCACCGAACCAAAGAAACCTAAAACAGTCCTTAGCTGGCTAGATCAAGACAATAGTGCTGAATACTCCTGGTTTGAGAAGATGATCAACTCGCAACCACCACTGGAAGACAATCATGAACCTCAAGATGGTCGAACGGTGGAATATGCTCAAATGATTCAGCAAAAGTTTAAGATGAAAAAGATGAATAAGAAAGAGCTGCGAAGAATCAAGAATGATGCTTTCAATCTTCTGAAAGATAGGTCTGCTAACTCAATCGAGCTTGAATACCATCTGGAAAATATTGCTCGAGCTATGTCAAGCAATATTGACTGGATCAATCCTGAATCATATGTCGATCCGGTCACAAAGAAAACCGCACCTTACATTACTGACTGGTCCAAACCACTACCGATGATTGGGAAGCCTAAGGAACCAAAGATCCCATACAAGTTCTTCTACAACACAGACTTGGAATTTCTGAAACTTGGCAGCAAGATTGAGAAGAAGTACGTTACCTCACTCGCCTTTCTCCCTGCAGCTCGATACCTCAACAATGCCATCGAAGAAGAAGCTTCAGCATTATTCGTTGACAAAATTGTTGAATATGACCGGAATGCTCTTTACGGCATACATCATTGGCCAAACAACCGGGCACAGTACTATCGAAGCAGCAGACTTAATCAGACGATGGGTGATGTAGAAAGTGATCTGAAGATAGTCTCCATTCAATTCATCTCGACTGTCACTTTCTTTGGGTACCCCTTCCTCAGCAAAATCACACTGAAAAGACTTGATGAAAAGGAGTACGATATTTCCGAGTCTGACTTTCCACGACTACGTCTCAACGACATCGAAGACATGTACATGCTCAAAGTTCAAGGAAAACTCTGTGGCTTGCCTAAAGAGATGCAGCTTGCCTTTATCCAAGCTCTTCTAATCTTCATCAGGCAGATTGTCATAAGAGAAAGAGTTGAAGATCTTCAGTTGGGAGTAGAAAGTTATCAGAAGAAGCTCAATCTCACCAAACCAAACCTGTTCGACATCCCCGACCTTCCACATCTATCTCAGTACACCTTGATCAGACAACCATTTGGGTTCACCTACCGCAGCATTAACGGTCGCAACTGCTTCATGGCTTATGAAGAAATTCATAAGTTCTGTGATGAAACCCTGAAGTTCGTCAGAGATGGGATCAAAGGCAGAATAAATGACATAGAACTGGGAAAATCCAAAAGGTGGAACACCAATGAAGCCAGGGATGCTCGCAGATTCATCTTAAGGATTGAGAACAGATTGAAGCGCAGGGATCAGTTTCGAAGGTTGGAAAGTTATGTTGGAGGCAGACAGAAGTTTTCGGTGTTGACATTTCAGAGACCTGATTGGTAAATCATTGTAAGAATTTGATTTGATTTGTCAATAATTTACTTCATAATGGTTTGTGTACGCATTACAGTGCACAACCCGAACTTGTAAAGAAAGGACCCTGAGGTACGCAACAGTGCCTCAATCCTAAATATAAGGAGCGAAGGCTTCTTACTTTTGAGTAGAATTAATCAAACATTTATGATTTTTCATAATTCTGCTCAAAAGGACAAGTATTTCACCTCAATAAGACCTAATCACTTGTTGAGGGGGAGCACTTGTCAAAACAAAATACGTTGTTCAAAATCAAAAGTTCTTGGTGAATCTCCCCATAAGACTCAAAAAGCATATTTTAATCAAAAGTTTAACAAAAACAACATCTCATATGCTATTTTTGAGGGGGAGAAAATGAAAAAGTGATTAAAATATACGAAGAAAAAGCTGAAAGTTGTATCTTGTACGAGCTAGACTCAGATTCACCCAGGAATTGACGAGATGATAAAAGTTAGTAAAAAATCGAAAGGACTTATCCTCGACGGGTAATAACATCAAGTTAGTTATTAGAGCTAGTTGTCACCTAAAAGCTGACAATGTATCTCTTTAACTAACCACGTAAGCGTGTCTCGAAAAGGATTAGTCTTAGTAGATATGTACCGTCTCGAGAAACTTTCTGTGGACTTGACCAGGCCGGGTAATAACTTCAAGCTAGTTTAACTAGTGATGTAAGCGTGTCTCGAATCGGTCTTGTTCACGGAAAGTGGATCAATTCAAAAGTGATTGCTCCTCCCGCATGTGCAAATTTATTAAATACTTATGAGCACATGTGCAGGGGGAGCCCTTCAAAAGTGTACACAAAACTCTCAAAGTGTTAACCAAAATATTTGATTATCACAAACACTTTGAGAGATTTTCAATCAAAGGTTTCTTGGCTACTGTCGGAGTTATAAGGTGATTAAGATAGGAATATCCGTCCTATGATCCGCCAGAGCCGGAGGGATCTACCCAAGGACATCTCCCATAGTTAGAATTAGAAGTCCTTAGGTATGATACGAAAAAAGGAGAAAAGAATGAAAGGGAAAGAAGGAGTTGAAGAATTAAAAAGAAAAGTAAAGAAAAGGGTGAAAAGAAGTAGCCCTCCATATGAATCAACCTTAGGGCAGACACCGGGTTCAATACGTATGCTACTGGCTGTTGCAAAAGACAACACCGGTATTGAAGATTAAGTCGTCATGGACCCAGTGACGCAATGCACTAAACCTTCTTTACCACTCAAGTTCTCTTAAAAGAGCTTGTTTCATTCTCACGGGGAACCTGTGTAATATATCGACCTATCTCTTAGAGACGGTTGATATTGAAGAAGGAGACCCCTCCCTAGTCTCCGCATAGGAAACCTAAGTGTGCACTTATAGAGTCTAGAGCCTCGAGATACATCAAAGATCTCTTAGGAACACTTAGTATTTCTACAACTGGTGTTCTACATCAATGGACACCAGTTGTAAACTATCGAGTCCTTCGCAGATCTTAGCAATCTGCCGAGAACGTTTATGAGAGGATTACCTAAGTATTTCTCAATGATTGAATGGAAATCCTGCCAGGGTCAACATCAAACAGCCCCGACAGCAGGTCACTTCGGTAACCCCACAAGGGTTATGCTTAGTGTTTGCGGTGGTTCCATTACGGTCTACAGTCGTGGAGTGATCCCCAGCGACTCACCCAGTCATTGAGCTACTCAGTAGGTCTCGTAAGCTTCTTCGGGAGTATCTGATATGGGAACGGCCTGGATAAGGATTAGAAGGAGTCTTCAAAATATGCTGTTGATGAGCTCTAATTCCTTATCCGTAAGTACCGGTTGTTTTATTGCTAACTGTTTACTCGCAGGTACCTCACTTCCATGATGGTAGATTCCAACATGCTCATACATACATCTTGAAGTCAAAGAAAGCTCCCCCGAAGATCTTAGCAACACAAAGTTCAAAGAGAGATTCTACATCAATAAGAAGAATCTACAAAGTACAAAGACAAAGATCTCAATGCATGAAAAGGAACTTCTTATACATGAAAATCTAAGTCCAAAGATGTATGAGTATGTTGGAATGGCGGACAACCACCACAGACGCAGGAGTGACGAACGGCAGATTACTTCATAACACCATCACTACATCATCACCAAAGAACAAAGACAGAGAGCAAAGTATATTCATTATCACTCAACCATTTTTGGAAGACGTCTAGAGTTTTACTTGTCACAAGTCAACGACAAAGATGAAGACGTCAAGCAACCGTGATGACCGACCCTTAGGGGGAGATTGTTGGAACCATACTTTTGTATTTAGTCAAGTCTCGGTCATTACATTTTGTAATAGGTTGCTTTAGTATTTATTTCATTAAGTTTTATGTTACAAGGCTTATGTGTAAAAGCCCTATGGGCTTGAAGCCCACGAATTTGAAGATAAGGGAGGAAGGGAGTGTTGCCCTAACTCCTTCCTTATAAATAGAGAGCTCATGTAAACATTTAACTTGTTGGTTATTTGATTATCTTAAGGAAACTCTTGCACTCTCACCTTTCATATTGTCTCATAATCAACCAATCTCATTTCTTATCTTATTTCTTTCTAAATCATACTTGTGTTTACAAAATGGTGACCTAACAACTCACGCAGCCATTAAGTCGGATTTTTCCATTGACTTCTCTAGGAGAGACTTTCCAAATCAATTACAAGGAGGATTCCTCGACACAAGAAAAGCAATAAAAGGATTACAGAACTACTAACCTAGACTAGAAGTATACAGTAAGACAATTAATGACTCGACAACAGTCCTAGGATACCACGAAACCATCCAAACCACCATCTCTGACCTGGTTGTCCAACTCTATCATTCAAAGGTACTAGCTAGATTGAGTTGCAGGATCGAACACACTGTGAAGGTACGCTAAGAAACACTATAGGGATAAACCAAGCCTCTTAACCGATACTGTAAAGCATTTCAATTAAACATGGCCTCATCCATACGCAAACTTCTTTGCAGTGAGTTTTCGCAAAGAATAATTGATTCGAATTATGGATATCGATATAGATTCCCCTAAAGCGTTGTGTCCTCAAGAAATTCTAGATAACCTCACCTATATATCAAGAGAGGCATCAGGCCCAAGCATATCTCCCCAGCTTCATATGGAAATAAAATAGACATTCATCGACATAGTATCAATGGACACCCTCATTTTGCCAACATGATGACAATTTCAACGATAAACCATTTCAGGACTAAAGTTGGTTGAATACCTAGGCTTGTAGTTTTGCCAGATAATCGCCAATAGGCATTTTCCAATATCAGGAACTAAACGCTAGACATATATGCATTTATGCGAACATTACCTATCCTACTATTTTATCCTTGTTAGTATTTTTACTTTTAAATAAAATCGATTTCAAAAACTGTGTTTATACAAATAACATATCTCGTAGGAACTAATTTTGAATAAATACGATCCTTTTTAGCCAATATTTAGCAGAACTGTTTGACTCACCACATGTTTGAAAACCGCATCATATTTCATAACTACGGAATTTTGAATCATCAAGAAAGATATTACTTAGTAAACTGATTGCTCCATTTTCTAAATTCGTTTATTCAAGAAAAAGATTTCGACCAAAACTTACAATCGCGAGACAAATTTCCAAAACCAATCACCATATTACATCGCTAATGCATTTAGGGCCTTGTAATTTGACAATAAAGAATATTGGAATATGTGATGAAGGAAATTAGGAGGGACACCATACAACAATTACAAACGTCAGTAATGGAGACCAAACACTATAGGCAAAGAAAGACACATGTCTTAGCACCCATTAGACCAAAACACAAGGAATCAAAATTGTTACCCATATTCTATCTTCTTCGTATAATGCCTTTTTCGAAAGGCATAACGTTGTAGTATTAGTCACCAGATTCATTGTAACCGTTTCCATTATTCCTGATAAAGGTGATCGAATCACCTCAGACTTCTAGCAATCATTTTAATATTTCCTTCAAAACCCCATTTAGATGTAAACACCGCCTATCATCCTCAGACCAATGGTCGAGAGGACAATTCAAACATAGGAAAGATATGCACAGAGAGTGAGCGATTGACTCTAGAAATGGTTGGACTAACCATTATCATAAATCAGATTCGTTTGCAACGATAGTTATCACACGAGTGTAGAGACTACACTATTTGAGGCACTTTATGGTCGAAGTACCAATTACCCATTTACAGACAGAAATCGGAAAGTTAAATTCACTGGTCTAGAACTAAACTATGGAACAACAAAGGAAATTTTCACAAGTCAAGAACCAGTTACAAGCAACGAGAAACTGGTAGAAGTTAGGTTGGTGCATGACGCACATCATGCGGATTGGGTATCCCTGAACAGCAAACCAACTAGATTCAAGTGGGAGAACGAACTAAGTTGAAAGCTTTGCCTTGAGGAGTCATGATACAAATTTTGGTAACACGAGAGATTGAACCTCTAGTATATTGGACCATTTAAGATTCATTTTAGAATCGACCAGCTAACATACAAATTTGAGTTCTGGCAGAGTTCAGCAACATATATTACCAATATCACATTGTAAACCTCAAGAAGCGCTGATCATCTATCGATGGACCGAACGCGGAAAAAGGCCAAACTCACTATTCCTGTAAGCACTCATGAAATAACCAGGAATTTCCTGCAAATCAAGAATCAGTTACAAGTCGATAAGTTGTAAACCATTAGAATTTCAAGTTGGTGGTAGGGTCAAGTTAAAAATTCTGCCTAGGAAAGGCATGATACCATTCAGAAAAATCCGGGAAGTTAAACTCGATGTACACTGGACCATTTAATATTTCAGACAGAGTAGGCCAGTAACCCTCAGACTTGAGCCTTGTTGGAAAGTAGCAGGATTACACAAACATGTTTCACAATTTCAAATCCCGAGAAATGACTTTCAGATTAGTGACTCATAATTCCAATTGGAAGGAATCCAACCCAATGACAAACCTAAACCTGGCAGGAGAACCTGTAGAAATCATGGACCGTGAGATCGAACGGTTAAAGCAAAGCCGAATTCCTATCGTGAAAGTTCGCTGGAATTCTTGAAGAGGACCCGAATTTACTTGGGAACGGGAAGACCAAACGCAACTCAAGTATCCACGTCTTTTTACTGAATATACTTCAGAGACCAACCAAAACTGAACTTCGGGACGAAGTTCCCTGTAGAGGGGAAGACTGTCACAACTCGTAATTTCAGATCCCTTTTCAGATGTCGAAATTTCATAATTCATCTCGGGAAGTTACAATTCATCAGTTACTATTCACCGATAAATATTCATCATTTTACTATTCATCATTTTTTGTGTCAGTTTGAGATTCCGAGAAGCGTTCAGAAAATTTACTATTCACATGATACTATTCATTTCCGAAGAGAAAACACTATTCATGTACTTTATTCATTTCATCGTAAATTTAGTTTACGGATATTTAAATTCGCGTAACCGGTCAGGTTTAGCTGTGAATTCATGAAATCATCAGTAGGAACACTTCATACGGTCTAGAAATAACTTACATATCATTATAATAACATTTGCATACCATTCCACTCGTAGGATATTCAAAATAATACTTTTGATATATTTGACTTTTTACGTATGTTTATTTTTAAATAAACGTTAACACGCGACCAATAATGTGACTAACACGTCCGACACTCCCGACTATGATATTTATATATTTTTATATTCATTTTAATAATATATAAATTATATTATTAATTTACCCGGTATTTTGGGAATTTATTTATTTCGTATCGTAAGTTTACTATAATTACGACGGTTTTCGTATAAACTAAACAATAATCGTCCGAACACTCAATATTTATACCCAACATATTTTTAGAATTTTTATGACCTTATTATGTCCCGGTTAACTCCGTTAAAATTTATTTTTAGTTAACTCGGTACCCGGTATTCCCTAAAACTATTAATATATACATAATAATACCTAAAATGTACCAACTATCTTACAATACACCACCTTTTTCTTCCCCCTCCATATTGCCCCCCCCCCCCCCCTCCATTCCCATTTCTTACAACTTTGAAAATATTACAAATCTCATTAATGTTGTCATATAATTGTCTAACATATAATATATATAACAAAATCTACACATTTTCATCTCATTTTACAAGATCAAAACAAGATAACTTTTTCTTTTTCTCTCCTTGGTGGTGCTCGGCCAAAACAACAAGAACAAGCAAGAAAATTTTATTTTTCAAGATCTAGTAAATATCTAGTGTATTTTGTACTCCTATAAGGGTTTTGTAATACAAACTCAAGGTTTACTTAGGTTTTCACCATCAAAAGCTCATTAATCTTTCAAGTAAGTGTATGAAACTCATCTTTATAATTTTACCAAGTTTTTACAAGGTTCATATGATATATATACAAGATCTACATGCATATGTTAGTTATACCACTCCATTTTATACATATCTAACTTTTGAGCCCTAGAAATAGATTATAGTTAGATCCTTGTTAGATCCACTTGATTTATGATGTTTAGGAACCCATGACACCCTAAGAAGGTGTATGGTAAGATTAGACTAGATTTGTGGTGATTGAAAGTGGTTTGGTTGAAGTTGAAACTAGATTGGAACCCTAGAAATGGTTTTTGAAACAATATATATACCTACTGTCCATATTTTGAAAACGTGGAAAAATCAGTAGATAATGGGTAATTTTTGACCAAAGATTTAGAAAATACTTTCAAAAACGAAGCTGTGGGCGAAAGAACGGATTAAAACAAGCTTATAATGAAGGAGTTATGATTTTTGCAAATTTAACGACGAAAACTATTTTATGAAAATATAACGTGCTGTTGGACGATTTTCGATGGACAAAGAGAGGTACTAGACGTAATCTAATGGAGCCGAACTATCAAAAATATATTAATACATGTTAAGACGAATCCGTGGATATAAAGAACGAGGAAAATGAACTTAAAACGACAAAGTTATACACGTTTTAAATCGTCAAAACTATATATATAATTATAGTCACTAATAGAAATAATATAACTACGTACTAAATACTATATTTTCTATATTTATTGTTCAAGAATTATATTCTTAACTAACGAAGTACGTACGACCCAAGGCTTATTTATACGACTACTAGACGTTATTTTAAGGTTTTCAAAACGAGGAATATAACACTAACATTTTATATACGATATATTACGATAAGTTTTTATTAGTCTAGTTGGACTTATTTTTTCTTAAGTATGGAAAATACCTTATTTTGACAATAACAAGTATTTTCAAGTTACGAGTGGTATAGGTATCATGTGCATGAATATTCATTACATCATTTCATGATCTAAAGTGGATCATATTCATTCATTTAGGTTGCGGCTAGTGTTCGTGCCTTGTTGTCCCGATCATTTCATCACATTGTACTATCACTTCAGGTGAGTTTTCATAGCCCCATTTTAATTCAATATTTTGATTTCAAATCCCACGAGGGAGAATACATTGCATCAATTATTTTTGTACATGCCTAGGTATTAAATTCCATACATTGCTTAAGTTGCCTTACTACCAAGTTAAGTCCCCTTTATTATCATGGACCGTTAATTATATTGCCAAGCGAGAGTGAGTGAATAGATCTATTGAGGGTGACTCCTCCATCCGTGTTTGGGTTGCTCCAACGGAATTACGGATGCATTTCATGTCTAATCTATTTGAGTGTCTGGTAAACACTCCTTTGGGGCCAATACAATATTATGTCTAGCTTCGGGGTCATGAGCTTAAGAGACAATGTAGCATTTTTGACATTTTGTCGGTTTACTTTATACTTGTGGCTAATGTACATACGATTTAACTTACAAACCTATGGAATTCACCAACATTCGTGTTGACGTTTTAGCAATGTATTTTCAGGTTATTAAGGTAGCTCCTGCTTGCATGCATTTGGACCTTCATGGAGTCGCGGTGTCGACGCGTCTCACATATATATATTTCCTGCACTTATGAAACGTTTGATCTGGATTGAACTTGTTTTTCATAAACTTGCAACACCTTTTTGGGACCTATGTTTTGTAAACTCTGAATGTTTTAATGATCAAACGATGTATTTTTCCAAACGACACTTTAGGTCGTTCAATATAACTGTAAATGTGGTGCTATGACAGTCACCCCCAGGTATTCCATTCCGCTGCCATTCTGGTATTTTGGGGGTGTGACAAAAAGAGTGACCAAAACCCAGAATATGTGTGTCAAATTAGGCACAAGTTTTGTTTGATTAGTCATTATCAGTGACCGTAAACACCTTATAGTCACACGAATGTTTTTTGAGAGTAACTATTGTTCGTCCTTTGGCCACATAAATATATAATATATGTGACATTTGAGATGATTCTTTCTAGTAAATGTGTATTTTGTGTGACTATTTCCCGTCCTGTGGCCACATGAATATACAATAAATGTGACGTTTGTGATGATTTAGTCACACAATGGGTGTTGTTTTTTTGGAGTTAGTCACATACAATTTAACACAAAGTGGCCAAAAGTGTTAATAAGTGTGACCATATGTTGTTTAAAGTGAAGAAATGTGTATTTTGTGTGACTATTGATCAGCCAATGACCACATGAAGTTTATGTTTGCGTGGCCTTTTGTAATATTTAGTCACACAAAGCATGTTTGTTTTGGGTATTTAGTCACATAAAGCAAACAGTGGCCAAAAGTGTTAATAAGTGTGACCATATGCTGTTTAAAGTGAAGAAATGTGTATTTTGTGTGACTATTGATCATCCAATGGCCACATGAATTTTATGTTTGTGTGGCCTTTTGTAATATTTAGTCACATAAAGCATGTTTGTTTTTGGGTATTTAGTCACATACAATTAAGTAAACGGTGGATAAAAGTGTTAATAAGTGTGACCATATGCTGTTTAAAGTGAAGAAATGTGTATTTTGTGTGACTATTGATCATCCAATGGCCACGTGAATTTTATGTTTGTGTGGCCTTTTGTAATATTTAGTCACGCAAAGCATGTTTGTTTTGGGTATATAGTCATATAATTTAGGAAACAGTGGCCAAAAGTGTTAATAAGTGTGGCCATATGCTGTTTAAAGTGAAGAAATGTGTATTTTATGTGACTGTTGATCATCCAATGGCCACATGAATTTTATGTTTTTGTGGCCTTTTGTTATATTTTGTCACACAAAGCATGTTTATTTTGGGTATATAGTCACATACAATTAAGCAAACAGTGGCCAAAAGTGTTAATAAGTGTGACCATATGCTGTTTAAAATGAAGAAATGTGTATTTCGTGTGACTATAGATCATCCAATGGCCACGTGCATTTTATGTTTGTGTGGCCTTTTGTAATATTGAGTCACACAACAAATAAAGCAAATAGTGACCAAAACTGTTAATAAGTGTGACTATATACATGTTTTAGTCACATTTAAGAAATTAATATATATCAAAACAAATTCAAATATATTTCAAAACAAATTCAAATACAATAAAATTGTAAATATAAAATTCGTATATAACTCTATACCCTAGGACCTCTTTTTATTCACCAAGGAGCCCTAGTCGGCTTACAATACTTTCCTAAGTATCTATAATCTTTTTCATAAACAACTAATACATATCATACTATACAAGCAATACTAACTATATGAAACAACAACACTGACTTATAACTAGAAGTTGTAACTAATACATTAGCAGTATTAACTTCGAGCAGTCTTAATCTCTGAGCGGTCTTCACTTTATACTAGCAGTACTAACTTTCACTAGCAGCACTAACTTTTGTACTAATCTCATCATCTGGATATTCTCCGTCTCGGTTTTAAGTGGAAAAGGCAAAAGTTAGAAGCACATACAATATCCTTTCTTGCCATCGATGACTGTGTTTGAGTTGTATGTGTATGTGCATGTGCTTGCATTTAAGAGATAAGAATAAATTTACCAAGAGCCGATGGAAAAAGCGGTCTGATGTGTCATCTGCTTTCAAATACCAATTTTGCTGCAGTTGTAGAACAAAATGAGCAGACAGTTTAGTGTTATTAATCTGTATGAATTTAACGGGGATCGTAAAAAGTCACAATGATATGGTTAGAAGTTACAGTATTACGAAATGCAAAAAAACATGCACCAGTCCAGAATAGCACCTAAAACCTACAATGGTATAAAAGGTTAGTAAACCAACTTGGTATACCTTATCTTGGAATTCTTTTTCTGCTTCAGAAGATTCAAATGCATTGCCTTCATCCCAGCTGGCAGCAGGATGGTTAGCCACCTATTCCATTAAACAAGGAAGTTAGGACCCCAGAATGCTGACTTGAAAAAGGGGCTTTCTTAGAAGAATTCCCACTTAGATTGAGTTTCCTATTGGTAAGACGTCAGATGCTTATCAGCAAGGTTTTGTGTAAGTTGGCGGAAAGTGCCAACGTCATCAACCAAATTTGCTTTTTGCATCCTTTGACCGATACCATGAACCATGAATACTAGATGCCGTACAGGACCTGTAAAAAGTTGAATACCAAAACAATTTTATTGACTACAATTTACAGCTAACGGATCAATTCGTTTATGACTTATAACCATAAATTGAGCTTGAAAGTATTATAAACATAGAGCATGAGAAAAACGCAATTAGTTTTACCTGTGAATAATAATCGTCCATTTCTTCCTCTATCTGCTGACGTAACTCATCCTATAAACAGATGTTATGAACTGTAAGAAACCAACGCACTAATAACGCTGCATAATATAAGATCTGCCAACCATGAAACAGTAAAAATATACATGGGTTGGCTTTGGTGACTGAGATGGAGCATACCCACGCCTCAATTTAATTCCAGTCCCTCGAAAATGAACTGTGCCAGAAAATCCAGATGAGGGAATTTTTAGCCAGGCATCCCATGTATCATCCTCACCCATGAAAATAGCATGTAGCCCCTTCAAGAAACAAGTAACGTGATTAATGCTAACATAAAAGATGACAAAACTAGATGTCCCAAATATAAGTTTAGCATCAAAAACAAACATACGGGTTGCATATCAACTCGGGCAACAAATAATAGACAATTGGTTGAAATGTTCTGCAGTGCTAAACCTGGAATGAATAAATGTCAAACACATTACCAGGCAAGCAAATCACTCACATTTGGTACAAATGAAACAGTTTCACAAAAAGCAACCATATTTGAGTTAATTTCCTATATAACAGATGTTATGTTAATCTTTTGATAGATAACTTACGCAACTACGATAAGAAAACTCCAACTGTTCAGCAACATCCTCCCGGAGTGGAAACCAAGTAAGAAACTCCCTTTACGAGCAAAACAGTGGCCTCTTAGAACACGTCGATTGTCTCCATTCCAATAAACAGGAAAACTATGCCGTCTTAATAAGTCTACCTGCAACGATTATCACCACACGAATTTATAATCAAAAACATGTTTTATGCTAGTTTTAATCCACGAAAATCAATATAAATCGTTTTATATTCGATTACACATTCAAGAAAATATAAATTAAATATGTATTTGAGCATACCCTTGAACAGAGTAGGATAGGTGAGATGAGGGTGATGGTGGCTTAACTGTGATGGTGGTGGATGTGGTGGTTATCTCGAACCAAACAACCGAAGCAAACAAACTCACCTATTGCCTCTCTTGTCTTGATGACGGTGATGGCATAGATGAGTGATGGTTGGTGGAATGACGGCGAGATAAGGCGGTGAAGTGTGGCGGTGGTTTGAGTCGGTTCAAGAGAGAAGGAAAAGAGATGAATAATAGAGAGAAGATATATCTGACTAGTGTTAATTAGTGTTTTGATTTTGGGTGAAAAAGGGGTGGGAGTGAGCAGGAGATTGAAATTTTGGGGAAAATTAAGGGGTGGGATATTGAGCGCTATATTAAAATTTTGGAGATTTTGGAGATTGAAAGCCTATCAAATGAGCTCGAAATGTTTAATGAGTTGAGCTCAACCTTATATAAGTTGGACTCGAGTTATTGTTGAGTTCTCGAGCTTGTAAGTGATATAAAACATGTTTTTTTTAATATGTAAGTGTACTAAGTGTACATACTTATTTATGAATGTATCAAGCTTTTTGAGTTGAAGTCGAATCGAATTCAATTCTTAGGTTATATTTCAATTTTAATTTGTGTAAGAAAACACATATTTACTGATAAATCAAGCTTTTCGAGTCAAGCTCAAGCCGAGTTCAAACTTTCTCGATCCCAGATAACATGATCGGGAGGTCCCTGGATACGTTGTGGCGGTGGTGCGAGTCGGTTCTAGAGAGAAGGAGAATAGATGAATAGAGAGAAGATAGATCTGACTAGTGTTTGGGTTTTGATTTTGGGGAAAAAAGGGCTGGTATCTTGAGCGGGAGATTGAAATTTTGGGGAAAATTAAGGGGCGGGATCTTGAGCGCGATATTAAAATTTTGGAGATTGAAAACCTATCAAATGAACTCGAAATGTTTAATGAGTTGAGCTCAACCTTATATAAGTTCGACTCGAGTTATTGTTGAGTTCTCGAGCTTGTAAGTAATATAAAATATGTTTTAATTCCTGAAAATCCTACAAAACATTCATTGTGACTCGATACACGCATTTGACTCAAACAAGTACTAATATGTATGCTAAGTCCTCCATTACCATAAAATCAACCAAATACACAAAACTTCCTACAAAAACATGTAATGGCTCAACCCTAGCTAGCAACAACATTATTTCCTTGATACTCTACCATAATTTTATTATAATTAGCACGGGAGATTATGTACATGGGTAATGATGAGTTAAGGTAGGCATGAAAGTTCATGTATCCGATTTTACAAGGAAACTGCATGTTAAAGAGACTGTCCTTTTCAATTCTTGTCCTAGGGTCAACATACTTAAGAGGATCAACTTCCTCTTCTCTCCTAACCTCATCATCAATAACATCACCATCACCTAAGTCCTTGTCGGAATCCGAGTAATAAAAAGGGCCATTCTCATGGTCGTTGTCGTGGTCAGATTCTTACATTTCATAATTATTACCAAAGTGATGGTTGGGTGAAAGGTTTGGTGGATTTTCAATCTCCACAACGAGAGCCGGAAAGGGTAATTGGAAATTCTTAAGACAAAAAACACGAATAACAGGAACCAAATGATCAATGTTACGGTTATCCATCGAGAGTGCTAACAATCAGAAACAAGAAGAAAGATAGACTACAGAAAACCTATAAAAAGAAAATAAAAAAAAAATCTCACTAGATAAGAATCTAATGAGTAGACCTAAATTAAAATAAAATTCAACCTAAACAATAACATTTCATAACCATAATTTAGGATAACATTTCAATGAAACATTCATATAATTTTGTGTCTATGATATATAATAATTTGTAAATTTGTATAATATTACAAAAACTATTAATAAAATGACATTATAGCTAGTAGGATCTTAAGATCTCGTCCGATCATACGATCACGATCTTGCAAAGAAGAAAACGATCCTGGGTAGGATCCCGATCTTGAAAACCTTGCATCTTACCATATGCACTCTTTGGGCGATTTTTTAAATACAAAATACACTAAAATACAAATGTACCTTTAATACTTTTAGTTTTTATACTTTTAATCATTTTTAAACTTATAATATATAATATATGCAAAGCTTATAAAACACACTTCACACACTTCAACATATAGTTAATACTCTTTCTATATCACAATCACAAGTCACAGCTACATGCCCTTGTTCTTTCTTTCTCTCTCTCACTCGAAACCCTAACATACTTAGATCGGAAGCATATGGTAACATACTTAGATGGCTTCTATATTGACCCTAAGTTTGATAGATGATTTGGTTTATCTGATTATTTAGTTGTTTTTTTGGTTTATCTGATTATTTCATTGTTTGTGTTTCTTTAATTAGGGTTGTGAAAAACTAGAAGGGGGGTTGAATAGTTTACCGATTAAAATCTTTTTAACTTGTTAAGTTAGCTTTGAAACTTTCCGTTTGATCAAAGATATATGCACAAACACAATATATAACATGCAAGTAAATGAAAGAAACGATCAAACCACAACACGAGTATTTATCGTGGTTCGGCTACAAGGACTCTTTTTCCTTGCCCTACGTCCACGCCCCGAGTATCCAACTCGAGAGTTTCTTTCACTAGTCAACAAGCTCCTTTCACCGGCGGAGAAAACCTTACACGTCGCTTATACTTTTACCGACACAAAGCTAAATGTCGAGTTCTTTTACAAGGGCACAACCACTCCCGTTAGTTCTTTTACTAGGGTACAACAACTCCCAACACTCTTTGTATTTTGAGGACTAAAATACTAACCACTCACTACAGAATATACATAAACAAATGACGTGTAAACAATAAGAGTTCACACAATACTAAGCTAACAAGTCTTGCAACGTTGTGTTGGAAACTTGTAACTTTTGATGACCTTGTGAGCTTCTTTGCTACAAAAGGAAACTTCACATTTACAATGTTAAGGGGTTAGAAGAAAAGATGAGTGTGTGTGTAAAATATGATCTCAAGAGGTTAGCCAAAAATCAAGTTATGGCTTGGTATTTATAGCACAACATTCTGCATGCTTGGCGGATCAGGCGGAACCCTCAGATGGGTTCCGCCCGTGTACCCCCAGGGTACCGCCGGGTCTGCAGTAGGTTTATGCAATAACTCTTCAAACCAAACAAGGTCTTGTCTCATAAATTCTAGCAACCAAACAATGTCACATCACTTAAAAACAAGTCAAATACAAAGCTTGCAAGCAACAACAAAGTTAGTCAAACACATTTCTTTCCATAAATACATAGTGACAAAACTTGCCATAAATGTGATGTGACAATTTCTAATTTAAGAAATAAACTTGTGTTGTGTTTTATGAAATGTAAAATGTAGCAAAAGTCTAGTTTATGCAAGTCTTAAAAAGTAAGATTATGTTTTGCTTAGAAACAGAGGTTTACATTTTGTCGTTAACAAAACTTAACGAAGATTGTAAAATATAAATAACGTTTTTAGGCAATATTTGTATTAACAATCTCCCCCTTTTTGTTGATGACAAAACATAAACTTTGTTTTTAAGTAACATGCAAAATCTTGGTTTTCAAGACTTAAAAAAATTATATTAACCTTGTTTTACTTAATTTATGAAAATCATATTAAGTATTGAAAGTTCAATATATTTCTCCCCTTTTTTGTCGAAACAAAAAGTAGAGTAGCGAAGTGGAATAATGCTCATGCTCCCCCTTGGTTGATACTCCCCCTAAATGGAGTGCCAAGATGGGAAACATGGATTTTGGACCCTACAAAAAATGTTAGTTGGTGATATGGATAGTTAAGAATGTAGTTACCACACACATTGCAACCACAACACAAATATGCTCAACCAACAATGTACTAAAGTGAGTAGAAAGAAATTTCATTCCAAGTAAAATTTTGACTATAAAATTCAAAAGACAAGAAATGAGAACTATTCTTCTACTTGTACACAAAAACTAAAAAATAACCAAGAAAATAAAATAAAATCCTACATTCCTAGAGTGGGGCAAATGGCCTCCAAAAGTTGTCTAGGATTTGTTGGGGTGGGAAAGTGCATCCAAACGTTCTATGACGTGTTGGAATGCAAAACGGGTTTCGTTTTGGAATTGGTGAAGCAAGGTTTTGATGGTTTCACCCATTTGCTCACAATTTGAGCAAGCATGGGGATGAGTGGGTTGAAATGGGTTGGTTTTGGTTTCTTGGTTTGAGGGTTGGTTGTTTTGTGGTTCTTGGGTGGATGATGGGTTTGGTATTGAGTCAAGCAATGTGGTTTGAAATTCCATTGCTTGATGGAGATGGTTTTCAACCATGTTTTGGATATCCTCATAAGAAGGAAATAAAGACTCAAAGGTTTGAGGTTGAGGGTGTGGTGGATTTGGGTGATCATGGTGTTCAAAGTTTGGTTCTCCATATAGAGGACCATGAATGTCATGGTAGATGGGGTGAAACAACAATGGTGTGGGTGGATGGTACACTTGTTGTGATGGTTGGTTAAGGTTAAGATCCTCATCAAGGTCTAGAATTGACCTTGGTGATTGATTTGCAAAAGGTGGTGGTTGTGTAGGTCTTGGTGGAAGATCATTAAGATCTTGGACAAATGGGTGTGGTGATATGGGAGGAGACCCAAAGAGTTCCATTGGCTCAATTTTGGGTAATGGTGATGGTGATGAGGTTTTGGATGGTTGAGTTGGAGCACTTGGTGGAGTTGGGTCAATAGGTGATTTAGTTGGTGGTGGAGTGAGCTCATTTGGTTGATTGGGTGATGGTGATGGAGATGCAAGGTTCAAAAAGTGTTCATTTTTTATGGGTGATGTAAATTCATCCGAGGATGAGGAGGTTAGGTTGATGGGTTGATTGGACCATAGTGGTTTAACACTAATCCGGGCGGTTTTCCGGATGGGTCTTGATGGTTGAGAGATGTTTGTTGACTTAGTCATGGTTTATAAGGTTGAGAAGTTGTGTTGAGGAAGGTGTGATTTGATGGTGTTGAGGATGGCTTAATTTATAGTGTTGATGAATTATGGAAAGGAGTGTTTGGATTTGATGTTAGTCCATACAAAAATGGAGGTTTCTAATGATTTGGAAAACTAATTGTGGGTTGTCATGTCATAGGAGTCAATCCAATGAAAATGGTGAAGTGAGAAGACAAGTTTTGCACTAAATGCTTAGTGGTTTTGGTGGATTTGTGATAGTAAAAATCTGAGGGATTTCAAGGATCCCTTAAAAGGGTTCCTTCCTTAATGTTTGAGGGGTCCTTGAGGTTGTTATGGTTGAATTTGAATTTTGGCGGGAAATGGTTTTGGTTAAGTTTATGGAAGAAGGAATATCCTATTTTGCTAAACACATTGCAAGTAATGGTTTTCTACCTAAAAGGATTGGATTTTGGTGTTTGGATGTTGAAATTGTGAAAATAAAAACTAAAATTCTGCAGGAGGCTGACGGCACCCTCAGAATACACAGGCGGAACCCATTTGAGGGTGCCGCCTAGTCCGTTGGGCAAAATCTGGGATTCCCAGAAATTGGACTGGCGGAACCCAAATTTGGGTACCGCCAGATCCGCCAGGGGTGAAAAAAGTGGCAGTCCACGTTTTTGACCCGCGAGACATTTTTCAAAATTTTCGAAAACTCCTAAAATCAAATAGATAAGGCATTTCTGGTTGGGTAATGCAAAAATTGGACACGTAAACATGCATTTCATAGGACTTTGACCTTGAGGTCGAGAATCTCACTATACTTAGTGAAAATATCATAAACTTGAAAATTTGACAACTTGCCATAAGTTGTCTCCCTGCATCATTGTTAGTTGAAACATGTTCCAAAGTGTATCAAACATTGTACTAACACACAAATACATCACAAAGATTGTTTAAACTACCAAATTGTTCCAATAGCACCTTGTGCCAAACACTCCTAACACACCCGCACTCATTGACGGTCGATCTTGTTCTTGAGCTTTCCAAGGAACCTTCCAAGATTCTTAAACATCCCCTTTGTTTGCTTGACCTCCTCTGACTCATTAGGAATATCCGGAAGTTGAGAAAGGTATTCGAGAGGAGGGAGCCTAGAGTTTGGCAAATTGTCATCTTCGCTCATTGAGGAAGACGAAGATGAGGTAGGAGGATGTGGGCGTTTTCCTTGGGCTTTGTAAACTCTCTTATCACTAAGTGGAACAAAGGTGTGTGGAATGAGAGTGTAGTTAAGACAAAGACCATTTGAAGTTGGTGGAATGGGTGAGATGGACCAAAAGAGACGGGTCAAGAGCATTCCATACGGCATAGCCGTTGTGCCATGCACGGGAATGTCGGTCATTCTCTTGGCCATGTAGTAGGCAAGGTTGAAAGGTTGCCTAACGGACAAGGAGTAGAGCATGTAGCAAAGGCAAAGGTTGATATGGTCACGGTTCCCTATTGTGCTAATGACATTTGCTCTAAGGACTTCCTCCCATTTCTTGAATTGGGGCTTAAGTTCGTTCATTTCCATTCCATATGGGTCCTTATCGACCTCATTCCCCGAACGGGTTCTCCTAGTGGTGGTGGTCCTAACAAAGAGGTGGTCACGGAGTACATCTTTTGAGACAAGGGATGTGTCATAAGGGTGGATACGGTCTTGGAGGTTGTCAAGAGTTGAGAGGGAGTGCAAGTCGGAATAGAGGCAAGTACCATGGTTTGGGACACCTAGGATTTGAGCAAACTCCTCAAGAGTGAAGGAGTATTGATGACCACTAACCCTAAAGTTGATAGACATATGACCATAGTCATCCGTGGAGAGGACGGAGGATGCATAGAACTCTAGAATGAACCTAGGACAAATAGGCTCGTCGATATTCAAAAGACACTCAAAGTTGATTGTGGCAAAATCGGCGTAAAGGTTTGTGCCTTCTAGGAAAGATGGGTCAATGGTTCTACCCTCATGGACATAGTGTTTTTCTAGGGCTTTGAAAACGTTTACTTGATTTGCGGTAAGGCCTTTGGTTTTGTGGTGTTTTGGTAGGTACTTAATGGTGTCCTTGTGGTCGTAGTGGGTTAGATGAGGCATGATGATTCCTAGAACAACAAAATTTCACATTTTAGTTTATGTAAACCACTATTATAATGTGGAAGTTCTAGTGTGTGCCTATATGAAAACAATGTGGAGGTGCGGTTATCTTGACTCATTTTAATGCTTCAAAATCGTTTTATGCAAGTTTTGTTATAAAACAAAAGATAACCCAAACTCTCCTAGTTCAATGTAGCTTCGTTTGAATGTACCTAAAAATACATATTGATTATGTATTCCCTTTAGCATTCAAGAGACATTATGCAAGTGATGTTTTAAGCATAACGTTTTGATTTTGTATTCTCAATGTGAGACGAAAAAATATTTGTCCTACTTGTGAGAAATTTTTGAAAGGATTTGACATGGGGTGTTTTAGCAAACATGTTTATACTAATTAAAGATGCAATTCCTAACTATGGGAAACATGATTAGTTTTATTAATAACCTAATCTCATGCATGAATTTCTTAAGTTAATGCATAACCCCAAGTTTTTATTTTTGTGCAAGAAATAGAATTCCTAGACTCAGATCAGGATTGTAATCATGTTTAGAATACTTACAATGATGATTGATTAGCAATGTAAATGAATGGAGGACCAAGAATTCGTAGGTGTGGATGAGTGGTAAAGTGAATAGTAGCAGTTTGGAAGTGGTGGTATGAGATAATGGGTGTTTGGTTTAATATAAACAAAGAAAATGATTCTGCTGGTCGACGGACACGGCGGAACCCTGAGGTGGGTTCCGTCCGTTATGGTTGAGGGTTCCGCCGACCCTGCTGAGAAAAATGGTTTTGGATTTGTTTTGATTTTTGTGATTTTTGTCTAATGTTCAGAACTACAATGTAGGTTCCATGAGTCCTAAGCCTAGCCTAAGAAGATTAAAAGGTTCACGTTTAAGAGGTTTTGTGAGAATGTTGGCTATGTTATCTTCGGAAGAAACTTTCTCAATTGATATATTTCCTTTTTGGACGTTGTCACGAAGGAAATGATGACGGATTTCAATATGTTTTGTACGAGCATGTTGAACCGGGTTTTTGCTAAGATCAATGGCACCTTTGTTGTCACAAAGAATTGTGATGTCGTTGAGTTGAATTCCGTAGTCAACAAGAGCTTGCTTCATCAAAAGGGCTTGTTGACATGCCTTTCCGGCCGAAACGTACTCGGCTTCCGTTGTTGAGATAGCAAGAGCCATTTGCTTCTTAGAGAACCATGAGGTGAGACAATGTCCAACAAAAGTACAAATACCACTTGTGCTTTTTCTATCGACATAGTCACCGGCATGATCCGAGTCGGCATACACTATGGTGTCTATTCCCGTTCCTTTGGGATACCATAAACCTAAATGTGTGGTGCCCTTAATATACCTAAATATCCTTTTAACGACTTCAAGATGGGTAGTTTTAGGATCTTCTTGAAAACGAGCACATAGACAAACACTAAACATAATGTCGGGTCTACTAGCCGTTAGGTAAAGTAGACTACCAATCATACCTCTATATTTAGTGCTATCTACGGATTCACTTTCCTCATCCTTGGTGAGTTTAGTTTTCGTGGACATGGGAGTTTTGATAGGTTTCGAATCTTCTAGTCCAAATTTCTTAAGCATATCCTTAATATATTTAGATTGGTTGAAGAAGATACCATCTTCTAGTTGTTTGATTTGAAGTCCTAGGAAAAAGTTGAGTTCTCCCATCATACTCATTTCAAACTCGTCATGCATGATTTTTGAGAAATCCACACATAGTTCTTGACAAGTTGATCCGAATATAATGTCATCAACATAGATTTGGACTATGATAATATATGAATCTTTCTTCTTAGTGAAGAGAGTATTATCAACTAAGCTCGTGGTATACTTATGGTCAACTAGGAATGTTTTAAGTCGATCATACCATGCTTTTGGAGCTTGCTTAAGTCCGTAAAGAGCCTTTTTAAGTTTGTAAACATAATTAGGTTTTTCAAAATCGATGAAGCCCGATGGTTGAGCAACATACACTTCTTCATTAATGACTCCGTTTAGAAATGCACTTTTGACGTCCATTTGAAAGAGTTTAAAATTATGTGCACACGCATAAGCAAGTAATATTCTAATTGACTCGAGCCTAGCTACCGGAGCAAAAGTTTCATCGTAATCAATGCCTTCTTGTTGATTATATCCTTGTGCTACTAGCCTAGCTTTGTTTCTAGACGCAATTCCATTTTCATCCATTTTATTACGAAAGACCCATTTTGTTCCAATTATTGTTTGACTCTTTGGTTGAGGAACTAATGTCCATACATCATTCCTAACAAATTGGTTTAATTCTTGCATTGCAATTACCCAAGATTCATCTTTAATGGCTTCATTAATGTTTTTCGGTTCAATGGTTGACACGAAACAAAAGTAGTTGCTTTCATTTTGAACTTTTGATCTAAGTGTTCTTTCGTTAATGTTGCCTATGACACTGTCTAATAGATGACTTTTAGATTCTTTGACATTGACAAGTTCTTTGTTTAATAGTTCACCTTCCTTGTCATTACCTAAGATTTCTTGACATTCAATTGCTTGGCTTTCAACTAAGTCATCATCTACCAAAGGTGATGTCTTAGAGGGAGGTGGACTTTCGTCAAATGTTACGTTTAACGATTCCTCGACTCTTAAGGTTTCTTTGTTCAAAACAATGTAAGCTTTACTATTTTGTGAATATCCAATAAATACACCTTCATAAGACTTTGGGTCAAATTTGGTGAGATAATCCTTGGTGTTAAGAATGAAACATTTACTCCTAAACACTCTAAAGTATCCTAATGTAGGCTTTTTACCTTTATATAGTTCATAAGGAGTTTTATTCAAAAATGGTCTAATTAGGACTCGATTTAAAATGTACGTTGAAGTGTCGACGGCATTACACCAAAACTTTTGTGGAATGTTTTGTTCATTAAGCATTGTTCTACTCATCTCTTGCAATGTCCGATTTTTACGTTCTACTACACCATTAGATTGAGGAGTACGTGGAGCCGAAAAGTTATGAGTTATTCCATTATTCTCACAAAATTTACCAAATTGAAATTCATTATCAAATTCACGACCGTGATCCGTTCTAATAGACACAATATTAGACCCTACTTGATTTTGAATTTTCTTACTTAGAATCTCAAATTTATCAAAAGCTTCATTTTTACTTTTCAAAAATTTTGTCCAAGTATATCTTGAGTAATCATCAACTATGACCAAAGTGTAGAAGTTGCCTCCATAACTTTGTATAGCGGATGGACCAAATAAATCCATATGTAAAAGTTCTAGACACCTAGATGTAGAAACCAAGTTTTTAGCCTTATGGCTACCATGGACTTGTTTACCGACTTTGCAAGCATCACAAAAGTGTTGGTCATATTTCAACTTAGGTAGGTTTCGAACTAAGTCTTTGGAAGAGAGGTTTTGGATTAGTCTCATGTTAGCGTGTCCTAAACGTCTATGCCATAAAGTTGAAGATTCATCTAATGAGGTAAGACAAAGTTTGTCTCTAGATGTTGAATCCAACTTCATGACGTATACGTTGTTCTTAAGGACACCTTTGGCTACGGTTATACCATCTTTAAGTATTTTACTACCGTTTTCACTAAAAAGGACATTATACTTATTACGACAAAGTTGACTAATACTAAGAAGATTAAATCCTAAGTTATCAACATGAGCAACATCATCTATAGAAAGGGAGTCATGAGAGATTGTACCTTTTCCGATGATTTTGCTCTTAGCATTACTACCAAATGTAACATTACCTCCATCACATTTGTGATATGTAGAGAAGAGGCTTTTATTACCCGTCATGTGCCTTGAACAACCGCTATCTTTGATCCATTCATCCGGATCCAAACAAACTTTGAGGCACACCTATTTTATGAAAAACACTCAAACATGTGGTCCCCAATTTCTCATGGGTCCATTTTGGTTAAGCATGCCATTAATTTGTTCCAAGTATGAAAATAGAGCATAAGGGTTCCATGGCATGTGATTTGGAGTTTGGTAATGTCTAGGAGTGTTTTGGTTCCAAATATGTTGGTAGTTTGGTCGAGCGTTGAAGTTGCACTTTGCAAAGGGGCGTTTGGGAATTGGAGTCTTAGGTCTTGGTTGAGTAGTTTTAGCTCTAAATTCATTTTTACTAAGTCCTACTCCAGTTCTAAAGGCAGGTTTTGTTCCATTTTTATATGTAACTTTAACAAATTTTGAACGATCCGATGTGGATGGAGTTACTGTTGTAGCAGACCTGGCGGAACCCTCGGGGCCAACGGGCGGAACCCTAATTTGGGTTCCGTCTGGTCCGCGGGCTGCTGTAGCAATTTTGTTTGTTTCATGTGCGTTCTTTTCTTGTTTCGTTTGACCCTTAATGATTTTTACTTTCCTGAAACCTAGACCTGTTTTATCAAAAGGTGACTTTTGAAGTTTCATAATTTCATCCGCACATGAAATGCTCTTATCGAACTTTTTGAACTTTGTGGTTTGTTTGATTAGATCATTTTGAGTAATTTTAAGTTTCTCAACTTCAAGTTTAAGTTCTTCACATGATTTGCATGAGGTGTCAATACCTTTACCCTTTTCTAATCTCTTAGCTTTTTCTTTTAACTCATAGACTTCATTTTCTAAAAACTCCTTTTTAGTTTTCAAAAATTTATTTTTGTTTATGATTTTTAAGCTTAACTCACAAAGTTTGTTATATTCATTTTGTAAAGTATCATCATCAATAGAGGAGTAAGATGAGTCGGAGAGTACCTCATTTGAGTTGTGAGCCATGAGAGCAATATCATCATTCTTTGGCTCATCATCATCTCCTTCATAGTCACTCCAAGCACCACCCACAAAAGCTTGTTGAGGTTTGCTCTTGGGTGGTTTTGGACATTCTCCTACAAGATGACTTGTGTCTCCACACCTATAAAATTTTCTTTCAACTTTTGCTTTTCGATCATCACAATCTTTCCGGAAGGTTTTCTTGTCATCTTTAGGTTGCCTTACAAACTTTCCTCGCCTACGAAAGAACTTCTTGAAGTCTCTCACGGCCATAGCATATTCCTCATCATCACTATCCGAAGTAGATTCTTCATCATCACTTGATTGGACTCTAGCTTTCAAGGCAATGGACTTAACTTTTTCTTTCTTGCCTCTAACTAGTTCTGAATATTCTTCCATTACCATTTCATGAACTTTGAGGTTTCCAATAAGCTCATCAAGTGACATGCTTGAAAGATCTTTGGATTCTTCAATTGCCGTCACTTTTGCTCTCCACTTCGGATGGAGTGCTCTAAGAAATTTCCTGACAAAGTTCTTACTACAAAAAGATTCATCAAGTGCTTTAAGTGAAGTAATAATAGTGTTAAACCTAGCAAAGGCATTATCAATAAACTCATCTTCGGAAATAACAAATTGTTCATATTGTTGAACAAGAAGATCAATTTTGTTATCTTTAACTTGTGAGTTTCCTTGATGAGTGACAATTAAAGATTGCCAAATATCTTTGGCGGTTTTACACAAAAAGACTCTTTCATATTCTTTCTTAGGTAAAGCATTATAAAGCATCATTTTAGCTTCATTATTTTTACCTATTAATTTCTTTTGATCATCATCTTTGATGTTAGTAACTACGTTATCACCATCAATAATTATATACCACAAATCTATATCTTTAGATTTCACGTAGGTTTCAAAACGGTTTTTCCAATATATAAAACCATTTGCTTCAAAGAGCGGTGGTCTTTGCATAGATTGCCCTTCTTTGTAATTTTCAAAATCCATAGATCGTTTCAAGTTTTAAAAACAATATATTTTAAAAGCTTGAGTAACGTAGCTCTTGATGCCAATTGTGGAAAACTAGAAGGGGGGTTGAGTAGTTTACCGATTAAAATCTTTTTAACTTGTTAAGTTAGCTTTGAAACTTTCCGTTTGATCAAAGATATATGCACAAACACAATATATAACATGCAAGTAAATGAAAGAAACGATCAAACCACAACACGAGTATTTATCGTGGTTCGGCTACAAGGACTCTTTTTCCTTGCCCTACGTCCACACCCCGAGTATCCAACTCGAGAGTTTCTTTCACTAGTCAACAAGCTCCTTTCACCGGCGGAGAAAACCTTACACGTCGCTTATACTTTTACCGACACAAAGCTAAATGTCGAGTTCTTTTACAAGGGCACAACCACTCCCGTTAGTTCTTTTACTAGGGTACAACAACTCCCAACACTCTTTGTATTTTGAGGACTAAAATACTAACCACTCACTACAGAATATACACAAACAAATGACGTGTAAACAATAAGAGTTCACACAATACTAAGCTAACAAATCTTGCAACGTTGTGTTGGAAACTTGTAACTTTTGATGACCTTGTGAGCTTCTTTGCTACAAAAGGAAACTTCACATTTACAATGTTAAGGGGTTAGAAGAAAAGATGAGTGTGTGTGTAAAATATGATCTCAAGAGGTTAGCCAAAAATCAAGTTATGGCTTGGTATTTATAGCACAACATTCTGCATGCTTGGCGGATCAGGCGGAACCCTCAGATGGGTTCCGCCCATATACCCCCAGGGTACCGCCGGGTCTGCAGTAGGTTTATGCAATAACTCTTCAAACCAAACAAGATCTTGTCTCATAAATTCTAGCAACCAAACAATGTCACATCACTTAAAAACAAGTCAAATACAAAGCTTGCAAGCAACAACAAAGTTAGTCAAACACATTTCTTTCCATAAATACATAGTGACAAAACTTGCCATAAATGTGATGTGACAATTTCTAATTTAAGAAATAAACTTGTGTTGTGTTTTATGAAATGTAAAATGTAGCAAAAAGTCTAGTTTATGCAAGTCTTAAAAAGTAAGATTATGTTTTGCTTAGAAACAAAGGTTTACATTTTGTCGTTAACAAAACTTAACGAAGATCGTAAAATATAAATAACGTTTTTAGGCGATATTTGTATTAACAAGGGATATTTAGTGTTAGGGTTTATGTATCTGTATATCGTGTTTTTTATTGTTAGGGTTTATGCTTGTTTTTTAGTTTTAGTGCGAATATTTAGGCTAAAACATCCAAGTATCAAAGATGGAAGAAGTATTAATGATGGATGAACATACACCACTTTCAAGTATGAACATAAACTTGTTCTGGTGTTGTTCATCCATTATTGATTCATCTTTGCTCTTTGTCAAATCCATTCTTGAAAGTGCCAAAGCATGATCAAGATCAAGCACACTACCGTTATTAGACGGTGTCCAAAAAACAAAGCAACGGAACCTTTCTGCAATGTTACATGGATCTGGCCTGATAATTGAGACGTCTTCAATGCGATAATGATAAAGTGTGTATTGTTCATGACAGGCCACACTAGTTCATTATCGCATTCAAGATGAGTGATGTTACTTAGACTCTATTCTTTACTCAACATGTGTATCTATTCTTTACTCAACCTGTGTTTTGATTTCAACATACCTTTCCATTCTCAGTTCCCATACAGTTCCTTTTGTTTTTTCAATAATCTAGCAATGTTGCTGGTGCAGTCCTTTGCTCAAAGGGAGTTGAAATGACAAAAGGAGTTGTAGCGGGAACTTAGAAGGGTTACGTATGTTGGTTTCAACATACCTTTCCATTCTAAGTTCCCATACAGTTCCTTTTTGTTTTTTCAACAATCTAGCAATGCGGCTGGTGCAGTCCTTTGCTCAAAGGGAGTTGAAACGACAAAAGGAGCTGTATCGGAAACTTAGAAGGGTTACGTATGTTGGTTTATTGCATTCCATTCTTTTTTATGATCTAAAACCAACCATCCACCAAGTAATGTGGCCATTGGAGTTCCAAGAACAAAGGTTGTTTCAAACACACCCTGAATTGCAACATTATCTTTTATTTCATTTACACTATATTTTTTTTAATTTTAATATATTTTTTATTTTTTTTGCAGAAATCATACATTGACAGCAGTGACTCAAGTTCATTTCACATATCAAGCAGTTCTGAAGGTCCTCCAAATCCATGGTCAGACTACTTTCCAAAGGGATATTTGGATCAGGCACTATGGGAACCAAAAATGCCCAAAGTTTGTTCAAAAGGGAAGGGTAAAAAGAAAATGTATTAGTTGAGTTAGGAACTACTTTATTTTAAAAAACATGTGTTGTAAACATTTTGTACTACTTTATTTGACTGTATGAAGTCAATTTTATAATGTGTTGAAGTAAGTTTGCCAATTCATGGAGTAAACACTGTTCCAAACACAACTTTTACACAACTAATAGATTATGAAATTTTGTAGATTTCTTCACGTCAATCATGTTCCATTGTGGCCAGTCTTTGTTGGCGACTAATGTGTATATAGTTCTGTCAAGAATTATAAGCATTGATCCCTGGAAAACGCTCATCCCAATGGATCATGATTGGCCTGAAGATGTTGAAAAGGTTCAAGCCACTTGTGGGAAACATCAATCCTTTCCTGCATTAAACATAGGTCTTTTGGTTTTCCCATATCCCCTTTTTATACTCCTTTCCATGTGTATCTCAAATCACAAATCCTAGTTTCTCAAATCTCTAAACAAAAACCTGCAAGAAGTATTCATAAACAATGTCTGCAAACAACAAGAGATCAGCACAATCGGTTGAAGGAAAAGGTTCAAGCCGGTCTGCTTCAAAAAAGAAAGCGGCAAAAAGTGTAAAAAAAAGTTAAATGGGATGGAAATGCATGGTACAATTGGTGGGCTACTAAAAGAAAGAAAGCAGCAAAAACACAATCTATCAAACAACATACTGAGGATGAAAAGGAGTACAAAGCAACACAAAAACCATCTCTCAAACAACATCCCAAGGCGTACAAGACATTGGATGATGATGATTTGTCTGATGTGGAGTTTGATGGGTTGGATTACGAAGATGCACATGTGGCATTTGACCCGGAGAAATCTCCAAAATTAGATTAGTAGATTTTTAGAATGTGTAACTTTTATTTCCAGTATTTTGTAATTTTTCATTTCAAGTTTTAATGGAAAATGTTTAATCTTAATTCCTGTACTTTTGTCATTGCTCAATTTTTTCATTACTTGTTGATATTAATAAAATGATTCACCCTTTGCACTAAAAAAAAGATTCTGCTGCTAAGAAAACGTTAGCGCAGCTGGGTTTGTACTACTAGAACTGAGAGTGTGATGACGTCAAATTTACCCATGATTTAAGTGTTAATTTCCCCCTAAAATGCTCATCTTTTCTATTTGTATGAAGAATATATACTCTTATTTCTTCTTATTTTGGTTTCAGGGTAAAGATGAGTAAAAGAACGAACATACGCGGAAATGGAAGAACTTTGGAGCAAATATATGGAAATTATGGATTCTGCACTCACTACGCCGTAGAGGTTCATCTACCTACGCCGTAGCAAGGCTTTATGAAGATTACGACATAGAGGTTCATCTACCTACGCCGTAAGAAGGAATTTATGAAGACTACGGCGTAGCCCATCCACTAGCTATGGCGTAGAAGTCCACTAAAGGGCTCTACGGAGTAAGCAACTCTCCAGCTATGATGTAGGCCCCAATTTAAGGCAGTGAAGAACTAACGAGGCCAAGGAAGAAGTTACGGCGTAGCAACCCTAGCAACTAGGCCGTAGAAAGTATCTTATCAAGACATTACGCCCATAGCACTTGATCAAGCTACGGCGTAAAACAAATTTACAAAGGTCTCTTCTCATCTCAGTGGAAATTCTTGATTTATACTCTCTTATATTGTTTGAGTCCTAAAACAACAGGTTGGAATGAGTTTGGTACTATGATGAGTGCTTAAACACTCATCATTTTTTGTCAAATCTGAACTGCAAAACATCCAAAAACACTCAAATGAGCATCAAAATACTGAAAATATCTCAGGGATTGTGTTTTATATGTTTTAGATGCAAAATGAGTAAAAACAGATAAAAAGCGAACAAAGTTTGTAAAATTGGCAGTTTCAGTCCCCCAACTTTCATAAAATGTCAAAAATAGTCCCTGGAATTCAAAAATATGGAAAAATCATCATCAAAGGTCCTTAGGGATTCAAAAGTTTTCAAAATTAGTCTTTTAAAAATCAAGTTTGCAAAATGACAACTTAGGTCCCTGAAGTTTCAAAAATGTCAAAATCGGTCCCTGGGATTTTAAATTTTGGAATTTATCAAACAAGGTCCTTGTGGAATTATAATGTGGAAAGTGTGGTCCTTGTAATACTTTGGCAAAGTCTCAACTCAAGCCCTTGCATTTTTCACAAATTGCAAATTTGGTCCTTGTGTTTTGTTACCTAAGGCAACCGGACCCTTGAATATTACAAATCCAATCCAACATCTAATCCACCCTTGGCCCAATCACCATACACCCTGGCCCAACTCCCCACAGCCCAAACCCGATCCAAATAAAAAATAAAAAAAACAAACTCACCCTCCTCGTTTTTATTACTCCCCCCAAGTCAAACAATTTGACTTCGTCCCCCCCTCCAACCTGCTACTGCTCACCACCATACTTCCAACTCACCTCCAGCTCTTCATGTTCCCTTGACATTCACAAGCCTCCAAGAATCCTTAATTGCTTCAAATTACCCTCACTCAACCCCTCCTGACAAGAAAAGAAAAATGGCGCCAAAGAGGATTAAATGGTCAAGATTGAAGGATGCTTATCCTATGGCTGAGGAATGAAGTGGGATTTATTGAGGGGCCCTATCAAACCTTAATGGACTCCTACAAAAAGGGAAAAGAAGCAGCAGAGTGGAGTGGTAGTTTTTTTAGCTAATTTTAAAGTCATTTTTATGTATTTTTCATTTCCAATGTAATTTAAGCTTTAAACTTGTAATCTTAACATTTCTAGTGTATCTAAACCTTGGTTCAACAATCAGTTTCCAGTTTCTAATATAAATTTAGTTTATGGTAAATTTCACTTAAAATCTTAATTTAGCTCAAATGTGTTTATAGTTGTTATTATGGAATGATTAAGCTCATATAGGATCCATTATAGCTATATAAGTTAGTAGACACCATTTAAAATCAGTTTAGATCCCAAAACCAAAAAAAATACAAAAGATTAGAATTAAATAGAAAAAAATAAAAAAATAAAAAAATAAAAAAAAAGAGAGAGAAAGAAGAATGGAGCTGGTTTATGCTAAATGGAGTTTGGTTTAGAGCTCAAGGGAGCAATAGGATGGTAGTTTTGGATCCAGTTCTCACTTGTTCATCAGCTTTGGATCCCTTATAAGCTTTTTGTCCATTTTCTTTATAATCTGTGTTAAGTAGATAAGTAGGTTAATGATTGTTTAATCTGGCTCATTTATGCTTATGTTGGCATAGTGTAAGTTTAATTCTCAGTTTCCTGTGTTAGATTTGCTAATTGTTTTAAAAATCACTTGACAGTAAATCATAAGGGGTGTTTGGATCAGTTGATTCCCTTGAGTCCCCGGTGTAATTGTTGTTGTTTTTTATGTATGCAAGCCCTAGTAGGTTATGTTAGGTCACCATTTTACCACATAACACTAAGATATCTAGAGAGAGAAAGAGGGTAGAGAGATAGAGTGGAAGGAACACCTAATATGATAATAAGAGACTAATGATATTACTAGTGAACCAACACCCTCTAAGGAGGGGATACAAGAGTATTTATAGGTGAGGACTAGGGCTTCACTAAACTTAGACAATATGACATATTAAGCCCCTAGACCTTTACCAAACCTATAAACTTAACTTAAACATTTATAAAACATGATATAAATGTAATATAAAGCAACCTAGTATAAAACTTAATGACCGACACTTGAAATAATAAAGTCTATTCCCAACAATCTCCCCCTAAGTGTTGGTCATCAAAGGTTGCTCGACGTCGTCATCTTCTATACTTTGTCTTTGTAGTTGACGTCCTCAGAAATAGTAAGTAAAATCTTTCATCGTTCTTTGTACTTCGTTCTTTGTTGATGTGATGGTGATCATGTTATGAAGTTGTCTTCCGATCATCACTTCTGTGTCTGTGGTGGTTGTCTGTCATTCCAACATGCTCATACATCTTTGGACTTTGACTTTTGAAAGCACGAAGTTCCTTTGCATACACTTAGATCTTTAGTCTTTATACTTTACAGATTCTTCTTTTTGGCGTAGAATCTTTCTTTGAACTTTGTGGTGCTAAGATCTTTGGGGGAGCTTTCATTTGCTTCAAGATGTATGTATAAGCATGCTGGAATCTACCATCATGGAGGAGATGTACCTGCAGATAAACAGTTAGCAATAATCAACCGGTACTTACAGATAAGGAATTAGAGCTTGTCAACAGCATATTGTGAAGACTCCTTCTAATCCTTATCCAGGCCGTTCCCATATCAGATACTCCCGAAGGAGCTTACTAGACCTACTAAGTAGCTCAATGACTGGGTGAGTCGCTGGGGATCACTCCACGACTGTAGATCGCTAAAGAACCACCGCGAACACTAAGCGTAACCCTTGTGGGGTTACCGAAGTGACCTGCTGCGTTGTTTGATGTTGACCCTGGCAGGAATTTCCGTTCAATCATTGAGAAATACATATGTAATTCTCTCATAAACGTTCTCGGCAGATTGCTCATATCTGCGAAGGACTCGATAATTTACAGCTTGTGCCCATTGATGCAGAACACCAGTTGTAAAAATACTAAGTGTTCCTAAGAGATCTTTCATGTATCTCATGGCTCTATACTCGATAAGTGCTCACTTAGGTTTCCTATACGGAGACTAGGGAGGGGTCTCCTGCTTCAATATCAACTATCTCTAAGAGAAAAGTCGATAGCTTACACTGGTTCCCCGTGAGAATGAAACAAGCCCTTTTAAGAGAACTTGAGTGGTTAAGAAGGTTTAGTGCAGTGCGTCACTGGGTCCATGACGACTTTATCTTCAATACCGGTGTTGCCTTAGCAACAACCAGTAGCATACGAATTGAACCCGGTGTCTGCCCTAAGGTTGAACATATGGAGGGCTATTTCTTTTCACCCTTTTCTTTGCTTTTATTTTTAATTCTTCAACCCCTTCTTTCTCCTTTCATTCTTTTCTCCTTTTTTCATATCATACCTAAGGACTTCTAATTCTAACTATTGGAGATGTCCTTGGGTAGATCCCTCCGGCTCTGGCGGATCATAGGACGGTTTTTCCTAACCTTAGTCACCTTATCACTCCATGACTATCCTATAGTTGCCATTGAAACCTTTGAAAAATCTCTCAAAGTGTTTGTGTTTATCAAACATTTTGTTTAACACTTTGAGAGTTTTGTGTTAACTTATGAAGGGCTCCCCCTTCACATGTGCTCATAAGTGTTTAATAAATTTGCACATGCGGGAGGAGCGAGCACTTTTTGAATTGATCCACTTTCAGTGAACAAGACCGATTCGAGACACGCTTACATCACTAGTTAGACTAGCTTGAAGTTATTACCCGGCCTGGTCAAGTCCACAGAAAGTTTCTCGAAACGGTACACTTCTACTAAGACAAATCCTTTTCGAGACACGCTTACATGGCTAGTTAAAGAGTTCCATTGTCAGCTTTTAGGTGACAACTAGCTCTAGTAACTAACTTGATGTTATTACCCGTCGAGGAAAAGTCTTTTCGAATTTACTAACTTTTATGTTTCGTCAATTCCTGGGTGAATCTGAGTCTAGCTCGCATGAGATTTGACTTTTAAGCAACATTTAACTTTCATATTTTAATCACTTTCCCTTTTCTCCCCCTCAAAAATAGCATATGAGATGTTGTTTTTTATAAACTTTTGATTAAAATATGCTTTTTGAGTCTTATGGGGAGATTTCAACAAGAACTTTTGGTTTTCAAACGATGAATTTTTCAAGTGCTCCCCCTCAACAAGTGAATACTCATTGAGGTGAAATACTTGTCTTTTGAGCAGAATTATGAAAATCAGAAAAAGTTTGATTAATTCTACTCAAAAGTAAGAAGCCTTCGCTCCTTATATAAGGATTTAGGCCAAGAATGTGGAGTGACTGGTTTTGTCAAATTGTTTTTCTCAACAACTTGGGAGGCAAACCGAGGTTTTGAAAATTTAGGTTGTTCAGATTTAAATGCAGTCGGTTGTCTAACCACTGATTGTTTTCTGATTGTTTGAGAAGGCGGTTTCCCCAAGATTGATGGTTTTGCAAACTTAGTATCCACACTCTGGCCAGTCAGTCTTCTTAATTTATTTTGCAATGCAGCATGTGCAAACACCTTTGCTTGAATTTGACCTTTTAAAAGCTCATTTTCTTTAACTAATGTATCCACACGTTTTCTTTGTTCATTCAAAAGTTGACCATTGTTGCTCGAATTTAGAGATTCACTTTGCATTTGAAGTTCAAGTGAGATGCAATGTACCTCTAGTTTTGAAAAATCTTTATGACATTGGGCAATGGTCTTTTTGAGAAGAATGTTTTCTGACTCAAGAGTTTGGTGTGATGTTTTAGTTATTGGAAAATCAGGTAAGAACTCAGACTCAGAATGTTTGTCTTGACATTGAACAACATTCTGGTCAACCTCTCCTTCATTTCTGAATTCAGGTTGCTCAGATTGTTATTTCTCATTTGCAGGCATAATGTGATCAACAGTAGATTGTACCTCAACCATTTGCTCTTTGTCAAAGTTCGGTTCTGTGTCATAGATGGGTATGATATCTTCCTCATCCATCTGTTCTTTGTCAAAGTTGGGCTCTGAGTCATAGGAGGGTCTGATCTCTGCACAGTCTGCATCTGTATCATTCCCTAATCTACTGTTGTCATTCTGCTCTTCTAATTTTGTCCCTTTGCTTTCCATGACAACCAAATTAGCTTTCAATGCATCAACTTTATGAACTTGCTCTTCTTGAATCTGCAACTTCTGATCATTCACACTTTTGTCATAATTTCTTCTGTGAAGAATTGTATTCTCAATTGAACCCAAATCTTGGATTAATATGTCTTTGAAAGTTTGAACCTTGATTCCAGTGTATTCTAAAAAATACTTGTTTGCCATTACACAGTCAAAAATTAACCAGGAATCGATGAACTGCTGAAACTGTTCCTTGAGCACTCTAAAGCTGGCCTGGGATTCATTCTTGTGAAATTCTTCTATTGCAATTTGCTTTTCAAGTTGATTCACGTTTTCGAACATCATTTTCATGAAAATGTCAAAGTCTTCTCCAAAGAGTGATGGAAATGCCCGTTTGAATCCATACTCGGAACGAGTTCCTGCTAAGTCTTTGTTTGAGAGGACCTTAAGGTGTGAATTAAGTGATCTACACTGTTCCATGCATCTCTTCACTAAATATGTCTCTAACTCATGCATCAGCGACCTTTATTGATACATTTTCTCTCCGTTTAATCTCACAATTGGATCTTCAGAATCATCAGAATCATGCTCTGGGCATGTATTATTCATGTGAGATTCCTGCATGTTTGCCATTAACATCACATCTGCTGTATCGGTTTCCAAATCTGCTGTATTGGATTCCAAATCTGCATATTCATCATCAGATGGAATATCTCCCATGACCCTTTGCAAAACAGCATTGAGATTACCCCCTTCAACTTCCATTTGACTAAGTGTGGCATTGTATTCAACATTATCGTCAAAGAGTGGAGTTGAATCATAATCTTGATCTTCCACATCTGCAATATTTTCTGTATATGCCAAAAATGCCATGCTTGGTTCGATAAGATCTTCTTCATCATTAGTATATTCCATTGTGTTTAGCCATTCAGAACTAGACGTCATTACGCCATTGCCTTTCTCTGTAGATACTTGACTAAGCTTCACTAGATTTTGCAGAAGAGATCGCACATAATTATGTAGTGTAGCAGGATGATACTGAGGAATGAAGAAAGGCTCAGGTGCATTCGGAGGATTGAAGAAGAGACCATTTGAAGTGTAAATTAAGGATCCATGGTCAACAGCTGGAGATGGTGGAACAGGGAGAATGGTCTTCAGTGGATTCAGGCTTAAACAAGATTCAATAATTTGCTTCATTCTGATGTGATGAAGTTCTTCTGTACGATGCAAAGCTTCAAGATATTTCCACATATCATAAGCACTGGCTTGAAAGTCCATATTCATGTAAATTGAATTGGGAAGGGCTAATGTCATGAACCATGCAGCTTGTTGGTCAGCATCGTACTGAGCAAGTTCATTAGCATTCAAATCTTCATCAGTTTGTGGTCTGATAATCCCTGTTGAGTCAGCAAGAAATATCATTTTGTATGGACCATCTTGAATGGAATTAAGCATGAGATCTGCAGTAGGACGATCCGTGAGCCATTGTAGAAATCTCCGTTTCCAAACAGTATACGTTCTTGGTAGCAACATTGGAGGCCTTGATTCATTGCCAAAGAGTAGAACATGATCAATGAGGGAGCTGTGACTTTGTTGTTGATGATAGTGTTGCTGGTGAGAATATTGGTGAGGAAGGTAGTTGGAAGAAGGTGATTGAGACATTGTAAATGACATTTCTCCCCCCCTTGATTGTTGCGACGTAATCGAAATAATCAAGCAAAATGTCACACACAAGGTCGAAATAGTGATTTCTGGTTTTCCCTCCAAAATAAATTTGAAAAATTTTTCTCTCTCAAAATTTGAAAATCACTATGAAATACGATTTAGAAGTTGCAAGAAAAATTTGAGTATCAAAAATTTTGCCGCCAAATTTTACCGAAAAAATTTGAATTTTGGCCTAAAAATTTGAATTTTGGGCCAAAATTTTCAACGTTATACCAAAATTTAAATTTCGCGTAAAAATTGAACGTTTAGTCTACTGTATAAAATAAATTTTACTCAAAATTTCCCGCCAAAAAACTTTTTTTTTTTTTTTTTTTTTTAAATCAAGAAGAGAAAGATAAGAAGGAGAAACTTTGAAAAGATGAGAAGATTAGTGATTATGTAAAACTTTGATCGTTAAAGATAGATACAGGTTGAAATTTTAAGTTGATTTGAAAAACATGATGAGTTAGGAGAGTCAAACTCGGTATCAATTGTACCCCTTTCGAGTTTGGAGAGTCAAACGTAACTCGGTAAGAATTGTAGATGTGTCTAACTCGGTATGTTTTGCTCAAACTCGGTATGATTCTGATTGTAGTCAAACTCGGTATGTTATGAGGAAAGTCCAAACTCGGTATGTATATTGAAAAATCCAAACTCGGTATGTATTGAAAAATCCAAACTCGGTATGTATTGAAGGTTAAGCAAACTCGGTATGTTTTGATTATAATCAAACTCGGTAATTTAGTAAAAATTTGAGCAGAGTTTCCCCTAGTAAGTAGCCACAAATATCCTTACTCGATGAACGATAAGGCAAAAGGCTAACTCGCCAATTATGAAAATTCTAACTCGATAGCACCATCCAAAACTCGATAATCAAAATTACTTAACTCGCTGGAAATTGTTCAAAGTCGCTAAGCAGAATCCAAACTCGCTAAGCAGAATCCAAACTCGCTAGGTAAAAACCAAACTCGGTATGACAACTAATCCTAACTCGATAGACAAATACCAAACTCGCTAATTTTGATCCTAACTCGATAGACAGTAGTTCAAACTCGCAAGAAATGCGATGAACAGTAACCGTAAAGCTCAAAAATCACTTTTAAAACCAAGTTTTTCAACCAAATCAAACCTAAATCAACCTATATTATCCCTTGGTGAATGATACCACTTGTTAGGTCATGATTTTATAACATAATCACTTAGAGATATTTAGAGAGAGAAAGAGGGTAGAGAGATAGAGTGGAAGGAACACCTAATATGATAATAAGAGACTAATGATATTACTAGTGAACCAACACCCTCTAAGGAGGGGATACAAGAGTATTTATAGGTGAGGACTAGGGCTTCACTAAACTTAGACAATATGACATATTAAGCCCTTGGACCTTTACCAAACCTATAAACTTAACTTAAACATTTATAAAACATGACATAAATGTAATATAAAGCAACCTTGTATAAAACTTAATGACCGACACTTGAAATAATAAAGTCTATTCCCAACAGGTTAGAATAACCCAGATCAGTCATAAAAGACCAGTGGTTTTTAGAAAAAAGTCAAAATCATCACTTGATCCCCTTTGTCTGTTCACTGTGAGATGTTAGGACCCCAAATCTCATCATATCACTACATAAGTTAGTCATGTAGCTTAATTCAGTTCAATAATAACTTGTAACAACTTATTTAGTAAGTATGATCCATTAGAACTTCACATAAGTTGTCACACCCCCAAAATCGGGTCTAGCGGAAGCATACATGTAGCTGGGGTGTAACTCAATTGGTATTACAGCACAAGTACAAAATTGGTTTTCACTTCAATCATTTAGAGTAAAATCGTTTAACTAAAAGTATTGAGTTTACATTGTTTAAAAATTAGTGCGGAAGTAGGCCCTTAAAAGTAGTTTAAAACGGTCCCCATATAAATAATCAGAGTCTTCTATGACCATGCCATGCCCTGCCAAAACCTCCTGTAGCGTGCCATAAGCTAAAAACCTGAAAATACATGCTAAAGTGTCAACACGAGGTTGGTGAGTTCATAGAGTTTGTTTAACAAGTAAAGCCTATAGAGAAAAGATCGCCCAGCAAAGGCATCGTAAATCCACTCAGTTACAAGTCCCGCCATAAGAGACTTGTAACCTGTGTGTTTACAACCCACTGCCAAGTGTGTTAAAGTCTACGTGAACATAAGTAATAATGGTATCCAAATTCCCAGATAAATATAGCAAAACGGCTATATAAATAAAATGATTCAGTCAATGAGGTTATCTAAACAATACTGACAATGTCGCCAGATAAATAATACTGACAATGTCGCCAGATAAACAATACTGACAATGTCGCCAGATGAACAATTATGACAATGTGGTCATGTAAACAAGGATAATCAATCCCATGAAATACAAGAAAATCAAACATACCAATGAATGCAGGTGGTTAAATATACCAAAGAAATACCGGTAGTCAAGCATACTAATGAAGTGCAGGTGATCAAATATATATTTAGATAAAGCTGGGAATATTTGAGAAATCAACCAGGTAAAACAAGTAGTGCGTTTTAAGTAAAACGAGCATGTATTCTCCCCCAAAAGTTTACAAAACAATTAAAATAGTAGGGGCTATGACTCACCTGGAGCGATAGCTATGACGACAAAAGTGGATACACTGAATTGAGGCACGATCTCTAACCGCAACCTAATATGAGTAATAACGATCTACCTTAGATCATGACATGATGAAATGAATGCACATGCACATGATGCCTATACCACTCGTAACTTGGAAATACTAGTTATTGTCAAAGTATAATAGTTTCCATACTTAGGAAAATAAGTCCATATATAGAAGTATATAACTTGTCGTAGTATATCGTATAAAAATGTTAGTGTTATATTCCTCGTCTTGCAAACCTTATAATAGTGTCTAGTAGTCGCGTAATAAACCTTGAGTCGTACGTACTTCGTTAGTTAATAATCACTTTCCATGTAAATATGTTGAAACGGTACTCCACGATCCTTGTTTGGCGTTCTATCGGCAAATATAAGGTTTTCGTCGCAAAATAGCATTTTCGTTACTTGAAAATATGCCCAAAATGGCCTCGTAAAACTAGTCGCGAAATATTGTACGTTAAGTGTTAATGGTCAAGCTCGGCGTTTTTGAAAACCTTGTAACAATATCTAGAAGTCGCGTCATTTAACCTTTGGCGATACGGGTCTCGATCGATGAGAAAATCGACTCTTATTGTTGTTACTTGAAAGTATTATGTTCAACACTTAGAAAATTTCATTATAGTAAAAGCTGTCAAAATATATCTAGTTTATCGGGTATATAGATGAGGTCGTAGTTTATTCGTTATAAGTCTATTCGACGAACGGCCAATTGATTTGAAAAGCTTGCTGGAAGGTCTTGATTTCATAAAACTACGGCTCGGACTCAAACTGATCCGATCATAAAGAAAAACAGCCGAGAAAGTGGTGTCTCGCAAAGACAGTTTTACGGCAAAATAATAATAGAAAAGCTGATGGAAATTTGTAAAAATCGTCTAAGTTCAAACGCTTGTATCTTTTTCGTTATAAGCTCGTTTTCTACGCTCTTTATATCCCCGGAATCGTGGGATGGCATACTAATATATTTTTGATAGGTCGGGACGGCTAGATTAAGTTTTAGGCCTCGAAACAGTCCATGAAAACTGTTCAACAGCAAGTAATTTTTCAGGAAATAGTTTTCGTCGTTAATATTGGAAATAGCATATCTTTTTCGTCGTAACTCGGATTTTAGTGATTCAAGCGGCCACGGTTTCGTTTTTGAAAGTACTTTCTGAATATCTAACCCAATGTTACCCGGAAACCCCTGAGTTTTCTGAAATTGGCGATTTGGGACAGAACCTATATTTGAAAGTATGTTTCGTTCTTAATATTCGGAAAATCATATCTCCTTCGTTATTAACTCGTTTTTATCCTCGTTTTCGGCTATAGTTTCGTATCGGAGAGTATTTTCTAAATCTTTGGTCAAAAGTTAACCTTGAGTTCCTGAGTCTCCCACGTTTTCAAAATAGTAACAGTAGGTATATGTATATTTTCCAAAATCATTTTCCTAGTTTCAAACTTCATCCAAACCACTTTAAATCACCACAAAACTAGTCTAATCCTACCATACACCTTCTTAGGGTGTCATGGGTTCCTAAACTTCATAAACAAAGTAGATCTAACAAAGATCTAATAATAATCACTTCCTAAGCTTCAAAAGTTAAAAGTTTATAAAATAAAGTGGTATAAGCTATTATATGCATGAGTTCTTGTAAGAAAAGTATATAATCATAGTAATAACTTGTAAAAATTATAAAAATGAGTTTGTTAACTTACTTGAAGGTTTAGTGGATTAGTGGAGATGAAAAACTTGCAAAACCTTGTGTTTAAACTTCAAAACCCTAACAAGAAGTACTAAATAACCTTGATTATCACTTGATCTTGGAAAAATTGATGTTTCTTCTTGTTGTTTTTGTTTGAGCCGATCCACACACCAAGAGAGAAAGAGAGAAAATGTTTTCTAGTTTATTATATGAACTCTTGTACAAATGAGGTAAGAAAAATATCTAAGCCTTATGTATAATAGTTAGTCAAATGAAATTATGAAGTTTTAACTAGGAGGGGGGCAATGGGGCATGATTTAGGGGGGTAGATAAAAAGTGTGTGGCTAATTAAAGCCATTGTCTAGTAAGTGTAAGTGTTAGTTTGTTTTTGTAGGGTATTAGGTGTTACCGGGTACCGAGTTATCTTGAAATAAATGTTAACGAGGCGAAATAAAATACGACGAAGTTGTAAAAGTTGTAAAATAATATTCCTGATGAGAATCGGAAGTTAAAATAATGATCGGGTTGAAATATCTCAAACCGACGGAGTAATAAGCTCCGACCGAAAAATGTAGCCATTGATTTAAAAACACCGGGTAAACTAATAATATAATTTTTATATTATTAAAAAGAATATAAAGATATATTTGGATCATAGTCGGGAGTGTCGGACGTGTTAGTCACATTATTGATCGTTTGTTAACGTTTATTTAGAAATAATTATACGTAAAAGTTAATTATGCCAAAAGTACTAATTTAAATATCCTACGAGTGGAATAGTATGCAAGTGACATAATGATGATACGCAGACTATTTCTAGTCTGTATGAGATGTCCCAAATGATAAAGCATGAATTCGCTCCTGAACCAATACGGTTACGCGAATTTGAATACTCGTAAACTAAATTTACGATGACATGGGTAATGCACGTGAATAGTGGTTTTCTTCCGGGAATGAATAGTGTCAAGTGAATAGTAAAATTTCTGAATGTTTCTCGAAATGTCAAATTGACCTCAAAAATGATGAATAGTAAAATGATGAATAGTAATCGGTGAATAGTAACTGATGAATAGTAAATTGTCGAAGTTTGGAAAATGACCGGAAATTACGAGTTGTGACATAAGTCAAACCACAAGTTCATCTTAGAAAGTCAAAATTACATTGTACTCAGATTTTCCAAAAACTCCAAGAATTTTTGTGATTTTTCTATTAAGATCTAGGGATTGAAACTTTCACAAGTCATTGTACCCCAGCTAAACTTTATAATCCTACATTCATTTTATTTTTGTGATTTTTCTTGTGGCCCCCATCTAGCCTCAAAATGACCTGCAGGGCAAGGGTTTGCCCTGCTTCACAGCTCTGTCCACATGAGCCACATTCATAAGCTTGCATAAGCTTTATTATTTGGAATTAGCTTGAGAACCTTGTTGCTTTGTGATGCCCTTATGGCTAGATTTCTATATGTATGCTTGTTTTTCCCTTATGTGCTTATTTGTACTGCTTATCATGCTTATTTTGTTTGTTCAAACCAACTCAGTACACTGAACAATCTGTGTAGTTGAGCATTTTCATAAGCTCTTAACAAGCTCAACAGTGAACTCAAGCTTGTGTGTGTTGACTTTTTGTGAAGCTCAACCACCCATCTCCAAGTTCCAAAGCTTGTTTTGCCTTTTCTAGCTTATTCCTTAGGGCTGCTCATAGATTTTTAATTTG
Source organism: Artemisia argyi (assembly GCA_030686995.1). Classification (NCBI taxonomy): domain Eukaryota; kingdom Viridiplantae; phylum Streptophyta; class Magnoliopsida; order Asterales; family Asteraceae; genus Artemisia; species Artemisia argyi. Next base: position 128,729,849 of record CM060691.1, read on the forward strand.
TCCATTCTATTGTGAACACTGATTACTCAGTGTTAACAAGCTTTTTCACAAGCTTGTCATAAGCTCAATAGTGGACCCCACCTTGTGATTCTTGGCTTCTTGGAAGCCCCAATAAGCCATCTATCCAAATCAATGCTAATTTTGAAGTTGTGATTTCATTTGGACCATTAAAAGCAGGCCTGCAACTTGGCCTTTTTCACTAAGTACACTGAGTGCATCAGTGTGTTTGAGCTTATTTCAAGAGCTTCTATCTAGCTCATTAGTGGACCAATTGGACTGCTTATTGGCTTTTTGGATAAGCTCCCAGTCCATCTTTTAGGTTCAAGTTTTTATTTGGACTCCTGACCCCTTGTGTGGACCCCATAGAGGCCTGCACATTGGCCTTTTTGGCCTGTCTCTTTGACAGATTTTGAGCCTTTTGCTTATTAGCTTGTTGTAGCTTATTTCTAGTGCTTATCTCCTTGATTTTGCTTATTTCAAGTGCAAATCAACTGTTTGTATCTTATTCTACTTTGTGGAATCATATTATAAGCTTTTTGAGTAGTTTTTTTTAGTTTGAAAATCCTAATAAGCTTAAGTATAAGCTGTTAAGCCCATAAGCTTTCAAGCTGCTTATTTTTGAATTTCAAACATTTTGTCTTTGTAAAAGTTGTTTATTAATAGTATATAAATAGTTTTGTAGAAAGAAATCCAAGAAAAACCAAAATTAAAAATAGTGATAGCTACTATTTAACAGAAGTTATCTTTTTCATTTTTCTTTTTAGCTTATTATTAAGCACTTAAATATTTTCATATTTTTCCTCAGTTCCTAATAGTTTGAAGTATTTTTGAGAATTTTTCTAGATTTTTCCTTTGTCATTTAGTGATTTTTAGAATTAATATTAGTTTAATTAATTATTAATTAATATTAAAGTATTAAATAGTAAAATTAGATTTCATTAAGTAATACCTAGTTTTTATAATTTTCCTAGCTATTATATAAGTTAAAACATTTTTTGGAATTTTTCTAGAATTTCTACTGTTCATTTTCTATTTTCTAGAATTTAATTAGTTTAATTGGTAATTAATTAATAATTAACATAATAATTAGTAAATTAGTTTTAAAATACATAAAACCAACTTTTTATAATTTTTTAGGATTTCTGTGATGGTTAATTAGATTTATAAATTTTTCTATAAATTTCTAAGTTATTTAAACCTTTTTAATAAGTAATTAGTAATTAATTAATAATAAATAATTAAATAGTGTAAAAATAATTTTTCTTTTTCTAAAAATTTTCTTTATTTATTAGGATTATAAAAATATTAATTTCATATCCGTAGCCTTTTTAATTCTTTAGATTCACGTTTTATTACGTACGTCAGTACACGTTTATAATTCAAACGCACGTTTTTAGGATTTAGTTCGTTTCTTCTTAATCTAAATTCACGTAATCAATCATATAGCTTTCCTAAGCTATTTCATTTCATAATTCTCAAATAATTCTCATCACAACCCTTTCCTATGAAAAATCACCTGATCACACGCACGCTAAAGCACAATTTACACCTCGCTGGGACATAATGACTTGGTGATACCCTGTATTACCCGAAAGCATTGGTCTAGGCTGTTTGACTATATTAACCACACCTGTGGTTGACTTTAGTTGACTGCTTTTGCAACAATCAAATTTTGGCGCCACTGCCGGGGAGGTGTGCGCGTTTCTGCAGCGTCTTAAGAGATTAGTGTTATTTCATCATCATCACTGTAAAAAAATACCATCACTTTTGTAAATTTTAAATCAAAACACAAAAAAGTCATTAACACTTTTCCTAAAGTGTTAAAACACCAAAAAAACACAAACAAAAAAAAAACAAAACAGATCTGTGGAGAACTAGAAGGGGGGTTGAATAGTTTTACGTCTTTTTAATTTGTTACAAAAGATTGTTTGAATGTTTTCTTTGTTTTCAAAAATTTAGATTCGATACTATGTGATTTCAAGTCTTGCACAATATGAACAACAATAAATATGTACGATATAGCAATAATAACGTAAGTAAAGAAATAAATGAGAGATGGAAAGATCGAACCACGAGACAAGAGATTTATAGTGGTTCGGCTACAAGGTCACCTTCCTTACCCTACTCTACTCCCCGAGCACCTAACTCGAGAGTTTTCTTCACTATGTCAACAAGCTCCCTTATGGCGGAGAAAACCTTACACACCAATGTACACACCACAACTTCATCACAACTTGATCACAACTTCTACACAACTTCTTCACACCAATCTACTTCACATCTATCTACTTCACACCAATCTTCTTCACACCTTTCTACTTCCTAACTCTTCTTCTTCACAACAAACTACTAACCAATCACACTACTTATATACCTAGCTAAACTATCTTCTATCAAATATTCACAACTAATTACACAAAGAGATAGATACAATGGATGATGCTTTAACAACTTGGATGTGGAGGTCACAACAAGTTGTAATACTTCTTGTCTTGAGGGATAGAAGTATTCTTCTCTCGCACTTGAGAGGATGATGTTTGGATCACTTTGAAACAAAGATTTATGAATGTATGATCAAAGGATTAAGAGAATAGAAATGGAGATCTAGAACAGAAAGTTTAGAAGTGCAAAAGGTGAGGAAAATCTGAGAAATGAACCAGTATTTATAGGGACAAAAATTACTGTACAGGAGCGTGCCGGTCCCCTTAATTCATGGCCGGTCCCCTTAATTTTAAGGGGACCGCCCCTTATAATTAAGGGGGCCGCCCAGCTGTAACGGCCAGAAACTTTGTCATTTAGTGGGAAAAGTTTATTTGGTGAAAATCTAACAGATTTTGGTTAAAATTTTGAATTCATATATTTAGTATGATTAAAACATTTTTCTTTATTACCAAAAGTGTTTTTCAAATATATATAATATGTTTATATAATTAAATAAACTTTGTAATAATTAATTAAATACCCCTTTGATCATAGATTTCAATAAACACTTTGTTTATTCATACCTTAAGTGATTTGATGTAAAGAGAATGCTAATCACTAAATACTTGTTTATGTCATAAATTTTAGTTCAATGGGTTTGTGTTTTGTAATAATCAAAACATAGAGATATTGATACTATGTTAATAATGTTTTTAGGCATTATTTATCCCCTTTTTTATTATTACAAAACCTTAAACTCAATAGGTCTAAAATTTATTTTTAGACAAGTATTTTTTAGTTTAATATTCTCTTCTCCCCCTTTTTGTAAAATCAAAAAGGTTAAACCGAGTAAGCTTCATAGAAGAAGTTAAACGGGTAGAATGCTCCCCCTTGATGTATGCTCCCCCTCATTTGAAAGCACCAAGGGAACGAGCTATGGAAAGCTTAGCTACAAAAAATATGTGAAGAGAACAAGACATATATATGCAAAGCAACAATTATGCAAATAAAAGAAGATTCATTCGAGCATCATAGAAATGATTAGCATTACAACATTCAATATGCTTGAAGCATATTGATTACAATAAAATAAAAGAGAAGACATAGTCCTATATTGCCTAAGAGAGCACTTGGACTTGCTTGCAACCCACGGTTGAGTGTTTTATTTGCTTGAAGGAGAACATAAGCATAGAGCTTAGTTGTTAGATGGACAGGGATATGGAGTGGGGTATGGAGCGGAAGAGGTGGATCTTACGATGTTGTATCGAGTTAAGGGTGGTATTGGATGAGGACAAGTGAGAAGATATTAATTCCAAGAAATATTTTCACTCAAGTAAAGAATTTGTTTTTAAAGGAAGATGCAACAAGGGCAATAGTGAGTGTGGTTTGTAACTTGATCCAAGTTGAGAGAGTGGGGTAGGCAATTTGCATAGGGTGATGATGAAGGTTGCCCTTTGTTGTGTTGTGCATGATGCATAGCAAGGAGATCACTAAGATCATGGATTTGGGTTATTTCATCACGGAACTTTTGCTTTTCCGTGGCAATGTGGAGAGAATCATTGTGTTGATATGGATGAATTGGGTTTGTGTAGTTGGAATTGTAGTTTGATGGTTGATCAAGCTTGTATGGATCATTATAAGTGGTTGGAGGACAAGATGTGTAGTTTGGCATGAAAGAAGATGTTTGGCCAATGTTGTATGGTTTGTAAAGAGGATCAAATGAGTGTCCTTGTGGATTGGGTGTAAAGTTTGGGAAGTAAGTGGTTGGAGGGGTTGAGTGATTTCCAACTTCATTGGTTATGATGGATTTGTTTCGAGGGCTTTTTCTTCGCCAAACGGGTTTTTCCGTCATCCTTGCTAGCCTTGAGGCTTTTGGTTTTGGTTTGTTTGGAGAAGTCATGATGGGATGAATGGAGAGTGTTGAAGATTGGGGATATTTATAGTGTAAGATTTGTGTGTTTATGGATGGATAAAGTTTGTTTGGGTGATTAGGACAAAATATGTTGGTGGAAATTGGGAAATGTAGGTTGAAATGGGCTAAAAAGCAAAAAGGATGTAAACTCATCCAGCAGATGGCCGGTTGTCACACCCCCAAAATACCTGAATGGCAGCGGAATGGAATACCTGGGAGTGACTGTCATAGCACCATAGTTTACCGTTATATTGAACGACCTAAAGTGTCGTTTAGAAAATACAGCGTTTGATCATCAAATCATTCAGAGTTTACAAAGCTTAGGTCCCAAAAGAGTTTGCCAAAATAGTTAAAATAAGTTCAACAAGATCAAACGTTTCATAAGTGCAGAAAATATAGTGAGACGCGTCGACTCCGCGACTCCATGAAGGTCCAAATGTATGCAACATGAGCTACCTTAAAAACCTGAGAAATACATTGCGAAAACGGTCAACATAAAGTTGGTGAATAATCATAGGTTTATAAGTTAAATCGTATGTACAATAAGCCACAAGTATAAAGTAAAGTACTAAAATGTCAAAAGTTACATTGTCTCTTAAGCTCATGGCACCGAAGCTCGACGTACTAAAATTGGCCCCAAAGGAGTGTTTATCAGGCACTCGTACTAAAATCAGACATGAAATGCATTCGTTTTCCTTATGGAGCAACCCAAACACGAATGGAGGAGTCACCCTCGATAGATCTATCCACTCACTCTCGCTTGGCAATATAATTAACGGTCCATGATAATAAAGGGGACTTGAAGTGATAGTACTACCAACTTAAGCAATGTATGAAATTTAATACTTGGGCATGTACAAAAATAAATGTGCAATGTATTCTCCCCCGTGGGATTTAAATCAAATAAGTACTAAAAACGGGGCTATGAAAACTCACCTCGAAAGGATGGTACAACGATGGTACAATGATGTAAAAGTAGTCGGGACAATGAGGCGCGAACACTAGCCGCAACCTAAATGAATAATCGCGATCTAATTTAGATCAAGCCGTAATGAAATGAATGCACATGCACATGATACCCATACCACTCGTAATTTGGAAATACTAGTTATCATCATGGTAAAATAGTTTCCATACTTAGGAAAATAAGTCCATATATAGGAGTAAATAACTTGTCATATTAACTCGTACGAAAAAGTTAGCGTTATGAACCTCGTATCAAAATCTTAGAATGACGTCGTCATGTCGTATAAATATTCCCTCGGGTCGTACGTATTCGTTTGTTAATAAAATCGTCATTAGTAACGTTGCTAGAAAATATACCATTTAGTACGTACGTTATTATTTTTATTTGTGACCCAAAAATATATATATAGTTTTTATAATGTTAAAACGGGTATAACTCGGTCGTTTTAGGCTCGTTTTCCTTGTTCTTTATGTCCACGGATTCGTCTTTGTGTATACTAGTATATTTTAGATAACTCGGCTCTTTTAGGTTACGTTTAATGCTTCAAAATACCCATCGTATTCTGCCCAACAGCAAGCAGTTTTCTGGAAAAGTAGTTTTCGTCGTTAAGTTTGCAAAAATCATAACTCCTTCGTTATAAACTCGTTTTAATCCGTTCTTTCGCCCAAAGTTTCGTTTTTGAATGTATTTTCTAAATCTTTGGTCAAAACTTAGTCACCATCTACTGATTTTCTCACGAAATTAAAATAGGGACAGTAGGTATATTAAAAGTTTCAAAAACCATTTTCAAGTCTCTAAACTAGTTCCATCCTCCATCAATCCACTTTCAAACACCACAAGACTAATCTAATCCTACCATACACCTTCTTAGGGTGTCATGGGTCCTTAGACATCATCAATCCACTAGGTCTAACAAGGGTTTCATATGTTTCCATTTCTAGGGCTTCAAAGTTAATATATACAAAAATGGAGTGGTACAAGTTGATGCATGTATAAGATCTTGTAAGAAAATTATATGAACATAATAATAACTTGTAAAAATCATAAAAATGAGTTTGTATACTTACTTGATAGTTTAGAGAGTTTAGATGATGAAAAGCTTACTAATCCTTGAGTTTGTATTTCAAAACTCTAACAAGGATGATTATACTAACTAGTTTATAATATGATCTTGTAAAATTTACCCTCCTTGCTCCTTGATTACCCCAAATCGAACCACACTTAAGAGAAATGAAGAGAAAAAGCTTGCTAAGTGTAAGTAAAAGTGATTTTGTGATAAGGAAGTGAAAAAGTTAAGTATATATATGTTAGACAAAAGTTTGGTGTGCAATAAAGAGTGTAGGTGAGAAATTAAAGTTTGAAGACTTTTAGGGGGGGGGGGGTTGGCCGGTTTTGGGGAGGGAAAGGGGGGATGTGTTGGGTGGTTAGTTAGTAAAAATTAGTATTAGTAGTTAAGTATGGTTAGGTTAGGTTTAGGTTTAAGGTTTAAATCGGGTACCGGGTTTGTTAAAAATAAGTTTTGTTGAAGTTATTCGGGACGTAATAAAGTTATAAAAGTTGTAAAAATAAGTCGGGTACAAGTTCGGAGATTTAGGGTGATTGTCGTTCAATTTTGGTGAAAACCGTCGTTATTAAGTTAAACGTACGATACGTATTAGTTAAATTTCCAAAATACCGGGTAAATTAATATTATAGTTTTTATATTATAGAAATGAGTATAAAAATGTATTGGGATCATAGTCGGGAGTGTCGGACATGTTAGACACATTTATAGTTCGCGTATTAGCGTTTATTTAAAATAAACGTACGTAAATCGTTAATCGTACCAAAAGTATAAATTTAATTATCCTACGAGTGGAATAGTATGCAAGTGCCGTAATAATGATATGTCGACTATTTCTAGTCCGTATGAAATGTCCCTGACAATAATGCATGAATTCGCTCCTGAACCAATACGGTTACGCGAATTTGAACACTCGTAAACAAAATTTACGATGACATGAATAATGCACGTGAATAGTGGTTTTCTCTCGGAAATGAATAGTGTCAAGTGAATAGTAAAATTTCTGAATATGTCTCGGAATGTCAAATTGACCTCAAAAACGATGAATAGTGATCGATGAATAGTAAATGATGAATAGTAACTTGTGAATAGTAAATTGTCGAGGTTTGGAAAATGATCGGAAATTACGAGTTGTGACAGTCTTCCCCACTAACAGGGACTTCGTCCCGAAGTTCAGTTTTGGTTGGTTTCTGAAGTATATTTGGTCAAAAGACGTGGATACTTGAGTTGCATTCGGTCCTCTCGTTCCCAAGTAAATTCGGGTCCTTTTCAAGAATTCCAGCGAACTTTCACGTTAGGAATTTGACTTTGCTTCAATCGTTCGATTCTAACAGTCCATGATTTCTATTGATCCTCTTACCAGGTTTACGTTTGTCTTTGGGTTGGAATTCTTTCCAAATGGGATTATAAGTGACTAATCTGAAAGTCATTTCCTGGATTCAAATAGGTGAAACATAGTTGTGTAATCCGGCTGTTCCTTAACAAGGCTCAAGTCTGACGGCCACTAGGCCTACTCTGTCCGAACTATTAAGTGTTCCAGTGTATATCGGTTTTAACTTTCCAAATCTCTCCGAATAATATCATGCCTTTCCTAGGCAGAGCTTTCAACGAAATCTGGCTACCAACTTGAGGTTTTAATGGTTTACAACTTATAGAATTTGTAATTGATTCTTGACTTGTAGGAAATTTCTGGTTATTTCATGAATGCCTACCGGAATAGTGAGTTTGGCTTTTTCCGAGTTCGGTTCGTCAATAGATGATCAGTGCTTCTTCAGGTTTATAATGTAATATGGGTAATATATGTTGCTGAACTCTGTCAGAACTCCAATCTTACATGCCAGCTGGTCGATTCTAACATGAATCTGAAATGGTCCAATATACTTAAAGGTTCAATCTCTCGTGTTACCAAAATCGTATCATGCCTCTCCAAGACAAAGCTTTCAATTTAGTTCGTTCTTCCACGTGAATCTAGTAAATTTGCTTGTTCAAGGATACCCAATCCGTATGATGTGCGTCATGTACCAACCTAACTTCTACCAGTTTCTCGTTGTTTGTAACTGGTTCTTGACTTGTGAAATTTCCTTTGTTGTTCCATGGTTTAGTTCTAGACCAGTGAATTTAACTTTCCGATTTCGGTTGATAAACGGGTAATCGGTACTTCGACCATAAAGTGCCTCAAATGGTGTAGTCTCTATGCTCGCACGATAACTATGGTTGTAAAAGAATCCGATTTATGGTAAATGATTAGTCCAACCATTTCTAGAGTCAATCACTCATACTCTGAGCATAGCTTTCCTATGTTTGAATCGTTCTCCCGTTATGACCATCGATCTGAGGATGATAGGCGGTGTTCACATCTTTATGAGGTTCCGAAGGAAATCTTAAAATGATTGCTAGAAGTCCAAGGTGATTCAATCACCTTTATCAGGAATAATTGAAACGGTACAATAAATCTTGTGACTAATTCCTCCACGTTACGTCTTTCGAACTCAGCGTCATATAAAGGGGATAGGCTATGGGTAACAAACTTTGATTTCTTGTGTTTTGGTCTAATGACTTGCTAAAACATGTGTCATTCTTTGCCTACTATGCTTGGTTTCCATTAATGACGTTTGTAATCGTTCTATGGTGTTCCTCCTAGTTTCCTTCATCACATATTCCAATATTCCTTATTGTCAAGTCACAAAGCCCTAAATGCATAAGCGATGTAGCATGGTGATTGGTTTTCAAAATTTACCTCGCGATTTTTGAGTTTTTGGTCGAAATCTTTTTCTGAATAAACGAATTTAGAAAATGGAGCAAATGGTTTACTAAATAATATCTTTCTTGATGATTCAAAATTCAATAGTTAGGAAATGTGACGCGGTTTTCAAATAGGTTGCGAATAGGACTGTTTACCAAAGTTTGATGTTTATATATTTCCCATTGTACAATGGTTTAGCTAAATATTGATTAAAAGGATCGTATTTGTTCAAAATAGGCAATTCAAAAATTATTTTCTACGAGATATGTGATTTGTATAAACACAATTTTAAATCGACTTTACATAAAGTGAAAATACTAACAAGGATAAAATAGTAGGATAGGCAATGTTCGCATAATGCATAGATGTCTAACGTTCGGTTTCTGATATTGGACGGTACCTATTGGTGGTTATCTGGCAAAACTACAAGCCTAGGTATTCAACCAACTTAAGTCTTGAGATGGTTTATCGTTGAAATTGCCATCATGTTGGCAATATGAGGGTTTCAATTGATACAATGTCGATGAATTTCCGTATTGTCTTCACCTGTAGCTGGGGAGATATTCTTGAGTCTGATGCCTTTCTCGATGTATAGGTGAGGTTATCCAGAAGTTCTAAAGAGCATAATGCTTTAGGGGAATCTATATCGATATCCATAATTCGAATCAATCATTCTTGTCGTAAACTCACTGCAGGGAAGTTTGCGTATGGATGAGACCATGTTAACTCAAAACACTTTACAGTATCGGTTAGGAGGCTTAGTTTATTCCCATGGTGTTGCTTAGCGTACCTTCACAATGTGTTTGATCCCGTAGCTCAGTCTAGCTAGTACCTTTGAATAATAAAATCGGACAACTAGGTCAGAGATGGTGAGTCGGATGTTCGCTTGGTATCTTAAGGTTGTTGTTGAGTTATAAATTGCCTTGGTGTATACTTCTATTCTAGGTTAGTAGTTTTCGTAACCCTTTTATTGTTTTTCTTGTATCGAAGAATCCTCCTAGTACTTAATATGGGAAGTCTCTCCCAAAGAAGTCAATGGAAAGTCTAACTTAATGACTAAGTGTGTGACAGGTGGGGTAAGTATCCAGAGAAAATTTGTCAGAAAGAAATATTCATAAAAGAGTTTATTTGTTTAAAACGCTTTTGGATGAAGATTGTTATTAACAATACTTTATAAAGTAACTATTTCCTTCATGGCATAATCTTTCCTGAAGTATACATAGGTGATCAGGCTATGTATAGTTGAGGACTAATGATGCGATGCTTGATTTAATCAAAATAATATTATTTTTCTCAAAAGCTTTAGATGGTGTTCAACGTTTTGTTTCGAAGAATGGTATTCTAGTCATTTCCTTTCAAAGTAATATAAAAATTGTTTCGCGTAATAATAGTAAATATTTGGCGTAATATCGGAAAAATCAGTTTATAGTACGGTAACAAAACGACTTATTTTAGAATTTGATAAAAACAATTTCTCCATAAGGTAGTAAAATAGTTTGAAATAAAACTCGTGGAATGGTTTATTGGATACATGGGTAAATACTACGGAATGGTAATAATCTACTAGTCCGTCAAATACTAAATCGGCCTAATCTCTAATAAGGCAATGACATAATGTTACGAAACGATTGAAAATTGAACGATTGGGATAGAAAGCGGAGTAAACGAAAGTTATGGTTATCATAGAGGTAACAAAAGATAGTCATTACATTGGATAGGAAAGTGCTTAATACAACTAGGTTACATCAACGTACTTATGGAAAGTACCAAAAGAAAGTACAACCCTAGAGGGCTCGAACTATGGTTTTAAAACATGAACTGCTTCCTCCAGTTCCGGTCTCTCAACACCGGGCATTCACTCTTGAAGTGTCCCATTACTCCACATTCACGGCAGATTACCGTGAGTCCCTGATGCTTTGTGAGGGTGGGAGTCTTGCAATCCTTGGCTTTGTGTCCGATCTTCTTACAGTTGCCACATGGTTCCGGGCAACGTCCTTTGTGATGAAACTGACACCTGTTGCACTCGGGTAATTTACCTACATATCCTTTCCTTTGGCTTGACCCAGCAGTAAAGGTCTCCACCACTTGTTTTATCTTAAATGGTCGTTGAGTAGCATTGGCATCCTGATTACCGACCCATTTTCTCTTGTTGTTATTATTGTCTCCCGATGTCTTGTCGCGAACTATGAGTTCCTTTGTTTCGATTGCCATCTGGATAGCTTCAGACATGGTATTGGGTTCACATGCGATGACCATCCTACGAATCTCAGGAGAAAGTCCTCCTACGTACCTTTCAAGTCTCTTGCTTTCCGGTTCATCCATTGCAGAGCCTAGTCGAGCAAAATCATAAAAATAAGCAGTATACTTGACAACATCATCTCCTTCCATGGTAAGGTTTAGTGTTTCTTGTTCAATTGCTTGTAATTCGCTTTTCACACAGAACTTCAAACTCATCATCCTTTTTAGTTTCTCCCAAGAGTGTGAGTAAGCAGCATCAACTCCTACTACCTGGACATACCTAGTCCACCATTTCTGGGCATGCTTCTGAAAAGTGCAAGTGGCGAACTTAACCTTGTCTTCCTTACGACAGTCACCACTTTGAAAGATTGTTTCTAATTCTTCGAACCATTTGAGAAATTCTTTTGTGTCTACACTTCCGCTAAAGAAGGGGGGATTACAACCCATAAATTCCACGTGAGTAAGTTCCTTGGTGAGGGCGGTAGTTGCGTTCCTGGCAATGAATTGTCCAACAGCGGCTTGCGTCATGCTTGGAGTGGTTTGCTTAAATCTATTTCCATCAAATCATGAGAGTCCATGAGAATTTATCGGTAATAACAATCATCATATTCATAACACATGAATATAATACATGAAGGTTTTGGTCAATATGGGCCAATATCATAGATGGCACAACCATTCCCCTATAGTAGAGTCAATACTTGGTGATTCCGTTTGTACATAAATCAAAATACTACAAGTTTCTTCGAACTATTCCACACCTCTCGTGGCTAGGGTAATAGTAAAAGCTAGTAAGGATATAAGTCTAGTCTAAAGACTTCCTGTAGTCCTTCTAGGTGAAATCAGGTTTTACGGCATCATAAGGTCGGGATAGTCCTGAAGTAGTGTCTGTAGTTGTGCATCGATCAAGTCCTAGATAGCGTAGGTTCTAAACCATTCTTGAGGAACCTGCGGATGTTCCTGTTGAGTTCGTAATCTTGGTATTATCCACAAGATGTTATCTAATTCGTGGCAAGTGAAAATGGGAAAGGAAACTGACAATGGTGGTATTCCAAAGGATGAGGATAACATTGATGACAATGAGATCCTAGTGATGAGTTAGGAGATAATGGTGATAATAGTGAATGGGATCCTACCCTCTTTCGCGCTCTCTCGCGACATCTAAGAGGTAAAGCTGAAGTACGCACTATGGGACGACCAATAGTGTAATAAGTAACCAACGGTGGTGGTAGTACCTAAGTAGTAAGCGTCCTACTAGTGAAGGAAAGAAAACATGCTATCTCCCTTGTAATAAGCATCCTAATAAGTCCATTAAGATTAAGTCTGAATACTCTACCAAACGGCATTCTATGTATAGGCTGAATGAGAACCTCGCTCATATGACAATTCAATAGTGCTAATGGTGGTGTACGTGTAACTGGTGGTATAATGGTAGTGGAAGATGACAAGGCATCTTCAATGTCGGAATCCGACGAAAGGATAACGGCGTGGGTATCTGAAGACATGTCACTTGTGAACCAGGTCAATATAATCATATATATATATGAGTATGGGTATGAATAACTTGCACAGTGTGTGCGTAAAACAACATGTATAATGAATATGCACCTATGATGAAAAGATGAGATGCTATGATGATGTGGTTATAGTCTAGGGTCCAAGATACATCCTAGTTCGCTATAACCTTAGCTCTGATGCCAATCTGTCACACCCCCAAAATACCTGAATGGCAGCGGAATGGAATACCTGGGAGTGACTGTCATAGCACCATAGTTTACCGTTATATTGAACGACCTAAAGTGTCGTTTAGAAAATACAGCGTTTGATCATCAAATCATTCAGAGTTTACAAAGCTTAGGTCCCAAAAGAGTTTGCCAAAATAGTTAAAATAAGTTCAACAAGATCAAACGTTTCATAAGTGCAGAAAATATAGTGAGACGCGTCGACTCCGCGACTCCATGAAGGTCCAAATGTATGCAACATGAGCTACCTTAAAAACCTGAGAAATACATTGCGAAAACGGTCAACATAAAGTTGGTGAATAATCATAGGTTTATAAGTTAAATCGTATGTACAATAAGCCACAAGTATAAAGTAAAGTACTAAAATGTCAAAAGTTACATTGTCTCTTAAGCTCATGGCACCGAAGCTCGACGTACTAAAATTGGCCCCAAAGGAGTGTTTATCAGGCACTCGTACTAAAATCAGACATGAAATGCATTCGTTTTCCTTATGGAGCAACCCAAACACGAATGGAGGAGTCACCCTCGATAGATCTATCCACTCACTCTCGCTTGGCAATATAATTAACGGTCCATGATAATAAAGGGGACTTGAAGTGATAGTACTACCAACTTAAGCAATGTATGAAATTTAATACTTGGGCATGTACAAAAATAAATGTGCAATGTATTCTCCCCCGTGGGATTTAAATCAAATAAGTACTAAAAACGGGGCTATGAAAACTCACCTCGAAAGGATGGTACAACGATGGTACAATGATGTAAAAGTAGTCGGGACAATGAGGCGCGAACACTAGCCGCAACCTAAATGAATAATCGCGATCTAATTTAGATCAAGCCGTAATGAAATGAATGCACATGCACATGATACCCATACCACTCGTAATTTGGAAATACTAGTTATCATCATGGTAAAATAGTTTCCATACTTAGGAAAATAAGTCCATATATAGGAGTAAATAACTTGTCATATTAACTCGTACGAAAAAGTTAGCGTTATGAACCTCGTATCAAAATCTTAGAATGACGTCGTCATGTCGTATAAATATTCCCTCGGGTCGTACGTATTCGTTTGTTAATAAAATCGTCATTAGTAACGTTGCTAGAAAATATACCATTTAGTACGTACGTTATTATTTTTATTTGTGACCCAAAAATATATATATAGTTTTTATAATGTTAAAACGGGTATAACTCGGTCGTTTTAGGCTCGTTTTCCTTGTTCTTTATGTCCACGGATTCGTCTTTGTGTATACTAGTATATTTTAGATAACTCGGCTCTTTTAGGTTACGTTTAATGCTTCAAAATACCCATCGTATTCTGCCCAACAGCAAGCAGTTTTCTGGAAAAGTAGTTTTCGTCGTTAAGTTTGCAAAAATCATAACTCCTTCGTTATAAACTCGTTTTAATCCGTTCTTTCGCCCAAAGTTTCGTTTTTGAATGTATTTTCTAAATCTTTGGTCAAAACTTAGTCACCATCTACTGATTTTCTCACGAAATTAAAATAGGGACAGTAGGTATATTAAAAGTTTCAAAAACCATTTTCAAGTCTCTAAACTAGTTCCATCCTCCATCAATCCACTTTCAAACACCACAAGACTAATCTAATCCTACCATACACCTTCTTAGGGTGTCATGGGTCCTTAGACATCATCAATCCACTAGGTCTAACAAGGGTTTCATATGTTTCCATTTCTAGGGCTTCAAAGTTAATATATACAAAAATGGAGTGGTACAAGTTGATGCATGTATAAGATCTTGTAAGAAAATTATATGAACATAATAATAACTTGTAAAAATCATAAAAATGAGTTTGTATACTTACTTGATAGTTTAGAGAGTTTAGATGATGAAAAGCTTACTAATCCTTGAGTTTGTATTTCAAAACTCTAACAAGGATGATTATACTAACTAGTTTATAATATGATCTTGTAAAATTTACCCTCCTTGCTCCTTGATTACCCCAAATCGAACCACACTTAAGAGAAATGAAGAGAAAAAGCTTGCTAAGTGTAAGTAAAAGTGATTTTGTGATAAGGAAGTGAAAAAGTTAAGTATATATATGTTAGACAAAAGTTTGGTGTGCAATAAAGAGTGTAGGTGAGAAATTAAAGTTTGAAGACTTTTAGGGGGGGGGTTGGCCGGTTTTGGGGAGGGAAAGGGGGGATGTGTTGGGTGGTTAGTTAGTAAAAATTAGTATTAGTAGTTAAGTATGGTTAGGTTAGGTTTAGGTTTAAGGTTTAAATCGGGTACCGGGTTTGTTAAAAATAAGTTTTGTTGAAGTTATTCGGGACGTAATAAAGTTATAAAAGTTGTAAAAATAAGTCGGGTACAAGTTCGGAGATTTAGGGTGATTGTCGTTCAATTTTGGTGAAAACCGTCGTTATTAAGTTAAACGTACGATACGTATTAGTTAAATTTCCAAAATACCGGGTAAATTAATATTATAGTTTTTATATTATAGAAATGAGTATAAAAATGTATTGGGATCATAGTCGGGAGTGTCGGACATGTTAGACACATTTATAGTTCGCGTATTAGCGTTTATTTAAAATAAACGTACGTAAATCGTTAATCGTACCAAAAGTATAAATTTAATTATCCTACGAGTGGAATAGTATGCAAGTGCCGTAATAATGATATGTCGACTATTTCTAGTCCGTATGAAATGTCCCTGACAATAATGCATGAATTCGCTCCTGAACCAATACGGTTACGCGAATTTGAACACTCGTAAACAAAATTTACGATGACATGAATAATGCACGTGAATAGTGGTTTTCTCTCGGAAATGAATAGTGTCAAGTGAATAGTAAAATTTCTGAATATGTCTCGAAATGTCAAATTGACCTCAAAAACGATGAATAGTGATCGATGAATAGTAAATGATGAATAGTAACTTGTGAATAGTAAATTGTCGAGGTTTGGAAAATGATCGGAAATTACGAGTTGTGACACCGGTCCCCTTAATTAGGGGGCGGTCCCCTTAATGATTAAGGGGGCCGCCTTACATAATTAAGGGGGCCGCCCATCTGGTGATTTCCAGATTGCCAGAATTGGGTTTTTGGCAGAAAATTTGCAGAAATGTTGTGTTTTTGGATTTGGATTCAAGCAAGTTCAATTCCTTTAGGCAATATAGCATCTAATCTAATCATGATATAACATGCATGCAAAAACACTTAAGTAAAAGAATAAACAAGCAACAAATAATAAGCTAGAGGAGACAAATAAAGGCAAGGGCACTTAATCTTCCTAAGGCAACTATCTTAGATCAAAGGCAAAGGTAACTAGTGAGTCAAAAACTAGTGATGAAACAAGATGACAACATTATGAGTGATTTTGTCCTAGTGTGTGCCTATATGCAACAAATGTGGAGTTGTGATTGTTTCGACTCCTAAATGCAAAGAAAAAAATTTCTTAAGAAACAATCCAAAATCTCCTTGATTCGATTTTTGCTCGATCATGAATGTCAAAGATATATATTAGATTATATACCTTGACAATTTATGTGAGAGTTTATGCATGATTTCGGAAAAAGGTTTTTAGCATTTGTCAACAATGCAAGAAAAATGATGCTCATGTAATTCCTAGATGTGAGAATAGTTAAAAAAAATTGTTTGGGTTTTACAAAAGAGTATATGCAAAGAAAATAAGATTTCCCAATCTTTAATTTTGTGCGAAATAGATTCCTAGACTCAGAAATGGAGAAGTGGAAGAAAAGTAAATTTTATGCAAATTTTATGCAAGAGAAAAAAAAATTGTCTAAATGCAATAGAATTAGTCAACTTATTCCATCATTCCTAATCCTAAACGCAATGTTGTCTTCCGATGCAACTTTTTCTATAGATATGTTTCCTCTTTGTACATTATCCCTATGGAAGTGGTGGCGTATTTCTATATGTTTAGTCCTAGAGTGTTGCACCGGATTTTTACTTAAATCTATCGCACCTTTGTTATCGCACATAATGGGAACATTTTCTAACCTAATGCCATAGTCTATGAGAGTTTGTTTCATCCATAGTGTTTGTTGACATGCCTTTCCAACGCTTACATATTCGGCTTCGGTGGTAGAAATAGCAAGAGCGGTTTGCTTCTTTGAAAACCAAGATGTTAGACAACATCCCATAAACGTGCAAATACCGCTAGTGCTTTTTCTATCTACGTAGTCTCCCGCATGATCCGAATCTGCATAGACGATGGTTTCTATGCCGGATCCCTTCGGATACCATAATCCTAAGTGTATAGTGCCTTTAATATATCGGAAGATGCGCTTAACCGCTTCTAGGTGAGAGGTTTTGGGATCCTCTTGAAAACAGGCACAAAGGCAGACACTAAACATGATATCGGGTCTACTTGCCGTCAAGTATAGTAAACTACCTATCATTCCTCTATACTTGGAGTTATCTACGGACTCACCTTCATCATCCTTTGTGAGTTTCACTTCCGTAGACATGGGAGTTTTCATGGGTTTTGAGTCTTCTAGGCCAAATTTCTTAAGCATTTCCTTAATGTACTTAGATTTGTTAAAGAATATTCCATCTTCTAATTGTTTTATTTGTAATCCTAGGAAGAAGTTTAGTTTACCCATAATACTCATCTCAAACTCATCATGCATGATTTTGGCAAATTCATCACACATGTCTTAACAAGTCGATCCAGATATAATGTCATCAACATATATTTGAACAATGATGAGATTTTGGTCCTTCTTTTTAGTGAAAAGAGTGTTATCTACCATTCCCATGGAATAATCATGTTTAATAAGGAAAGCTTTTAATCGATCATACCAAGCTTTGGGAGCTTGTTTGAGTCCATACAAAGCTTTCTTTAACTTATAAACATAATCAGGTTTTGCGAAGTCAATGAATCCTGGAGGTTGTGCCACATAAACCTCCTCATTGATAAAACCGTTAAGGAATGCACTTTTCACGTCCATTTGGAATAACTTAAAATCTAGGGCGGATGCATAGGCAAGTAATATCCTAATAGATTCTAATCTAGCTACGGGGGCATAAGTTTTGTCATAATCAATTCCTTCTTGTTGATTATAACCTTGGGCAACTAACCTAGCTTTATTCCTAGTTACTATTCCATTTTCATCTAACTTATTTCTATATACCCATTTAGTTCCTATGATGGTCATATTCATAGGATTTGGGACTAATTCCCAAACATCATTTGCCTTAAATTGATTTAATTCTTCTTGCATAGCTATAACCCAACTTTCATCTTTTAAAGCCTCATTAATATTCTTAGGTTCTATTGCTGAGAGGAAACAAAAGAAATTATTTTTATCTTGGGCTTGTGACCTAAGGGTTCTTTGGTTAAGATGTCCTATTATATTATCTAATGGATGTGATCTAGATTCTTTAACATTTACAATTTCGTTATTTCCTAAGTTAATGTCTTCATTATCATTTCCTATGGGTTTTGTTTCACTAACCTCAATAGCTTCATCTTCGACTAAGTCATCATCTTCTAAAGGTAATGTTTTAGGAGGTGGTGGTGTTTCATCAAATGTTACGTTTAGTGATTCTTCTACTATCATGGAGTGTTTGTTAAGTATTATATATGCTTTACTATTTTGTGAGTATCCTAAAAATATTCCTTCATATGATTTTGGATCAAACTTAGTGAGCTAATCCTTAGTGTTTAGAATATAACATTTAATACCAAATACCCTAAAGTAGCTCAAGTTTGGTTTTCTACCTCTTAGTAACTCATAAGGAGTTTTTCCTAGAATTCTCCTAATTGATACCCTATTAATAATATATGTTGATGTATCTACAGCGTGACACCAAAATTTTTGTGGGATGGATTGTTCATTTAACATTGTTCTACTCATTTCTTGTAGTGACCTATTTTTTCTTTCTACTACGCCATTTGATTGAAGAGTACGAGGAGCGGAGAAATTGTGAGATATTCCATTTAAATCACAATATTTGCCGAATTGTACTTCGTTGTCAAATTCCCTACCATGGTCCGTCCTAATGGCTACTATTGTGCATCCTAATTTATTTTGAATCATTTTACTAAATATTTCAAATTTTTCAAAGGCTTGGGTCTTGTCACTTAAAAACTTAGTCCATGTGTATCGTGAGTAGTCATCTACTATTACTAAGGTATATTTGTTTCCTCCATAGCTCCGCACAGCGGATGGACAAAAAAGATCCATATGTAATAGTTCTAGGTACCTATTAGTGGATACTATATTCTTAGCTTTGTGACTAGCATGAACTTGTTTTCCAATTTTACATGCATCGCAAAAATGCTTGTCATATTTTAGATTAGGTAAGTTTCTAACTAGTTCTTTAGAGGCCAAAGATTGTATTTGTTACATGTTAGCATGTCTGATGCGTGGGAATCGCAACAGGCTTTACCTCTCGAGGGATCTCGAGAAGCTTACAACCCCCACCAGGCAGTGTACCTGATCGTTGTAGTATAGTATAGTGACAAGTACCGGGGGATTGATCGTTCAGCTTAGGAATAGTGTCGCTAGGATTAGAAAACCTAATTACTAGTGCTAAAGATGATGGAAGATTATTTTTGTATTTTTTATATTTTTTAGAAAGCAAGTAAATATCTCGGGTTTGAAGGATTTGGGCGGAATTAGTTGCTAATCAACTAACCCAATACTAAGATGCAATCAAAATAAAATACTAGAAATGAAAATAAGCTAAATTATACTAAAGTTGTGAGCAGTAATTAGAGAAAATGTGTTTACTTAGATTTCACTACTCCCTAGACATCTTTTACACATTAATTACTTGTTATAATTGCATGGATGACGGATCGTATTCCTTAATATCATTCATGGGGTGGCACACATAACTCCCCAATTCTATGAGCTCTTATCTCCTCCTACACCATGCCCAGCACAACTATAGGGATTGTAAACAGTGGCTCATGCATTAAATACAACCAATAAAGACCTAGTGCGCCTCGGTTCATGTTTCTTAAGACGTTCAAGCATGTTACCAATTGGAGATCTGCCAGTTTTCTTAAGCCTAACATATAAATCATTCATCCAAGACAAGAATAAACAAGTAATCAACACATAATTAACATCTAGGTTCATTAGATCTAAGCAAACACAAGATAGATCTAGCCTAGCATGATAGAATTGAGACAAGAACAAGATATAGACAACCAACACATAGACATATTGATTGAATTAAAGGAACACTTATCTCAATTACAATGCAAGGTATCAAGGGTTTGGAACCCTTGAAAAACCTGTAAAAGTTGCACCAAAATCGTACTTAGGGTTTCTCCAAAACTTCTTTTTTTTTGTGTGAAAATTAGAAAACTATATATAGAAAAATAGGTCTGACGGCGTCAAGACAAACATTGTGACGCCGTCACCTCGCCGCCAAAACTCTTCTCGGACTGCCTTGATCTACATTTGACGCCGTCAAGACTTATTCATCTCCAGGCCGTCATGACTTATTACTCTTGACGCCCTTCCTTCGTGACGCCGTCGAATCTGTACTGGGTCGTCATGGACTTCTGCTCTTGACGCCGTCAGAGAAATACTCTTGACGCCGTCACCTACTGTTCCCAGCATGGAAAATTAAGACTTTGGCATTTTCTTCACTTTTATGCTCCAAAAACGTCCGAATTGCTTCCTTTTCCAAATTTCTCTCCCAAAGTACCTAAAATCACAAAAGGAACGATTTAGGGCAATATTTTATCAAATAAATTCGGATTCGGGCTTAAATGACCCCCTAAAAATGGATCATTTTTCGCCTCATCATATACCCTTACACTTGAGATTTGCTTGTCCTCAAGCAAATGCGCTTTTATTCTACTCAAAAGACAAGTTACGGGTCATTTAACACTAATATAAAAGTAATTACAACAAATAATCGTTCCACTAAAGACCAATAGACAAGCACGGAGGTCATATACTAGCACCTCACAAATAGTGTTTAGATACTCACATCTCTCGGGTGTAATAAAGTATAAATTACAATATGGAAACGGAAGATATCTCTCACTACCTGTCATTGCAAAATAGATTACCATAGGCTTGGGAAAGGATCAAACCTCCACCACATGGCATAAGCACCTAAGATAAACTATCAAAGAGGTCTTTTAAAGGGTTGTAACGTTAGGTGTAGGGATATGAAATACACAGTTTTGTTGGATAAAGGAAGTTTTACTGGTGGCGAGTTAACAATCTTGGTTAATTACATGTACAATATGGCGTTGCTAAGCCAAGACTAGACTCGACTTAAGCTAATAAATGAAAAATAACAAAAACATAAAATGAACATAGAATAAAAAGGGATGGTAGTCCGTATGTTTTTTCTCTTCTTCCTTTTTCTATTTTTTTTTTTTTCTTTTTTTTTTATTTTTCGATTTTTTTTTTTTTTTTTTTTTTTTTTTTTTTTTTTTTTGCATACACTCTTACCCTACCATCCAAAATAATACATCATAGGGAATGAACGTTCCCCTTACACTTGAATCTTTACATACTTTACATTAAACTAAACTAATGACTCGAATTAAGAAAATCAAAACACTTGGAGCACTTTTAAGATTAACGTACATATGGGGGTAATAAATGATGTTCTTCCCCATTACTCCATAAAATAAGTACTTACCCATGAGTCCCAATCGTCCCAAAACAATATGTACAAGGATATGACTCGACTTAGCAACCATGTAATCAATTAGATAGTTAACTTAGGGTTTAACAAATAACAATAATGCACTAAAAATGAGCGCATACACGGAAGGCTAAGGCGATTTGGTTGTACATTTAAGTGGGGTGTAACAAATTCTTCCTTTAAGTAAGATTCTTAAAGTTAGAAACGAAAAGATAGGCTCGGAGGGGTATACTAGGGGTTTCGTGTACTAAAAATGAGTACAACGCTAAGGGTGTGGGAAAAATTAGTTGACTTAAGTAGTCAAGTAATATGACTTAAGTGGTCAAGAAATTATAATACGGGTTTAACACAAGGGTAATCCTAATGCCTCTTATCATGTAGTAAATCCTACCACACGAATGTAGTCTCACTAGCGGTCTTGGGATGCATCACTAATGCAAGTTCTAGAATCTAAATGCTACCGGTACACTCATAAGCACTAATAGTAAATGCTTTTCCTATCAAATCTAAAGGCGAACCTCACATATTTGGGTGGAAAATTTTTCTGAATATACGGTTATGTGCTAGTCATACAATCTCCTGTCCATGAGACGCTTGCTATGGCTAAAGTTTCACTCCTAAATGTTGTAAAAAAAATTAAATTTGGCGCTAAAATTGCACTAACAAGTATTTCTGATAGTTTTATTACACATCTACCATTAAACAAAACAAACTCAAGCGAAAGTGCATATGTAAGGTATCATCTTTTTACCCTCCCCTTACACTTAAGATGAACATTGTCCCCAATGTTCAAGTAAAGAATGTAAAAGTGAAAAAGTAAAGAGAATGAAATCAAATACTCCCCTGATTCACTCGGTATGGATAATAGGGTGGCCAGGTTAAATCTTCCTCCAAGAAAATGAACAATCAAAGCTTCCCTTCCAGAATATAAATCATCTTCTTGTCATACATAACCTGTAAAACCTGATAAAATAGACAAGATAACCTTGCGTAAAATCGGCGGCATCCTATATAAGTTACTAAATCCTAGAAAACAAGATAAGATATAATGCTTGTGGAATGAAGTTTGCAGATCTCCTGGAGATTATAAAACTTAATAATTCACAAAAACCATAAGACTCCGTTAGAAAAACAAAACCGGTAAAATTTCCAGATTTTTACACCTGACGCCGTCAAGAGTAAACGCCTAACGCCGTCATAATTGACCTGCAGAAATCCTTATGTTAAGTTTCCGGAAAATTTCTGGAAAAACTTGGTCCTACTTCCTGGAAAATCCTGCAAAACTTCATTATGACTCAATACAAGCATTTGACTCTAACAAATACGAATATACATGTTCATTTAATATTGTAGAGAATCATGATCGGTTTGTTTCTTAAAAACATATTTGGGGTTTCCCCTTACACTTATCTTTTGCAAAAATACTTTTAGGTGGAGTTAAGACTAGGCCAAAACAACAAAGTAAAGTATTTCCACTATTTAGTTTAGAAACATGATCCACCAACAATAAAAATTAAGCATGCATACGGAAGAAAATAACAAACAAACAAATAAAATCACATAAAACATGGGTTGCCTCTCAAGAAGCGCTTTTCTTTATTTACGAGTCTTGTAGCTAGACTCAAGGTCATGGGTTACTACGTTACTTCATCATTGGTTCCACTCTCTAGGTCATCTTCTAAACCAGTTTTGTATTCCGGACCTAGTTGTAAGCATTCTTTGTAGAAACCAAGCATCCTATTTCTCACATACTCTACTCCTCTATGTCTATCCTCCTCATTCCTATAATAAGTCGCTTGCTTGTGTTCCTTTTCGAAATTAGAGAGAAGGCGGTATTGCTCAATCTTGTAGGGCATTTGATAAGCAACCTCATCATTCTCTTCCTTGAATCTAACTATCCCTAAAGTCGGATCATAACTCATCCTAGTGGCCTCAACAAATGGTTTCCCAAATATTATTTGGCTTAGGCAAGCATCTATCACCGGACGAGTGTCCTCAACTATCATAAAATCGATCTCATAGGTGAGATTCCCTATAATCACATGCAATCCTTTCACTCTTCCTGCAAAATTACTTATCAGATTCTTATTAGGCATCATCCTAAAATCAAGTTGCTTCTTCATCACCCAATTGTAATAAGTCCTAGTCATGATGTTCACGGGGGATCTAGGGTCGATGTAAGCTTTCCATATATGCATGTGCCCGATATTGCATGGGATGTTAATGTTAGAGGGGTCTCCCATTTTGATAAGGGGGTCGCCAAAGATATATGTTCTCTCGGGACTATCGAATAAATCCTTATGGTATTCCCGTTCTTCCTTGGTTGGCAACTTATCAAAGTATTCTTCAATAGGCTCTACCTCCTCTAATTCCTCTCTACTATCAACCTCAACTTCCCTATTCTCATCTTTAGTCTCGGCTTCTATCCTAACTTCATCCTTGTCACTCTCTTCTATCTCCTTATCTATCGGCTTAATAGTGACAACATTAACAAAGTGGACCTGTTTAGATGATGAGGGATCCTTAATTTGGTTTCCGTTATTGGTGTCCCTAGTGTCCTTCCTAGGTGTGACTAATGCTTGGTTGTTGAGGGCTTTCAACAAGTTGTCAATCTTGTTGGTCATCTCCGTTTGTTGTTGGTTGAATTCGGTTTCAAACCTAGCTATGCGAGCCTCTTGAGATGCCATAAACTTTGACATCAATCCTTCAAGATTGTTGGTACTACCATAGTTGTTAGAAGGATTGTTGTTGAAAGTACGGTTGGATGGTGGACCGGTTGGTTGGTAACGGTTAGGCGGATTGGAAGAATTGGGTTGATTTTGTTTCCACCTAAGGTTTGGGTGATTTTTCCATGAGGGGTTGTATAAATCACCGTATGTGTTTGGCTCGGGCTTGAAAGTGTACCACTTATCTCCCGCTTCGTCGGTACGCATGGACGCGCAGTCCGCAAAAGCTGTTCCGGGGAGTTCCACACAATCACGAGTGTCGTGGGGACCACTACATAATTCGCATGAAGAAGTGATTTTGTTCACTTGGCTTCCAGGCTTAGGAGCTTCGTAAGATTTCATGAGAAACTTGACTTGGTCCTCAAGTTCCATGATCCTACGGTCGGGAGTGCAAGAATTGTTCGAAGGCAAAGATATTGCCTTGACCATTTTGTTCAAGTCACGGGGATCATTCCAACTTTCGTTGTCATAGAGAGCAAGATCTTCTATGAGTTCCCATGATTGTTCCGCACATAGATCACGTAGCTTACCACCGGCCGATTGGTCAATGGCTCGCCTCGTGGAGATGTCGATATGGTCATAAAAAATTTGGACTTGGAGCCAAAGATCTATGCCATGATGAGGGACTTTTTGGAGTAAGTCCTTGAAACGAGTCCATGCTTCATAAAGAGATTCATTTTGACGTTGTTGGAACATCAAGATGTCATTTCTAAGCTTAGTAGTTCTCCCCGGTGGGAAAAATTGAGCAAGGAAACGAGTGGTGAGATCATCCCATGTGGTGATGGATCCCGCGGGTAAACGCTCAAGCCATTGACTAGCTTGATCCCGTAGAGAGAATTGGAATAGGCGTAATCGGGTTGTCTCTCTAGTTGAAACATCTAGGTCTATGGAATCTACAATTTTGAGGAAGTCCTTAAGATGTTGGTTTGGATCTTCGGAACGAAGTCCATGGAATGCGCATCCGCTTTGCACCAACTGGATGGTGTCGGATCGCAAGGGGGTCACATTCGCTCCGGTGAGCTCAATGGTGTTTCGGTAGCCTTGGTGGCTAGGTCGGGAATACTCTCCTAAGGTTCGGGGCCTAAGGGGTTCTAATGGTGGGTTTTGTTGTGGTAGGATGACGGGTTCAAAGATGTTCCCGTTGTCCATGGTGTCGGGTGGTTACAAACAAAGGCACAAAGAAATAAGATAGACTAAAGAAAACCTAAAAATAAAAATAAAATCTTACTAGAAAGGAATCTAGCAAGTAGATCTAATAAAAAGAAATTCTAACCTAGACAATAACTATTCCCCGGCAGCGGCGCCAAAAACTTGATGCGTGGGAATCGCAACAGGCTTTACCTCTCGAGGGATCTCGAGAAGCTTACAACCCCCACCAGGCAGTGTACCTAATCGTTGTAGTATAGTATAGTGACAAGTACCAGGGGATTGATCGTTCAGCTTAGGAATAGTGTCGCTAGGATTAGAAAACCTAATTACTAGTGCTAAAGATGATGGAAGATTATTTTTGTATTTTTTATATTTTTTAGAAAGCAAGTAAATATCTCGGGTTTGAAGGATTTGGGCGGAATTAGTTGCTAATCAACTAACCCAATACTAAGATGCAATCAAAATAAAATACTAGAAATGAAAATAAGCTAAATTATACTAAAGTTGTGAGCAGTAATTGGAGAAAATGTGTTTACTTAGATTTCACTACTCCCTAGACATCTTTTACACGTTAATTACTTGTTATAATTGCATGGATGACGGATCGTATTCCTTAATATCATTCATGGGGTGGCACACTTAACTCCCCAATTCTATGAGCTCTTATCTCCTCCTACACCATGCCCAGCACAACTATAGGGATTGTAAACAGTGGCTCATACATTAAATACAACCAATAAAGACCTAGTGCGCCTCGGTTCATGTTTCTTAAGACGTTCAAGCATGTTACCAATTGGAGATCTGCCAGTTTTCTTAAGCCTAACATATAAATCATTCATCCAAGACAAGAATAAACAAGTAATCAACACATAATTAACATCTAGGTTTCATTAGATCTAAGCAAACACAAGATAGATCTAGCCTAGCATGATAGAATTGAGACAAGAACAAGATATAGACAACCAACACATAGACATATTGATTGAATTAAAGGAACACTTATCTCAATTACAATGCAAGGTATCAAGGGTTTGGAACCCTTGAAAAACCTGTAAAAGTTGCACCAAAATCGTACTTAGGGTTTCTCCAAATTTTCTTTTTTTTTTTTTGTGTGAAAATTAGAAAACTATATATAGAAAAATAGGTCTGACGGCGTCAAGACAAACATTGTGACGCCGTCACCTCGCCGCCAAAACTCTTCTCGGACTGCCTTGATCTACATTTGACGCCGTCAAGACTTATTCATCTCCAGGCCGTCATGACTTATTACTCTTGACGCCCTTCCTTCGTGACGCCATCAAATCTGTACTGGGTCGTCATGGACTTCTGCTCTTGACTCCGTCAGAGAAATACTCTTGACGCCGTCACCTACTGTTCCCAGCATGGAAAATTAAGACTTTGGCGTTTTCTTCACTTTTATGCTCCAAAAACGTCCGAATTACTTCCTTTTCCAGATTTCTCTCCCAAAGTACCTAAAATCACAAAAGGAATGATTTAGGGCAATATTTGATCAAATAAATTCGGATTCGGGCTTAAATGACCCCCTAAAAACGGATCATTTTTCGCCTCATCAATGTCCTAATCTCCTATGCCACAATGTGGAGTTTTCGTCTAGGGTCGTTAGGCATATCCTATCCTCAGTTTTGTTTCCTAGTTTCATAACATATATGCCTCCTTTCCTAATTCCTCTACCTATAATTTTTCCATTCTTAACTATTTTTCTATCCTCTTCAGTAAAGGTAACTCTACATTTGTTATCGCATATTTGTCCTATACTAAGCAAGTTATATGTTAAATTATCTACATGCTCTACATTTTCAATAGTAAGCGAGTCTTGAGAAATCGTACCTTTGCCAATGATTTTTCCACGCAAGTCACTACCGAAAATAACGTTACCTCCATTGTATGCCTTGTACGTAGAAAATAGCTTGCGGTTCCCCGTCATGTGCCTCGAACATCCACTATCCTTGATCCATTCGTCAGGCTCCAAGTCAATTCCTAAACATATTTCGTCGGTTGCTTTTGCCACAAAACACTTTTCATCTCTTGGTTTTTCCACTTCTTCTTTGTCACTATCACTCCATGTTCTGCTAACAAAGGCGCCTTGATTTTCATAACCCGGCGGCTTTAGACATTCGCCAATGAGATGATTTGGACTTCCACATCTAAAGCACTTTCTTTTCCCGTAGTTATCACTTCTATTTTTTTGGAACGGTTTTCTTTCGTCTCGTGGTGATCTAGTGAATCTTCCTCGTCTCTTGAAGAATTTCTTGAATTCTCTTACGGCCATTGCATATTCTTCGTCTTCACTTTCGTCACTTGAGTCATCATCGTCACTGGGTTCCTTTTTGGCTTTTAGAGCAATGGATTTGGTTTGTTCTTTCTTGACTTTGACCGTTTCTGAATCTCTTTTAATAATTTCTTCATGGACCTTCAAGTTGCCAATGAGTTCATCAAGTGATAACGTCATCAAATTCTTTGACTCTTCAATTGCCGTGACCTTAGCTCGCCATTTTGGATGCAATGCCCTAAGAAATTTCCTAACACAATTTTTACTAGAAAATGTCTCATCAAGTGCTTTTAAACTTGTGATAATAGTGTTAAATTTAGCAAAATCATTATCAATTGATTCCTCTTCCGAAATCGTAAATTGTTCATATTGTTGTACAAGAAGATCTATTTTACTATCTTTTACTTGACTATTACCTTGGTGAGTAATAAGTAATGATTCCCAAATTTCTTTGGCGGTTTTACACATAAAAATTCTTTCATATTCTTTACGTGGTAACGCATTATAAATTACCATTTTAGCTTCATTATTTTTAGCTAGTTTCTTTTTCAAATCATCATTTTGTTTTTCAAAAGGTACAATTTCATCCTTTTTAGTTTCCGGATTTTGTTTACTGGGAGGAAAATCACCAAAGGTAATGACATGCCAAAGATCAAGATCTTTTGATTTCACATAAGTTTCGAATCTATTTTTCCAATATAAAAATCCATCACTTTCAAATAGTGGTGGTCTTTGCATAGATTGCCCTTCTAAATATTTTTCAGATTCCATAGATCATTACAAGTTTTAAAATACAATATATTTTAAAAATCTTGCTAGACGTGGCTCTTGATACCAATTGTGAAAAACTAGAATGGGGGTTGAATAGTTTTACGTCTTTTTAATTTGTTACAAAAGATTGTTTGAATGTTTTCTTTGTTTTCAAAAATTTATATTCGATACTATGTGATTTCAAGTCTTGCACAATATGAACAACAATAAATATGTACGATATACCAATAATAATGTAAGTAAAGAAATAAATGAGAGATGGAAAGATCGAACCGCGAGACAAGAGATTTATAGTGGTTCGGCTACAAGGTCACCTTCCTTGCCTTACTCCACTCCCCGAGCACCTAACTCGAGAGTTTTCTTCACTATGTCAACAAGCTCCCTTATGGTGGAGAAAACCTTACACACCAATGTACACACCACAACTTCGTCACAACTTCTACACAACTTCTTCACACCAATCTACTTCACACCTATCTACTTCACACCAATCTTATTCACACCTTTTTACTTCCTAACTCTTCTTCTTCACAACAAACTACTAACCAATCACACTACTTATATACCTAGCTAAACTATCTTCTATCAAATATTCACAACTAATTACACAAAGAGATAGATACAATGACTTGGATGTGGAGGTCACAACAAGTTGTAATACTTCTTCTCTTGAGGGATAGATGTATTCTTCTCTTGCACTTGAGAGGATGATGTTTGGATCACTTTGAAACAAAGATTTATGAATGTATGATCAAAGGATTAAGAGAATAGAAATGGAGATCTAGAACAGAAAGTTTACGAGAGCAAAAGGTGAGGAAAATCTGATAAATGAACCAGTATTTATAGGGACAAAAATTATTGTACAGGAGCGTGCCGGTCCCCTTAATTCATGGTCGGTCCCCTTAATTTTAAGGGGACCGCCCTTTATAATTAAGGGGGCCGCCCAGCTGTAACGGCCAGAAACTTTGTCATTTAGTGGGGAAAGTTTATTTGGTGAAAAACTAACTGATTTTGGTTAAAATTTTGAATTCATATATTTAGTATGATTAAAACATTTTTCTTTATTACCAAAAGTGTTTTTCAAAATTATATAATATGTTTATATAATTAAATAAACTTTGTAATAATTAATTAAATACCCCTTTGATCATATATTGCAATAAACACTTTGTTTATTCATACCTTAAGTGATTTGGATGTAAAGAGAATGTTAATCACTAAATACTTGTTTATGTCATAAATTTTAGTTCAATGGGTTTGTGTTTTGTAATAATCAAAACATATAGATATTGATAATATGTTAATAATGTTTTTAGGCATTATTTATGTCAACAAGATCGTAACGTTTTCTTTATCGGGTTTCTTTTAAGGTGATTCTTAAAGAGATACGATTTTGGATAACATAACGATACCAAAAATAATTCCAAAAGTTTTTTCACATACACACAAAAACCCAAAAACATCCGTCTTTTTCTTGTGAATAATAATACATAAAAATAAACCGTCGCAAACCAAGACAAAACACCTACCAACTGGGGGTGTGAACATTAATAAGTTCCCAAACAAAAGATAAAAACTTGCAATTGTACTCTTGTGAGTGGTGTACCTTTTCTAAAGAAGCTATTACTTGCGGTTATTGGTTTAAGTTCACTGTTGATTTGCCTCGATTTTGTTTTATTGAAATTTTATGTTAGTGCATGCGCACTCGTTCACAATCGAAACGAAATCGTCAACTAAGAAACGGAACTGAGTTACTTCCTATTGTTGAAGATTCAGTTCTGAAAATGGACGGAAACGACAACCTAGAACCACCCAAAGATGATGCAGCTCCTGATCTCCGAATAATGGAGGAGTTGTGTCAACCCACGATGCAAGGAAGGGGAGGGCCCATTGCCCCCCTTGACATTGCGGCCACTGATTTTGGACTTAAGCATCATATGATACAACAAGTCCAGAATTCATGCCAATTCCACGGTTTACCTGGTGACGATGCAAACAAGCATCTTGATAAATATCTTACCGTCACCCAAAGCATGAAGCAAAACGGTGTCACCGATAATGCCCTTCGTCTATACCTCTTCCCCTATTCTCTGACTCATCATGCCACTGCATGGTTTGATCGACTTCCCAAAAATTCGATTCACACTTTCGATGAGATGGTCACTAAATTTTTAGCCAAATACTTTCCACCATCCATGGTTACCAAGTTGCGTAATGACATTAGCAACTTTCGTCAGCTTCCCAACGAATCTTTATTCGAAGCTTGGGAACGCTATAAGCTTGCGATTGATCGGTGTCCTAACCACAATATGTTGCAAGTCACCATTATAGATACCTTCTATAATGGTTTGACCTTGAGACACCGAGATATTCTCAATGCTGCTGT
Source organism: Artemisia argyi (assembly GCA_030686995.1). Lineage (NCBI taxonomy): Eukaryota > Viridiplantae > Streptophyta > Magnoliopsida > Asterales > Asteraceae > Artemisia > Artemisia argyi. Next base: position 128,760,873 of record CM060691.1, read on the forward strand.
TGGAGGGACCTTTATGAAAAGGCGTCCCAAAGAGTGCTACGACCTCATTGAGAACATGACTGCCCACCATAACTTTTGGGATTCCTCAGCCGAGAGGGATGCGTCATGTAGTTCTATCACTCCAGCATCTTCATCCTCTGAAATAGCGGCTCTCACTAAAAAGATGGATGTTATCTCTACGGCTGTGTTGAGAATGAACCAAACTATGCAAAATCAACAAGTTCAAAATCAACAAGCCAAAGCTGTTAATCAAAGTTGTGAAACTTGTGGAGGTCCACATCCCTACTTCGAGTGTCCAGCCACCGGTGGCTACACTCAAGAGAACGTATACGCTGCTCAAGGTTCCTATAATTCGAGAGGTAATGGCTACCAACCGCAAGGGGACCGCAATCTTCTAAGCTATTTTTCTAACAATTTCCTTGGACCACCCGGTTTCAATCAGAACAATAATGTCCAAAACAACCGTAACCAGAACCAAAGTCAGAATCGAATAAACCAAGGTTACTAAAATCAGGGAAATATCAGTCAAAACCAAAACCAAGGTTTCCAAAATCAAGGAAACTATAATAGAAACCAAGGTCAAAACAACTTTCAGGGAAACAACTCTCATGGATATGGCAACCAACATCAGGGAAATTTTCAAAACCACGGTTCCCATCAAAATAACCGGGTCCAGAATTTTCCCAATCAAAATCAAGCCATCACTCCAACTACTCAGCATTTCCCTAATCAAGCTCCTCCTAACCAAACTCGAGCAATTGTTTCAACTGGCCCATCAAATGATGAGTTGTTGAAACAATTCATGAAATCTCAGGAGGAGATGAACAAATTGATAATGACTTAGATCGCAGACATTAAGAAGTCTTTAAATGATCAACCCTCGGGCTCAGGAAAACTTCCGAGCAATACGATCGCTAACCCGAGGGGCGATGCTAAGGCGATCACAACAAGAAGTGGTGCTTCATATGATGAACCCGTGATTCCTACTACCTCTTCTTCCTCTCCTCCAAAGGTAGTGAACGTGAACCTGAGGTGACAAAGGACAAAGTGCAACCTCCTAGCTCACGAAGTACAGCACACGTCCAACCTTAGGTTATTCCAGAAACCAGATGTAAGCCTGGAGTTTTCTTTGAACCACCAGAAACTCCAGTGGACAACCCTAAATCCAAAACTTCTATTCCTTATCCATCACGTCTCAATGAACAAAAGCTCCGCAAAAAGCTAGTCACCAAATGGATAAATTTTTCCAGATCTTCCAAGATTTGCACTTTGACATTAGCTTCGCGGACGCTATTCTCTTGATGCCCAAGTTTGCATCAACAATCAAAAATCTGTTAAGTAATAAGGAAAAACTCTTCGAGATGGCTAGAACTCCCTTGAATGAGAACTGTTCAGCAGTTCTTTTGAAAAAGCTTCCCGAGAAGCTTGGAGACCCCGGGAAATTTCTCATTCATTGTATTTTTTCAGGTATGGTTGAATGCTTCGCCTTGGCCGATCTAGGTGTTAGCGTTAACCTGATGCCATACTCTGTGTGGAAGAAACTCTCTCTTCCCGAACTTACTCCCACGTGCATGAATTTAGAGCTTGCCGATCTTTCAATTTCTCGTCCACTTGGCATTGCCGAGGACGTGTTCGTTAAAGTGGGAAAGTTCCATTTTCCGGCAGATTTTGTGATTGTTGACTTTGATGCCGATTCAACGGTCCCTCTCATTCTTGGAAAGGGATTCCTTAGAACTAGGCGTGCTCTCATCGATGTATTTGAGCAAGAGATCACATTACGTGTTGGCTTCAACCTCAATCAAACTTCAAGGTACTCCTCCAATTATGACTCTGAATCGGTAAACCGAATAGATGTCATCGATGTTGCTGCTGAGGAGTACGCTCAAGAGGTTTTAGGTTTCGTTGATGATTCTCTGAGTGAAAACTTCACTCCATCTTCTTATCCCATCATTGCCAATTCTTCTCCTTCCCTCACTCCGTTTGAGGGAAGTGACTTCATCTTAGAAGAAATTGAGGCCTTTCTCAAAAGTGATTCAATTCCCGATGGAATCGATAACCAAGAGATTGACCCCGAGAGGGATATTCTCCTACTTGAGAAATTATTAAACGAAGATCCCTCTCCTCTTCCTGTTCTACCACAAACACTTCATAACGAGGAGGTCAAAATGTTGAGAAAACTGATGACTTTCCTGAGGTCGAACTTAAGGACTTGTCGCCTCATCTTGAATATGCATTTCTGGAGGGTGATGATAAATTACCCGTCATAATTGCTAAAGATTTAAGTGTTGAGGAAAAGGCTGCTCTAATAAAGGTTTTGAAGTCACACAAGCAAGCAATTGCTTGGAGACTCTCAGATATCAAGGGCATTGACCCTGAATTTTGTACCCACAAGATTTTAATGGAGGATGACTTCAAACCAGCAGTCCAACAATAAAGAAGGGTGAATCCAAAAATTCATGAGGTCATCAAACAAGAAGTTTTAAAACTCCTTGATGCCGGTCTGATTTACCCTATCTCGGACAGTCCTTGGGTTAGCCCCATACATTGTGTTCCAAAAAAGGGTGGCATTACTGTTGTCACTAACGAAGAAAACGAGTTGATTCCAACTCGATTGGTTACGGGTTGGCGTGTCTGTATTGACTATCGCAAGTTAAATGACGTCACCCGCAAAGAGCATTTTCCTCTGCCCTTTATGGATCAGATGCTCGAGAGATTAGCGGGGAATGAGTACTATTGCTTCCTCGATGGTTTCTCGGGTTACTTTCAGATTCCCATTGATCCGCAGGATCAGGAAAAGACCACTTTCACGTGCCCCTATGGAACTTTTGCTTATAAACGTATGCCATTTGGTTTATGTAATGCTCCGGGCACGTTTCAGAGATGTATGATGGCCATATTTTCCGACATGATCGGGAAAACTATGGAGGTCTTTATGGACAATTTTTTGGTCATTGGGGATTCGTTTCAATCATGTCTCTCCCATTTAGACAACATGCTCAAACGTTGTGAAGACACAAGGTTATGTCTAAATTGGGAGAAGAGTCACTTTATGGTCAAAGAGGGCATTGTCCTCAGCCATAAAATTTCAAAGAATGGGATTGAGGTTGACAAAGCCAAAGTGGATGTCATCGCAAAATTACCTCATCCCCTTACCGTCAAGGGTATTAGGAGTTTTTTGGGTCATGCCGGTTTCTATCGTAGGTTTATTCAAGATTTTTCAAAGATCGCTCGGCCTATGACCCATCTCCTCAAAAAGGATGCTCCTTTTATCTTTCCCCCGAGTGCATCGAAGCTTTTGAAACATTAAAGAAAAAGCTTACTGAGGCACCGATTCTTGTTGCCCCCGATTGGGACTTGCCCTTCGAACTCATGTGTGATGCGAGTGATTATGCAATAGGGGCAGTCTGGGGGCAACGCAAATCAAAACACTTTCAGCCTATACACTATGCAAGCAAGACAATGACCGAGGCTCAAAGTCATTACACCACCACTGAAAAAGAATTATTAGCAGTGGTGTATGCCTTTGAAAATTTTCGGCCATACTTGACATTGACCAAGAGCATAGTGTATACGGATCACTCGGCTTTGAAGTATCTCTTTGCAAAACAAGATGCAAAGTCGAGACTACTTCGTTGGGTTCTCCTCTTGCAAGAATTTGATATCATTATTCGTGATAAAAAAAAGGAGCCGAGAACCTAGTTGCTGATCATCTCTCCCGTTTGGAAAACCCCCACCAAGATGTCTTTGAAAAGAAGGAAATCAGTGAAACCTTCCCTCTCGAGACACTCAATGCGGTTGCCTTTCGTGGAGATTCTGTTACCCCATGGTTTGCCAATTTTGCAAACTACCATGCGGGTAATTTTGTTGTGAAAGGGATGTCGTCCCAACAAAAGAACAAGTTCTTTAAAGATGTGAAACATTACTTCTGGGACAACCCTTACCTTTTAAAAATCTGTGTGGATCAAGTCATCCGGCGGTGTGTTTATGGTCAAGAAGCCGCTGAAATTCTAAACGCTTGCCATGCTGGTCCCACGGGGGGCCACCACAATCCAAACTACACCGCCAAAAAGGTGTTTGATTCCGGTTTTTACTGGCCCACAATCTACAAGGATGCCCAGGAATTGGTCAAATCCAATGACGCTTGTCAACGTCACAGGAATATTTCACAAAAGAAAGAAATGCCTCAAAATGCAATTCAAGTTTGTGAAATCTTTGACGTATGGGGCATAGACTTTATGGGGCCATTTCCATCATCTCATGGAAATAAGTATATACTCGTGGCTATTGACTATTTGTCAAAATGGGTTCAAGTGAAAGCTTTACCCACTATTGATGCCCGAGTAGTTGTGAAATTTTTGAAAGCTCTTTTTGCTTGATTTGGAACTCCACGTGTTATTATCAATGATCGTGGTACGCATTTTTGCAATGACAAGTTTGATAAAGTCATGCAAAAGTACGGTGTAACTCACCGTCTTTCTACTGTGTACCACCCACAAACAAGTGGACAAATAGAAGTTTCCAATCGAGGCATCAAGAGAATTTTGGAAAGAACCATTGGTGAAAATCGTGCATCGTGGTCGGATAAATTAGATGATGCACTTTGGGCTTTCCGTACAGCTTACAAAACACCCATTGGGTGTACGCCTTACAAGCTTGTATACGAGAAAGCGTTCCATCTACCGATCGAGCTTGAGCATAAAGCCTATTGGGCCCTCAAGCATGCAAATTTTGACCTCAAAACTGCGGGTGATCATCGGAAAGTTCAGCTGAATGAATTAAATGAACTTCGTGATCAAACTTACGAGAACTCTTTGATCTACAAGGAAAATACAAAGAAGATTCACGACTCAAAAATCAAGAACCGCGTTTTTAACGTAGGTGATCGAGTCCTTCTTTTCAACTCTAGACTCAAGATCTTCTCGGGAAAGCTAAAGACCCGTTGGACTGGTCCATTCACTATCGCAAAGGTTTATCCTTATGGCACCATTGAGTTATCTCAAAATGACGGTCCGAATTTCAAAGTGAATGGGCATCGTTTGAAGCATTACTTTGGAGAGGACATACCATCCATGGTTGTCCCGGATCTCCAAACTTTCCCCAAGGACAATTGAATTCGGGGATCGAGTCAAGCTAGCGACTCGATGAACAAAAACAGTAGCATAATATGGGTTTTCACCCATATCTCTGACTTCTTTCTACTTTCTAACACCCAAGTATGGGGGAGTGGTCGTCCCCTACCGTTTGCAATGTATATATGTATATAAGTTTTCTAAAAAAAAATTTAAAAAAAATGTGTGTTTGTATGTATATATAAATAAAGTGAAAAATAGTATTTCCACAGTTAGCTTAGAATATTACCTTTTTACGTTCAAAGATTCGGCATAATAGCCGGGACTTTGAATATTGAGGACAATATTCAATTCTAAGTGTAGGGGGAAATTCTAGTGAATTTTATCACAAAATAGTTTCTAGTACCCCCGTTTTTGGCCCAAAATTTTAAAAAAAAAATCACATTATTTCAAAATTTTTGTGGTTATCAGTCCGCCATGTCTAACCGACAAAAGGGATTGGTCAAATCCAGGAGCAAACGGCTCTTGGTAAATATAACTCAAATCCGTTGACGGCTGACAATTTGCCAAAAATTGTATGGTACTCAACTCTCCATATCCTAAAAAGTAAAAGAGTTGGCTAGCCCGCAAGGTTATGGCTTGTGGTAAAGGCAGTGGAAAGCCATAATTGGTAATCAACTCACCAAGATGTCGACTGTTTCCATCAAGAGTTGGCTAGTCCAGAAGCAAACGGCTTCTGGTAAAGACAAATCAAAACCGTTGAAAGCTGGTGGTTTGCTCAAAATCACATGGTTATCAGTGTACCATAGTTCTTACTTGAACTAAAACATTTAGCTACTCCAGAAGTAATGGCTTTTGGTAAAGAGATTCAAATCCATTAATTTTTCTCAAAAGATTGCTAGGGACTAGCAATAGTTTAGTGTGGGGGATTGATGAGTGCTTAAACACTCATCATTTTTGGTCAAATCTGAACTGCAAAACATCCAAAAACACTCAAATGAGCATCAAAATACTGAAAATATATCAGGGATTGTGTTTTATATGTTTTAGATGCAAAATAAGTAAAAACAGATAAAAAGCAAACAAAGTTTGTAAAATTGGCAGTTTCAGTCCCCCAACTTTTATAAAATGTCAAAAATAGTCCCTGGAATTCAAAAATAAAGAAAATTATCATCAAAGGTCCTTAGGGATTCAAAAGTTGTCAAAATTAGTCTTTTAAAAATCAAGTTTGCAAAATGACAACTTAGGTCCCTGAAGTTTCAAAAATGTCAAAATCAGTCCTTAGGATTTTAAATTTTGGAATTTATCAAACAAGGTCCTTGTGGAATTATAATGTGGAAAGTGTGGTCCTAGTAATACTTTGGCAAAGTCTCAACTCGGGCCCTTGCATTTTTCACAAATTGCAAATTTGGTCCTTGTGTTTTGTTACCTAAGGCAACCGGACCCTTGAATATTACAAATCCAATCCAACACCTAATCCACCCTTGGCCCAATCACCATACACCCTGGCCCAACTCCCCATAGCCCAAACCCGATCCAAATAAAAAATAAAAAAAACAAACTCACCCTCCCCGTTTTTATTACTCCCCCCAAGTCAAAACATTTGACTTCTTCCCCCCTCCCCCCACTCCAACCTGCTACTGCTCACCACCATACTTCCAACTCACCTCCACCTTTCCATGTTCCCTTGACATTCACAAGCCTCCAAGAATCCTTAATTGCTTCAAATTACCCTCACTCAACCCCTCCTGACAAGAAAAGAAAAATGGCGCCAAAGAGGATTAAATGGTCAAGATTAAAGGATGCTTATCCTATGGCTGAGGAATGAAGTGGGATTTATTGAGGGGCCCTAGCAAACCCTAATGGACTCCTACAAAAAGGGAAGAGAAGCAGCAGAGTGGAGTGGTAGTTTTTTAGCTAATTTCAAAGTCATTTTTATGTATTTTTCATTTCCAATGTAATTTAAGCTTTAAACTTGTAATCTTAACATTTCTAGTGTATCTAAACCTTGGTTCAACAATCAGTTTCCAGTTTCTAATATAAATTTAGTTTATGGTAAATTTCACTCAAAATCTTAATTTAGCTCAAATGTGTTTATAGTTGTTATTATGGAATGATTAAGCTCATATAGGATCCATTATAGCTATATAAGTTAGTAGACACCATTTAAAATCAGTTTAGATCCCAAAACCAAAAAAAAAAAATACAAAAGATTAGAATTAAATAGAAAAAAATAAAAAAATAAAAAAAAAAAAAAGAAGAGAAAGAAGAATGGAGCTGGTTTATGCTAAATGGAGTTTGGTTTAGAGCTCAAGGGAGCAATAGGATGGTAGTTTTGGATCCAGTTCTCACTTGTTCATCAGCTTTGGATCCCTTGTAAGATTTTTGTCCATTTCTTTATAATCTGTGTTAAGTAGTTAAGTAGGTTAATGATTGTTTAATCTGGCTCATTTATGCTTATGTTAGGATAGTGTAAGTTTAATTCTCAGTTTCCTGTGTTAGATTTGCTAATTGTTTTAAAAATCACTAGACAGTAAATCATAAGGGGTGTTTGGATCAGTTGATTCCCTTGAGTCCCCTGTGTAATTGTTGTTGTTTTCTGTGTATGCAAGCCCTAGTAGGTTAGAATAACTCAGATCAGTCATAAAAGACCAGTGGTTTTTAGTAAAAAGTCAAAATCATCACTTGATCCCCTTTGTCTGTTCACTATGAGATGCTAGGACCCCAAATCTCATCATATCACTACATAAGTTAGTCATGTAGCTTAATTCAGTTCAATAATAACTTGTAACAACTTATTTAGTAAGTATGATCCATTAGATCTTCACATAAGTCAAACCACAAGTTCATCTTAGAAAGTCAAAATTGCATTGTATTCAGATTTTCCAAAAACTCCAAGAATTTTTGTGATTTTTCTATTAGGATCTAGGGATTGAAACTTTCACAAGTCATTGTACCCCAGCTGAACTTTATAATCCTACATTCATTTTATTTTTGTGATTTTTCTTGTGGCCCCCATCTAGCCTCAAAATGACCTGCAGGGTAAGGGTTTGCCCTGCTTCACAGCTCTGTCCACATGAGCCACTTTCATAAGCTTGCATAAGCTTTATTATTTGGAATTAGCTTGAGAACCTTGTTGCTTTGTGATGCCCTTCTGGCTAGCTTTCTATATGTATGCTTGTTTTTCCCTTATGTACTTATTTGTACTGCTTATCATGCTTATTTTGTTTGTTCAAACCAACTCAGTACAATGAAAAATCAGTGTAGTTGAGCATTTTCATAAGCTCTTAACAAGCTCAACAGTGAACTCAAGCTTGTGTGTGTTGACTTTTTGTGAAGCTCGACCACCCATCTCCAAGTTCCAAAGCTTGTTTTGCCTTTTCTAGCTTATTCCTTAGGGCTGCTCATAGCTTTTTAATTTGTCCATTCTATTGTGAACACTGATTACTCAGTGTTAACAAGCTTTTTCACAAGCTTGTCATAAGCTCAATAGTGGACCCCACCTTGTGATTCTTGGCATCTTGGAAACCCCAATAAGCCATCTATCCAAATCAATGCTTATTTTGAAGTTGTGATTTCATTTGGACCATTAAAAGCAGGCCTGCAACTTGGCCTTTTTCACTAAGTACACTGAGTGCATCAGTGTGTTTGAGCTTATTTCAAGAGCTTCTATCTAGCTCATTAGTGGACCAATTGGACTGCTTATTGGCTTTTTGGATAAGCTCCCAGTCCATCTTTTAGGTTCAAGTTTTTATTTGGACTCCTGACCCCTTGTGTGGACACCATAGAGGCCTGCACATTGGCCTTTTTGGCCTGTCTCTTTGACAGATTTTGAGCCTTTTGCTTATTAGCTTGTTGTAGCTTATTTCTAGTGCTTATCTCCTTGCTTTTGCTTATTTCAAGTGCAACTCAACTGTTTGTATCTTATTCTACTTTGTGGAATCATATTATAAGCTTTTTGAGTAGTTTTTTTTAGTTTGAAAATCCTAATAAGCTTAAGTATAAGCTGTTAAGCCCATAAGCTTTCAAGCTGCTTATTTTTGAATTTCAAACATTTTGTCTTTGTAAAAGTTGTTTATTAATAGTATATAAATAGTTTTGTAGAAAGAAATCCAAGAAAAACCAAAATTAAAAATAGTGATAGCTTCTATTTAATAGAAGTTATCTTTTTCATTTTTCTTTTTAGCTTATTATTAAGCACTTATATATTTTCATGTTTTTCCTCAGTTCCTAATAGTTTGAAGTATTTTTGAGAATTTTTCTAGATTTTTCCTTTGTCGTTTAGTGATTTTTAGAATTAATATTAGTTTAATTAATTATTAATTAATATTAAAGTATTAAATAGTAAAATTATATTTCATTAAGTAATACCTAGTTTTTATAATTTTCCTAGGTATTATATAAGTTAAAACATTTTTTAGAATTTTTCTAGAATTTCTACTGTTCATTTTCTATTTTTTAGAATTTAATTAGTTTAATTGGTAATTAATTAATAATTAGCATAATAATTAGTAAATTAGTTTAAAAATACATAAAACCAACTTTTTATAATTTTTTAGGATTCCTGTGATGGTTAGTTAGATTTATAAATTTTTCTATAAATTTCTAAGTTATTTAAATCTTTTTAGTAATTTAAATTAGTTTAATTAGTTAATTAATAAGTAATTAGTAATTAATTAATAATAAATAATTAAATAGTGTAAAAATAATTTTTCTTTTTCTAAAAATTTTCTTTATTTATTAGGATTGTAAAAATATTAATTTCATATCCGTAGCCTTTTTAATTCTTTAGATTCATATTTTATTACGTACGTCAGTACACGTTTATAATTAAAACGTACGTTTTTAGGATTTAGCTCGTTTCTTCTTAATCTAAATTCACGTAATCAATCATATAGCTTTCCTAAGCTATTTCATTTCAAAATTCTCAAATAATTCTCATCACAACCCTTTCCTGTGAAAAATCACCCGATCACAAGCACGCTAAAGCACAATTCACACCTCGCTGGGACATAACGACCTGGTGATACCCTGTATTACCCGGAAGCATTGGTCTAGGCTGTTTGACTATATTGACCACACCTGTGGTTGACTTTAGTTGACTGCTTTTGCACCAATCATACTACCATGGCATCAGCTGTTATATGCCTTAGTAAAAGAAAACCTTTTAATTTTTCAAAAATGATTTTGGAGGGTATGATCAAGACCTTGGATGATGATGGTAACTCTTTATTATATCCAAGGTTTTTGCAGCTTATTATTCCAAATCAATTGAATGCTATTAGAACACATAGAGGAACTTTTTATGCCACCTCACTACAAAAGAAAGTATTTTCAAATCTGAAAAATGATGGCAAGGATTTTTCAGGAAGGGTTACACCACCTTTTCCATATATGGTGAACCTTCCACAAAAAAGGGTGAGGATGTCATGGAAGGGGCTGCCACTTCTGCTACTAGCTTAAAAGCAGAGAAGGCCAGTGGTAACATACATGAGACTGAGTATACACCCGTTGATTCACCTCTCAGGGAAGGTAACACATCCCGAAGTGATGAGGGTAGATCTGAAACACATGAATTGATGGATACTGATGTACAAAATGTCAATTCCAATGACCCATCTCTTGGGCTAGGTAACACAAGCCGAAGTCGTGAGGCTAGAATGAAACCCATACAGGATTTGAAGGACTATTGTACCAAGTTAGAAAAGGATGTTCTAGGCCTCCAAAAGCGCACAACAGAACAAAGTGAAGAGATCAAAAGGTTGAAAAAGAGAGTTCGATATTTGGAAGGTCAACAGAGGTAAAAAAAAACTAAGTTCAGAAGTTTGAAGAAGGTGGGCACAGCACACAGGGTGAGTTCTTCTAAGGCTACTAGTTTTGAGGATGCTCCCAAACAGGGGAGGAATGAAAGCAGAGTCTTAGGGGAGGAAACAACAAATGCTGAAGGTGCTTGTGCTGATATGCATGTGGATATGGATATTAGGATTGATAGTGGTGATAATGTGGATGATGACTATGTAGTTGCTGACAATGAGGGTAATAAGGCGGTTTTGGAAGATGTAAATAAAAAGCAGGTAGTGGAATTTCCAGGTGAAAATATTGTACAAGCTTCAAAGATCATGGTGGAGACCAATACTAGTTTGGGAGAAACTGCTGATACTAGTAATGTTGAATAACTGGCTAAGGTGGTACAAGATGTTTCTGATGCTACAACAAATCAAGTTTCTACTGCTGAAGAGGTTGGAAAGAGAGTTGTGAAGCTGAAATAGCTAACTTTATGGATGAGAAAAGGAGATCTAAAGTGTCTGAATTGGAAACAGATGAGCAAGTAGCATTCATTCGTCAAGAAAGGGAGAAAAAAAGAGCTCATGCAGATAAAATGCAAGCTTTTATTGATGATGTTGAAGTTCTACAAGCTAGAGTTGTAGAACTTTACAAAGATAAGACTTTAACTGGTGATAACAGAGTACAAAGACTTGCTGATTTGATAAATGAAAGAGGTGAAGAATTAGCTTTGAGTCAGCTAAGTAAGTCAATAAAGCAAGTTCAAAGTCAGAAGAGGAAAAGAAATCCCACAAGGTCTCCGCTCATCAGTGTAATGAAGACATACTTAAAGAATCAAGGTTTTTATAAACTTCATCAACTCAGGGGAAAGACATATGAAGAAATTGAACGTCTATACTACAACTGCAAGAGATATATTGAAGAAAAGTTTATCCCCATGGGTACAGAAGAAACACCATCAAAGAAACAAAAGATCATTGAAGACAAGCATGCTGAGAAAAAGAATGATTCACAAAGAAATGAAGACAGCTCTTCTCTTGATCAGATGATGGTGATTGTTCCTGAAACATTATATGTTGATCCTATTCAATCTAGACATCCAATCATAGACTGGGGGATTTACAAAGATAAATTTGGAAAGGCTTGGAAGATAATCAGGCTTGGTGGAGGATCAGCAGTGTGCAAACGTTTTCAGGAATTGATAAGAACAAGTGACGAAGAAGACTTAGACAGATTATGGGAGTTGGTTAAAAAACCCAAAACAATCAAGAAGCCGGATGTGAAAGAGCAAGAGTTGTGGGTTGAGTTACACAGGTTATATAAACCTGATCCAGCTGATATCTATTGGAACTTCCCAATTCATGATCTCTCAACTTCATGGAAGTTTTATGATAGATGAAATGTACATCACTTATCAAAACAAGGTGAAGTTGATGTTTTTATGCTTGCAGAAAAAGAGTATCCTTTGAGTGCTAGTTTACTTGCTGTGATGATATCTATAAAGATCATATGTGAAGAACATACAGAGGTAGTTAAAGATCTCATTGAAAGAATTCATGCTCAGTATGAGAGACAAATGCAAGAAAAGAATAAAAGAAGTTAAGGTGTTTGGAGGTAGTAGGGGTGTAGCTTCTTTGTTTTCATTAAACAGAGAATTGTATGTTCTTCTTTGTATCTGATCTTGGGAATGCCCATATCATGTATATGCACTTGCAGGCACTTTAGTAACATGTTACTTCATTAAAGTTGAAAATTGACTTTAGAAAGTCAAGTAACACTATTCCTATAGGGGTTACATAGTACATAAGTTATCAGAAATGTGTGACCATATGTATCGATTTGTGACTACACTTAAATAATGTGTGACAAAATATGAGTCTATGATTTAGACACCTAAATAAATACTTAATGTGACCATATATATAGCATCTTTAATTTAGTCACACAAAAACTCAATGTGACTAATATCAAGGTTAATGATAACTGAGTTCACATTTTGCTATAAACAATAGTCACATGAATATTTCACAATGTAACTATTTTGAATGTATTGGTCACATATAATACCCTTATAATGTGGCCATAAACATCATTTAGATACACATTTGTGATATGGTGTGACTATTGTAAACCCTATAGTAACATGATTGTGCTTCAATTTTATGTGACTATACACATTAAGTGTGTGACATATAGTTGTCACTTTTAAATGCATATCGTGACTAATGCTTCAAACTTACTTTTCTGTTGTCACACATTTCAAATCATATGTGGCTAAATATTCCGCAAACAATAGTAGTCATGTTTAAATAATGTGTGACAAACTTGAGTATATGATTTAGCCACATATACAATTACTTCATGTGACCATATATGGATTTTGGTCACACTGTTCAATTGTGTGACATATATTTGTCACATACGTATATATATATATATATATATATATATATATATATATATATATATATATATATATATATATATATATATATATATATATATATATATATATATATATATATATATATTGTAACTAATGTCTCAAACTCATTTGTATTTGTCACACATCCCAAATTATAAGTGACTAAATAATCCCATTTTTTTTCCAGTTACCTCTAGTTACATAAATATTCAAATGTGTGACAATAGAATTCAGAAATGGTCACACAAGTCGGATCAAGTGTGGCTATTTATTTTGGTACATTTAGTCACGTAAATATGTTACTATGTGACAGTTCGAAAAATGCTATGTGTGACGAATACCAGTTTTTGTACTAGTGGTGTATGCTGATGGAAGCGTCTACGGTTCGTCTTAACCATCACCAAGTCACAACCTTCTAATGAAATGCGGGCACGATCACATCGTACATTCCCCTCGAAGGACTACCCAATATCAAAACCCTTAAAGCTAAAGTGTCCAAAGAGAAGCTAAGAAAGTATACAAATAAAACGACTAAAGATGCCAGAAAACTAAATCATATCAATAACAATTTCATAATCAGGCTAACACCAAGAGGTGTTTAGCCACTCATGTTCAATAATGCAGAAAAACAAGTGTTTAATATAACAAATGTAAACATTGAATTAATACAAATCAAATGAATGAATAAACTTATGGTTATGGCGTGAACTCTCCCTTGGAATGGACTTGTATTCTTGATAGAAATTCTTCCTCTTGCTCCCTGAATTCCTCCTGACTTCTATGTGGTGGAAAGTGAATGATAAAACTCGGAATTAGGGCTGGTATTTATAGGCTCGACATTGCTACGACGTAGCCCTCGTAGTTTCTTCATAGGTGGAGAGAGGCTACTCCGTAGAACCCGTTGATGTGCTACTACGCCGTATTTAAGGATGTGGCTATGCCGTAGTCTTCGTAAATAATTTCAACGGCGTAGGTAGATGGAGCATCTACGCCGTAGTTAGTGCAGAATCCGCATACTTCAATGATTTTCGTCTAAAACCTTCCAAATCCGTGCCTTTTCGTTCCTTTGTTCATCTTTGCCCTGAAAACAGAATATAAACAAATAAGAGTATATATCCTAACATATTAACATAAAAGATGAACAATCTAGGAGAAATTAACACTAAAAACCGGGTACTATTTAATGTTATCACTTGGGTGTTGTTTTTAGTGTCTAAGGATGATGTCTTAGGAAAATTTGACATATAAAGGAAAAAGTTTGAAAACTTACTTGATTGTTCTATTGCTTCAATAAAAATAAATCATAGTAGTGAATTTGATAAATTGCAATTTGAAAGCTTTTGTAAACAACATGGAATATCTTATAACTTATCAGGCCCGTTGATGAGGCGAAAAATGAACCGTTTTTAGGGGGTCATTTAAGCCCGAATTCGAATTTATTTGATCAAATATTGCCCTAAATCGCTCATTTTGTCATTTTAGGTACTTTTGGAGTAAAATCTGGAAAAGGAAGCATTTTGGACGTTTTTGGAGCATAAAAGTGAAGAAAACGGCAAAGTCTTAATTTTCCATGCTGGGAACAGTACCTAACGGTGTCACAAGTTTCTTAATGACGGCGTCAAGAGCAATACAAGAGGTGGAAGTGGATGGTGCACATGACGATCCAGAAAGTTTTGTACTAGGGACATGACGACATCACCCAAGGCCGTCATGGTCCAAATGTTAGTGACGGCCCAGAGCTAAATTACACATGACGGCGTCAAAACTGGATCTAGGCAATCCGATTTCATTATGGGTGGCGAGTTGAGGGCGTCAGAATTTTCTTCTTGACGCCGTCACCCTGTAAAATCTATATATAGTTTTTCAAATTTCATTCATTAGTGTGCAACTTTGAGGGAAAAACCCTAATACGATTTTCACAGCTTTTTCAAGGGTTTTTACCCTTTGAAACCTCTTATGTTCAATTGAGATAAGTACTCTTTCAATTCAATCAATATGTCTATGTGTTGCTTGAATATATCTTACACTTGTCTTCAATTTAACATGCTTGGCTAGATCTTTTGTGTGTTTGCTTAGATGTAGTGAAACCTAGATGTTAATTATGGGTTGATTGTTTGTTTATAGTTGTTACGGATGATTGTATTCGATGTTAGGCTTAAGAAAACTGGCAGACTTCCATTGGTAACATGCTTGAATGTCTTAAGAAACATGATCAGAAGTGTACTATGATTTTTGGTTGTATTTAATGCGTAGGAGAATTCTAATGATCCCATGTTAGGAGCTTCTAAAGGCTCGACATAGGAGTAAAGTAGGATCCTATAGAGTTAGGGAATATTGTACACGGCCCTACGACTAGTATTAAGGAATACGACCCGTCATCCATGCAATTGTAACAAACTATCAACCTGTAAAAGATATCTAGGGAGTAATGAAACCTAAGTAAACACAATTTTCCCCATCATTGTTTACACCACTAGTATAATTAGATTTCATTTCATTTTTGTTATTTTATTTTGATTGTGTCTTAGTTAATTTGGGTTAGTTGGCTAGCAACTAATTCCGCCCACTCTTCCAAAAACCGAGATTTTTATTTGCTTTTAAAAAATATAAAAATACAAAAAGAATCATCCCTCACCTCTAGACCTAGTTTTTAGGCTTTCTAATCCTAGCGACACTATTCCTGAGTTGAACGATCAATCCCCCGGTACTTGTCACTATACTATACTACAACGATCAGGTACACTACCTGGTGGGGGTTGTAAGCTTCTCGAGATCCCTCGAGAGGTAAAGCCTAGTGCGATTCTCACGTATCACCCGTTCACTTTTCAATCGCTTGAGATTGTTGAAAAAACACATCGTAAGTTATGAAAGATGAGTTGTGCAATGCTTGACGAGCAATCCATTCCATAAAAGTATTGGTGTCATGCCCTAGATACCGCGTGTTATATCTTTTATAGAGTCTACATTAGAAAATCCATTAATAAAACACCCTATGAGATACTTAGAAATAGGAAGCCTTCATTAAAAAACTTTAGGGTTTTTGGTTGTAAAGTATTCATACTTAACACCAAAAAATATTTCACCAAATTCGAACCAAAGTCGTATGAAGATGTATTCTTAGGATACTCTCAAACTAGTAAAGCATATATAGTGCTTAATAAGAAAACAATGAGGATTGAGGAATCTCTCAATATAATCTTTAATGAGAGCATGCCCGAGCCTAAATGATCTCCTTCGGTAGAAGATGATGTGATCAACGAACAAATAGTTCAAGATCAAGAAAGGTCGCTGTCATTACAAGTTAATGTTTCGAATGAAGACAATCCTAAAAAAGTGAGAGAAGCGAGGGGTCATCCTATAGAATAAGTCATTGGTGACTTGAATAGAAGAACACATAGGTCACAAACTAAACAAGACTAGGAATACCAAGTTGGGTTATTTATGTAGTCAATGGGAGTTACTTTAAAGACCATACAAACTATAGAGATTTGAAAGAGAAATTCTAGTCACTCATTTTTAACTAAAATAAAATACTCATTTACATTAGCTCTCTCCCTTTATTAATTTTTTTTTTTAATTAAAACCCACTTTTACCTTTCTTTTTGAAACTAATATATCTTAAAATCAGTTAATCGTTAGACGAAACAAATTACACGATTACGACAAATATTTAATTATCTTTCATTAGAGCGGCACTTTCATATACTTTCAACAAACATTTGTTAGTACAGGAGTTTGTATGATATATCAAATGTGATATAACACTAATTTGTAAGTTCGAACACTTAACACGGTGTTGTAAAATGAGTATGGGCATTTGTGTAGAACTCTAAATAATTCACCATTTTTTTGCTTTAAAATATAATTTCTTAGCTTTCTAACCATACATCACACATAATTTTGAGCTTTCAAATCTTTACAGTTTATTCATACACATTGGAGAGAATATGTGATTTTTTTTTTATATTCAAACTCGTTTGATGTATCACATTTGATATAACACTAATTTGTTTCGAAGACTAACATGGTGTCGTAAAATGGACATAAATATCATTTTTTTGGTGCAAAAAACGATGAATCTTTTGGTGTTATATACATATACTTATGGCCATTTCACGACAACATGTTGAGTGTTCGAACCTACAAATTAATGTTATATTACATGTGAATATCAAACGAGATTAAATATCAAGTTTTTCCCCACCAACTTCTATGAATAAACGATATTGATTTAGAGATTCAACTATTATATGTTACATATAGTTGGAAAGCTAAAGATGTGTATTTTTAATGCGAAAAAAAAAGTAAATCTTTTGGAGTTCTATACAAATATTTATGCTCATTTTACGACAACATGTTGATATTCAAACTTACAGATTACGTTATATCTTATGTGATACATCCAGAGAGGTTGACAATTAAAAAATCTCCTATTTTCTTCAACTTCTATGAATAAATTGTAATGATTTTGAGGTTCAAAAGTTATGCGTGATATATTGTTAGAAAGCTAAAAATGTGTAATTTTCAATGCCCAAACGATGAATCATTTGGTGTTCTATACAAATTATTATGCTAATTTTATGACAGCATATTGAGTGTCCGAACTTACAGATTAGTGTTATATCATATTTGATATATCAAACAAAACACAATAAAAAAAACAAATAAAAAAAATTTGTCAAAAATATATTAAAGTGCTCATCTATTGAAAGATAACTAAATGTTCGCCATGATTGTGTAATTTATGTAGGTTACGGATTTATATTTCTTGAAATACGTGGTTTTTTTTAAGTGAGTTCTCATTAAAAAAATATCAATTAATCTCCTCGCCCATGTTGTTTAGAAAAATATTACTCCCTCCGTCCCAAAATTATAGTCTTCATTTGATTTTTCGGTTTTGCTTTCTCAACTTTGACTATAAATATTTTTGTTTGTATTAGACAATACTTAATGAAAATTATACCAATGAAAATATATTTAAAACTCAATCCGTTCATATATTTTGCATCAAGTATTATTTAATATACACAAAAATACTCAATATCAAAGTTGAAAAATAAATACCAAAAAAGTCAAATAGAGACAATAATTTTAGGACGGAGGGAGTAGTCCCTAAATGAACTATTCTTTTATGTAAATATTTTTTGCGGCAATTTCCATCTAGCTAATTTGTTATGTGTAAAAATAAATAAATATTAAGAATTGAAAACGAAGGATGATAATGATATTTCATTAAGACTTATGCTGATGGTGACCACAATTTTTTATGATTAGCTCTGCCACATCACCGTCAACTCAGATTATCTCTCTCCAAGACTACACACAAATAATAAACAAGTAGTAAGACTAGAAGGCATGGTAATGCCCCCGCACCTTACACATCGAGTCACCTCAGATTCCTCTCTCCTCTCACTTCCTCTCACTCGAGACATGGTCACTTTACCCTCACCTTTCATTAAAATAATCACTTTATACAAATATACCCTACTAAATATCTCACTCACTCACAAATAAAATAAAATAATAATAAAACAAAAAAATGACCCCACTTCACTTGGTTGTAATTAAGGTGAGTGGCTCACCGTAAGTTCATTTTTTTTGCATATCACTTAGTGATTGATACGGAGAGCTCACCATAATTGCACCTCACATACAGTGTATTCACACTCATGTCCTTTAGCCTAAGGCGACAACAACCACAACAAAAAGCATACCTCACAAAAACAAATAAAAACACCACACACAAACCAAATTGAAATTGTGGTCGGGTAGCAAACCCATAACATTCATTTGATTGGAGGGGAAACTCGGTCGCATGTGGTTAGGCTAGTGAGGGACGCGGTCACCAATTCGGTAGGGGGGGGGGGGGGGCTCCGGTTGACATTACCATTAGTCTAATAGGTTTTTTAAGGCACCGTATATTAGAACCAAGAACGATTATAAGATACAAGAAAATGGAGGCCAACTACCCAACAAGATGATTAGCATAGAGGGGACCTCCCAAAACTAAAATGACTAAAACCTAAACGGGATCAAAACTAAAAAACTACCAAAAATATAATGTACGACAAGGGCCAAATCATAAAGACTAGATCACTAGACTAACAATGACCCCCACTAAGAGCACCCACAATGGGTCAAGTTGCCAAAAGCTTTTCCCTATTCTAAAAAGCTTTTTAGTGATGTTTTTTGCATTGTATCAATAGCTTTTTGTAAAGCTTTTCACAAAGACTTGACAAACATCAAGTCTTTCTCAAAAGCTTTAGCTAATAAATATGATATGCATTAAATGCATTAAATGCTTCAAGTCATTCAAGACTTTTACCATTGTAGATGCTCTAAGAGCATGAGCAATGGTAAAAAGCTTTTATGGCTTTTTGCATTTAATGCAATAAATGCTAAACTTGCTTTTTGCATTTAATGCAATAATGCCATAAATGCTAAACTTGGAAAGTAAAAAGCTTTTTCATCAACCACTTGGTAGGAGCAAAGTCTTTCATGCAAAGTCTTTGAAAAGTCATTGGTTGCAATGGTAAAATGCTTTTCAAAAGCTTTTTCAAATAGTAAAAACCTTTTGCAAAAACCCCTCATTGTAGATGCTCTAAGGGTATGTTTGGCACTAGTAGTAGCTGGAACGGGTTACTGGAGCATGTCTCTGGAGCTTTTTTACATGCTCCTTCAACTAGCATTTCATTTAGTAGCTTATTTTTTTTACATGCTCCTTCAAGCTATGTCAGCTAAACGAGACTTATTTTTAATGGTAGCTTATTTTTCTAAAAAAAAAAATAAGCTCATGCTGTCATAAGCTCTAATTAGTTCGCGCGCCAAACATGCCTGGGTATGTTTGGCAAAACTTGCTGTAAGCCGTTAACTGTAAACTGCAAAGCCATTAGCATGAGCTATAGGTTGTATCTTTTTTTCAATAAAAGTGTTTGGTAAATTAGCTGTTAAATGTAATTATATGATGTAAAATGACATAAAATGACATTTATAATTGTAAATAAATATTTGGAGGGTATATCAGTAATTTAAAGTTTTAACTACTCTCAGATGTTTAAAAAGTTTTATGAATCAGCTTTTCATTTAGGAGCTATTTGTTTAAAATAAAAGTTTGAAGTTGATGTATCCACACAAACCTACTTATTTTAGAGGAGATTATTTTTGTAACAAAAAACTAACAGCTCCTTAAAAAGCTCTTGCAAAACAGGCCAGTATAAAATTATTATATCATCATACTTATCTTCCTACTTCTTACGTGTCAGACTAGACTCATAAAATGTACACACTATCTCGTTGAATAATTGGCATGCGTAAATAGGATGATAGAGGATGTAACATTTCTCCATACTTTCAACGATTGCTCTTTCAAAGAGATTGCAACATAGTTTTGATTGACAAGGTACCATGTCGTATACACCATAGTTTTAGACCGCTAAATGCTGCTCTGGGTTAGAGAAGGTTGGCTGGGCACTTTCAAGATTCAAAAAAAAAAAAAAAAAAAAAAAAAAAAAAAAAAAAAAAAAAAAATCCAAATTAAGATTACAAAAACTCACAATGGAACAACGCTACAAAGACCGATCAAGTCCTCTAATCATAGGCTCTTCTTTGTTCTTGATGCTCAACGAAATCAGAATACAAAAGTTCAAGTTCTCTAATCGTTAGCTCTCATTTTTTCATGCTCAACGAATCAGAATACAAAAGTTAGTGAAAACAATAGTACAAACCTAAGGCATTATCATGCCTTCCTTGGTCTTCCTCGTCCTCTCTTAGCGGGTGCAGAGCCACCTTCCTTAGCAGCAGCAGGAGGGCGGCCCCTACCACGTCCCCAAGATGACTTCCCGCCCCTTTTATTTTTTTCAGCAAAACCGTTAGCTTCTGAATCACTACTATTATCATCCTCTTCATGAACGCTATCATCTTCCGTGTCGGATGATTCTTCGGATTTCTTCTTCCTCTTGGGTGCTGCAGCAGCCCGTTTGTTAGTTTGTTTGACAGGTCGTTCACTAACAGGTTCTTCAACCTCTTCATCGGCAGGTTTTCCATCATAGATTTCGAGCTGTAAATGACAGTAGGCGGTTAACAATTTAACATGTCAGCAGTACTTTATCCAATGACAATGTTGTGTGAGGTAATTAATAAATGGGTCGGCCAAGTCATGTTTATATTCCAAATGAGTCAGATAAAAAAGTTGGCAAAAACTTAACAAAACGGGCTCGACCAGACAAAAAATTCACAAAGTGTATTATTAATTAGGTTCCTAAAATTTAATTGTTAAATTATTACTTACGTCCCTAAAATTTAATTGCTATAGTTTTGGCTACCAAAAAATTTCGGACTTAACTGATAAACTGAGATAAGATCGATGGTAAGCTCTTCTCTAATATACAAGCTACTAAATCACTTTGTTCAAAAAGATAAAATGCCAGTGTAACATAGTTTCTGTCATCAAGTTTTACACATCAACTATGTTGTAAAAAGACTAAAAAAAACTGACAAAAGGTATTTCCGTCACACTACCTGGCAACCACTTTTAAAAAATCACCCATTTCAACAACAAAATATGTTTGACGTATTACCCAGCCCAACCATAATCGGCCACCAGAAAGTTCAGAAGTTGGAAGTTCTATGTATATATATTAACTTCATGAATAAAACATACAAAGGCTGAAACCATATTTCAGTTTGAGTTACCTGATCAAGTTGATCGCCAGCATTAGTTCGATCAACCACCACCAATGAATGTGCAAAACCACATGCAACACTACAAGATGAAAAAATAAATAACATAATAAAGCTACAGAAACCCACAGAATAGGCACATAGTTAGAAGGTGAATGGAGTGCATTGTTAAGACTAAAAGCAAGTGATGTTGCATAATTAGTATTAAACAATCACCTATAATAAAACGTGCTGCATGAGTGAGTATTTGGATGGTGTTTGCAGTTGTAATATCAGACAAGTGTTCGGTAAATTCTTATCATTTGAGTAAATAATAGATAAAATGACACATACGAACATTCTTAAATAATTTAGAGGTACACAGGTAACCTTGTCAAGAAGCAGCAGGGAATTTGGTGACGGAAACTAACAGTATATTGACTTGTGTTCTAGAGGTAAGTTGATGTCCAAAGATGGCTAAACGGTTTATATCTCAAAATCACAATAAACACCAAACATAATAAGTCTAATCCCTATTTATTTTCATAATAATCTACCTGATAAAAAGTACCCCCAAAATGATTGCACATTACCACCCTAATTCTAATACAAAATCCTTACATTCTTAAAGTACAATTACTAATCTTTATCCCTTATTGAATATTGATATTTTTGTGAGAGTGAACAAACATTTTCATTAAAAAAACATATTATATGTCTATAGAACAATTGTATCCTTTAATAGTGAATAAACACACACACACACACACACAAAAAAAAAAAAAAAAAAAAAAAAAAAAGGCAGGAAACAAGTTTTTTTTAATATTCTTATAAAATCAACCATGTGTTGCTTGCAATAGATGAACCTGATAGTCTGACCCGTAAATAATCCGATAATCAATTTTACAACACACATCCAAACACCCCCTAAACATTTAACATGTAGACATGCTTGACAATAAACACAACAAATCAAGTACTGACCTTAAAACATGCATGCCTTCAAGAGCCTCAACCTTTTTGGGGATTGCAGAAGATCTGCAAATATAAAAACAAAATAAAGTTGCAACTATTAGAAGATAGAGATGACAGGCATTGTAAAAAACTAAAAACTACTAAGCAAAGTAACATACTTCTGCCCGTGGGGTCCATATCCAAGTTCACCAGACTGAGCAAGCCCCCAACTTATGCATGAGCTATCAGCGCCGACAAAATGGTGCATGCTTCCTGAATCCATACACCTTATATTCCAACCACTACATATATACAAAACAAAAAACCAGACCGTCAACCAACTATAATTATTACAATCATTTCGACGTAAAATACTAACAATATCAGCACTTAAAACAGAGTTCAAATAAGCATATAGATGTAAATAAACTGCAATAGAGTGTATAGTATTTAGAGAAAACCATGAACGTTTAGCTGAATATGCAAAATAGAGTGTATAATATTTCGAAGTAAAATACTAACAATATCAGCACTTAAAATAGAGTGTATAGTATTTAGAGAAAACCATGAACGTTTAGCTGAATATGCAAGATATACAGATGGCACTACATAAAATGGTAAAGGGGGTGTTGAGTTGTGAGTTTTAATGGATTGTGTGATCTGGAATCAGCACAACCAAATAATCAGTTGTAACAAAGCAAGTTGTAGAAGTTTGTGGTTTTCGTGTGTTTAATAAATTCTAAGTTGTAAAAATTTGGCAATTTTATAACATGAAAACAAAAAAGACCATGTAAAAAAGAGATATCTCTTGTAAGGTTGAAAGTCTCTCAAATTGGGTTAAAAGAGGGGTATCATGCAATTTTATATCCTTAAATAAAAACAGTTTTGTCGCAGCTAGATAATCAGAAGCTGAATACATCTTTCCAAACATTAAAATCATTATTGCAACTATAAGTTGCAAATGAACGGTTACAAGACACAAATTCAAACACACCCTAAGACATCAACAGCTAGGATAGGAAGAAGGTACAAACCTGAGATCCATGAGAGGTTTAGGGTACATCGAATCATCACCAGTGCTTTTTATCTTTCCCCACATGTACATTTGCCCTCCACCTAAGTAATAAGATTCATCACTCACAATATAAGGAGAAAGAGAGCATGATATAACAAAATATATTCAAAAACTAATTGTTTTAAGTGAAATATTATCTCACAAAAATGGAAATAAAGTTGAGTTGTGCAGAAGAAAAGCATTCTGTTTTTTACCATAAACAAAATAACATACCAGCGGTAACAGAAGAGTTGACAGAACCAGCAGAAACTACTGCACCAGGGCGCACAAGATTATGCTTTGTGAAAACATCAACACGCCGAGGACTAAACTCGTCTTTTTGCTCTCTATGTCCAAGCCTATAGTCAAAGTTAAAAACCACGCGGGACCATCAAAGATAGTACGACTAAAAAAGCTCAGGTGGATTCCGTAACAGTTTGAAACGGGTTGTTGTAGTATGAATCAGGTTGACCCAACAATCGGTTTTCCTTTATATGAATTGTGAGTGTGATAAAAGATGATACACTTTGTGCAACCTTTAACCCTTTTGACCCGTGTCCCTTATAGCTAGTTTTTTCACATTTGACCCATTAGGAATAGCCCATAACCCAAAATCAACCGGTCATAACTCATAAGTGAATTAGTCAAAACTGCCATCTCTAAATAAAAATATCCATAAGATAGATAACATAGCCAGCATACATAAAGAACTTAAATAAGAATTAGAAAGTACTAACCTTCCATATCCTCCATAACCCCACCTAGAATCACATAAAAAATAATTAAAAAATATTAATAATTAAAAACTAACGAACTATCAACAGCGACGTAAAACTTACGTGTAAACATAGCCGTTTGAATCCACAGCAACTGAAGACACAGTAATATTAGAGATGGATGGACAGTAACAAAAAATAATAGAGAAAAATATATAGGAGTTTATAAAAACCTGTATGGTTTGATCCACAAGCCACTTTTACAATGGTTTCGTTGGCAAAAGCAGATATAGCCTTGGGGCGAGGTTGAGCCTCATAAGCAAGCTTCACAGAGCTGTCTTTAGTATTGTACTGAAAATTAATAAAGACTTCATGTAAGTTAAAATAATATGATACCATGTAACTAAGTTATATCTATTTAAGAGAGTTCTCCCTTCTATAATATTCCAATTTCAAATCACATCACACTTAAACGGTCTTTTAAATGTGCAACTATTATCTTAAAATCAATTCCAAAAAAAAAAAAAAAAAAAAAAAAAAAAAAAAAAAAAAAAAAGGAAAGAAAGAAAGAAAGAAAGAAAAAAACTGACTAACTATAAGAAGATATTAATGTCACAAATATGTCAATGAGTTACCTCATTGTCAGTTCCATGTCCAAGTTGACCATATTGTGGAAGTCCAGCAGTTCTAGAAATCAAAAAAACACTCTAAGTACAGCAAATAGTTGGTCTAAAGCTTGCAAACACAGACAAGTTTAATTTAAAACCATACTAGCGGTTGATATGGTCAGGCAGGTCAGATAACGGTTTAAATCAGTAAAGCGTTGGTATCAGAAAGATAAGAACATTCGGTTGGGCTGACCCACAAACACATTTTTTGTTCTTTTTGAATCTATATATTGCTAAATGCGGGTTAACAAGACTAAACTTAATATAAAAATCAAAACTTCTTTTATACTTCCAGATTTATGAGGTTTTAGCCATTTAAAATACATTTCAGATGACTTTCTGATTGACTCAGCTCGACACAAATCTATTAGCATAACCCATTTGACCCGTTTGAAAAACAGCAGTAACCAAAATCAGCCCATTTGTATCTAAATGGGTGAAACTGGCACCCCTAAATGTAACAGACCAGTATCAAAGAATATGCATCAACCATACAATATAGTAGCGCCTTCTACAAAAGTCAGCCAAACAGTAAAATCAGCTCCACATGCAACATGTGTGACATCCGTTACTAGACATCGTACTGGGTATAACTCGATTTCTACAAAACAAAAAGGCAAGAAACTTATTAGCATAGCAACAAGCTTCTCTGATATATATGAAAAGCAACTTCACAACCAGTTATATAGATTGTTTAGCATAACAATTGGATCAATATTCTGTTCTAATGTACGCCAAAGATCCATATGTGGAATCCATTTCTTTTAATACAAACATTCATGAATGTATCAATATGAGTTACCATCTGCAGTTCATGGTAATTGCTGAATGCAAACAGATGTTGAAATATTAAGTGTTTGTAAGAGGAGCAAAAGAGCAAAAAACTCACCATTTCTGGCAGAGCCTGTACCGAGCTGCCCATGTTTATTCCAACCAAAACCCAAACAAAGGCCGTCTTCAGTCATTACAATTGTATGGGATCTCCCACTCGCTGCTTTAACAATTTTGTACCTATAAGAAAGACAAAAGCATTACCATTAAGAGTCAAATTAAAGGTGGAAAAACAGGTAATGGACTAAAACCAGTAATCTACAAATGGGTCAGGTCAGGTCGGTTTAGGTTGTGTCGAGAAACTTTTTTCCTAGTTGATTTTTCAAAAAAAAAAAAAAAAAAAAAACTCTATTAGTCCAATCATATTCTCAATAGAAGGAGTTAGTAGGTTCTATTTTCTATCCACTGAAGATGCTTTGAGTGACTTTCGACCAGTTTGACCCATATGGCCTGTTTCTTTTTGAGCTAATTATTTTGATTCTACAAAATTAAGCTTTTAAAATCAAATATTACCAAAATCCACCATTCATAAGTAAAAAGGTCGAAGTTGCACATCTAGATAATACTATTATGTAAGCTTATGTAAACACGGAACACAATTTTAAGAAGATGTAGTCATGTTCTTGCTTGCACATTATGAGATATCAAATATTGAAAGGTAACTGTCCACCTAATATAGTTGTCAAGTCGTAAACTGAATCAGGAAACACTGCTGATACGCAAACACTACTATACGTTGAATGTAGTCATTTCATGAGTTAGAAATACAAAGGTTCCATAGATCTACTTCAGTTTCTTTTTTAAACTTTACTATATACTATGTATGAATGCAATGCACTAAATAAAAGCACTGAACTGATATACACACCCACCATAAAAATGTGATATCAAAAGAGCATAATCAATAGAGAATTGTCCTATCCCATTGCATTCTACCAAATGCCAACAAAAAGATCTTCTCCATATAAAGAACTTTACTTTACACATAAATAAAATAAAGTTGCACTACATGATTCGTTTCACCATTAAAAGGGTACAAGTAGGATTCAATTTGTTGGCAAGTTTCGCCTTGCTTTGTTTCATAGCATAAAAATGTTGCAATGGCATCAAGAATCACTATCTCGTATTGGATTTCCAATTCGTTAGCAGAACAAGAATCTCATGAAACAAACAGCGTACATTGGGACCTAACGTTTTCGAAAACCAAATAGAAACTTACGAAGCAAGTGCAGAGACTATAGTCGGATTATCTCGTCGAATCTGATCTCCATGTCCAAGCTGCCCCTTCTGCAAATACACCATAATGCACAACAATCAAACATCAAACATTTTGAACATTCAAAAAAACACATGGTGATTAGCATTTGCACATTATAATATGAAAATATAGGATTTACTAACTTACATCATTTCTGCCCCAAGTATAGCAACGTCCATTAACATCCAGTGCCACACAATGAACAGATGCTGCATAAAAATTAATTCAAAAACATAACAAAATTAACCTTAAAATCACACCAAGAAAACACATCACAAGAGAGAAAAAATAGTTATTTAAGCTTAAAATCACCCCGAAAATATATATAAACAGATTTTTATTATAAAAAAAACCATAATATTGACACATTCACAGTTGTAAAAACATAAAAGCTGACTTTACAATCATAAAAAATAACAAAAGATAAAAAAATATTTTAAAATCAACCGTTAAAACCACCAAAAAAAACACATTCACAACTTGAAAAAACACAAAATTTAGGGGGTGTTTGGCTTAAGCTTATATGATAGGCTTATGAGCTTATTAGCTTATAATCTTTATGTGTAGAATAAGCCTAAACTAAGTGTTTGGCTAAGCTTATATGAGTGGGCTTATGAGCTTATATAAGGTGTTTTCGATAAGCCCCAAAAGTGTGGCTTTTTACGTGGGGTTGGGCTTATATAACATGTTGCATTATAAATTACAATTTTACCCTTAATTATATACATTATCTAACATTCATATTTTTCAACCCATGTCCCTTATAGTCATTTACCAATCTAAACTAAATCAAACATGTGAAGTTATCAATTTATTAAACATAAGCTTAACCCAAACACTCAACATGGGCTTGTGAGCTTACGCTATATAAGCCATAAGCTGCTTATATAACAAAATTTAAAATCTTGAAATTACCAACAAAAACTAAAGGTACAGTTTCGAATATCCCCTCGTAAACATTGTACATTATGAATTCAATGACTATAATAATATGGGTAAATATTATATTTATAAAAAACCACAAATTAAAACCAACATAACAAATCAAATTCACAATTGAAAAATAAAAGCCATAAAAAAACTATTTTTTTTTTTTTTTTTTTTTGAAAAGCAATAAACATAATTACTTAAACCTTAAAACAAGACACTAATAAGATTAAGAAAAGAAAATTTGAAGCTTACCACAACCAGCAGCAACGTAGCAAATATCAACACCAAGGAGAGGCTTCAACCGAGTAGGAGAAACCAAGTTACCTTCAGTTCCTTTCTTTTTACCAATCGTATCCCACGCCGTTGTTCCGCAATACAACAACTCCCCTCCTTTCTTCTCATTCTCACTCTCACTCGCTGCTGCCGTTGTTGTTGACATATTTTTTAAACTAAAAGATCCGCCGGAATGAAACCCTAATTTTTTGTATGGGAGAATGAAATGAGAAGTGTGTGATTTTAATTAATTAACTAGTCACTAGTGTTAAGAGAGAGAAATAATAACTTTTTTTTTTTTTTTTTTTTTGAATAGTAATTTTGGATTTTGAGTACGCACTTTATTGTAGAGGAGTGTTATTTCGTTTTCTTTAGCTTTATTTGCACTTCTTTTCGAGTCGTTGTCATCTAGATTTTATTTTTGGCCCTCTCTCTTTTCTCTTTTTGGCTTTAAACGTTTATTTATTCTGCACCTTCTTGTTATACTTCTTCTTGACTCCTTATTGGCCCACTATTTTTATTTTATATAGATTTTTTTAAACAATTTATCCGACTATTTTTTTTATTATTATTATTTAGAACAATCACACTTGAAATTCGACTCTCGAGTTAAATCATCCAAACGGGCAGGCCCCGGACCCGAACCACTAACAAAGACCCACGAAAGTAAACCCCTAAAATTCACGGCTTCACACTAAGAGGAAAATCCGGATTTTCTTTGCCACTTGCGAGACTCGACTATGTAAAACCCCTCCCAAGCTCCAGAAGAAACTCAGCTAACTCAGTTGGTTTAAGTTTAATGTTATGTAGAGTCAAACATATTAGATTATACACAGTATATTTAAAACAAATTACCTAAACAATCCATCTAGATAGTGATTTTATTAAGTTAATTTTTTTTCTTGTATTTTATAAAAATGAACCAAATATGTCATTATGATGTTTTTCAGTCAACCCACATTAAAACCCTCGCACATTAATTCTCGCATCTTCCTCCATAACTCATTAATTTTTCTTGTGTTTTTGGCACTCCTCCATCACCTCATTCAATTTAAAGCACTCTATAGCCTCACTTCACGACATAATTCAATTGTTCATTTATAAGATCCGAAAATACATATCTACAACATAAATTTTCACATTCTCTCTCTCACTTAATGATACAAAAACACAATGCTTCGCCAACAATAAGAACTTGAACCTTCATAAATTACCTCGTGTGTTCTTCTTCTTTTTTTCATAAATGAACTTTCACCCATATCTTCACCCAGCTCTTCAAATTCGCCTATAATTTTGCCTACTACACCCAAAATTCACGCATATGTTCGCCCAGCTCTTCAAATTCGCCCAATCGAAAAGTTCATTTTGGTAAACAATACACGCGACGTTCATATTTGTAAAACAGCAATGGAAATTTTCGTAAAATAGCAATGGAAATTGTCCATTAAAAAAAAAAAAAAAAAAAAAAAAAAAAAAAAAAAAAAAAAAAAACTCGTGCATTTAGCTAGTCATGGTCTTTTTCTTTACCAATTATCTTCTAACTTTTAAGACTAAATCTACTATAATGCTAAGACCTTCTATATTTGTAAAACTTTTTTGTGTATTTTTTGTTAAAATAATAAGATTGTGCGAGAATGTTTTGCTAAATCCCTAAAGATCCTTGATTCGTTATGTTTTGGTGTGTGCAAAAAAACAATTTATCAAAAATATCAACAAGTGGAGTCAAGTTATCGTGAGACAACAAGACGTGAAAGTAATACGAGTAAACCGTTTAGGAAAACGATTACCTCGTAAACTTGTGAGTGTAAGTGTGTGATATTTCAAAATTGTGAAACCGGGAAGTGAATTCCCGAGTCGTATCCCAACGAGGTGTGAATGGAAAGTTTCGTGAAAAGATCGAGATTAAAATCTTGTTTGTTTGGTTGAGAAAGGTTATTTGGTATTGTGGTACGTTAAATTAACGAAAGTCACGAATTAACGAACGAATACGTAACCAAAGTGTGAATTTACAATGGAAATGAAAATTAATCCTTAAAAACTACCTAAGATACTACGGGAAACATAATAGGAATTTAGGGAACCTTAAAACGTAAACTAGGATTAAAAACGTAAAAGTTAACTTAATTAAAACGCGAGTGCGTGAAATAAAACGTGAAACGTGAGCAAATAAAGTCCTACAAATACGAAAATTATATTTTTACAATCCTAATGATATAAGAAAATTTTTAGAAAATTAAAATTATTTTTACAACTATTTAATTAATTACTACTAATTAATTACTAAATATTAATTACTTTTTAATTAACTAAATTACAAATAATTATGAAATTTAACTAAAAAAATGAAAATTAAATTTAGAAAAATCTAAAATATTGTAAAACTAATTTTAAAATAGAAAAACTATTTTTCCTAACTTTTAATTAATTATTACTAATTAAAAACTATTTAATTAATTAATTTAAATTAAACTAAATTATAAAAAATACTAATTGAGATTAGAAAAATCTGAAAAAATTCCTAAAAATCTATAATGATAACAGAAGCCTAAGAAAAATTTAAGAACAGTTGTTGCTTATAAATAAGCAGAAAATAAGCCAAGATAGTTTAAATAGAAGCCATCACTTCTAATTTTTTTGTCTTTTTCAAAATTTTCTTTTCACAACTGATTTACAACTAAAATGAAACACTTTTTACAAAGGCACTTTTTATGTAAATGGAAATTAAGCTCTGGGTACTTAAATAAGCAAATCAGCCAAGCTTTTTGACTTTCAAATGGATTTTTTATGTAACAAAAGCTAGTAAACAAGCTTCTTGGTGAGAACCAAAAGCAAAACAATCTACAAACTAGTGGATTATACTGAAAACAAGCTAAAACATGGAAAGGAATCACACTAATAAGCTACAAATCCCAAATAAGCAATCCTGATCCTAGTTACAAACAAACAGTCCACAAGCTTACTTGCAGCCTGAGGTGGGGTCCACAGGTTTGGTCAATGGGTCAAAGTGATGATAAAACTAACAATTACACCTGAGGGGCTTTCCAAATTGCCCAAGGTAAGGGTGAAAGCTCAAGTTATGAGCTTGTGAGAGGCTTGGGAAACTTGGGATCCAACAATGAGTTGATCAGTGTAACAGTTGGTCAGACAACTAGTTTACTTCAATTAAGCCCACCAATAAGCTATGATTTACAAGCAATATCCTCAGTAACCTTCTAAAACATCCATCAATCCGGAAAAAAGATCAAATTTTGAATGACAATTGTACTAATCAAGAATTAGGTAAAACTGATGGTCATGGAGCAGGGCATGTCATTGCCCTGCAGGTGTGTTTGAGTGGATATAGTTCGCTCACACAAATTCTCAAAAATGAAGTAATCCCAGGTTTCAAAAGATCAAGTGGTAGTCTATAAACACAATAAATTTCAAACTCCCAATCAATCTACAAAAATCAAAACAATTCACCAAACTTTTGAAAAAACTGAGCAACCAAGAACTTTTGACTTTTTGAGTTTTAACCACAGTTGACTAAAATGACTTTTGATTGATCCTAACTGACTTATTATGATATATTACACTAAATTGAAACTAGGTTGAGCAATTATGACAACAAATGAAATCAGTAGCAAGCTCATGAAACACACAAGATAAACAGTTGACAGATAAATTGAAGTTCTAAGTTATTTTGACTTTCTAACACATAGGGACTGACTTTGGTGGTTTTTCTGAGTTGATAGACTCTTAAATGATAAGTACCAAACAAGAATCAAGTTTGAAACAACCAACACCATAGTGAGTACAGTAAATCCAAACACTCATTCAAAGTCTGTCTAAACTATGTTTTGTTAATCCAAGTGACAAATTATCAATCAAGTGCCAAAGTTACTGAACCTAACTAGTTTTAAGGCAGTTTGAACAATTAACAACTACAATTCAATAATGCAGTCCTACTCTAAACTACACAGTGCACAACAAATACTAATTAACACCCATTAATTCTATTTCTAATTGAACCAGGATCAATTTTAATAAACTAAAAGAACATGCATAAGTAACAATGAAAACTGATTATGAAGGAAGCAATACCACAGTGATCAATAAGCAAAAATCACAAAATGTACTCACTTGGGGCCTTAGCTAAACAAAGGCTCCAACTTAATGGCAGCTACAAGCTCTAGCTTGTTTTGCAACAAGCTAGTGAAATCCACCTTGCCCCTCCATTGCAGGCAACTTCCTCAAGCTTCCAAGGTCTAATGCAAAGGTACCCTGCAATCACTTATGTCATGTTTCATTTTTTTTTTCTTTTCTTACTTAATTTCCCTTTCTATGTTTACTTCATGATTCTGAGACTAAGGTGAATAACTAAAGATTAGAACAACAATGAGTTTGAACAAAAGCTTTGAACACTGAAAGAAATTTTTGAGACTGCAAATATGAAACTTGGAACTTTTAAAACACTTCTATTAATTCTGAAAAGGATTACAACTATGATTACTACTGAATTTGAAATTACATAAGAAAACTACCTAACTACTACTTGCCACAATGGCTTACATCTCAATCCTATTTATACTAAAAAATATTACAGAGAACATTGAACCAGGGGTGTGTCTTCTTCCTTTTTCACTTTTGTGCTCATTGTCTCCTGCTTTTGATGCTTTTGTACCCTTGAAAACATCTCTTAACCATTGACTATCTGCTTCATTCATCTCAGCCCTAGGATTTGTTGGAGATATAAGATGGTGGGGGACAATTGGTTGTAATTAGGGTTGACTTAGGGGTTTAGTGGAGTGGTGGATTAGGGTGGCTGGTTGGAGAGGGGAGGGGACAAATTTGTTGGGGGTTGCAGAGGTTATGGGGGTTGGGTGTTTGGTTGGCTGGTTATGGCGGCAAGGGAAAGGTGGGGGAGGTTGACTTCTTGACCCCGTTTTATTAATAAAACGTGGGGTGGGCTTGGGGGTTACTTGGGCTTTTGTTGAGGTGGGCTGGGAATAACAATGGGCTGGGGACTGGATCAGGTATTGGTGTTGGTTTGTTTGGATTGATTTGGTTTTGGGTTATGTAATAATATTAAGGGTCCGTTTGTAGTAAATGTGCACAAGAACCAAATTTGTATTGATGCTGAATTTCAGGGACCAAATATGTCGTCCTTCTAAAGTTAATATAGGGACCAATCTTGCCACATTTCAATTACCAAAGAACCAAAAATATGTTTTCCATTTCAAAATTCCCCAGGGACTGATTATGCCAAATTCCAAACTGCAGGGACCAAAAGTGTAATTTTCCAAAGTTTTTACCTAAGGATTAAATTTGATAAGTTTTGACTTTTAAATGCCTTAGGTTGACTTTTCCTTTCAAAACAAATGCTTAGGGACTATTTTTGTAAATTTTTGAAAGTTGAGGGACTAAAACTGCCAATTGTGTAAACTTTGTTCATTTTTCATTGTTTTTGCTCATTTTGCATCTGAAACGTATAAAACACAATCCCTGGGATATTTTTAGTATTTTGATGCATTTCTGAGCGTTTTTCGGATGTTTTGGCAGTTTAAATACGATAAAAATGATGAGTGTTTGAGCACTCATCAATCCTCAAGTCATTACTTTACCTTTCATTGGAGATGCCCGTAGTATCTTTTCTTCAAAAAGGTTGGAATGATCACGTTTGAGTTGTTTGCACCTGGTAAAAATTACTTGACACATATTACTTCTTAGTGATGATAGTTACAATCATTTTTTTTTCTTTTGTGTTTAAATGGTCCCAAAAATTTGCTAGGATTTAAAATGACGTTACTTCGTAGTCGATGTAAACCAGGTTGTTACTTGAGTAGACTTTCGAGTCAAGCTTGAGTATAAATATACTTTGGTAATGATTGCCAGCTTTGTCAAATTCGTGTCATTTGTATGCTTACCGACTTACCGTTATGTGGACATATATATTAATATAATAATATGGAGGCGCTTTATTTTGAGGACTCAAAAACTGCCACATACCATGGGACGGATCGTGACCGTCGGATAAAAAAAAATAGTTTTTAAGCTTAAACACGGAGGGACCATTTTTGCCAACTCACCAAACTTACCCACCAACCCCACCCCCTACCTCTCATTTTCCACATATTCGATATCACAAAAAATCACTTTCTCTCTCTAACCATCATTAAAAACTACCATAACAAATAAAAAATAACCGCTTTTTAACCGTTCAAATCGTCAATAAAACACAAAAATGGAAGAATCATCGAGTGCACAAGTAGATCCACGAAAAAAATCGGTTCAAAGTGAACCTACTGAATCTCGAGATGAAGGTATGATGCTTCCGACTAATTATTTAGTTGTTTTATTGGTTGTGTTTTTTAGTGTTTACATTTGATTGAGTTTCTGAGTAAAAAGCTTTGTATACATGGATGCACACCAAGTGTTTGATGAAATGTGTGAATGAAAAGTATCATACGTGTGTATCACCAGTGATATTTGAAGTTGAACTGTATATGTATATTATCACTGGTGATATTTGTATTTGACTTAACCGTGCAAATCACATAAAGCACACAGAAAATGAAACAATCGATATCTAAAACAACGAATACTTTAGTTTGTACTGTTATAGAATCATTATTAGTGTGTTTTACTAGTTAATTTTCAGTAATTTGTGATGTTGTGATGATTTATGTGATAATATGAGATATTAAAAGTTAGGTTTAACAGAACAAAAGATATGTTGTGATGTTTTTGTTTGATTTGTTGTGGATTTGTATGTTTAATGGATAGATTGTGCATGTTTCAAAAGGTTTTACCGCGGTATTTGAAAACAATATTGACTGGTAGTGTATCAAATGTGATATAACAATTAAATTATTGTTGATTGGTAGTATATCTATTATGATAACAAATAGTTATTTGTTTGACATATGATATTGAAAACAAATAAACTATTCATGCACTAACAAAAATTATGAAAATATTTTGATGCAGATTTGAATGAGACCTGTGCAAAAAACAGCCTCATCAAACGAAAGAATCAACAACAAATGCAATTGTCATTGAAGAAAGCACAACATCTCCACAAACAAATTGAATAAGCTCAAACACCTGTGATATCACAAGTTCCTCCATCACCACAATTGATTCAACAAACAGAAGAAAGCTGACACACATGTGATATCACCAGTGATATCACTTGATATCACATGTGATATCAATTGATATCACCTGTGATATGTGATCACATATGATATCAAAGGTTCCCCCGAAAGCACTTGGGAATAAAATGAAGGTGTTGGTTGATGAACCAACGAAGAGGACGATTGTTGAAGAACAAAAGTAAATAAAACAAGTTGATGAAAACAGTTGCATTGTTATGTTTTAACAACTAGTGCTAAAATCTTTTGGTTAGTAATATACAATGCTAATGATAACAATTTATGTTCTCTATATAAAAATGTGTTATTAACTGAGATACCCAACTGAGAATGTGCATTATCATAAGAGATAATCAACTTCATATAAAATGCTATGATTTTAATTTTTGTTCTCTACATATATGTGTTATCAATTGTGATACTCAACTAAGAATGTGAAATATCACATTCTTATCACATATGATAATGAATTTTGTATTTTACCAAGCGTATATGAAAGAAGAATAAACATCAATTGTCATATTTTATTGCCAGCTCAGCCTTCGGCTTTCGAATTGCCTAAAATTAAATACTTTTCTTTACCTTTATAGTGTAGTATCATAAGTGATACATAAAAGTGAAGCTCATGTAAAATTGAAAGTAATTTAACATCCATTTAAGTATTTGAAAAAACAAAACAGAACGCAAATTCCTCAAACACTTATCAAAAGAAATCCTCAAAAACTAGGTCAAAATCATCAAACATAGAAAATTATTGTTGAATATATGTGCACACACTTCCGCTAAAGTAGATGCCTCATTTGCAAGCCTCTCGCTAATTTCATTCTTCTCACAAATAATGATTTATTTTCTTCCTCAACTCAGGTGGAATTAAGTCCATTTTCCAATGCCTCAATATATATAATTGTTCTGGGATACGTATGACATTACAATTCTTGAGCACACAAAAAATATGTGTCGACATAGAATCCCACAACGAACACAAAGCTGACAAACAAGCTACTAGACTATCTTGTTTGTTATACAACACCTTCATCAAAACAAACAAAACATATAAAAAAGATATGAAATAGAATATCACAAGTGATACTACACGTATGATGCAGAACTGATTTAAAAAAAATAATATCACAAGTGATACTATACATATGAAACAGAATATCACAAGTGATACTATATATATTGTATGTGGAAAACTAGAAGGGGGGGGGGGTTGAATAGTTTTACATTTTTTTAATTTTATTATGAAAACTTAGTTTAGTTTTAAAACCTTGTTTGCTTTTAAAACTTTGATTCAATCTTATGTGAACTCAAATCTTGAACAATATGAACAACTATATCTAAGTATGAACAATAATAATATAAGTTAAGTATGTGAAATCAACACATGCACAATATAAACAATTATAGCTATATATGAGAGATAAGTAAGTAATCATTTATTTTATAATCATTAGTTATATTTTGTATGAAAACTTTACTTGATCGAAATGATCAATTATATGTATGTTACCTTTTTAGTTTGATTGTAAAAACTTTGTTTTGTGAATGAAACTTTCGTTTGATCTTTAAGTAAAATCAATACTAGCACTATATGAGCAAATATATATATATATATATATATATATATATATATATATATATATATATATATATATATATATATATATATATATATATATATATATATATATACGTCTACGTCTACAAAAGTAATAACGATATAAGCAAGATAATAAGTAAGATATGGAAAGATCTAACCGCGAGACAAAGGATTTATAGTGGTTCGGCTACAAGGACACCTTCCTTGCCCTACTCCACTCCTCGAGTCACCTACTCGAGAGTTTTCTTCACTATGTTAACAAGCTCCCTTATGGCGGAGAAAACCTTACACACTAATATACACACCACAACTTCGTCACAACTTATTCACACCTTCTACACAATTTCTTCACACCTAGTCACTACTTAATCACAACACTACTTCTTCACACCTAGTCACTACTTAATCACAACACTACTTCTTCACACCTATCTATCTTCACAACTATCTACTTCACAACAATCTTCTTCACAACTATCTACTTCCCAACTTCTCTACTTCACAACTATCTACTACACACTCACTCTATCTACACACCTTGCTAATCTATTTTCTATCAAATATTCACAACTAGTTACATAAAGAAATAGATATAATAGATGATGCTCTAACAACTTGAATGTGGAGGTCACAACAAGTTGTAATACTTCTTCTCTTAAAGGATTGAAGTATTCTTCTCTTGTACTTGAAAGATAGATGTTTGGATCACTTTGAAACAAAGATTTATGTATGTATGATCAAAGGATTTTAGAGAATAGAAATGAGATCTAGAACATAAAGTTTTGGGGTGCAAAAGGTGAGAAAATTCTGTGGGATGAACCAGTATTTATAGGGAGAAAATTTACTGTTCTGGAGCGTGGCCGGTCCCCTTAATTAGAGGCCGGTCCTCTTAATGATTAAGGGGGCCGCCTAAGGAATTAAGGGGGCAGCCCCTTCAAAACGTTGGATTTTCTTGTCTTCTAGTGGGGAAGATTTTTCTGGATAAAATTTGCCATTTTTTGTTGGAAATTTGAATTCAAAATATTTATTTTGAATAAAACATTTCTTATAAATACAAAAATGTTTTGTATAAGTTTAAAAATGTTTGTCTCACTTTAATAAAATGTAAGGTTTGTAAAAATAAAAATTCCTTTGATCATAAAATGCATTAGACACTTTGTTTATTCATACCTTAAGTGATACGGATGCTAAAGCAAATATTTACGACTAAATACTTGTTTACGTCATAATTTATAGTTCAATGAGTTTACGTTTTGTGATTATCAAAACATAGAGATATCGATATATGTTAATAATGTTTTTAGGCATTATTTATATCTGTACTACACATATGATGCAGAACAGATTTAAAAAAAAACTTTAATATCACAAGTGATACTATACATATGAAACAGAATATCACAAGTAATACTACACATATTTTACTAGTGTAGTCAGCTTTTTTTTTTTTTTTTTTTTTTTTTTTTTTTTTTTTTTTTGTAGATCTGTTAAGTGATAAAAAAAATATATGGTAGATATATTGAAATGGTTAATTTAGTATAAAACGCCATCATTGATCATATCGTCAAATCTTAGCTAACACCAAGATACACATCAGTTTGACAAAATAAATATTAGCATCCTCTTATCAAACATTACAAAAAAGCTACCCGGTTGACACCTATGGAACAATAAAAGGCACTACTCGGTTGATATCTAATCATCTATTGATCAGTCGGTATTCTTTCACGCATCCTCCGCTTTCACTTTCTTAGGAATAAAATCTGAAAAATTTTCAAAAAAATAATAGCTTTAATACAAGTTCAGGGGTAAAAAAAGATAGGAATTCCACCTAACTCAGGTGCAATAAACTTACCTGCAAAAAAGTCAAATCTCTTCCGATTCAAGACAAAAAATTAGCAGATTTCATTAGGTGCACTAAGAAACTTGAGAATAAAAGATACACTTCTAAATTAAATATGTAGAGCAGCAACCACTACTTCTACAAAAGCTTCATTTTGGTCTCGCCTTAAATATGAATTATTTCTTATAAATAATAAGCAATATTACACTATAATTAACAACTTATCAGTAACTTATACTCACAGCTTATTACCACAAACTTATATTTTCATCTTCATCAAAATATCAAAAATATTATATAAGCAAATTAAACATCTTAACATAAACAACTTATAAATAAACAGACTAACAATTATCACTGGTGATACTAAATGTATATCACTGGTGATACTAAACCAGCTTATCATCATTAACTTCAAATATCACTGGTGATACTAAACGTATGCTACAGAGCATATTCAAAACCACAATTAGACACAAAAACAACATTCAAATGCAGCTAAAAACATAAATTCAACTAAAAACTTAATTAATAAGCAAAATTACAAGAGCAGATAACAAAATTATCAAAAAAAAAAAATTACTTACACATTTCATCAAACACTTGGTGTGCAACTTGATAAGAAGAAATGTTAACAACTTGATTCACATAATTATCAACCGATTCAACAACATTATCAATCGCAACAATATCAATCAAATATGCTTCTGAAACAAACAGTTATTTAAAATCAAAAGAAGCCATAAAAAATGATGTTAATGATCGGAACAGTGATGATGATCGGAGTGTTGATGGTGATGGTGATGGTGATCAGATCAGGATAAATAGTTTTTGGAGGGAAGGAATGAGAGCACAGGAAAAACACATACGAAGTGTTGTGGTGGAGTGCGGTGGTGTTGCGGTGGAGTCGCGGTGGTGTTGTGGTGTTCTGATGAGGTTGCTGTGGTGTTGCGGTGGTTGTGTGAAAAAGTAACTGATTATGGAGGGAAGCGGTTGAGAGAAAACACACACAAACTGTGTGTGAAAAAAATAGCGAATGGGGAAAATAAATAAAATAAAAATTTATATAGTTGGGTGAAAATTAGGTTTAAAAAATTAAATCTTAGATTAATCTAGACCATTAGATAAAAAAAAATGGATGATGAAGATTTGTCTCTTGGTATGCACTAAAATAAGGGTATGCAATTGAATTTTCCTCTAATAATATGATTGTTAAACTATACAATCGAGTTAGATTGTCGTCTCGAGAGTTTATTTTACTTCACGAGCTCGAGCTTTAGAACTAATACTTGATCTAACTTGACTATAGTTTTGAGCTCGAGTTTTAAGTTCGAGACTAAGGGTGTGTTTGGTAGAGAGAAAAGAAAGAGAAGAAACGGAATTGGATTGAATTCTCTTGTTTAGTAGAGAGAAATGAAAAAGTGGAAAATTGAAGAAAAATTGATGGAGAGTTGGAGAGAAATGACAGTGTAATTTGGTTAACCTCTATTTCCATCATTTTGGTGGAGAATTTAGAGAAATGAGTTTTTTTTTTTTTTTTTTTTTTTTTTTTTTTTTTTTTTTTTTTTTTCAAGTTATAATTTTTTTAAATGGTGTACTTTGTTAAAAAAAAGTACAAAAATAATTTAAAAAAAATATATTTTTTATAGAGTTGTTATTTAGAAAAAAATATTTTTTTAAAATTAATTTTATAAAAAATAAATTTAAGAAAATTAAAAAAAATAAGTTTTTTTTAAATAAATTTAAAAAAAAATAAAAAAAAAATTATATATATATATATATATATATATATTTTTAAATTGTTATTTAGAAAAAATA
This sequence comes from Artemisia argyi, assembly GCA_030686995.1. Classification (NCBI taxonomy): domain Eukaryota; kingdom Viridiplantae; phylum Streptophyta; class Magnoliopsida; order Asterales; family Asteraceae; genus Artemisia; species Artemisia argyi. Next base: position 128,801,893 of record CM060691.1, read on the forward strand.
AATTATTTAAAAAAAATCAACAAACAAATACATGTGAGTCTCATATGATAAAATGTTATTTAATTAATTTTTTTTCATTACTCGGGTTAAGTCTCTGTTGTTACCAAACATTAGAATTGAACAAATTTCTCTATTGATTTCTATTCTCTACTTTATTTCATTTCTCTAAAATTCTCTCTACCAAACGTACGTGCCTTACCAAGCTCCCCATACGCCGTTAGTTCGAATTAAGTTTTAATAAATTCTACTCTATTGCTTCTTAATGGATCCTGTTGTCTTGTTTTGAACCGAACCGAAAGCTTATTTTTATGATTTGAAAGATATTTCTTAGGTCTTGAATGTTGAGTGTTATACTCCCTCTGATTATAAATTACTCCACACCAGCTACATTTATGCAGATATAAATGGGGAACAAACTTTAGGTCACCAACTATGCATACATAATAACATAAATTTTGAAAACTGTTGACTTTATGCAATCCATCTCTTCCAACAACTTTCACCTTCCGAATCAAATGTTGGTCTTGGTTAAATATCTTTTGGTAAAACTATTTTACCTTTTTAAAACCTAACAAAAATCAAGGAATATTGTAAAGCATAAACAAAACCTCTTATATATTTTGTGGTAAAATACGACGAGTTGTTCTCAAAATGACGATGACACTTGCACCAACCACACCATAGGAGATAAACCAGTATGTCAATTGTCACTACTAATGACACACCATGTTAATTTATCAGGCAACACAATTCTTTGCCCAAACACAGTTTGCCGAACATAACACCGCCGTTCTCACTCAGGTCTCTTGCTTTGTTATAAAATTAGCGCAAGTGACTTCTCAGTTACCTTCTAAATAAATTAAGCAATTGGCCAAAAGTTAAGCAACAACCCAAAATAAGTTCAGCCAATTGAATCAAGTCAATGGTTACCTAACAACTACTCCGTATATCTTTGGTTCTCCATCAATAAGAGAGTGTACAAAAAGTCTTTCTTTGTATAAGTTTTATAAATGAATACATCTACAAAACATGAAATCATAAAGCTGGAAAATAACGAAAAAAAAAAAAAAAAAGGTTCCTTGCAAACAATACCTAATGTAAGATACAGTAATACAGAACCGTGATCATCTATAAAAAGAACAGGTATGAACTAGAAACCTACAGCTAACCTATCACCTGCAAAACAGCTCCCATAATCGTCAAAAGCACTAGATCTTAGTTAACCTACCATTGATCAAAAGTCATTGGAGAAGGTTAAAAGCCAGTGAAGCATTTAGTCCTTGTTTGTTTTTTCTTCCACACTTGACTTGCTGAGTATGAACACACCAATCACAATGAGCAGTGCACCTGCAAACCACTGTATCATCTTTATCAGAAATGTCACAAACATTTTAAGCAATGAAATACGTCACTAAAAAAAAAAAAAAAAGTTGGGGGGGGGGGGGGGTCAACGGGTATTTATTTGTAAGGGTTGGGTCAGGCTGACAGAGTCTAGAATTCATAAACAAGTACTGTCAAATATGATCAGCATAAAACTAACGATTTAAATAATTCATTAGGTGATGTCATGGCATGAGAGATACGCTTGGGGGGTTATTAAAGAAAATCTACAGTTAGTCAAGTTTTCCTTTTTACTGGTTTGACCAGGCAAAGATAAAACATAGTCCAAAGCAACCCATTCATACTGAAATGGATTAAATAGTCACCATTGGAAATCAGTATGTAGAGTTGCAACTAGGAACTAAACTTCTCTGTATTCACGTTATACAATTCGACTTGTCACAAATGCATAACCTCTCAAATAAGATATCTTCATGCACCTCCAGCCATTTATAGATTTATATAATGAAGAAAAGTTGTTGGATGACCTAGAAAACCATTTAACGAAGTGAAAGAAAGTGAGGTGTTCTAGTGATACCTTATTTGATAACTGAAATCTGTTGAATAAATCATGTTCTATTTTTGCCACTTTAGTAAAGCAAGGCATTCTCCAAGAATCATGTTGGCCAACCTATAATTACAAGTCTATGACTATGCACCTTTGCATTCTATACTGATAGTCGAACTCGAATGTCAGTTGTTCCTGACATGTATTGGATACAGTATTTGCTTGATTTTAAATCCCATCTACCACTACCAAGATATTAAACCAACGTGGAACAAGGGGAAAACAGTTTCCGTGGATTAGTCGGCCAAAAGGTCGGAAACCATGGTTACCTAGAAAAAACACAAACATAGAGCTGAGATCAACTCACTTGGCAAAAAAGAAATTTCATGTATACTTATGAATAGGATTAATAGATAAGATAACTAAATATGGGACATGGATATGTATAACCAAAAATTTAACAAGTACAAAGCACGGACCAACACAGATTTCAATGCCTGTATCATTATGTCAAAGATCTAATTTAAATCACCTATTCGTGACTATCAGACCCATGATGAGCCAAGCTTGGTCATTCTAAGGATAACAATAATGTCGCAAGTTAGGGATCCACCGTATGCATTCTGCAACATACAGAATATAGCAGCTGTAGCAAAAGAGTAGGCCGAGGTCCTATTCTTACCAAAAGTGGCAAGCATGGTGCATAGAGCAGACTTAGTTAGGTATATAACCAAAGTCTGGAAACCAAGACCCATATTTGAGGTGGCAGCCATTTGATTAAGTAAGACGAAACACTTACCGATCTGGATATCAAAAAGTTCTTCTCGGGTTTATCACCAGCCATTCTACGATAAACACATTAGAGGATGATCCAATGCACATACTGATTAACAGCCTACCCACCCATAATGTTATTAGCAACCCTCAACCCCGTGAACCCACCCAGAAAGATAACAACCAACAAATTAACTAGCTGGGTTAGGTGAGAAAGTTTGTCATACAATCTGTAAGGCCTACAATAAACGAAGAAGGACCTCTGCTCCCATGGCCGTTTCCAGACTTTTCCCTGGCCATCCCAAGATACTCGGTAAGGTTTGAGCCTTGGTCTATTCTGAGACTTTGGGGACACCTTACCGCTAAGCCACCTTTGACCTTACCGTCACGCCTTCAATGAAGTCATCAAAACAAGCAAAGAAGTAAAACGGACGAGGTTTTCCATGTTCAGGTTACCCGGGGAGGGCGAGCCTTTTTTACTCAGGTGTACGCGGCCTCACCAGGTTAATTCCGGGAACGTGTCCGACCCTTCCCTGGCCACCCCAAAATGTACACACCTAGCGAGGTTTGAACCCTTGACCTCTTGTGAGGAAACCAAGGACCTTACCACTAGGCCATTTGGCGGTGGTTAAAAAAGTTGAAAAGAAAAGAAAAGAGAGGCAAAAAAAAGGGTATGTAACCAAGGTGTGACAACTAGCTTCAGCTGGGTAAGTCAAAAGCATTAATAACCGGTGGCCAAAGTAAACACCAAGAGATTACTTGTAGAGGTTTCAAGCAAGCAATAGGTGAAAACGACGAGCAAGGAAAGAAACCTTAGAGCGCAAAAAGATCAAAGGATCTATAATAAAAGGAGTTACAATAGCACATCATCTACAGATTACTAATTCAAGAATTATAAGCTGCCAACATACGTGAAAATGTGCTAATTCCCTAAACGACGAGCAAGGAAAGAAACCTTAGAGCGCAAAAAGATCAAAGGATCTATAATAAAAGGAGTTACAATAACACATCATCTACAGATTACTAATTCAAGAATTAGAAGCTGCCAACATACGTGAAAATGTGCTAATTGTATCTCCTACGCAAAAGGGACATGAGGCATCAATGCATTATTGTCAATGCAAGTCTGATCTCTCACCAAGGTTCTCTTGTAATCTAACTTCAACATTGTATAAGCCTTATTAATCTATTGCTTGTTTGCAGAATCTTTTCTATAAATAATTTGACTATTTCTCAAATATCAACAACACCCTTCAAAACCTGACACATAAATATATATTGCTAACCAAATCAACAGCATCAGTTTGCCTATGATAATATTTGTGAATAAATAAATAATGGACTTAAAATCCTTCTCAAAAATAAAATGTTGCCATTTTTAGGGATGTACACATTAAGGAAATATGTTGTCATTTTAATGTTACTTAAGAAACATTTTGTTCCTTTTATTATTGAGCCACATACTTTGTATTTGACTATAAAGCTGAATAACAATGCTCGACCGGTGTCTATAACAATGTATCCAAGCAAAAATTTTACAAGTAAAACCGAATCTTTCTTTTCCCTACACCAGAACCGTTGAGTAAAGTTTGAACCACTATATACTGTAGTCTCCACAAACATGGCTAACATCATATCCGATATCCATAAAAGTGTTAATATAGTAGTATATGAGGAGCAATGTTTGATAACGGAAGTGCAATGAAGATACCTAAATTCAGACATGATGATATATGTAATACCTTGGGTGACAATGGTTCGTCAAAGAGAAAAAATCCAGCTAAACCAGAAGAAAGAAAGTTGGTAGCGAAATTGGTCACAGTTGCTTGCAGAGACGAGAGAGCTTTCAGGCTATTCACATAGCATCCCCACATCACTACATTGCAAATAATAACCATGCTGTATCTTATAAGCTGTTAAAGAAAAAGAAAGAAAAAAAAAATCTATTAGCAGCAAGAAGTATAAAAGTAGCACATAACAATACTTTGCTTTTTAACAAAACAAATGCTTTATGAACTATTAAAAAATAATATAAACATGAACTATTTAACAGCTTAATTTAAAATAGAGACACCAACAGTATCCTAGGCTAGAATAAAAAACCTAACCGTCTCTCCTGAAACACATGACTTAGAAAAGATGGTTCGGAGGTTCGTCAAACCCCAAAACTGAAGGGTTCAAGCGATTCACCGATGCAGGGTTAATCAGGTGAAGTTGTTACGTGTTAAAAATTTCGCTTGGTTTGAGTTCTTATGTGACTATCTGTTTGATAGATATTTTATATACGTTTAGTTCTTTAGGGATATTCTGTTGTAGTATTGTTCAATCGTAGTATTGTACTGGCATAGTCTTTCTTTTATAAGTTTATGTTACAGGATGTCTTCTTCATCGTCTTATATGCACTTGATCAACACAATAAACCTTAAAGCTAGTAGGGATGTGAACGTTTATGTGACGAGATACGAAGAATTGTAAAACTTATTGAAAAACTATTCACAGTATTGAGAACCTAAAAGACCTACATATATCTCTAACTAAGGTAAAGTAAACCTTCTTTTAGAATTTAGTTAAATATGATCTAAGAAAAAAGTTCACTATGAAGTACTTTTGTTCAACTATGTTAGTTGTGCATATAGAGGGGCAAAATCTTTAGACTAGTTTTTAGTTCGCATGAACGACCACAGCTGTTTTTTGTAAGATACTAACTACAGAATTTCTTTTGTATGACCAATTAAAATTACTTCTGAATCTGAATATTACGCAACTGATTCTATGCTATATGACTATATCAGCTTCATATGTCTGGAAACTACTACTCCACCACTGTTTTTACGTTTAAACTTATAGCTGCAATATTTAAAAGAGTTGGATACTCAGATACCAGCTGGGTTGAACAGGTCAGAGTGTCAGACACCAGCTGCAAGTGGTTTGTTTTATGGGTTTGAATACAATGATGGGGCTACTGGTGCTTAGTTTCATATAGAGTGGAAGGACTATAGTGTTGTGTGGTTACTTAAGGGCGAAGCGGAGAGTGTTGCTGCATTAATGTAATTTATGAACCAACGTTTCAAGTTTCTGTGTTGGTCTACTGGTTTAGTGAGGTCTGGTCCCAAGTCCCAACTATTGTGAACTTGTGACGCAGATGACATTTTAATTGTTGAAAATACTACCGGAAGTGATCAAGTTTCTAATTTGCGACTTGGATAAATGATGCGGATCAAGTTTTTGGATTTGGCTCATCCCCTCTAAGCCAAAGTTAGTTATTTAAACCTTCTCTTTTTAACTATGACCCGTTTGTTTGGATAAGGAGGATCTAAATGGCTTATCCGAGTATAACAGTTTTGGGCAGATCAAAAGAGATTGACCAAGTCAAAACATCTAAAGATCAACTAAGTTTTGATTTCATTTGACCCATTTGGTCGTATAATTTTTTTTAGCCCAAATGCAAGAAAGAGCGAAAGACATATCCTACATGATCTTACAACAAATTAGATTTAGCCAGCCTCCATAACCGGAAATTATCTAAATTAGCAAGCTTCCAGTATCAAACACATCTTCAATTAGTAATTCTAAAGAAACGCTTAAACTTTATCAAACACATTTACAGCATCAGCATGGCTACTATTCCTTAACAGTCCTCAGCATAAAAAAGATACAAAATTGCAAATAATTCATATCGCACATTCACAAAGAAGGAGCAGACAAGTGACATAACTTATGTTTCTAATATCCAAGCACTTAATTATTAATAGTATATCGATTTGAGTAAATTAGTGTTGAGATCTTAAGTGTATGACTATGATGAGGTTTTAATAAAAAAGTGAAAATGAATAGATACAAACATGTGGGGTGATGAATTTAGCAGAAATGGCGGCAAAAGCGGCGTTGAGACCAGCTGCAACCGCCCATCCATACCCTTTCTTCTTGCTGATATCTGCCATGAGTAACCACTCTATTGTATCATAGTCTTCTTCTTATTTTTTATTTGCCTTATATTTAGGTGCGTTTGGGAGAAGGCTTATGGCTTAAACTTTTAAAAGAGTAAATTTCATCATTGCTCCCTAAATTTACGCTGGATTTCATCCAAAAACAGAAAATATTGCTTTTTTAGTCCATGATCCCGAAAATATTAAGCCGTTAGTCTAAAAATCTAACGCTCATTAGTTTTCCCAGTTATCTCAGTCCTCACATGGGCAGCGCATGAGGGCAATTTGGTCCGAATCTTTGATTTTGGTTCTTGTTTTGTCTTTCCCACTGTACATGTTACTGTTACAAAGTACTTTATGTACTTTTTTTGTCAAATTTTTTGTACTTGTAATTTAGATCACATACGCAACTTATTTTCATATTTATATTCATCTCAAACTCACACACATTCACTCTCTTTTTCACTTGTAGAAAATCCACTTATGTATGTATAAATTATTTTTGTGATATGCTTTCTGTACACGTGAGGGAGTGTACACGTGCCCAGGTGGTGGTCTTTCTTTAATACAGTTGTTGACTTAAGTGAGACTTGGACAAAGCTTCTCAACGAAGCTTGATACCATTTTCGATAAACTGTGCAAACCAGGGGCTTGTCATGTCACGAGTTGTACTACCTTTTTTTTTCCCTATGTGTAGAAACTAGAAGAGGGGTTGAATAGTTTCACCGTTTTAATTACATTTTTAAAAATGTTTTTCAAGTTTGTTTTGAAAATCTTTTAGATTCGAAGTTTATGTGATATCAATACAACAATATACAAACACAATAATTAAAAGTGAGTACAGGTGAAGGAAATAAATGATCAAACCAGGACACGGAGATTTATAGTGGTTCGGCTACGAAGCTCACTCTTCGCCCTACTCTACTCCTCGAGTATCACACTCGAGAGTTTCACACACTATGTCAAAACGCTCCCTTTATGGCGGAACAAACCGTACACCAACGCTTACACCAATTAACGCCACTAAGCGGAATGTTGAGTCCTAATCATAGCTAGAACCAATCACACACGATATCAACCGCAACACACTACACAATTCGAACCAACACCAAGTCCGAATTAACACACTAAACGATCATGAGCTTACACACAAGTCGGATCTTACACAATAATTGAGATACAAATAATGTAGATTGAAAAGAGAAGCGTAACAAAGGTTACGGGGTGAAAGACTAGTCTTCAACACTTCATTTCTTGAAGAATACAAGCGTTATTCTCTTGCACTTGGAGGTATGATGAATGTGATCACTTGTAAAAAACTTACAACACGTTAATGTGATCAAAGAATAGAGTTTAGAATGATTTAGGAAGACATAAATTTTTAGTGCTCAATAGGTGAATCTTTCTACAGGGAATAGTTCAGTATTTATAGGCATTAGAAGGAGCGGGGACGGTCTTTTAAACCTTGGACGGTCCCGTATATATAAGGACCGTCGCCATACGCTCCTATTTTTGTCCTGATGTGGTGAAAATGGCGACGGTCCCGTAAAAATGGCGACGGTCCCTTATATATATGGGACCGTCCCTACATACGCTCCTATTTTTGTCCTGATGTGGTGAAAATTTATCTGATTTTGGGCGGGAAAACTAGATGTTGGAAATTTTGAAATTCAAATTTATTTTCTTATTAAAACATTTCTTTAAAATTACAAAAATACTTTTGTAAAAATGTTTTGTCACATAAAAATGTGAAGTTTAGAGAAAAATAAATTATTTGATCAGTTAACTAAGTTGGTAGATTGTTTGTTCATGTAACACCCCCATTTTCACAGATCGCAGCAGAATTTGATCTGGGGTATTACTTCATGGATCACAGACACAATAATAGAAAAGGACTCGAAAAGAGATGTTTTTAGCAAATGAGTTATCATTCATTAAAATATCAGAGTTTTTATAAAGAAGATGTCCCAAAAATCTATGTGAACTGTAGAGTTTTGAATGATAACGGTTCGAAAGTCCTCCAAGTTCAATGCCACTTCTTGCCATAGGTCCGTAATGAGCTAAATTACCTAGGATACATGCTTAAAGGTCAACACTAGAGTTGAGTGAGAATCATAGGTTTAAGTGGTAGTGTGAATACAAGTTTCACATGTTCAGTTGTTACACCCATCAAGGAAAATGTAGTGTTTATGATAGTTATAATACATTTACAATTATCATAAGGGTAGTGTTATTGCACTAAGCTCATAACATCGCACGTTAACATGTCCAGGTCATGGGGCACTGCAGACCCTTGCATGACGGGACGTAATAAGGATTAACTTGCCAAGGTTAATCCTTTAAGTGTTCAAATATAGTGCTTATTGGTACCCGGCAGGGGCAAACCAACGGGAGTTGTCAAACTCCAAATAGATCTATTCAATATACTCGCGTTCACTCGTAAGTGATTATGATGAATGAATTTTTTTATGTAATGGTGGCATAGGAAACACTCGTTCAATAACCAAAAAAAAGACTTGTATTCGATTTAAAGCATGCATCCCCCTCACATGGTTTGTAAAGCATTTAAAAAGTGAGGCTATAAAAACTCACATGGGCTTAGGGAAAGCTGATTGATGTCAAAAGTGACTCAGTTACTAGACTACTTACTCGCGTATCCTTGGGGTAGTGTAGGCGTGTGTATATTGAGTCTTAGTTATCTCATTTATGTTTCTTAAGTATTTATTCCTAGGGTTTTTAGATTTAGTTATGATGTAACACTGTTCGGGCCATCATAATGAATCTCCCTAGTATTGTGTAACGTTGTTAAGTATTTAGATTATATATATAACATAACACTGTTCGGGCCATCATAATCCAGAGGTATAAAACCCCTCACATGAAGCTCCCTAGTATTGTGTCATGTTGTTAAGTATTTAGGTTATAAAAAGCATTTGATATAGATGCAATGGTCAGAGGCTTCTTTGAATCATGGTATCTCCTTGAGATTAAGTTGTCTTCATAGACAAACTTCCTATAGATTTCAGGAAGCTCAAGGTTTTGAATGTGATTAGCATTTCTGCGACTTTAAGAGAAGTTTAACCATTTCACAGGAAGACTGTTGACAGAGCCAACATTTATCTCATGGTTATACAAGGTGACACCATCATTGGTCAGTTCATTAAGAAGGGTTTTTGTATCTGGTGTACGTCTGAGAGAGAGTTTCAGAGTCCTTAGCCCCGAAGGTATTGTACTCAAGTTTCAGGTCCAGGATCTTGTTTTCCTTGGTATCCGAGGGACCTTCAAAGCTATGAACGAGGTCAGTCCAAGTCTGCTTGGCAGTTGGACAGTTAATGACTGATTCCATTACATCGTCAGGGAGACATGATATAATTATGCTCTTTAGGCGTTGGTCCTGATTGACCACCATTCTCTCATCAGGCGTCCACTGAGCTTCAGGCTTTGGTAGCCCTTCAGCAGTCTTAGGAACAAAGGGACCATCATTAATACAATTAATGTAATATGGTTTCATTCCTGTCAAATAGCAAAACATACGCTTTTTCCATTTGTTGAATTTTCGAGCCTCGAGTCTAGGGGCAGTAGCATTATAGCTTCCTCCCTATTTGTCAACGAGTTGGGGTACATTACTTTCTGCCATGGTAGGATCTTGATTTTAAAAACTTTTGAGCACTCTTTTGATTTTCGAAAAGTTTTATAAATCAGAGGCTCTGATACCACTTGTTGTTCCCTTACACTTAATTAGTATTAACTACAAAGTTAAACTAACCAAGTTTCATGGCTAAGTAATGAAAGATTGATTAACAATAAGTAAATAAAACGTACAGATAAAAGACCGAGTATTTTTCAACGTTTAATTCTTATTAGAAGTTAATCAAAGAATTATTACCCAAGTGTTTGCGAAATAACACTTGGGATTGAATGACAAGTATGGTGTATCTCCTCTCTAAACCTAAGCTAAGCTTAAGTGACAACTAAGGTACTACTGAGCAATCTCAGGTACAAGGTTGTTCTTTCAAGGAGTAAATGTGTTTGTGAATGTCTAAGCATTAATTGCACAAACTTACATTTACTCCTCTTTATGATCCTATTTATACACAAGTATGATTTAACCGTTACCTAAAAGACAATAATGATATAAGCCTATATTGGACAAAATGCATAGGCATTTTGTCACTGTTAGATGTTCTATAAGTAGTAAAGGACAATACTATTTTCATATCTTTAGTGTTGACACACTCCTTGGTTTTATGCCTATACATAGTAAGTTGACCTTTGCATGATAAGGACCTTCCCTTATCCATTCAAACTTATCCCGCCTTTACTTCAGTCTTCATGTATTCAGTATTGACTTGCTCAGTCTTCATTATTGGTGAGGAGACTTGGGGATTGATAACGCTCTAATTATACATATTTCTTGAGCATTATTCTATATGTTTTATGATCATTTTACGTGAACTTTTGGTACTTAATATCATAAAATGAATGCAGGTTCACTCTTGGATGGTTTGAGCATGAAACACCTAAAAACCTACTATTTTGCCACTTTAAGTGAATAAATAATGAAGTCTTCCATGATTATCTTTTCATGTAAGCCAAGTGTGCGGGTTTTACAAGAAAGTGTGCCGCACTTACCTCTCGGTCAAAGAAAGTCAAATATATAATATTAAATAAAAGTGCGCCGGTCTTGCAAACTAAGTGCGTCGTACTTCCCCTGCATTTATGAAGCTTTGGCGCCAAGAAAATATGAAAGTGCGCCGCACTCAGAAAGCAAGAGCGTCGTACTTCGCATATCAGATTGCCTATAAATAGAGATCATTTGCAAGCATTTGAACTATCCACTCTATAATCAATTTCCACAAAGCTAAGTCCGAAGTAACACGTGATCTAGAGCCAAGTTGCAGGGGTGAACGAATCAGAATAAGGGGTGTTAAATACTTGTTGGTGTCGAATTCTTGGATACTTGTGACACTTGTGTAATCATTTGATCAATCCAATCTGTATGTCTCTTGTTTATTATTTACGCACTTTTGTTATTATGAACTCGTTAGCCATGAGAGGCAAAACCTCTTGTGATTGCTTGGATATGTGAATATAATAAAGCGACTTATGATTATGTTTTGATCTCTACTAATTTCAAGTTTACATTGCGAACTATTTCATTTCTAGTCTTATCACGTTTATTTATTGAAACTGGTTGAATATAATATGTTGGGATAGGTCGAAAGAACTAACGTGTTAAACGCAATTCTAGGAACTTGTCTGCGTTACTAGTCTTTGAAAGGAGAAATCCACTTAGAAGAATCAGTAATAATCTAGACTTGATATGAAATACTATTTCGAGAGAAATCATTTAATGGGTAGATATGAATCTTGAATTGAACCTACGAGTTATGAAATTGCTCTTTTGACGAAAATAGCTCTCTTATAAGTTGTGCTCCTTTATCAAACTGAGATCAAACATAAACATTGTCACTAGATTATCTAAGCTATCCAAGCAATCATTTGTCTTAATATTTGAATTCCTTTTATTCCTATAATTGTTACTTGTCTTCTTTTACTAATTGTTATCTTAAACTGCACGAACTAAGTCCCTGTGGATACGACTTGGTCTTACCTTAATCTAATACTACCAACGGGGGTTATACTTTACCCCGTGTGTTTGGTTTATTAAAATCGGTGAAACTAGTATTATAAATTTAAAGCTTTCCTTACACATCAAAGTTTTTGGCGCCGTTACCGGGGACATAAATCTGTTCTTTAAGTATTTTCGAAGTAAAATTAGTAAACAATACCAAAAATCTCTCCAAAACCAGATCACTATGTTTCTTCTGTTGCAGAAAGCACGTCGCACTTACACACTTGTACGCCACACTTTTACACAGAGCACACACAGACCGCCGTACTTGTCACCAAGTACGACGCACTTACTTCAATCCATAACGTTTTTCGTAAACATCACAAATCCTTTTATAAAAAACCAAAAAGAATCATCTTTTTCACCATCTTTTGAGATTAATCCTCTCGGTAAAAACAACACCGCTGTACTTACACTTAAGTACGTCGCACATTGCCATTACACACAAGTACGTCGCACACTATATAGTGTACGCCGCACTCGCTTACTCAGAAAACGAAATTTATCAAATTGATTTAAATTTTGCTCTCTATCCTTGAATGCACACTCGCTCAGCTGAAACTGAACCCATTTAACCTCTATCAGAACATGAAAGAACTTTAAACAAAAGAAAACGTAATAATAAAAGAGTTCCTATTTCTAAAAAAGACGAAAGACCCGAACAACCTCGTGTTCACTACACACCTATTGACGATATCTCAAACTTAAGATTTTACGTCAAATTAATCCAAATTTATGATCCAATGGATGACGCTGATAATGAACCATCGTGCACCTACACCTGGACCAGCTATTACCATTCCTGAAACCGCAAACGAATTTGCAATCAAAGGGAATCACCTGACTCTTGTCAAGGGAAACCAATTTGATGGTCGAATTAAAACTGATCCTCACAAACACATTCATGAATTCCAAAGCGTATGCGATATGTTCAAATACGGAGCTGATGAGGCGAAAAGTGTACCGCTTTTAAGGGGTCATTTAATCCCGAATTCGAGATTATTTGATCAAATATTGCCCTAAATCGTTCCTTTTGTCATTTTAGGTACTTTTGAGGAAGAATCTGGAAAAGGAAGCATTTTTTACGCTTTTGAAGCACAAAAGTGAAGAAAACGGCAAAGTCTCAAATTTCCTTGCTGGGAACAGTACCTGACGGCGTCAAGCATTTGTGCATGATGGCGTCAAGAGAGGTGGAAGTGGAAAATACACGTGATGATCCAGAGAGTTTCTAAGCCTAGGACCTGACGGCATCACCAAGGCCGTCAGGGTCCAAACATTAGTGACGACCCAGAGCTTTTCTCCACATGACGGCGTCACAAATAGATCTAGGCAATACGATTTTATCATGGCGGCGAGTTGACGGCGTCACAATCTAACACATGACGCCGTCACGATGTGTAATATATATATAGTTTTCCAAATTTCATTCCTTAGGGTGCAACTTTGAGGGAATAAACCCTAGGCCGAATTTTATCAGTTTTTCAAGGGTTTCAACCCCTTGATTCTTTCATGTTCAATTGAGGATAAGTATTCCTTCAAATCATTCAATATGTCTATGTGTTGTTTGATTATATCTTACGCTTGTCTTTTATTTAACATGCTAGGCTAGATCTTTATTGTGTTTGCTTAGATGTAGTGAAACCTAGATGTTAATTATGGGTTGATTGTTTGTTTATAATTGTTACGGATGATTGTATTCGATGTTAGGCTTAAGAAAACTGGCAGACTTCCATTGGTAACTTGCTTGAACATCTTAAGAAACATGATCGGAGGTGTACTACGATTTTTGGTTGTATTTAATGCGTAGGAGAATTCTAATGATCCCATGTAAGGAGCTTCTAACGGCTCTACATAGGAGTGAAGTAGGATCCTATAGAGTTAGGGAATATTGTACACGGCCCTACGACTAGTATTAAGGAATATGACCCGTCACCCATGCAATTGTAACAAGCTAATCAACCTGTAAAAGATATCTAGGGAGTAATGAAATCTAAGTAAACACAACTTTCCTCATTATTGCTTCCACCACATTAGTATAATTAGTTTTATTTTCATTTCTTTTATTTTATTTTGATTGCATCTTAGTTAATTGGGTTAGTTGGCTATCAACTAATTCCGCCCACTCCTTCAAAACCCGAGATTTTACTTGCTTTCATAAAAATATAAAAATACAAAAAGAATCATCCCTCACCTCTAGACCTAGTTTATTAGGCTTTCTAATCCTAGCGACACTATTCCTGAGTTGAAAGATCAATCCCCCGGTACTTATCACTATACTATACTACAACGATCAGGTACACTGCCTGGTGGGGGTTGTAAGCTTCTCAAGATCCCTTGAGAGGTAAAACCTGTTGCGAGGGCGCAATTCCCACGTGTCAAGTTTTTGGCGCCGCAGTCCTGGGAATAGTTATTGTCTAGGTTATGATTTCTTTTTATTAGGTCTACTTGCTAGATTCCTTTCTAGTAAGATTTTATTTTTATTTTTAGGTTTTCTTTAGTCTATCTTATATCTTCGTGTCTTTGTTCTTAACCTTTACCATCCGACATCATGGAAGGTGGTAACATCTTTGAACCCATCAACCCACCACAACAAAACCACCCACAAAACCCACCATTAGCAAACCAACCTCCTAGGCCCCAAACTTTTGGAGAGTATTCCCGTCCTAGCCACCAAGGCTATCGAAACACTATTGAGCTCGCTCAAGGAGCCAATGTGTCCCCCTTGTGATCCGACACCATCCGGTTGGTGCAAAGCGGATGTGCATTCCATGGACTTCGTTCCGAAGATCCTAATCAACATCTCAAGGATTTCCTTAAACTCGTAGATTCCATAGACCTTGATGTTGTAACTAGAGAGTCGACCCGATTACGTCTATTCCAATTCTCTCTACGTGATCAAGCTAGTCAATGGCTTGAACGTTTACCCGCGGGATCCATTACCTCATGGGATGATCTCACCACTCGATTCCCTGCTCAAATTTTCCCATCGGGGAGAACTACCAAGCTTAGAAATGATATCTTGATGTTCCAACAACGTCAAGGTGAAACTCTATATGAAGCATGGACTCGTTTCAAGGACTTACTCCAAAAAGTCCCTCATCATGGCATAGATCTTTGGCTCCAAGTCCAAATCTTCTATGACCATATCTATCTCTCCACAAGGCGAACCATTGACCAATCGGCCGGTGGCAAGCTACGTGATCTAAGTGCGGAAGAATCATGGGAACTCATAGAAGATCTTGCTCTCTATGACAACGAAAGTTGGAATGATCCCCGTGATTTGAACAAAACGGTCAAGGCAATATCTTTGCCTTCGAACAATCCTAGCACTCCCGACCGTAGGATCATGGAACTTAAGGACCAAGTCAAGTTTCTCATGAAATCTTACGAAGCTCCTAAGCCTTCAAGCCAAGTGAACAAAATCACTTCTTCATGCGAATTATGTAGTGGTCCCCATGACACTCGTGATTGCGTGGAACTCCCCGGACAAGCTTTTGCGGATTACGCATCCTCGCGTACCGACGAAGCAAGAGACAATTGGTACACTTTCAAACCCGAGCCAAACCCTTACGGTGATTCCTACAATCCTTCTTGGAAAAATCACCCGAACCTTAGGTGGAAACAAAACCAAAACATGCCCCAAAACAATTTTTCCAATCCACCTAATTGTTACCAAACAAACGGTCCACCCTCTAACCGTACTTTCAACAACAATCCTTCCAATAACTATGGTAGTACCAATAATCTTGAAGGGTTGATGTCCAAGTTTATGGTATCTCAAGAAGCTCGCATATCTAAGTTTGAAGCCAATTTCAAACAAAAGTAAAGCGAGATGACCACTAAAATCGACACATTGTTGAAAGTTCTCAATGACCGAGAAATGGGAGCACTCCTAAGCGACACGGTCAAGAACCCGAAACTAAACGTTAATGCCATATCATCGGTTTCTTCACCTACTTCTTGTCCACAATACTATTCGGTCAAAGCAATGAGCAAGTGTTTCAAGCAAACCCAAATTCTTCAAAAGGACCAATTGAATAAAACATCCGATATCAGACCGGTCAATAACATAGCTGAAACACCTCCTACACAAGACCTTGACGATGAATTCAAGGAGCCCCACCTTGAATGCCTCGTCATTGATGTCTTAGCCCGTGCTCCCTACTATAGTGCCCTCCTAGAAAAATATGAGAAATTTAAATTGGGTAAAAACGGGACCGCCTTCGTTCAAAACAAGTTGCCTAAGAAGCTTGATGATCCGGGTATATTTGTTTTGCCTTGTAAGATAGGAAAATCCGAAGCTTTCGATACACTAGCCGACTTAGGATCAAGCCTCAACTTGATTCCCTTATCCCTTTTCACCACTCTTAAGCTAGGAAAGTTAGAGGAGACGGAAGTACTAATTGGTCTAGCAGATGGAAGTATTTCCCACCCGCTCGGAATGATCAAGGATGTAGTTGTTCACGTAGGAAAGTTAACTATTTTAGCAGATTTTCACGTCCTAGATATGGTTAGTGATACTACATGCCCGTTGTTAGTAGGAAGAGGATTTTTAGCAACCACTAGTGCCATGATAGATTTTAAGGAGTCTAAGATAGCGGTAGGAGAGGGTGAGACTTGGTCGGTTTATGATGTTAAGAAGCATAGCTACGATTGTGAGGACGAACCTACACCACATTGGGTAGAGATGAATAGGAGACCATCCAGATATGGGCCTTGGATAGAAAGAAACTTTATAGGACCTCAATGTCCATTCTATCTAAAAAAAGATTTCATCGATAAAACACATTCGGTGGAACAACTCATAGCTAGAGATGAGGAACTAGACCCTTTTGAGGATCCCCTAGTCTTTAGGAAAATGATTGAGTTCTTAAGCGTAATACCTATCAACCTAGAGATGAACAAATGGAAAAGGGAAGGGGATAAGTGTAAATGGAATTGGGACAAGCCACCTAAGGAAGGTGACAGATCATGGCATATGAAGATGATTTTATATGATCCGGATGGAGAAAAGTTTGAGAGGTCATACCGTACCAAGAACACCGATAGGAAATTGAAACCTAAGCTTGATCCCAAAGATGTCCTCAACGAGGAGTTCACACATACAGGATAGCCCATGATCTTGAGTCTAGCTACAAGACTCGTAAATAAAGAAAAAGCGCTTCTTGGGAGGTAACCCATGTTTTGTGTGATTTTATTTGTGTGATTTTTAATTGTTTGATTGTTATTTGCTTCCGTATGCATGTTTTATTTTTATTGTTGGTAGATCATGTTTCAAACTAAAATTGTGAAAATGCTTTATTTTGTTGTTTAACTTCGTCTTAACTTCATATAAAGGTATTTTGCAAAAGCTAAGTGTAAGGGGAAACCTCAAATTTGTTTCTAAGAATGAAAATGATCATGATTCGCCACAATATTAAATGAACATGTGTATTAGTATTTGTTAGAGTCAAATGCTTGTATCGAGTCATAATGATGTTTTGCAGGATTTTCCAGGAAGTAGGACATAAGTTTTTCCAGAATTTTTCTGGAAACTTAATATAAAGATTTCTGCATGTCACTTCTGACGGCGTCAGGAGTTAACTCATGACGGCGTCACGTGTAAAATTCTGGAAATTTTGCGAGTTTTGTTTTTCTAACGGAGTTTTAAAGTTTTTGTTAATTCTTTAGTTTTATAAACTCCAGGAAATCTGCAAACATTCATTCCACAAGCATTATATCTTAAATTGTTTTCTAGGATTTGTTAGTTTATATAGATTGCCGCCGATTTTACGCGAGGTTGCCTTGATTGTTTTCTCAGATTTAAAAGGTTATATATGACAAGAAGATGATTTATTTTTCTGGAAGGGAAGCTTTGAACGTTCATTTTCTTGGAGGAAGATCTAACCTTGTTGCCACACTATCCACACCGAATGAATCAGGGGAGTATTTGTTTTCATTCTTTTACCTGATTTACTTTTACATTCTTTAATTGAACATTGGGGACAATATTCATCCTAAGTGTAAGGGGAGAGTAAATGATGATACCTTATATGATACAATTGCACTTGAGTTTGTTTGTTCGATGGTAGGTGTGTAATAAAACTAAGAGAAATACTTGTTAGTGTAATTTTAGAGCCAAATTTAAATTTTTTTACAACATTTAGGAGTGAAACTTTAGCCTTAGCAAGCGTCTCATGGATAGGAGTTGTATGACTAGCACAAAACCGTACCATTCAGAAAAATTTTCCACCCAAATATGTGATGTTCGCCTTTAGATTTGATAGGAAAATCATTCATTATTAGTGCTTATGAGTGTACCGGTAGCATTTAGATTCTAGAACTTGCGTTAGTGATGCATCCCGAGACCACTAGTGAGACTACATTCGTGTAGTAGGATTTACTACATGATAAGAGGCATTATGATCACCCTTGTGTTAAACCCGTATCATGATTACTTGACTATTTAAGTCATATTACTTGACTAGTAAAGTCAGTTAATTTTTCCCACACCTTAGCGTTGTACTCATTTTTAGTACACGAAACCCCTAGTACACCCCTCCGAGCCTATCTTTTCATTTCTAACTTTAAGCATTTTACTTAAAGGAAGAATTTGTTACAACCCACCCAAATGTGCAACCAAATCGCCTTAACCTTCCGTGTATGCACTCATATTTAGTGCATTATTGTTATTTGTTTAAACCCTTAGTTAATTATCTAATTGATTACATAGTTGCTAAGTCGAGTCATATCTTGTACATATTGTTTTAGGACGATTGGGAATCATGGGTAAAGTACTTGTGTTATGGAGTAATGGGGAAGAACATCAAATTATTACCCCCATATGTGCATTAATCTTAAAAAGTACTACAAGTGTTTTGATTATCTTGATTCGAGTCATTAGATTAGTCCATTGTAAAGTATGTAAAAAGTCAAGTGTAAGGGGAATGTGCATTCCCTATGATATATTATTTTGGATGGTAGGGTAAGAATGTATGAAAAAAAAAATCAAAAAATCAAGAAAAAGAAAAAATATAGAAAAAGAAAAGAGAAAAAACATACGGACTACCATCCCGTTTATTTTATGTTTTTGTTATTTTTGATTTATTTGCTTAAGTCGAGTCTAGTCTTGGCTTAGCAACGCCATATTGTACATGTAATTAACCAAGATGATTAACTCGCTACCAATAAATATTGCCTTTATCTAACAAAACCGTGTTTTCCATATCCCTACACCTAACGTTATAACCCTTTAAAAGACCTCTTTGATAGTTTATCATAGGTGCTTACGCCAAGTGATGGAGGTTTGATCCTTTCCCAAGCCTATGGTAATCTATTTGTTATGACAGGTAGTGAAAGATGTTTTCTATTTCCATATTGTGATATATACTTTGTTACACCCGAGAGATGTGAGTATCTAAACACTATTTGTGAGGTGCTAGTATATGACCTCCGTGCTTGTATTTGGTTTTTAGTGGAACAATTATTTGTTGTAATTACTTTTATATTAGTGTTAAATGACCCCTAACTTGTATTTTGATTAGAATAAAAGCGCATTTGCTTGAGGACAAGCAAATCTCAAGTGTAAGGGTATTTGATGAGCCGAATAGTGTACCGCTTTTAAGGGGTCATTTAAGCCCAAATTCGAGATTATTTGATCAAATATTGCCCTAAATCGTTCCTTTTGTTATTTTAGGTAGTTTTGAGTAAGAATCTGGAAAAGGAAGTATTTTGGACGTTTTTGGAGCATAAAAGTGAAGAAAACGGCAAAGTCTCAAATTTCCTTGCTGGGAACAGTACCTGACGGCGTCAAGCATTTGTACATGACGGCGTCAAGAGTCACAAAAGGGGTGGTAGTGGAAAATACACGTGACGATCAAGAGAGTTTCTAAGCCTAGGACCTGACGGTGTCACCATGGCCGTCAGGGTCCAAACATTAGTGACGGACCAGAGCTTTTCTCCACATGACGGCGTCACAAATAGATCTAGGCAATACGATTTTATCATAGCGGCGAATTGACGGCGTCACAATCTAACACATGAAGCCGTCACGATGTGCAACTTTGAGGGAATAAACCCTAGGCCGAATTTTATCAGTTTTTCAAGGGTTTCAACCCCTTGATTCTTTCATGTTCAATTGAAGATAAGTATTCCTTCAAATCATTCAATATGTCTATGTGTTGTTTGATTATATCTTACGCTTGTCTTTTATTTAACATGCTAGGCTAGATCTTTATTGTGTTTGCTTAGATGTAGTGAAACCTAGATGTTAATTATGGGTTGATTGTTTGTTTATAATTGTTACGGATGATTATATTCGATGTTAGGCTTAAGAAAACTGGCAGACTTCAATTGGTAACTTGCTTGAACGTCTTAAGAAACATGATCGGAGGTGTACTACGATTTTTGGTTGTATTTAATGCGTAGGAGAATTCTAATGATCCCATGTTAGGAGCTTCTAACGGATCGACATAGGAGTGAAGTAGGATCCTATAGAGTTAGGGAATATTGTACACGGCCCTACGACTAGTATTAAGGAATATGACCCGTCATCCATGCAATTGTAACAAGCTAATCAACCTGTAAAAGATATCTAGGGAGTAATGAAATCTAAGTAAACACAACTTTCCTCATTATTGTTTCCACCACATTAGTATAATTAGTTTTATTTTCATTTATTTTATTTTATTATGATTGCATCTTAGTTAATTGGGTTAGTTGGCTAGCAACTAGTTCCGCCCACTCCTTTAAAACCCGAGATTTTACTTGCTTTCATAAAAATATAATAATACAAAAAGAATCATCCCTCACCTCTAGACCTAGTTTATTAGGCTTTCTAATCCTAGCGACACTATTCCTGAGTTGAACGATCAATCCCCCGGTACTTGTCACTATACTATACTACAACGATCAGGTACACTCCCTGGTGGGGGTTGTAAGCTTCTCAAGATCCCTTGAGAGGTAAAACCTGTTGCGAGGGCGCAATTCCCACGTATCAGGAGCTACCGAAACTGAAGCGGTAAGACTCATGATGTTTCCTCTATCTCTAACAGGAGAAGCTAAAACTTGGCTTGATGAAATCGATGAAGGAACCATAGAATCATGGGACAAACTTCGTACTGCTTTCGTTAGTAGATATTTTCCTCCAGCTCTATTTGATAAACTTCTCGGAGAAATCCGAGGATTCTCACAACGCGAAAATGAAAATCTAACCGAAGCCTGGCTTCGAATGAAAGAATTGATAAGAATCTGTCATGGACATGGTCTGACAAAAGGCAATATAATCAGAATCTTTTACCACGGTCTTGATGAAATAACTCAATAAGCTTTAAATGCTGCGGTCGGTGGTATATTCCTCTATAAAACACCAAATCAAGCGTATAACCTCCTTAAAGACAAAGTCTTACTTAAGCTAGATTGGGAAAAAGAACAAAAACCAAAAACTTCTCTTCATAAAACTGTTGCTTTTGCTGATGAAGGCAGTAGCAATTCTGATACTAATAAAATTATGGCAAGAATGGATGCCATGGCAATTAAAATGGATGCTCAATACAAAGAAATGAAATAACAACGTGAAAGTTGTAATCATTGTGGCGGAAACCATGCTACCGCAAATTGCAGTGATGATGACACACCTATGTCATGTGAAGAAGAAGCTAAATTTATGAATACTTTTAGACGCACCCGTTTCTATGAGAACTATCGTGATCGTGATCGAGAACGATGGAGACCTAGTGCGAAGAACGAATATAATCGAGAACCTTACAAACAAGCAAACACCAATGACAAACTTGATGATCAAACTCAACTGAATGATTTTATTAAAGCACAAAAATCAACAAACCTTTTTGTAAAAGATCAATACATGGACTTAAAAGAAAAAGTTTAATCTACTGCTAGAAATCACCAAGCCGCGATGCAAAATTTTGAAGCCAAATTCGACAGATTCGCTGAAAAGCAATTAGGTCGAGCTTCTGGATCCCTTCCTAGTAATACTCAACCTAATCCTAAAAACAAACCTTATTAACCACTCCAAGCTCGTCATGAGCATGTGAATGCTATAACCACAATAAATGGTACTTCTTATGATCTACCCATTGATCCCAGTCAAACTCAACAACCTGTTGAAGTTTTCACTGATGATGAAGAAGAAGAAGAAGAAGAAGAAGAAGAACTTGTCCGACAACTCCTGAAACACCAGTACCTAAACCCTACAAACCTAGAATTCCATATCCTCAACGCTTAAGAAAAGAAAAAATGGAAGCTCAGTATGGAAAATTTCTTGATATAATTCGAGCTGTCCGAATTAATGTCTCTCTTGTTGATGTTTTAGCCGGAATGCCCAACTATGGGAAATTTCTCAAAGAACTTGTTAGTAACAAAAGCAAACTCGAATAAATTTCAACAACTTTCCTTAATGAAGAATGTTCAGCTATCGTTCAAAACAAAATTCCACCAAAACTTGGAGACCCAGGGAGTTTCCTGATTCCTTGTACTTTCAGTAACAAAATTCCACCAAAACTTGGAGACCCAGGGAGTTTCCCGATTCCTTGTAGTTTCAGTAAAACATTCTCGTGCAATGCTCTAGCCGATCTTGGTGCTAGAATTAATCTGATGTCGTATTCTCTATATGCTAAATTATCAATTGAAACGCTTAAACCAACTAATATGAGTATTTGATTAGCTGACCGATCTTTCCAATATCCTTTTGGAATAGCTGAGAACATGTTAGTTGAAGTTGGCAAATTCACCTTTCTAGTTGATTTCGTTATCCTAGAAATGGAAGAAGATAGCAAAGTACCCCTAATCTTAGGAAGACCTTTTCTCCATACAGCCGATGCTATGATTCGAGTTAAATAGAAACAACTCAATCTTGGAGTTGGAAAAGAAAGAGTGATTTCCTCCATAGACAAGGCTATGAAACACTCTTACTCTAACGATGACACATGCTTTAGAATTGTTGTTATCGATGAAATTCTCGAAGAAGATTTCGATGAACTACTAGATGAATTTAATCAATTATTGTACTCAGTCGATGGAACACTTCTTGAACAGGTAGTTATGGCTATGATACGGGGGATTGCGCCCTTGCAACAGGTTTTACCTCTCAAGGGATCTTGAAAAGCTTGCAACCCCCACCAGGCAGTGTACCTGATCGTTGTAGTATAGTATAGTGACAAGTACCGGGGGATTGATCGTTCAACTCAGGAATAGTGTTGCTAGGATTAGAAAGCCTACTAAACTAGGTCTAGAGGAGAGGGATGATTCTTTTTGTATTTTTTATACTTTATGAAAGCAAGTAAAATCTCGAATTTTGAAGGAGCGGGCGGAGTTAGTTGCTAGCCAACTAACCCAATTATCTAAAGATGCAATCAAAATAATAATAACAGAAATGAAAATTAAACTAATATATTAATGTGGTGGAAACAATAATGAGAAAAGTTGTGTTTACTTAGATTTCATTACTCTCTAGATAATCATCCGTAACAATTATAAACAAACAATCAACCAATAATCAACATCTAGGTTTCACTACATCTAAGCAAACACAATAAAAACCTAGCCTAACATGTTAAAAGAAAGATAAACATAAGATAGAATCAAACAATACATAGACATATTGAATGATTATTGAAGTACTTATCTTTATTCAAACATGGAAGAAAGAAGGGTTTGAAACCCCTTCAATATGCAGGAAATTCGACCCAGGGTTTGTGTTTAGTATTCCACAACTTGTTCCACAACTTTACAATGAAAAATTGGAAAAATATATATAGACTAAGCATCCTGACGGCGTCATGTATTAGCCTCTGACGCCGTCAACTCACCGCCAAGATGAAATTCGTATTGCCTAGATCCACTTCTGACGCCGTCATGAAGAAATAAGCTCTGGGCCGTCACTAGTATTTGGACCCTGACGGCCTTGGTGACGCCGTCAGGCCAATAACACTGGAAACACTCTGGGCCGTCACGTTATAATTTCCGCATCCAACTCTTTTGCCACTCTTGACGCCGTTATGTGTTGTGGCTTGACGTCGTCAGGTACTGTTGTGCCAATAATTGATCAAATAATCTCGAATTCGGGATTAAATGACCCCTTAAAAGCGGTACACTTTTCGCCTCATCAAATACCCTTACACTTGAGATTTGCTTGTCCTCAAGCAAATGCGCTTTTATTCTAATCAAAATACAAGTTAGGGGTCATTTAACACTAATATAAAAGTAATTACAACAAATAATCGTTCCACTAAAAACCAAAAGCAAGCACGGAGGTCATACACTAGCACCTCACAAATAGTGTTTAGATACTCACATCTCTCGGGTGTAATAAAGTATATATCACAATATGGAAATGGAAAACATCTCTCACTACCTGTCATAGCAAATAGATTACCATAGGCTTGGGAAAGGATCAAACCTCCACCACTTGGCGTAAGCACCTAGGATAAACTATCAAAGAGGTCTTTTGAAGGGTTATAACATTAGGTGTAGGGATATGGAAAACACGGTTTTATTGGATAAATGCAATATTTATTGGTGGCGAGTTAATCATCTTGGTTAATTACATGTACAATATGGCGTTGCAAAGCCAAGACTAGACTCGACTTAAGCTAATAAATTGAAAAAAAAAAAATAAAAATAAAAAAAAAAATAAAAAAAAACATAAAATGAAACAGGATGATAGTCCGTATGTTTTTCTCTTTTCTTTTTTCTATTTTTTTTGCATACACTTTTACCCTACCATCTAAAATAATACATCATAGGGAATGTACATTCCCCTTACACTTGAATTTTACATACTTTACAATCACTATTCTAATGACTCGAATTAACATAATCAAAACACTTGGAATACTTTTTAAGATTAACGCATATATGGGGGTAATAATTTGATGTTCTTCCCCATTACTCCATAACACTAGTACTTTACCCATGAGTCCCAATCATCCTAAAACAATATGTACAAGATATGACTCGACTTAGCAACCATGTAATCAATTAGATAATTAACTAAGGGTTTAAACAAATAACAATAATGCACTAAAGATGAGTGCATACACGGAAGGCTAAGGTGATTTGGTTGCACATTTGGGTGGGTTGTAACAAATTCTTCCTTTAAGTAAGATGCTTAAAGTTAGAAACGAAAAGATAGGTTCGGAGGGGTGTATTAGGGGTATCGTGTACTAAAAATGAGTACAAGTCAAAGGTGTGGGAAAATTAATTGACTTTACTATTCAAGTAATATGACTTAAATGGTCAAGTAATTATGATACGGGTTTAAACACAAGGGTGATCCTAATGCCTCTTATCATGTAGTAAATCCTACTACACGAATGTAATCTCACTAGCGGTCTCGGGATGCATCACTAACGCAAGTTCTAGAATCTAAATGCTACCAGTACACTCATAAGCACTAATAATGAATGCTTTTCCTATCAAATCTAAAGGCGAACCTCACATATTTGGGTGGAAATTTTTTTTAAGTGGTACGGTTTTGTGCTAGTCATACAACTCCTATCTATGAGACGCTTGTTAAGGCAAAAGTTTCACTCCTAAATGTTGTAAAAAAAAATTAATTTGGCGCTAAAATTACACTAACAAGTATTTCTCTTAGTTTTATTACACACCTACTATCGAACAAACAAACTCAAGTGCAATTGTATCCTATAAGGTTGTAACAAATCACAATTTCAGGTTAATTTCTATTTTCGGAAAATTTTACTATTCATGTTACTATTCATTTTTACTATTCATTTCTTTCTGAATTTTTCCCGAAAGTTGATTTTTATTTCATATTCTCGAGTGATAAATCATTTCCATGACAAATTAAATGTTTGACACTCGTCAGATCATTTTCGTGAAAGTTATTAAGGAATGACACGACATTACACGTTTTAGGGTAAAACGGCAATCAGAAATTCTACGCACAACGAAATTTGACCCCGTCAGGTGACCCCACATCAGAAAAATGTTTAACACACTTATGATTTATTTGAGAATAAATCATGACTGAGAAAAATCATGGCCCAAATAAACTTCAGCCGTGAAAAACTGGAATTTTCAGTTTTAAGCGTTTTTACTCAGCCGTAACCCTAGCCTTTACCTGCACCGCATTTCTAAGGTGATTTGAGCTTTCAACTTATTTAAATAAGTCAACATATTTTTCCCTCCTCCATTGACTAAAAATCATTCTTTGATTTTATAAGTCATTTCGTGATTTTTAGGCTTCCGGTTTGATGTTTAAAAGACATTTAAGACCAACCGACACCAGACTGAGCCCAGTCTAGACATTATAAATCATTTTAAATCATTTTTAGCATATTAGAAAAGTAACATTTTACTTTTCTCAGTTTTACGCAATATTCGTACATTTTACGTATTACGCGTTTTAGACCCGTGTTTCCAGCTTTTAGCAGGTTTTACCACCCAAATGGAACTTATCACCCATTTTATATTTTATTATGGGACATATGGACATTTCTAACAATACTTTAAAGTTTCATAATTTTACGACACCCGGTTTTACGTTTTAAGGCCTAATCATTTACGGTTGGCATTTCCCGGAGTCAAGTTTCATCTAATATCTAGATATTTTCCCAAGCCAAGCCAACTCACCCCCCTTATCCCATTTGAACCGACAAAGGGGGGGGGGGGAGTCATGCCCTTGTGTGGCTTGATCTTGAGTCTTGTTGGCCTAGGATGGTTACATGTGTATAAGCTTGTCATGTAAGCTTTGACTAGTCTCATTTTGTAACCTCCTCAAGGCACTATAAAAGCCCTCTCCCTCCCTTCCTTGGCCGGCCATCACAACCCACCAACACCTCTCACACTTAGTTTTATTTCCTCTAAATTGTTGCAAGGTTCAAGTGATTATTCAAGTAGAAACCCTAGCTTGATTATAAGTTACCAAAAATCTTCCAAACCCTAACATACTTGGTGTTTTCTCTTGAGTTTAAATCCACTCAATACACCTCAACTTTCATTACATATCTTTCAAGAATACCAAGGGTAGAAAGGTTGCTTGAAGTGAAAAAGGGTTGAAGAAGTCTATCAAAGTCCATTTCCTTACTTGTTACTCCTTTCTTTAGTTAGAAAGCCAAAAGTTGTAAGCCTAAACCTAACATGTTTCTTGTTAAATTTTCATGTTCATATCATTTACATGTTATCTTTGCTATATTATGTGTTGTAATTATGTCCATGATGTATCATGATGAGTAAAAGATGTTGTTGTAATGAATTATTGAAACAAGTTACTAAAACAAGCAAACTAGTGAATATCTTGGTATAACCTGATCAAAATGGTAAAAATTTTATATTGGATTATTACATATTACAGTAGAGGACTTAAAAAGCAAACCATAGCAATTTGAACCACCTAAAAAGAGTAAACGAGTCAAAAGTTATGGCGATTTGAAGTTACCAAAGATTTCCGGCAAAACTGCCTAAAAGTTTCTGTGACAGAACCTAAAACACGCAAAAAGAGGCCTTTCTGGTCCGATTCATGAAAAAGTTAAAACACGAAAGTTGTCCGGAATCACGTTTTCATTCAGGTACAAAGAGGCTCAAGCCTTGAAAACGCCTTCTGAGTGAGATATTTCTCGGTTTCTTAACAGCTACTTACATATTTTAAGTCACTAAGTTATTGTCATACTTTCAAAGGAATAAAAGGTATTATGACCTATAACCAAGACCCCCACCATGGCTAGAGCTAAGGTTGTGTAACATGACCTTGGAACAAGGACCAAAGGTCATGGCTAGGCCATGACGAAATGACCAAACCAACTTACAAAGGCGTAAACATGAAACAATGAAATTGGCGATAACATGAACAAGCAATTTGTATCTACTTCACCTAAAAGGAAACCATGAGATTTTACCAAGACAAATGATCACACAAGACTTATAAAACTACCCCTAATAACAACCTTCATGTACTATAAACTTTCCTAAGTTTATACAAATATCGGACATGTAACTTTTTCGGATCAAAACTTATATCTATATACTTTATCAACTACTACAATAGTAGGGAGCTTCATGTGAGGAGTTCATTACGTAAGCCGTCGAGATGAGTTGTGGATTTACGAGTTAAAGTGTCCTGGCTCCTCGAACGCTTACTAACATGACTTCTGAAATATGTTAGCCCGAACGGTAGTAAACGATATACAAAACATACATGTTCATAAATCTTTCTTTCAAAGACTTACAAATATACATCATACCACATCATGGACTATAAATGAAAGATATATATATAGGCACTCCGTTATATTCTTTACATAAATCCTAAGTCGCAACATTCTATTATAGGTTGCTCGTAGAAACCTACACGATCCAACCATCACCTTCGTTACTTGCTATCTTGTTTAAGGTGAGTTCATAGCCCCACTTTACATTACTTCAATGTTTTATAAACCCTTGGGGGGAATACATGCTACTTTTAAACCGAACACAATGCTTTGAAACTGTATGCTGCCTGATTGTTTTATTATTACTAAGTACCTACCTTGCCAATCCTAGGCCCCATCATGAACCATTTAATCACTAGTATTAGTGAGCGCGAGTATTGTGAATAGGCCTATTGGGATTGACGAATCCCATTTGTTTGAGCAGATTAGTTCAACAAATGCACTATATTTGAACATTTAAGTATGACGGCAAAGTACTTACCGGGGCAACATAACCGCCGATTGATATTGGTACCCGTTAACGTCTTGGTTGCATGAGCTTAGTACATAATAATAACTGTTTTGTTTTCTAACATGAGTATGAGTCTAATTAACTCATTACTACCAACATATTGTGTTCAACCGTTAAACAAACTCTATGAATATCACTCAACCTTTGTGTTGACCTCTTAAGCATGTATTTCAGGTCCATGATAATCAAGAATGGAGCGGGAAGGGCACGTACCGAAGGAAGAAGGCTATAAACTATTATGTCATTCGATAAAAACATCATAGACTTTATATTGATGTGTTTTGAAACAATGGATCATTTTGGGACCTTACTATGTAAACTTTGATACATTTGAATAATATGAATGACAACTCTTTTTATTACGATTCGTTTAGAGATCGTTTTCTATTATTATGACTGTTGTGCCGTCGAGTAACACCCAAGTTGAATTCCGCTGCATCATGAATTGGGGGTGTTACAGATTGGTACCAGAGCCATGGTTATAGAGAAACGGGTCTAAGTGAGACCTAAACTATAACTACAATAACAAGCAAAAACATTTTTATAGCCTTCCGATCTTCGTGCCTTCCGTCCTCCAGAAGATTATGGACTTATTACACATGTTATCCTACATGAACATATTTGTATATTGTCATATGCACATTTCCTTAGTTTGAGCATTTTCCATAAACATTTGATTATTTTGACATCATAAATTGTAGACATCATGTCCGCACCTCCATCTCCTGATCATCTTCATGTTATGCCCGAGTATTTACCAATTCTTCCCGGACCCGATGATCCTTACTTTGAACAAATTGACTATGACGATGAGGAAATACCTTATGAGGATCTAGACAATGAAATAGATTCGGACGAAGATCCTGAAATGGATTTGGACATAAATATCGATGAGTACGAAGAGGATCCTGAAATGGATGTTGACATCGAAGGCATCGAGGAGGAAGCGGAGGAACTATTAGTGGTGCCACATTTATCACCATTGACATCTCCACCTCCGGTTTCACCAATTTCATCCGAATCTAACCGTACCACTCCAGCTCAAGTTCCGAATTCTACTCACCAAACCGGCGGTACATCTACATCTACACATATGTTCGCGAACTCAGCTCAATACGAAATCTACTCTTTGAAACAAGCTCTCAACCTAACCCAACTCAAAGTTAAATGTATGGCAAGTCAAATGCATGAATGTATGTCCAAGGTAAATTCTGCTAGAATGGATGCCATGAATGCTCGAGACGACCTATATTGGTTTAAGCTTGACATGAGCTACGTGAAGAGTGACTCGACTCATGTTGGGGAAGTAGTCTTAAATCCTTTGACGGGCTTGGATAATGTCAAGGATAGACTCACTTTGGTTGAGAGGGCCCAAGAACAAGATGCGGTTCAAATTCACAAACTACTTCACCGCCTAAATACCGCCGAAATCCGGTTAGATGTTGCAAACTTTGATAGGTATCAACTTAAGAATGATTTGTGTGGAATGCAAACTCAAATGAGTTCCATACAACAAAGGCTATACCGAAAGGATGTCAAAGAATACCGTCCGAACGAAAGTGTAGATGTGTTAGCAACACGCGGAAATAATAATCCGACCGGACCAC
Source organism: Artemisia argyi (assembly GCA_030686995.1). Lineage (NCBI taxonomy): Eukaryota > Viridiplantae > Streptophyta > Magnoliopsida > Asterales > Asteraceae > Artemisia > Artemisia argyi. Next base: position 128,832,403 of record CM060691.1, read on the forward strand.
AACAACCGCCCAACCGACGTTAGACTAGTTTTATAGTACTAGTTATCTTTAGTACAACGTTGTAATTACTAACTGAAAGTATCAGTTAGTAAGTTTTGAATGAACTTGTAATAAGTTCGATTTTGTAATCAACGTTATATTAATAAAACTCTTGTTTTATATACTATCATGTGTTATGCTTTTAAGTTTCAAACATTATCATCCTATCATTCTTATCAAACATTGTGCTCATCTCACAACTCTCTAATTACAATGTATCTTTTGAACAATAGAATCATGGCGCCAAAGAAAAAGACCCCACCAACGATGACACAAGCCGCCATCCGCAAACTGGTGAAGGATAGTGTCAATGCAGCACTTATCACGGAACGAGCAGCCGTAGCTGCAGCAGCTGCAGCAGCTGCCGATGCCACCACAGCTGCTGGTGCTGCTGATGCTGCAGCAGCTGCTGATGCTGCAGCCGCTGCTGATGCTGCAGCAGCCGCAGAAGCCGCCACTGCTGCGGAAGCTGCAATAGCTGCGGAGGCTGCAAGAATTGCCAGTCTTAACCTTGGAGGACCTACCCCTCCGGTGACCAATGTTACTACAGTACCAAAGGGTTGCTCGTTCATTTCCTACCTGAAATGTGAACCCCTCAAATTCAAGGGTACTGAAGGGGCTGTAGGCTTGACCCGTTGGTTCGAAAAGGCGGAGTCGGTGTTTATTGTTAGTAAATGTATCGAGGGGGATAAAGTTCAGTATGCCACAAGTACTCTGTTGAATGAGGCCTTGTCCTGGTGGAACTCAATTGCTCAACCCATGGGCATTGAGAATGCCTACAAAATTACTTGGGCTAATTTGAAACAAATGATGATTAAGGAATACTGTCCACGCAGTGAGATACAAAAGTTGGAAGTTGAGTTCTGGGATCATACGGTTAAGGGAAATGATATCATGACCTACAATCGTAGATTCCAGGAACTGAGGATACTTTGTCCATCAATGGTTTCCCCAAAGGAAAAGATGTTGGAAAGGTATATTTGGGGACTTCCCTCAAGCATACAGGGGAATGTGACTTCGGCAAATCCCAAAGAACTTGATGAGGCTATGAGAATGTCCCGTAGTCTCATGGATCAAGTGGTACGTATGTCGGAAACCCGCAAGCAAAACAACCTCAACACCAACAACAACACCAACAACTCCAACAACAGCAATGCCAACAATCCCAACAATTCCAACTACCGTAACAACAACAACAACAACAAAAACAACAACAACAAACGACCATATGATGGTAACCGTGGGAATAACAACAACAACAATAATCAAACCCGAAACAACAACCACCACAATCAACAGAACAAGAGACAGGAAGCCGCGACGGCTTATGTTGCTGCACCAGCTGGTGGTAGGTACGTGGGTAATCAACCACAATGTACCAAGTGCAATTACCATCACGAAGGTCCTTGCCCGGCCAAATGCCACAAGTGCCAAAAGCCCGGACATCTTGCCAAGGATTGTAGGGGCAAGGGTATAGCTACTGGGGCTAACACACAGCCCATAGTCACATGTTTCGGGTGTGGTGAAAGGGGACACTACAAAAACAACTGTCCTCAAAACCAAGGACCCCAAGGCGGAGGTGCTCGTGCTAGAGCCTATGTCATAGGAAAGGAAGAACCACACCAGGACCCGAACGTGGTTACCGGTACGTTCTTACTCAATAATATTCCTGTTAAAGTATTATTCGATTCTGGTGCTGATATGAGCTTTATATCTACTAGAATTGCGCCTTTACTTGATATTCCATCAATTACTTTAACCACTAGTTATAATGTTGAGCTAGCTACCGGTGACTTAGTAAATACCAATACCGTAATCCCAAACTGTACCCTTAATCTCTTAGACCACCCCTTTAACATCAATCTTATGCCAATCGAACTCAGAAGTTTCGATGTTGTTATTGGCATGGATTGGTTGTCTAAACATCAAGCTAACATTATTTGTGGTGAAAGAGTTGTGCACATTCCATGTGACAATGAAACTTTGATCATTCGTGGTGATCAAAGTGGAACCCGAATAAACATCATCTCATGTATCAAAACCATGAAGTACATTGAGAAAGGATGTTATGCTTTCTTAGCCCACGTAACAGAAAAGAAAACCGATGAAAAACGTCTCGAAGATGTTCCTATTGCCCGTGAGTTTCCTGAAGTCTTTCCAGAAGACTTACCCGGACTACCACCAAATCGTCAAATAGAGTTCAGAATTGATTTAATACCAGGAGCGGCGCCAGTTGCCCGCGCACCATACCGGCTAGCACCTTCAGAGATGCAAGAGCTATCAAATCAATTACAAGAACTTGCGGACAAGGGATTTATTCGACCCAGTTCCTCACCTTGGGGAGCTCCAGTTTTATTCGTGAAGAAGAAAGATGGGTCATTACGAATGTGTATTGACTATCGTGAGCTAAACAAACTAACCATAAAGAACCGTTACCCATTACCAAGAATTGATGACTTATTTGATCAATTACAAGGTTCAACCTATTACTCAAAAATTGACCTACGTTCAGGTTACCACCAAGTTAGAGTTCGTGATGAAGACATTCCAAAAACAGCCTTTAGGACACGATATGGTCACCATGAATTCCAAGTGATGCCCTTTGGGTTAACTAATGCACCGGCAGTATTCATGGATCTCATGAATCGTGTGTGTAAGCCATATTTGGACAAGTTCGTGATCGTATTCATAGACGACATTCTCATATATTCCAAAAACGAAGAAGAACACAAAGAACACCTGAGAACAATTTTAGGACTACTCAAGGAAGAGAAATTGTATGCAAAGTTTTCCAAATGCGAATTTTGGATTCAATCCGTACAATTCCTTGGGCATGTGATTGACAAAACCGGTTTACATGTCGATCCCGCTAAAATTGAGGCAATCAAAAACTGGCCAACACCTACCACACCTACAGAAATTCGTCAATTTCTGGGTTTAGCCGGGTATTACCGAAGGTTTATTGAAGGATTTTCTTCAATAGCAAAATCTTTGACCAAGCTAACTCAGAAAAACAAGAAATACGTGTGGGATGAAGACGAAGAAAATGCTTTCCAAACCCTTAAACAAAAACTTTGTAGTGCTCCTATCCTAGCATTGCCAGGTGGGATCGAAGATTTTGTAGTCTATTGTGATGCATCGTACCAAGGTTTAGGTGCCGTGTTAATGCAACGTGATAAGGTCATGGCTTATGCTTCGCGACAACTCAAGGTTCATGAAGAAAATTACACCACTCATGACTTAGAGTTAGGAGCTGTGGTCTTTGCACTAAAAATCTGGAGGCACTATCTATACGGTACTAGATGTACTGTGTACACCGATCATAAAAGCCTACAACACATTTTGAACCAAAAAAGAACTAAACATGCGACAACGTCGTTGGTTGGAATTACTAAGTGATTATGACTGCGACATTCGTTATCACCCAGGAAAGGCAAACGTAGTAGCTGATGCCCTGAGCCGAAAGGAACGGGTTAAACCACTACGAGTCCGAGCCTTAGTTTTAACCATAAATTCCAACTTTCCTACTCAAATCCTTCACGCTCAAGCTGAGGCGGTGAAACAAGAAGATATCCAAAAGGAAAAGTTGGATGGCATGATACAAAAGAAATTCGAAACCCGTTCAGATGGAACTCTATGCTTCCAAGGTCGAAGTTGGTTACCACTTTATGGTGGCCTACGAGACTTGATCATGCATGAATCACACAAGTCTAAATACTCCATACATCCAGGATCTGATAAAATGTATCATGATCTTAAGTTACTATATTGGTGGCCGAACATGAAAGCCGACATTGCAACATATGTTAGCAAGTGTCTTACCTACTCCAAAGTAAAAGCCGAACACCAAAAACCATCCGGTCCATTGCAACAACCAGAAATTCCTACCTGGAAGTGGGAAAGAATTACTATGGACTTCATTACCAAACTCCCAAGGACATCAAGCGGTTATGACTCCATCTGGGTCATAGTTGATCGTCTCACAAAATCCGCACATTTTATACCAATCAAAGAGACTTACAAAATGGAACAACTAACCCGACTGTACGTCAAAGAAATAGTCTCAAGACATGGTGCACCGATATCCATCATATCCGACAGAGATGGTAGATTTACTTCCAATTTCTGGCAGTCACTCCAAGACGCCTTTGGAACAAATCTAGACATGAGTACGGCCTATCACCCTCAGACCGATTGTCAGAGTGAACGAACCATCCAAACACTTGAAGACATGGTTCGAGCATGTATAATAGATTTTGGAAAAGGATGGGATACTCATTTACCATTAGTCGAATTTTCCTACAACAACAGCTATCATACAAGTATTAAAGCAGCTCCATTTGAAGCACTTTACGGTCGAAAGTGTCGTTCGCCTGCTTGTTGGGCTGAAGTGGGAGAAGTTCAACTCACTGGACCAGAACTTATCCGTGAAACAACGGATAAGATTGTACAAATCAGAAGTCGATTACAAGCCGCAAGAGATCGACAGAAAAGTTATGCCGACACACGACGCAGACCCCTAGAATTCCAAGTCGGAGATAGGGTTATGCTAAAGGTATCGCCTTGGAAGGGCTTGATACGATTCGGTAAACGAGGAAAACTAAACCCAAGATACATCGGACCATTCAAAATCTTAGCCAGGGTTGGCCCTGTGGCGTACAGACTTGAGCTTCCATCAGAACTCAGTAGTGTACACCCCACTTTCCATGTATCTAACCTAAAGAAATGCTTATCGGATGAATCACTTGTGATTCCACTCGATGAAATTCAACTCAATGACGATCTTCAATTTGTTGAGGAACCCGTAGAAATCATGGACCGAGAGGTCAAACAACTCAAACAAAGCCGTATACCAATTGTTAAGGTTCGTTGGAACTCACGACGTGGTCCTGAATACACATGGGAACGAGAGGACCAGATACGTAAGAAATACCCACATCTTTTTACCAACGAAGCTTCTACCTCCAACGAAAATTGATCTCCGGGACGGAGCTCTCGTATGGGGTGGAGACTGTAACAAATCACAATTTCAGGTTAATTTCTATTTTCGGGAAATTTTACTATTCATGTTACTATTCATTTTTACTATTCATTTCTTTCTGAATTTTTCCCGAAAGTTGATTTTTATTTCATATTCTCGAGTGATAAATCATTTCCATGACAAATTAAATGTTTGACACTCGTCAGATCATTTTCGTGAAAGTTATTAAGGAATGACACGACATTACACGTTTTAGGGTAAAACGGCAATCAGAAATTCTACGCACAACGAAATTTGACCCCGTCAGGTGACCCCACATCAGAAAAATGTTTAACACACTTATGATTTATTTGAGAATAAATCATGACTGAGAAAAATCATGGCCCAAATAAACTTCAGCCGTGAAAAACTGGAATTTTCAGTTTTAAGCGTTTTTACTCAGCCGTAACCCTAGCCTTTACCTGCACCGCATTTCTAAGGTGATTTGAGCTTTCAACTTATTTAAATAAGTCAACATATTTTTCCCTCCTCCATTGACTAAAAATCATTCTTTGATTTTATAAGTCATTTCGTGATTTTTAGGCTTCCGGTTTGATGTTTAAAAGACATTTAAGACCAACCGACACCAGACTGAGCCCAGTCTAGACATTATAAATCATTTTAAATCATTTTTAGCATATTAGAAAAGTAACATTTTACTTTTCTCAGTTTTACGCAATATTCGTACATTTTACGTATTACGCGTTTTAGACCCGTGTTTCCAGCTTTTAGCAGGTTTTACCACCCAAATGGAACTTATCACCCATTTTATATTTTATTATGGGACATATGGACATTTCTAACAATACTTTAAAGTTTCATAATTTTACGACACCCGGTTTTACGTTTTAAGGCCTAATCATTTACGGTTGGCATTTCCCGGAGTCAAGTTTCATCTAATATCTAGATATTTTCCCAAGCCAAGCCAACTCACCCCCCTTATCCCATTTGAACCGCCAAAGGGGGGGGGGAGTCATGCCCTTGTGTGGCTTGATCTTGAGTCTTGTTGGCCTAGGATGGTTACATGTGTATAAGCTTGTCATGTAAGCTTTGACTAGTCTCATTTTGTAACCTCCTCAAGGCACTATAAAAGCCCTCTCCCTCCCTTCCTTGGCCGGCCATCACAACCCACCAACACCTCTCACACTTAGTTTTATTTCCTCTAAATTGTTGCAAGGTTCAAGTGATTATTCAAGTAGAAACCCTAGCTTGATTATAAGTTACCAAAAATCTTCCAAACCCTAACATACTTGGTGTTTTCTCTTGAGTTTAAATCCACTCAATACACCTCAACTTTCATTACATATCTTTCAAGAATACAAAGGGTAGAAAGGTTGCTTGAAGTGAAAAAGGGTTGAAGAAGTCTATCAAAGTCCATTTCCTTACTTGTTACTCCTTTCTTTAGTTAGAAAGCCAAAAGTTGTAAGCCTAAACCTAACATGTTTCTTGTTAAATTTTCATGTTCATATCATTTACATGTTATCTTTGCTATATTATGTGTTGTAATTATGTCCATGATGTATCATGATGAGTAAAAGATGTTGTTGTAATGAATTATTGAAACAAGTTACTAAAACAAGCAAACTAGTGAATATCTTGGTATAACCTGATCAAAATGGTAAAAATTTTATATTGGATTATTACATATTACAGTAGAGGACTTAAAAAGCAAACCATAGCAATTTGAACCACCTAAAAAGAGTAAACGAGTCAAAAGTTATGGCGATTTGAAGTTACCAAAGATTTCCGGCAAAACTGCCTAAAAGTTTCTGTGACAGAACCTAAAACACGCAAAAAGAGGCCTTTCTGGTCCGATTCATGAAAAAGTTAAAACACGAAAGTTGTCCGGAATCACGTTTTCATTCAGGTACAAAGAGGCTCAAGCCTTGAAAACGCCTTCTGAGTGAGATATTTCTCAGTTTCTTAACAGCTACTTACATATTTTAAGTCACTAAGTTATTGTCATACTTTCAAAGGAATAAAAGGTATTATGACCTATAACCAAGACCCCCACCATGGCTAGAGCCAAGGTTGTGTAACATGACCTTGGAACAAGGACCAAAGGTCATGGCTAGGCCATGACGAAATGACCAAACCAACTTACAAAGGCGTAAACATGAAACAATGAAATTGGCGATAACATGAACAAGCAATTTGTATCTACTTCACCTAAAAGGAAACCATGAGATTTTACCAAGACAAATGGTCACACAAGACTTATAAAACTACCCCTAATAACAACCTTCATGTACTATAAACTTTCCTAAGTTTATACAAATATCGGACATGTAACTTTTTCGGATCAAAACTTATATCTATATACTTTATCAACTACTACAATAGTAGGGAGCTTCATGTGAGGAGTTCATTACGTAAGCCGTCGAGATGAGTTGTGGATTTACGAGTTAAAGTGTCCTGGCTCCTCGAACGCTTACTAACATGACTTCTGAAATATGTTAGCCCGAACGGTAGTAAACGATATACAAAACATACATGTTCATAAATCTTTCTTTCAAAGACTTACAAATATACATCATACCACATCATGGACTATAAATGCAAGATATATATATAGGCACTCCGTTATATTCTTTACACAAATCCTAAGTCGCAACATTCTATTATAGGTTGCTCGTAGAAACCTACACGATCCAACCATCACCTTCGTTACTTGCTATCTTGTTTAAGGTGAGTTCATAGCCCCACTTTACATTACTTCAATGTTTTATAAACCCTTGGGGGGAATACATGCTACTTTTAAACCGAACACAATGCTTTGAAACTGTATGCTGCCTGATTGTTTTATTATTACTAAGTACCTACCTTGCCAATCCTAGGCCCCATCATGAACCATTTAATCACTAGTATTAGTGAGCGCGAGTATTGTGAATAGGCCTATTGGGATTGACGAATCCCATTTGTTTGAGCAGATTAGTTCAACAAATGCACTATATTTGAACATTTAAGTATGACGGCAAAGTACTTACCGGGGCAACATAACCGCCGATTGATATTGGTACCCGTTAACGTCTTGGTTGCATGAGCTTAGTACATAATAATAACTGTTTTGTTTTCTAACATGAGTATGAGTCTAATTAACTCATTACTACCAACATATTGTGTTCAACCGTTAAACAAACTCTATGAATATCACTCAACCTTTGTGTTGACCTCTTAAGCATGTATTTCAGGTCCATGATAATCAAGAATGGAGCGGGAAGGGCACGTACCGAAGGAAGAAGGCTATAAACTATTATGTCATTCGATAAAAACATCATAGACTTTATATTGATGTGTTTTGAAACAATGGATCATTTTGGGACCTTACTATGTAAACTTTGATACATTTGAATAATATGAATGACAACTCTTTTTATTACGATTCGTTTAGAGATCGTTTTCTATTATTATGACTGTTGTGCCGTCGAGTAACACCCAAGTTGAATTCCGCTGCATCATGAATTGGGGGAGTTACAAAGGTATCATCATTTACCCTCCCCTTACACTTAGGATGAACATTGTCCCTAATTTTCAATTAAAGAATGTAAAAGTAAAGCATGTAAATGAATGAAAACAAATACTCCACTGATTCGTTCGATGTGGATAGTGTGTCAACAAGGTTAGATCTTCCTCCAAGAAAATGAACTTTCAAAGCTTCCCTCCAGAAATAAAATCATCTTCTTGTCATATATAACCTGTTAAACCTGAGAAAACAATCAAGGCAAACCTCGCGTAAAATCGGCGGCAATCTATATATACTAACAAATCCTAGAAAAAATAGCATATATATCTTAATGTTGCTTTCTAGGATTTAAAGGGATATAATGCTTGTGGAATGAATGTTTGCAGATTTCCTGGAATTTATAAAACTAACGAATCAACAAAAACTTTAAGACTCTGGTTTAAACAAAACCGCAAAAAAATTTAGAATTTTGGTACCTGACGCCGTCAGGTTGTAACTCCTAACGCCGTCAGAATGTTCCTGGAAAAATATTATGTTAAGTTTCCAGAAAATTTTTGGAAAAACTTATGCCTTATTTCCTGTAAAATCCTGCAAAACATCATTATGACTCGATACAAGCATTTGACTCTAACAATTACTAATATACATGCTTATTTAATATTGTGGCGAATCATGATCATTTTCATTCTTATAAACAAATTTGGATCTCCCTTACACTTAGCTTTTGCAAAATACCTTTACATGTAATTAAGACGAAGTTAAAAACAAAATAAAGCATTTTCACAATTTAGTTTGAAACATGATTTACCAACAATAAAAATAAAACATGCATACGGAAACAAATAAAATCAAACAAATAAAAATCAAACAAATTAAAAACACACAAAACATAGGTTGCCTCCCAAGAAGCGCTTTTCTTTATTAACGAGTCTTGTTGCTAGACTTAAGGTCATGGGCTATTACGTGACCTCGTCATTGGTCTCATTCTCTAGGTCATCTTAAGTATTAGTTTTGTATTCTGGACCTGGTTGCAAACATTCCTTGTAGAAACCTAATATTCTACTCATGACATAATCTACCCCTCTACGTCTATCCTCATCATTCCTATAGTAGACCGCTTGCTTGTGTTCCTTTTCAAGGTTTGATAGAAGACGGAATTGTTAAATCTTATAGGGCATTTGGTAAGCAATTTCATCGTTCTCATCCTTGAATCTAACTATCCCTAGGGACGGGTCATAACTCATCCTAGAGGCTTCAACAAACAGCTTTCCGAACACTACTTGACTTAGGCAACCATCTATTACCGGACGAATATCCTCTACAATCACAAAGTCGGTAACATAAGTGAAGTTTCCTACAAAGACATGTAGTCCTTTCACTCTTCCTACAAAGTTGCTCATCCAATTCGTGTTGGGCATCATCCTATATTCAAGTTGCTTCTTTATTACCCAATTATAATAGGTCCTAGTCATAATGTTTATAGGAGACCTAAGATCGATGTAAGCTTTCCGCACATGCATATGCCCAATGTTGTATGGTATGTTGATGTTAGATGGATCACCCGCTTTGATAAGTGGTGAACCAAGGACGTATGGTGTTTCGGGGTCATCGAATATATCCTTATGACATTCCCGCTCTTCCTTGGTGGGTAACTTATCAAAGTATTCCTCTACATTTTCTACTGCCTATAACTTTTCTTCCTTAATATCCTCAACTTCCTTAGTCTTATCCTTAGGTTCAGTTTCTATTCCAACTTCATCCTTGTAACTTTCTTCTATATTCTTATCTATTGGCTTAATGGTGACAACATTGACAAAGTGGACGTGTTTAGATGATGAGGGGTCCTTAATTTGGATTCCGCTACTAGTGTCCCTAGTGTCCTTCCTAGGTGTAGTTAGCACTTGGTTGTTGAGGGCTTTCAATAAGTTGCCAATTTTATTGGTCATCTCCGTTTGTTGTTGATTGAAATCGGCTTCGAACTTAGCTATGCGAGCTTCTTGAGATGCTATAAACTTGGACATCAATCCTTCAAGATTATTGGTACTACCATAGTTATGGGAAGGATTGTTGTTGAAAGTACGGTTAGAGGGTGGACCGTTTGGTTGGTAACGATTAGGTGGATTGGAAGAATTGTTTTGGGGCGTGTTTTGGTTTTGTTTCCACCTAAGGTTCGGGTGATTTTTCCAAGAAGGATTGTAGGAATCACCGTAAGGGTTTGGCTCGGGTTTGAAAGTGTACCACTTGTCTCCCGCTTCGTCAGTACGCGGGGATGCATAATCCACAAAAGCTTGTCCGGGGAGTTCCACGCAATCACGAGTGTCATGGGGACCACTACATAATTCGAATGAAGAAGTGATTTTGTTCACTTGGCTTAAAGGCTTAGGAGCTTCGTAGGATTTCATGAGAAACTTGACTTGGTCCTCAAGTTCCATGATCCTACAGTCAGGAGTGCTAGAATTGTTCGAAGGCAAAGATATTGCCTTGACCGTTTTGTTCAAATCACGAGGATCATTTCAACTTTCGTTGTCATAGAGAGCAAGATCTTCTATGAGTTCCCATGATTCTTACGCACTTAGATCACGTAGCTTGCCACCGGCCGATTGGTCAATGGTTCGCCTTGTGGAGAGATCGATATGGTCATAGAAGATTTGGACTTGGAGCCAAAGATCTATGCCATGATGAGGGACTTTTTGGAGTAAGTCCTTGAAACAAATCCATGCTTCATATAGAGTTTCACCTTGACGTTGTTGGAACATCAAGATATCATTTCTAAGCTTGGTAGTTCTCCCCGGTGGGAAAAATTGAGCAAGGAAATGAGAAGTAAGATCATCCCAAGAGGTGATGGATCCCGCGGGTAAACGTTCAAGCCATTGACTAGCTTGGTCACGTAGAGAGAATTGGAATAAACGTAATCGGGTTGTCTCTCTAGTTGCAACATCAAGGTCTATGGAATCTACGATTTTTAGGAAATCCTTGAGATGTTTATTAGGATCTTCGGAACGAAGTCCATGGAATGCACATCCGCTTTGCACCAACCGGATGGTGTCGGATCGCAAGGGGGACACATTGGCTCCTTGAGTGAGCTCAATGGTGTTTCGATAGCCTTGGTGGCTAGGACGGGAATACTCTCCTAAAGTTCGGGGTCTAGGAGGTTGGTTTGCTAGTGGTGGGTTTTGTGGGTGGTTTTTTTGTGGTGGGTTGATGGGTTCAAGGATATTACCATCTTCCATGATGTCGGATGGTAATGGTTACGAACAAAGAAACGAAGAAATGAGATAGACAAAAGAAAACCTAAAAATGAAAATAAAAACCTTACTAGAAAGGAATCTAGCAAGTAGACCTAATAAAAAGAAATTCTAACCTAGACAATAACTATTTCCCCGGGCTGCGGCGCCAAAAACTAGATACGGGGGATTGCGCCCTCGCAACAGGTTTTACCTCTCAAGGGATCTTAAGAAGCTTGCAACCCCCACCAGGCAGTATACCTGATCGTTGTAGTATAGTATAGTGACAAGTACCGGGGGATTGATCGTTCAACTCAGGAATAGTGTCGCTAGGATAAGAAAGCCTACTAAACTAGGTCTAGAGGTGAGGGATGATTCTTTTTGTATTTTTTATATTTTATGAAAGCAAGTAAAATCTCGGGTTTTGAAGGAGTGGGCGGAATTAGTTGCTAGCCAACTAACCCATTTATCTAAAGATGCAATCAAAATAAAAATAACAGAAATGTAAATTAAACTAATATACTAATGTAGTGGAAACAATAATGAGAAAAGTTGTGTTTACTTAGATTTCATTACTCCCTAGATATCTTTTACCGGTTGATTAGCTTGTTAAAATTGCATGGATGACGGGTTATATTCCTTAATACTAGTCGTAGGGCCGTGTACAATATTCCCTAACTCTATAAGATCCTACTTCACTCCTATGTCGAGCCGACTAAAAGCTCCTAACATGAGATCATTAGAATTCACTTATGCATTAAATACAACCAAACATCGTAGTACACCTCCGATCATGTTTCTTAAGACGTTCAAGCAAGTAAACAATGGAAGTCTGCCAGCTTTCTTAAGCCTAACATCGAATACAATCATCCGTAACAATTATAAACAAAGAATTAACCAATAATCAACATATAGGTTTCACTACATCTAAGCAAACACAATAAAAACCTAGCCTAACATGTTAAAAGAAAGATAAACATAAGATAGAATCAAACAATACATAGACATATTGAATGATTATTGAAGTACTTATCTTTATTCAAACATGGAAGAAATAAGGGTTTGAAACCCCTTCAATATGCAGGAAATTCGACCTAGGGTTTGTGTAAGTATTCCACAACTTGTTCCACAACTTTACAATGAAAAATTGGAAAAATATATATAGACTAAGCATCCTGACGGCGTCATGTATTATCCTCTGACGCCGTCAACTCTCCGCCAAGATGAAATTCGTATTGCCTAGATCCATTTCTGACGTCGTCATGTAGAAATAAGCTTTGGCCCGTCACTAGTATTTGGACCCTGACGGCCTTGGTGACGCCGTCAGGCCAATAACATTGGAAACACTCTGGGCCGTCACGTTATAATTTCCACATCCACCTCTTTTGCTACTCTTGACGCCGTCATGTGTTGTAGCTTGACGTCGTCAGGTACTGTTCCCAGCAAGGAATTTGATACTTTGCCGTTTTCTTCACTTTTATGCTCCAAAACATCCAAAATGCTTCCTTTTCCAGATTTCTCCTCAAAAGTACCTAAAATGACAAAAGGAACGATTTAGGGCAATATTTGATCAAATAATCACGAATTCGGGCTTAAATGACCCCTAAAAGCGATACACTTTTCGCCTCATCATGCTGAATATGATCAATTCATGGCTATGACCCTCGAAGATAGAAATGAAAGTTCCAATGACGAGGAAGATAATAAAGAAGAATTATCATTTGAGAAAATAAACCCTGACAATGAACTTAGAATTAAAAACTCTATCGAAGAACCACCTATGGATCTCATTCTCTAACCATTACCAGACCATCTGGAATATGCTTTCTTGGAAGGAGAATCGTTACTTCCTGTCATAATTTCATCTAAACTCTCTGAAAGAAAAAAAGGAAAATTAATTTCAGTTATAAAAAACCACAAAAGAGCCTTTGCTTGGAAAACTAGTGACATGCCTGGGATTTGTTCATCCTTCTGTAAACACAAAATTTAGTTAATGGATGATAAGAAACCAGTGGTTCAAAAGCAAAGAAGACTCAATCCGAGTATGAAAGAAGTTGTCAAGAAGGAAGTTGTCAAACTCCTTGACTCAGGAATCATCTACCCTATAGCAGATAGCCCATGGGTAAGTCCTATTCATTGTTTACCCAAGTGTAACAACCGTGGTTTTAGCAGGTCAGTTTGATTGATAGTCTTGACTCGGTTGACGTTTGTTTGGTGTGTCTTAGGTGATTGCAGTAATATAGGTGAGTTTTAACACTAAATCCTTTGCGTAAGTGGTTTTATTGTGATTTGGAAAGTTTGGAATTTGGGAAAGTTCATTTTGATCACCTTTGTGGAGTAGAAATGACTTGTGTAGTTTTGGTGTTTTTGTGTTTTTGTGTAACGAGTCTTCGTTCAAGTGTTTGAGCGTTAGCGGGTTACGAGGAGTTTGTTATTATGAGTTATGTTTCAAAAGAGTGTGGAATTCTATTTTTGGAAACTTTGTTTTGAAAATGATAATTTTCTGGTTTGTCGTAAAAACTGAGGTTTATCGCGTAAGACGCTAGGATTAGCTACGGGTATTTATAAAATATCAAAAGTATGAGGTTTTAAGTGTAATAAATAAATTAAATAAATAAAATATAAAATATATATGTATATGAATAAAAAAGTGGCTAGAAGGGATAAGGGGAAAAAGGAAACCCAATTTGAGTCCAAATATAACTCTTAGGCCCAAGGATTATCCATAATTAATATATATATCAACCCAAACACCACTTGAACCTTTTTTTTAGATTCAGTTCGATCCAAGAGAGAAAAATAGAAGAAAAATTAGGGTTTGTAATTTGGAAGCAATAATCAAGAATCAAGGTAAAATTCTTAAAACCTATGTTCAATTAATTGATTAATTATCGGAATTCGTGTTATTAAGTATGATTGATCTAGGGTTTGTAAGTTTCTGTAAATTAATTAATTAAAACATGTTGGGATAAATTAATGATTGTATTATGAGGATTGGTGAAGAGAATTGAGAGTAAAACATGGTAGTTATTGAGTTAGGGTTTGCACAGAAAACTATGGTTGTAAAGATGTGAGTGTAAATAACAGATGGTGAGGAGTTACGTCACGAATTTTTGGTCTAAATTGAATTTTAATGAAAGAGCTTTCCAAAAAGTCCGGCCACGATTGATTTCAAGGTCGGGAAGTTAGTCTTTTGATTTTTCTTTGATAAGGTGTCAAAGCTACTAAACCGGGACAGAATTTGGGTAAAAGTTTGACAGTGAATTGTGGGTGAAAAAGGTGTATTTAGGTTAGCCCTTCTGGATTAGTTAAGTTTTAGGTTAACTTAGACTACCACGAAAAGGATTTTCGATAAAAAGTTGTAGAAGTATTTTATTCTAATTAAAACTTTTTGGTGTGCGTTCAGATCCGAATTTGGATAGTTGACAAGTTTGATTTTCTTTTGAGTACTTGTGTGTGTTATTGATCCATGGCCTTCTGGGATTAGCTTGTATGCTTATGAGAGACCATGGTAAATTTTTGGTGTGAGTTGTTGAGCTTAATTTGTTATGATTTCATGTGGGCGAATGTACCCTAAAATTATGTGTTTTCTGATTTTTAAAAGTGCAAGGGATTGAGTGAGTTTTAGGTTATGGTAATGGTTAGTATGGTGTCTAGGAGATCCATGGTGGGTCATATGAGTCTTAGACATCCATCATATGAGTATTACATGGGTTGTAGCTTTTAGCTTGGCCTTGTGTAACGTGAACTTATTTGTGTTGTTTAGATTTGTGATTT
Source organism: Artemisia argyi (assembly GCA_030686995.1). NCBI lineage: Eukaryota > Viridiplantae > Streptophyta > Magnoliopsida > Asterales > Asteraceae > Artemisia > Artemisia argyi. Next base: position 128,847,926 of record CM060691.1, read on the forward strand.
GTGTTGTGGAAGCTGCAAAGTTTGAGGTGAGTTCATAGTCCCATATTTTTACCTTGTTTTAAACTTGGGATGGGAATGATGCTTGTCTTAAATGTTTAAGTTACTGTGATTATGTGTGTGTCAAAAGAGCTTGGACTTATAATATCATCGTATGTATGCTATGTGTGATTATTTGCTTGTGTTGATATATATATGTGATTCGATTATGAGGATGCTTATCCTGTTGCTCGCGCATGCGACCTAATTGATGTCTATTTGACACGAGCTGTCCTGATGTTGTCGTTGTTGGGATCGGAGGACACGAGCCGTCCTGATGTTGTCATTGTTGGGATCGGAGGACACGAGCCGTCCAGTTGTTATCATTGTGTGTGATTATTGGGATCGGAGGACACGAGCCGTCCAGATGTTGCCTTTGTGTGTGATTATTGACTTGCAAATACATGTAGCTTATATGATAACTATAATTTATTTGTCCAGCTATGTTTTTTTAATCATAGTGAACTGGTTGTCTTGTGAGTGTATGTGTGTCTAAACCTATGAATCTCACCAACATTATGTTGACATTTTAAGCATCATTTTCAGGTGAGCATTCTAAGGCTATGATAGAAGGAAGTGATTAGACAAGACCTTAGTTGCACTGGAAGTGGTTTATCTGTGCGTTTGGAGTTTATCATGTTGCTTCCTTTTGGGTATTGTTATGACACTTTGTGTCTATACTTTGCCATTTTATTGCATATAGTTATTCTCTATATAGACACCATGTGTTGTGATGATATCCATGAAGTTACACCCTCGCGTTTCCGCCTTGGCGAGGTGTGATAGATTGGTATCAGGGCCTTGGTTATAGAGAAGTAGGTGGTTGAACCTAGACTATAACCTAGGAGTCCTTCATATAGTTACATTTAGGATCTATGTGTAAGTATAGTATTTTATATGTCTATTTTCCTATATTTATGAGATATTTTATTGAGTTTCGGACGTCTCACTACAAGAAAAATGGGTATTTGTGAGGGTAGAAAACTGTGCCAAATACTCAATATGTCGTGCCAAATGCTATTTGGCACGGCTTTGGCACGGTTTTGGCTCCGTCAAATATGAGGGTGCCAAATACATTTGGGTCAAGTTGAAACCGTGCTAAATAGTATTCGGCACGGTCTATTGGACGGTTTAACTTTGGGGTGCCATGAGTGAGGTATTTGGCACGGCTGACAATCTTCCGTTCCAAAATGAGCATTTGTCACACTTTTATATCTCGTGCCAAATGTGTATTTAGTACCAATTCATCTCCCGTCCCAAATGTGTATTTGGTACAGTTTTTATTTACCATGCCAAAATTAACAAGGACGGTTTTCTCTACCGTGACAAATGTATTTGGTAGGGTTTCCATTGTTTGTACCAAACGTATTTGGCAATTTTTTATCTCCTTTGCCAAAAAAACATTTGGCACACTTTTGCGTTTGTTATGAACATCATCTGGCATGGTTTGCGTTGTCATTGTTAACGTGTATTAGCACCATTTTCTGTTACAAATAGGTTTAGTACACCATCGTATCAAACAACCATCTCATATACTCACAAATTTAATTCACTCGAAGCCAAAAATAAATTGAATTCAATTTTTATTAATTATCCATAAAATCAAGTGAACATGGTCACTTGAATACCATAAAGTAAAAAACCAATACGTCCAACATCCTTGTAAACCATGGTCTTTAGAATAACAAAGTCATAACTAGAACTCAATATAAATTACTAAGACAATTTATTACTGACGAAAACAAATAAAGGTCATTGGATCAATTCTTCATCAGAAACCCTGCATAATATAATATTCTAACATTAGACTTATGTATGAAACAAGGAAGTTTGATATACAGAAGAGCAATAGAAAGGGTATACAATTATTAAAACGTGTCAAAGGTTTCAAACTCAAAATCAAGCTAGGTCAAATGGATTCAATATCATCCTAATGATTTCAAGCTCATTTGAAACAATTTAAATAATGGGTTAGAAACTTTCTGTTAGATAATCAGTCGTTACATAATAAAATAAAAACATACCCATGCTGTAATTAAATGTAAACAAGGTAGGCGGCGGTCCGCCGAGTTGTGGCGGAGAGTCAATAACTCACACTTTCCTTACTGAGTTCAAAACCGACCTTAATGATGTTGTTGTTTCGTAGCTGTAGATATATCATGTTATTTCAAACTACAACCTGCTGAGAACAACCCATAAAGAAATGTATACAGAAAGTGTAGTATATATGGAGCTGACTCACATTCAAATAAAGAGTTCACTCAAACGGTCATGAATCCTTTTTGCACACTCAAGCCAAACGGTTGTTGAGTTTCCATTGTCCACATGCTCTTAACTTTTTCATCAATTTTGTACCATCCACTACTTTCAAAGAAGACTTTTGAGTTAAAAATGAGATAGCACTTTTCACGTTAAAGATATTAACATTACATCTTAGAAATTGAAATACATTGCATTTAACAAAGTTGACTATATCTTGACAAAAAAAAATGGTCAAATACCCAAAGAAGTCTTGGTTGCTAGGTGGTGACAGACCATGGTAAACATGCAGCCTTTTGTGCTTCTGAACAAAAGCCGCAACATCAATCTCCCTTCCAAGTAGTTGTTCATGGAGCGCTTCAGATTCCTCATCTGTTTTATTCGTAAATTCAGTAACCAATAAACAAATCTTTAAGCATTTTATACACGAAGAAAATTATAGCAATAGAGACATAAAATACCCGTTAAAACCGAAACAAGTCACCCTTTGTTGCTGCTATTTGTCAACCGCCCCAACCCCCATTAAAAACACCCAAAGACCTCATACTCATTACACCAGAATATAAATTTTTTATTATAAAAAAGTAAGAACAAACCTATGTGTAATCTTCTTCTTTCAGTCTTAATCTTGTTGACGACTTGATAACAGAAAAATCAACAAACTACATACAAACACAAAAAAACCTTAAGATACATCAAGATCAATAAACTACTTTATCTTGTAATGGGTATAAAAACAACCCAAAAGAACATATAAACTTACAATCTTTAAATGTGTTACCTACTTTGAATTTTTTGATATTATGATTTACAAAGCAGTGGTTCCCAATGCTTCTGAACCTCTTCACAACGGTCTTCTGCCCAAAGTGTGGTCAAGTGTAAGAAAGAATTTCAAAAAGAAACTTAGTAATAAGGAAATTACAGTAAATAACAAAGAATCTCAAACTTGAGTTGTGACGCTGCTTGTGGCCCCATTATTGCCTATCACATCATGGGTTTAACATGACCAAGTGCTTTTGCATATCATCACACCTCTACTCCATCTGGTTTAACATGACCAAGTGCTTTTGCGACACCTAAAACTACTGTCGAGCCTGCCATATAAAATTTAATCAGCTCCATTGAACCAGGTACTATCTTAATGTCGTAGCCACCACTGCAAACAGATAAAATATAAGAAACCCACCAAGTGGTAATGTGCTAACCGGTCAAAAAGGGTCTGAGTTGAAATGAGGAATTATTAGTACGGTTTCGTTCAATCAGCATATTACGCCCCTAAAAATTTATTAGCAGATAGCATATTATCAAATCATCCCAAAGCCAAACTTAACTTCAACCCGTTCTGCTAATTAACTTGTAAAGGAATGTCATCAAGAGAGCTGAATAACTTTGCTACTTTACGACCCGTTTTGACTTTTAAACATTAGCTGACCTATAATGACTCGGACTCACTTTGATTCATTAACAGACAATCACCCACACGACTAAATGTATCACATATATATGTCACCTAGAATAAGTGGTGCATGGTTAAAGGGATCACTTACTTAGAAACAAGTAGCAGTAGCCATAGTACCATATTATTCTAAAACTTTACAAACATAAGGTTATATACACTTTTCAACTTTTTATAATACATGGTTGTATAAAGCATTTTTTTTACTGTACAAAATCAATGATAACAAGTTGAAAGGGACAAAAATGCATGAGTACAAGTCATACTCTAAATTGAACCACAAACATTGACTTCCACTATGACTGTATTTTTAAGCTATACAAAATAAAAAAGAGCACACTAGTGGACTGTGAATTGTGTAAGAGTGCATTCATACTCTAAAGTAACCCATTGACTGTAATTGACATGTTCACCCAGTGATTCTGAAGCATAACAATCATGGCTAACCCATCTAATGTGGTTATTGCAATTTCAATATATAGTTAACCAGTTGCTAAAAGCTAAAAATAGTTGAATAACCGTAAATTTACTCGATATTAGCTATCTTAGCAAATCTCCTTACCTAATTCTTGAAACATGGTTATCTTGACCTTTGAGTACCTTAAAATGAGAACCAAACATCATTTAACACAACCACTATAAACTGATTATCGCAACTTTACTTAAAAGACGTTCGAACACCCCTCTTAGCCTGCAAATGTTAGATATAAAATTCAACAAAACATTTAGGATAAGATATAAAGGGTTAAAAGTACTTGCATTCTTAAAATATTCAAATCAAACAATGCTACTACGTATAAAGTATCATTAGAAAGGTGTCCTAACAAGCTTTTTAAACAAGTCAAATATAGTTGCCCCATTAACACATCAATGTCTCACAATCAAAACATTAGTCCTCAACGATTCATGAATATATCTAGATTATGAAACTAGAAATAATAATTTTGATACAATAATCAATATAGTACCTAGTCCACATTTTTTTAGCAGAAGCTAATTCCATTAAATTAACAAATCTACAAAACCATAATTTCGGCTTTGGGGTAAGAACCCTAATTTAAACTTTCATGAAAGAACACAAATCCAAAAATAACTATAATTGCAGATTAAACCAATCGAGATAAAAAAAAAACATTATAGTACCTAATAGACTCGGAATGGCAAGTGTTAGATTTGACCCATGAAAATGATAGATGTGGATCGGTGAGTGTGGTGAAGTATGATAAATTTGGTTAATTTGTCACTGAATTAGTGAAAAGGTCGGAGATAGGGATCTAAAATTGTGATTTTGATTTTGGGGGAAAATCAGGGCGGGATATAATGAAAATATTTAAGGGGAGGATCAAATTTTGGGGAAAGCTTTTTAAAACTAATATAAATGTAACGCTGAGCAAACCACCCGAAACGGACACGACCGATTGAGACCGGAACGGACCGACCACATTCAGTTCGGTCCTCGGTCTCGGCTTTTGAGCTAATTCGGTCTCGGTCTTGGTCGGTCCGGTCCGGACCGGAACACAAACCGACTATTTTGCTTTGTTGGACCGGACCGACCAAGACCGAAGCAGACCAACCACATTCGGTTCAGTCCTCGGTCTTGGTCGGTCTGGTCCAGTCCGGGACCGATGCTCAACCCTATATAAATGTATGATCAAAAATTAATTTAATAATCATTTCTAGTTAAGGCTAATCGCTCACCGCTTTTTAAAAAAGCATTGAAAAATTAGTGTTACTAAAATTTAGCCAAAGATTATCGCTCTTTTGCCAATCGACCACTAAAATTCAAATTGATCATTGAACACCGCTCACCGCCCAAAAAGCTCCTCTTGTCTCCGCGCCAAATATACCCTTAGTATAGTGACAAATATCATGCTTAATAATTAAGCTTGTCGGTTCGAGCTTTTACCGAATTCAGGTTATGGTTAAAAAATTATTTGGCTTTTTTATATCAATCATACGTTTTTATTTAGTCAAGTATTTTTTTATCAGTTGCTCTTGATTCTCTTTTATGCATGTTATAGCACGTGTGATGCATCATCTAGCCTTGTACCATAATGACACGTGTTTGTACATTGCAACGGTCATATTCCAGTCATGTTGGTTCCTACATGTGTTTGCCAGGATTTGAGCCTATCTTGGGAAGTAGATTCTCAGGTGAATTATTATGAGTTGCAACCTTAGTTGTCCTATTTCAGGTGTGTATGGGCTTTAGCTAGTTGGGCTAAAGATCTCATACGCTATCAGTTGCTATTTAACTCTCGATATATATAATATGAATAAACAAAATTAAATGGCTTAGTGGTAAGCCTTTAACTTTCTAACAATAGGTTTAGGGTTCAAACTTACTAGCTAACGTTTGAGGGTTCACATGGAAATTGGCCAAAAATGGTCAGGGGTGCCTCGATTAAGTCATAAACACTAACAAACCTAATCCCACATATGGACTCAGGCCTAGACACATAATTATCATCTAACATGTTTTATGAATGAAGTGATTCTTACACCAGATAACCTGAATATAGATGGCTTTAGTCATTTGTTTATCCGCTTTTGTCTATACAATATGAATATTTTTAACTTGACCTTAAAGGAAAAGAAATTTTATTTAAGAAACAACAAAGTTAACTTAACAAAATATAGAAAACGACGTGTTTTATGTAACATGATAGATATTAATCCATTATATAGATTAATTATAGAGATTAAAAGTTGATAACGAAGGGCTACTGAATGTTAGAGTAAACAAGGCATGAAGAACCCGTGCTACGCACAGGCTTCGAATCTAATTGTTAATCGCGTATTCTTTCTGTGTATTGGCGAGTGTATGCTTAGTTATTGTTTAGTATGTTGTATGAAACGTTTTGACTTTATTGTATAAAAATTTATAAATTTTTTATGTTGTTTTGGTTTTGTGGTGTTGTATTTTATAAATGAGCTTTTGGTTATTAAGTTTTGATGGCTTTGTTTCTTTTGGCCTATTACTTATTTGCATGATAAAAAAAATGGCTTTGTTTCTTTTTGTCTATTACTTAGCCCTACAATACTTGTCCATTAGATGGTTTTTGCATGGTAATATGAAGCACACGGGGTCTATCTAATTGGTCATAGTTTAATGTGTGTTACAGTATATATTTTCTTTGTTAAGTTTGTAAGTTAAAGTTTTTGTAATAATGTATATATAATAATGCCACATAAACTGTATAAAAATAGTTACTAACCTTTTTAGCTTTATCTCATTTTATTGTACAACTAATTTCATTGAAAATTAACATTGGAGTCTAACTAATATTAATAAATTTTATCAATAAACTCAATTCTAAATAGCTAACTACATGAATATTAATTAACACACTATTAATAATTCCTAAAACCTTTGGACTCCACTATTATGTCTTAAACTTAATTTTTTTAATTTACAAATGGGTTTGAGCAAAAATTATGTATTTTTCTTTTATATTCATTATTCAGGTTGCATGCTTACATAAACTAATCACGCTAACAAGTATCATTTAACCATTTAAATGTTGCTTTACATACATGCTCGTGCACATTTTCTTCGCACATGTGAGTTACATCAATAGAAAACACACATAAATTACTTGTATATGAAAATGCATTAACATAATACATATATCTATATATATATTGCATTAGGTTAAATCATCAATTATTCTTGCAACATTTTTAACTTCATCTCAATCCATAACCGACTTTTAATTCTATACTAATTACTAAATATCATGTGATAAATTCCAGCAAGCCTTGCACTTTCATCTAGATGTTGTATATAATTCACATTAAATGCACCGGTTTTGTTTTTTTTATAAAAGTTTGAACTTTTCCTTATGTTTAAAACTCAACTTTTTTATTTGATATTATAATTTACAAACGGCTTTAAGTCAAAATTATGTATTTTTTTTCTTTCTATTCATTACTCAATGTGATATTTTTAATATGTCGTATTTTGCTATTATGACAAACTCATTTAATTGGCGTAAATATTGATTTGTCACTAATGATTCTACATATAGAAAAAGAAAACACTTTGCGATGCGCGAACCTTCTTCTTTTCCATAATAATTCAATTGCACACGGTAAATTTATTCTAATATTTCTCAAAGAGCATTCGAAAGCAACTACTTACATAAACTAATCACGCTAAAAAGTATCATTTAACTATTTACATGTTGCTTTACATACATGCTCGTGCACATTTTCTTGAATCAATTCGCACATGTGAGCTACATCTATAGAAAACGCACATAAATTACTTGTATATGAAAATGCATTAACATAATACATATATCTGTATATACTCTTATATATAACAATCACCTAAATATGTAAGAAACACAGAAAATAGTTGGTATCCCAATCTTTGGTTCCATTTATCTGAGCATGCATGATCTTGTGTGATTTTCATGGTACCTGCGTATGATAACTAAATTAAGAAAAAAATAAGACCAACTTAATTACAAATATCTAAAAGATGTGTGAATCATCTCCAAAATGTTGCAAAAGAGAATTTACATACCGCTACCAACAATCAAAGATCTAAAAGATGTGTGAATCATCTTCAAATGTACATACTAAATGTGATTTTGGCCAGTTTATATAGGCAAGAATTAGATTAAATCATTAATTTTTTCTGGCAACCTTTCGCAACTCTTGCACTTCATCTAACCGACTTTTAATTCTATACTAAATGCCTTGTGATCAATTCGGGCAACCCTTGCACTTTATCTCCTTTCATGATTTTATAGTTATTATGAGGCTGCATTGAATTCTGAGTATTAGCTATCTTGTACTATATGCAATCTTGACGCCTACACAATAAATTAGATGGCCTAATCTTATAGTATTATAGATTAATAAAATCCATCTAAATTTAATTTGATATTAAATAAAAACAAAATATATATAGTCAACACTTGCGGAGGAAAATGTAAATTGGGTCATTTTTTTGAAAATGTCCCAAATACATAAGGTTTTAAAAACGTTTCTAAAATCTTCCCAAATACGAGTTTATTTTTCATAACCTATAAAAACCGTTCTGAATACGTACGTATTTGGCACCTAGATAATGTTCCAAATGCATATAGGTATTTGGCACCGTTCGTATCAACCGTTCCATATACATGATTATTTGGCACCAAAAGCAAATGGCGTTCCTAATACATATACAATTTGGCACCAGCTGTACCAACCGTCCCAAATACATAAATATTTGGCACTGGTAACTCAAACCGTTCCAAATACACATGTATTTGGCACCATTAAAAAAAAAAAAAAAAAAAAAAAAAAAAAAAAAAAAAAAAAAAAAGTCCCAAATCTTTACGTATTTGGAACAGTTTCTTAATAGCCATCCCAAATACCTAAATTTTTGTAACGGTTACCCCACAAGTGCCAAATACATGCATTTGGCACAATTTTTTGACCATTCCAAAAAGTTTCATCCTAAAAACCCCCTTTTCTTGTAGTGTCTATTCTATCCCCTATACATAGTATTGTATATATCGAATTTATTATATCGTCTTCCGCGCGTAAGATGCTTCGTCGGACTACCGTTTTTGCTATCGGATGCGAGAGAAGTGGTAGGATGAAGCGGACTAACCGCAGAATCCGAGTTCCCGATATCATGTATCCATGTTCGGATAAGGAGAGGACGTTTTTGGGAAACGTTGGTGGAGAAGAAGTGGAGAGGTTTGGAACCACGGTGACTTCTGGAGATGGAGTCATTACCAAATACCCTTGGTAGTGTCCTCACTTCACATAGGAAGGAGAGGTGGTTTAGTCTAAACCTTGTGATTTGTATGTACTTGTGAATCATACGGAATTGGAAGAAATAAATAGAGATGGTTTTGTATGTTGTCGATTTCCTCAACGTATAGGAAATAGGAATGAGTGGTTGAGTAAAGATGAAAGGGGAGTTAGGATGGAATAATGTGGATTCGGATCTGGAGTCCACAGCGAGTAGTAAGTTTAACCTATTTGAGTGGGGAGGCTAGTGCGAGAATGGAGTTTGAGCCATTGTACGACGTCTTTTGTTTTGTGTTATGTTTTGGAATTCGTATATTGTCTTTTGCCGTCTGGAGCCATGTTGGAGCGTGATTACTCTTGGATATTGGATCGACCTTATCCAAGTGATTTTGATTATAGAGTTTACGTGATCATTGGAATTGTTCCATGTGAGATGATTGTTTGCGACGTCTTTTGTTTTGTTTGCATGATTGTTTGCATGATGTGTTGTCATAGGAGGGAGTACACTTGTGAAATGGGGCATAGATAATTATGGTGGCCAATATAATTATACATGCGTCACAACACAAGTAGACTTGCGAGTATGATAGCATGGATTGCATGGTGTATTAGGTGCTATGTGGTATATGTGCGTTATTATTGAGATGTGTAGTTTTGGAAGTAAGTATGCGTGTGAAATAGGTCTTATAACTATAGTCGCGAACATAATTATAAGGGTATCACACACGTGGACTTGTGACCATTATCGCATTGATTGATGTTTGTTGTTATATGTTGTGGTAGATGGTATGTGATGTCATGTTGATGATGGTTGTATGGTTAGAGAAGTATTTCTCTTAACCGTTTGGGCAACCATTATATGTTGGGGTGTGTAGGTGGTAAGATTCCACTCTACCTATCATATGATTGATACCTCAAATATCTGTTGGGATTAATGTTGTGGTATTTAAGTTGATTCGTTTGCTAGACACTCCGTTTGTATACCGAATTCTTGGTTGGCATTCCTATTCGTACCATGATGGTACAAATGCCATATTCTTTTTCTTTGAAGTCCTGATAGGTGTTGGGTAATCGAATTCAATTTTTTTGGATACTGGTTCGTTTCTTTGGTTATTCCTTGCATTCATTCCACGAATGAATATTATATTGTTCTTCGAGTATTGTTGGTTCGTGACGAGTTGGTGCGGATATTTAATCCCTCATTAACACACACCAATTGAATTTCGTGACATGTTTTGTGACCTACTAGTATCGGTGTTTTTCTATGATTTTGGTTTGATCGTTGTAATACCTGAAATTCTAAAATGTGAGAAATTACCAAAATGCCCTTGAGTTTAAAATTTTGTAATAATAATTATAATTAATATCAAATAAGCCCTAAAAATTATGGAATTGGCAACATATGATCAAAATAAATTATGAAAGATAAAATATGTCACATTAGTAAAAGTGGAAATAATAAAATTCTGTATAAAATGTTTATAAATAGAATTATATATTTAATATAAATATATATATATATATATATATATATATATATATATATATATATATATATATATATTATTTTAAAAGGAAATAAATCCCAAATACAGTAGGAAACTTATATATTATCAAGATTTGGACTTATCAAAATATATTCCGGCCCAAGATAAGTATTATACACCATATATATACAAGGTACATGTTTTATATTTTATAAAAATCCCTTAGTCGACTTTTATCCCTAAACCGATTCCCTAAAAACCCTCACAAGTCGACTCCAAGTTTCTGAGACTTCAAGGTATTTTTCCTGGTCAAGTTTTAATCCATAGAAGTTGGGAAAATTCGTGGTTGAGGCTGTGATAGCTTGGGTTCAATCGTTTGTGAATTTTTGGTTCAATTTAGTCTAGCCGAGAAGGAGCAAATTCGACCTGCTCAATCCATACGTTCTAAAATCTTTCTGGTATTTTTCTATCACTCTATATATAATATATGATCTGTAGAAAATATTATAATCGAATCATGCAAGCTAAATTGATCATACGAATTTGTATAAGTTAAAAACCCTAAAATCAAACTATTAATATGAAAGTTGTTATGCGATTTTTGTGAGTCATGTTTATATTTTATTCTGGTCTCCTATATATCATGAAACATCAGAAAAATAAGCTTCAAAATTTTCAAGACCTAAAAACTCAATTTGGAATTTGTTTGTAATCGGCTTAAATAAGGAAAAGGGGAATAAAAGGAAAAAGTAATAGAGAAAGGGTTAGGGTTAGGGTTTTGATGTTAAACCTGGTTTATTAATGATGTTTAATGATGTAATTAATGCTAGTAATGATTGGGTAATTTAGGGTTAGGTTTGGTGGGTTTTAGTTAAAACCGATTTGTATTTAAAAATATAAGGGGGTGTTTTGTAATTTCTGAAACTTGTGGGATATTTTTATAATTTGTATTAGATCAGTGGTGAGTTGAGGAAAATATAATATGAGGGTGTCATGTGTTAAATTGGCAATTAAAAGGTTTAAATGGTAAATTATGTAATTATATAATCCGAATTGTAATTAATTAAAATTAAAGGGTTAAACTTGTAAATTATGAAAGTTAGGAGCTATTTTGTATAGATATAATATTGAAGGGTAATATGTGTAATTTCTGATAAGTAAAGGCTTAATGTGTAAATATGAATATTATAAGGTTTAAATGGTAAGTTATTTAATTAAAAGGTTTAATTTGTTAAATTATTAAAACCAAAGGGTTGGAATTGTAAATATGAGAAACTTATGGATTAAAGTGAATAAAGTGTGAAACATATGATATTTACATTTAAAACTTTACACTATAATATAAGTACACTTTAAACCCTAACACCATATTAACAAGTTATTAAATATTTAACCTAAATATTTATGTAAACCCTAAAACTAGTATGGAATATGAAAAAGTAAATGATCGAACAAGATATTAATGTATAATACATCCTGTGTAGATTTATGAAGAAGAGTACTGTTCCGTTATTTGATCTGTCAACTTCCGTCAGCTTTACTATTGCTAAAGGTACGGATATTCTAACCTTATCCTTAAGGTTTCCTTTGTGATATGAACCTCTGAGATGAACCTTTGATATGAACTTTCTGATTTGAACTTTTGCTATGATAAACCTTTCTGTTTGAACCTTCTGATATGACAACTATGATTTGAGCCTTTATGAACCTTTTATTACATGAGCTTCACTAGGCATGGGGGTTCCATGTCGGTGTCATAGATGCACCTATGACATGACTCTAGGGCAGTAGAGTGATGTTCTGCCACGTCCCTTCCGTTATATATGAATGTGCACTAATTTTCAGGGGCGTATGGATGCATCGTAGATCTGTTTTCTGTTATGATATGTTATGATTATGCTTAGTGACTGGTTGTATGTGCAATTTACTCCTTTCACTTCCGGTACAATGGAGTCTGCAACTCCTTGTGCAAACTTATGATTTGATGGTTATGATAATGTGATATGATATGATATGTTTCTGAGCTCATGGTATATTCTGATTCTTTTTATACAGGTGACTGTATAGATTCCTTACTTAACCTACACATTATATTTTCGTATTATCTGTTATACCTAAATATAAATTATATATATGTTCTTCAGCATTTATTTCAGTTTACTTTTGTTATATCCGTTCACTGAGCTTTCGTAGCTCAGCTGCATTTCTTTTCTCCGCGGCAGGTATTCAAGATAGCTTTTGGGATAGTTTTCTGGGCTTGAGTGTAGAACTGAGTGAAGAATTTGACTTTAGTTATTTGAAGTAAGTTATTTATGTAAGTTTTCTGCTTTTGATCTGTCTGTTTGTTCTGATGTAACACCATAATTTGTGACATTTTTACCCTTTTCAGGTTGGGGTGTTACAATCGTTGTACGAATGATTCTGTAAGTTCATCGTTTGGTTTGCAATGTATTTGCGTGAGTGTTCACTGGTATGAGATTCGTTTGGTGATTATTTTGATTACGTGATTTTTCCATGTCTTTCGCATTCGATTAAGAGGTTGTGTTAGAGTCTTTATGGCATTCTACAATTCGTTTTGGGTGTTTCAAGGTTGTTTGTTGGAAACTAATATTTTTATGGGAAATGAGGTGTGGAAAAAAAATGGTTATCAGTCTGTTGTCAAAGCTAATTATAACAATTCTGCTATGAAAGTCTACTTATTTTACTGTGTTAATAAGCACGATTTAAATATCGTAAACAAGTAAGGTGAGATACTATATTAATATAATTAAACTTTGGTGTTATAAAATTAAAAAAAAAAAAAAAAAAAAATGCCTAATATGGAGTTTAAGAGATGATTTTCTCACATAAAAAAAATGTATGAGTTTAAGGTATATCATGTGAAAAACGAAGTTCATTTTGTTTTTGGGAAAATTGAGTACGGGAATAAGAATTGTCTATGGTTCTCATTTACCAAACTTGTTATGTATTTGGTTCATCGAGTGTTTCTTTCGTTGAGGTACGCTTGTGGATGTTTTATGGGTACGTGTATTTTATATTTTCTTTGTATGAGTTTTCATGAACATTTTATCTGTGTCTACTTTTATTGGGGGAAAATTTCTCATTGTGTTTTTCTAGCTTTGATTTTGATGTTCGTTACTTCGCTAGTTGGTAATTCGTACCCCTTTTGAGTTCGTTGATATACGTTTTAGTTCGACCGGTTTTATGGTTCGCGTCGTTTACTTAGGATAGATTGTCGTTTTAATTATCAATTTCTTCGTTGAAGAGAAGTTGGGTGGGGAATTTCTCAGTGACTACGATTGTCTGATTCGCCACCGTCAAGGAAGGGCATACATCGTGGTAAGAGCACTGAGCGGGAGTGAACGAGTGAAACTTAGATGTTTGTGAGCAATGATTATGATAATTCAGTTCGGAGTTAAGAGGATGATATTGATAGCCTAGAGAGAGAGGTTCAAAGATGAGAACATGTAAGAAGAATGATTACTTGGTTTAGACCAGTAACTGGAAATGAACGAAGATGGAGGAATGTACTTTGCGGACCAGCTATTGGTTTCATTGAGAGGAAGCGTAAGGACATCAATCATGCAAGGTATTTGATACATCTGAGAATGGATAAGACGTATTATTACCTTAGCAAGAGATGTATGGAGGAGTGGGTATGAAGGAGAATACTAATACTTTAGCAAGTGTTTGAAATGCTTGAAAGTAAAGGTTCTAGTCAACGATTATTAGGGTGTTGCAACAGCCAGAGGTACCTGGAGATTTTATTAAGGAGGAGTGGCGAGACTTTTCGCTCGGTGAGTTGGTAAAGAGCCATGGGGTGTCGCGTTGATCATCAAGAAACATGATGAAATACTTACTTCGCGTTAGTGGTAAACGTGTTGTAGAGTCTTGAGAACGCGTATGTAGGGCTGAGCAAACGGACCGGATGGACCGGACCGACCGACAAAACTGACCGGACCGGACAGGACCGGACCGACCACATTCGGTCCGGTCCTCGGTCTAAGCTTTTTGGCTAATTCGGTCCTCGGTCCCGTCGGTCCGGTCCGGACCGACCAAAAACCCGAAAAAACTTGCCAAATCTTGCCTGATTGGACCGGACCGGACCGACCACATTCGGTCCGGTCTCGGTCTATGGTTTTTCCAGTTCTCGGTCTTCGGTCCGGTCCGGTCTTGGTCGGTCCGGTCCGGTTTTTGGACCGTGATCACCCTTACGCGTATGTAGATGGGTACGACTTATCATTCTCTAATGAGTAATCTAAGTGAGCGTACAAATTAGGCGTTAAATGGTGAGCTGAGAGCATGGGTGTGTTTGATTTTGAAGGAAGTCGGGGTATACCTTTACCCTTAGTTGAGTTCTCCTATATCAACAATTATCATTCTAGTATTGTGTATGTGTCGTGTGAAAAGTTGTATGGAAGGTAATGTAGGTCACCTGTTATGTGGGCAAAGGTTGGAGCAAGCCAACTAATTGGTCCTGAACTAGAACGAGAGACTACGAATAAGGTTTTCTGACTAAGGAAAGACTTAAAGCAGCAATAGATCACCAAAAGAGTTATGCGGATTATTGCCGTAAGCTCTTAGAGTTTGGTGTTGGTGATATTGTGAGGTTAAGAGTATCTCCTTGGAAGGGTGTTGTGCGTTTCGGTAAGAAAGGTAAGCTAGCACCGAGATACGTAGGACCATTTGAGATTTACGGAAAGGATTGGATTTGAGACATATCGGTTGAATTTGCCTGAGGAGTTAAGTAGAGTGCATGATACGTTTCATGTATCTAATTGAAAGAAGTGTTTGGCGGATGCTAGTCTGCATGTGCCATTAGATGAGATTAAGGTTGACAAGACTCTCTGTTTTGTCGAGGAACTTGTTGAGATTATGGACCGAGTGGTCAAAAGTGTAAAGTGTGGTGAGATAGTGTTGGTAAAGGTACGGTGGGATTCTAAGCGTGGTCGAGTTTACTTGGGAACGTGAGGATCAGATGAAATTTAAGTACCAAAATTTGTTTGCTGATGTGGTTGGTGAAGTAGATCGTTTGTAGTTGGATTTAGATCGTGGAAGTTAGATGCAGGGTGTTCGCAAATGTTTTAATTAATGTTTGTTTTGTGTGTATCCATTATATTTGGTGGTTCTTGCGGTTACCATTTGGATTTTCATTTGGTTCGAGGGTATCGTACCTACCTGTGAGAAGTCGTTTTGATCATTGGTGTTATTGATCAGGGAGTGTATCTATTTGCGTGTATCATTGGAGTGATGAAATGTTTTCTATCGTGTGAATTCGGGTATTTAGTCGATTCACATTTTTGTAGTTCTTTCTATGTGATTTTATGGAGTGGTATTTTTCCGCTTAAATATCCATAAATTTTCTTTTGCTGTCGTGAGTGGTGACTAGAATAGTAGAAATCTCGGGACGTGATTTCCCTAAGTGGGGGATGATGTAACAACCGTGGTTTTAGCAGGTCAGTTTAATTGATAGTCTTGACTCGGTTGATGTTTGTTTGGTGTGTCTTAGGTGTTTGAAGTGATATATGTGAGTTTTAGCACTAAATCTCTTTGCGTAAGTGGTTTTATTGTGATTTGGAAAGTTTGGAATTTGGAAAAGTTCATTTTGATCACTTTTGTCGTGTAGAAATGACTTGTGTAGTTTTGGTATTTTTGTGTTTTTACGTAACGAGTCTTCGTTCAAGTGTTTGAGCATTAGCGGGTTACGAGGAGTTTGTTATTATGAGTTATGTTTCAAAAGAGTGTGGATTCTATTTTTGGAAACTTTGTTTTGACAATGATAATTTTTCGGTTTGTCATAAAAACTGAGGTTTATCGCGTAGGACGCTAGGATTAGCTACGGGTATTTATAAAATATCAAAAGTATGAGGTTTTAAGTGTAATAAATAAATTTAATAAAAAAAATATAAAATATATATGTATATGAATAAAAAAATCGGCTAGAAGGGATAAGGGGAAAAAGGAAACACAATTTGAGTCCAAATAAGACTCTTATGCTTAAGGATTATCCATAATTAATATATATATCAACCCAAACACCCCTTGAACGTTTTTTTTGAGATTGAGGTCGATCCAAGAGAGAAGAAGAGAAAAAAAAAATTAGGATTTGTAATTTTGAAGCAATAATCAAGAATCAAGGTAAAATTCTTAAAACTTATGTTCAATTAATTAATTAATTATTGGAATTCATGTAATATTAAGTATGATGGATCTAGGGTTTATAAGTTTCTGTAAATTAATTAATTAAAACATGTTGGGATAAATTAATGATTGTATTATGAGGATTGGTGAAGAGAATTGAGCGTAAAACATGGTAGTTATTGAGTTAGGGTTTGGACAGAAAACTATGGCTGTAAAGATGTGAGTGTAAATAACATATGGTGAGGAGTTAGGTCACGAATTTTTGGTTTAAATTGAATTTTAATGAAAGAGCTTTCCAAAAAGTCCGGCAACAATTGATTTCAAGTTCGGGAAGTTAGTCTTTTGATTTTTCTTTGATAAGGTGTCAAAGCTGCTAAACCGGGACAGAATTTGGGTAAAAGTTTGATAGTGAATTGTGGGTGAAAAAGTGGTTTTTAGGTTAGCCCTTCTGGGATAGTTAAGTTTTAGGTTATCTTAGACTACCACGAAAAAGATTCGCGATAAAAAGTTGTAGAAGTATTTTATTCTAATTAAAACTTTTTGGTGTGCGTTCAGATCCGAATTTGGATAGTTGACAAGTTTGATTTTCTTTTGAGTACTTGTGTGTGTTATTGGTCCATGGCCTTCTGGGATTAGCTTGTATGCTTATCAGAGACCATGGTAAATTTTTGGTGTGAGTTGTTGAGCTTAATTTGTTATGATTTCATGTGGGCTAATGTACTCTAAAATTCTGCGTTTTCTGATTTTTAAAAGTGCAAGGGATTTAGTGAGTTTTAGGTTATGGTAATGGTTAGTATGGTGTCTAGGAGATCCATGGTGGGTCATATGAGTCTTAGACATCCATCATATGAGTATTACATGGGTTGTAGCTTTTAGCTTGGCCTTGTGTAATGTGAACTTATTTGTGTTGTTTAGATTTGTGATTTGTGTTGTGGAAGCTGCAAAGTTTGAGGTGAGTTCATAGTCCCATATTTTTACCTTGTTTTAAACTTGGGATGGGAATGATGCCTGTCTTAAATGTTTAAGTTACTGTGATTATGTGTGTGTCAAAAGAGCTTGGACTTATAATGTTATCATATGTATGCTATGTGTGATTATTTGCTTGTGTTGATATATATATGTGATTCGATTAGGAGGATGCTTATCATGTTGCTCGCGCATGCGACCTAATTGATGTCTATTAGGATCGGTGGACACGAGTCGTCCTGATGTTGTCATTGTTGGGATCGGAGGACACGAGCCATACTGATGTCGTCATTGTTGGGATCGGAGGACACGAGCCGTCCAGTTGTTGTCATTATGTGTGATTATTGGGATCGGAGGACACGAGCCGTCCAGATGTTGCCTTTGTGTGTGATTATTTACTTGCAAATACATGTAGCTTATATGATAACTATAATTTATTTGTCCAGCTATGTTTTTATAATCACAGTGAACTGGTTGCCTTGTGAGTGTATGTGTGTCTAAACCTATGAATCTTACCAACATTATGTTGACGTTTTAAGCATCATTTTCAGGTGAGCATTCTAAGGCTATGATAGAAGGAAGTGATTAGACGATACCTTAGTTGCATTGGAAGTGGTTTATCTATGTGTTTGGAGTTTATCATGTTATTTCCTTTCGGGTATTGTTATGACACTTTGTGTCTATACTATGCCATTTTATTGCATATAGTTATTCTCTATATAGACACCATGTGTTGTGATGATATCCATGAAGTTACACCCTCGCGTTTCCGCCTTGGCGAGGTGTGACACCAATAAAGGTGGTATAACAGTAGTGACTAATGAAAATGACGAACTTGTCATGACTAGAACTGTCACTGGTTGGCGCGTATGTATTGACTACAGGAAACTAAATGAAGCCACAGCAAAAGATCATTTTCCTCTCCCATTCATGGATCAAATGTTAAAAAGACTAGCGGGAAATGAATATTTCTGTTTTCTAGATGGATTCTCCGGATATTTCCAAATACCAATCGATCAAATGGATCAAGAGAAAACAACGTTTACTTGTCCTTTCGGAACCTTTGCGTATCGACGTATGCCCTTTGGCTTATGTAATGCACCTGCTACTTTTCAAAGGTGTATGATAGCAATATTTCATGATATCATTGAAGAATCCGTGGAAGTTTTCATGGATGATTTTTCAGTCTTTGGAAATTCTTTCGATAAATGGCTAAGTAATCTAGATAAAATGCTTCAACGCTGTGAAGACACAAATCTTGTGCTTAATTCAGAAAAATCTCACTTCATGGTCAAAGAAGGTATTGTGCTCGGAGATAAAGTGTCTTGAAGTTGACAAAGCAAAAGTTGATGTAATCTCGAAACTTCCACCACCTACTAATGTGAAAGGCATTAGAAGCTTTTTATGACATGCCGGATTCTATTGACGATTTATTAAAGATTTCTCTAAAGTCGCTCGACCTTTAACTAAACTTCTAGAAAAGGACATTACCTTTGAATTCGATGACGAATGTCAAAAAGCTTTCGAAACTCTCAAAGAGAAACTCACATGTACGCCGATTATAATAAGTCCAAAATTGGAACTTACCATTTGAATTAATGTGTGATGCAAGCGATTTTGCCGTCGGAGCTGTCTTAGGACACAAAGATGGTAGACATTTCCATCCTATCTACTTTGCTAGCAAAACACTCAATGCTGCTCAACAAAACTACACGGTTACTAAAAAAGAACTCATGGCCGTTGTGTTTGCATTCGATAAATTTCGAGCATACTTAGTTCTATCCAAAACTGTGGTCTCTACAGATCATTCCGCTCTCAGATATCTGTGTAAAAAGCAAGATGCTAAACCACGTCTTATTCGTTGGATTCTGCTTATGCAAGAATAAGATATAGAAATCAAAGAATAGAAAGGTGTTGAAAACGTAGCCTCTGATCATTTGTCTCGTTTAGAAAATGAGGATGAAGAAATAGAAATTGAAATAAATGATAATTTTCCAGACGAAACCCTTAATTCAATTAGTTCTCCAGACACGCCTTGGTTCGCAGACATTGCAAACTATCTGGCGGGGGACATACTAAGAAAAGGAATGACTCACAAAGAGAAAAGAAAATTCTTCTCAGATATAAAAAAATATTTTTGGGATGAACCATACTTATTAAAAACTGTCCTGACGGAATAATCCGTAGATGTGCCTCTGGACCTGAAACTCGTGCTATTCTTGATAAATGTCACCATGGACCCACATGGTGGACATTATGGTGCTAACGCTATCGCTAAAAAAGTATTCGAATCTGGATTCTATTGGCCAACAATTCTAAAAGAAGCACATACTCTAGTTCGCCTTTGCGAATCATGTCAGAAAACTGGAAACATTTCTAAAAGAGATGAAATGCCTAAGAATTACATTCAAGTCTGCGAAATTTTTGACATATGGGGTATAGACTTTATGAGACCATTTTCTAAATCATCAAAATTCGAATATATCCTAGTCGCTATTGACTATGTCTCAAAATGGGCAGAAGCCCAAGCTCTTCAAACTAATGATGCCAAAGTGGTTATAACATTTCTTAAGAAACTATTCTGTCGATTTGGAATACCTAAAGCTCTAATTAGCGACAGAGGAACTCATTTTTGAAATAAATTAATGGAAAAAGCTATGAAAAGATATGAAGTTAACCATCGGTTCTCTATATCATATCACCCTCAAACTAGTGGTCAAGTTGAAAATACTAACAGAGCTCTTCAAAGAATACTTGAAAAAACAGTTAAAGAAAATCCAGCTGTTTGGTCAAGGAAATTAGATGACGCTCTATGGGCATTCAGAACTGCTTATAAAACTCCAACTGGAACAACACCATTGATGTGTGCTTTTTCACACATTCTTTTTAGCCTTAAATCAGACCAAATACACCAAATACTAACCAAATATGCCAAGAGAATGTGTGTTTTTGTATTTGTGTATGTGCAGGTTCGGATATGTGAAAAATAAACAAAAACAAAGCCAAAACCGAAAAAAACGAGCACGAGAATGGAAAAAGGTCAAAAGCCGGAGCCGGGGAGGCAAGATGATAAAAGAAAGCTCATAAAGTCAAGAAAAGTCCTCAAAAAGTTGCATAAATGGTCCCTGGACAAAGTTTAGAAGAATTGGCGATTTTAGTCCCTACACTTTCAGAAATTGACAAAAGAGGTCCCTTAAAGAAATATTTGAAGAAAAGTCAAGCTCGGTACTCCATAATTCAGAGAATTACAAATATGGTACTTGGAAGTACATTTCAGAGATTATCAAGATTGGTCCTTCAGCTTTGTAAATTTACAACTTTGGTCCTTGATAAAACCTACATTAAACCTTTCCTAATCCTAACTATTACTACATTTAAATCTGTTAACACCTAAAACCCAAAACCACTACAAGGCCCAAAGCAACACAAAGCCCAACACCCTCCCAAATACTAAACCCAGCCTGCCAAACCCCTTTATCACTATACCCATTTTACCCAACAACCCTTACCCGGTCAAAACCGATCAAACCATTTAATAATAACATTCCCAAATCCCAAATACTTCCCGCCCCCTAATTTTTTACCAAACCCAGAAATTAACCACTATTCATGGAACCCTAAAATTCCCTCCCACGATTTTACCCCATCTAAATAATAATTACCTAATCATGAGCTTTCTAGAAGGACGTACATGTGACAGAGGGGTCAGAAACACAAGGTGCCACGCTGGCAATCCGTGTGATAGCACACGATCCAAGGGTCATAATCATTGCTTACAATTAAAGCTTGATTGGATGGATGAGATTAAAGATTGAGGGTCTCAAGAGGTTTCCACGCTTCTCTCCTCAGCAGGCTATATATAACCCCCTCCTCACTCACGGAAAAATTATTAGGAGTAGGTTAGATTTTAGGGTTAGGTTAGTTTAAAGTTAGTGTAATATTTTAATTCCAGTCTTGTAATTTTTTCAGTAGTGTAATAAACTTTTTATTAATGAAAATTTAGTTTTACTTATTTTAATGTGCAAAATTACTTTTAGCCTTCAATTATATCTTATAAGCTGTTTTAAGTTTACTTATACTGTTTCATAATCTTATCAATAGTTTGTGGTAAAATTGTTTGGTTGTCAGTGTTATTAATTGTTCAAAAACCTCAAGTCAACAAAGTTCAACTGAGAGCTTATTAAATAAGCCAGCTTATTCAGGGAATCAAGGCAACCATAAGGTGTCCAATGGCCTGTCTTAAAGACAGGCTAGCTTAGTGAATCCCCTCTGTTGTGCTGAGGGGGAAGTTGTTTAGTAAGTTCCATCCATTTTCAATTTTACTATTGCATCAGTAGTGTAAATTTATCTATTGCTTGTTTCTGTTTTCATAATAGTTGGTGCATCTTAATATTATTTTGTTTTTGCCTATTATCTCATTATTCATTATTGTTGAAGTAGTTTGGTTTATAACTGTTTTATCTATCTGTCACATTCATTAGATCTGAGTTAATGTTTGTGTTTGTTTTTGATATTGAGTTTTATGTGTTTCAATGTTTCATTGAGATCAGGAATCATTTTCTGAGCATTAGTTTGTGGTTTGGATTGATTTGTCATTGAGATTGCTTCATAGTTTGTTGACAGTCAACATATTCCAGGGGTGTTTGGCACTATTACAGTTTGAGCTATTGAGATCTGTTTGACCATTTGATCATATTGATTCATCTTTCATTTGTTGGGAATAGCATGTTTAAAGTTATAATTAGCATTCTCATGTAGATTTATAGTGTTTGCATTAGCTTATAAAGTCTCATTTCATATAACTGTCTCAATCTCAGTCATTGCATAATCACTAGTTATTGCATTTAGTGGTTAAAACTTGCATACTTATAGTTCAATTAGATAAACATATAGGTCTGCATTCATTGGATTTAGTCAGGTGCACTTTCACACATTTTCTCCTTACCATTTTTTGCATCAGTTAAAATATTAAAGCAGTTTCACTCGGGTTTTCATCAGTCAAAATTTTAAACATCAAATCATTTTGGAAATGCATAAAAACTGTTTCTAGGTAATATTTTGTTGCTTGTTTTCATATTTCAACATAGATTTGATATTTTCAAAATCATTTGCTTGCTTAAAATAAGCCTTCAAGTTGATCATTTGGGCTGCAAGGTGCCCTGCAGTATTAACAGTGGGGTACTAAGTTGTTTTCCTTGTTTCATAGATGATTATTTATTAGAACTTAGGGTGTGATAATTGGGGCAAATAGAATCTAGTTGTTAGGGGTGTAAACGAGCCGAGTCGAGTCGAGTATTGACAAGCTCGAGCTCGGCTCGACATATAATACTCGAGCTCGAAGCTCGGCTCGAGCTCGACCGAGCCTCAAAATTCAAGCTCGAGCTCGGCTCGATCACTAAAACTCGAGCTCGAGGCTCGGCTCGGCTCGGCTCGTATATATTAAATAAAATCAAGTTTTTGAAAAAGTCACTATAGAAAAGCTCGAGCTCGGCTCAAAATTCAAGCTCGAGCTCGGCTCGTATATTCTTGAAGGGCATATATGTAATTATAGAAAAGCTCGTTAAGGCTCGCGAGCTTCACGAGCCGAGTAACATAGAACTCGAACTCGACTCGACATCTTACACGAGTAGCTCGAGCTCGAGCTCGACTCGTTTAAAATCGAGTCGAATCGAGTATTTTTCGAGTCGATCTCGAGTTACTCGCGAGTTGTCTCGGCTCGATTACACCCCTACTAGTTGTACCAAGCTTTTAGGTTCTGTCTTAGGATTTCACCCAAGTGCTTATTTGCACTGCTTATTTTGGCTCTATTTAAGCCTATTAGGCCTGCACATTTGAGTAGGGATCTGTGTTGGTGATTTGCTTAGTGGCTGTTGTTTCTACTTAATATAGCCTATTTCTTTGCTTGTTTCAGCTTAATAGGTTAGTGAATTGTTGCTTCTTGGGTTTTAGCTTATAGTTCATTTAGTAGGCTGCTAGATCATCTTACTTTTCATTTAAGTTTTTCTCTTATAGCTATTGTTATTCAGTGTTTCTTTCAGTCAATAAAGTTGCTAGGAGCTTATATTAGTTGTGTGGACCTGTGCTGAGAGTTGTGTGTTCATCTGTTTGGTCTTAGCTTATTCCAATTGCTTATTTCATATCTGTTTGTGTCCATTTCTAAGTTTCTGAGTACTCTTGGTCTTATAACTGTTCCATTTAGCTTAATATAGTCTAAAATACACTTGGTTAAGTTTGGGTCAAGATTTGGTCAAAGTTGCTTATAAATAAGCATTTCCAATAAGCTGTTCTTAAGCAAAAAGCACTTCCAGTGCTTATTTTTATCTTTTTAAATTTTCCTAGCTTTATAATAATATTTTAGAATTTCCTTGAATTTTTTATATTTTTCTAAGTCCATTTGCTACTTTTCTTATTTTATTTTCATTTTTAATCAATTTTTAATACATTTTAATTAACAAAAACTCCAAAAAAATCAGAAAAAATCTAGAAAAATCCAAAAATATTTTAGAAATTTACTTTCATTTATTTTAGAATTATAGAAATTTATTTTGCATTTTTCCCATTTATTTTGAATTTAATTAGAATTTTTATTATTTTTAATTAGATTTAATAGTTTTTAATTCCCAAAAATTACACAAAAAGCCAAAAAAAATTAGTTTTTAGTTTTAAAATTACTTTTTAGTTATTTTATAATTTTCAAAATTTATTTTTCATTTTTCTCACCTTAATTGCATTTTCTTCTAATTTTTAATTAGTTAATTAGTTTTTAATTCATAAAAATTAAATAAAAAGTCAAAAAAATATTTTTATTTTTCTCAAAATTTTCTTTTATCATTTTTAACTTTTTAAAATTATTTTCAAGTCCGTAGGAGTAGTGTAGCTTAAAATTCACGTTTTATTTCGTACGTTTACGTTTATTTTACGTTTAAGCTTACGTTTTCGATTTTACGTTACGTTTCTGGTTTGTTTACTTGAATTACGTGCTTTAGTGATTATTTGTGCTTCATTTACTTATTCATTAGTATAATCTCATCTAAATCACTTTTTACCACTTTCACGACACGTTTCACGATTCGGGAATTCGAAATTCCATTCACACCTTCGTTGGGACACGACCCGGGGAAATACTTTCCTAAGCATTTCTTCGGAAATATAAACCTATACTAAAAACGAATCAATCAACCATGCAAACTCATATATGGTAAAGCATGCCACCTACCATTTGAATTACAACACCGTGCATACGGGGCACTTAAAAATTGTAACCTAGATCTTATAGCAGCCCTGTTTCAACTTCATGAATTAGACGAACTACGCTTTTATGCTTATGAAAACTCTCGTCTTTATAAAGAAAAAACTAAAGTTTAGCATGATCGGAAATTAAAAATGAGAAAAGAATTCAAGAAAGGAGATAAAGTCATACTTTTTCAATCAAAATTCAAAATCAAACAACCAAAACTTACAAGCCGCTGGGTTGGACCTTATACTGTGAAACACCAATATCCATCCGGATATGTTGAATTGTATGGACGTGACGATAAAAGTTTTATAGTCAATGGTCACAGGCTTAAACTATATAATGAGGAAGAAAGTTTCAACGATAGAAGGGAAGAATCAACACCATTCTTTCCAATTGACTAAAACAAACTAATCACATGAGTCGAGCTATAGACTCTAAAATTAGCGCTTGGCAGGAGGCAACCCTTTTTAACCTATTTTATTTTGTTTTATTTCCTTTTTCACTTATATTAAAACTTTGTTTTAAACCACACTGTAAATCTTAAGTGTGGAGGTAAAAAAAACAAAAATATAAAAAAATATATAAAACCTACAAAACCCAAAAATATTTTCCATTTTTGTGTGCTTGTTTTATCTTTTGCAGATTACTATGAAGACCACATTTGGGAAAGCACTGCTCTTCATGATCTCTCATTTGTCCTTGGGAAGTTACTCTCTTATTCTGCTAATATTTTTTCTATTTTATTTTTATTTTCCCAGTTATAAACATTGAGGGCAATGTCCAACTTGAGTAGGGGAAGTCAAATAGTAAAAATATTTATTAAAAAAAATGGTTATATGACTAAACCATTTTAAAACTTAAAAATTATATGCTTTTACAAGTTATTAAGGCAAATCCACTTGGATTGACACTATAGCTAGACACAATTTCATTTACCAACAAATGTGAGATTCTTATAAGCCTTTATGAGTGTATATCTGCTACACTTTCTCCAAACATATGAGTGATCCGACGATTTAAATTAGCTCTAGAACTTGCACTTATTCATCAATAACGAATGCCGCAGTGAGATTGCATTTCTTATGCTTTATTGACAATTTTAAATGATATTGAGGCAAACTTAGGATTTACACCAAAAAGTCATCCTATGAAATCATAATCTAGTTGACTACACTGGTCACTAGTATATTAAAGAAAATAACCTTCTAGTGCTCATTTTTAGTGCTATTGCCACCTAGAACAACATGCTAAGCCTAAGCCTTTTTTCTGTTCTTAAACCAAATTGCTTATGCTTAAAAAGAAAAAATAATTGATTATCGTTGCGAAATGAAAATAGTACGAAAGAAAAGAAAAGTTATGGGAAATGTTGAAAAAGAAAATCAAAAAGAAAAGGAGAAAAGAAAATAAGTGATTATTATGATGGAATAAAAAAGATCCTTTGTAGAACCGTAGGGGGGGTGAATACGGTTTCTTCGTCTTTTTAGATGTTTAAAAACTCTAAGCCAAAGAGAACACCAAGTGGTTGTACAATATTCCAACAACCACTAACACAACCAAAGTATATAAAACAAGTAAGAACACAACGATATATACTGGTTCGGGATGGGGGGTTTATACTATCCGTACGTCCAGTTGCGAATCCGCGACTCCGATACTATTCACTAGAATAATCCTTTCAGTGGACTACAAACCGTTACAATTCACTCCACCGACATTCAACAATATCGACGGTATTCCGCCCTCGGAAACCACCCAAAAGAATCTCGCGATTCGACTTCACCTAAGGGTTACCAAGACCACTACCAAGACTTCCCACCGGAAGTATCAAACCCCAACTAGATCCCCAATGATCTAGGCTTGGTCACCAAGACACAAGACTTCCCTTACAAACAATTGAATGAATGAATAAGTGTTTGTTCAACCAAGCCCTAACCTAACCTAGAGACTCGATTGTAATAGAAAGGGTATAAGGAAGAAGACCCTCGACACAATCACAAAAGTGGATTAAGTTCTTGTGATTCTTCCCTTGCAAGAAGATTTGTTCTTTCAAAGATTTTAGAGTGAGAATCAAGAACACAAGATTAGAGATAGAGAGATTTGAGAGTGTTTAGAAAGAAAGAATGTAAAGAGAAAAAGTAATGGCAAGGGGTGAGGAATACAAGAGGCAAGGGGTATTTATAGGCCAAGACCCAAACTTGGGAAAAATTTACCGAGGTCGGCGCGTCACCTACGCGTCAACGCGCAGGCAGCGCGCTAGGAGTCTGTCTCAGGTTTTCCCAAAACTTGGGTGTTGGTCCTTGTAAATACCTATCCTTGCTAAACCCCCAATTGTACTTCACACTAAACCTTAACATTAATCAATCTAAGGTTTACCAACTCAAATAGCCAATTTGAAAAATCATTTTGTGAAGTGTTTATTAGAAAACCAAATACCAAGGGTAGAAGAGTAGAAAGGGTAATTTGGTAGGGTAGAAATGGTATTCCTCAAATGGCATAAGAGAGAAGAGAATATGCCATGGGATATTCCAAATGTATATTCCTTTGCTTGGGGGGGAAAGAATGAGATGGAGGGTTGAGATGAGATGGTTTGAATTGGATGGTGGAGATCAAAGGGAGCCTCCTTTGGTTTTCAAATTATTTGGCATGTGGGAAATATGGAGGGTTGAGATGTGTTTATTTGAAATGGATGGCTAGGATCAAAGGGAGCCTATGTTTGGATTTCAAACTTAAATCCCATGTGTTGAATATGGATGGTTGAGATGTGTTGTAAGGGAATGAATGGTTGAGATGTAGAGTGTGTGATGTGCTATTTGTTAGTGCAAGTTTTAAATTTATAAGGATGAGTTACCAAATCTAGAAACAACACATACGAGCAAGTGTACTCGTCCGTTATAGCAAGATATGATGGTAAGTCGGGATCATTCGCAGGGATTTGTGAGTGAATCGAAATATAAGTCTAAAAGTAAATCTCTAATGTACGCAAATAAGATAATAAGCAAATTCAATAAATTAAAAACTACACTTGTTTAGACTAGTTTTCTACTTAATGACATACATGATTGTGATAACTTTTGATAACATGTTGGTTGAGATAATTAGATTATGATCTAATCTATTGTTTCTACAAGTTAAACCTTCGTCAAGATTTTAGTTCATAAAAACAAGCCTTAGGTGTAAACCAATCAATTCAAGATCTATCCAAGGTTCATAAGGTATGGTGGATATCTTAAACACAAGACAAACTTTTATTACAAATCAAATACTCTTAGGAAATGGTCAATACAAAAGGTAACCTCTTCATAGACAAAAAGGTCACAATCATTTATAAACATTTAAACTTTTGTCCTACTAAAGGTTTACAAACAATCCGATTTGATGTTATAAAAGAATTCTCATTACAATCATACTTCTTGTTTCTTTGTTTAGTCAAGAATAATTATGGTGAAAAACAATCATTCATAGACAAATGATTATAACTAGTTGAGTAATAACAAATCTTTCGACCTTTGAAACTATTATCAATTAGTTAACCTTGGCTAAACAAATGTCACGATGAAACTTAAGGTACAATTGGTTCTTAGGATTGACTTGAAATTGAATTTAAACATGTCATCACAATCATCACTATCACTAAGTATAAAACATCATCAAAACAAGTGTAAAAAGATTACTAGCCACTCATAGCAAACATGCAAATAAACTCAGAATATTTAACATTAGATTCCATGGTTATAAGTCTTACAATGCTTTGAAATTGATAACAAATGACAAGGTATTGATAACCTAAGTGTTGGTGATGATTTCTTTAGATTTTCGGACTCCAAATGTTGCTTCCTTGGTCCTCCAAAATTCCTGGTTCTTTCTGCACAAATTTTCCTCCTTAGAGAGCTAGATGATGATAATAATTGTGTGTAGTAATGAGAGTAAATGGTATCTTCAATGGTGTGTTAAGTTATGCACTTTTGAGGTCCTTATAGGCTTGTCCAACACTCTTGGTAATAAATAGGGACTTAAATGCTTGAACTTGGACAATAAGACACTAAAAAGGGCCTAGAACCATGGGACAAAAGACCAAGATTCGTGCACAAGAGTTGGCAAAAACATGCAGAAGTGGCCATCCGATCGGTTGCGGGTTGGTACCGATCGGATGGAGAAAGGTCATTATGGCAATCCGATCGGTTTCAATCCAACCGATCGGATGGTAATTCCTGGCTTCTTTGGACTTTGACTTTTCCTTGTGTAGTTCTTTATGTACTATCCAAACTTGATTAACTTCTGAACTTGGAACTTTGAGATGACAAAACTTAGGTTCTCATATGAATTTCTTCATAGATTGGACTTTTGAGCTCGGGAATCTTCGTGTAATCGCGTATACTTCATTTTCTTCACTTTTTCTCCATTTTTCCTGCATTTGGCTACATATGCTACAAAAACATATTTTGATACGATTTAGTGGCAAAAGCATATAAAAACAACCAAATAACATACACAAAAACACTAATAACGCTTATAAAAACATGTTAACTTTGAGCGTTATCAGTGTGTAAGGGAATATGTAAGAGTGTAAGAGATTGTGTAAGAGAATATATGAGTTGGATATGCTAAGATATGGTTAGCTGGCTAGTGTGTGTAGAGAAGAGATGATTGTGAGGGTAGTGTGTGTATTTTGAAATCAAGTGTGTGTACACAAGGTGTATAAGTGTGTGTATAAAGATTGTATGGGAAGTTGGTAGATTGAGGGATTATTGTGTGGAAGTATGTGAAGGGACAAAGGTACACTTTTGTAAGAGAGTGTAAGAGAATGTTGTAAGAGAATGTTGGAGAGGGATATTTGGGAAGGATTGTGGGAGATTTGGTTTTGTTGTCTTTTGTAAAATGAGATTAAGAGGAAGATTAAGAAATTATCTAATTGTCATTAAGAAGAGAAAGTTTAGACAATTAAGATTATGAGTTGAGAAAATCATAGGTTACTTATAAGTTCTAGTAACACAACGTCGAGAATCCATAGTTTCATATCTCGTGACTTTTCACGACTCGACGTTCTCAACTAATACCTTGGTTCAAACAAGTTAAGTTATTTGCCTTGATGTAAAGCATAACCTAAGTAGGAAAGGATGCGTTTACGCAAAGTGACCTTTGACTTAGTTTGACCAATAAGGGAGTAAACCCGTTACGTAATTAGAAAAGACGTAAGCACGGGATATGAGCATGTAGATGCTTTCACATGATGTTACGTGAAGTATATAAGCTCCCTAAGTTTAGAAAAGCCTTGGCTAGAGGCGATAGTTAGAAAACATGAGTTGGCGTTTTCCCGTAAATTGGTTATTTAAAAGTTGGATCTCTCTAATCCCAAAACTCGTTTCGAGTGTTCTCAATTAAGCACATAACATATTCACGCCTGTATTGAAAGATCCACATTTGTCGGGTAAGGGGAACTCCGACTTTCAAATTTCGCCCGAAGCCATACAGTGGCCTGGCGCGTCACCCGCGCGTTGACGCGCGGACAGCGCTCCAGGAGCAGATATAGGCTCCGGAGAATTTGGCTACCGTTTGATATTTTATGTGTTTCGTATGTTTATTTGTCATCATTAAAACATTAGGAGATATTGATAATGTTGCCTCAACATCCTTGTATATTGATGTTATGCAGCTGTTTAGTTCATCCTTCTACGAATCCTACAAGAAACAACAAAGAGAGTTACCCATGCCTTGTTCATACCCTTAATCCCTAAGCCAACCCAAAAAAGTCCTCATTGATATTATTGTTTGGTGCTTACGCCTTGTCGGAGTTGTCTTTGTGATTTGTGCAAGCCTATGGTAGCTATTTAGTCATGTTTGTGCATATATTGAGTGAACTAAACCCTATTCGAGTGAATTGTGTGAATCATTTAAAATAATCCTTCGTGAGGTGTTTTTAGTTATGTGTCAATGCCTTTCTAACAAAATAATAAATCTGATAATATATCTCCATGATCACAAAACAAACTTAATTTTCTCGCCTGATTGCTTGAGGGCAAGCAATAGCTAAGTGTGGAGGTATTTGATAACACTCTAATTATACATATTTCTTGAGCATTATTCTATATGTTTTATGATCATTTTACATGAACTTTTGGTACTTAATAGCATAAAATGAATGCAGGTTCACTCTTGGATGGTTTGAGCATGAACTACCTAAAAACCTACTATTTCGCCACTTGAAGTGAATAAATAATGAAGTCTTCCATGATTAGCTTTTCATGTAAGCCAAGTGCGTGGGTTTTACAAGAAAGTGTGCCGCACTTACCTCTCGGTCAAAGGAAGTCAAATATATAATATTAAATAAAAGTGCGCCGGTCTTGCAAACTAAGTGCGCCGTACTTCCCCTGCATTTATGAAGCTTTGGCGCCAAGAAAATATGAAAGTGCGCCGCACTCAGAAAGCAAGTGCGTCGTACTTCGCATATCAGATTGCCTATAAATAGACATCATTTGCAAGCATTTGAACTATCCACTCTATAATCAATTTCCACAAAGCTAAGTCCGAAGTAACACGTGATCCAGAGCCAAGTTACAGGGGTGAACGAATCAGAATAAGGGGTGTTAAATACTTGTTGGTGTCGAATTCTTGGATACTTGTGACACTTGTGTAATCATTTGATCAATCCAATCTGTATGTCTCTTGTTTATTATTTACGCACTTCTGTTATTATGAACTCGTTAGCCATGAGAGGCTAAACCTCTTGTGATTGCTTGGATATGTGAATATAATAAAGCGACTTATGATTATGTTTTGATCTCTACCAATTTCAAGTTTACATTGCGAACTATTTCATTTCTAGTCTTATCACGTTTATTTATTGAAACTGGTTGAATATAATATGTTGGGATAGGTCGAAAGAACCAACGTGTTAAACGCAATTCTAGGACTTGTCTGCGTTACTAGTCTTTGAAAGGAGAAATCCACTTAGAAGAATCAGTAATAATCTAGACTTGATATGAAATACTATTTCGAGAGAAATCATTTAATGGGTAGATATGAATCTTGAATTGAACCTACGAGTTATGAAATTGCTCTTTTGACAAAAATAGCTCTCTTATAAGTCGTGCTCCTTTATCAAATTGAGGTCAAACATAAACATTGTCACTAGATTATCTAAGCTATCCAAGCAATCATTTGTCTTAATATTTGAATTCCTTTTATTCCTATAATTGTTACTTGTCTTCTTTTACTAATTGTTATACTTAAACTGAACGAACTAATTCCATGTGGATACGACCTGGTCTTACCTTAATCTAATACTACCAATGGGGGTTATACTTTACACGTGTGTTTGGTTTATTAAAATCGATGAAACTAGTATTATAAATTTAAAGCTTTCCTTACACATCAGGGATTCAGTGAGCTATTGTCATCACCCACTGAATCCATCACCTTCTCTTTTGGCTCAGGTATCCTCACTGAGTTTCGCCTCACTGAGTGGTGACCCTTTCTTTATAGGCTCGTCCTGAGCATCTTAAATGTGACTCACTGAATGACTGTTCATTCAGTGACTTGATTATGTTTAAGGTTATTGAACACTTAGGTTATTTTATGTTCAAATCCTAGTTTTAGGAAGTTTGGGAATTTAGTGACCCAACAAATATACAACAAGTAAACTACAAGTAATGCAAATGCACTAAACAATGACTCTAACACCTTGTATGTTCTTGATACTTTGTGTTCTTCTATTTGACTAATAGAGGAATGAAGGTAATCTTTGGTTGGATGAACGAATCACTCTTAAACAAAAGAAAACTATCTAAATGATCAAGGAGATGTAAATGTGAATAGGGAATTAAACTCAGAAAGTTTTGTGTGAAAAAGGATGCCCAAAAACTATGAAATGGACTGGTATTTATAGGCAAAAGAAATCTGACCATTATACATGGACGGTACCACTAATACCTGACGTTACCACTAAATTAAGTGGTACCGTGGTACCGTCTCAGACAAGGACGCAACATATTTTGTTTTTATTGATGAAAGTTTATTTGGGGAAGTTCGGAGCAGATTTTGGGGGGGGGGGATAGCTGTTGGGAATTTTAAACTTATTTTTCCAATTAAAACATTTATTTATAATTTAAAAATAATTTGTAAAGTGTATTTTTTTAAATATTTTGTCACATTAAAAATGTGAAGTTTAAAACACAAATTAACTTCTTTGATCATTTGTCAAGTTGTAAATTTATTTGTTCTTACATAGAGTGATTTACGTAGAAGTGGAATATTTCGACTAAAAACTTGTTTACGTTAATTTTGACTTCAAATGTTTTTACATTTTGTTATCATCAAAATGTAGAGTTATCGAAAGATATAAATAACTTTTTTAGACATTATTTGCATCAACAATCTCCCCCTTTTGATGATGACAAAACATAAACTCATTTTAGGTGAAAAATTAATTTTAACAAGTTTTTAATATGAGTTTATATCTCATTTTTCCCCATTTTTGTCGAAGCAAAAATATCGCAAAGGCTCCCCCTCGTTTGGTGGCATCAAGGAATCGAGCAATGGTTCTTGCTACAAAACAAAGTTAGATTATACACATGCAATATTTATCATGTAGCAACCAAGAAAAGACCTGAAAAGATAAGCCAACCATAAAATGAGCCCATGCATTCATAACAAAAATATCACACATAAAGTATGACTACATCACAAACAATAAAATAAAAAAACTACAAGAAGCACATATTAATTTTAGTGACTTGAAAGGCCTTATAATTTGTTTTTAGTCCAAAAGGGATCCTAATCATTTATTCTTGAAGACTAAACATGAAAATGTTTAATTGTTTGGGATATTGGTTGGTAGAGGAGGTGATATGATGGGTCCCTCAGGTGGTGTCAATAGGTGTTCTAAATAGGAGAACATAAGACCTAAATCATTTCTAAGGTTAATGATGAGGTTGCGGTTGTGATGACAACATGGACAACTAAGGCTAGGTGGTTCAAGTGGGTAGAGAATAGGGTGACCCATAAGTGGTTGTGTAGATGGAGAAGTGGAAGATGATTATGTGTTGTAAACAAGTTCAAGTGGAGTTGTTGGTGACAAAGTGAATGTCAATGCCAAAGGTTGAGGTGTACTAGGTGGTATTGAGGGTGTTTGTTAGGATTAAAAGTGACGATCATTATTGAGTCAAATAGTTAGTTTAATATATCAATGTAATAGTTAGTAAATGCTAGGTTATTAAGTTTATGTGTATTATTCATGCTTGTATAAAGTCTAAGGGCTAGTTATGTAATATGGTCAAAGATATGTGAAGCCCTAGACTACAAGTATAAATAGACATGTAAGGCCTCATTTTGAGGTTGGTTCTCTTAGTGGTTATCTTAGTAATATCAAGGTTATTATTTCACACACTAGGAGTTCCCTTCCACTCTCTCTCTCTACTTACTTTCTCTCTCTAGATCTAGCCTAGATTCACACGTGATAAGGTTGATCAACGGTCCTAACAAGTGGTATCAATCGCCTAGGGATAATATAGGTTGTTTTAGGTTTGATTTGGTTGAAAAAACTTGGTATAAAAGTGATTTTTGTGATTGAGGTTACTGTTCATCGCCAACTTTTCGAGTTAGGAATTTTTTTTTCGAGTTAGGGTGATTGTTTAGCGAGTTTGGCAGTTTTTTTCGAGTTAGGAGAAAAATTTTCGAGTTAGAAAAAATTTTTATCCGAGTTAGGAGAAAAATGTTATCGAGTTAGAAAATGTTTTCGAGTTAAGGTTTAAGTTTTACCGAGTTTGGGTACACATTTCTATCGAGTTAGGTTTAAGTTTGGAAATATCGAGTTTGGGTACACATTTCATATCGAGTTAGGATTGTTATTGGCGAGTTAGCCTTTTACCTAATCGTTTATCGAGTTAGGTTCTTTGTGGCAACTAACTAAGGGAAACTCTGCCCAAATTTTGAGAATCTTATCGAGTTTGATCACTTTACCGAGTTTAAGAACCTTACCGAGTTTGACTACCTTCAACACTTACCGAGTTTGACAAACTTCTAAGACAAACCGAGTTTGGATTTTAATGGACATATCGAGTTAGACAACTTTCAAGGATATACCGAGTTTGCATTTTCTGAGGTTACCGAGTTAGAACTTTCAAGAATTATCAAGTTAGACCAAAAAAAAAAACAAAAAAAAAAAAATTGGCGGGAAAATTTGAGTAAAATTTATTTTTCACACGAGACTAAACGTTCAATTTTTACGCGAGATTTAAATTTTGGTATAAGGTTGAAAATTTTGGCCCGAAATTCAAATTTTTTGGCCAAAATTCAAAAAATTTCGGTAAAATTTGGCGAAAATTTTTTCAAATCTCAAACTTTTCTGGTAACCTTAGAATTGTATTTCTCTGTGATTCGAAAATTTTCGTATTCATTTTTTGGAGGGAAAATTTGAAATCACTAAAAAATTCAACCGAAAACGTTTTTCATTTTCACCAAAACATCTAATCTTCAAATAACAACCTTTGTTATCTTAAAAGATCCTAAGATCAACTTTATCTCATATCGTTAAATAATGGAAATAAAAGAGCAGAAGGAAAGAGAGAC
Organism: Artemisia argyi; assembly: GCA_030686995.1. Lineage (NCBI taxonomy): Eukaryota > Viridiplantae > Streptophyta > Magnoliopsida > Asterales > Asteraceae > Artemisia > Artemisia argyi. Next base: position 128,883,831 of record CM060691.1, read on the forward strand.
GCAAGTAAGGATAAAGCTCGCAATGCACTCCAAAGAAAATTGTTTAATACATTTTGAATCAGTTAAGCTTCAATGTGTGGCCCTCTCAGAAGCAAGTCAACCATCATGGGATTCATCATTTCTTAGAACTTTTGAGACATTCTTCGGATCTGAAATGGACTTTGTTACCTTCAAAAGGAATCTTCAAAACAACATAGTTCAACTCAAAATGCAAATTGAACAGGGAAGTGATTGCATGGTAGGATTTATTGAAGTCTTTAGAGATCAATTGCTTAATCATATGAACATACTGGAAATGGTGCTTAATGCAAGATCACTTCATCTGAGGGAGATGCAGAAAAAGAAGAGGGATTCTAATGAAAAATAAATAAGCACTTCAGGGAATGAGATTGAGAAGCGGAAACGGGAAAAAGAGCAGAAGGAAAAAGAGATGCAGTTAGAGGAAACTGAGATGATTGAAAAAGAGACAGAGAAAGATGTTCAAAATGAAAAGGAAACGGTCAATGAGGGTGATGCATCAGATGATAGTTTGGTTTTCACGGGAAGTGATTCATCTTCAGAACAGCAGGTTGAAAGCAGCAGTCCTAGCTATGATTCAGATACTGATGGTACACAAAGGAATGAAGCTGTTTGGGACACCGAAGATGATCATATCAGACCTTCATCATACACAGAGATATTGGCTACGGTACAACATTCACATGCTCATGATAATGGTAATATCTTTGATAATGTGTTTGCTCATGATCAGACACATCCTGCGCATCCTGAGTCTATTAGTGACACATATGTGGTGGAACAAAAAGATAGTAATATCACTTTTGCTACTCCAGATATGGATCCTAATAGAGGTGAGCCTGCCCAGGATGGATCTTCTTATGAACAAGATCGTGCCTTATTTGCTTCATTAATCGATAATTTCAAACATGAACTTGAAAAGTGCAAAGAGGACAAAAACAAAGCTAAGCAAACGAATGTCTTATTGACAAAAGAGCTTGAGATATTTAAAGAAATGGAAAAAGGTTTTCAAAATGTAACAAAAAGAAAAGCTGAACTTGAATTTGAAAACTCAAACCTTAAATCTCAAGCTCAAAAGTTTAAAATGCATGGAGAGTCTGTCAAACCACTTTTAAAAAGAAATGAAGAACTTGAAGTTGGTTATAGAGAAGCTGTTCTTCGTGAAAAACGTTCCATTCAAAATCTGGATGCTCAAATGGTTGTTAACAACAGAAAGGTTCAAGCGCTTTTAAAAGAGAACAATGATTTAAAAAGTGAAAATTCAAAGCTTCAGAAAACCACATCAAATTTTGAGATTGTAAACACAAAACTTGAGAATGAAAACAAAGAGTCTTTGAAACGAACAAACAATCTTGAAAACAAACTTCGAAAATTGGGACAGACTTCTCAGACTATCAACATGCTGCCTACTAAAGATGAGGAGGTTGAGAAACAAACATCTGGGATTGGTTTTGTGAATAATGCTAATGTGGAAAATGAAAAACCTTGTTTTTTAAACAAAGTGCAAAAGTTGACACCTATTTTGTATAACGCTAATGATATGGGAAAAGAATTGTCAGATGATCTCTTGTTTGAGTCTCAGGATATTTTAAAATCTGAAGAGGAAAAACGTTTGAAAGTAAAACAAACAAAAAACCCTCTCTCGTACCACGACTTTGTGTATGGTTGTACACAATTGACAGATTTTCCAAAAGCACCTTTCAAAAGAAAAGACACAAATGTGAAAAGATTTTTCAAAGAAGCTCAACTTGCTACTTATGATACTACGTTATGGCAAAATAAAGCAAGGAAACAATTTTGTAGTCTTAAACATCACATTGAGCATACGTTAAAGGTCATTTGGTTTAAGTAAGTAAACATCGATAACAGCGTTTTCTCTAATCCTCTTTCATCAGATGTACGCCTTAAGATTGAAGTCCAAAAGATTTTGAAAGATGAGATTGAACCTCATGTGAAAAATCTCAACTTAAGTTTTGAGTACTTTGAAAAACATCTTGTCACTGAAATGAGAGAAGATTTAAAGTACGTTCATTCTCTTGAAGACGAATTTGATGAAAAATGCTTAATACTTGACATTCAAAAGGAATTTTTCACAAATCAAATAGAGTCTTTCAAATCAAAATCTGTTTGCCATGAGAAAGTGAATGAGAATTTTGAACAAACATCTTCTTTGAAATATGAAAATCTTTGTCTCAAAAAGAAAATCACCGAGCTTTCACAAGAAGCAACTGATGTCAAAACAGAATTGTCAAAAAGAACTGCTCACTTTGAGAAACATCTTGCAATACTCGAAGCACAAAGTATCTCTTTCCAACTTAAACTGCAAGAGAAGAATGAGAAAATGTCTTCTGAAAACTCTTTGACATCAGTGCTTACAGAAAAAGAAAAGCTTTTTGAAGGAAAATGTGATGATACCAATATCAAGTTTGATTTTGACGAATTTGATACAAAAAATCTTGAATTGGAACATGCTGTGGCATCATTACAAAAAGAAAATGAGCATTTGAAACAGACTTACAAAAACTTGTTTGATTCAATCAAACGGTCAAGAGTTCAGAATCAAACTTTAAACAAATCTGACTCTCAGATCACACCAAATCATCTTTTTGAAAAAGAAAAGTCTGTGCTTCAAAAGAAAATTGTTGAATTGGAAAAAACGATTGCACAACAAACCAAGGATTTTGGTGATGCCAAAAATGATTTTTCAATCGAAACAGATAAATATGAAAAATATTTTGCACATCTTGAAAATCAAAATGCTTCTTTGCAAGAAAAACTGGCATCATCAGATCATCTTTCTCTTCAAAAAGAATACAATGATTTGAGAACGTCATACAATGCCTTAAAAGCAAAGTTTGATGTTCTTAACCGGTCAAAAGGAAAATCTCAAGTTTTAAACGAGTCTAAACCACAAGTAAGTGTTTCGGAGAAGGTTTACACGGGTGAATCTTCCAAACCGTTTTCGAAAAAGGTTTCTCAGTTTACAACCTATTCTTTGCAAAAAGGAATGAAATTTTCAAAGAGACCTAATTTTTCAGAAACATTTACTCCTCAAAAGGTTTCAAATGCAAGTGCTCATAAAGAAAAGAATCAAGGTTTTCAAACTCCATACTCTCGTTTTACTCCGGTAATGCCAGTGTGGAAACCAAAGCAAAGCCGTTCAAAATATTTGAAATATTCATACTCTGAAATGCTTCCGCTACAACAAAAGAATGGCTATGCTTTGAAAAATCCCAATTCTGGAAGGTTTCCATTCATCTCAAAAACGAATTTTCGAAATGCAACGCCGAGTTACAACAATGGATGGAGAACTTCTTCTTTAAGTTTTAAAACTCCAAGAGAGACATCGAGTTTCTCAAACAACTTTCAAAAGCAAAAGAGTTTTAAATCACCGTTGATTCCACGAGCCTTATTTCAAAATGAAACACCAGTTTTCAGTCCTCGTTGGAATTCAACTTCTTTGTCTCGGATTGACACAACTTACAAATGGATTTCAAAATATGGAAACCCAGTTGGCGCCGTGCTTAAATGGGTTCCAAAAGTTGTTGTCTAATCCAAAATCATAATGGCTTTCGTATACTTCAGTACGAAACCCGAACTTCAACATGATGACTTCTTAGTATTTCAGCTAAGGACTCGTTCTTCAAAGAAAGGAAAGTGCTTAATCATTCAAAGGTTTTAAATATCTTTTGAGCACTTATCCTAAAAACATTATGGCTTATGCACACATAACAGTGTATAACCCGCGATTTTCAAAGAAAGGACCCTGTTGTATATTTCTGTGCGACAATCCTAAAAAGAAGACTTCTCACCAAAAAACTTATCAAAGTCTTCTTAATTTTCTGAGCAAAATTTTGAAAATTGTTTCAAAAGGTTATCAAAACTTTTTAGCTCAAGATATTACTCCCTCAAATCCGTAAAAGCTTTAATTTAATCAAAATGTTCTATTTTTGAGGGGGAGTAATATAAAGTTGTTCCAAAAAGATCATGCTTAAAGGAAACAAATACGGAATTAACAAACATCCGTTTCTCCCATAAGCTATCCAAAAAGAAAAGGTTTTAATCAATTGGTATCAAAAATACCATGGATATGCTATTTTTGAGGGGGAGAAGACGTGATTAAAATGTGATCGGCTTGAATCTCAAAAGAGCTCGACTCAGAAATGACCCAAGAATTGACGAAACAACAAAAGTTAGTAATCGAAAAGACTTATCCTCGACGGGTAATAACATCAAGTTAGTTACTAGAGCTAGTTGTCACCTAAAAGCTGACAATGGAACTCTTTAACTAGCCACATAAGCGTGTCTCGAAAAGGATTTGTCTTAGTAGAAATGTACCGTTTCGAGAAACTTTCTGTGGACTTGACCAGGCCGGGTAATAACTTCAAGCTAGTCTAACTAGTGATGTAAGCGTGTCTCGAATCGGTCATGTTCATTGAAAGTGGATCAATTCTAAAAGTGCAAACTCCTCACGCATGTACAGATTTCTTAACAATCCATGAGCACATGTGAAGGGGAATCCTTCAAATGAAATGCAAAACTCTCGAAGTGTTAACAAAGTATGTTTTATTATTATAAACACTTTGAGAGATTTTCACAAATGGTTTGATGGCAACAATAGGATAGTCATGAAGTTATAAGGTGACTAAGGTTAGGAAAAACCGTCCTATGATCCGCCAGAGCCGGAGGGATCTACCCAAGGACAATTCCTATAGAGTAGAATTAGAAGTCCTTAGGTATGATTTGAAAAAAGGAGAAAAGAATGAAAGGAGAAAGAAGGGGTTGAAGAATTAAAAAGAAAAGCAAATGAAAAGGGTGAAAAGAAATAGCCCTCCAAATGTTCAACCTTAGGGCAGACACCGGGTTCAACTCATATGCTACTGGTTGTTACTAAGGTGACATCGGTATTGAAGACAAGACGTCATGGACCCAGTGACGCACTGCACTTAACCTTCTAGCCACTCAAGTTCTCTTAAAAGAGTTTGTTTCATTCTCACGGGGAACCGGTGTAATCTATCGACTTATCTCTTAGAGATGGTTGATATTGAAGCAGGAGACCCCTCCCTAGTCTCCGCATAGGAAAACCAAATTATGCACTTATCGAGTCTAGAGCCATGAGATACGTCAAAAGATCTCTTAGGATACACTTCCTATGAATACACTTGTGTTCGCCAAAAAGGACACAAGTTGTAAGAGTCTTTATGAGATCTACGGATCTTGCCTTATCTATCATGATGGTTACTATGTCTCAAACGGTCTACAGTTGTGGGGTGATCTCCAGCAACTCACCTGAATCATTGATGTACTTCGGTGGATCTAGTAAGCCCTTTCAGGGGTATTTGATTCAGGAACGGCCTTGGTAAGGGTTAGAAGGAGTCTTCACACTATGCTATTGACGATCTCTAATTCCTAACCTGTAAGTACCGGTTGATTTATTGCTAACTGTTTTATGCAGGTACTCATAAATGTTCCTTGGAGAAAGACCGTTACCATCACTCAAAAATCCACATGCTCATACCCTGCAAAGCTCTCTTCAAAGATCTAAGCAAAGCAAAGTTCAGAATGTTTCTAAGTCAAAGTCAAAGAATCTTCAAACTAAAGAAACAAAGATTAAAGTCAAAGAGAAGAGAACTTCATAAAGATTCAAAGCCAAACAAAGTATGAGCATGTTGGAAAAGACGTAACGACAACAGAGTAAAGATGTTGATCAAAGGCAAGAAAGATCACAAAGCATGATTGGAACAAAGAAACTAGCAAAACTATTACACAAGGACTCAAAGTTCAAGAGAACAAGCTTCAAAGATCAAAGATCAAAGTCACGAAAGAGAGATCTCAATGATCACCCTTAGGGGGAGATTGTTAGAATTAGAAGTGTTGATCATTTATGAAATCAAAGTGAGATCTCAATTATCGTCCCTTAGGGGGAGATTGTTAGGATTAAAAGTGACGATCATTATTGAGTCAAATAGTTAGTTTAATATATCAATGTAATAGTTAGTAAATGCTAGGTTATTAAGTTTATGTGTATTATTCATGCTTGTATAAAGTCTAAGGGCTAGTTATGTAATATGGTCAAAGATATGTGAAGCCCTAGACTACATGTATAAATACACATGTAAGGCCTCATTTTGAGGTTGGTTCTCTTAGTGGTTCTCTTAGTAATATCAAGGTTATTATTTCACACACTAGGAGTTCCCTTCCACTCTCTCTCTCTACTTACTTTCTCTCTCTAGATCTAGCCTAGATTCACACGTGATAAGGTTGATCAACGGTCCTAATAGTGTTATTGTCCTAATTGTGGATGAAGAGAATGAAGTTGGCTTAGTGGAAATGGTTTTGGAAGGAGCAAATGGTGTATAAATAGATGAAGTTGAGTTGGTGGAAGGTAGTAGGGTATGAAGGTCCTCATCATCATCTAGTGTTAGATCAATGAAAAGTATCTCCTTCGGTGGTTTGATGTTAAGTCTTGGTTTATTAGCTTTGTGTGAGGTCGTTTCAATGGTGGAAGACATGGTGAGATTATGGTGAGTGATTTGTGGTTATGAGAATGAGTGTATGAGAAATGCTTTAAATAGCCAAGTCAATAGTATGCAAGGGTTGTAGGATTCTAAGTATGATAAGGTGTGATGAGTTTAGGGATTTGGTATGTGTTAGAATCAGCTAATGTTGGCATAATCTAAGGGAAAAATAGGTCAAAAAGTGAAAGCAAACATGGAAAATCGTGTTCTCAGGGGACGATATCACTAAATCACACACGGTACCACTAAATTTAGTGATGATGTGGCACAATTAGTGGTGTCGTGACCTGTTGGTGATGATTTTTCCAGTTATGCAGGATTTAGACTGCCTAAATGGGTAATCCTAGGGGCACTATTTGCAGCAAATCCTATTGCCTCAATTCACTAAAGAATAATCTCATGAATTTCATAACTATAGCCACATCTAGCATTAAACAAAAACATGTGATTAGCTAAATTTAGGTTACTATTAAGTATGCAAACAAGCTAGAAACATGATCATCTATATTATGCAAGAAAGATGTATGTAAGAAACTAAAAACTAAATAATGTAAATAAGCTAAATTTAACCAAGTAAAAGTTCAATCTAAGGTTTAATCGGGGACAAGTAAAGTTCAAATTGGGGGATATTTGATTACATCAAATAAGTACATACTATTGTCATCACTTGTCCTATATATTTTACTTGTTTTATATTATTATCTATGAGAATTGGTACTTAATCGTTTACTTTAGTAATTCTCATGTAAAAACAAGCACTTGGTGAAAGTCAGTGATTTTGGACGAAATATGGAGCTAAATGATCAACATGGGAAAAGTCTACTGAACTAAAGGAGATACGCCGTATAATTCTAGACAGATACGCCGTATGACTATACTAAGATGATTTCGAAGACCATTGCCTGACTTTGAATAATGCGCCGCATGTAATTATTCCATGCACTGCATATGAAATATTGGTCAATGAAAAAGAACCAACTTGTTCTATTCCAGATACGCCGCATTACATTTCATACATACGCGCATCACTCTCAAGACTTCACCAAAGATGATCCAAGATACTGAAGAACATGCGCCGCATAGAGATCCAAGATATGCCGCATCTGAAGACGATGTACGAATATTCCATAATATAATAATCTTGGACCCCACGCGAAGTTAATTCAATGCGCCGCATCAAACCCTCTGACAAAAACTATAAATACCCCAAGATATAGCCAAATTTCATGTGCCAAAAAAGAACCAATAGTTATATAAACCATAAGGAGAAGAATAACAACGAAAAGGCAACACAAGACACAACCAATTGAAGATTTCAAGAGCAATAAGAAGGTCATGCTTGTGTTTTAATTCTATTAAGTAGTTTTGTTTTATTGTATTAGTACACTTTAATCCATCATGGACAAAAGTTGGCAAAAAAATCACACGGGGACAAAAGTTGGGATTTTAGTCGCCGAGAGTACAAACCTTGGGATTTTGAGGCCAATGAGGTCCTTTGACTCGTAATGTTTAGTGTTATTAGATAGATATAGGCTTTACAATTTACGATATCTCTCCTCCATTGTTCTTTCTTTCTTGAGTAAAACACACCAATGATTTGTGTTAGTAACTTGTGTGCTTAAGATAGATAAAAAAGCGATCTAGTTTTTAGATCATTTGTTCAGATCGTGTGAACTATTTACCATTACTAAGAAGATATGTTATGTTTGTATAGTGGATCAGAAAGAAATATAGAAAATCAATTTGATCTATAGTTGAATCTCCATATATTGTGATTTATTAGGCTTTGTGTACTGGTGTAAAATGCCAAGATGTGAAAAAGATTTTTATGATGAAATAAATCGATTATGATGCCGAGAAGCATGCATAGAGATAAAAATATGATAGAGATCGACCCTTAGTATTTTAGATGATGGCCGGAATCTATGTTAAGGCTACCCTTAGTATATTAGGGTAGCCGGAACTAGTGGCCGGAATATGGGTTTCAAGATGATAATGGCGGTGGAGGTGACTGAGATTATGGTGGTGTTAGTGGTGGTAGTGTGGGTGAGTAAGGTGAAAATGTACCACCAATATAATTAACAAAAGTAGAAATGTCTATTATGCCATCTTGCAAAACATAAAATGAAGTTTGGTCCAAAATAAAACGGGATAAGGGGCCTCATTGGCCTCAAAATCCCAAAGTTTGGACTCCTGGTGACTAAAATCCCAACTTTTGTCCCTGTGTGATGTTTTTTTGCCAAGTTTAGGGACCAACGGTGTATTTTACTATTTTTTTTGTTTATGTGGAATGATCGGGTGGAAGGCAGGAAGAGTATCGTTATGAATGATCAAGTAAACTTATGTATGGGTTGTGTGAAACTATGTGAAGTTATTTAAATATAAGGTTTTGGGTAAAAAAACCGGACAAGGTTGAGTTATAAAAAAAATGACGTGGAAATAACCTGATAACATCAGATTCGTAGTGCATAATGAGTTTTTCAGGAGTTCAGTATGCTTAATAAACTAGATATAAAGTACATTAAGCATAAACGATTTTTACCATAAATGTATGTTTGACAAAGGCAATTGTTGCTGAAAATGGTGATAGTAATTGATTTGAAGATTATTTTTATACGCCACATGAAGTAGCATTTGATTTTAAAATGTTATGAAAGATTAATTTTTTTTATAATCTCTTATAAGTTATGACCGACAAATAAAAATTATTATTCAAATAGTATATTTTGTGAAAAATTAAGTATAATCTCTTGCGCCCAACATGACTTTAAGAGCATTGGGTGTCTTAACCCGGAGTTAAAGCTTAACTCAATCCACGTTAGTTAAAGGTTAACGCGGTGTGTTAACTCACTTGGGAGGGTGGTGTATTAACTCGCTTTAACTCAACAAGTTAAAGGTTAACGCGGCGTTAACTTGGCTTTAACTTGGTAGGCGGTGTGTTAACTTGGCTTTAACTTGGGTTAAAGTGATTTTTTTAAAGAAAATAGCATTTAACGCAGCGTTAAGGGGTTAACACGCTGCATTAACTTGGCTTTAACTTGGGTGCACGGTGTCTTAACTCGCTTTAACGCAGCAAGTTAAAGCTCCACGTCAGCCTCCATGTCATCTTAACGTGGTTGTGGAGTTAAGAGTAAAGGGAGTGATAACTCAAGTTATTAAATAACACCGCGTCACGTCAGCGCCACATCATCTCAGCATCAAATAACATAACACAAAAAAACACCAGGAAATCATAACACCAAATAACACCACTTTTTACAAATTTACAAATTCTACCCTCAACAAATTCATTTATTAAACATTCAAGCATTTTATTAATAAAAATAAACATTACAATACAAAATAAAAACATTACAATTAAAACAAATTACATAATAGAAATTACGAAATGAAACATACGAAATAACATACGATAAGTAGATAATCTAAACTAGTCGGTATCATTTGGATTGGTTGGCGGATGTTGCAAGTTATATTTGTCTCTGATTCTTTGTTTTTCCATTTTGATGAAATACGCCTCATCTGGATCGACGTCACTCATTTTCATCAAACACCTCGTTGACTAGTTGTTTTTTGCCTTTTTTTGCAACACGTTTACCTCCACATTTGGATTTTCGTGGAGACGTAGCTTCGGGTTCCACTTCCACACTAGCCGTTTGTGAGGATTGGGTTTGTGGTGTTGGGGGTGTTTGTTGCTCCGCGTTATTTTGTTGTTGCCACAAATACAACAATTGTTGTTGTTTTTCGAATGACAAGTTACCAAATGGGTTAGGATTTGAAGAAGACCCAATGTTCGGGTTAGCGTTAGCATTTACAATACCCATCAAATTTAAAAAACTTGAATCGTCTCGGCCCGACATGGTTTTGATTTTGTGAGAATATGAGTGTTATAGTTATTTTTTTTTTGCTTGTGAAAAGATAGTGTATATATACTTGTTGTTGTTGTTGTTCATTTATAAGGTTATATATTTTTTTCCTTGTGAAACTAGCTGTTATATTCAAAACGGTAACATTTTTTTCCCCAAACTAGCCGTTAACACTGCGAGGGGCTTGTTTTGCAATTTTCAAAAGGTAACATGGACGTTACAACGCAAGTTATTGCGTTAACGTGGATACCAACGCTGCATGGTAGGAAATGGAGTTAACGTGGTAACGTGCGTTGATGAAATACCACATAGGAAGAATAAGTGAATAACGCAGCCCTTGCGTTACCACTCCCCTTGCTCTAAGGTACCAAATGCTCTAACAAAGACAACTCGTAATTCCGTTTACAAAACTGTTAGACATTTTTTTTTTTGTTTTTTTCTTTTTTCGTAGACAAAAAGTTGTACTCCACATGTTTAATTCAAACTCAACCAAAATTGACCACCATCTTTGAAAAACCAAGTCATCCGACTTTTAACTCACAAACACACTCACAAAAGAAACACAACTCCCCTCAAACAAACACACAATCCGCGTCAACCCACTCAAACCAATCACAACCGTCCATCATTCTCATCCACCAATCACATATCACCTCACGGATCGCACCACTTCCAACCCCCAACCCCACATCTCCCCCCTTTATATATATACCCACACATCATTTACTCTTCAAATTTTCCCCAATTCACAAACCCTAATCCCAAAATTTAATCAGATTCTCTTAATCATTCGGTAAGTTCTTTCATTCTGCTCCTCAATTCATAAAATTAAGTGTTTATTTCGTTGATTTAACGGTTTAATTATCAATTTTGGCTTTGAATTATATATATATATATATATATATATATATATATATATATATATATATATATATATATATTAAATTCATTAATTGATCAAATTAAATGTTTATTTGGTTGATTTAGCGGTTTAATTTTGGTTAATTATCAATTTTGGCTTTGAATTAGCTATTTTTTATAAAATGTTCATCAATTAATCAAATTAAGTGTTTACTTCGTTGATTTAGTGGTTTAATTTTGTTTAAGTATCAATTGTTGATTTGAATTTATATAAAAATGTTAAATTAATGAAATTAAGTGTTGATTTGGTTGATTTAGGGGTTTAATTTTGGTGTTATTGAATTGTAGTGATGGCTCGTACGAAACAAACTGCTCGTAAGTCTACTGGTGGTAAGGCTCCAAGGAAGCAACTGGCTACCAAGGTATGTGTTAATTGAATTGATTTTGATGCTTTTGATATTGTTAATTTTGTGGTATTGTGTTGTTTTAATTCGATTTGTGTTAATTTTGATGTTTTGGTATTAGGCTGCAAGGAAGTCAGCTCCGACTACCGGAGGAGTGAAGAAGCCCCATCGTTACCGTCCCGGAACTGTTGCTCTCCGGTTAGTTTTTAAATTTTTATTATTAAATGTTTATAAAATTAATTGTTGAATATTAATAAATTAATTGTTGAATATTAATAAATTAATTGTTAAATGTTTATAAAATTAATTGTTAAATGTTTATGAATTAATTGTTAAAAGTTTATTCTGGATGTGTTTTGGATATGCATTTTAATTAACTGTGTTGTTAGTGATTGTGTTTATGAATATGTTGGTTTTTGGTTGATCTTGATTACTAACTGTTTGATTTTAAAAAAATAAAATAAAATAAAATAAAAATGTTGATGTTAATATATGTTTCTGTTTATGATTTATCTGATATGAATAATTTAAATAGGTGTTTATCAACTGTTAAAATAAATCTTAAGGGGTTTACGATTGTGCTTACATTAGTTATTGTTTTGCAGTAGTAACGATTTTCATAAATTGTAGTAATGGCTTTTTATGCTAATTTTGATGCCTGTATTCAGTTAGTTGTATTTATGAATTCTTTATATTAATGTTCAGGTTTTTAGTTTTTGTATAAATACATATCTATTACACCAGTTGTCGTGTTTATAATCTGCAATCTGTAATAATAAATGTGCAGGCTCATAATATACATGTTGATGTCTATCTCATAATATACATGTTGATGTCCATTTTGAATTAGCGAGCTTGTAATACATTTGCATTGAAGATGATTATTGTTTATGCTCTGCAATTGTGACTAAACCATATGCTTGATTAGCTTTACTTGAAATTATTGATACATATTTTGAATCAATGCGCCTATTTAATCCTTTAACCAACAAAAGGTTAAGTTAAAATGATTGTTTATATCAATATTGAAATGTGAATTATATTTTTTTCTACGCCTAGTTAAGTTGTGTCGATGTCGGCCCAGAAATATTAACATTGTTTTGTTTGGAAATTCAGTGAAATCCGTAAGTACCAGAAGAGTACCGAGTTGTTGATCCGCAAATTGCCTTTCCAGAGGCTTGTTCGTGAAATTGCACAAGATTTCAAGGTACTTATTTCTCTTTCGCAGTTTATGTCCTACTGTTTTTCTGATGTAACGCTTGTCTAATGTTTATTTTGTTTTGTTGCAGACTGATCTGAGGTTCCAGAGTCATGCTGTGTTGGCTCTCCAGGAGGCTGCTGAGGCTTACCTGGTTGGTCTGTTTGAGGACACCAACTTATGTGCCATTCATGCCAAGAGGGTTACCATCATGCCCAAGGACATCCAGTTGGCTAGGCGTATCCGTGGGGAGCGTGCTTAGTTTGTTATGTTAGTAGTATTCGTATTTCATTTTCGGTGAAGGTGTGTGTAGTCTTCACCTTTTGAACCTATTGTCTATTTTTTCTAGTTTTGTTTTGTTGTAATGTGTTTGGGATAAAACTTAAATGTGAACCCTACTACTGTGGAATGTAAATTCTCTTATCGTTTGATATGTTATCAGCAGTGACTGTGATCTATCTATTGATATGTGTTGTTTGATGTTTGATTTTTGTATTCTGTAAGATTTGACTCACAATTTGAAATTGTTGAGGATGATTATCACGCGAGTTACATTTTCGTGCTCGTTGTTTACATTAAAAAGCATTCAGTTTTTCTAATGGGTTAAATGTATTTATACTTGTGGGTCTAGGATTGGCTCTGCGCTACACATTGAGCAGGCAATTGCTCCTTGTATATGTAGAGATGGTGCGAGTGATGAGAGCACCTTGTTGATGGTAATTACTAGTGCATTTCCATTTAAGTGGCTGTGTTGTTGGTTCCTTGTATGCTCATATAATTTGTTGTTGGTTCCTTGTATGCTCATATAATTTGTGTTGACGACACATACCTGTTAATGATAGTCAAGAATTTGGTCTATTTGGAGAACGCGTTTGCTTTCCCTACAGAAGGATAGAGTGTTATAGAGCTTGTGGCTTAATTTTTTTCAACAAAAATAAATTTACTTTGATCCAATATGTACCGACAAGCCAACAACTGATGGCTCCTTGTTTCTGCTAGTGTGTGTGCATGGTTGGCCACTTACAATGAATTAGTTGTGCAACTTGTTTTGACAACCAAGTGTCTTTATTAGCAGCCACCCATTTCATTTGTAGGCCAAGTTTGCAATGGAAGTTAAGGAAGCAGAATGCAACGATTCTTTTGGTATAATCCAGGGTTCTAAATAGCGCGCCATAGCGCGAGGCGTGGCCTCCACGTTACGAAACAGGCCAAGGCGTCTTCTTAAGCCGTAGCGTGTTATGAAGCACGAAAAAGCGTGGTAAGGCGTGCTATAGCGTGAAGCGTGACACTTTATTTTGAAGCTTTTGCAAGATTTAGTGATTTACTATTATTGGGCTAGAAGGAACTTGGGCTTGGGCTACCTTTATAAATCAAATGCTAAAATATAATATAACAAGTGAATGTGAATATGTGAATGTGATATTTTATACCGTAGTTTTTAGGTTTTTACATTTTATCTTTTAGCAGTTTACTCTCACGGAGTAGGTTTTATTTAAAGAAATGATGAAAAATGCAATAATAGTTTAGCTTTTTGAGTTTATTTCTTATGTATAACGCGTTTTGTAAACTTGATGTATTATATATATATATATATATATATATATATATATATATATATATATATATATATATATATATGAAATATGATATAAATATATAAATTTATAAAAAATTATGCCGCCTTGGTCACGCCTCAGAAAATGCTATAGCTTCGCTATAGCTCGTATAGCTTGAGGCTTGGCTTCGCCGCCACGCCACGCCTCACGCTATCTATAACCTTGGTATAATCAATGAAACCTGCTGGAGTTGCCAACTCTAAAAAGTTACTGGATGACTAAATGTTGGTGTAACTGGTTCTATTCGATCCAATCATATCCATACCACATAATATTCATATGAATATACAGTGCCTGCCCACTTTCTTATACTAGTAGTTTTTTTTTTGGTTTTAGTTGCCTGCCCACTTTGACACGCATTCATGTAGCTCTACTAATATTTGTCCATATGAAGATAAACTGCAATGCCTCATAATGTTCATTGAAGGAGGAACTTGCAATACCTTTAGTGCCACATATATCCGTGCCTTTTTTTATGTCTTTAGCTGTTTTGTCATCTTCATGCGATACCTTCTCTTCACCATTGGGTTAGTTTACTTACATTCTTTTTGAAGGCTATTTCCCTCGGCATACTGGTTGATGCTAGAGGCCATAAGTTGAACTCATCTATCCTATTATTACTGAACACACCATTCCCATTTGGCAAATGAGTGGCTTGCTACTTGCTACAAGACGAGTATGGGCCAAAAGTTTACGTTAAGGCTGCGGGAAAAAGTGCTGGGTCTGACCAAATCTATTTTAGGTTTTCTTTCTACTCATTTTTTCTCATACGTAGTAGTTGCAAACCAAACACCACTCAAACTTGTAAAACGAAATATTATGATTTTCTGGAAAAAATTATCGTTGTTCCAAAAGTTAGATTAGCAAACATGCCACTTCTAAAGTCAATGCGCCCATGCATTATGGTTTTTCATCTTTTGTTAGCTTTTCCAATCATATGTCGTATTTGAATTCTTCAAGATAAAAATTGGTGGAAAATGGTATTGAGGCTCGAGCCAATGTTCGAGCACCAAGCACTTTTCCAATCATATGTCGTATTTGAATTCTTCAAGATAAAAATTGGTGGAAAAATGGTATTGAGGCTCGAGCCAATGTTCGAGCACCAAGCACTATGAAGCTAAAGTAACATGAAGTTTTCTAGCATGCACCGCCGATATAAGAAAACATAGAAAGGTAGAACAAAAACCAGTTCAATACAATAAATACTTTTTTTATGAAGTCTTTTTGTATAAGAGTAAAATACACCGTTTTTCCGTAAACTTGTCAAAAAACATTATCATTGGTCGTACCTTAGCATTTTCGTCATCGTGAGTCCTTTTTTCAAGTCTTTTCATCAAGCTGAGTCCTTTGACCCGTTAATGTTTTGGTCCCTATGTAACAACCATGGTTTTGGCAGGTCAGTTTGACTGATAGTCTTAACTCGATTGACGTTTGTTTGGTGTGTCTTAGGTGTTTGAAGTGATATAGATGAGTTTTAACACTATATCCCTTTGCGTAAATGGTTTTATTGTGATTTGGAAAGTTTGGAATTTGGGAAAGTTCATTTTGATCACCTTTGTGGTGTAGAAATGACTTGTGTAGTTTTGGTGTTTTTGTGTTTTTGCGTAACGAGTCTTCGTTCAAGTGTTTGAGCGTTAGCGGGTTACGAGGAGTTCGTTTTTATGAGTTATGTTTCAAAAGAGTGGAATTCTATTTTTGAAAACTTTATTTTTGAAAATGATATTTTTCCGGGTTGTCGTAAAAACTGAGGTTTATCGCGTAAGACGCTAGGATTAGTTACGGGTATTTATAAAATATGAAAAGTATGAGGTTTTGAGTGTAATAAATAAATTTAATAATATATATATATATATATATATATATATATATATATATATATATATATATATATATATATATATATATGTATAGAAAATCGGCTAGAAGGGATAAGGGGGAAAAAGAAAACTCAATTTGAGTCCAAATATGACTCTTAGGCCCAAGGAATCCTAGTCCAACCCAACCAAGCCTAACCCCTACCCATATAAGCCAAACCAAACGACCCAAATCCTCTTTTTCTCTGGAAAAGTCGACAAGGGGGAGAGGAGGAGAAGGAGAAAAGTTAGGGTTTCAATTATGTGAAGAAAACAAGCCTAAGGTATGCCTAGTAAACCCTTAATTGTTTAATTATTGATTAGATTCATGTAATACAAGTTATGATGGATCTAGGGTTTGTAAACTTCTGTAAATTAATTAAGTAAAACATGTTAGGATCATTAGTTAATAATAGTATGATGATTAGTGAGAGAGATTTGGTTATAAAACATGTTAAACATTGAGTTAGGGTTTGGACAGAAAACTATGGCTGTAAAGATGTGAGTGTAAATAACAGATGGTGAAGAGTTAAGTCACGGATTTTAGGTCTAAATTGAAGTTTAATGAAAGAGCTTTCCAAAAAGTCCAACCACGATTGATTTCATGGTCGGGAAGTTGGTCTTTTGATTTTTCTTTGTTAAGGTGTCAAAGCTGTCAAATCGGGACAGAATTTGGGTAAAAGTTTGAGGGTGAGTTGTGGTTGTAAAAGTGGTATTTTGACTAGCCCTTCTGGAATAGTTAAGTATTAGGTTGTATTAGACTACCACGAAAAGGATTCACGATAAAAACTTGTGGAAGTATTTTATGTTAATTAAAACTTTTTGGTGGACGTTCAGATCCGAATTTGAGTAGTTGACAAGTTTGATTTTCTTTTGACGACTTGTGTGTGTTATTGGTCCATGCTCTTCTGGGATTAGCTTGTATGCTTATGAGAGACCATGGTAAATTTTTGGTGTGAGTTTTTGAGCTTTAATTCTCGTGATTTCATGTGGGCGAATGTACCCAAAAATTCTGCGTTTTCTGATTTTTAAAGTGCAAGGGATTTAGTGAGTGTTAGTTTATGGTAATGGTTAGTATGTTGTCTAGGAGATCCATGGTGGGTCATATGAGACTTAGACATCCATCATATGAGTATTACATGGGTTGTAACTTTTAGCTTGGCCTTGTGTAATGTGGACTTATTTGTGTTGTTTAGATTTGTGATTTGTGTTGTGGAAGCTGCAAGGTTTGAGGTGAGTTCATAGTCCCATATTTTTACCTTCTTTTAAACTTGGAATGGGAATGATGCTTGTCTTAAATGGTTTGAATTACTGTGATTATGTGTGTGTGTCAAAGAGCTTGGACTTATAATGTTATTGTATGTATGCTATATGTGAATGATATGTTATGTGATGTTATTGTGTGGTCCAATTGGGGGGGGGGGGGGGAGGGAGTATCCAATTGAAGAGTAATACTCCTACTCGTTACTAGTCTGTGTGGTCCAATTAGGAGGGTGCTTACCCTGTTGCTCGTGCATACGACCTAATTGGAGAGTAGCATCCCTATATTCTGTGTGGTCCGATCGGAGGGTATTAATTTACCCATTTTTTTTGGAGCGGGGGTCACGTTCCGGCCCGGTATGTTGTGAATTTGGATCGGTGGGCACGTTCCGCCCGATGGTTGCCTTATGTGTGATGTTGCCTTGTGAATACATGTAGCGTATATGATAACTGTAATTATTTGTCCAGCTATATTTTATAATCACAGTGATTTTGGTTGCCTAGTGTGTATGAGTCTTAAACCTATGAATCTTACCAACATTATGTTGACATTTTAAGCATCATTTTCAGGTGAGCATTCTAAGACTATGATAGAAGGAGATGATTAGACGAGACCTTAGTTGCATTGGAAGTGGTTTATCTGAGTGTTTGGAGTTTATCATGTTGTTTTCTTTCGGGTATTGTTATGACACTTTGTGTCTATACTTTGCCATTTTTATTGCATGTAGTTATTCTCTATATAGACACCATGTGTTGTGATGATATCCATAAAGTTACACCCGCGCGTTTCTGCCGTGGCGGGGTGTGACAGATTGGTATCAGAGCCTTGGTTATAGAGAAGTAGGTGGTTGAACCTAGACTATAACCTAGGAGTCCTTCATATAGTTGCATTTAGGATCTATGTGTAAGTATAGTATTTTATATGTTTATTTTCCAATATTTATGAGATGTTTTATTGAGTTTCGGACGTCTATTTTATCCCCTATGCGTAGTATTGTATGTATCGATTTTATTATATCGTCTTCCGCGCGTAAGATGCTTCGTTGGACTA
Source organism: Artemisia argyi (assembly GCA_030686995.1). Lineage (NCBI taxonomy): Eukaryota > Viridiplantae > Streptophyta > Magnoliopsida > Asterales > Asteraceae > Artemisia > Artemisia argyi. The sequence goes on from CM060691.1 coordinate 128,902,476, forward strand.
CCATTGTCGCTATCGGATGTGAGAAAAGTGGTAGGATGAAGCGGACTAACCGCAGAATCCGAGTTACCGATAGCATGTATCCATGTTCGGACAAGGAGAGGACGTTTATGGGAAACATTGGTGGAGAAGAAGTGGAGAGGTTTGGAACCACGATGACTTCTGGAGATGGAGCCGTTACCAAATACCTTTGGTAGTGTCCTCACTTCACGTAGGAAGGAAAGGTGGTTTAGTCTAAATCTCGTGAGTTGTATTGATGAGTGCTCAAACACTCATCATTTTTGGTTAAATCTGAACTGCAAAACATACAAAAACACTCAGTAATGCATCAAAATACTGAAAATATTTCAAAATTGTGTTTTATATGTTTTAGATGCAAATTGAGTAAAAACAACTGAAAAACGAACAAAGTTTGCATAATTGGCAGTTTCAGTCCCCCAACTTTCAAAAATTAACAAAATTAGTCCCTGAGCTTTTATTTTGAAAGAAAAGTCAACCCAAGTCCTTCAAAAAATCAAAAGTTATCAAAATGGACTTTGGGTGAAAAGTTTTGAAAATTTACATATTTGGTCCCTGCACTTTCAATTTTGGCGATCATGGTCCCCGGTGTTTCAAATTTTGGAAATATATCATATTGGTCCTTGTGGAATTATCATATTAGCAGGAATGGTCCCTTGTGTTAACTTTGGAATAATGGCAGAATACTACCCTCAAGTTTCAGAAAATACAAAATTGGTCCTTGGGGCTTATTTGCTACAAATCAACCGGACCCTTAATTATAACAAACCAAATCCAAAACTACCACCAGCCCAGTCCACATCTCAGGCCCATCTATCCCTAGCCCACCACCACTAAATATAACCCCGTCCCTTTTAATATTACCCAGTCAAACCCCCAAGTCAACCCCACCCCTTCTCCTTTTTCTTCCCCGCCAAAACACACAGCCCCCACACAACCTGCCACCCCCAACATAATTGTCTCCCTCCACCATCCTACCTAGCCATGCTACTCCACCACCTCCCAAAGTCAACCCCAACATCCCAACATTCATGTCCCCTCCTCCACATCATCTGTCCACAAGACCAATATACCAATTGGAGGGCTGAGATGAAGCCTAGTTCAATCAAGGGCTGGGATATATCCAAGAATGCACAAGTGGGTCTGAAAACCCTAATGGATCAGATATAAAAGAAAGAAGAAAAGAGAAGAAGAGTAGTTAGTTTTTTTAGTTTTATTAGTAGTAACAGTAGTTAAGTAGAAGTAGAATTAATGTAATTTCAAGTCTTAGTTCACTTAAACTCAGTTAAAGTTAGTCTGTAATCTTATTTTCAATAGTTTAATAGCAAGATTTCATCATCAATTATCATTTCCATATAGCTTATTCTATGCTTATGCTGCTTAATTTAGTACTTATAATTGCTCAAATTGTTTGGTTGTACTTTGAATTTGCTTGTTATCACTTTATTTTTGTAGTTCTATAAGATTCTCTCAGTTGGTATAAGTCGTAGATAATCAAAGGGGGTGTTTGGCATAAGGTAATTTGAGTATTGAAAAAACTATTTTGTCACTCTTTTCAATTCAAACTAGTTCTAGTTATCAGTTAGTAGCAATTTTCAAGTCAAAGATATTAGTTCTAACTGTTCTAAAAAGAGTTGTGGTTGGTTTCTAAAATTATTTTTATGTCGACTGTTTTCTAGCAGGAATCGTAGATACTTGTTTTCGACATTATAGTGGATGTTCTTAATTTACTTTAGGTCCTAGTAGGATGGTGCACATGATTGATACCTAGCAATAAGACTTTATCAGTCAAAAATCCCACATTCACCCATTTGATCCAACTGCCTTCAGCAGTCCACAGTCCCAACACCCTCCACTCCATCATTTTTAATTTGCTCTTTGCTTAACATTAGGACTTGAAAATTATTACATAGTTAATTTGTCTGCTTGTTTACATGCTTATAATTTTAGTTTATTTTCATAATTTTTTTTAGATAGCTTATTAGCACTTCAAATCAGCCCTTCATGCCTGCATACCTTATGGTAGCAGTCAACCAATCTTTCCCTTTTTGTGCTTTTTAGTTTGCTTCCATTGCTTATCTTTGTTTTCCATAGCTTATTTAGGATTCCCCATAAAAGCCTGTTTCTGTTTCCCCATTAGATTAGCTTGTTGGAATGTTATTGTGTACTGATTTGGTCTTTCATACCTCTCCTGCACTCAGTTTTCATAGAATTTTGATAGGACTTAGATTCTTCAATTGTAGATGTTAGACCTTGTTAGTTGTTGTTTTGAGTAGCCCCCTAGGTAGTCTATAGGATTTAGGAGTTAGTTTGCTTACTTTGGCTTATTAAGTGCTTTTTCTGAGGCCATTATTTGGCCTGTCTTTGATGATCTGCTGCTGCACACTTTAGTTGTTCTTAATTTTTATCAACTGAGCTTGTTGTTTAATTTGTTTGACCTAGTTGTTGATTGTTGTTGTTTACTTACTGTTGATTACTTTCTAGTTAGTACCTTGTTTGTTTAAGCTTTTGTGGCTTATTTGGATTGGCTTAAAAGCAGCCCTGGGCCTGCTTGGTTCTGTGTGAGGTTTGGACTGCTTATCTAAGCTTATCAGCTTATCCCTTCTACTTTTCTCTTTTCTTTGGTTCCTTAAAAGCTTTTTCCAATTGCCCTTAGCTCACTTCATTCTTGAGTTCAACAGCCTAGCTTATTGACTGTCCTCTTATTTTAGTTTCAAATTCCTCTTTAGGCTTATTTGTGAACTGTTGAGCTTATGAGGTCTTTCTCAGCTTATTTTTGAGTTGTAGATAAGTTACTTTCACAAAAATTTTACATTTCTAGTTGTTTATCAAGTTTGTAAAGGTAAAAATCAAAAATAAAATAGTTTGTAAAAATTGTCAAGAGTGGGAATTGAACCCTGGACCTGGTGGTTTGACCTGGTCAACACCAGACCAAAGCTGAGCACCAACTGCCCCATGTGAACCTTAGTGTTATTTATTTCTTCTCTTATTTTTATACTTAACCTTTTCAGATTTAGCTCATAAGCTTATTAGCTTAATTTTCCAGCTTATTTATAAGCTTTTCATAAGTTTTATATTTTTCCTAGTATACTAATAGTATAAAGTAATTTTAGAAAAAGTTTTGTAATTTTCAAAAATAGTTTAGTATTTTTTATAATTATAGTTAGTTATATTAGTATTTAATTAATAATAAATAATTAAAAAGTCAAAAAAATAAATTTCTTTTTTCTAAAATTTTCTTTTACCGTTAGGATCGTAAAAATGTAATTTTCATGTCCGTAGGGTTAGCGTAGCTCAAATTTCACTTTTTATTTCGCGCACTCGCGTTTATTTTAATTTTAACTCGAGTTTTATTTAAATAACTTTTGCGTTTTTTAATTTAGGTTACGTTATTAAAAGTAGTTTGTAAAATAAGAAAAACCAAAAACATAAATAAAGTGATAGCTTCTATTTAAGCCGTTTGGCTTATTTATCTGCTTATGTATAAGCAAATTCTGATTTTAAGTTTTTAGATTACGTTTTAGATTTCACGTTATTGTTAATATAGTTTGTTTACATCATTCTCATTCGTTTTTGCTTAGCGTAATCATTCAAAACCTTCATTACCCCTTTCCTGTCCAAATTCACCCGATCACAAACCCGTTTTTGATTACCATCACACCTCGTCGGGACATAACGACCCGGGGAAACCCCTATACTTCCACGGAGATTGATTCTGGGCAGTTTGACTTGGTTGACCATTAACCTGGTCAATTAGGTTGACCGTTTAGCATCAATCAAAATTTTGGCGCCGCTGCCGGGGAGGTCGTGCGTGTTATTCTAAAACGGTTTTCAGATTAGTGATTTTGGAATTCACTTCTTTGTAAATTTACCATCCTTGTGTATATTTTCATAAAAACTGTTCACGAAAACATTTTAAATTAGTTTTCAACGGACACAAAAAAACACAAATACATTTTCTTTATCATTTGTACAAAATGTTTATCCAAAAACCCAAAAATATTCACCTTTACACTCTCACATCTTTGATTCTTCATCCCTACCCCTCCCCAACCTTTTGATTCTTTCTATGTCTCATCCACACTTTCTTATTTGCCATTGGTGTGGTAATCCTTATAATGGTGGCAATTGCCCCAGCTGTGTCATGGTAGAGTCAGGAAACGGGTCTGTCTATAACCAAGATCCCTATTCTTACCATGACACGACTGATTTATTCCATCAGCTACCACACCATGAGACTCAACAGTTTTACTGTTGTGAGTACTGTGGTGGTTCACACTACGGTTCTGATTGTCAATCAGGAAGCACGCTTGTCTATGAGCAGTTTCCTGATAACGATTATGACTACAACACATACGACTCACAGCCACAACAGTTTTACTGTTGTGATTACTGTGGAGGTCCACACTTCAGCTTAGATTGTCAAACGGGGAATCCATATCCTTGTGACGATTTTGACACACCTTATTATGACCAACCTCCACAGTATGATATGAATCAAGCACTTCTTCCAGAAATGCAAAATACGATGAAAATCGTTGATGAGCTTAAGGGTTTAGTTAAAGACTTTTCCCAAAGACATACTCATCAAAAATCCATGGAAGAATTGCTAGCTGAAGAGCAGGCTGCTAGAATAAATTCCCAAGATGCCTATGAAAATTCTGTTAGGGAATCCATTGCAAGAGAAAAAGCAGCCAGATCTAGCTCTTTGTTCCGTTTTATTCCTGATGACAGTGATGATGAGGATACACTTGATATCCTTCAATTCTATAAAGATCCATCAAGTTCATCAGTTGATATCCCAGCAGTTGAGATTCCATCTCAAACAACTGCTATCATACCCGAGGTTCCCACTCACTCTTTGATCATGGGGGACGAGCATCTTGACACTGTTCCTGATAAGGAATTGGACGAATTAATAAAGTCTAGTGTTGAGATCCTTGTCCCAATCCCAAGAGAGTCACAGGGAACTCTTGAGCATATGTGTGATATTCCTTCCTCTCTTGAGTGTTCAAACGATCATTTTGAGACTTTCTCAGATTTTAATGATGATTGTACATCTCATGGAGACATTGAGTATATTGAGGCATCAGTTCCACAAACTGATGCTGATCCTCTTCTTGAGGAGTTCGCCGATGAACTTACTCCCATCAATCCACTTTCATTGGAAGGTGATGATGGTCTCCTTGACTTCGAAGCCGATCTGGGAGAAATTGAAAGTCTCCTATATCATGATCCGTCACTCACTTCTGATCCCAACAGTCCAATAGAGAATGTTAATCTCTTTGTTCCCGAATCATTCAATACTACTCTCACCAATCCTCTATTTGAGTTAGAATCTGAATTCACTTTGATTTCTGATAATGCACTCTTTGATATTCAGAATGAGGATTGTGATGAGTCTGTTCCGGAACATGAATTCAAAGATTCACATCTTGTGAATAATTCTCTTCATGAGGAGTTCTCCAGTGAACTCACTCATCATATCATGACTCCTCCGGAGTTTGATAGCCCGGGGGGAGATGCTCTCAATCATGAGGATTTGCAAATTCCCACCCACCCTCCCGGGATGTTTTTGAGCTTAACCCTTGAAATCCAAACACAGGCTAATGAGCCTGATCTCGAGAAAGAAAATCAACTCATGATTTTTATCATGATTTTCTTCCTTTTCTTCACCTATAAGGTGACTTCTCTTGTTCTTCATTCCTTCGGGAGTGAGGATACCATCTTTGATCCCGGCATTTTCATGTATAATTATCTTGAACCGGGTACTTATCTCATCGGTGTGGAACTTTCACGTGCTTCATATGTTTGTCCAAACATCTTGAATGAAAGTCCGATTGAGATTGTCTTTTCCACATCATGCTTCCCCAAGGACAAATAAATTCAGGGTGGAGTGAAGCTAGCGACTCGGTAAACAAAAACAGTAGCATGCTTATAGGGTTTTCACCCTAAGTGTGGGGGAGTCACCCACACTATGGTTACTTATGAAGTGATAAACAAAATGGTGTTTTCCACGCTTAGCTTGTAATGTTGCCCTTTTACGTTTAAAATGTCGGCATAATATCCGGGACTTTGAATATTGAGGACAATATTCATTCTAAGTGTGTGTGTGTGGGGGGGGGGGGGGGGGTATTTCGCTATTCTAGCGAATTTTATCACATTTTACTATCTTATACCCCCGTTTTTGGCAAAAATTTTAAAATTTTTTCACTAAAGTTTCAAAATTTTTTGTGGTTATCAGTCCGCCTTGTCTAACCGACAAAAGGGATTGGCTAGTCCAGGAGCAAACGGCTCTTGGTAAAGACATCTCAAATCCGTTTTTGGCTTGCAATTTGCCCAAAATTGTATGGTAAATCAACTCGCCATATCCCATAAAGCGAATGAGTTGGCTAGCCCACAAGATTATGGCTTGTGGTAAAGGCCTTGGAAATCCATAAATGGTAATCAGCTCACCAAGATGTTGACTATTCCATCAAGAGCTGGCTAGTCCAGAAGCAAACGGCTTTTGGTAAAGACTAATCAAATCCGTTAACAGCTGGTGGTTTGCTCAAAATCACACGGTTATCAGGTGTGCCACAGTTCTTACACCTGGCTACTCCAGAAGTGATGGCTTTTGGTAAAGAGTTTAAAATCCATCAAGTTTTCAAAACAGTTATTGCTAGGGACTAGCAATATTTTAGTGTGGGGGATTGATGAGTGCTCAAACACTCATCATTTTTGGTTAAATCTGAACTGCAAAACATACAAAAACACTCAGTAATGCATCAAAATACTGAAAATATTTCAAAATTGTGTTTTATATGTTTTAGATGCAAATTGAGTAAAAACAAATGAAAAACGAACAAAGTTTACATAATTGGCAGTTTCAGTCCCCCAACTTTCAAAAATTAACAAAATTAGTCCCTGAGCTTTTATTTTGAAAGAAAAGTCAACCCAAGTCCTTCAAAAAATCAAAAGTTATCAAAATGGACTTTGGGTGAAAAGTTTTGAAAATTTACATATTTGGTCCCTGCACTTTCAATTTTGGCGATCATGGTCCCCGGTGTTTCAAATTTTGGAAATATATCATATTGGTCCTTGTGGAATTATCATATTAGCAGGAATGGTCCCTTGTGTTAACTTTGGAATAATGGCAGAATACTACCCTCAAGTTTCAGAAAATACAAAATTGGTCCTTGGGGCTTATTTGCTACAAATCAACCGGACCCTTAATTATAACAAACCAAATCCAAATTCAAACCTAATCCAAAACTACCACCAGCCCAGTCCACATCTCAGGCCCATCTATCCCTAACCCACCACCACTAAATATAACCCCGTCCCTTTTAATATTACCCAGTCAAACCCCCAAGTCAACCCCACCCCTTCTCCTTCTTCTTCCCCGCCAAAACACACAGCCCCCACACAACCTTCCACCCCCAACATAATTGTCCCCCTCCACCATCCTACCTAGCCATGCTACTCCACCACCTCCCAAAGTCAACCCCAACATCCCAACATTCATGTCCCCTCCTCCACATCATCTGTCCACAACACCAATATACCAATTGGAGGGCTGAGATGAAGCCTAGTTCAATCAAGGGCTGGGATATATCCAAGAATGCACAAGTGGGTCTGAAAACCCTAATGGATCATATATAAAAGAAAGAAGAAAAGAGAAGAAGAGTAGTTAGTTTTTTTTTAGTTTTATTAGTAGTAACAGTAGTTAAGTAGAAGTAGAATTAATGTAATTTCAAGTCTTAGTTCACTTAAACTCAGTTAAAGTTAGTCTGTAATCTTATTTTCAATAGTTTAATAGCAAGATTTCATCTTCAATTATCATTTCCATATAGCTTATTCTATGCTTATGCTGCTTAATTTAGTACTTATAATTGCTTAAATTGTTTGGTTGTACTTTAAATTTGCTTGTTATCACTTTATTTTTGTAGTTCTATAAGATTCTCTCAGTTGGTATAAGTCGTAGATAATCAAAGGGGGTGTTTGGCATAAGGTAATTTGAGTATTGAAAAAACTATTTTGTCACTCTTTTCAATTCAAACTAGTTCTAGTTATCAGTTAGTAGCAATTTTCAAGTCAAAGATGTTAGTTCTAACTGTTCTAAAAAGAGTTGTGGTTGGTTTCTAAAATTATTTTTATGTCGACTGTTTTCTAGCAGGAATCGTAGATACTTGTTTTCGGCATTATAGTGGATGTTCTTAATTTACTTTAGGTCCTAGTAGGATGGTGCACATGATTGATACCTAGCAATAAGACTTTATCAGTCAAAAATCCCACTTTCACCCATTTGATCCAACTGCCTTCAGCAGTCCACAGTCCCAACACCCTCCACTCCACCATTTTTAATTTGCTATTTGCTTAACATTAGGACTTGAAAATTACTACATAGTTAATTTGTCTGCTTGTTTACATGCTTATAATTTTAGTTTATTTTTATAATTTTATTTAGATAGCTTATTAGCACTTCAAATCAGCCCTTCATGCCTGCATACCTTATGGTAGTAGTCAACCAATCTTTCCCTTTTTGTGCTTTTTAGTTTGCTTCCATTGCTTATCTTTGTTTTCCATAGCTTATTTAGGATTCCCCATAAAATCCTGTTTCTGTTTCCCCATTAGATTAGCTTGTTGGAATGTTATTGTGTACTGATTTGGTTTTTCATACCTCCCCTGCACTCAGTTTTCATAGAATTTTGATAGGACTTAGATTCTTCAATTGTAGATGTTAGACCTTGTTAGTTGTTGTTTTGAGTAGCCCCCTAGGTAGTCTATAGGATTTAGGAGTTAGTTTGCTTACTTTGGCTTATTAAGTGCTTTTTCTGAGGCCATTATTTGGCCTGTCTTTGATGATCTGCTGCTGCACACTTTAGTTGTTCTTAATTTTTATCAACTGAGCTTGTTGTTTAATTTGTTTGACCTAGTTGTTGATTGTTGTTGTTTACTTACTGTTGATTACTTTCTAGTTAGTACCTTGTTTGTTTAAGCTTTTGTGGCTTATTTGGATTGGCTTAAAAGCAGCCCTGGGCCTGCTTGGTTCTGTGTGAGGTTTGGACTGCTTATCTAAGCTTATCAGCTTATCCCTTCTACTTTTCTCTTTTCTTTGGTTCCTTAAAAGCTTTTTCCAATTGCCCTTAGCTCACTTCATTCTTGAGTTCAGCAGCCTAGCTTATTGACTGTCCTCTTGTTTTAGTTTCAAATTCTTCTTTAGGCTTATTTGTGAACTGTTGAGCTTATGAGGTCTTTCTCAGCTTATTTTTGAGTTGTAGATAAGTTACTTTCACAAAAATTTTACATTTCTAGTTGTTTATCAAGTTTGTAAAGGTAAAAATCAAAAATAAAATAGTTTGTAAAAATTGTCAAGAGTGGGAATTGAACCTTGGACCTGGTGGTTTGACCTGGTCAACACCAGACCAAAGCTGAGCACCAACTGCCCCATGTGAACCTTAGTGTTATTTTTTTCTTCTCTTATTTTTATACTTAACCTTTTCAGATTTAGCTCATAAGCTTATTAGCTTAATTTTCCAGCTTATTTATAAGCTTTTCATAAGTTTTATATTTTTCCTAGTATACTAATAGTATAAAGTAATTTTAGAAAAAGTTTTGTAATTTTCAAAAATAGTTTAGTATTTTTTATAATCATAGTTAGTCATATTAGTATTTAATTAATAATAAATAATTAGAAAGTCAAAAAAATAATTTTCTTTTTTCTAAAATTTTCTTTTACCGTTAGGATCGTAAAAATGTAATTTTCATGTCCGTAGGGTTAGCGTAGCTCAAATTTCACTTTTTATTTCGCGCACTCGCGTTTATTTTAATTTTAACTCGCGTTTTATTTAAATAACTTTTGCGTTTTTTAATTTAGGTTACGTTATTAAAAGTAGTTTGTAAAATAAGAAAAACCAAAAACATAAATAAAGTGATAGCTTCTATTTAAGCCGTTTGGCTTATTTATCTGCTTATGTATAAGCAAATTCTGATTTTAAGTTTTTAGATTACGTTTTAGATTTCACGTTATTGTTAATATAGTTTGTTTACATCATTCTCATTCGTTTTTGCTTAGCGTAATCATTCAAAACCTTCATTACCCCTTTCCTGTCCAAATTCACCCGATCACAAACCCGTTTTTGATTACCATCACACCTCGTCGGGACATAACGACCCGGGGAAACCCCTATACTTCCACGGAGATTGATTCTGGGCAGTTTGACTTGGTTGACCATTAACCTGGTCAATTAGGTTGACCGTTTAGCATCAATCATGTATGCACTTGTGGATCATGTGGAATTGGAAGAAAAGAATAGAGGTGGTTTTACATGTTGTCGACTACCTCAACGTATAGGAAATAGGAATGAGTGGTTGAGTAAAGATGAAGGGGAGTTAGGATGGAATAATGTGGATTTGGATTTGGAGTCCACAGCGAGTAGTAAGTTTAACCGATTTGAGTGGGGAGGCAAGTGCGAGAATGGAGTTTGAGCCATTATGCGGCGTCTTTTGTTTTGTGTTATGTTTTGGAATTCGTATATTGTCTTTCGCTGTCAGGAGCCATGTTGGAGCATGATTACTCTTGGATATTGGATCGACCTTATCCAAGTGATTTTGATTATAGAGTTTACGTGATCGATGGAATTGTTCCATGTGAGATGATTGTTTGCGACGTCTTTTGTTTTTGTTTGCGTGATTGTTTGCATGATGTGTTGTCATAGGAGGGAGTACACTTATGAAAGGGGGCATAGATAATTATGGTGGCCAACATAATTATACATGCGTCACAACACAAGTGGACTTGCAAGTATGATAGCATGGATTGCATGGTGTATTAGGTGCTATATGGTATATGTGCGTTATAATTGAGATGTGTGGTTTTGGAAGTAATATGCGTGTGGAATAGGCTTATAACTATGGTCGCGAACATAATTATAAGGGTATCACACACGTAGACTTGCGACCATTATTGCATTGATTGATGTTTGTTGTTATATGTTGTGGTAGATGGTATGTGATATCATGATTGGTGATGGCTGTATGGTTAGAGAAGTATTCTCTTAACCGTTAGGGCAGTCGTTATATGTTGGGGGTGTGTAGGTAGTGAGATTCTATCCTACCTACCATATGTTGATACCTCAATTATCGGTGGGTACTTATGTTGTGGTATTTAAGTTGATTTATTTGCTAGACGCTCCGTTTGTATACCTAATTCTTTGGTTGGCATTCCTATTCGTACCATGATGGTACAGATGCCATATTCTTTCTATTCGATGTCGTGATAGGTGTTGGGTAATCGAATTCATTTTCGTTGGATACTGGTTCGTTTCTTTGGTTATTCCTTGCATTCATTCCGCGAATGAATATTATATTGTTCTTCGAGTATTGTTGGTTCGTGACGAGTTGGTGTGGATATTTAATCCCTCATTTACACACACCAATTGAATTTTGTGACATGTTTTGTGACCTGTTAGTATAGGTGTTTTTCTATGATTTTGGTTTGATCGTTGTACGAATGAGCCTGTAAGTTCATCGTTTGGTTTGCAATGTATTTGCGTGAGTGTTCCCTGGTATGAGATTTGTTTGGTGGTTATTTTGATTATGTGATTCTTCTGTGTTTTTCGCATCCAATAAAAGGGTTGTGTTAAAGTCCTTATGGTATTTTAAAATTCGTTTTAGGTATTTCAAGGTCATTTGTTGGAAACTATTATTTTTATGGTGAAAAGGAAGTGTGGAAAAAAAATGGTTATGTTGATGTTTTACATAAAATGGTTTATATGTATTTTATAAAAAATGTATAAGTTTAAGATATTTCTTTTGAAAAACGGTGTTCATTTGTTGTTGGGAAGGTCGAGTACGGGAATAAGAACTGTCTATGGTTCTCATTTACCAAACTTGTTATGTATTTGGTTCATCGAGTGTTTCTTTCGTTAAGGTACGCTTGTGGACGTTTTATGGGTACGTGTATTTTATATTTTCTTTGTATGGGTGTTCATGAACATTTTATCCGTGTCTATTTTTATTGGGGAAAAATTTCTCATTGTGTTTTTCTAGCTTTGATTTTGATATTCGTTACTTCGTTAGTCGGTAATTCGTACCCCTTTTGAGTTCGTTTATATACGTTTTTGTTCGACCGGTTTCATGGTTCGCGTCGTTTACTTAGGATAGATTGTCGTTTTGAATATCAATTTGTTCGTTGTAGAGGAAGAGGGTGTTTGCCAAGTTGTTCAAGTGAGAGGTTTAGCTTCAAGATGTACATTCTTCGGATTGCGTGGGCATCGGGGAGGTGGAAGATCCATAAGAGGAACTGTGTGATACATCATTTAAAGTTGGGAAGTAGAACTTGGAGAGCAGTGATGAGTGTGTAAATACTCATCATTTTATACCCATTTAAACTATAAAAACGACGAAAAAACTAACCAAATATTCCAAATATATCGTGTTTTTGTGTTTATGCATGTGCAGGTACGAATATCATGAAAAATGACAAAAATCAAGTCAAAACGGACACAAAACCGAGCACGAGATTGGAAAGAGCACTAAATTACGGGATCAACGATAATTTTATTTGAAGCATCAAGGCAAGAGTCGGAAAATTTAAAGACTAAATGAAGCCCAAGTAATTTTTAGATGTGTGGCCTAATTTAATGATGAAGACTAAACCCACGTTAGCAAATGAAGAAAAATCTAAAGACGACCCAAATCTGAGCCCAAGACCTTTGTTATACTGAAATTCGGCCAAGCCCAACTTCACACTCGAATTAAACCGACTTTTATACTCAGCTTACATTGTACGCGTGATATGAGTAGACTAGTCAACACAAAGACTCATGGTCCAATCTAGGCATGCCACGTGCAAGACAACAATCACGTGAAGGCTTGGAGGCTATGTTTGATGGGTGTATAAAAAGGGGATTAGGCATTCATTTTTAGGGGGCTTTTTATTTTTATTTTCTAGTTCTTTTAGAGTAGTGTAGGAGTAATTGGCGTAGGTAATTAGTATCATCACTCTTTCAGTAGTCATTTATTTTTTTTAGTTACTATGAGTTTGAATTTTCTAGTAATTTAATAGCTATTTATTATGAGTTAACCGAATTTATTATTGAAAATGTGTTTCTTATTTCCTTGTTTCATTCAACTCGTATGATTGTTTTGTTTATGATTTTTGTCTTTAATGTCCATCTTTACTCTTCTTAATTGTCGACCAAAACTTCTTGTCTGTTAAATCATTTTAATTTTATAGTTTTTAGTAAGTTTGCTACCAAAATGAAACCATACCTTTTCTTTAAATATCAATGCTATGTTGTTACTTTTTTTTTTATCACCAATTTATAGTTTACAAAGTACTTAATTATTTAATCACTTAGATGGATTTGCTAAATGGTTATTTATTAGAATTTGAAATTGTTTTGATATAACTAGTACGAAACAAAATTAATTTTCTGCTGCTAACATTTATGTTTAATGTCTTGTTTTAGTTAATGCATTTAGTGTTTTCTTTCTTGTTTACGTCATAAAACTAGTTTGCTAATATGGTCATTTTTGTCAATCTTTTGTTAAACAGTTTTATCTATTATACTTTCATTGAAACTTTGTTTTTAAATGTAAAGATTAGTAGTTATTAGCGTTATAATTGAGATCTTTATTTGCTTCAAGTGGCGATCGAGAGCGTGTTTATGAAGCCAACAAGGAAAGTTATGGGTTTATTAGCTTGGAGATGGGTATATTTGGTATTGTTGAAAGTTATTGTATCGTCTAGCTCGTTAACCCGAATTTGGTGACTTCTAACCCTTTTTCATTTATCTCTCTTAATTATTTTGCATAATTAGTTTCTTCATTATGTTGTTTTAATGCGTAATTTAGAGCAATTTTATTGATGCTTGTTTAGACGGTTATTACCTTTAGTTTAGATAAATATGCTTATATTTTTAGGTATGTTAGCTTGATAGATATGCTTAGTGAGTAGACTTTTTATATACTTGTTGAGTAGACTATTTCGTTAATTAAGTGTGGTTTTATAAAAGTTAGAAAATTTATTGGTTAGTAATTTTAAGTTAATTAGATTGAAATTTTAGTTGTTTGAGCGGGCAAAAGCCGTGAAAATAATTGGGTTTTAATTTAGATATTGATATCTCTTTATGAAAAATTATTTTCAAAATAAACCAACGTTGTGAGAAAATCTTTATTCGTAAAAGATATTAATTCATCAATAAGAGGACTTAATTTAAATAATAAACCACACTTAAGGATCATGATAATTTGCTTAACAAGTATACCTTTTTATCATATATTTCTTATTTGCTTGCTTAACATATTTTTTTGTTGTGCTCTTTTATCGTTAACTTTATATTATTTACTTGGTACTTGTGTTATTATTATCTTTGCTTTAATCATTTAGTTTTAAGCTTTGTAGTTTTGCTTTATTAATCTAGTTTTTATCGCTTAAAATAGTTTTTAATCTTTTACTTTAAAACCAATCAAAAACAAAAATTCTTTTTTTCATTCAAAGTCACTCGATCACAAGCCCGTTTTGATTACAATTCACACCTCGTCGGGACATACGACCCGGGAAAACACTGTATTTCGCGGAGCATTGATCTTGGCTGTTTAACTTTGTTGACCATTCTGTGGTCAATATAAGTTAGGTGGTTCAGGCTCAATCAACTTTTGGCGCCGCTGCCGGGGAGGTTGTGCGCGTTTATCTAAACGGTTTTTCTGATTAGTGTCTTTGGAATTCGTTCCATTGTACATTTATCCATCCCTGTTCATATTTTCATAAAAACAAAAACACAAAAAGATTTTCCTTCTCATTTGTACAAAATGTATTTCCAAAAACCCAAAAATATTCACCTTTACCCTCTCGCACCTTTGATTCTTCATCCCTACCCCTCCCAACACATTTGATTCTTTCTATGTCTCATCCACACTTTCTGGTTTGCCAGTGGTGTGGTAGTTCTCATAATGGTGGTAATTGCCCCGGTTGTGGCATGGTAGAGTCAGGAAACGGGTCTGTCTATAACCAAGATCCCTATTCTTACCATGACACGACTGATTTATTCCATCAGCTGCCACACCATGATACTCAGCAGTTTTACTGTTGTGAGTACTGTGGTGGTTCACACTACAGTTCTGATTGTCAATCGGGAAACACGCTTGTCTATGAGCAATTTCCTGATAACGATTATGACTCTAGCACGTACAACCCACAGCCTCAACAGTTTTACTGTTGTGATTACTGTGGAGGTCCACACTTCAGCTCAGATTGTCAAACGGGTAATCCATACCCTTGTGACAATTTTGACACACCCTATTACGACCAACCTCCACAGTACGATATGAATCAAGCACTTCTTCCAGAAATGCAAAATCTGATGACAATCGTTGATGAGCTTAAGGGTTTAGTTGACGACTTTGCCCAAAGACATACTCATCAAAAATCCATGGAAGAATTGCTGGCTGAAGAGCAGGCTGCTAGAATAAATTCCCAAGATGAATATGAAAAATCTATTCGGGAATCCATTGCAAGAGAAAAAGCAGCCAAGTCTAGCTCTTTGTTCCGTTTTATTCCTGATGACAGTGATGATGAGGATACACTTGACATCCTTGAATTTTATAAAACTTCAAGTTCATCAGTTGATACCCCAGCAGTTGAGATTCCATCTCAAACAACTGCTATCACACCCGAGGTTCCCACTCACTCTTTGATCATGGGGGACGAGCATCTTGACACTGTTCCTGAAAGGGAATCGGACGAATTCATAAAGTCTAGTGTTGAGAACCTTGTTCCAATCCCGAGAGAGTCACAGGGAACTTTGGATGATATGTGTGATATTCCTTCACCTCTTGAGTGTTCAAACGATCATTTTGAGACTTTCTCAGATTTTAACGATGATTGTACATCTCATGGAGACATTGAGTATATCGAGGCACCACTGCCTCATTCTGATGTTGATCCTCTTCTTGAGGAGTTCGCTGATGAACTTGCTCACATCGATCCACTTTCATTGGAAAGTGATGATGGTCTCCTCGATTTCCAAGCCGATCTGGGAGAAATTGAAAGTCTCCTACATCATGATCCGTCACTCACTTCTTATCCCAACAATCCAACAGAGAATAATATTCACTTTGTTCCCGAAACATTCAATACTACTCTCACCAATCCTCTATTTGAATTCGAATCTGAATTCACTTCGATTTCTGATAATCCACTCTTTGGTACTCAGATTGAGGATTGTGATGAGTCTATTCCGGAACATGAGTTCCCTGATTCACATCTTGTGAATGATTCTCTTCATGAGGAGTTCTCCGGTGAACTCGCTCATCAGTTTGATATCCCGGGGGGAGATGCTCTCATTCATGAGAATTTGCAAAATCCCACCCACCCTCCCGGGTTGTTTACGAGCTTACCTTTTGAAATCCAAACTCAGGCTACGGAGCCTCTTCTCGAGGAAGAAGATCAAATCATGCTTTTTATCATGATTTTCTTCCTTTTCTTCACCTACAGGGTGACTTCTTCTCTTCTTCACTCCTTCGGGAGTGAGGACACTATCTTTGATCCCGGCATTTTCATGTATCATTATCTTGAGCCGGATACTTATCTCATCGGTGTGGAACTTTCACGTGCTTCAAATGTTTGTCCAAACATCTTGAATGAAAGTCCGATTGAGATCGTCTCTTCCACATCATGCTTCCCCAAGGACAAATGAATTCGGGGTCGAGTCAAGCTAGCGACTCGGTAAACAAAAACAATAGCATGCTTATAGGGTTTTCACCCTAAGTGTGGGGGAGTCCCCCATGCTATGGTTACAAATAAGAGTGAAAAAACAAAATGGTGTTTTCCACGCTTAGCTTGTAATGTTGCCCTTTTACGTTCAAAATGTCGGCATAATAGCTGAGATTTTGAATATTGAGGACAATATTCATGCTAAGTGTGGGGGGGTATTTCGCTATTCTAGCGAATTTTATCACATTTTACTATATAATACCCCCGTTTTAGCCAAAATTTCAAAAATTTTAAAAAATTTTCACTGGTGCTTCAAAATTTTTGTGGTAATCAGTCCGCCTTGTCTAACCGACAAAAAGGATTGACTAGTCCAGGAGCAAACGGCTCTTGGTAAAGACATATCAAATCCGTTTACGGCTGGCAATTTGCCCAAAATTGTATGGTTCATCAACTCCCCGAAAACAAATGAGTTGGCTAGCCCGCAAGATTATGGCTTGTGGTAAAGGCCGTGGAAAATCCATAATTGGTTATCAGCTCACCAAGATGTTGACTATTCCATCAAGAGCTGGCTAGTCCAGAAGCAAACGGCTTTTGGTAAAGACTACTCAAATCCGTTGACAGCTGGTGGTTTGCTCAAAATCACACGGTTATCAGGTGTGCCACAGTTCTTACACCTGGCTACTCCAGAAGTGATGGCTTTTGGTAAAGAGTTTAAAATCCATCAAGTTTTCAAAACAGTTTATTGCTAGAGACTAGCAATAGTTTAGTGTGGGGGATTGATGAGTGTGTAAATACTCATCATTTTATACCCATTTAAACTATAAAAACGACGAAAAAACTAACCAAATATTCCAAATATATCGTGTTTTTGTGTTTATGCATGTGCAGGTACGAATATCATGAAAAATGACAAAAATCAAGTCAAAACGGACACAAAACCGAGCACGAGATTGGAAAGAGCACTAAATTACGGGATCAACGATAATTTTATTTGAAGCATCAAGGCAAGAGTCGGAAAATTTAAAGACTAAATGAAGCCCAAGTAATTTTTAGATGTGTGGCCTAATTTAATGATGAAGACTAAACCCACGTTAGCAAATGAAGAAAAATCTAAAGACGACCCAAATCTGAGCCCAAGACCTTTGTTATACTGAAATTCGGCCAAGCCCAACTTCACACTCGAATTAAACCGACTTTTATACTCAGCTTACATTGTACGCGTGATATGAGTAGACTAGTCAACACAAAGACTCATGGTCCAATCTAGGCATGCCACGTGCAAGACAACAATCACGTGAAGGCTTGGAGGCTATGTTTGATGGGTGTATAAAAAGGGGATTAGGCATTCATTTTTAGGGGGCTTTTTATTTTTATTTTCTAGTTCTTTTAGAGTAGTGTAGGAGTAATTGGCGTAGGTAATTAGTATCATCACTCTTTCAGTAGTCATTTATTTTTTTTAGTTACTATGAGTTTGAATTTTCTAGTAATTTAATAGCTATTTATTATGAGTTAACCGAATTTATTATTGAAAATGTGTTTCTTATTTCCTTGTTTCATTCAACTCGTATGATTGTTTTGTTTATGATTTTTGTCTTTAATGTCCATCTTTACTCTTCTTAATTGTCGACCAAAACTTCTTGTCTGTTAAATCATTTTAATTTTATAGTTTTTAGTAAGTTTGCTACCAAAATGAAACCATACCTTTTCTTTAAATATCAATGCTATGTTGTTACTTTTTTTTTTATCACCAATTTATAGTTTACAAAGTACTTAATTATTTAATCACTTAGATGGATTTGCTAAATGGTTATTTATTAGAATTTGAAATTGTTTTGATATAACTAGTACGAAACAAAATTAATTTTCTGCTGCTAACATTTATGTTTAATGTCTTGTTTTAGTTAATGCATTTAGTGTTTTCTTTCTTGTTTACGTCATAAAACTAGTTTGCTAATATGGTCATTTTTGTCAATCTTTTGTTAAACAGTTTTATCTATTATACTTTCATTGAAACTTTGTTTTTAAATGTAAAGATTAGTAGTTATTAGCGTTATAATTGAGATCTTTATTTGCTTCAAGTGGCGATCGAGAGCGTGTTTATGAAGCCAACAAGGAAAGTTATGGGTTTATTAGCTTGGAGATGGGTATATTTGGTATTGTTGAAAGTTATTGTATCGTCTAGCTCGTTAACCCGAATTTGGTGACTTCTAACCCTTTTTCATTTATCTCTCTTAATTATTTTGCATAATTAGTTTCTTCATTATGTTGTTTTAATGCGTAATTTAGAGCAATTTTATTGATGCTTGTTTAGACGGTTATTACCTTTAGTTTAGATAAATATGCTTATATTTTTAGGTATGTTAGCTTGATAGATATGCTTAGTGAGTAGACTTTTTATATACTTGTTGAGTAGACTATTTCGTTAATTAAGTGTGGTTTTATAAAAGTTAGAAAATTTATTGGTTAGTAATTTTAAGTTAATTAGATTGAAATTTTAGTTGTTTGAGCGGGCAAAAGCCGTGAAAATAATTGGGTTTTAATTTAGATATTGATATCTCTTTATGAAAAATTATTTTCAAAATAAACCAACGTTGTGAGAAAATCTTTATTCGTAAAAGATATTAATTCATCAATAAGAGGACTTAATTTAAATAATAAACCACACTTAAGGATCATGATAATTTGCTTAACAAGTATACCTTTTTATCATATATTTCTTATTTGCTTGCTTAACATATTTTTTTGTTGTGCTCTTTTATCGTTAACTTTATATTATTTACTTGGTACTTGTGTTATTATTATCTTTGCTTTAATCATTTAGTTTTAAGCTTTGTAGTTTTGCTTTATTAATCTAGTTTTTATCGCTTAAAATAGTTTTTAATCTTTTACTTTAAAACCAATCAAAAACAAAAATTCTTTTTTTCATTCAAAGTCACTCGATCACAAGCCCGTTTTGATTACAATTCACACCTCGTCGGGACATACGACCCGGGAAAACACTGTATTTCGCGGAGCATTGATCTTGGCTGTTTAACTTTGTTGACCATTCTGTGGTCAATATAAGTTAGGTGGTTCAGGCTCAATCATATACGTTTTTGTTCGACCGGTTTCATGGTTCGCGTCGTTTACTTAGGATAGATTGTCGTTTTGAATATCAATTTGTTCGTTGTAGAGGAAGAGGGTGTTTGCCAAGTTGTTCAAGTGAGAGGTTTAGCTTCAAGATGTACATTCTTCGGATTGCGTGGGCATCGGGGAGGTGGAAGATCCATAAGAGGAACTGTGTGATACATCATTTAAAGTTGGGAAGTAGAACTTGGAGAGCAGAAAGTGTTATCTACACAGGTTATAAGAATCCTTAGCATATATTTGACAAGAGGCTAATATATGTTGAAGAGAAGTTGGGTGTGGAATTTCTTAGTGACTACGTGATGAGGCGAAAAATGATCCGTTTTTAGGGGGTCATTTAAGCCCGGAATTGAATTTATTTGATCAAATATTGCCCTAAATCGTTCCTTTTGTGATTTTAGGTACTTTTGGAGTGAATTCTGGAAAAGGAAGCATTTTGGACGTTTTTGGAGCATAAAAGTGAAGAAAACGGCAAAGTCTTAATTTTCCTTGCTGGGAACAGTACCTGACGGCGTCACAAGATTCTACATGACGACGTCAAGAGTAATACAAGAGGTGGAAGTGGATAAAGTCCGTAACGGTCCAGAGAGTTTTGTACTAGGGACATGACGGCGTCACCCAAGGCCGTCACATGTAAAATTAAAGAGTGATGGCCTAGAAGATTTCCTGAAGGCGTCACGTAGGCCGTCACGTGTTAACTTGTCAAAACTTGCGCGCGGAGTAGCTGATATTGTTTTGGTCATAACTTTTGCATACGAACTCGGATTTGGGTGATTCAAAAGCCCACGCGAAGAGGACGAAGAGATCTATAATTTGGTGAAGAAATGTTGGTTGTGACGCCGTCATGATCGGGCCGACAGAAAATCAGCCTATAAATATAACATCATAACTTCACTTTTTGTAAGCCATAAACCCTAAGGTCGATTCCTGTGTTTAGGTGGGTGTTTTTCCAGCAACTTAGAGGGTTTCAATCACTCCATAAACATCTTGTAATGGTTTGATGATTCTATCTTAATTCATGTCTTCAATTATTATTATTGTTGCTTGTTCTTTATTAATTATGCTTGGCTAATTCACCTTGTGTCTACTTATGATTGTGTGAAACTTGTATTTAATTGATTAGATCTTATTGATTCCTTGTTGATGTTTGTGTCTATCTTCATCAATTAGGGTGTGACACTTCGATAGGTCTAATTGGTTTAGTTTATAATTCTTGATTCCTATTGTCTCTTGTTTGGTTGATTGTATTCGATGTTAGGCTTAAGAAAACTGGCAGACTTCCATAGGGTAACATGCTTGAACGTCTTAAGAAACATGAACCAATGCGTACTAGGTTATTATGGTTGTATTTAATGCATGAGCGAATTCTAATGATCCCATGTTAGGAGCTTCTTGCAGGCTCGACATAGGAGTGAAGTAGGAGCTTATAGAGTTGGGGAAGTACGTACGCCACCCCACGTATGGTATTAAGGAATACAACCCGTCAATTAAAACAAGGTGTGAAAATTCAATAGGTAGAATCGGATAGCTAGCAAGGAGTAACATATCATGGGTAGACATGCTTCACTTATCTTGTAGAACCTTAGTTTATTTTTCTTGCACATTAGTTTGATTAGTAGCTTTTGGGTTAGTTGATTAGCAACTAATTCCGCCCCTCCTTCCAATACCCGATATTTTTACTTGCTTTTCATAAAATATAAAAATACAAAAAGAATCATCCTTCACCTTTAGACCTAGTTAGATTAATTTCAATCCTAACGACACTATTCCTGAGTTGAACGATCAATCCCCCGGTACTTGTCATTATACTATACTACAACGATCAGGTACACTGCCTGGTGGGGGTTGTAAGCTTCTCGAGATCCCTTGAGAGGTAAAGACTGGTGTGATTCCTACGTATCAAGTTTTTGGCGCCGCAGCCCGGGGAATAGTTATTGTTTAGGTTGAATTTGATTTTTATTAGGTCTACTCATTAGATTCCTATCAAGTGAGATTTTTTTTCTTTTTATTTTGTAGCTTTCTCGTAGTCTATCTTTTCTTTGTGACTTTGTTTGTAATTTGCTTCAAATGGACTTTACACTTAGACTTCTAAGATTGCAAGATAAGGTTGAGTGGCTAGAACACCAAAGAGTTCAAAATACCTCATTTAGAGACACCTATGAATCATATGAGCCTTCACCTTGGATAGATTCTTATGAACAACCTCTATGTTTAAGATCAACTTTTAGTGAGGCCAATAGGAAATGCGACCTAGTTTGCCAAGGAATTATGGAGAGAGTCGTTGCAACAAATCATAAGTTGGATGAGGCACTAGGTTTGCTTTTATCACTACCTAAGAAAACAATTGAGGAGGATTTAGCCGAACATGATCACATTGATAAAAAAGACCTAGGTTTTATGATCGATGATGATGAATCTCAAGAAACAGATGATGAATATTTTGGGCAATTTGTATATAGCAGTCAGAATATTGAGGATGATCCTTATGATTCGGATATAGAAGTTGAGATGCCTAGATAAGCACTTGAGATACTTGGGAAAATGTTAGGGTTAGATTATAATAAAACACATGTTGAGGATATAGGTGATATTAACACATGGAATGATGAGGTCAATAACATAAGCCCACAAAATACTCAACCATCATTTGAGGCACACACACCGCCCGTGACTTACCCAGAAGAAGTAGAAGAAACTTTAGGAATTCCGATGGAGGTAGAACCCTTGGACCAGGCACCATTAGAGGATATAGGTTTGAATACTTGTAGTGATAACCTTAATCTTAGTTCTAGAGAATTTCCTAATGTTGATGAACCGGAACCTCAACCTTTACACAACTTTCCATCCTTAGATATACATCTAGGAGACAAAAGAGGAACCGACCCACCCATCAATCAATATTATCCGGGTAGTTTTAGGATGAAGGAAGCCATTCACTCACCCCCTTCACCTCACGTGGCATATTTCCACCATAAGGGTGTGTATCGCTACTTCCACCCGCACTTAATTCAAAGTGTAGGGAAAACCTCCCTTATTTCCATTAAATAAGGGTAGAGTCAGGCTCGTGACTCGAACAAAAACAAGCGCTTATTGGGAGGCAACCCAAGCTTTATTTATTTATTTGTTTGTTTGTTTGTTTATTTGATTTTATTTGTTTCCGTATGCATGTTTTATTTTTGTTGTTTGTGGCTCATGTTTCAAAGTAAATTGTGAAAATGCTTTATTTTATTTTTAACTTCATCTTAATTGCATATAAAGGTATTTTACAAAAGATAAGTGTAAGGGAGATCCAAATTTGTTTATAAGAACGAAATTGAGCATGAACCACAACAATATTAAATGGACATGTGTATTAGTACTTGTTAGAGTCAAATGCTTGTATCGAGTCATAATGATATTTTGCAGGATTTTCCAAGAAGTAGGACATAAGTTTTTCCAGAAATTTGCCGGAAACTTAACATGTGATTTTTGCAGGAACATTCTGACGGCGTCAGGAGTTATAACCTGACGGCGTCAGGTATAAAAATTCTGAAAAATTTTGCGAGTTTTGTTTATACCGGACTCTTAAAGTTTTTGTTGATTCTTTAGTTTTATAAACTCCAGGAAATCTGCAAACATTCATTCCACAAGCATTATATCTTTAATTGTTTTGTTTTTATTCCTAAGTCTGGAATTACATCTAGTTGTGAGTTTCCTTTGTTCGGTTTGATCCTTTGGGTTTTTGTGTTTGTTTTCTCAGGTTTGATAGGTTATATTGGACAAGAAGATGATTTATATTTCTGGAAGGGAAGCTTTGAATGTTCATTTTCTTGGAGGAAGATCTAACCTTGTTACCATACTATCCATACCGAGCGAATCAGGGGAGTATTTGATTTCATTTTTTTACCTGTTTTACTTTTACATTCTTTAATTGAACATTGGGGACAATGTTCATCCTAAGTGTAAGGGGAGGGTAAAATGATGATACCTTATAGTATACACTTTCGCTTGAATTTGTTAGTTTGATGGTAGGTGTGTAATAAAACTAAGAGAAATACTTGTTAGTGTAATTTTAGCGCCAAATTTAAATTTTTTTACAACATTTAGGAGTGAAACTTTAGCCATAGCAAGCGTCTCATGGATAGGAGTCGTATGACTAGCACAAAACCGTATCATTCAGAAAAATTTTCCACCCAAATATGTGAGGTTCGCCTTTAGATTTGATAGGAAAAACATTTACTATTAGTGCTTATGAGTGTACCGGTAGCATTTAGATTCTAGAACTTGCGTTAGTGATGCATCCCGAGACCGCTAGTGAGACTACATTCGTGTAGTAGGATTTACTACATGATAAGAGGCATTAGGATCACCCTTGTGTTAAACCCGTATCATAATTACTTGTCCATTTAAGTCATATTATTTGGCTAGTAAAGTCAATTAATTTTTCCCACACCTTAGCGTTGTACTCATTTTTAGTACACGAAACCCCTAGTACACCCCTCCGAGCCTATCTTTTCATTTCTAACTTTAAGCATCTTACTTAAAGGAAGAATTTGTTACACCCCACTTAAATGTACAACCAAATTGCCTTAGCCTTCCGTGTATGCACTCATCTTAGTGCATTATTGTTATTTGTTTAAACCCTTAGTTAATTATCTAATTGATTACATGGTTGCTAAGTCGAGTCATATCCTTGTACATATTATTTTGGGACGATTGGGACTCATGGATAAAGTACTTATGTTATGGAGTAATGGGGAAGAACATCATATTATTACCCCCATATGTGCGTTAATCTTAAAAGTACTCCAAGTGTTTTGATTATCTTGATTCGAGTCATTAGATTAGTTTATTGTAAAGTATGTAAAAATTCAAGTGTAAGGGGAATGTTCATTCCCTATGATGTATTATTTTGGATGGTAGGGTAAGAGTGTATGCAAAAAAAAAAAAAAAAAAAAAAAAAAAAAAAAAAAAAAAAAAAAATCGAAAAAATAAAGAAAAAGAAAAAGAAAAATAGAAAAAGAAAAGAGAAAAAACATACGGACTACCATCCCGTTTCATTCTATGTTTATTTTATGTTTTTGTTATTTTTCATTTATTAGCTTAAGTCGAGTCTAGTCTTGGCTTAGTAACGCCATATTGTACATGTAATTAACCAAGATGATTAGCTCGCCACCAGTAAAGATTGCCTATATCCAACAAAACTGTGTATTTCATATCCCTACACCTAACGTTATAACCCTTTAAAAAGTTCTCTTTGTTAGTTTATCCTAGGTGCTTATGCCATGTGGTGGAGGTTTGATCCTTTCCCAAGCCTATGGTAATATATTTCGCTATGATAGGTAGTGAGAGATGTTTTCTATTTCCATATTGTGATATATACTTTATTACACCCGAGAGATGTGAGTATCTAAACACTATTTGTGAGGTGCTAGTGTATGGCCTCCGTGCATGTCTTTGGTCTTTAGTGGAACGATTATTTGTTGTAATTACTTTTATATTAGTGTTAAATGACCCCTAACTTGTATTTTGATTAGAATAAAAGCGCATTTGCTTGAGGACAAGCAAATCTCAAGTGTAAGGGTATATGATGAGGCGAAAAATGATCCGTTTTTAGGGGGTCATTTAAGCCCGGAATTGAATTTATTTGATCAAATATTGCCCTAAATCGTTCCTTTTGTGATTTTAGGTACTTTTGGAGTGAATTCTGGAAAAGGAAGCATTTTGGACATTTTTGGAGCATAAAAGTGAAGAAAACGGCAAAGTCTTAATTTTCCTTGCTGGGAATAGTACCTGACGGCGTCACAAGATTCTACATGACGACGTCAAGAGTAATACAAGAGGTAGAAGTGGAAAAAGTCCGTGACGGTCCAGAGAGTTTTGTACCAGGGACATGTCGGCGTCACCCAAGGCCGTCACGTGTAAAATTAAAGAGTGATGGCCTAGAAGATTTCCTGAAGGCGTCACGTAGGCCGTCACGTGTTAACTTGTCAAAACTTGCGCGCGGAGTAGCTGATATTGTTTTGGTCATAACTTTTGCATACGAACTCGGATTTAGGTGATTCAAAAGCCCACGCGAAGAGAACGAAGAGATATACAATTTGGTGAAGAAATGTTGGTCATGATGCCATCATGATTGGTCTGACGCCGTCATGATCGGGCTGACAGAAAATGAGCCTATAAATATAACATCATAACTTCACTTTTTGTAAGTCCTAAACCCTAAGGTCGATTCCTGGGTTTAGGTGGGTGTTTTTCCAGCAACTTAGAGGGTTTCAATCACTCCATAAACATCTTGTAATGGTTTGATGATTCTATCTTAATTCATGTCTTCAATTATTATTATTGTTGCTTGTTCTTTATTAATTATGCTTGGCTAATTCACCTTGTGTCTACTTATGGTTGTGTGAAACTTGTATTTAATTGATTAGATCTTGTTGATTCCTTGTTGATGTTTGTGTCTATCTTCATCAATTAGGGTGTGACACTTCGATAGGTCTAATTGGTTTAGTTTATAATTCTTGATTCCTATTGTCTCTTGTTTGGTTGATTGTATTCGATGTTAGGCTTAAGAAAACTGGCAGACTTCCATAGGGTAACATGCTTGAATGTCTTAAGAAACATGAACCAATGCGTACTAGGTTATTATGGTTGTATTTAATGCATGAGTGAATTCTAATGATCCCATGTTAGGAGCTTCTTGCAGGCTCGAAATAGGAGTGAAGTAGGAGCTTATAGAGTTAGGAAAGTACGTACGCCACCCCACGAATGGTATTAAGGAATACAACCCGTCAATTAAAACAAGGTGTGACAATTCAATAGGTAGAATTAGATAGCTAGCAAGGAGTAACATATCATAGGTAGACATGCTTCACTTATCTTGTAGAACCTTAGTTTATTTTTCTTGCACATTAGTTTGATTAGTAGCTTTTGGGTTAGTTGATTAGCAACTAATTCCGCCCCTCCTTCCAATACCCGAGATTTTTACTTGCTTTTCATAAAATATAAAAATACAAAAAGAATCATCCTTCACCTTTAGACCTAGTTAGATTAATTTCAATCCTAACGACACTATTCCTGAGTTGAACGATCAATCCCCCGGTACTTGTCACTATACTATACTACAACGATCAGGTACACTGCCTGGTGGGGGTTGTAAGCTTCTCGAGATCCCTCGAGAGGTAAAGCCTGGTGCGATTCCCACGTATCACTACGATTGTCTGATTTGCCACCGTCAAGGAAGGGCGGACATCGTGGTAAGAGTGCTGAGCGAGAGTGAACGTGTGAAACTTAGATGTTTGTGAGCAATGATTATGATAATTTAGTTCGGAGTTAAGAGGATGATGTTGACAGCCTAGAGAGAGAGGTTCAAGGATGAGAACATGTAAGAAGAATGATTACTTGGTTTAGACCAGTAAATGGAAAAGAATGAAGATGGACGATTGTACTTTGCGGACCCGCTAATGATTTCATGGAGAGGAAGCTTAAGGACATCGATCATGCAAGGTATAATATACATCCGAGAATGGATAAGACGTATTATTACCTTAGCAAGAAATGTATTGAGGAGTTGGTAAAGAACCATAGGGTGTCGCGTTGAATCTTCAAGAAACATGATGAAATACTTACTTCGCGATAGTGGTAAACGTGTTATAGAGTCTTGAGAACGCGTATGTAGATGAGTACGACTTATCATTCTCTAATGAGTGAACTAAGTGAGCGTACAAATCAGGCGTTGGATGGTGAGCTGAGAGTATGGGTGTGTTTGATTTTGGAGAAAGCCGGGGTATACATTTACCCTTAGCTGAGTTCTCCTATATCAACAATTATCATTCTAGTATTGAGTATGTGTCGTGTGAAAATTCTATGGAAGGTAATGTAGGTCACCTGTTCTGTGGGCAAAGGTTGGAACAAGTCAACTAATTGGTCCTGAACTAGAACGAGTGACTACGAATAAGGTTTTCTGACTAAGGAAAAGACTTAAGGCAGCAAGAGATCGCCAAAAAGAGTTATGCGAATAATTGCTGTAAGCCCTTAGAGTTTGGTGTTGGTGATATTGTGAGGTTAAAAGTATCTCCTTGGAAGGGTGTTGTGCGTTTCGGTAAGAAAGGCAAGCTAGCACCGAGATACGTAGGACCATTTGAGATTTACGGAAAGGATTGGATTTGAGACATATCGGTTGAGTTTGCCTGAGGAATGAAGTAGAGTGCATGATACGTTTCACGTATCTAATGGAAAGAAGTGGTTGGCAGATGATAGTCTGGATGTGCCATTAGATGAGATTAAGGTTGACAAGACTCTTCGTTTTGTAGAGAAACCTGTTGAGATTATGGATCGAGTTGTTAAGGGGTTGAAGTGTGGTGAGATAACGTTGGTAAAGGTATGGTGGGATTCTAAGCGTGGTCCTAAGTTTACTTGGGAACGTGAGGATCAAGTGTAATTAATGTTTGTTTTGTGTGTATCCATTATATGTGGTGTTTCATGCGGTTACCATTTGTTTTTTCATTTGGTTCGAGGATATCGTGCCTACCTATGAGAAGTCGTTTAGATTGTTGTTGTTATTGATTAGGGAGTGTATCCATTTGCGTGTATTGTTTGAGTGACGAAATGTTTTCTATTGTGTGAATTCGGGTATTTAGTCGGTTCACATTTTTTTTGTGATTCTTTCTCTGTGATTTTATGGTGTGGTATTATTCCGCTTAAATATCCATAAATTTTCTTTTGTTGTTGTGAGTAGTGACTCGTGTAGTTGAAATCTCGGGACGCGATTTCCCTAAGTGGGGGATGATGTAACAACCGTGGTTTTGGCAGTTCAGTTTGACTGATAGTCTTGACTCGGTTGACGTTTGTTTGGTGTGTCTTAGGTGTTTGAAGTGATATAGATGAGTTTTAGCACTAAATCCCTTTGCGTAAATGGTTTTATTGTGATTTGAAAAGTTTGGAATTTGGGAAAGTTCATTTTGATCACCTTTGTGAGGTAGAAATAACTTGTGTAGTTTTGGTGTTTTTGTGTTTTTGCGTAACGAGTCTTCGTTCAAGTGTTTGAGCGTTAGCGGGTTACGAGGAGTTTGTTTTTATGAGTTATGTTTCAAAAGAGTGTGGAATTCTATTTTTGAAAACTTTTTTTTTTGTAAATGATATTTTTCCGGGTTGTCGTAAAAACTGAGGTTTATCGCGTAAGACGCTAGGATTAGTTACGGGTATTTATAAAATATGAAAAGTATGAGGTTTTGAGTGTAATAAATAAATTTAATATATATATATATATATATATATATATATATATATATATATATATATATATATATGTGTGTGTGTGTGTGTGTGTGTGTGTGTGTGTGTATGTATAGAAAATCGGCTAGAAGGGATAAGGGGGAAAAAGGAAACCCAATTTGAGTCCAAATATGACTCTTAGGCCCAAGGAATCCTAGTCCAACCCAACCAAGCCCAACCCCTACCCATATAAGCCAAACCAAACGACCCAAATCCTCTTTTTCTCTGGAAAAGTCGACATGGGGAAGAGGAGGAGAAGGAGAAAAGTTAGGGTTTCAATTATGTGAAGAAAACAAGCCTAAGGTATGCCTAGTAAACCCTTAATTGTTTAATTATTGATTAGATTCATGTAATACAAGTTATGATGGATCTAGGGTTTGTAAACTTCTGTAAATTAATTAAGTAAAACATGTTAGGATCATTAGTTAATAATAGTATGATGATTAGTGAAAGAGATTTGGTTATAAAACATGTTAAACATTGAGTTAGGGTTTGGACAGGAAACTATGGCTGTAAAGATGTGAGTGTAAATAACAGATGGTGAAGAGTTAAGTCACGAAATTTAGGTCTAAATTGAAGTTTAATGAAAGAGCTTTCCAAAAAGTCCAGCCACGATTGATTTGATGGTCGGGAAGTTGGTATTTTGATTTTTCTTTGTTAAGGTGTCAAAGCTGTCAAACCGGGACAGAATTTGGGTAAAAGTTTGAGGGTGAGTTGTGGTTGTAAAAGTGGTATTTTGACTAGCCCTTCTGGAATAGTTAAGTATTAGGTTGTATTAGACTACCACGAAAAGGATTCGCGATAAAAACTTGTGGAAGTATTTTATGTTAATTAAAACTTTTTGGTGGGCGTTCAAATCCGAATTTGAGTAGTTGACAAGTTTGATTTTCTTTTGAGTACTTGTGTGTGTTATTGGTCCATGGCCTTCTGGGATTATCTTGTATGCTTATGAGAGACCATGGTAAATTTTTGGTGTGAGTTGTTGAGCTTTAATTGTTGTGATTTCATGTGGGCGAATGTACCCAAAAATTCTGCGTTTTCTGATTTTTAAAGTGCAAGGGATTTAGTGAGTGTTAGATTATGGTAATGGTTAGTATGGTGTCTAGGAGATCCATGGTGGGTCATATGAGTCTTAGACATCCATCATATGAGTATTACATGGGTTTTAGCTTTTAGCTTGTCCTTGTGTAACTTGGACTTATTTGTGTTGTTTAGATTAGTGATTTGTGTTGTGGAAGCTGCAAGGTTTGAGGTGAGTTCATAGTCCCATATTTTTACCTTATTTTAAACTTGGGATGGGAATGATGCTTGTATTAAATGGTTTGAATTACTGTGATTATGTGTGTTGATACAAAAGTTGGCGTTCCTAGTTTGGGCTCCTGCTCTCGTACCAATTAGCTCTTAATGTTTGAAACCTGCGCACTAAGAAAGTAAACAAACACCGTTACGCTTATCGTGGGATTATCTCCCACGATTATCCTCCGGCGTGAGAGTATGTAATCAGTTTTAGGGTTATATTAAAGAGTTAGGGTTTTGTGAATCGTACCTTTAATGAGAATTATGTCATTCTATATATAGGCGCAGAATCCTTGTAGGTTTCGTGCTCCTTACTCTTCGCACACGTAGTGCTTATCCGGTCCAAGGATCTTTATCCGTAAATAGAAGATCCGTTATCTAGACCATAAATAGTTTGGTTGGGCTTGGGCCTATGTGAGCCCAACCCATTGGTAGTGCGGCCCAAATCATTGTTATGATAGCCCACTCGTGGTGGGTTTGGGCTTAGTAATGTTTATCGTTTGGGCTCGCGGCCCAAATATAGAATATACGTCATCATGTCCCCCCAGTCTAGTTGGTGCGGCTTGTAGCTGCGTGCGCTAGACTAGTAATATCAGTGGCAAACGTGGCGGGAAAAATTCGAATATTCACCGCCCATACTTGGAACCATGTATCTAGTCCCAAAATATCTCAAGGATACCTCGGGAAATGGGGAGCGTGTCCACGTGTATATCGGGAAGTGGGAAAAAGTGCATGTACCTTCTTGTCTTCTAACCACACGATTATGGTAGTGTATTCCACGTGGCTAGCTTGCTAGGGTTTTTGTGACCCTATAAATAATCGCCTCCCTTTTTACCAAAAAACATCACAGTAAAAACCAACTTCCGCCATTTTCAACCTTTTTTCAAAGCTTCGTTAAGAGATCAACTGTTTTATTAGGTAACCGCGAATACGCGCTTTAGCTAGTGTTGTCATTTCTTAGAAATGGTTCGCCAATTAGAAGAGTTTCCGCCTGAAATGGACGAGGATGAACTTCGTCAGTTCTCCTCTGATTATTTCATTCCCCTAGATGTGCATCCGGAAGTACCAGAGGCAAACGCGTGTATCGCGGATTTCCCTGAGGGAAAGATAGGGTTATACGCGCTTCTTAGAGTATGCGAACCAGCGCGTACCTATATCCTTATTCTTGAGCAATGTGCTCAACTTCTACCGTCTTCAGATTTCCCAGCTGCACTGTATAGGTGCGGCGAAAATATCAAATTTTGAAATAAACTGCCGTTTACTTGCAGTCAACCCTACCATTAACCTATTCCGTGCGTTTTACCGCACAACGTGGTCGCATGGATGGGTGTCTTTTGCGAAGCGCTCTGGGCGCCTTCAGTGTTATACAGAGAAGGTGGATTCCCTTAGGGATTGGAGGGAAATTTTTTTCTGGGTAGATGATATAGTGTTTCCCTCGCCGTTTGAGTTTTACACTCAAGGGACGCTGCCAAGGGATGAGCGCCCTTTACCCGGTTCGTATAGCGCAGAGGATGCGGATACGATTGATGCCAACCGCGTCCCTATTAACTCCTACCCGGAGGAGTTTTTGGTTCACATGGGGCTGAGTCGCAACTATTTCCATGGTTCTGACGAGGTTCCAACATTCCTAGATGAGAGCGGCCGGGGTTGGTGCTTGTCCTTTTCTACCTTCGCTTCGATAACGTAAGTGCTCCTTTATATGTAATTTCAATAACTAAATTGTTTTTGTTATTTGTTCATGTGTCGCGCAGAAATGGATTTGTTTGCCGTGGTGAAGCTTGAGAAGCCCAAGCAAGTGACAATGGGTGTGCGCCCTCTTAGGGACAATGAGGAGCCAATTTTGGAAGCTACCGCGGGACACACAACGGTGTTGGCGCAAGATGGTCTTGAGTATTCTCCTCCCGTTGCTGCACTTGTGACTCCTGTGCAGAGCGTTCCTCCTACTGGGGAGCCGTCTCCCGTGGTAGAGGAATTGCATACTGAGTCCTCCGACAGTGTGGAGGTCCTGGAACCTAAGGGAAGTGCGCAGGGCGTAAAGCGGAAGGGAGAGTCTGATGGCGCTGGTACTTCCAAGAGGAGGCGCCATTTTATTATGGATGAAGAATCATCCGCAGTAGATGACACGTCCGCTACTGGCGCGGATAAGGAGATTGCAAAGTCTTCTCCCTTTTTGTAAGTGATGATCACATTCCTTTTGCATTACTTGTTGGATTATGCTCTGACTTGCTTCCTTTGCTTGTAGTGACCATGCCACAGAGGGTGATTCGGCGTTTGTTGAAAGCGTGGTCCCCCCTCAGGATGCTAACGTGGAGGAGACAGTGAAGGTAGCTGAGGAGGTGTCTGCGCAGCAGTTGATGGAGGAGCTAGCTGCTGCTGAGCATCATACTGAGTTGGTCGCTCAGTTGAAGACGCGTTATGTTGGTGAGGATGGTATTCTCGCTCAAAAAGATGAGGAGATTGCCTTGCTCAAGGCGCAGTTGGCCGGTGCGCGGGCAGAGGTGGAGTCTGTCACCGAACATGCGAAGAAGGTTACGGATGAGAAGCTGTCCGTGATGGCGGAGCTGCAGCATGAGCGCGGGGAGCTGCATCAGTTCATGTCAAACTTATCCTGGGGGATAAAGTATCTTGAAGAGAAGAAGGCTGGGCACTTCAGCCATATTGATGACCTGCGCGCTCAAGTTGAGAATGCTCTGAAGGTGCAGGAGGACAAGCTGCGCAGTCTGAGTATAGAATACGATGAAGAGTTATATCCTCATCTTATGTCCACGATCGCTGAGCGCAGGTATGTGTTTTCTATTCTGTGATTTTCTCTCTTACCATATGTGTTAATGTTCCCCCTTTTTTTCGCTAATGCATCCTTTGTTGCTTGTGTAGGTGGTTAATCAGCCATGGTTTGCGCCTAGCTGCTATGGGCACGTTGGAGTCCCCGGAGGTATTGGAAGCCTTTGGGAAGGTTGTGGAGTGCGCTGATGAGTGTCTAAATACTCATCATTTTATACCAATCTGAGCTGCCAAAACATACAAAAAACACTCAAATATGCATTATAATACTTAAAATATTTTAGAAGTGTGTTTTATATGTTTCAAATACAAAATATGCAAAAACAGATGAAAAACGTACAAAGTTCGCATAATTGGCAGTTTCAGTCCCTCAAGTTTCAAAAGTTGTCAAATCTAGTCCCTGGTAAATCAAAACATGAAAAATATCATCAAAGGTCCTTAGAGAATCATAAGTTGTCAAGTTTAGTCTTTTAAAAATAAAAATTACAAAATGACAACTTTAGTCCCTTAAATTTCAAAAATGTCAAAATTAGTCCTTAGGTTTTAAAAATGGGAAATTAATAAAATAAACCTGGAACTATTCTAAAATTACAAAAATTGGTCCTTATGATAACATTTTGAGAAATTACAACCACAATCCCTTAAAAATCCAAATTTACATGAATGGTCCCTGGAGTTTGAGAAATTACAGAAAAGGTCCTTGGATATTTTTAAATGGAAAAATCATAAATCTGGTCCTTGGTTTATCATATTTGGCAAGTTAAGTCCTTGAAAACACTTTGGGAGAAATACAATTCCAGCCCCTTAACTTTGCTCAAATTGCAAAATTGGTCCTTGTTTACTACACTTAACCAACCGGACCCTTATTTATTAAATAAACCAAAACCAAATCCAATCCACTACCCTTACCCCTAGCCCAATCCTTTTCCCAGCCCAAAACACAAAAGCCCACACCCTGAGTATAACTCACGGTCAAACCCCGTTGACCCCGCCATATACCACTCCCACTGTTCATCACCCTCACCCTCGCCTGAAACCAGCAAAACCAGGTGGTTTTACCACCACCTCCTCACTTTCCAGATCACCCTAACCCTCCTTTCCACCTCACACACCTATCCCACACCTCATTAAATGCCATTCCCATAATTTTTCACTCCAAACCACTCCACAACCTTTGTTTTCATCATGAACCCTCAACTTGTCCTAAAAACCTTCCCATTTGTCCCCTGACACCTCCACATACTCCCAATAATCTTTAATTGCTCACCTTTGGCTCCAAGTTAACGTGGAAGACTTTGGCGCCAAAATTGGTTTAAACGGATGAGATTGATTCAGAGAAATTGAGGGTCAAGATTGAAGTGGGAAGTGTTCAGAGTGCTTTAAGAAACCCTAATATGGGCTTATAAAAAGGAAAGAGAAGCAGAGGAGTAATCTATCTAGTTTATTTTTAGAAGTGTATGTCGTTTAATGCAATTTCAAGTTTCTAGTGTAAACCTAAGCTTCTAAGCAGTGTTCTAAGTGTTTTCAGTGTATTGTAACTCTTTCCAAGTAATAAATTTCAAGTTTCTTTGGCTGTTCAATCTTATGCAATTTTAGTTTAAATTTCTTAAATTTCAAAAGCTCAATTGTTGTTACTGTGAAGTGTATTGGATTCCTAAGCTCACTTAAGCTCCTAGATAGCTTATAAAAGGTATTAGAAACTTTAAAAAACAGTTTAGTAATATAAAAAATCAAAAACACTATTGGTCAACTAAAGTCAACTATGGCAATTTGGATTTGATTTCTTGGATTCAGAGTGAATTGGAAGCAAAGAAGCTGTGGATTCTGGGTTAGTATCCATTGGTGGATGTTTGGAAAGGTCTCTTTGTTCTTGGTTCATGGTTTGAGCAGGAAAGCAACTTGTAAGTTTCTAATCTCAATCTTTGGTTTTCACTGTGGCATACCTTATTAATCTAATTGTTGGTTTGTTTGTGCTTATTTGATGCTGGGCAGTCATAATATAACTCAATATAGCAAGCTTGTTCATTTCAATTCATAGTTACTGAGAAATCAATTTTATACAGTCAAAATAGTATAATCAGTAATCTAGGTTATTTGTTGTTGTTTTCTGTGTTTAAGTGTTCATTATAGCTTAGTTAATCTTGTTAAGTTGTTTTTAATCTGTTTAATAAGCTCTTGTAACTTGTTGCTACTTAAATCATAAAACAGTCTAGTATAAGGAGTGTTTGGATCAGGTTGTTCATATGAGTTCAAAGTAGTTTGAGTTGTTCTTTTTGCTTGCTTTAAGTCATATGGTGTAACATTAGCTCAGAAAAATAAAAATATTCAAGTCTCATTTAGTTAAAAGTCAAAATCACACTCAATTCATCACCACAGTTAACTGTGGTGGAATTTGAGTCCAAGTCTCATCATATCATCTCATATGTTAGTAACCTAGCTTAATTTAACTCAATATTAGCTTATAACATCTTATTAAACAAATAGGATCAATCAGAAGTTCATCAAAGTCAAAGTTAGTCCATCATTCAATAAAGTCAAAGTGTGTTGCTCTCAGATTTCTCAAAACTTAGGTGATTTTTCTAGAATTTAGGAAACTGATTTAGAGCTTGAAACTTCTTGTGCTTATAATCTACCACCTAAACTCTAGGAATCAAAGCTTATTTGATTTTTAAGATTTTTTCTCAAACTTGTGCAAGAGCTGAAAGTACCCTGCAGGGCAAAGACATTGCCCTGTGCACAGGTTTTAATCAAAATACCAAGACCTCTTGTGTGCTCATTAGTGGACCCCACAACCCAACCCTTAGCTTAATTTATAGCTTATTAGTCCACTCTTTCATACCTAAGATTAGTTTGAAGTTTAGCTTATTGGACTATAGCTTTTAGGACCCTAGTTTGTAGCCTGTTTCCAAAAGCTACACTGAGCACTTAGTGTATGACTACCATTTCAAAGGCTCACACAGAGCTTATTAGTGAACCATAAGGGTAGCTTATTGGCTCAACTTGTAGCTTATCACCTTAACTTTGAACCCCTAGGTTTAGTTTGAACCCCCTTTTACTCTTGTGAACCCCACAAACCTTGGAACACAACTGCAGGGAAGAAGTACTCCCCTGCACCAGCTTACCACCACCACACCACCAACTTTAGTGGTGGCTGCAGCCCACATCAGTGGACCCTAGTGGTTCAAATTTAGTTTAGACAACCCCCTCCTACCAGGGTACAAGGTTTGACCCTTTGGTTGACCTAGAAACAAGTGGACCCCACCTAGACTTGTCCCCAAACTCTGTCCCATTTCTGAGACAGAAACCAAATAAGCAATTGCTTATTTTAGCTTTCCAGCTTATCCTAGGAGCTTATCTGATCACATCTAGTTTAAATAAGTTCAAGTAACTTAGGTGAACCTTACTTAACCAGTGTGGACCCCACATAGCCCAATTTAGCTTATTTCTAGGTGTGGTCAACATTAGTCAATTGTATAAGCTAATAAGCACTCTCAGTGCTTATTCTGAGGTTCTAAAGTAGATTTCTTTGTAAAAGTTTCATTATTTAAGTATTTAAATAGTTTTATAAAAGAAAAATCAGAAAAAACAAACTTTAATTATAGTGATAGCTTCTATTTAATAGAAATTATCTATTTAATTTTCATTTTAGCTTAATAATAAGCACTTTTCCAATTTTATAATTTTATAAATTACCTAGTACCTTTAAGTAGCTAAAATAAATTTCTTAGATTTTTCCTAATCTGTTTACTATTTATTAGATTTAAAATTAGTTTAAATAATTAAATAGGTAATATTAGTAATTAAATAGATTTCTTTAATTTTAATTAACAAAAGTAGAATTTTATATTTTTCCTAAGTTTTATAAAGTAGTTAAGACTTTTATAAAATAGTTTCATAATTTCCACTGTCCATTTTCTAATTTTCTTATTTAAATTAATTAAATTAGCTTTAAATTAATTAATAAACAATTAATTAGTCAATTAGCTTAAATATAATTTTTAGAAATTTTTTATAATTTTGTAGTATTCCTGTAGTGATTAAATAGTTTTATAAATTTTATCATAATTTTCTAAGGTAATTTAGTATTAATAGTCATTTAAAATAGTTTAATTAGATTAATTAAGTTAAATAGTTTTTAATTAATAAAATACTTATAAAAAGACAAAAATATTTATTTTCATTTTTTATACTTTCTTCAAGTTCTTATTAAGGTTTAGAAATTATTTTTGTAAGTTTTTAGGTTAATTTGTAATACTTGTCATTTTTAGTTAAATTAAATTAAGTTTTAAATTAGATTTTAATTAGTTTTATTAATTAAATAATATTTAAATATTATAATAATCACTTTTATAATTTCATTTTCACTTTAAATTTTCTTTTTAAATTTTAAGTTTTTAAAGTTTCACTTTTACCCCCTGTAGTTTGTAACTTGTTAAAATACCACTTGTCTCTGTCTGTTATCTGATTTTCTTATTTGTGCTTTTACTTGTATCTCTGTTATTGTTTATATATTTTTATATGATCCAAATATCAAGCAATCAGTAGTATAATAAAACCTCAAATCATTTTTGTTACTGTCCTCAGTACCAGTCACTCTCCTAATCGTTTACAAATACAATTTCAATCTCGTTGGGACTTAACGACCCGGGGATTTCCTTATATTTCCACGGTCAATAATAACTTGTACTTTCTCCCAGGTGGGCCTATCAGCTGCACACGGTTGACTGGTTGGTTTGGGAGGAGTCAAAATTTGGCGCCGCTGCCGAGGAGGTTGTTGCGTATTTCAAAACGGTTTCAGTTTAGTGGTTTTCAAAAACCCTCCTGTACAAATATCACCACTTTGTAAATTTTTAAGAAAATCAAAATCATATATGAAAAAGTTCATTAACATTTCTCCTGAAGTGTTAACAACACCAAACAAATCATAAACAACAAAACAAACTGTGAAGTTAAATTACTTCGTTGTCTTTAAGATTACAACCTATACAGTTGGTTTAAGGTAAGTTCTGACGTTAAATTGCGAACTGAAGAGGAATCCATTTATTTCCTCCCGCCGATCTGCGAGTAATCTTAAAGGAACGATTTCGGTTAACGAATCAGTTCTAAAATATTTTCCAAGTTTTTTCACCCATACATGAAAAGCCAAAAACATTTTACTGTGAATATCATTACATAAAAGTTTACCACCGCAAACCAAGGCAGAACACCTACCAACTGGGGGTGTGAACATAATAAGTTCCCAAACCTAAGATTAAAAACTTACCATTGTATCCTTGTGAATAGTGTACCTTTTTTAAAGGAGCTGTTTATTTGTGATTATTTGGTTTAAGTTCACTGTAGATTTGCCTCGATCTTGTGTTGAAAATTAATTTTTGTGCATGCGCACTCGTTCACAAACAAAGAATAAAAAGAAGAAAAACGTACCGAGTTACGTACTGTTGAAGAAGAACACACAATAAAAATGAACGACGAGCCCCCATTCCTTCCCAAGGATGAACCAGTTCCTGACACCCGAACTATGGAGGAACTGTGTCAACCTACCATGCAAGGGAGGGGTGGACCAATTGCACCACTCACTATTGGAGCCACCGATTTTGGATTAAAACACCACATGATACAACAAATCCAGAATACGTGCCAGTTCCACGGATTACAGGGTGACGATGCCAACAGGCATCTCGACAAATTTTTAACTGTCACCCAGAGCATGAAACAACATGGCGTCACCAACGACGGCCTACGTTTATACCTTTTTCCCTATTCTCTGGTTCATCATGCGACTTCCTGGTTCGATCGACTTCCAAAGAATTCGATCCACACTTTTGATGAGATGATTACCAAATTCCTGGCCAAATACTTTCCACCATCTATGGTCACAAAGCTGAGGAATGATATTAGCAACTTCAGACAGCTTCCCGAAGAGTCCTTATTTGAGGCATGGGAATGCTACAAACTTGCTATTGATAGGTGTCCCAATCATAACATGCTTCTTGTCACCATTATTGATACCTTTTATAATGGTTTGACGCTCCGACATCGTGACACCATCAATGCTGCTGCTCAGGGCACCTTTATGAAAAGGACCCCTGAAGAGTGCTATGACTTAATCGAAAACATGACTGCCCATCATAATTTTTGGGACTCCTCTGCTGAGAGGAACGACTCATTTAAGTCAGACACTCCGGCAAGCAATGAAATATCAATCCTAGCTAAAAAGATGGATGATTTGTCTACAGCATTTTTGCGTATCTATCAGACAAATCCTAATCAGGTCAAAACTGTTTACCCAACTTGTGAAACTTGCGGTGGTCCACATACATACACAGATTGCCCAGTCTCCGGTGGCTTTGCTCGTGAAAACGTGTCCGCAGCTCAAGGTTCCTATAATACGAGAGGTAATTCTTACCAACCGCAAGGAGACCGAAACCTTTTGAGCTACCGTTCTAATAACTATCTTGGACCACCAGGGTTTAATCAGCCTCAAAACAGGAACCAGAACTTTAACCAGAATCAGAACCAGAACCGAATGAACCAAGGTTATAACAACCAAGGGAATTTCAACTCTGGTCAAAACCAGGTTCATCAAAATCAGAACCAAGGGAATTATAACAGAAATCAAGGACAGAACAATTACCCACAGGGTAATTCTCAACAACAAAACCACTTCCAGGGTAATAACAACCAGCAACATGGGAATTTCCAGAACAATCGGGCTCAAAATTTTCCAAACCAAAATCAAGCCATTGTTCCAACTGGACCATCATCTGATGAATTACTAAAACAGTTTATGAAATCCCAAGATGAACTGAACAGAATGCTGGTTAGTCAAATATCTGATTTGAAGAAGTCTTTAAATGATCGACCCTCGGGCTCAGGTACTACTTTACCTAGCAACACGATCGCTAATCCGAGGGGCGATATAAAGGCGATCACCACAAGAAGTGGAGTTTCTTACCAAGGACCTACAGCTCCCTCTACCTCTTCTCCTATCCCTGTAGAGGAATGTGAAACTGAGGATACTACGGATACGGTACTTCCTAATAATAACGGAGGTACCAATGACATCCCTCCTCCAGTTATTCCGGTCCCGACTCCCCCTAAAAGAGTCATGTTTGAAACTACCGAAGGACCTGTTGAAAATCCAAAAGCCAACCCAAAACCAACAATTCCTTATCCCTCACGATTGCAAGACCAAAAACTCCGTGAAAAAGCTAATCATCAGATGGAAAAATTCTTTCAGATTTTCCAAGAACTACACTTTGATATTAGTTTCGCGGATGCTCTTCTTTTAATGCCCAAATTCGCATCGACAATAAAAAACCTGTTGAGCAATAAAGAAAAACTGTTTGAGATGGCACGAACTCCACTCAATGAAAACTGCTCTGCAGTTCTGTTGAAACAGCTTCCCGAGAAGCTAGGAGACCCCGGGAGATTTCTAATACCATGTATTTTCCCGGGTATGGTTGAATGCTTTGCCTTGGCCGATCTTGGTGCAAGCATCAACTTAATGCCCCACTCAATTTGGAAAAAGCTCTCTCTTCAGGCACTTAGTCCCACATGCATGACTCTCGAGCTTGCAGACCGTTCAATTTCACGTCCCCTCAGTATTGCCGAGGACGTATTTGTGAGAGTGGGAAAGTTCCATTTTCCGGCAGACTTTGTCGTTGTTGATTTCGATGCAGATCCAAGAGTTCCTCTCATTCTTGGGAGGGATTCTTAAGAACGGGAAGTGCATTAATCGATGTTTTCGATGAGGAAATCATGTTACGAGTTGGCAATGAAGCGATTACGTTCAACCTTGATCAAACCTCGAGATACTCCTCGAATTATGATGCTGAATCGGTCAACCGAATTGATGTCATTAACATTGCATCCAAGGAGTATGCTCAGGAAATCCTTGGATTCGCTGATAATTTTCCGAGTGGCAATCCCACTACTTCTTCTGATCCCATAATCGCTAATTCTTCTCCTTCCCTCACTCCGTTTGAGGGAAGTGATTTCGTCCTTGAGGAATTAGAGGCCTTTCTCAAAAGTGATTCAGTTCCCGAAGGAATTGATCACCAAGAGATTGACCCGGAAAAGGATATACTTCTCCTTGAGAAGTTATTAAACAAAGATCCTTCTCCCATTCCTGTTCTACCTCCACAACTTCATAAGGCGGAAGTCAAATATGTTGAGAAAAATGATGATTTCCCCGAGGTCGAATTTAAGGACCTGCCTCCTCATCTAGAATATGCATTCTTGGAAGGTAACGATAAGTTACCGGTCATTATTGCAAAAGACTTAAAGGATGAGGAGAAATCCGCGCTGCTAAAGGTTTTAAAGTCCCACAAGCAAGCAATTGCTTGGAAGCTCTCAGATATAAAGGGTATTAACCCGGATTTTTGTACACACAAAATCCTAATGGAAGAGGACTTTAAACCTACCGTGCAGCATCAAAGAAGGGTAAATCCAAAAATCCACGAAGTTATAAAAGCAGAAGTTATCAAACTTCTTGATGCGGGATTGATTTACCCTATATCAGATAGTCCTTGGGTTAGCCCAATACATTGTGTTCCAAAGAAGGGTGGCATCACGGTTATCAAAAATGAGGACAACGAGTTGATACCAACTCGTTTGGTTACAGGGTGGCGAGTATGTATTGATTACAGAAAGCTTAACGAAGCCACCCGTAAAGACCACTTTCCTCTGCCCTTCATGGATCAAATGCTCGAAAGACTAGCGGGGAATGAGTATTATTGTTTCCTCGACGGCTTCTCGGGTTACTTCCAAATTCCCATTAATCCACAGGATCAAGATAAGACTACCTTCACATGCCCTTACGGAACATTTGCCTATCGTCGCATGCCTTTTGGGTTATGCAATGCTCCGGGCACTTTCCAGAGGTGCATGATGGCTATTTTCCATGACATGATCGGAAAAACCATGGAGGTATTTATGAATGACTTCTCAGTCATCGGGAATTCTTTCGACTCGTGCCTCTCCCATTTAGAAAAAATGCTTCAACGTTGTGAAAACACTAATCTTTGTCTAAACTGGGAGAAGAGCCATTTTATGGTTAAGGAGGGCATTGTCCTCGGCCATAAAATTTCAAAAAGTGGGATTGAGGTCGATAAGGCCAAAATTGATGTTATTGCTAAACTGCCTCATCCCACCACTGTTAAAGGAATAAGGAGTTTTCTAGGCCATGCCGTGTTCTATCGGAGATTCATACAGGATTTCTCTAAAATAGCCCGGCCCATGACTCATTTTCTTGAAAAGGATGCTCCGTTTATCTTTTCCCCTGAGTGCATCGAAGCTTTTTCTATTTTAAAGAAAAGGCTTACCGAAGCACCAATCCTTGTTGCCCCCGACTAGGACTTACCCTTTGAAATTATGTGCGATGCTAGCGACTTCGCTATTGGTGCAGTTCTGGGGCAACGAAAAACCAAACATTTTCAGCCAATACACTACGCAAGTAAGACCATGAATGAAGCTCAAACACACTATACCACCACGGAAAAAGAATTATTGGCTGTGGTATATGCCTTCGAAAAATTTCGGTCTTACTTAATCTTAAACAAAAGCGTGGTGTATACGGACCATTCGGCTTTGAAATACCTGTTCACTAAACAGGACGCAAAGCCAAGACTGCTCCGTTGGGTCCTGCTCCTCCAGGAATTCGATATTCTCATAAGAGATAAAAAAGGAGCAGAGAACCTTGCAGCTGATCACTTGTCCCGGTTAGAAAATCCTCATCAAGATATTCTCGAGAGAAAAGAAATTAATGAAACTTTTCCTCTGGAGACTCTAAATCTCATCTCTACCCGGGATAATACCACCACCCCATGGTTTGCCGACTTTGCAAATTACCGTGCGGGAAATTTCGTTGTGAAAGGGATGTCGTCCCAACAGAAAAGAAAATTCTTTAAAGATGTAAAACATTACTTCTGGGACGACCCCTACTTGTTCAAAATATGTGCGGATCAAGTCATCCGACGGTGTGTCCATGGCCAAGAAGCCATGGAAATTCTTAAAGCCTGTCATGATGGACCCACGGGGGGACATCATAACCCAAACTACACCGCCAAAAAGGTGTTTGATTCAGGATTCTTTTGGCCCACGATCTATAAAGACGCCCATGAACTTATCAAAACCTGTGAGGCTTGCCAGCGTCACGGGAATATTTCCAAAAAGAATGAGATGCCACAAAACGCCATCCAAGTCTGTGAAATATTTGATATGTGGGGCATTGATTTTATGGGGCCATTCCCGTCTTCACGAGGGAATAAATACATACTCGTGGCTGTCGACTATCTGTCAAAATGGGTTGAAGCGAAAGCTTTACCCACCAATGATGCCCGAGTAGTCGTTAAATTTTTAAAATCTCTCTTTGCCAGATTCGGGACTCCTCGTGCCATTATCAG
Organism: Artemisia argyi; assembly: GCA_030686995.1. NCBI lineage: Eukaryota > Viridiplantae > Streptophyta > Magnoliopsida > Asterales > Asteraceae > Artemisia > Artemisia argyi. The sequence continues at coordinate 128,946,054 of CM060691.1, forward strand.
TGATCATGGCACTCACTTCTGCAATGAACAATTTGCAAGAGTAATGCTGAAATATGGTGTAACTCACCGTCTTTCTACAGCATACCACCCCCAAACAAGTGGGCAGGTGGAGGTCTCAAATCGGGGTATTAAGAGAATTCTGGAGAGGACGGTTGGTGAAAACCGTGCCTCTTGGTCGGATAAGCTGGACGATGCATTATGGGCTTTCCGCACTGCTTACAAAACATCCATCGGGTGTACTCCATATAAGCTAGTGTACGGGAAAGCATGTCATCTTCCGATCGAATTAGAACATAAGGCTTATTGGGCCTTAAAACATGCAAATTTCGACCTTCAGACAGCGGGTGATCACCGTAAAGTTCAACTAAACGAACTAAATGAATTACGTGATCAAGCTTACGAAAATTCTTTAATCTATAAAAAAAGACTAAGAAGATACATGACTCTAAAATTAAGAACCGCGTTTTCAACGTTGGTGACAGAGTTCTTCTTTTCAATTCAAGATTACAAATTTTCTCGGGAAAACTAAAAACCCGTTGGTCTGGACCATTTACTATAACAAAAGTATACCCATATGGAACTGTTGAGTTATTGCAACCCGACGGTCCCAATTTTAAAGTAAATGGTCATCGGTTAAAACACCATTTTGGAGGGGACATACAACCAATGGTTGTCCCGGATCTCCAAACTTACCCCATGGACCAATAAATTCGGGGTCGAGTCAAGCTAGCGACTCGGTTAACAAAAACAAGTTTCCCCAAGGACAATTTTAATTCGGGGTCGAGTCAAGCTAGCGACTCGGTAATAAAAAACAGTAGCAATATGGGTCGTCACCCATATTTCTGTCTTCTCATCCCTTTCTAACACCCTAGTGTGGGGGAGACGAACCACATGTTGTACATATGTATAAATTTTTTTCAAAAAAAAAAAAAAAAAAAAAAAAAAATATATATATATTTAACTTTGTATGTAAATATAACAAAAGGTTAATAGTATTGCCTTCTTACGTTCTAAGTCTTGGTGGGACACCAAGTACTTTGAATATTGAGGGAAATATTCAGTTCTAAGTGTGGGGGAGCGTTCTCACGAATGCAAAACACATGTTCCATCAAGAACCTCCATTTGATCAAAATTACCAGTTTTTTCACACTTAGAAATGCAAATAATGGTATCAATCCTCCATGTCTAACCCACAACAGGATTGGCTAGTCCAGGAGCAAACGGCTCTTGGTAAACACATCTCAAAACCGTTGATGGCTTGCAATTTGCCCAAAATTGTATGGTTCCTCAACTCCCCATATCCCATAAAGCGAATGAGTTGGCTAGCCCGCAAGATTATGGCTTGTGGTAAAGGCCGTGGAAAAACCATAATTGGTAATCAGCACACCAAGATGTTGACTATTCCATCAAGAGTTGGCTAGTCCAGAAGCAAACGGCTTTTGGTAAAGACAAATCAAATCCGTTGACAGCTGGTGGTTTGCTCAAAATCACACGGTTATCAGGTGTGCCACAGTTCTTACACCTGGCTACTCCAGAAGTGATGGCTTTTGGTAAAGAGTAAAAATCCATTAATTTTTTCTCAAATAGATTGCTAGGGACTAGCAATAGTTTAGTGTGGGGGATTGATGAGTGTCTAAATACTCATCATTTTATACCAATCTGAGCTGCCAAAACATACAAAAAACACTCAAATATGCATTATAATACTTAAAATATTTTAGAAGTGTGTTTTATATGTTTCAAATACAAAATATGCAAAAACAGATGAAAAACGTACAAAGTTTGCATAATTGGCAGTTTCAGTCCCTCAAGTTTCAAAAGTTGTCAAATCTAGTCCCTGGTAAATCAAAACATGAAAAATATAATTAAAGGTCCTTAGGGAATCATAAGTTGTCAAGTTTAGTCTTTTAAAAATAAAAATTACAAAATGACAACTTTAGTCCCTCAAATTTCAAAAATGTCAAAATTAGTCCTTAAGGTTTTAAAAATGGGAAATTAATAAAATAAACCTGGAACTATTCTAAAATGACAAAAATTGGTCCTTATGATAACATTTTGAGAAATTACAACCACAGTCCCTTAAAAATCCAAACTTACATGAATGGTCCCTGGAGTTTGAGAAATTACAGAAAAGGTCCTTGGATATTTTTAAATGGAAAAATCATAAATCTGGTCCTTGGTTTATCATATTTGGCAAGTTAAGTCCTTGAAAACACTTTGGGAGAAATACAATTCCAGCCCCTTAACTTTGCTCAAATTGCAAAATTGGTTCTTGTTTACTACACTTAACCAACCGGACCCTTATTTATTAAATAAACCAAAACCAAATCCAATCCACTACCCTTACCCCTAGCCCAATCCTTTTCCCAGCCCAAAACACAAAAGCCCACACCCTGAGTATAACTCAGGGTCAAACCCTGTTGACCCCGCCATATACCACTCCCACTGTTCATCACCCTCACCCTCGCTTGAAACCAGCAAAACCAGGTGGTTTTACCACCACCTCCTTACCTTCCAGCTCACCCTAACCCTCCTTTCCACCTCACACACCTATCCCACACCTCATTAAATGCCATTCCCATAATTTTTCACTCCAAACCACTCCACAACCTCTGTTTTCATCATGAACCCTCAACTTGTCCTAAAAACCTTCCCATTTGTCCCCTGACACCTCCACATACTCCCAATAATCTTTAATTGCTCACCTTTGGCTCCAAGTTAACGTGGAAGACTTTGGCGCCAAAATTGGTTTAAACGGATGAGATTGATTCAGAGAAATCGAGGGTCAAGATTGAAGTGGGAAGTGTTCAGAGTGCTTCAAGAAACCCTAATATGGGCTTATAAAAGGAAAGAGAAGCAGAGGAGTCATCTATCTAGTTTATTTTTATAAGTGTATGTCGTTTAATGCAATTTCAAGTTTCTAGTGTAAACCTAAGCTTCTAAGCAGTGTTCTAAGTGTTTTCAGTGTATTGTAACTCTTTCCAAGTAATAAATTTCAAGTTTCTTTGGCTGTTCAATCTTATGCAATTTTAGTTTAAATTTCTTAAATTTCAAAAGCTCAATTGTTGTTACTGTGAAGTGTATTGGATTCCTAAGCTCACTTAAGCTCCTAGATAGCTTATAAAAGCTATTAGAAACTTTTAAAAACAGTTTAGTAATATAAAAAATCAAAAATACTATTGGTCAACTAAAGTCAACTGTGGCAATTTGGATTTGATTTCTTGGATTCAGGGTGAATTGGAAGCAAAGAAGCTGTGGATTCTGGGTTAGTATCCATTGGTGGATGTTAGGAAAGGTCTCTTTGTTCTTGGTTCATGGTTTGAGCAGGAAAGCAACTTGTAAGTTTCTAATCTCAATCTTTGGTTTTCACTGTGGCATACCTTATTAATCTAATTGTTGGTTTGTTTGTGCTTACTTGATGCTGGGTAGTCATAATATAACTCAATATAGCAAGCTTGTTCATTTCAATTCATAGTTACTGAGAAATCAATTTTATACAGTCAAAATAGTATAATCAGTAATCTAGGTTATTTGTTGTTGTTTTCTGTGTTTAAGTGTTCATTATAGCTTAGTTAATCTTGTTAAGTTGTTTTTAATCTGTTTAATAAGCTCTTGTAACTTGTTGCTACTTAAATCATAAAACAGTCTAGTATAAGGAGTGTTTGGATCAGGTTGTTCATATGAGTTCAAAGTAGTTTGAGTTGTTCTTTTTGCTTGCTTTAAGTCATATGGTGTAACATTAGCTCAGAAAAATAAAAATATTCAAGTCTCATTTAGTTAAAAGTCAAAATCACACTCAATTCATCACCACAGTTAACTGTGGTGGAATTTGAGTCCAAGTCTCATCATATCATCTCATATGTTAGTAACCTAGCTTAATTTAACTCAATATTAGCTTATAACATCTTATTAAACAAATAGGATCAATCAGAAGTTCATCAAAGTCAAAGTTAGTCCATCATTCAATAAAGTCAAAGTGTGTTGCTCTCAGATTTCTCAAAACTTAGGTGATTTTTCTAGAATTTAGGAAACTGATTTAGAGCTTGAAACTTCTTGTGCTTATAATCTACCACCTAAACTCTAGGAATCAAAGCTTATTTGATTTTTAAGATTTTTTCTCAAACTTGTGCAAGAGCTGAAAGTACCCTGCAGGGCAAAGACATTGCCCTGTGCACAGGTTTTAATCAAAATACCAAGACCTCTTGTGTGCTCATTAGTGGACCCCACAACCCAACCCTTAGCTTAATTTATAGCTTATTAGTCCACTCTTTCATACCTAAGATTAGTTTGAAGTTTAGCTTATTGGACTATAGCTTTTAGGACCCTAGTTTGTAGCCTGTTTCCAAAAGCTACACTGAGCACTTAGTGTATGACTACCATTTCAAAGGCTCACACAGAGCTTATTAGTGAACCATAAGGGTAGCTTATTGGCTCAACTTGTAGCTTATCACCTTAACTTTGAACCCCTAGGTTTAGTTTGAACCCCCTTTTACTCTTGTGAACCCCACAAACCTTGGAACACAACTGCAGGGAAGAAGTACTCCCCTGCACCAGCTTACCACCACCACACCACCAACTTTAGTGGTGGCTGCAGCCCACATCAGTGGACCCTAGTGGTTCAAATTTAGTTTAGACAACCCCCTCCTACCAGGGTACAAGGTTTGACCCTTTGGTTGACCTAGAAACAAGTGGACCCCACCTAGACTTGTCCCCAAACTCTGTCCCATTTCTGAGACAGAAACCAAATAAGCAATTGCTTATTTTAGCTTTCCAGCTTATCCTAGGAGCTTATCTGATCACATCTAGTTTAAATAAGTTCAAGTAACTTAGGTGAACCTTACTTAACCAGTGTGGACCCCACATAGCCCAATTTAGCTTATTTCTAGGTGTGGTCAACATTAGTCAATTGTATAAGCTAATAAGCACTCTCAGTGCTTATTCTGAGGTTCTAAAGTAGATTTCTTTGTAAAAGTTTCATTATTTAAGTATTTAAATAGTTTTATAAAAGAAAAATCAGAAAAAACAAACTTTAATTATAGTGATAGCTTCTATTTAATAGAAATTATCTATTTAATTTTCATTTTAGCTTAATAATAAGCACTTTTCCAATTTTATAATTTTATAAATTACCTAGTACCTTTAAGTAGCTAAAATAAATTTCTTAGATTTTTCCTAATCTGTTTACTATTTATTAGATTTAAAATTAGTTTAAATAATTAAATAGGTAATATTAGTAATTAAATAGATTTCTTTAATTTTAATTAACAAAAGTAGAATTTTATATTTTTCCTAAGTTTTATAAAGTAGTTAAGACTTTTATAAAATAGTTTCATAATTTCCACTGTCCATTTTCTAATTTTCTTATTTAAATTAATTAAATTAGCTTTAAATTAATTAATAAACAATTAATTAGTCAATTAGCTTAAATATAATTTTTAGAAATTTTTTATAATTTTGTAGTATTCCTGTAGTGATTAAATAGTTTTATAAATTTTATCATAATTTTCTAAGGTAATTTAGTATTAATAGTCATTTAAAATAGTTTAATTAGATTAATTAAGTTAAATAGTTTTTAATTAATAAAATACTTATAAAAAGACAAAAATATTTATTTTCATTTTTTATACTTTCTTCAAGTTCTTATTAAGGTTTAGAAATTATTTTTGTAAGTTTTTAGGTTAATTTGTAATACTTGTCATTTTTAGTTAAATTAAATTAAGTTTTAAATTAGATTTTAATTAGTTTTATTAATTAAATAATATTTAAATATTATAATAATCACTTTTATAATTTCATTTTCACTTTAAATTTTCTTTTTAAATTTTAAGTTTTTAAAGTTTCACTTTTACCCCCTGTAGTTTGTAACTTGTTAAAATACCACTTGTCTCTGTCTGTTATCTGATTTTCTTATTTGTGCTTTTACTTGTATCTCTGTTATTGTTTATATATTTTCATATTATCCAAATATCAAGCAATCAGTAGTATAATCAAACCTCAAATCATTTTTTGTTACTGTCCTCAATACCACTCACTCTCCTAATCGTTTACAAATACAATTTCAATCTCGTTGGGACTTAACGACCCGGGGATTTCCCTATATTTCCACGGTCAATAATAACTTGTACTTTCTCCCAGGTGGGCCTATCAGCTGCACACGGTTGACTGGTTGGTTTGGGAGGAGTCATGCGCCGTGGAGCGTGGCAGGGCGCAGGTCGTGGAGGAACTCCATGAGGCCAAGATGCTGACAGTATCACTTGCTGAGGTGCCTGGGTATAAGGCAGACGCATATGATGAGCTTTTGAAGGCCATGGAGGGGATGAAGGTCTTTGAGCTTCCGCTTATTGCGTGGCTAGAGCGCGACCAGGATTACCCCATTAAGTTGATTATGGAGGGGTTGACCTTGGGGAGGCATATTTTGGAGGATGCAAAAGCTCAACCGGACTTTTTCTTAAAGCCTGATGAGTCGCAGTTGCAGGTTCCGGTCTTTGCGCAGCCGCGTGATATGTTTAACCCCTTCGCCCTTGAGAAGGAGGTCCCTCTAAAGGAGGTCTTAGAGGCTCATGTGGAGAGGCGGCATAGAAGAAAGGTGTGAAGGGGAAATCCATCCTTTGTGGTGTAGGTGCTGCGCATATCCCCAGATCAGATGGAGTCGCAGTCAGCTTGGCGACCGTGTCACCTAAGGATGCATTGCTTTTGAGGAGACTCCAAGAGGCTGGGAGCTCTGCTGACCAAGAGCGTAGCCCTGAGCGCTGTCATAGTATGTAGATATGGATTTTTATAACTTGTAAATGTATGGTTTCGTATAAATAACAACTTATATCTTTTGTTCGTGTGCTATGTTATCTGTACTTAGATTGTTATCCTTTGTGTAAAAGATCAACTAAGATTCAAATTGAAACCGTGACATACTCACATTAAGTGCGTGACTTAAAAATAAATCATAAGTATGCAGATAGACTTGCATTATTTTGCAAAGACTTTATTAAATGACCAAGAGTCTTGGCTCGTAAATTGCTAAGCATGTACGGTGTACGTGATATTGCGCATCCTTCGTGGAATGTGCATGGAAAACTTCCTTCAACATCTTGAAGGTAAGGCGCTTAGCAAGGATGCGTGATCCAATGTTGATGGGTTTGCAACCCTTACTCAACGAGTTAGTTAGTAGGTTTACTCATCCTTTCTGCCATCGTCGGTCTTAATAAGTGCATGCACGCCATGTAGGCAAAATATAAAATAACAATATTGAAACATAATAGAAATGTACACAATAAAGTGAAGTGTGTTATGGAGTTAGCTAGAAACCACAACGTTTTATTAATACTTGCAAGTTTTAAAAGACAATTCCTAAAAAAGAAAAGAAAATTCAAAGACAGACATTTATTGGGCACGTACTAAAGTGCAAGGTTGTCTGTTTGTGGACCGTAGCCTTTCCTAAAGATAGCCTCTCTTTAGATTGCAGATATTCCAAGTGCGTGCCAGCTCGTGGCCTTCCATGTCGCACAGCTTGTATGCACCATTACCTAGTGCATCCGTGACCTTATAGGGTCCTTCCCATTTGGGTCCAAGCTTGCCCGTGTCTTCTGCGTGGCTTGCATCATTAGCGCGGTATACAAAGTCTCCTGGCTTAAAAGAAGTGTGTTTGACCTTTGCATCATAATACTTCTTCATCATTGCTTTAGCCTTCACTTCGCGTATAGCTGCACGTTCACGCCTTTCCTCCAGCAAATCCAAGTCTATGCGCCGCTCCTCGTCATTTGTTGTGACGTTTATTTCCGCTGTACGTATAGTTGGCATTCCAATTTCGGCTGGTATGACGGCTTCTGTCCCATAGACAAGAGAGAATGGTGTGTCTCCGGTACTAGTTTTGATTGTCGTGCGGTGTGCCCATAAAACATGTGACAATTCATCCACCCATTTTCCTTTATGCCTGTAAAGGCGCGATTTTATTCCTTCACCTAGACTGCGATTCGCGCGTTCAACCAAGCCATTGGTTTGTGGGTGTTTTATTGAAGCGAAGTGTTGTGTGATGTTCAATTGCGCGCACCAATCTTTGAATGGGTTATCGCAGAATTGTTTTCCGTTATCTGAGATAATTTCCCCTGGTAATCCGAAGCGACACACAATATTGTCCCACACGAAGCGTTTTACCTGGTTTCCAGTGATGCTTACCACTGCTTTTTCCTTAATCCACTTGGTGAAATAGGCTATGGCTACGATGAGGAATTTCAGCCCTCCCGCTGCAACTAGGAAAGGGCCTGCGATGTCGATGCCCCACTTATAAAATGGCCATGGTGAGGTTATGGGGGTTAGCTCTTGTTGTGGTCGGCGCGGAATTGGCCTGTGGACTTGGCAATTACTGCACTTCTTAATCATATCCTGCGCGTCGCGGTGCATAGTTGGCCAATAGTATCCTGAGCGCAGGGCGCGCGCCACTACGGACCGTGGTCCCGAATGCATGCTACATGATCCAACATGAATTTCTCGGAGTACATAATCTGCTTGCAGAGGTCAACACATCGAAGCCAAGGTTGTAGGAATGAACGTCGATATAGGATGCCATCTCGGAGTTCAAATCTTTGCGCTGTGCGCCGCACCCTTCAAGCATCTTTCTGATCTTGTGGTACGATTACTTTGCTTATAAATTCAATGATAGGTATCATCCACGTGGGATCCTGTTCCTCTATCACCGTGGATACTTCCATCTCCAAGATTGATTTATTTTTTAGAGTTTCTACCAATACCTGTTTTGATAGGTGCGCAAAGCTTGTAGATGCGATCTTGCAAAGCGCGTCAGCTTTCCTGTTGTCTCCTCTAGGTACTTGTTTGATTGTGAACCTATCAAAGCTCTGAATTAAAGACTTGGTTTTTTCGAGGTATTGGATCATGTGTTCATCCTTGGCTTCATATTCACCTAGCACGTGGTTAGCTACTAGCCTGGAATTCACATTTGCCTCTAGGTTGCGTACGCCCATTTGAATTGCAATACGTAGTCCAGCGAGTAGGGCTTCGTATTCTGCCTCATTGTTTGTGGCTGTGAATTCGAAGCGCAGTGCGTAGGTGAATTCTACCCCCTCTGGATTAGTAAGGATAAGGCCTGCGCCTGATCCATCCACGCATGAGGATCCGTCTGTGAATAGAACCCATGGTTCTTGCAACTCTGTCTTGCCTATTGAAGGTGGAGTATCGGTATCTGGCTTTTCAACAATAAAGTCAGCTAGTATCTGCCCCTTGATTGCAGTGCGTGGTCTATACGAGATGTTATACTCACTTAGCAACACACTCCACTTTTGTAGCCGTCCCGATGCGTCAGGTTTGGAGATAACTTGTTTGATGGGCTGGTCCGTGATTACAGCTATTGGGTGCGCCTGAAAGTATCTGCGCAGTCTTTTAGCTGCGAATACTAGAGCTAGGACCAGCTTTTCCATAGCGCTGTAGTTGGTCTCCATTTTTTTCAGTGCCTTGCTTACAAAGTATATGGGCGTTTGAATGGAGTTCCTATCCGTCAGTAGTACTGCGCTAACTGCTCCATGGGTTGCAGATAAGTACATGATCAACTATTCTCCCGGTCGCGGTGCGACAAGTTTGGGAAGTGATGCCAGATGCTGTTTTAGTTGTTGGAAGGCTTCCTCTGCCTCCTCAGTCTAGCGAAAGTCTCCCTTTTTTGTGCACTTCGTGAGTGTTTTGAAGAGAGGGAGTGATTTGTCTGCTTACTTGGATAACAAATGGTTTAGCCCAGCTAGCTTTCCGTTTAAGGATTGAACTTCTTTCAATGTGCGCGGTGAGGGAAGATCGATGACAGCTTTTGTCTTTTCTGGGCAAGGTTTGATGCCGTCAGGTTCTATTAAATACCCTAGGAACATGCCTTCTGTTGCGCCAAATGTGCACTTCTTGGGATTTAACTTCATGTTTATTTTTCCCAATGTTTTGAACGTTTCCTCAATGTCGCGCACCAATTCTTCCTCTGTGTGGCTCTTTATGACAAGGTCATCAACGTAAACTTCCAGGTTGTGACTTACCTGCCCCTCAAAAGCCATGTCCACCAATCGCTGGTATGTTGCGCCCGCGTTCTTTAGACCAAAGGGCATTTTTGTGTAGCAAGATACTCCTTGGATTGTGTGGAAGGCTGTTTTTTTCATCCTCCTCTGCTATCTGAATTTGATGGTACCCTTTGTATGCATCTAGGAAGCATTTAAAGGGATATCCGCATAGGGATTCTATCTTCCAGTCAATTTCTGGTAGCGGGTAGCAGTCTTGTGGACATGCTTTATTAAGATTAGTGAAGTCTATGCACATTCTCCAACTGCCATCACTCTTTTTTACCATTACTAGTTTTGAGAGCCAGTCATGGTAGTAGACTTCCCGCATAATGCCTACGTCTACCAGTTTGTGTACTTCATCTAAGATGGCTTTCGCGCGATCAGGAGCTTGGTCGCGCTTCTTCTGTCGTATTGGGGGAAATCCTTGTCGGATTTATAGCTTGTGCTCCATAATAGAGCGTGGCACTCCGGTCATGTGCTTTGGTTCCCACGCAAAGATACTTAGGTTCTTTTGCAAGAGTGCGCACACAGCTGCTTTACCTTTCTCAGATAGAGATCCTCCAATCGATATTTGTTGATCTGAGTAATCAGGATGAATGGCGACCTTTAGGTTTGGTATTTTTACTGCGCGCTGTTCTGGAATATTCTCTACCTCATTGGTTACCGCGTTGCATTCTTTAGGCGGCACCGTGGTATTGTAGAGGGTGACAATCCCTCCTTCTACTGGAAATTTGAGCATCCTATGTGTTGTGGACGGTACAGCGCGCATGGATGATATTCCAGGTCTCCCAATGATACCGTTGTACGGTGAAGGAGACTTAATTATCATGAAGTTTATCCAAGTTGCTGTAGAGTCTTGTTCATTGCCCACAACGACAAGTAAGCGTAATTGCCCCACAGGCCATATCTTTTCTCCTGTGAAGCCAGTCAGCGACGTTGTAGCCGGTATTAACTGACTTTGTATCTCGGGTCGTAGCCTTTTGAAGCAGTGCTCGTACAGAATGTCTGCGGATGCTCCTCCGTCGATATACATGCGGCGAATGTCGTGTCCCCAGTATGTATCTCAATGGTTAGTGGCTCTATTACTCCGTTGTCCGCAGCTAGAGTGGGGAAGGATATCTCATTCTCTGAAGAGAATTTTTGGCTGATTTTTTGCTTTGTTTTGCGCTGCCATGGTTGTATCATGTAGATGATATCCGCTTTATCCTTGGAAGGTTCTTTTTTACCTCTATTCTTTTGTTTGTCCTTCCCTTCTTTAATGTTTATAACGAGGTGATCCATTCTACCCTCTTTTACTAATTTGTCAATTAGTTGTCGTAGCTGGACACACTCGTTGGTGGTATGGCCTTTTTGTCCATGGTATTCGCAGTATCCGTTCCCTATACGCTTGTCCTCTGGGGTGCGCATTGGTGGGGGTTTTGGGAAGTTTACGCCCTCTGTGACGAATATTTCCCTCGGGGTCTTTGTGAGGGGGATATACTTGTCATTATCTCGTCCACTTCCCTGACTGCGATAATTCTTGCTGCGATTGCTGCTCTGATCATTGGATTGCCTCCTAGGCTGTTCTTGCTCCCTATAATTTGAGTAGCCTTTTTTACTGTCCGCAGCGGCTGCTTCTCCTTGGATGAAGGACCTTGTGCGTTTCATTAGTTCATCGAAGGTTTGGGGAACCTTGTCGTTCAACTTCCTGATGAGTTCTGGGTTATTAATCCCATTCATGAACCCTGAGATTTTTAGGACCTCAGGACACGCCTTGACGTGTATACATTCATCTTTGAAGCGTTCCATATAAGCGCTGGTTGATTCCCCTTGGCGCTATTTTACTCTGGCTAATTCAACAGGGTTTTTAGCGCACTTCTTTCTATGGGTGAAGTTTAAGCGGAATACTTTTCGTAACTCTTCAAACCCGTCTATACTTCTTCGTGGAAGCTTGCTAAACCAAGTGCGCGCATTCCCTACTAATGTGGAGTTAAACATATGGCACCATACGGGTTGTGGCCAATTTTCGATAGTAGCAGCGGATTCGAAAATTTTTAGGTGATCATCAGGATCACCCGTTCCATCATATGTTTTGACATTAGTGGGCATGCGCCTTTTCTTATGATCGGAGTAATCGCTGATGCGTCGCGTAAATGCATCAGCTTTCTGGCGACACCAAGGAAGAGATATGTCCTCGTCTTCTTCCTCGCGACGTCTTCCTCTGGACTTCCAGTGTCCTGTCTCTTTATCCTCGTTGTCCGAGGAGTCACTAGAGGAGAGGTTATCTCTTTTGCGGCGCTTGCGCCGGTTTTCCTCAGAGGAAGAGCTTGAGGGGCTTTCACTTGGGGAAGTTCGCCTTCCTAACCTGTCGTGAATTCTTCTGCTCCCAGACCTGGAGGAGCCATCGCTTGGTGAATGTTGACGTCCAAGTCTATCTTGCATCCTTCGACTACCAAGTCTGGAGTGAACATTGGCGTGCCTCTCACCATCTTCGTATTCCTCCGAGTATTGTGAGTCAGATGCTGTACCAAGTCTATCATGGATATTGGTACGTCTTTCATTGTTCTCGCGCCCCCCTCTTTGGTAGCGCGGTGGTGATGTTTCGCGTTCGGGACCAAAGTTGAGCCGGGCTTGCAGGCTCATACTTGACCTTCTCCTTACTTCTTCTTGCATGAGGGCGGTTAGGGTTTCTTAATTTTGGGATACAAAATTACTCAATGTTAAATCTGGCGCGTCCTCATCCGCTGCAAGAATTTTTGCCTCAACATTAGGCGCCCTATCTCGGTTGGGTGCGCCAGGTGGCACAGTGTTGTCCACTATAGGTGCCATTTGGTGGGGAGTATTGAAGAGGGTGCGCTGAAGTTCTTTAGCGCTTGGGACCACCGTGGTGGTTTGAGTAGTCCTTATAGGCAATTCTACTGTTGGGAGAGGTAGGGTTGGTCCCGTTTCTTGGTGACCAGGCGTACTGGTTGCTCCAGAGGCCTGCCTAGAGGTCGAGTCTTGAGGGTTCTTCCTCTGGGGGTCACCACGTGTTTTTTCCAATTGCGGAGTCCGCTGGCTTGAGTTCTTGTTCTTCATCATTATAGGTCTTAGTTCTTAGTGTAGGGTCCCACGGATGGCGCCACTTGTTGATACAAAAGTTGGGCGTTCCTAGTTTGGGCTCCTGCTCTCGTACCAATTAGCTCTTAATGCTTAAAACCTGCGCACTAAGAAAGTAAACAAACACCGTTAGGCTTATCCTGGGATTGTCTCCCACGATTATCCTCCGGCGTGAGAGTAAGTAATCGGTTTTAGGGTTATATTAAAGAGTTAGGGCTTTGTGAATCGTACCTTTAATGAGAATTATGTCATTCTATATAAAGGCGCAGAATCCTTATAGGTTTCGTGCTCCTTACTCTTCGCACACGTAGTGCTTATCCGGTCCAAGGATCTTTATCCGTAAATAGAAGATCCGTTATCTAGACCATAAATAGTTTGGTTGGGCTTGGGCCTACGTGAGCCCAACCCATTGGTAGTGCGGCCCAAATCATTGTTATGATAGCCCACTCGTGGTGGGTTTGGGCTTAGTAATGTTTATCGTTTGGGCTCGCGGCCCAAATATAGACTATACGTCATCAATGTGTGTGTGTCAAAGAGCTTGGACTTATAATGTTATTGTATGTATTCTATATGTGAATGATATGTTATGTGATGTTATTGTGTGGTCCAATTGGGGGGCGGGGGGAGTATCCAATTGGAGAGTAATACTCCTACTCGTACCAGATTATGTGGATTGGATAATGTGATGATAATGCTGTGTGGTCCAATTGGGGGAGGGGGGAGTATCCAATTGGAGAGTAATACTTCTACTCGTTACTAGTCTGTGTGGTCAAATTAGGAGGGTGCTTACCCTGTTGCTCGTGCATACGACCTAATTGGAAAGTAGCATCCCTACTCACTTTTATTCTGTGTGGTCCGATCGGAGGGTATTAATTTACCCATTTTTTTGGAGCGGGGGTCACGTTCCGGCCCGGTATGTTGTGAATTTGGATCGGTAGGCACGTTCCGCCCGATGGTTGCCTTATGTGTGATGTTGCCTTGTGAATACATGTAGCGTATATGATAACTGTAATTATTTGTCCAGCTATATTTTATAATCACAGTGATTTTGGTTGCCTAGTGTGTATGAGTCTTAAACCTATGAATCTTACCAACATTATGTTGACATTTTAAGCATCATTTTCAGGTGAGCATTCTAATGCTATGATAGAAGGAGGTGATTAGACGAGACCTTAGTTGCATTGGAAGTGGTTTATCCGAGTGTTTGGAGTTTATCATGTTGTTTTCTTTCGGGTATTATTATGACACTTTGTGTCTATACTTTGCCATTTTTATTGCATGTAGTTATTCTCTATATAGACACCATGTGTTGTGATGATATCCATGAAGTTACACCCGCGCGTTTCCGCCGTGGCGGGGTGTGACACCCTATTCCACTTTGAGTAATTTGCCTACGATTTATTGGTTTAACTCCCGTTATACTTTTTGGCAAGAGGGCATAATAAACATTTAACTTTTTTCCTTCATCTCTAGTTAATGCAACCCAAATCAAACCCACCAAACTATTCATCTTCTTCCGCCACCTATCTTCTTTCACCATTACTAACATGTTCGAATGTGTACCGGTATCTATGCTTGTTAAATTCCACCACCTATCTTCGTATGACTCGCTACCAATCAATAAACGGGTAAAACGTGATATTCCTAATTAGATCTTAACTCATTAAAAAAAATGTTATCCACCACATCCATATGCTCACTTTCCCGTAATTATGAAAAAAAAAAGGGGAAAAAAAAAAAAAAAATCAAGATTGGATGCAAAGTACGATCTCTAAACCTTTTACTACTCAACTCGTTGGTATTTTAGTTTCACTGAAACATGACAACCAATCCATTATTACTTGCTCCATCTAAAAATTGAAAGTGCGAGAAGATGATTATTCCTTAAACTTATCAAACTATAGTTTAACGCTACGTAATTTAGTTTTAGATTTCTTTTTAAACCAAGGAATGAATGAGCATTTTTCTGGATATAGAAGAAAAACATTACTCGCATCTCTTAATTTTATTGAATCAAGCAAAAACAAGATAGATAACATTACGTCTTTGTCTTAGTGGTATCGAAGATTACCTATCAGCCAAAAAATTGTGACACTAAGTTTCAACATGCAAGGAGAGAAAAAAAAAACTGTCATAAACCGAAACCAATTAAGCAATCAATTCAAGTATACCGTTTCTGTTGAAAAATACTCCATATTTGTTCCGATCCGATTTTAACATGATGATCACTGTTACTTTGAAGTGGCTCGCTTGATTCGCAACCCGTAAATTATCTTTTGTACAAAATAGTTTAATTAATCTTTCAAGTATTAAAATTATCCAACATAATTTATATGCACATTTATTGCAGAAAATCAAGGAACAATGCGAATACAATCTGGATGCCTTTAAATACTTGTCTTGTTAGCATGTGCTTCACTTGAACTATGACAACACAACCAATTCTATCTAAAGGGGTTGGCAACCCATCTCTCACTCAAAATCTTGATCACTCACTCCCAACCAATCCCTTTGTAACACATCATTCACATACTTTTTATATCACTCACCCATTTTTTGTTGGTAACACCATCACTTACTACATCCCATCACTCACTTCATTTTTAAACAAACTTAAAATTCCATCACTCACCCTTCTTCCCGTGCGTGAAACTTTCACTCAAAATGCATCACTCGATGCATCACGCAGGCAAGGCGGCGGTGGTGCCGTGCGTAATGCATCACTTCCCGTGCCTTCCCGTGTACATTGCCAACGCCCTAATAGATTACTTGCTTCATTTTTTAACTAGAATATGGAGCTTGATGGTCATTAATGAAATCAAATAAGTAGCTCTTTCCAAACGCATTGCACGAGATAGTGTTTCCACTTGTTTATGATGTTTGATATCGTTGCAATAAGATAACAAGTTGTATGAGACTATGAGCGATGTGAGTTCAAATATTCCTGCCTTAAAAGAAGCTTGAAACGTGTGGAGCGATAAGTAGCGCATCACTAAATCAAGCATAGATACTGGTACACATTCGAACATGTTAGTAATGGTGAAAGAAGATAGGTGGTGGAAGAAGATGAATAGTTTGGTGGGTTTGATTTGGGTTATGTTCTCCTCTCCATGTCGAGATCATCGCCGTGCATTCTGCTTAGCATTTAATCGTGGGTGGTTTAATGATATTGTGGAAATGGCTATCTCGTTATCATCTTTAGAATCTCCTCCTCCATGGAATCTAGCTGCTCTAGTGGATGACATTCGCTTATCGGTAAAAATTTGCAGATATCCTTCTCATGGGTTAATCGAGATAGAAATCAAGTAGCTCACTGGGTTGCCCTATGCGTTTTCAAACACTTTAGGGTTTAGTTAGGATGTCACTTTCCCTGATGAATTTTCCTCACTTTCGAGGAGTGATATAAAGTGTTAGACAATGAAAACCCCGTAAGTGACATGTTTTATTGATACGATATATATAGAGACAAATATATAATAAAACCTAATAGACTCAAACCCTCAATCAGGCTTGAGCTATATCTATCTTCTAATACTCTCCCATAATCCGAGCGGCGAAATCGTGAAAGCTCGGATTGGATGAGAAAATTAAATACATGCTAAAGCAATAAAAGTTTTGTTGAAGAAGACGTTCGACAACAAGCGAAGACAAAACTTCATCAGCAACACCAAAAGCAAAATAAAGCGATAGCAAAATAAACGTAGTAAAGCAAATAATTAATTTTAATGGCGACATCCAAGCTAACATTAATCTTTATCATGCAGCAACAACAAAAGTAGAGAAACAAAAATAAAAGCAAAGCATAGACTCTTTCTTCTTTCATTTTTTTTTTAGAAAAACGGATAGATAATAGGGTTTGACGGGGTGACATAGAGAAGGCAGCTCAACTTAACCACCTGGGTATGAGGATCAGATCCGCTCCGATACCATGTTAGATAATGAAAACCCAATAGGTGATACGTTTTATTGATACGTTATATATAAAGACAAATACATAATAAAACCCTCAATTGGGTTTGAGTCATATCTATCTTCATATAAAAAGGACTCAGCTTGAGTACCTATACCAGATTCCATACATTTTAATAGCTCCTTTAATCGGGCTTGAGTCATATTTATCTTCATATAAAAAGGACTCAACTTGAGTACCTATGCCAGATTCCATACATTTTAATAGCTCATAATTTTGCAGGCTCTTATATCATATTAAAGTTAATTAAATTGAAACACGGTGGTCCATGAAAATAAAATGCAAAACGCCTCACATATGTTCATAACCCGTGAGTTGAAGCCGTGTATCAATTTGTGATTTATATCGTCGACATCTTCTTTTTTGTCTTTCTCTGTCTCTTAATTAAAAAAACACACTATTTCATATCCTAAACTTCCCTTTGATGTTAAATAGGTGCCATTTAGTTGTAGAAAAATTTTTTTCTTCCCATTTTCAGTATCTAAATTCATTAAAAAGGGAACGATTTTTTTTCTTTAGAGAAGAGTTAAGAATTTTGAAAACCCGTTTAGTTGGAGTTATATTTTTTCTTTTACAAAATGATATGAAGATTACCTTAAAATGCGACGCTGAAAAGTAATCAACAACCATGTGGTCTAATGGTTAACACTTAACTTGTTAAGTGTGCCACTAAGAGAGTAGTACCGGATGGGTGACCATCCGGGAAGTCCTCTTTGATCACAGGGTCTGTTGATACTAGGCTTTCAAAGTCCTTCAATGAAGGTTTCAACCCACTAGGGTTCGAATCTGAAGAAGACAGAGTTTACTTCAAATTAAGTGTCGTGCCTTCGGGCGGCTTAAGTTGAAGGTTTTCCCCCCATCGGGTTTCGAATTGGTCAAGGATTTCTCCGAAAGAACCGTTCCAAAAAAAAAAAAAAAAAAAAAAAGAAAAAAAACGCTGAAAAGTAAGGAAAAACACGACAAATGAGTTGAACAATCCGAAAACATACTATTGGACCTGTGGTTGTGATGTTTCACATGATTGTGGTCAGTACGTAGGTTGTTTTCTTGCATACTCTAGCAAATGTTCATATACCTAATTTTATTATAATGATATCTTTTGGTAAATTAGTATATATATATATATATATATATATATATATATATATATATATATATATATATATATATATATATATATATATATATATATATATATATATATATGTTTATGTTTTGATGCTAATTAGAGATACCTTTAATCAATGAACTTAAAACATTTTATTTTAGTTGAATTACCCGTTGAATTATTACATATAGAGTTTTTTTTTTTTTTTTTTTTTTTTTTTTTGAACGGCAAATTTTATTAAGATACTAGCAAGGAGCTAGAAATTACAACGAAACAAGATAAGGGTTTTTGAGCCAATCAATCCAACTAAGCGAAACTTTACATCTAAACTGACACCAATAAAAAGAACGAGAAACCACATCTTCAAAAATCATCGCCTTTGAAGGATTCTTTGAACCAAAAATTCTCCTATTGCGAAAAGACCAAATATGCCACCACATGACATAGCAAAATCCTTCAAGGATCTTTTTGTACTTAATTGAGAGACGAAGATTCACAAGCCAAACTAACCATTCTTCGTAAGAGGATACTTCCATGTAACTAATATCCCACCAACGAGAGATCTTACGAAAAATCTCTCTAGCTATGTGGCAAGTAAAGAATAAATGGCTAGTCGATTCCACCGCATTATCACACATCGGACACATAATAGAATCAATATCCGAGAAATATTATTTCTAGTTGGTAAGCAATCTAACCTTACTTTCCAAGCATGAACGTTAACCTTGATAGGAACAGCTTTAATCCAACGAGTCTTAGCAGCCACCTCCGGTAACATTTTATCATCAATCAACTTCCTAACCGAAGCAACAGAGAATTCTCCCGAACCCTCCAAAGACCAAACCCACCTATCCCTCATATTAACAAGATAAATGCCCTCTACCTTCGCCATCAACGCTATAAACTGGTCTTGTTCCGCACCACCCCTCGGGACACGACGAAAAGAAAAATCCAAGCTCAGATGCAACAACTTCGAAGCAACATCAACAGACTTACATGACTCTAAAGCGTACATTCTAGGAAACATATGTTTAAACGCAATGTCCCCACGCCAAACATCCTCCAAAAAAGAAGTATTCTCGCCGTTGCCCAACTTTATATTAATGCAGTTAATTACATCAATACCTTGTTTCTTCAACAGGTCCATCTCATGCACAATATCAAGCCATATAGACGGATAAGCAGACTTCGCATTCTTTCCCATTCTTTCCCATTTTCCCATCATCTCCATGAATCGCTTTAATCACCCTCGCCCATAACGATGAGCTTTGGGTAAGGAACCGCCACACCCATTTAAACATAAGGGCTCTATTCAACGGGTATAGACTTGAAACCCCAAGGCCCCCTTTCTCTTTAGAAGCCAACACATTTTTCCATTTCACCCATGACGGTTTTTTACCATGAAGATCATTTCCATTGAAAAAATGACAACGAATAGATTCCAACCGTTGTAACACCCTTATCGGAACTTTAAAAATTGACATATGATAAATTGGCATCGAGCCTAAAACCGACTTAAGAAGCGTTAACCTTCCTCCTATGGAAAGTATCTTCATCTTCCATTTTGAGAGACAAGCAATCACACGCTCAACAATCTCATCCCAAGATTGTATACGAGACATAAACCCACCCACTTTCGACCCTAAGTAGGGAAAATGAGTTTTAAGAGTATGACAACCAATCCTAGAAGTTGCTTGGTCGACTTTATCCTCCTCCACAGAAATCCCCACAAGTTTGCTCTTGCTCATGTTGATACGCATTCCTGACGCACGATAGAAGCAATCCAGCACATGAACAATAGTGTCAATATTAGAATCACTCCACTGTCCCACAAAGACCGCATCATCAGCATAAAACATATGTGAAAGTTGTAATGAAGGTCCTAAAGCAATACCTTTAAACATACCTGCATCCACCACTCTTTGAAATGAAATATGCAGACTATCCATGACTAAAATAAACAAGAAAGGCGATAACGGGTCACCCTGTTTAAGACCCTTATAAAACTGAAATTCCTCTGTGGGACTACCGTTGACAATAATCGAACCTCTTGAAGATCGAAGGCAACTTTGAATCCAACCACGCCACCTTTCTCCAAAACCAAACTTGTTCAAAATGTCGTCCAAAAAATCCCACCGAACCGAATCATACGCCTTCTCAAAATCTACCTTAAAGATCAAAGACTGTTTCTTCTTCGACTTACACCATTGAAAAAGCTCATTTAATATAAAAGGGCCATCGAGGATTTGTCTATCCGCAATGAAAGCCGATTGAACCTCATTTACAATATCCCCCAAAACAACGGCTAGCCGATTGGCCAAAATCTTAGCAATGATTTTATACAAGCTCCCAATTAAGCTAATAGGTCTAAAATCTTTAACCATTTTAGTTAGCATCAGGAATTTTCGGAATCAAAGCAATGAAAGACGAATTACCACCTTTAGGAAAGAGCCCTTGCTGAAAAAAATAAATCACAGCAGCTACCACATCATTTTCAATAACTTTCCAAAAATGACGATAGAAACCAAACGTGAATCCGTCTGGTCCAGGGGATTTATCTACCCCGCAATCCCAAACCGCCTTTTTTATCTCCTCTTTGGTCACTTCAATTTCCAAATCGGCTTGTTGATCAGAAGACAAGGTCTTCAGAAAATTCATATTTAAGTGAATGCGATTCTCCACAGGTTTATCAAACCTTTTTTTAAAATGAGATAAGAACTCTCGCTTCACCATGCAAGGATCGTCTATCCAAATACCTTCTGCTAAAATGCCTCGTATAGTAAGCTGGTTCCTCTTTTTATTTAGGATGCCATGGTAATATTTAGAGTTCTCATCTCCTTCTATTGCCCATTTTATCTTAGCTTTTTGAGCCGCCTCCAACGATTGAAGTTTTTCCAATTCTTGAATCGATTTAACAACATCCGTTCTTTTATTAACAACATCAACATTACCTTCACCTTTATCTATAACCGCGTCCAAATCAGCTAACTCCTCGTTAAGACTTGTTTTACTATTTCTGGCATTCTTCTTATCATTATTCCACACACGAATCTTCTGTTTAAGGTATTTCAACTTCTTCATCATATTGATCATTGGATTAGACTCATCCACAGGAGCTTCGTTCCATGTTTCTTCCACGAACTTATCAAAGCCCTCTATTTCAAGCCAATAATGGAAAAATCTAAAAGGAATCGACCCATAATCAAACTGCGACTCACGTAAAAGTATAGGCCGATGATCAGATAAGTAACGCTCCAAAGTAATTGCTGAAATATTAGGACACGAACTCATTAAACTTTCAGAAATAAGAAACCGGCGAGTTTACTCATCTTAGTAGCTGATTTATGGCACCACGTGAAAGAACAACCACCTAGGGGGACCTCCTCCAAACCCGCATTAGATATAAACATATTAAATGCGTTTGCACCTTGCACATTAAACACCGACCCAAATCTTTCAGCTTTTTTTCGAACTTCATTAAAGTCACCCATAATGACCACCTCACCTTTCCAGTTATAAATCACAAAAGCCAAATAATCCCATAGCATCTTTTTTCAGTTAACTCTTGAGGAGCATAAACCGAAATAATAAGAAGATTGTTACCATTTTGCACCCAAACACCCCTAATCATGACAAAATAATCAGATATAGTGGCGCTAATTTTATGAAAAGAACTAGGATCCCACAAACAAAGAATGCCACCCGAGTTACCAACCGAAGCACTATGAATATAGTCAAACGCAAAATTACCCCAACACATTTTAACGTTTTAAAGCTCGATATCCTCCATTTTTGTTTCTTGCAATGACAAAAAGTTCACCTTATTTTTCGCACATAACTCCTTAACCCAATCTTTTTTAGCCTTTTGGGCAAGGCCCTGAATATTTAACGACATGAAATTCATCGGTGAACATCGTTCACTCCTTGAGATTCAATAATCTCTTCCATGTTTTTCATACACCCTTCCATGTTATATCCCATTGTTTGTCCCACCTTCACCAAGTCGTCCATCAATTGCAATATAGTGCCACCTGTACGTGGTATTTCTGATTTTTTAAAATGACCTGAGCAAACTGATTCAGCTGCATCTTCCTTTGATCCCTTATTTGAGTAATTTTCCTTTATACCAGTATCTACCTCTTCCTCATGACACCTATGGGAACATTCACCACTCTCCTTTTTAGACTCATCATTCTTTTTGAACCGTTCTTCTGTAGCACTAGTAGGCATAAAACCTGGAGGGTAATTCAGACTATTCTCTGAACTATAATCTTTATAGTTGTCATCCTGTTTCTTGTTGAGTAAATCATAAATGTTAAAAGGATCTTATGAACGCCTATCCTTTTGTCCAACAGAAACCTCTTCCATATTAGGTTTATATAGATCCTCCTCAAACTTAGTTTCAGGAATCTCTTCAACATCACTTTCTTCATTAAAACTAGAAAAACTCTTCAATCCCACATCTTCTCCTTTTGAATCTCCTTCCTTTGTATCACCATCGGTTTTTTTCTTTTCGTCATATATGTTTGGTTTAAGTGGATCTAATATCCAAAATGTGCTTGTGATAATACATTGTAATCTTTTATGTTGTTTCTAACGTTTTGTTAGTGTCCTCCAACAAAAATTAAACCGTTCAAAGTAAAAATCTGTTATGATCGGTTCTAAGTGATAATCGGAAAAAAAAAAAGTACCACATGGTCACCAAAACATTGGAAACGACTTACAACAATTATTGTTAAAAAAAATGCTAGGAACACATAAATTTTATAACACTGTGTTCTTCATTAAAAAAAAAAAAAAAAAAAAAAAAAAAAAAAAAAAAAGTGAATGTAAAGTAAAGTGAGTGGTAAATAAATAAAAAAGAAGTAAAGTTGTGTTTCACCCTAAATTTGAGATGAAAGTTTTGAATACAAAATCCTTCCATTTTTATACCATTATATTTTTTTTGGGTAAAAGGTCGAAGAGACCCGGTAAATGTATTACTACAAAAAACATTTATACCATTATTTTCACTTTCACTCTTAAAGAAAACTAAAGAACCTTCCAAAAAAAAAAAAAAAAAAAAAAAAAACAACATCTAGGGCCGCCCTAGTTGGTGAGATTTTTTCTATTTTTCTGTTTCTAAATTTATAAAGAATGAAAAAAGTGAGAGAAGTAGAATGAGTTTTTTAAATCTTTAGTTAAAACGTAGAGAATAAGAAATAATTTTCACTCATGTGTCATAGTGACATGCACATACATTCATGATTTTGTAAAACTTACGTGCCAAACATTTGTACCAAACAACTAGAATCATTTTATTCTTGTCCTATAAATATGATATTTTACATTAAAAACAAAATGTCCATATAATAATCATAACATCACTCTCCACTCACTTTACGATACCTATTACCAAATCAAGTAACATGTGAGTAATTGACTCCTTCATTCCACCGCAGTTTTCTGCCGCCAACCAACTAACTCTCTATAAATGTGCACATAAAAACACCATCACAACACAACATCATAAACCATCCTCATTATGGCTCTAACATTAACCCTATTCATACTCATAACCATCACACTCAATATCACAACCACAGTCTTAGCCACAGGAAACTGGACCCTTTTGCATGAAAACATTGGCATCACAGCCATGCACATGCAACTTCTCCCAAATGATCGAATTCTCATTTTTGATCGTACCGATTTCGGGTTATCTAATATCTCACTTGCTGATGGAAAATGTCGTGAAGATAATGAGGATCTTGTTTTGAAAAACGATTGTACTGCTCACTCTATAGAGTTTGATGTTTTGACAAATTCCATACGTCCACTGATGGTTCAGACGGACGTATGGTGTTCCTCGGGCTCTTTAGTGCCCGATGGAACAGTTGTTCAAACGGGAGGGTTTAATGATGGTGATCATGTTGTTAGGGTTTATGATTCTTGTGATAAATGTGATTGGAAGGAGATTAAGTCGGGTTTGATTAAGAGAAGATGGTATGCTACTAATCATATATTGCCCGGTGGACGACAAATTGTTGTTGGTGGTAGAAGGCAATATAACTATGAATTTTACCCTAAAATGTCGGTTTCGGAAAAGGCTTATAGTTTTCCTTTTCTAGTTATGACTAATGATCCTAAGCTTGAGAATAATTTATATCCATTCGTGTTTCTTAATCCGGATGGTAAGTTGTTTATTTTTGCGAATAATAGAGCGATTTTGTTTGATTATTCTAAGAATAAAGTGCTTAGGACGTTCCCGGAAATACCTGGAGGTGACCCCAGGAATTATCCAAGTACGGGATCCGCAGTGTTGTTACCAATGCGGATCCTGAAAGGGAATGTTAGTGTTGTTGACGTTTTAGTTTGTGGGGGTGCACCTAAAGGTGCATTTAGTAAGGCATTAAATGGGACATTTGTTAGAGCTCTGAGAAGTTGTGGGCGGATTCGGGTTTCCGACCCGAATCCTAAATGGGTCATGGAGACTATGCCTTTGGCTCGTGTTATGGGTGATATGTTGTTGCTACCAAATGGCGAAGTTCTGATTATAAATGGTGCATCTAATGGTACTGCTGGATGGGAAAACGGGAGAGACCCGGTTCTTCATCCAGTGTTGTACAAACCTGATAACATGTTAGGCGACCGGTTTCAGGTTCAGACCCCGAGCACCATACCTAGAATGTATCATTCGACTGCCATTTTGGTTCGCGATGGTAGGGTACTTGTTGGTGGAAGTAACCCTCACGTATATTATAATTTTACAAATGTACTTTATCCTACTGAATTGAAGTTCGAGGCATTTTCGCCAAGTTATTTAGCCCCAAGTTTATATGGTTCAAGACCAAAGATATCACCTGATTCCCAGACCCAGTTCAGATACGGGGACCAGGTGAATGTCCGATTCATGCTTTCGGGCCACGTTGACCCGGATTCATTATTAGTAACAATGGTGTCACCTTCTTTTAACACACACTCGTTTTCCATGAATCAAAGGTTATTGATACTTGACGGAGTGAACACCACGACGCCTATTGGAAACTCGAAATACCAAGTGGTTGTGACCGCACCGCCTTCCGCAAACATTGCTCCATCAAAGTATTACCTTTTATTTGTGGTGTATCAACAAGTTCCAAGTGAAGGCATTTGGGTTCAAATTAGTTAATTGACTAGAACAAGTCAAACATAGTGGAAGGTTACCCGTGAACTTTTGGATTTAGAGATCTTGTGACACTACCCGTGATTAATCTAGTGCACATGGATAGATAGAGAGGATATGAGCAAGTTGTAGACCAATTTGATGACGATCGAATAGGGGGGCATGACTGTAGTAGGGTCGAATAAGGTGGAAACAAACAAAAAGAATAGATATAAAGCAATTAAATTATATATTTTTTTTATAAGATTTATATTTCATGTTTTGTTCAGTTTTGAGAGTGTTATGGTAGAATGACTTATTCTACAGATGTTACGGGTTTATATTTGAGTTACGTGACTTTAGATGAACAGGCTTAAGTTGCGGTTGACATTGAATACGATTTTAAATTGCGGTTGACATTGAATACGATTTTCATTATGTTTTATTTCATTTTATTTTGTTTGTGCATGTGTTTCATGTGAATGATTGCGGTATTTTTGTCTCTTCAAACACATTATTATATGCTTGTTTGTTTAATGAAGAATCACAATTCGAATGTGTTCGATTTCAACAAAAAAAAAAAAAAATTGTAGTCCATCAAGAATAGATAATAATAATAATAAATAAATAAAAAAATCGGATATGTATCAATATAGGGAAGTGATTGGCACACTCCAACTTTTTATTGGGACACTCACGGTACAACCAGTTAAAGCACAATGTATAAACTGTACAACTTTTTACTGCATATGTTGGAGTGTCTCAATCAAAAACTTGAGTGTGCAAATCATTTCCCATCAATATATGTTATATTATTTCTTATGGCTAGTTACTTAAAAAGTAGTCCAACTTTTGTCTTTGCATGTACTGATCATTTTTTGTATTGTGCGTATTGATTTATTAAAATTCGATCATTGTGTGTATTTTGTGTCTATTTAGCCATCAATATATTACTTAAAAAGTAGTCCAACTTTTGTCTTTGCATGTACTGATCATTTCTTTTTATTGTGCGTACTGAATTATCAAAATTCGATCATTGTGTGTATTTTGTGACTATTTAGCCATGTAAAATGATCATTTTACCCTTTGAAATTTGAAAAAAGTGTGGGTAAAATGGTCACAAAAAACACACAATGATCAAAATTTGAAAGTTCAGTACACACATTCAGAAAAAAAAAAAATGTCAGTGACTCAATAACAAAACGTGACAAGTTAGATGACTTTTTAAGTAATTAGCCCTATTTCTTATCACCTCTTATATTTGGGCATGTCGATTCCAATATGTAACTCTTTCCATGCCAGTTCTTACATTCGATAATTGTTGAAAGAACTGTAGTTTCTCCCAGTGTTAGAAATCTTCGTTGGTCAAAGTGTGTTAAGATGTTTACACACGAGAATAGAGTCCTTTCCTTTGAGCCCGTTTGAAAAACAGGCTTATGACCATTTCCAACCAAGGGTGTTTTTTTTTATTATTTTTTTTATTTTTTATTTTTTATTTTTTTTAAATTGTAGTAGTGATGTATTAATCATATATTGAATAATGCATGTGGTTATATCCATATATGAATAATAACCTATATATCGGAGTTAAAAAAACCCTAATTCTCTCCCCTCTAGGGGCGATTCTGGCCGCCACCCCTACACACCTTTTCCAGCCAAAAATCAACCTTGTAAATCGTTCTCTACCGTATGGTATGCAATCGATTCATTAGGTTGGTTATCTTTAGTGGTGGCGTGCTGTTTTATAACATTTATAACCCTAAATCATTCATGATTCTAGGGTTTTTCTGGTTATCGTCCTCAATTTTTTGTGCTTCGCATATGGTTTTATCCTTAAGCTTCGTTAGTGTTAACCTTGTATTTCATTCAACGATCAATCTTTTGGGGTGTCGTCTAGTGTGCAGTTGATGGTTATTTGTTATCGTTTCTTATTGTATATCTCTTAACGATTCTGTGGGTTTGATGGTTCCTGGTTGCATACACTGGTTAGGGTTTTCAATTCACTATTAGCGGCCAGAGGTGGTATGAAGTGCTAAACGAAATAGCCAATATCCGTTTTGGGGTTTGGTTTTTTGTGTGTATTGTAAGGTATGTGTTAGGAATACAAATATTCCTATAAAATACTCGGTCACCTAAATGATAGAATAGCATTAAGATAGCTCGTAGTTAGTTTAATATTTAGTTAATAGTATGTTAATATGTAATTAGTATTCGTGGAGTGGGTCGGGTATTTACCCACTGTCAGCTCACTCCACAGCCCGTTTCATGGGGCATTATTATGTAAACTATATATACCCTCTCCCACCAAAGGGAGAGGGTTGGTGCTTTCATTTCATTCAATCTAATATTCCATCTTTTCTCTCATCTCTTTCTCTCTCTAGAAAACACTCAACTCACTTTCTTTCTCTAAACTCTCATCTTTACTCTTCTATAATTCGAACCATCTCACAAAGTCCATACATGTTATGATTATTGATATGTTACAATTGGTATCAAGAGCCATGGTTTCATCTTAGGGATTATTTGAGCTCGAATTTAGTGCTTGGTTTTGTGTCTCTTATTTGGTTCGAATGGCTATAGGGGAATACACCTTGGTTTGATCTTGTTAGTGATTTATCTTTTGATATTGTTGTACTTTCATGTTTAGTGGTGTTAGAGACTCTTAGTTTTTCATTTGGATTGGTTGAACCAATCGTTTGTTTTGTGTTTGATGCTTATTTTGGTGAGCTTCTTATTAGAGATTTGCTTTTTGGTGCTAGTTTCTTCATAGAGTTGCTTAATTGTTGGTAGTGATTTGGTTAGTTTTAGTAGAGAGTTGCTTGCTTTACTTTATTTAGAAAAGAAGACAGAATCTCTAGAAAGTGACCTTTTTGTCCAGAAGTGGTTAGAGAGTTACTCAGTTAGAGAGTTGCTCAGTTAGAGAGTTGATCAGTTATTGTTTAGAGAGTTGCTCAATTAGAGATTTGATCAGTTAGAGAGTTGGTTCTAGCGAGTTGGTTCCAGAGAGTTGGTTCTAGAGAGTTGGTTCTAGCGAGTTGGTTCCAGAGAGTTGGTTCCAGAGAGTTGGTTCTAGCGAGTTGGTTCCAGAGAGTTGGTTCTAGCGAGTTGGTTCTAGAGGGTTGGTTCCAGAGAGTTGGTTCTAGCGAGTTGGTTCCAGAGAGTTGGTTCCAGAGAGTTGGTTCTAGCGAGTTGGTTCCAGAGAGTTGGTTCTCTGTGATTTGGTTTTTAGCGATTTGGTCCCTAGCGATTTGCCAAAATTGTAGTTTGACCAAAGTTGACCTTTTACGTCAAAACTTCAAATGACCATAATTTCGCCGTAACAACTTGCATCAACCGAACCAAATCTCAACTAAACAACCTATAACATTGTCCATCAAATGATCATCACGTCTAACACACAACTTATAATCATTGTATCTATCCAACAGTTATCATAGCACATATCAAGCATCATTTCACGGATTCCTCTTGCATCATTTCACGGTTTCTTCTTGATTTTGTAAAATCCTGCGAAAGAATCTATTTCTCAGTTTAAATCATAGAATTGTAAAATCCCGTGCATGTTTACATCATGTCCACTACTTCAAACTCTATCATTTCTGAGAGAGAACTTCATCAGCCGCAAAAATTGCCAGATAATGCAAAGGAAAGGTGCATTGAATGTTTTCGACTTCTTCACTCACATCTAAAGGTTCTCTTTGAACGACCTGGATATTTAACAGGATACGAACGTGCATTCGCTTATGAACGTGCATTCGCATTACTCTTTGGTCAAGATGTTCAGACTTTCACAGTCAAAATGACTCTGTATTTAGATCAACTTGAACAACAACTTGACAAAGGAAAATTTTCTGAAGGAAGATCCATGGCTGCCTTTTGTGCGATCAACAACCAACTCCAGGTGTTCATTGATTCACAATTCACTGAGAATCAAATGACTAATAAGTATTTTACTAATTACACAGGAGTTGAGGTTGACATGTTCAGAGATACACTACTCCAACTTATGAGTAATGTTAAGAAGTACATTGAGAAGAGAGCACAACATGAACTTAAGAATGATGAAAAGGTGAATGAATGTAGGGTGAAATCAAGTGATAGTGACGTTGAGTCGGGTAAAACATTGGATGCAGGAATAGTTATCACTGAATGCAGAGGTATAGAGATAGATAACCTTGACACAAACAGCAGTTCTGTGTCTCTTGTTACACATGATGTGGATGCAGATATTAGACATGTAAACGTACAGATGTCATGTGCTGAGGTACCTCTAACTGTTCAACAAAATGTATCTGCAAATATTCTTAAACAAACTAATCAAGATGCTGAACATGATTATGACAAATGTTCCTTGGCTGAGGCTGAGCCTGAAACTAAGTGTTCCAAATCTAATGATATGGTTGAAAAGAAAATTTATGATGAACTTTCAAACAGATTTTTGAAACTTGAAAAACATTGCATTTCTCTTGAAATTGCAATACAAAATATGGAAGAAAGTTTACAATCTAACAAACCATGTAAAAACCCGGAATTTCCTGAGTTATGTGAATTTTTTGAAATAAACACTTTGAAAGCTCAGCTTCAAGACAAAAGTTCGACTATCAACAATTTGAAAAAGCATATATCTGTCCTGAATAAGAAAAGTAATTTAGTCAAAGCTAAATAGGACATCGATGTTATTAAATCAAGAAACGTCGAATTGGAACTTTATGTGGCTAGATTACTTAAGGAAAATGAGACTTTGAAAAGGCATCACATAGACCTAAGAGACTCTATCAAAGAAATCAGGACTAAACATGTAGAACAAACAACATCTTTGATGGTCAAAATTGATGATCTCAAAGTTCAACTTCAGGATAAGGGTTTCACAATCACAACATTAAAGAACGAGTTAAGAAAAGCAACTGGAAATAGCGTGAACACTAAGTTTGCAAAACCGTCAATCTTGGGGAAACCAGTTTCACAACCGAATAGAAACCAATCAGTTGTTAGACAACTGAATGCGTTCAGACCTAAACGACCAAAATTTTCAAAAACACGGTTTGCCTCCCAAGTTGATGCGAAACAAGTTTTGACAAAACCAGTCACTTCACATAATTTGCCAAAGAAAATTGCTTCTAGTTCTGTTAAACCTCAACATGTAGCTACTCCTGCTCCCAGCTCCTCTAGGATTAGTTCAAAAATAGTGTCAAAACCGAGCATTAAGATTCGAAACTCTTATGATATTAATGACTTGTACAAGAACTATGATCTAGAAAAGGCTAGGAAAAGGGCGCTACTCCATAAGAATGGTATTTTAGGTTCACAACCTCGTATGATGCCTCCTGGTTTATTGAGGAAACTTGCTAAGGTTCAACTTGTTAAGTCTAGGATTTATAGTAAGTCATCTACAATGCATAAGAAGCAAAACAAACCTAAAACTTCTCCTAGGTGGATACCACTCGCTAAATCTTTTGAGAATAAGAATAACGATAAATCTTCCACTATGCATAAGAAGCTTAACAATCCTAGACCTTGCCATAAGTGGATACCTACTGGAAGAATTTTTAAGGACGTTGGACTTAAGTGGATACCTACCGGAAAGATGCCTACCAATGGCAATACCATGGTTGACCGTGAAACCCCCAAGGGTTTGGATACTGTTGTCACTAACCCATATATATGCAATCAAGTTTGCAATGTTAGTGCAAGTAGTCCTTACTCAGTTGCAGGTACATCAATTATTCACTACATGAGAAGACTTAAAGTCTGGAGGCCTAAAGCAAGCATATCTACTGCTTCAAAAGGTCTGGAAAGTCAATGTTGATGTATGCATGCCTATGACGTTTGATCACATCAGATCAAGCCTCGTTCTTCAATGACGATGACGTATGTTCACATCAGTTCAGGCCTCGCTCTTCATCGACTATGACGTTTGAACACCTCAGTTCAAGCCTCGGTCCTCAATGTCATCATTATGGCATCTGCAGACAACACTTCAGGCCCTGTTCATCAAAGAAAAGAAAAGTGTACGCTTGAGTGCGCTTTATCTTCTGTTGTTGTGAAATGTTCTTGCTTCTGACCATTCTCATCAACAACATTCATATTTGTTCCACGCTCGCTCGGTCATCAAGTGGATTACTTTCGTCAGACTACTATTCACTTGATCAAAAATGGCATCTTCAAATGCAATTTTTGAGGGGGAGAAGTGTGAACAGTGGATCAACCACTTATGCAATTTTTGAGGGGGAGAAGTGTGAATAAACTACATGTATTTCTATTCACTTGTTCAATCAAAAATCGCATCCTCATATGCAATATTTGAGGGGGATATGTGTGAATAACATACATGTTGATTGATGCGTGAAATGACTCTCCTCTCCTCCAACACCTAATGTTCCACTAACTAAGGAAGACTAATTGTGACTACGGAGTCGATTGGGTATCCCATATTTGTGATTGAAGTTGACTTTCACAAAGGCGTGATCTTAGTTTATCTTGAAGTCGGGGTTGGTTGGATGAATGACGTTCAACTATAACTTGCTCGTGTTTGAGATTTAAGTTGAAGACTTGGTTTATCTAGTTACCAGCATTCGAGGTGGATGGTTGAAGACCTGGTTAACTATCACTTTAAGGAGTTACGATGTAGTACTCAGTGTCACATGCCGTTGTCGTTGTGGATAATCGCAAGAGGTGGTAATGTCTCATGCTTTAGTTGGGTTGTGAGTACTTAGAGATTTGCTTGGAGCATAAATTCTCTACACCGTTCTTCCAACATTAGAGCAAGCTTAAGACACAAGAGCGGGGAACTATACTTCAGTTTCAAGTTTGGTATATCGGGTTTTCTCCATACGTGGTCATTTACTATTTTCCAGTGGAAATGAAAAGAGGTTGAATTAGGGGTTGATCTGCAGAGAATTGTTGAAGAGAATTGTTATCGACATCTACTCATGGGGTAGTGATTTGTATGTTGTTCCAGTTGATATGTTTATGTACACACAGTTATGATGATTCCGAGTGATCGTCCTCATCATGGTGGGAGAAATGTGTACATCGGGGCTTTTATCGAAGAACTGGAAGCATTCTAAGTGAGTTGAAAATGTCGAAGTGGAAATGAAAAGAGGTTGAATTAGGGGTTGATCTGCAGAGAATTGTTGAAGAGAATTGTTATCGACATCTACTCATGGGGTAGTGATTTGTATGTTGTTCCAGTTGATATGTTTATGTACACACAGTTATGATGATTCCGAGTGATCGTCCTCATCATGGTGGGAGAAATGTGTACATCGGGGCTTTTATCGAAGAACTGGAAGCATTCTAAGTGAGTTGAAAATGTCGAAATTATGTGTACATCGGGGCTTACATCGGGGCTTTTATCGGGGCTTTTATCCCCAAACAAACTCGTGAAGAAGTTACAGACTATCAGTCTATGATCCATTTCCCGCTGTGCATGACAAGATAAGAGAGCAAGTACACTTCTTCAACAAGCATCAATGTTGTTTCAAACGGGTTGTCAGTTTGGGAGGGAGCAAGTAAACTTATCGGCTTACTAATTGGGAGGGAGGATTAACCCAATTAGTGAGCGTTTCTATACCAGTTGATTCTCACTAGATACATTTTAGCTTATTTGGTTCTTCTCAACAATTCAAGTAGATGCGCGTAAAAGTTGTTGCTGATTCTGATGTATCAAAACCAGCAAGGGAGAAGGAGACATACATCTGAATGCATAACGAGTACACGTGATGAACATAATACTTCTTCTTAATTGAAGTTATCCCGGGAAGACAAATGTCATAACCGCAGAGAATATCAGTGTATTAACTTGTAGCGTTTGGTGTATCATTCCAACTACGTGGGCGAAGTGGTCTTCTGATACTTGTGGTATGTATTACTTCAGCTTTCAATAAGAAGAAATATTGAGAAGAGTATTTGGAGCGTGAGATGATATTGCTTATTGACATCTTCATATGAGCTGATATGATTTATGGTAAAGTGCTTCTGGTTAATGCTTCATGTACACAATGTTATGCTGATTCCGATGAGATTGCAAACATCAGGGGAGAGATAGGTGTACATCAAGGGCGCACAGCAGGTTCACGTGACCGGGCTTAATCATTCACTCCAGAGTTGATATCCGCAGGGAGGGTCAGTGCTTCAAACTGTTACTTTGGTGTCATCGTTTCTTCTTGTGTTGGATACATGCGTACAATATGGATTGAGTTGGTATATGTAAGATAACTGGAAAGCATTTGGTGAAATGAAGATGTTGATATCTTGTTCCTCCGAATAGACAACTGATCCAAACCATAGAGTAATGTGTACATTGGGGATGCACAACGGGGTCATGTGATCGGGCTTAATCATATATTCCGGTATTGTTAACCGCAGAGATGATCTGTGTCTCACCCTGTTACTCAGTGTTATCGTTTTCATCGGGTTTTTGAGCATCATTCAATGAGACTTTTTGCATCACTTCAACGACTTGAGGGAAGTGGTCTCAAGTAGGTGATTGTATTTTTGGGGGGAAGCTACCAAAGGTTCTCATCGAGAAGGCTCCACACTCAGACAATTATTCTAGAGCCTCGAAAGCTTCGGTGGTGAATGTTTAAGAGACGTTGACTACACATTTCTACAACAAGCTGAACGAAATCCTCATTTCGGTATTCATGTCAACATATTCTTAAACTAAATAGTATCCTTTGTATATATTGTGGAAAACTAGAAAGGGGGTTGAATAGTTTACCGTTTAAAAACTTTAAACTTGTTATATCAAATGTCCATTTTTAGCTTGTTCTAATATAAAAGATGTTACTTGTAGTTTATGACTAATATAACTTAAAACATGTTATCACACAAGTACAATTAACAAGTCACAACACAAACAATCACACAATGCAAACATTAAAGCAAGACAATAAGTAAAAGGAAGGTGCAAACCGAACACGAGGATTTATAGTGGTTCGGTCACGGATCTCCTCTCCGCCCTAATCCACTCCTCGAGTACCCAACTCGAGAGTTACTTCACTAGATCAACAACCTCCCTTTTCGGCGGAGAAAACCTTACAATCGTCGCTTACACTTTTACCGACACTAAGCTAGATGTCGAGTTCTTTTACAAGGGTACAACCACTCCCGTTCGTCGCTTACACTTTTACCGACACTAAGCTAGATGTCGAGTTCTTTTACATGGGTACAACCACTCCCGTTCGCCGCTTACACTTTTAACGACACTAAGCTAGATGTCGAGTTCTTTACCAAGGGTACAACCACTCCCGCTATGTTTTGTGGCCCAACGTAAAAACCTTGTGTTTTATGGCACAAACACATAAACCATCTAATCTATATGGTTATGATACAATGATGATCCAAGACATAAAAGTCTAATGGATATGCATGCCTAATCTACATGAACTTCTTGAATAAAAAGTCTTCAACCATTGAGGATGTCAAGTGCCTTTGAATCTTCATATGTTGGAATTCTTTAATGAATGATGACTTCAAGATCTTGTATCCTTCTTGGTGAATCATGAAGTATGATATGCTTACAACAAAGATGAATGTTAGAAGCATTATGATCATTATGGAAAGGGTGATCTACATGGTTTCCTACTTATCTATGTGTGTGTGTTTATTTCATCTTTTCATCATCAACTTATGAGAAAACCATGGACTACTATTTATAGGAAAACAAGTAAAGAGGTTTTTCTAAAATCATTTTCCTAAAACTAGCAAAAGTAAAAACCATGTTCTAGTCACTTTCACAATGTCACATCTAGTAAATAATAGTCAACATGCATTGAACCAAATATGGAATACTTCCAAAATGTGTAAGAGTATTGCTAGTCAAACACATAAAACTTCCATAAATACATGATGTGACATATATATATTTCTATTTTAAGATTTAGATATATATGAAAGTAAACTTGTATATATTACCTAAGTAATGTTATTATAGTAAGTTAATGAGTTATTTAAAAATGTTTGATTCCTAATGTCATCACATTTTTGTCATTTGTAAAACTTACTAATATTACTTTAACACCTAAAGTGGCACTTATTCTATTTGACACCTAAAGTGCACTTTGACACCTAATATACTTAAAGACCCTAAAAGTATTTTAGTTATTCTAAATGGTTGGTCAAGGGGTTTGATCATAATGCTACATAACAAACATGTACGAACCTGTGTTGTAGCATACGATGACTCGAGACGTTGAGAGGTGTTGAATGTTTGTTGAGACAAAGTACGATTACAAGTAACTTGTACATTTTACGTTATGTATCAAGTTATACATTTGTCATCAATCAAAACAAACGAGACTGTATAGATTAAATATCGTAATATTTGCACTAACAATGTCCCCCTTTTGATGATGACAAAATATGTAAACGTGATAGAACGTAAAATGTAAAAAGTTACTTGTGTCCGTATTACTTACTTGTATTCGCAACACACCTTCTACATTTCCTTCTCCGTTTACACTCTTCTCCCCCTTTGTCGAAACAAAAAGGGGTGTGTCCTTGGAGTTAACTTAATTTCTCCCCGAAATGGCGAGCTTGTATCATCCCTAGTGAAGTGAATTCTTCAACTCCAATTTCCTAAGGTTGTTAGCGGATCCATGGATCAAATTAAGTTCCTTGACCTACACCAAGGTTAGTGTTGTGCAACATATAAAAAAATTATACGAAAAATGCATGATGAATAAAAATCATTTTAGACTATGTTGACTTATCTCCTTCTTTTTGTCGAAACACAAAGGTGCGTCGAAGAATGAGAATAAAGAAAAATTGTGTGCATGCTTCCCCTAGATTGTAGCTCCCCCTTGATCAATACTCCCCTTTGCTAGGGTCCCAACGTATATGACACAAGAAATAAGAAAGCTACAAAAAATAAAGGTTAGTGCATGAATAACTCCCCCTTGATCAATACTCCCCGTTGCTAGGGTACCAACGTATATGATACAGGGATAAGAAAGCTACAAAAGACACAAAGGTTAGTGTATGATTGACTCCCCCTTGATTAATACCCCCCGTTGCTAGGGTACCAACGTATGTGATTCAAGGATGAAGAACCCTACAAAATAAAGGTTAGTATAAGACAATAATTTTCCTATGCTTGACAGAAGCTCCCCCTTGTTATAGGGCGTCAATATGAACCTAAAATAAAAGAAGAAAAATAATCGATGCAAAACTTCATCCTTAGATGAGTATGCTATATACGATTGATCGTATATAATGGTGAACCTACAATGAAAGAGTTAATGCAATATATTTCATCTCAAAGAAAAATAAGATGTATATATATAAATGATATAGGCGACTCAAGGTAGAGACCCATGATATCAAAGATCTCATGAGGTGCATTCTTGTAGAAAGAAATACAATCATAAGAAAAATAAGTTGTATTCTTCTAATAAGAATTACAATAAAAACGCGAATATAATATGATAGAAACCTACAAAACAATGCCTAGAGAGAAGACATGAGGATGAGATGCTTCTAATGATGTTGTAAACTAACAAGGAATGAGTTTCTCACCTAAAAGATTGTTTTGAAGAAGTGTGGTAGTTGAAAATTTGAAAAATAGAAAATAAAAATTTGCAGGTGGTCTGGCGGAACCCTGCGATAACACGGGCGGAACCCTTGTGAGGGTTCCGTCTGATCCGCTGGGCTATTTATGGGTTTCCAGAAAATTGCACTGGCGGAACCCTCGTGAAGGTTCCGCCTGATCCGCCAGACCTGGAAAACAACACAGTCCCCATTTTAAAGTGCCGAGACGATTTTCAAAATTTTCGAAAACTCTTAAAAACACAAATATAACTCATATCTGGTTGGGAAAAGATAACAGGGCAAGTAAAAACACACGTAACGTTAGAGTTTGAACGAGGGCTAACGATTTTCATTATACTTTAGAAAAAGTATTGAAAATATGACAACATCACAAGATGAATAGAAGTAGGTTTTATGCTAATCCATGGTGGTGATGATTAGTGAAAGAGTTGATTGAAGGTGGTGGTGATACGTAGACAACGATTTAAAGAGTTAGAAGCTCGTGTGTATAGCAAATTCTTTATCGAAAGATAAGGATAGAACATATCTACTCATGCAATCCTAAAATTCACAACTAGAGGGATAAGCAACGAATATGACTTTATCATCTACCAAAGATGATGTATCTTGCCATAATGCATGCTTGAATGGAATTGAAAGGAAGTGATAACAATAAGCATCTATGAACAAGAGTTCACATGAAAAGAGTACTAAAAACACCTATATGAGGATGAAAATGACATCATAAGAAGCGAGAGTGTTGATTAAACCAACGTGTTGAGAATGAGAGTTTGATTAAAATATCGTTTGCACTTACAATGACGTGCATGATATGTGTCGAGGAAGAAAAAGGATGAGATCCTATGATGGTGTTCTAGACAATGAAGTTGTGAAGTCCTAGTTTTGAGAATAGTCCTAGACTTCATTGGTTGTTGGTTGTGGAGATGAAAAACTTTGTTGAACATATGATGTGTTTTTCACTTGATGAGGTATTGGGGGTGAAAAGGGCTTGAATTATTAAAAAGAGAAAAAGTCAAAGGCTTGAAGCACTTGTGTTTTTGTGAACCGACTTTAACTAAATGAAGTGTACCTATGTGTTGGTATTTTAGGGTATAAGAAACATGAGTAGATGTTCTTTGAATACAATTTGACAAAATACAAATATGTGAATGAATTTCTCTCCTCCTAAATAGGTGGACATCCAACATATTGTGTAATGCATCGTATAAGGAATTATGATGAAGTGTTTAGGAGGTTGTAGGTTAATGTAAGCGATGAGCTTAGTGAAAGCGATGAGCTTTGTGAAATTGAATGATTTTGAAGTGTTTAGGGATGTTGATTAGCATACAAAGAACTTTATCCTTGAAGTCATGTAGCTCTTCTCTATCAATGCGAGATGATCGCATGAAGAGGCATGTGGTTTTCTCAAAGGAGGTGGAAAGGATTAGAATATTGGTATGGAGGCGACGATGAGTAATATTGAGGATTGACGTTAGGAGACTCTATGTGAATGTGGATTATCATTAATGGATGATTGGGAATCATGGAGTTTTGAGGTGTTTTGTTGGTTGACGACTGAAGGTGAATGTGTGAAATGAGGTGATGATGACTTGACAACACTTGAAGCTTGGATATCTTCTTTGTGTTCTTCACTTGCTAGAAAGTGGAAAAGACGCATTTCATAATGAAATTCACTTGACTTTCGACTACATACATAAATATGACAATGAGTGTATGGATATGATAATTGCCCTTTGTTTCAAAGAGCGACACAAGGGTGAATATAAGTTTATGTATCATGAGAGATGGTTTAACCTTAATGGGTTAGGTTGTAGTGGGGATGACACACTTGTTTGGTTACATGGTGGAATCTTCTTGTGAAGATAACTAGGTGTATGATATTGACTCTTGGTTTCTTTGAGGGCATGGAAGTGGTGGATGACTCGATATTGGTAGAACAAAGGATAACTCGGTTTTTCATTTCACATTGGTGGTTTAAGGTTTGAGTGAACAAAGGATAACTTGGTTTCTTTGAGGGCATGGAAGTGTGGAAAACTAGAAGGGGGGTTGAATAGTTTACCGCTTTTTCGATTCTTATTTAGCTTAAATATCTTTAAAAACATTTACGTTTGCTTAAAGATATAAGTACAATGTTATATGTTTGATTCTTTGAAAAGCTTTTTATGTGAATATCAATTCTAACTTTACAAGTTTCATACATTGAAAAGCTTTGCTTGTAATAATCTTAACTTTGCTTGTTTAGTTATTTGGAAAGCTTTACTTTTGTTTGAAGATACAAACACATCTTTACTAGTTTAGTTAATTGAAAAGATCTATATGTAACTAGCAATTATAACTAAAGAACAACATGTAATAAGCAAAGATAAAGAAAGAAACGATCAAACCACAACACGATTGTTTATCGTGGTTCGGCTACAAGGACTCTTTTTCCTTGCCCTACATCCACGCCCCGAGTTTCCAACTCGAGAGTTATAAGCACTAATCAACAAGCTCCTTTCACCGGCGGAGAAAACCTTTACAACGTCGCTTACACTTTTACCGACACTAAGCTAGATGTCGAGTTCTTTTACAAGGGTACAACCACTCCCGTTCGTCGCTTACACTTTTACCGACACTAAGCTAGATGTCGAGTTCTTTACCAAGGGTACAACCACTCCCGTTAGTTCTTTTACAAGGGTACAACAACTCCCGACACACTACGTATTTTGAGGCCTAAAATACTAACCACTTACTTCTATATACATGACACACATGAAGTATAAACTACCAAAGCTTATACATGACCAAGCTACCAAGACTTGCAACTTTAGAGTTGAAGCTTGTAACTTCTTGAATGATCTTGTGAAGTCCCTTGCTACATAAGAGAATCACAAATCAAAAGGTTACTGAGTTAGTTGAGAGAGTATGTGAATATATGTCCTAAAAGTATGACTCAAAACTAACAAATGGTTTGGTATTTATAGAAAACCATTTTGCAGGTCCGGCGGATCAGGCGGAACCCTCAGATGGGTTCCGCCCGTGTACCCCCAGGGTACCGTCAGGGCTGCAGTTGGTTTTTGCAATAAATCTCCAAAACCAAACAAGGTCACATCACATTACTTCTAGTCAAACACAAGACTTGTAAGAAAGCATAAGGTTAGTCAAACACTCTTTCTTACCATAAATGTATATGGACAAAGCTTACCCTAAATGTGATGTGACATTACTATTTTAAGAAATAAATGTGATGTGACAAGACACTTTCTAATTTAAGAAATAAAAACAATGTTTTGTTTAAAAGGAAATGTTAACCTTAGTTAAACAAGACTTAAACACTTAAAGTGATGATTTACTTATAGCTAAACTTCATACTTTGTCATTAACAAAACTTAGCAAAGATCGTAAAATATAAATAACGTTTTTAGGCGATATTTGTATTAACAATCTCCCCCTTTTGGTTGATGACAAAACATAAACTTTATTTATAAGTAAGTCACTAGTTTTAGTATTAAGTCTTATAAAGTTAGGTATAAAAACTTGTTTTTGCTAAGATGATGTGATATACAAAAAATTTTTTTTGAAACAAGTTTATATCTAAATTCTCCCCCTTTTTGTCAAAACAAAAAGAAGAGTAGCGAAGCGGAAGTAACCACTTGCTCCCCCTTGGACGATACTCCCCCTAAATGGAGTGCCAAGAGAGGAGACATGGATTTTGAACCTACAAGAAAAGGTTAGTTGTTGCACAAGATAAGTCATGAAAGTATTTCATGTTTAAACACAACTAAGAGTTGTGAAGTGAAATAGTACAACACTCATGCTCCCCCTTGAATATTACTCCCCTAAATGGAGTATCAAGAAAGGAAAACATGGATAATGAACCTACAAAAAGAGAGGTTAGTTTCTAAAGCACAAGATTTATGTATGGTACCATAACAAGGTATAGTTCACACATCATACCTAAATGGTCAACAAACAAAGAAAACCTTGTAGTGTAATGAAATTCCTTTCATGTAAAATTTAGACTTCTTAAAAAGTCAAAGACAAGAAATTTTGGTTACACTATCCTACCTCTAGAAATAAAGAAAAAGCTACAAATAAGCTACGACCATAAAAAGCTACAAGGAAATCATCATTTTCCTTTGTGAGAAACATTTTCCAAAAACAAGGCTAAGGTTGTTTAAGGAAGAAAATGTGGGTTGTGGTTGTAGCGGGCTTTATTTTGAAGGTTGAGAGGGTGACACGGGTTTTGGTTTCTTGGTTTAAATGGGAAACATTTTCCAAAAGAAACGGTTTTGTTTCATTTTGGAGACTCTAAACTTGAGGTGGTGTTGGTACTCTAAACTTGGTTTGTTGGTTCTAATGAGCAACATTTTCCAAAAGAAACGGTTTTGTTTCATTTTGGAGACTCTAAACTTGAGACGTTCCACAATGTGGTTTAGGATAAACCTCATTTTATTGGATAGGGTGAAACAACAATGGTTTTGGGTGATGATACTCTTGTTGTGGTGGTTGGTTGTGGTCGAAAGACTCATTTTGGTTAAGCAATGACCTTGGTTATTCATTTGTGAAAGGTGGTGGTTGTTGTTGGTCTTGGTGGAAGATCATTGAGATGCTTTTATTTTCTTATACGAAGAAAATAGAGATTCAAAGTGTTGGGAAGGTTCTTGTGGTAGTGGTAGTTATTGTTGTTGTGGTGGTTGTTGTTTGAACAAAATGGTGTAGGCTTGGTTATTTGTAAATGGTTACCATGAAGGTTTTTGTGAATGGGGTTGAAACACAAATGATTGTAGGTGTGTATGACCTTGATCATTTGGAAAAATTGAGGATTTAGCATAACGGTACGCCAAACTCTCAAGCAATGACGGTGGATGAGGTGCATCATCCAATGACTCATTTGGTTAAAATGTTGGTTGTTGTTGGGTTTCCATTTCGGCAATGGTGTTAAAAGGTGACAATGATGGAGGGCTTGATGGTTTAGGTGATAGGTTTTCAAAAGTTTCCAATAGTGGATGTGGTGATGTTGGTGGTGTATGGAAAAGTTCCATTGGTGTAAGTGTTGAAGTAGCAAGATTAAGCAAATCTTGAATAGTGATCACATTGGTATTGAAATGTGTTGAGGATGGTGTTGAGGTAGTGAGGTTAAGGAAATCTTGGATAGGTGAAGAAATGTTAAGCGAAGCATCACTTGAAGATGATGAGCTTGACGGTTTTGTTGAAGCAACAAGGTTTGACACTAATCCTAGTGGTTTGTAAGAAGGATTTTGATGGTTATGGTGTGATTTGAATTGTTGCAAAACTTTCAAATTTATAAGGTTGAAAAGGTGTTGAAATGGGTGTTTGGATTTGATGTTCTACCATTCAAAGAATGAGGTTTCAAATGATTTTCATAACCATGTCACATCATTTGATGTTAATTCAATGGAATAGGATGGAGTGAAAGATCAACATATGCACTCAATGCTTTGTGATCATGGGAAGTGATTTGGTTGAAAATGTTTCAATGGTTTGAAGGATCCTTTAAAAGGGTTCCTTGGGTTAGTTATGTTTGAATTTAAATATTTGGAGGGAAGTGGCTTCCTAATTGTTTTAGTGAGTGAGAGTTGTTCTAATATGGTTATTGGAGTTAATGGAAGATGTTTCTCACTTAGGATAATGGTTTTGACACATTACAAGTTTTGGACTTAAGAAAAATGGAAGAATTTTCTGCAGGTGTCTGGCGGAACCCTCAGAAGACACTGGCGGAACCCATTTGAGGGTACCGCCTGGTCCGTTGGGCCATTTCTGGAGTTCCCAGAAAATACGCTGGTGGACCCCAATTTTGGGTACCGCCAGATCCGCCAGGGGTAAAAAATTAGGCAGTCCGCGTTTTTGACCCGCGAGACGATTTTCAAAATTTTCGAAAACTCCTAAAATCAAAGAGATAAGGTATTTCTGGTTAGGCAATGCAAAAATTAGACATGTAAACATACATATCATGGGACTTTGACCTTGAGGTCGAGGATTTTACTATACTTAGTAAGAATTGCCATAAGCATAGAAAAAAAAATTGACAAACACCTTAAACATTGTCATTATGCATA
The DNA here is from genome assembly GCA_030686995.1 of Artemisia argyi. NCBI lineage: Eukaryota > Viridiplantae > Streptophyta > Magnoliopsida > Asterales > Asteraceae > Artemisia > Artemisia argyi. Next base: position 128,988,982 of record CM060691.1, read on the forward strand.
AAAGTTCATACAAACATAATCCAACAGACATAATAGACCATGAAAGTGAAAAACACACAATTCACGTAGTTTTAACACAAAGACGATTCTAAAGCATTCTTAAGCCAAACACTCCTTAATCGTCTCATAACCGATCTATACTCTTATTGAGCTTGCTTATGTACCTTTCAAAGCACTTGAAAATTCCTTTGGTTTGCTTGAACTTTTCGGATACATTTTCAATGACGGGGAGTTCTAGAAGGTAGTCTAAAGGAGGTAACTTAGAGTTAGGAAGTTAATCATCCTTTCTCATGTCAGATGATGATGATGATGGTGTAGGTGAGCGAGTACGTATGTCCTTACCTTTGAAAACTTGTTTATCACTTAGAGGAACGAAGATGTGAGGAATGAGAGAATAGTCAAGGCACATTCCATTATCGTTAGGAGGAATGGGTGAGATTGTTCTAAAGAGGCGGGTGAGAAGCATTCCATAAGGAAGAGCGGTTGTTCCTACCAAAGGTATGTCGGCCATTCTTTTGGCGAGGTAATAGGTTAAGTAAAAAGGTTAACCGGTGGAAATGCTATAGAGCATGTAGCTAAGAGAAACATTGATGTGATCCCGGTTTCCTATGGTGCTAATTTTATTGGTTCTAAGGAGTTCTTCCCATTCCTTTAATTGGGGCTTGAGTTCATTGAATTCCATACCATATGGGTCCTTAATGACCTCATTTCCTGTTCTAGTTCTTCTAGTGTTGGTGGTCCTAATGAAGAGGTGGTTACGAAGTTCATCTTTGGACACAAGAGGGGTATCATAGGAATAGATGCGGTCAAAGAGTGTATCAAGAGTTGAGAGGGAGTGCAAGTCGGAGTAGATGCAAGTACCATGGTTTGGGACACCTAGGATTTGAGCAAACTCCTCGAGGGTGAAGGAGTATTGATGACTACTAGCCCTAAAGTTAATAGACATGCGACCATACTCATCCTTGGAGAGGGTGATGGATGCATAGAATTCTAAAATAAACCTAGAACAAATAGGCTCGTCGATTTCTAAGAGACACTCAAAGTTGATTGTGGCAAATTCCGTGTAGAGGTTTGTACCTTCTAATAAGGATGGATCAATGGTTCTACCCTTATGGACATATTGTTTTTCTAAGGCTTTGAAGACAACGATTTGAGTTTGAGTAAGACCTTTGGTTTTGTGGTGTTTGGGTAGGTACTTGATGGTGTCCTTGTGGTCGTAGTGAGTTAGAGGAGGCATGATGATTCCTAGAAAATCAAAATTTCACATTTAAGTAAATGACTATTGTAATGTGTATGTTCTAGTGTGTGCCTATATGAAAACAATGTGGAGGTGCGGTTGACTTGACTCATTTTGATGCTTAAAAATGTTTTGTAATGCAAGTGATGTTTCAATGATGTTTTTCATTTGTTTTAACAATGTGGTGAACGGTGGTAAAGTATGGGTGACGATCGAGGGTGGATATGTGAAATGAGGTGGTGATTGTTTGACAACACTTAAAGCTTGGATATCTTCTTTGTGTTCTTCACTTGCTAGAAAGTGGAAGAGACGCATTTCATAATGAAATTCACTTGACTTTTGACGACATAGACAAATATGTTAATGAGAGTATGGATATGACAATTGCCCTTTCTTTCAAAGAGCGACACAAAGGTGAACATAGGTTTGTGTATCATGAAAGGTGGTTTAATCTTAATAGGTTAGGTTATAGTGGGGATGACACACTTGTTTGGTTACATTGTGGAATCTTCTTGTGAAGATGACTAGGTGGAGTTATTGGTGAAGATGATATTAACTCTTGGTTTCTTTGAGGGCATGGAAGTGGTGGATGACTGGATATTGATATGACAAAGGATAACTCGGTTTCTCATTTCACATTGGTTGTTTGAGGTTCGAGTGATGAAAGGTTATGAGGAATATGCTTGAAGTTTTGCTCATTTTGTGAATCTTATGGGCTGATGGTAAGTTGGAGTTGTGAGTAAAGAGGTGTTTGGTTTTGAACTTAAATAAAACATTATGTGGCTTTGGCGGACCAGGCGGAACCAAAAAGTGGGTTCCGCCCGTATGGTCTGAGGGTACCGTGGGATCTGCAGGGAAAACTCAAAAGGAATTGTCTTGATTTTTGTGGTTTTATCCTAATGTTCAAAACTAAGGTTTTAGGTCTTATGAGTCCTTGACTAAGCCTAGGGATGATGAATGCTTCTCATTCAAGAGGTTTTGTGAAAACGTTGATAGAATGGTTAACGTATAAGACTTTCTTAGTTAAGATGTTCCTCAATGAACATTTTTACCAAGACGATGATGATGGATCACAATATTTCAATTAAGAACATAATGGATTGAATTGTCACTGAAGTCGATGCTTCCTTTGTTGAAGGTATAACAATGTTGATAAGATGAATTCCGTTGTTGATACGAGTTTGCTTGTTCAAGCGGAGCTTGTTGATGTGCTTCTCCATCCGATACTAATTTGAGAATCTTACGCGTTTTGGAGAATCATTGGGTAAGTAAGTATAAAAGTGCAAGTACCACTTGTGCTTTTCTTATCAACTTATTACCGACATAATTCCATTTGTCACATACTATGGTTTCTATTCCCGTTCTTTTGGGATACCATAATCCTAGTTGTGTAGTACCTTATGATGTATCCAAATAGGCTCAACTAAAGAGTTGTCTTAGGATCTTCGTTAACACGAGCACATAGACAAAAGCTAAACATAATGTTGAATCTAAATGTTATGAGAACAATTAGTCTTCCAAACATTTCTCTATGTTTAGTTTTACCTACGGATTTACTAATCTCATTCTTGATAAGTCATCAATAACTTAACCATTGAGAACAAGAGAGCAACTAGGAATGTCTTTAAGTTAAAATCCCTTGCTTTTGTGGCTTGCTTTTATTATCAAAAAGTCTTTCAAATATTGACACTATACTCACTTGATTACTTTGAAATATCAATTTCGTTTCACTAGTGTTTTATTCTAAATTCCAAAAATTGTTTTTGTTGAATTTGTTTAGACACAACTAATGACCAATAAATCAAGTTTTATAACTTGTGTCAATTTTACTTGATTCAATGTTTAACTCAAGGTGAGAAGATGTTGTTTTGTACTTTTACTCCATGCTTGTCTTGCCATCATTGGACTTTCGACTAAGTTATCATCTACCAAAGATGATATCATAGAAGGAGGAGATTACTCTTTAAATGTCATATTCAACGACTCCTCGACTCTTTGGGTTTTCTTACTTAAGACACTATGAACTCTATTTATTTTTAAAAAGTCCAAGAGGTACAACATCATTAGACTATGTGTCACATTTGATGTGTAAATACTAGATGTTGAAAACTTATTTTCTTTCACACATCCTAATATATGCTAAAGTGATTTACTTCACCTTGTGTGTTTTATGTGAGATTATCATAAAGGAGTGATTGAAGAAAGACACAATTAAAGACTCAAAGTATGGTGTTTGAGAAAATTGTTTAACAAAGGTTTGTTTTGCAAGCATCACAAAAGTGTTAGACATTTTAACACTTAGGAAATTCTTAGTTAGCTCACATGTAAGCAAGGGTTGAGTGAGACATACTCAAGAGTTTTTCGTGTTTATCTCTTGATGGTTAAATAACCAAAACACCTTATATCTCCTACTAGTACTAAAGACTAAATTTCTTGTTGCATAGAATCTAATCTTAGTTATTTACAAATAGCAGGTAAACACTCTAGAGTATTACAAATAACACATATTTGAACACATAATGCTAGAGACAAGATATAACCAAAGTCAAGTTTAAGTAATGCGTACCTTTTAAATTGCATAGAGATGCTATCAAGCGAATAAGCATTATGCGTAAAAACTTGGTTTGACGACATGCTTTGAGACTCAATAACTCATGTATCCAAGAAGGTTAGACAATCATATAAAAGCATAGAGTATGATAATCTTAATTCTTTTATCATGAGTCTCTATTAGAGATAGAATTATCTCTAAATCTCTCTTCTAGGTTAGACAAATTTTACTTGCTTTGTTTTATTAGTTAATGGTGCTTTTGAGTTAAATCCTAATCCGGTTTTATCTTTAAACAACCTTTGACTCCTCAACAATCTTTCAAGAGATTTTGAGCTTTCATCAAATTTAACTAATAATTTTTCCTTTCTCATTTTGCATTTTAATCTCATGTTTGTAATCTAGATATAATTTACATTCTAGATTAATTTCAACATTACTCTTAATTTTAGACATTTTATCTTCTAATAAGATTTCCTTTTCAAAGATATTCTTAATAGATTTTGAAGACTCATTCTTGAAGATAGCTTTTAGGTCCATGTTGCACAAATGTTTAGACTCATTTTCTAGTTTAGAAAACTCTAGGATAAATTAATCAAAGCAAAAGAGTTTGGTTTCAAAGTGTACCTTGCTTGATGTTTTATCTAGTGTAGAATCACAAACCGGATGATTGACTTCATCTTCATCCGAGTTATTCCATGAATCGCAAGCAAGACTACTACGAGCTTGACACGAGTAATCACCTTAACAAACACCTTGCTTGTTGTATCAATAAGTTGACAATAAACTACCGGATCATTGTCTTCGTCAACATCCATTACATTCCAAGATACACAAGTAGGTTCATCAAAACACACGTACTCATCTTCACTTGTACCTTCATTTAAAACATTTAAACTAGTAGCACATGTATTAAATTCTACTAAGTGTCTATCAATTAGTTTTTCTAAAACTTCTAATTCATATGTAAGATCAAATTGATCATCTTTGACTTGACATATTCCTTGATGAAAGTTTACCATATTTTTCAAACATCATTAGCCTTTTGACAAAAATACATTCTTTCATATTTGGTACTAAAGCTTTGTAAAGCATTGTTTTAGCTTTAGTATTTTTATCAAGTTTAAGATAGTTATCTTGGTTTTCAAAAACTTGTTTTCTTTGGATTGAAATTACCAAAAGAAATAATATGCCAAAGATCTTGATCAATTGATTTCACATAGTTTTCAAAATTACTTTTCCATTCAAGTAAGTTTTCTTTTTCAAATAGCGGTTGGTTTTTAATAGGTTGCCCTTCTTTGAGATTTTCAAAATCCATGGATCGATCCAAGTTTTAAAATACATTCTATTTTAAAGATCTTGAGTAACGTAGCTCCTGATGCCAATTGTGGAAAACTAGAAGGCGGGTTGAATAGTTTACCGCTTTTTCGATTCTTATTTAGCTTAAATATCTTTAAAAACATTTACGTTTGCTTAAAGATATAAGTACAATGTTATATGTTTGATTCTTTGAAAAGCTTTTTATGTGAATATCAATTCTAACTTTACAAGTTTCATACATTGAAAAGCTTTGCTTGTAATAATCCTAACTTTGCTTTTTTAGTTATTTGGAAAGCTTTACTTTTGTTTGAAGATACAAACACATCTTTACTTGTTTAGTTAATTGAAAAGCTCTATATGTAACTAGCAATTATAACTAAAGAACAACATGTAATAAGCAAAGATAAAGAAAGAAACGATCAAACCACAACACGATTGTTTATCGTGGTTCGGCTACAAGGACTCTTTTTCCTTGCCCTACATCCACGCCCCGAGTTTCCAACTCGAGAGTTATAAGCACTAATCAACAAGCTCCTTTCACCGACGGAGAAAACCTTTACAACGTCGCTTACACTTTTACCAACACTAAGCTAGATGTCGAGTTCTTTTACAAGGGTACAACCACTCCCGTTCGTCGCTTACACTTTTACCGACACTAAGCTAGATGTCGAGTTCTTTACCAAAGGTACAACCACTCCCGTTAGTTCTTTTACAAGGGTACAACAACTCCCGACACACTACGTATTTTGAGGCCTAAAATACTAACCACTTACTTCTATATACATGACACACATGAAGTATAAACTACCAAAGCTTATACATGACCAAGCTACCAAGACTTGCAACTTTAGAGTTGAAGCTTGTAACTTCTTGAATGATCTTGTGAAGTCCCTTGCTACATAAGAGAATCACAAATCAAAAGGTTACTGAGTTAGTTGAGAGAGTATGTGAATATATGTCCTAAAAGTATGACTCAAAACTAACAAATGGTTTGGTATTTATAGAAAACCATTTTGCAGGTCCGGCAGATCAGGCGGAACCCTCAGATGGGTTCCGCCCGTGTACCCCCAGGGTACCGTCAGGGCTGCAGTTGGTTTTTGCAATAAATCTCCCAAACCAAACAAGGTCACATCACATTACTTCTAGTCAAACACAAGACTTGTAAGAAAGCATAAGGTTAGTCAAACACTCTTTCTTACCATAAATGTATATGGACAAAGCTTACCCTAAATGTGATGTGACATTACTATTTTAAGAAATAAATGTGATGTGACAAGACACTTTCTAATTTAAGAAATAAAAACAATGTTTTGTTTAAAAGGAAATGTTAACCTTAGTTAAACAAGACTTAAACACTTAAAGTGATGATTTACTTATAGTTAAACTTCATACTTTGTCATTAAAAAACTTAGCAAAGATCGTAAAATATAAATAACGTTTTTAGGCGATATTTGTATTAACAATCTCCCCCTTTTTGTTGATGACAAAACGTAAACTTTATTTATAAGTAAGTCACTAGTTTTAGTATTAAGTCTTATAAAGTTAGGTATAAAAACTTGTTTTTGCTAAGATGATGTGATATACAAAAAAAAAAATTTTGAAACAAGTTTATATTTAAATTCTCCCCCTTTTTGTCGAAACAAAAAGAAGAGTAGCGAAGCGGAAGTAACCACTTGCTCCCCCTTGGACGATACTCCCCCTAAATGGAGTGCCAAGAGAGGAGACATGGATTTTGAACCTACAAGAAAAGGTTAGTTGTTGCACAAGATAAGTCATGAAAGTATTTCATGTTTAAACACAACTAAGAGTTGTGAAGTGAAATAGTACAACACTCATGCTCCCCCTTGAATATTACTCCCCTAAATGGAGTATCAAGGAAGGAAAACATGGATAATGAACCTACAAAAAGAGAGGTTAGTTTCTAAAGCACAAGATTTATGTATGGTACCATAACAAGGTATAGTTCACACATCATACCTAAATGGTCAACAAACAAAGAAAATCTTGTAGTGTAATGAAATTCCTTTCATGTAAAATTTAGACTTCTTAAAAAGTCAAAGACAAGAAATTTTGGTTACACTATCCTACCTCTAGAAATAAAGAAAAAGCTACAAATAAGCTACGACCATAAAAAGCTACAAGGAAATCATCATTTTCCTTTGTGAGAAACATTTTCCAAAAACAAGGCTAAGGTTGTTTAAGGAAGAAAATGTGGGTTGTGGTTGTAGCGGGCTTTATTTTGAAGGTTGAGAGGGTGACACGGGTTTTGGTTTGTTGGTTTAAATGGGAAACATTTTCCAAAAGAAACGGTTTTGTTTCATTTTGGAGACTCTAAACTTGAGGTGGTGTTGGTACTCTAAACTTGGTTTGTTGGTTCTAATGAGCAACATTTTCCAAAAGAAACGGTTTTGTTTCATTTTGGAGACTCTAAACTTGAGACGTTCCACAATGTGGTTTAGGATAAACCTCATTTTATTGGATAGGGTGAAACAACAATGGTTTTGGGTGATGATACTCTTGTTGTGGTGGTTGGTTGTGGTCGAAAGACTCATTTTGGTTAAGCAATGACCTTGGTTATTCATTTGTGAAAGGTGGTGGTTGTTGTTGGTCTTCGTGGAAGATCATTGAGATGCTTTTATTTTCTTATACGAAGAAAATAGAGATTCAAAGTGTTGGGAAGGTTCTTGTGGTAGTGGTAGTTATTGTTGTTGTGGTGGTTGTTGTTTGAACAAAATGGTGTAGGCTTGGTTATTTGTAAATGGTTACCATGAAGGTTTTTGTGAATGGGGTTGAAACACAAATGATTGTAGGTGTGTATGCTCTAGAGATGTGTAGGATATGCATAAGGTTTGAATTGGGTTATGAGCAAGGTTTGGTTATGATGAACGCTTAAAAGGAAATAGACACATATGGTGTCTTTCAACAAGTAAGATTATTACGTGGAATAAAGTCACCATGCTTATGAAACATAAGAATGACGGGATGATGAGGAGGCTCTAGATCCTAGAATTTGCAGATGTTGATTTAAGATCATTAACCCAATGGGGTATAATGAAATCTCATGTAACACAACCGTTCATGTTCAATGAGAGAATGACGCATTGGATATACAATATCCTTTTAATCATGATGAAAACTTGACGCATGATTTCTTAGGCATAATGTCTTTCAAGACATCATGTTTTCCTAAATGAAGATATGAAGCCAAAGTGTTTGAATCGGATAGTCCTATCCTAAATATAATTGGTCTCAAGATTATAATCACTAGATGATGACTAGAGGAATTCACTCGAGTTTCTTATGTATACTCCTCAAGAGTCATTGTTGCTTAGGGTATATGAGGTTGGCTTTGAGATTGCATTTTAACATATGTTGTTAAAATGTTGATTTGAAGTTTAATGAAACATGTGCAGAAGTTAAAAGTATTACTAATACTTTGATAACTTGTGAAAGCGGAACTACTTAAACCTAGTGAAATTAAATGTGCGCTTCATGCCCATTTGATGGTGAAGGTTCTAATCCTATAGGTGGTAAAGTATGGTTGAGTTTGTTAAACGAGTGTTTAGACAAGGGGCTTTTTGAGCAATGCACTCAATGGATTCAAATGAAGGTAAGGATGGTGGATTGGTTTATCTAGGTGGTAGCTCCTTTAGTGTGTCCAAAGAAGGATGTGGTGATGTGGAGGTTTGTTGTGCTAAGGAAGTACTTAAGTTTCATAGATGTAGAAAGTGAAGAAGGAGTAATCCTAATTTGTTCTCATCTATTGGTTGGTACAACTAGCGGGCGAGGTGCTTGAAGTTTTGCTCATGTTTGTGAAGCTTATGGGCTGAGATATATCACAAGGTGAATGTGATGAGATGATGGTGAAAGAACAAGTGAACTTAATTTCTAAATGTTTAAGGATGAAAACCTATTGACATTTGTTTTTGTTCCTATTGATTGGGAGAGTACTATGATGAGTGTTTTAGTTGTGATGAGTGTTTTAACAAACATTGTTAAAATACTTGGGTGTTGATTTTTCGGATATGACTTTTAATGACTACGATAGTAAGTCAAGATTACTTGAATATTTTGAAATAAATACTTAAGTTGTCAATCCTACTTAGTTGAGAATGGATAGCATGAAAGGATAGCAAGACTCGATAATACATTTATAACTTAAGGGTAAGTTATGACTCGATGTAAATCCTTATCGTCTTGAAAGATGAGTTAAGGATGAAAGAATGTTGTGAGTGTGTGTAATGATCACAAATACTCAATGGCTCGAGGATTACAAGGAACAAGTTTCCGGATTCCTTTCTCTATGGAGAAAGGTATCTTGGATCATTCTTGTGAAGTTTGGAAAGTATTATTATAGATGATTTTCTTATTGGTGTAGGTGAGATGTCCTAATCCTAATATGAGTGAACATTAGTGAGAAGAATCCTAGTGATGAAGGTGAGTGATCTTGAGTGAGGGATTTAAATGAAAATTTAAAAAGGAGTCTGCAGGACTGGCGGAACCCTGACACATCAAGGGCGGAACCCTTTTGAGGGTTCCGTATGATCCGTTGGGCCAAATTCTGGAGTACCCAGAAATTACACTGGCGGAACCCTATATTTGGTTCCGCCAGTTCCGCCAGGGGGCAAAAAGTAGATAGTCCAGGTTTTCGGGGGTCGAGACAATTTCCAATTTTTCCGAAAACTCCTAAAACATAAAATTTATACCATATCTGATTAGGAAATGCAAAGATTGGATATAGAAACATTCTAACCGTTAGACTTTGACCGGGGCTAGCGAATTTCACTATACTTAGTGAAATATCCAAAACTTGAAAATTTGACAACATCCCAAATGTTGTCTACCTGCATATCCGTTAGTACAAGACAATGTACAGAGATAACAAAAGATCCTAGAAGTACATATATCTATGAAACACATTGTTTAACTACCAAATAGTTCAAATTACAAGTAATGCCAAACACTCTTTAACAATGGACATTTATCGACTCCCGAAACTCGTTCAAGTATCCTAATAATACTTGGAACATATGCACCTAATTAGATGTGATAGATTAAAACCAAAAACACATATTCTAACACATGTTAGCATATAGATTAAGCCGAGGATTATGAGCTTACCATAAATAGAAATTAAGCCAAACATGGAAAATTGATTACAACAAAGTGTTATCATCCAAACATGATACGGTTAGTTTGCATGATCAACCTAAGACGAGTTTCTATCTTTTATCAAAACACATTCATTAAGCATCATTGTAGAAACATATATACCAAACACCATTTTACAAGAATACTATATATTTAAAAATGTAGTGACTCATTTAGACGCGTGACCATATTCCAAGATATTTAATTAGTATTACTTAATTCTCATTCCTAGGTGAATTATGCAAAATAATCACATAACATATGCAAGGAAGAGTAACTAAAACAATAAGCAATACAAACACAAATTTTCAACTTAGTACACACAATCTAGCAAATATCCTATTGTGTATAAACATGAAATCGACAAACAAGCAAATGAATATCATGACAAGATTGACACTCATGAATCAAAAAAAAAAAAAAAAAAAAAAAAAAAACAATATGCAATCACAACTTTCAATAAGCAAATATCATATATGGATACAACTAAAACAAGTAGTCATTTAGCATAACATAAAAAGAAATATACTTTTCGTCACTTTGCGTTTAAATATGACGATGTATGCCAAGCTTGATTAGTTTCCTTTGTATATATGAATATCACAAAATTCTTTAGTTTCAAAGAAAATAATGTCAATGTTCAAAGGATACTAACTTATATTGCCTAACTCAAAAGTTTGAGTTTCTACGTCAAAACGAAACTTGATATTTTGGACACACTATATTATTTGGTTTATTATTTTGACTTCAGATTATATTTAGGCCATGACATTATTTTTAAAAGAAAGTAGACTCAATTAACTTTAAAATGATAGGTGACGCGACTCCTACGGACTTACGGTTAATTTGTTATGAATTTTTGAAGTTTGACAAAAACTGTATATTGTGCAGTCCACGGAACCTTCGTCCAAAGGGCAAAGAACCCTTCTGAGGGTTCCGTGGGATCCGCGGGGTCTGCTGTAACAAAATGTCACAAAATGATAAAAACGTGTATTTCGCATAGCGAAAATGTGTAGGACTTATTAGATTTGTTAGTAAACATATAATACACCTATTTTAACATCATTACTTCTTATGTGGCTTATCTAAACATTTACGGAGGTGATTTTTCAACTAAATTTACAGTTAACCCAAACACTTCATTTAAAACCGTATTTTACGTACATTAGCTCTAACCACATAATTTGACACTTACAACTTTTTAAGAAACGTTTTCTTTTATTTTTCAAGGACACCTTCAAGCTTGTATACAAAGTAATATTTATCCACAAAAATTCTAAGTATACTTAACGAAACATTTTTCATATTATATTCCGCTTCAATGGAAATTTGATACATGGATCGTGCTCTATTTTAAAAACCATTTGTTTTGAAAATAAGAGCTACGAAGCTCTGATGCCAATTGTGGAAAACTAGAAGGGGGGTTGAATAGTTTACCGTTTAAAAACTTTAAACTTGTTGTATCAAATGTCCATTTTTAGCTTGTTCTAATATAAAAGATGTTACTTGTAGTTTATGACTAATATAACTTAAAACATGTTATCACACAAGTACAATTAACAAGTCACAACACAAACAATCACACAATGCAAACATTAAAGTAAGACAATAAGTAAAAGGAAGGTGCAAACCGAACACGAGGATTTATAGTGGTTCGGTCATGGATCTCCTCTCCGCCCTACTCCACTCCTCGAGTACCCAACTCGAGAGTTACTTCACTAGATCAACAACCTCCCTTTTCGGCGGAGAAAACCTTACAATCGTCGCTTACACTTTTACCGACACTAAGCTAGATGTCGAGTTCTTTTACAAGGGTACAACCACTCCCGTTCGTCGCTTACACTTTTACCGACACTAAGCTAGATGTCGAGTTCTTTTACATGGGTACAACCACTCCCGTTCGTCGCTTACACTTTTACCGACACTAAGCTAGATGTCGAGTTCTTTACCAAGGGTACAACCACTCCCGCTATGTTTTGTGGCCCAGCATAAAAACCTTGTGTTTTATGGCACAAACATATAAACCATCTAATCTATATTGTTATGATACAATGATGATCCAAGACATAAAAGTCTAATGGATATGCATGCCTAATCTACATGAACTTCTTGAATAAGAAGTCTTCAACCATTGAGGATGTCAAGTGCCCTTGAATCTTCATATGTTGGAATTCTTTAATGAATGATGACTTCAAGATCTTGTATCCTTTTTGGTGGATCATGAAGTATGATATGCTTACAACAAAGATGAATGTTAGAAGCATTATGATCATTATGGAAAGGGTGATCTACATGGTTTCCTACTTATCTATGTGTGTGTGTTTATTTCATCTTTTCATCATCAACTTATGAGAAAACCATGGACTACTATTTATAGGAAAACAAGCAAAGAGGTTTTTCTAAAATCATTTTCCTAAAACTAGCAAAAGTAAAAACCATGTTCTAGTCACATTCACAATGTCACATCTAGTAAATACTAGTCAACATGCATTGAACCAAATATGGAATACTTCCAAAATGTGTAAGAGTATTGCTAGTCAAACACATAAAACTTCCATAAATACATGATGTGACATATATATATTTCTATTTTAAGATTTAGATATATATGAAAGTAAACTTGTATATATTACCTAAGTAATGTTATTATAGTAAGTTAATGAGTTATTTAAAAATGTTTGATTCCTAATGTCATCACATTTTTGTCATTTGTAAAACTTACTAATATTACTTTAACACCTAAAGTGTCACTTATTCTATTTGACACCTAAAGTGCACTTTGACACCTAATATACTTAAAGACCCTAAAAGTATTTTAGTCATTCTAAATGGTTGGTCAAGGGGTTTGATCATAATGCTACATAACAAACATGTACGAACCTGTGTTGTAGCATACGATGACTCGAGACGTTGAGAGGTGTTGAATGTTTGTTGAGACAAAATATGATTACAAGTAACTTGTACATTTTACGTTATGTATCAAGTTATACGTTTGTCATCAATCAAAACAAACGAGACTGTATAGATTAAATATCGTAATATTTGCACTAACATATATATTATACCAAAATGTATATAGATATATAAAACCAACGAAAACCCATAAAAAAAATAGAAAATACCAAAAATAGTTTTTTTAAGGCATGTCTTCTGGCATCGATAACATTTACGGTCCTAGAAATGTCATTCAATAATGACACGGGTCTTTAAATGAAGTTCGAACAGAAGTTCAAACAGTTTTTTCAAAACATGCCTAAATGGCTTACAGTTATTTCAGACTGTAACCCGGACTTAAAAAATATGGCTTGCTATTACTTCAGATAGCAATCCGTTTTTCAAAATGAGGAAAACACGTCGCCAAAACGACGGTTGTTCCTAGCAAAGGGTGTCGTTCATCCGAGCGTGAATTACTTTACATTCATGCACCCTCGATCTGATGTACGATTCAGTGCATCATTTCTTGTATAAGAAGATAAGTCTTCTTTTTATCGCCAATACTTTCTCTTCTATGATTTTTCTGGAAAGTATTTGTGCAAAACTTGGTGGTACCATGAAATTTTGGTTGAAAATCAAACTAAATCCACATTTTGATAAATTTTTTCACTCATTCAATGCCATCAACTATTTCAGTTTTAACATCTGTCATTGATTGAGGGAGAGAGTGATTTCTCAAAATTTTATGTATCATCAAAACTCTCCACTTTGTACATAATAAGCAATAATACATTTTGTGATGGTTATGTGTCAGTATGAGAATATTTCAAAGAGTTTTTCGTTAAAACTTCAAATATTTTGTAAACTCATCAATTCTGACACATAACAACCTCCCTCACAGATTGAGGGGGAGCAGAAAAAGGTTCCTTTTATTAGAAAATATTAAAACTGACAGCATTTCTCTCCCAAAAACATTTTCTAACTTACTTAAATCAATTGAGATCCAAAATCTCAAAAGGTTTGATATTTTTGATCGGGGGAGAGAATGTGATTTAAATAAGAAATCTGATAAAATGTGATCTTTTGGACTCAACAATAGGCTCCTTCATATGTGCTAAACGGTTTCGTAATACCAATGCACATATTAAGGGGGAGCAAAAGGCGTTTGTGGAAAAATACCAAAGACCGGCCATTTACTTTAGTGCACGGAGTTATAAGGATGGTTAAGGTTAGGTATGAGTTCCCATGATCCACCAGAACTGGAAGGATCTTCCCAGGGACAATCCTCTAGATAGATTAGAAGTCCTTAGGAATGTTTGAAAAATAAGAAGAGAAAAGTGAGAAAGGGAAGAGTGCCGACTGAGATAGAGCTAGGACTGGAACAAACCCAACAAGGTTCTAGTGATGAAGTCTCGGTAAGCACTGAAGGGGTTGAAGAATTAAAAAGGAATGAAATGAGAAAGGGTGAAAAGAAACAACCCTCAATATATTCAACCTTAGGGCAGAAACCGGATTCAATTCATATGCTACTAGTGGTTACCAAGGTAATACTGGTATTGAAGACAAGACGTCATGGACCCAGTGACGCACTGCACTAAACTTCCTAGCCACTCAAGTTCTCTTAAAAGAACTTGTTTCATTCTCACGGGGAACCCTGTGCAATGTATCGACCGCTCATTGCGAGCCATGTTGGTACCTAAACAGGAGACGCCTCCCCAGTCTCCAGGAGCGGATCAAAACGCACTATTGAGTCTAGAGCCAAGAGATCATCCACAAATCTCATTAGGACACACTTCCAATATGCTTACTGTTTCATACACCATGAAAAGTAAGATAATATATTATGAGTCCTACGCATTATCCTTGTGGTATTGCCAGAACATCTGAGTGATATGCAAATATTCACAATGAAGATGGAAATCCTTCTAGAGCGAACATCTTTCAAGCTCTTGGTAGGTGACATGTGAGATCCGTCTTGGATCAATGATTAAGTGAAAACTGGAAAGCAACGATGGGACGATTCAACATTGAATCAATCTTGTTCCAGGAAATGGATTGACGGATACTTTTACTAAAACCTTTCAATGTGCTCACCAACTAATTTTCGAGCACATTGACTGTGTATAATCTTTCAAACAAAAGTATTTTTGATGGAAATGTGATTCGAAGTATAAGACTCTCGTCGTGTCTCAAAAAATGTTTATTAAGTGACACGCTAGTGATTTCTATAAATCTATTTCTCATCAATCAGTGAATATCAATTCACCGATTCACTCTATCGTGCTGTCTGCTTTGAGACGTTCCGGTATGAGAACATGCTTAGTATGAAGATTCCGAAGTGGATTCTTTGGAAGATTCATTGCTACAAGCTGGAAATTCCTGTCAAGGAGAGTCCTCTTTAACAGAGACTCTACCTGATCACAGGTCGGTTCTCACAGAACCGGAGGGTAGTTTGTCCTCGCAGAACGAATGACAAAGCCATATTCGTTCTCTATCTTTATTGCTAACTGTTTTATTCTCAGGAACATATAAAGATGGCGATGGTGATACCCAATTCCAGCTGAATCGTGTCATTCCATACCTCATGCTCACACTGCCAACTCATTATGAATGAAGATCATTATTGACGAGAGACTTGCAACAATGAAAGTTGAAGAGACTAACAACAACGTTTCCGCAACTCTGATGAAAAGTCTCATAATCCAGAAGAGTGTGAGCATGACGGTTCAAAAGTCACTATTCCACATGAAGGTGATACAACAAAGGATGAGCTTGGAGATTTACAGTGGCTGATGATCTCAATGAAAGCTCAAAGATCACACATGCGAAAGGAACATTGGTCACAATTTCATTGCTTGGTGTACAAAGTGAGCCAAAAGTGAAGAATCAGAAACTACGAGCTACAAGATCTAAAGAATGCTTGAAGAACAAGAACTTAATTTCTAAGGTGACCTCGCTTAGGGGGAGATTGTTAGGAATACAAATATTCATATAAAATACTCGGTCACCTAAATGATGGAATAGCATTAAGATAGCTCGTAGTTAGTTTAATATTTAGTTAATAGTATGTTAATATGTAATTAGTATTTGTGGAGTGGGTCGGGTCTTTACCCACTATCAGCTCACTCCACAGCCACTTTCATGGGGCATTATTATGTAAACTATATATACCCTCTCCCACCCAAAGGAGAGGGTTGGTGCTTTCATTTCATTCAATCTAATATTCCATCTTTTCTCTCATCTCTTTCTCTCTCTAGAAAACACCCAACTCACTTTCTTTCTCTAAACTCTCATCTTTACTCTTCTATAATTCGAACCATCTCACAAAGTCCATACATGTTATGATTATTGATATGTTACAGTATGGTGCCACCACCATTCATTAAGAAGTAAACCATTTATCTAGGGTTTTGTTACTATTGTTTGATGTGTATCCGTTACTGTTCGTGGGTTGTAGGGGAGATGAAGGTCCATTGTGACAGATGGTAATTTTCCATTACTATTATTTATAAGGATAATTACCAAAATGGCCCGTTACTCTGCGGTCTAGGCATTTTTAGCCTGATTTTGAAATATTCTTGATTTAGCCCGGGTTGCCCTGGGCAACAAGCATATAGCCAACCGCATGATGACACATGTCCTCCAATTGCCCTAAAATTACAAAAGTTGCCCAAAAAACACAAAAGCTGCCCCAAAAAAATGACACTTGGCATCATTCGGGTGGCTATACGCTTGTTGCTCAGGGCAACCCGGGCTAAAACGGAAATATTTCAAAATCGGGCTAAATATGCCTAGACCGAGGGCAACCGGGCTATTTAGCTATTTATCCCTTATTTTAAATAGTAATAATATTTATTTTATCATAAAATGCACATTTTATATTTTCTGACACTCGTTAACTAATTAAATTTAAAAACAAGAAGTTATCTTGTTTTCCTAATAAATGACCCCACACGCGTATCGACACCCAATTAGTAATGACAATAATTTAGTTAACTCACAAAGACTTGGATGACTGTTTTATTCTTTAAAAAAAAATTATTTAACTCATGTTCGAGTCCACAAAATGTTTTAACAATACTTGTATAAAAACGCTCAGAAAAATGTGTTCTATACATTTTTACTCGTTAGCGTCAAAACAGGACACCGTGACTCACAATTTAAACTCAGCACGACACGGAACACACTCCGTAAAAATCATTAAATTATTAACGGGCTTAGACCAAACCAACACTTATGGGCTCATAATAAACCGAACAAACACACCAGATTGGGCTTGTGACCCATGTGTTCATAAATCAAACCAAACCCACTTTTCGCTTGACCATGGGCCTATGTTACACCTAAGCCCAACCCTAACCCAACTCTTATATTTCTTTTGTTTTGTGTCGTGTGGGCTGAGGAGGAACGAACAAACGCACCCTTAGAATAAAACGTACCCTAAGCAAAACTTATAACATATCGAGAAAAGTTCATTTGTGAACTAAGTTTTTGTTACGTACTATGGGATAAATCCTCACCATCCATCTAGTTTGATCTAATGGTGGGGATTAACCTAAGATTTAATATGAAAACCTAAGTCCATGTTTTTTTCTTGCTTTTTTCTCTTTCTTTTTATTCACTTCATTTTTTTTTTTTTTTTTTTTTTTTTTTTTTTTTTTTTTTTAATTTTTTGTCTTTTTTAGTCCTTCACGTGGCTTTTTTTTTGTCTTTCTTTTTTTTTTCTAGTCAAGGTTTGTTTATATTTTTTCTTGGTCCCTCATTTTCTATTCAGTTTTTTTTTTTTTTTTTTTTTTTTTTTCAAGCTTTTTTTAATAAACATTTTTTTAATTCACTTTTTTTCTTTTTTCTTTAAAAAAAAAAATCACGTTTTTTTTTAATTCACGTGTATTTTTTTTTTAAATTCATGTTTTTTATTTAATTTCAAGTTTTTTTTCACTTTCTTACGTTTTCGTCCGTTTTCATACGTTTATACACGTTTTCGTCAGTTTTCAAACGTTTTAATTCGTTTTCGTCCGTTTCATACGTTTATACACGTTTTCGTCCATTTTCATTCGTTTTTATCCGTTTTCGTCCATTTTTCATATGTTTTCATCCGTTTTAGACGTGTTTTTACGCTTTCATGTGTTTTTGTCCGTTTCATACTTATTCATCCGTTTTCTTGCGTTTTCGTCCATTTTCATCCGTTTTCTTTCGTTTTCGTCCTATTTTTCATACGTTTTCATCCGTTTTTAGACGTGTTTTTACGCTTTCATGTGTTTTTGTCCGTTTCATACTTATTCATCCGTTTTCTTGCGTTTTCATCCGTTTTCTTGCGTTTTCGTCCATTTTTATCCTTTTTCTTTCGTTTTCGTCCTATTTTTCATACATTTTCTTCCTTTTTCATACGTGTTTTTATGCTTTCATATATTTTCTTCCGTTTTCATACATATTCTTCCGTTTTCTTATATTCTCGTCGTTTTCATTCGTTTTTGTCCGCTTTTCAATATCCTTGGCCATTCTCAGACGTTTTCATACGTTTCGAAATATCACAAGTGATATTCAGAATATCACCCAAGTGATATACTAAAATCACAAGTGAAATTCGGAATATCACAAGTGATTATCTGAATATCACATGTCATATTTTGTGATTTTCTGAATATCACAAGTGATATATTGAGTACCACAATTGATATTCTGTGTTTTTGGCCACTCTTAGACGTTTTCATACATTTCAGAATATCACAAGTGATATTCTGTGATATTCAGAATATCACTTGTGATATTCACAAGTGATAGATATTCAAAAAATTACAAGTGATATTCAGAATATTATTAGTGATATTCAGAAAATCACAAGTGATATTCTGAATATCAATTGTGATATTCAAAAACGTATGAAAACGAACAAAAACGTATGAAAACGGACAGAAACGTATAAAAACGGACGAAAACGTATTAAAATGGACGAAACGTATGAAAACGGGTGAAAACGTAAGAAAACAGACGAAAACGTATGAAAACGGACAAAAATGTATGAAAACGAATGAAAACGTAAGAAAACTGACGAAAACGTAAAAAACTGACGAATATGTATGAAAAACGAAAAAAACGTAAAAAAGAAACGCAAATAAAGAAAAAAAGAAAAAAAACTTGAATGAAAGGAAAAAAAACGTGAAGTTAAAAAAAAAAGAAAGAAAAGAAAAAAGAAAAAAAAATGAATAAATAAGATAGATAAAAAGGACAGGAAAAAAAAAACATGGACTTAGGTTGTTTTATTAAATCTTAGGTTAATCCCCACAATTAGATCAAACTAAATAGATGGTGGGGATTTGTCCCTGAATTTGTAACAAAAACTTAGTTTATAAAATAACTCACCTCATAACATATCACGTTTATAATACCAAAACCAAAAACTCAAGATCGTAATCCCATCCAAACCGTACCTTATGTCCCCTCCTAATCTCCTTCATCAACTGGGTAAAACTAAAATCCATCTAATATCAACTACCATAAAATTCCTCAAAGCACACGCTTTCCCATGCAATTCGACAGGGTCAAGGACAGCCTATGAAACCAATGTCAACCCCTATGTTACTTGTGCTAATTACCTATTTAAAATCCCTAACACTCTTAACTAGTTCCACCACAAACACAAACGAACACAACTCATTTGTCTCTTTGTTTACTGTCGAGTAAGAAGGAAGGAGAAGCAAGGCTGTTGGAGTGCTTTCACAAAGTTCCTAGGATCTCCTTTGGTTTAGTTTCATCACGGGATTGAAGCCTTAGGAGTTTGAGTCTCTTTTCGTTCACGCCTACCATACGTGTTCCCTCACCACCACCCTTGGTGTTTTGCAAAGTTTAAGCTTAAAATTCAAAAAGGTTTTATGCATTAGAAATCCTGGGTTAATTGGGAAGAGCTTGGTTTGTTCTTGGTTTCTTTTCTTGTTCGACACCACTAGTACTCGAACCTACTGTAAGTTTCAACACTTCTCGTCTTGTATATCCCTATTTTTTTTTTTTTTTTTGAAACTTTAAGCATTCTACTCTATATACATGTGGCACAGTAAAGTTGGGAAACTAAAAGATGAGTTTATATCATATTCCATTTGATGTACGTACACCAACACACCTGACATGCACACACATATAAACACATTCGTATATACAAGCAAACATTGTGTGGTTGGTTTCGTTGTGTCTAAGAAAACTTGTGTGGCAAAATCTTCGACCTCGTTAACACATGAACATTGATTGGCTCCAAACGTTCAACTTAAATTGACCAAGTGAATGGTCAACATAGTCAAACTGCTTAGAGTCAATCTCCGTGGAAGTATAGTGGTTTCCCCGGGTCGTTATGTGCCGACGAGGTGTGATGGTATAAAAACGGGTTTGTGATCAGGTGAATTTGAACAGAAAAGGGGTTTGAGTGATTTGAATGATTACGCTAAGGAAATATAAGTGAAAACAACTTAAATAAACTAAATTAACAAAAACGTAAAGTTAAATTACCCTAGAACGTATTTAAAATTAAAAACGCGCGTTTACGTTAAAAATAACGTCAACGCGCAAAATAAAAAGTGAAACGGGAGCAAATTAAGTCCTACGAATATGAAATTTATATTTTTACAATCCTAATGATAAAAGAAAATTTTTAGAAAAAGAAAATTAATTTTTACACTATTTATATAATTATTATTAATTAATTACTATTTTATAACTAATTAAACTAATTTGAATTATTAAAAATACTAAACTAATTTGGAAAATTATGAAATTTTTTCTAAAATTACTTTATATTGGCAGAAAGCTAAGAAAATTTTGGAAAGCCCCACTAGCTTATTAATAAGCTGTGGGATAAGCTAAAAAGCTTATATAAGCTTAAAGGTCTAAAATGTAGTTAAATAAACATGGGTGGAAAGTATGAACGAGAAAAGACCCTAGGGCAGTTGGTTATGTGTTGAGTGTGGTGTGGTCTGGTGTATGCTTAGGTCCAGGGTTCGAATCATGCTTCCCACCTTTTTGCTTAACTATTTTTTTATTGGTTTTCTCTTTACACAACTGCTAAACACTAACTAATAAGCAACTTTTATAAAACCAACTTTTCTAATAAGCCTAAATAAGCTTTGAGAAAGCTTATTATGCCCACAGAAAGCTTAGAAAGGTTTAAAATGGATTTTTGAGGTTTAAAAGGCTAAGTAATAAGCTGTAAACTGAACTAAAAGTAAAATAAGCTAGAACTTAATGACACAGAGTTGAAGTGAACAGAAACAAAAAAATAAGCACATTGAATAAGGCACATAAGCACAAATAAGCAATATCCAAATCCACCATCCAAACAGTTACTGAGGTGCCTTTTTGCAGGCCTGCTTTAAGCTTATCAAATAAGTTTGAGGAAACTTGGCCTTGATCCTACAAGCCAATTGTGAGAGCCTTCCAAAAAGCCAACTAACTCAAGCTATCTCCCACAGAGAAGCTCACAAGGAGCTTGTGAACATAGCTTGTCCACACTGACTCATTAGTGTGGATTTTTCAATGTAGGAAATTTGGGAAGCAAGATTAAGCATGAAAATAAGCTACCAAGTTACAAATAAGCATTTGAACAATGAGATGGGACTGTGGACTTATCAAAATACCAAAAAAAAAAACACAAACTAGAATGTACTTATGGACAAATGATGGACTTGTGAAAGTGGTTGAGCACCATTGTTGCCCTGGTGCAGGGGAACACCAGTTCCAACAAGCCAACTTTGGTCCATGATTTAGCTAACAAAAAAAAACCTATAAATTATAACAAAAATAGCTCAGTAAAGATGAGCTTCCAATCATTAAAAACCTCCAAAAGCTCATAAGCTGAAATTAATTATTGAGATCATGAAAAGTCTCCCAAGTTTGGAAAAACTACCAAACCATGAGACTTTTGACTTTTTTTGAACTTAGATCCTAATTTGACTTTTGTGAAGTTCTAATGATCAAATTTAATCCTAATTGATGTATTAAGGTGTTATGAGACTACTACAAGCTATCTTAACTAGTTTAAAGGACACAATGATGATTTCGCCTCCTAACCTTGCATCAGTGGGCTGCTAAGGGATTAGAAGCTCACTTTTGACTTTTCAACTATAAACAACCAATTTTTAACTTCCAACCTCTCTATTTTCCTAAAGTAAATGATCTCCACTGTTTTTAACCCCTACTTCTCATATTTGCACCTACAACCAAGCTGAACCAAACACTCCCTAAAATGGACTGAATTTGCAATTTTGATGACTTAATGAGATTTGAAATTAAAACAATGATGCACAATGAACAAATAAGCTGAGCTAAACTAGTGGGAACTGTAATCATGTAGAAACTAACACCATTGATGAGTAGTACCTTATTGATGCAATTCAATTATTAAACAACAAGTCATATAGACATTAGATCAAGCAACAGACAACGATAAATAGGTGATAACTAAGCTTAATAACATCAAATCAGTATAGAAACACAAAAATAGATAACCATATTCTTCTACACAGTAAATAGCAAAATTCATAAAAAAGGACTTACAGGAGCTTCTATCTTGCAAACTAAAAACCAAGTACCAAAGTTACCACCTAAAGCCTTCCTTAAGGCTACTAAACCCTGAGAGTCCCAAATCAACCTTGTTTTTTTTTTCTCTCCCTTCTGCTCACTGATTTTTATTTATGATCTATTTATTATGTGATTTTTGACTATTTTTAGTTTTTAAATGAAAACTGGTTTAAAGACTGAAAATAACTTTCCTGAGCTTACACATAACCTAAATGAAGCTTATGAAACAGTAATCAACCTCTTTTAACAAACTTAAATTTAAAACGAAATCTCACTTAAAAATGATACAAACGAGATCTTACTTCATTAACTGAAATTGAGACTTGAAACAAGTTTTTATTACACTGAGAAATTTGAAATTACATTTAAAACTAAATTTTACACTAGGGAATTGAGAATACAAGAGAAAGACAAACTAAACTATATTACTAACTAAAAATTGGCTACCCCCTCTTCAGGCCTTTTTTCTTCTTCTTTTATAGGTCCTGGGGAGTTCCTGAGTCAATCACACCTTAATTTTGAGCCCTTAGATTTGCCAATTTGATCCTGACCCTTAATTTCTGTTTTGGCGGGAAAAAGTGGGGGAGGCAGTTTTGGCTTTTAGCTAGTGTAGGAATGGGGGATTTGTTGTTTAGTTGTTGTTTTGGAGCAATTGGAGGGATAAGGTAGGAGTTTGAGTGTGCAGGGTGAGGCAATGATGAGGTAGGCATGGGTTTTGCAGGGTCACGGGTTGGAGATGGTGGGGAGGTCAACACCAGGTTTGAGGGTGGGATTTTATTATTTGTTTTTTGGATTTGTGATTGGGCCAGGAAAGTGGGCTGGGAAAAGGTGGATGGGTTTAGGATTGGTGGGTTTATTTTTGTTTTGGGTTAAAATTAACAACAAGGGTCCATTTGGTTGTAGTAAACAATTAGCCCAAGGACCAATTACGTACAAGCTGAAATTTAAGGGACCATTCATGCCATTTTTTCAAACTTATTCCAAGGATTAAACATGCCAAGTTTAAGTAATATAAGGACCCTTAATGAAAATTTTTCATTTTAAACATCCGGGGACCAAATATGCCAAAATTCAAAGTTGAGGGACCATTTTTGATAATATTTGACTTTCAGAAGACTTGGGTTGACTTTTCTTTCATTTTAAACCTTTAGGGACTAGTTTTGCTAATTTATGAAACTTGAGGGACTGAAACTGCCAATTATGCAAACTTTGTTCATTTTTCATTTGTTTTTAAACATTTTGCATCTAAAACATATAAGACACAGTTTTGGGATAATTTCTGTATTTTGATGCATTTCTGAGTGTTTTTTGAATGTTTTTGCAGTTCAGATACGATAAAAATGATGAGTATTTACACACTCATCAATCCCCCACACTAAACTATTGCTAGTCCCTAGCAATCTTTTTGAGAAAAATTAATGGATTTGAATCTCTTTACCAAAAGACATTTCTTCTGGAGTAGCCAAATGTATCAGTTCATGTAAGAACTATGGTCCACTTGATAACCATGTAATTTTGAGAAAACCACCAGCTTTCAATGAATTTGATTTGTCTTTACCAAAAGCCGTTTGCTTCTGGACTAGCCAACTCTTGATGGAATAGTCAACATCTTGGTGAGCTGATTACCAATTATGGTTTTTCCACTGCCTTTACCACAAGCCATAATCTTGCGGCTAGCCAACTCTTTCACTTTTTTGGATATGGCGAGTTGAGATACCATACAATTTTAGGCAAATTGTAAGCCATCAACGGATTTGATATATCTTTACCAAGAGCCGTTTGCTCCTGGATTAGCCAATCCTTTTGTCGTTTAAACATGGCGGACTGATAACCACAAAAATTTTAAAACTCAAGTGAAATTTTTTTAAAATTTTTGCCAAAAATGGGGGTACTAGATAGTAAAATGTGATAAAATTCGCTTTCGCTAGAATACCCCCCCACACTTAGAATGAATATTGTCCTCAATATTCAAAGTCCCGGCTATTATGCCGACTCTTTGAACGTAAAAGGGCAACATTACAAGCTAAATGTGGAAACACAATTTTGTTTTTCACTTTATTTGTAACCACAGTAGGGGTAACTCCCCCACACTTAGGGTGAAAACCCTATAAGCATGCTACTATTTTTGTTTACCGAGTCGCTAGCTTGACTCGACCCCGAATTCATTGGTTCTTGGGGAAGCATGATGTGGAAGAAACAATCTCCATCGGACTTTCATTCAAGATGTTTGGACAAACATTTGAAGCACGTGAAAGTTCCACACCGATGAGATATACAGACCCTGGCTTAAGATAGTATAAACTATAAGCGGTGATGCCGGGGTCAAAGATAATGTCTTCATTCCCGAAGGAGTGAAGAACAGGAGAAGTCACCTTATAGGTGAAGAAAAGGAAGAAAACCATGATGAAAATCATGATAAGATCTTCTTCCTCGAGAGCAGGCTCATTAGCCTGAGTTTGGATTTTATCGGTTAAGCTCATTGGTTTGGACAACATATCGGGAGGGAGGGTGGGAAAATTTGTCGTAGAAATACAAACTCTCATGATTGAGACTCTATCCACCCGATCATAGTTTTTCTTGTCATCCAGGTAATCACACTCCGGAGGGGTCATGATATGAGTGAGTTCACTGGAGAACACATGAAGGATATACGGAGGTGGGACATGTGCTGTACTTTGTGGGCTATGAACATGCACCTTGTCCATTATAGTCTCCGTTTCAGACTCATCACTATCAAAGATTGGATTAACTGAATTTAGAGTAAATTCAGAATCGAATTCAAACAAGGGATTTGTGATAGTCGTATTGAATGTTGTGGAAACAAAGTGGTCAACATCCTCTTCTAGGTTGACGATCTCGGAACGGGGAAGTGATGCATCAATAAATTCGATGTCTTTAGAATATAAAGAATCGACATCACTATAATCACTGTCAGAATCGGAGAAAGTCTTAACAGGATCGTTTAGAAAGACAAGAGGTGGAGGTATATCACACACATGATCAAGAATATCCTTGGACTCACTTGGGATTGGGATAAGGTTCTCAACACTAGACTTTATGAATTCGCCCGATTCCTTTTCAAGAATAGTGTCAAGATGCTCATCCCCCATTATGGGAGAGTCTGTGGAATATTCGGGTGTGAGCTGTGGGAATTGAGAAGGACTAGCACACATGGAATTTTCAATTTGCATTTGTTCTTTTGCTAATAAATCTGTCCCACTCTTTTCTCCATGTGTTTCCACAGATGCAGTTTCAACTGAAGTCAAATCACAAGGTTTCTCAAATACCTTTGGGATTGGAACAAGGTCATCAATTTCCTCAAGAGGATTGACTTTGACTTCCTTGTCCCCCATTATCAAGATATCTGAAGGTTCCTTTGAGATTTCTTCTTCAAATTGTTCATCCTCATCACTTTCATCCTCAAGATAAAATGAGTTAACAGGAGGATTTTCTTTCCTAAGAATCAGATCCTTAAGACAGTTTATTCCATCTTGAATGGTCTTGTTGACTTGACTTTGAGTCATAATCATGTGAGTAATCAATTCAGCTCTAGCTAACTCGTCTCGAGGAGGTGGTTGAGGGGTTGTGTATTGTAAAGGCTGGTTAAAACCAAATTCGTAATTTTTACAAGGAACCTGTTCATAGACAAACTGATTCCTCGTTTGACAATCAGAGCTGTAGTGAGGCCCTCCACAATACTCACAACAGTAAAACTGTTGGGTCTCATGGTGTGGAAGCTGATGGAATGAATTAGTGGTGTCATGGTAGGAATAGGGATTCTGGTTATAGACATACCTGTTTCCTGACTCTACCATGCTACAACTGGGGCAATTACCACCATTATAAAGACTACCAAACCATCGACAAACAAGAAGGTGAGGATGAGACATAGAAAGAATCAAAAGGTTTGGGAGGGTAAGAAATGAAGAATCAAAAAGGTAGGAGGGTAAAGATGAATATTTTTGGATTTTTGGAAAGACATTTTATAAACAAATAGGAAAGAAAATCTTTTTGGGTTTTTTGTGTTCGTTGAAAACTGAATTTAAAATGTTTTCGGGAACAGTTTTGTTTTTGTAATAAGAAAATATGAACAAAGGATGGTAAATATACAATGAGTGTATATCCAGATTCACTAATCTGTAAAACCGTTTAGAATGCGCGCACGACCTCCCCGACAACGGCGCCAAAATTTGATTGGCTCCAAACGGTCAACTTAAATTGACCAAGTGAATGGTCAACATAGTCAAACTGCTCAGAGTCAATCTCCGTAGAAGTATAGTGGTTTCCCCGGGTCGTTATGTCCCGACGAGGTGTGATGGTATAAAAACGGGTTTGTGATCAGGTGAATTTGAACAGAAAAGGGGTTTGAGTGATTTGAATGATTACGCTAAGGAAATATAAGTGAAAACAACTTAAATAAACTAAATTAACTAAAACGTAAAGTTAAATTACCCTAGAACGTATTTAAAATTAAAAACACGCATTTACGTTAAAAATAACGTCAACGCGAAACGGGAGCAAATTAAGTCCTACGAATATGAAATTTATATTTTTACAATCCTAATGATAAAAGAAAATTTTTAGAAAAAGAAAATTAATTTTTACACTATTTATATAATTATTATTAATTAATTACTATTTTATAACCAATTAAACTAATTTGAATTATTAAAAATACTAAACTAATTTGGAAAATTATGAAATTTTTTCTAAAATTACTTTATATTGGCAGAAAGCTAAGAAAATTTTGGAAAGCCCCACTAGCTTATTAATAAGCTGTGGGATAAGCTAAAAAGCTTATATAAGCTTAAAGGTCTAAAATGTAGTTAAATAAACATGGGTGGAAAGTATGAATGAGAAAAGACCCTAGGGTAGTTGGTTATGTGTTGAGTGTGGTGTGGTCTGGTGTATGCTTAGGTCCAGGGTTCGAATCATGCTTCCCACCTTTTTGCTTAACTATTTTTTTTATTGGTTTTCTCTTTACACAACTGCTAAACACTAACTAATAAGCAAATTTTATAAAACCAACTTTTCTAATAAGCCTAAATAAGCTCTGAGAAAGCTTATTATGCCCACAGAAAGCTTAGAAAGGTTTAAAATGGATTTTTGAGGTTTAAAAGGCTAAGTAATAAGCTGTAAACTGAACTAAAAGTAAAATAAGCTAGAACTTAATGATACAGAGTTGAAATGAACTGAAACAAACAAATAAGCACATTGAATAAGGCACATAAGCACAAATAAGCAATATCCAAATCCACCATCCAAACAGTTACTGAGGTGCCTTTTTGCAGGCCTGCTTTAAGCTTATCAAAGAAGCTTGAGGCTAAACTTGGCCTTGATCCTACAAGCCAATTGTGAGAGCCTTCCAAAAAGCCAACTAACTCAAGCTATCTCCCACAGAGAAGCTCACAAGGAGCTTATGAACATAGCTTGTCCACACTGACTCATTAGTGTGGATTTTTCAATGTAGGAAATTTGGGAAGCAAGATTAAGCATGAAAATAAGCTACCAAGTTACAAATAAGCATTTGAACAATGAGATGGGACTGTGGACTTATCAAAATACCAAAAAAAACACAAACTAGAATGTACTTATGGACAAATGATGGACTTGTGAAAGTGGTTGAGCACCACTGTTTCCCTGGTGCAGGGGAACACCAGTTCTAACAAGCCAACATTGGACCATGATTTAGCTAACAAAAAAAATCTATAAATTATAACAAAAATAGCTCAGTAAAGATGAGCTTCCAATCATTAAAAACCTCCAAAAGCTCAAAAGCTGAAATTAATTATTGAGATCATGAAAAATCTCCCAAGTTTGGAAAAACTACCAAACCATGAGACTTTTGACTTTTTTTGAACTTAGATCCTAATTTGAGTTTTGTGAAGTTCTAATGATCAAATTTAATCCTAATTGATGTATTAAGGTGTTATGAGACTACTACAAGCTATCTTAACTAGTTTAAAGGACATAATGATGATTTGGCCTCCTAACCTTGCATCAGTGGGCTGCTAAGGGATTAGAAGCTCACTTTTGACTTTTCAACTATAAACAACCAATTTTTAACTTCCAACCTCTCTATTTTCCAAAAGTAAATGATCTCCACTATTTTAACCCCTACTTCTCATATTTGCACCTACAACCAAGCTGAACCAAACACTCCCTAAAATGGACTGATTTTACAATTGTCACACCCCTAAAATCGGGTCCAGCGGAAGCATACATGTAGAGGCGGTGTAACTCAATCGGTATCACAACACAAGTACAAAAATGGTTTTCACTTTAATCATTTAGAATAAACTCGTTTAATCAAAAATGTTGAATTTACATCGTTAAAAGTAGTGCGGAAGTAGGCCCTTAAAATAGTTTATAACGGTCCCCATATAAATAATCAGAGTCTTCTATGACCATGCCATGCCCTGCCAAAACCTCCTGTAGCGTGCCATAGGTTAAAACCTGAAAATACATGCTAAAGTGTCAACACGAGGTTGGTGAGTTCATAAAGTTTGTTTAACAAATAAAGTCTATAGAAAAAATGATCACACAACAAAGGCATCGTAAATCCACTCAGTTACAAGTCCCGCCATAAGAGACTTGTAACCTGTGTGTTCACAACCCACTGCTAACATATATAGTATGAGTAAAACATGTATAAGTTCATAACAGTTAAGCAATTAGTCGTGAGTCTACACTTCATCTCCGAAGACCTCACGTAAGTATGTTGCTCACAAGGAAGGTAGTGGCGTTGGTTCCACTTCATCTCCGAAACCCAATGCATGTGTTATCCAAGGAGACTGGGTGCCATTTCTCAAAGTATAAAAGATTACTGGGTGCCATTTCTCAAAGTATAAGTTGCTCAAGAATACACAATCACAGTTTAGTATAACGCAGTTAAGTATAACACAATCACGTATGTATGAAATCAAGTATAAATGTAATCAAGTATAAGACAAACAAGTATAAAAAAATCAAGTATAAATGTTTTGAGTATTTGTACAAGTAAGCAAGTAGTTGAGCATGTATCTCCCCCAAAGAGTTAAAACGAGTATAAAAAGAGTAAAAGTGGGGCTATGACTCACCTGGTGCGAATAGCTACGATGACAAAAGTGGATACACAGAAATGAGGTTCGATCTCTAACCGCAACCTAATATGAATGATAGTGATCTACTTTAGATCACGCCGTGATGTAATGAATGCACATGATACCTATACCACTCGTAACTTGAAAATACTTGTTATTGTCAAAGTAAAGTATTTTCCATACTTAAGAAAAATAAGTCCAACTAGAATAATAAAAACTTGTCGTAATATATCGTATATAAAAACGTTAGTGTTATATTCCTCGTTTTGAAAACCTTAAGATATCGTCTAGTAGTCGCATAAATAAACCTTGGGCCGTACGTATTTCGTTAGTTAAAAATAAACTCCTTGAATAGGAAATCTAGAAAATATGTCATTTAGTACGTAGTTATATTATTTTCTAGTAGTGACTAAATATATATATATAGTTGTGACGATTTTAAAACGTGTATAACTTGGTTGTTTTAAGTTCATTTTCCTCGTTCTTTATATCCACGGATTCGTTTTAGTATATACTAATATATTTTCGATAGCTCGGCCCCACTAGGTTACGTCTAACGTCTCTATTTGTCCGTCGAAAAATGTCAAACAGCATGCAGTTTTTCAGAAAATAGTTTTCGTCGTTAAATTTACAAAAATCATATCTCCTTCGTTTTAAACTCGTTTTAGTCCGTTCTTTCGCCAAAAGTTTCGTTTTTAAAAGTATTTTCTAAATCTTTGGTCAAAAATTACCCATCATCTACTGATTTTCCCACGTTTTAAAAATATGGACAGTAGGTATATATATTGTTTCAAAAGTCATTTCTAGTGTTCCAATCTAGTTCCAACTTCAACCAAACCACTTTCAATCACCACAAATCTAGTCTAATCTTACCATACACCTTCTTAGGGTGTCATGGGTTCCTAAACATCATAAATCAAGTGGATCTAACAAGGATCTAACTATAATCCATTTCTAGGGTTTCAAAGTTATATATATATATATATATATATATATATATATATATATATATATATATATATATATATATATATATATAAAGGAGTGGTATAACTAACATATGTATGTAGATCTTGAATGGAAATCATATGACCATAAAAATAAC
Source organism: Artemisia argyi (assembly GCA_030686995.1). NCBI lineage: Eukaryota > Viridiplantae > Streptophyta > Magnoliopsida > Asterales > Asteraceae > Artemisia > Artemisia argyi. The sequence goes on from CM060691.1 coordinate 129,019,920, forward strand.
ATGAAGAAATTATGAACAAGAGTTTGACAACTTACTTAGAAAGATTATAGAGCTTGGATGAGTAAAACCTAAGAAACATTGAGTTTTTATTTCAAAACTCAAACAAGGATCACTAAAGGAACTAGATTAGAGCTTGATCTTGGAAAATGATGGTTTCTTCTTGTGTTCTTGTTCTTGGCCGAAAATGAGAAGAAGAAAGGAAGAAAAAGAGTTGCTAGTTGGTGTTTTGGTGAAGAAATGAATGAAGTGTGGTGTAGGGAATTATATATATTTATTTTAGGGGGCAAGATCCACAAAAAGAGGAAGGAGTCAAGGGGGGGGGGCATTTTCAAAGGGTAGGAAGAAAATGGTTGATTTTGTGTATTATTGTGTTGATATAGTTAGATATTATTAGTTTTAGGTGATACCGGGTACCGAGTTAACTAAAAATAAATTGTAACGAGATAAAATAAAATATAATAAAGTTGTAAAAATTGTAAAATAATATTCCTGATGAGGATCGAAAGTTAAAATAATGATCGGGTTGAAATATCGCAAACCGACGGAGTTATAAGCTTCGACCGGAAAACGTAACAGTTGATTTGAAAACAACGGGTAAATTAATAATATAATTTTTATATTATTATATGAGTATAAAAATGTGTTAGGACCATAGTTGGGATTGTCGGATCAATTATTCAAAATAATAGCTCATAAGATAACGTTTATTAGGTAGATAACCATACGTATACAGAAATGACGCAACTCACGCATAAATGACAAATTTTCTCCGGAGGTGAATAGTGTTTTATGAATAGTAAAATTTTAAAACGCTTCTCAGAATCATAAACTGACACCGAAAAAGATGAATAGTAAAATGATGAATAGCGATCAATGAATAGTAACCGATGAATAGTAAATGTGAAAGTTCGGGAAAAGACCAGAATTTACGAGTTGTGACAGTCTCTACCCCTTAAGGGAACTTCGTCCCGAAGTTCAGTTAACGTAGGTCTCTGAAGTGTTATAAAGGTGAAAATTTATGAGTTGAAATGACCAGTTGACGTGCTTCCAGGCGGCGGTTTACGAGGTGATGAAAAATATAAGCGTTCTGACAACGAGGGTATATACACACATAAATGAAGCATTTGGAAATTGAGTAGAGGATTCAATCCAGACAGAATTTTATTATAATCATTCTCAGTGTTGCAAAATTCATTTCTGAGTCGGATATAGGTAGTCAGCCTATGTTCCACTATCCCGAGTTGAATATAGGTGACTAGTCTATATTCCACCGAGGTTCCATGAATTTTGAAATACTCAGATCAGTTATACTAAGACTATGTCCTTCACAAATACCAAGACGTTCAGAAAGACTAAGGCATGTGACCAAACTCGAGGTCAAATGATGAAACTATGCAAGGAGAAACATAACAGGGTGACATATATGATACGTGAACATGCTTATATGAAAGACAATTATAGTAATCAACTAGAATAAGTGAATATAATATACCAGATAATGAGACACAAATCTCATCACCTAAGTCAGCAACAAACCACAATGAGGCTTCAGCTTGGCAGGCAGGCACGTGACGGTCATAGGGTTAAGTTTTTCATAAAAGTAGCTATAGTCTAGGTTTTAAAAACACTTAGTTCGCTATAGCCAAAGCTCTGATACCAATCTGTCACACCCCCAAAATCGGGTCCAGCGGAAGCATACATGTAGAGGGGGTGTAACTCAATCGGTATCACAACACAAGTACAAAAATGGTTTTCACTTTAATCATTTAGAATAAACTCGTTTAATCAAAAATGTTGAATTTACATCGTTAAAAGTAGTGCGGAAGTAGGCCCTTAAAATAGTTTAAAACGGTCCCCATATAAATAATCAGAGTCTTCTATGACCATGCCATGCCCTGCCAAAACCTCCTGTAGCGTGCCATAGGTTAAAACCTGAAAATACATGCTAAAGTGTCAACACGAGGTTGGTGAGTTCATAGAGTTTGTTTAACAAATAAAGTCTATAAAAAAAATGATCACACAGCAAAGGCATCGTAAATCCACTCAGTTACAAGTCCCGCCATAAGAGACTTGTAACCTGTGTGTTCACAACCCACTGCTAACATATATAGTATGAGTAAAACATGTATAAGTTCATAACAGTTAAGCAATTAGTCGTGAGTCTACACTTCATCTCCGAAGACCTCACGTAAGTATGTTGCTCACAAGGAAGGTAGTGGCATTGGTTCCACTTCATCTCCGAAACCCAATGCATGTGTTATCCAAGGAGACTGGGTGCCATTTCCCAAAGTATAAAAGATTACTGGGTGCCATTTCCCAAAGTATAAGTTGCTCAAGAATACACAATCACAGTTTAGTATAACGCAGTTAAGTATAACACAATCACGTATGTATGAAATCAAGTATAAATGTAATCAAGTATAAGACAAACAAGTATAAAAAAATCAAGTATAAATGTTTTGAGTATTTGTACAAGTAAGCAAGTAGTTGAGCATGTATCTCCCCCAAAGAGTTAAAACGAGTATAAAAAGAGTAAAAGTGGGGCTATGACTCACCTAGTGCGAATAGCTACGATGACAAAAGTGGATACACAGAAATGAGGTTCGATCTCTAACCGCAACCTAATATGAATGATAGTGATCTACTTTAGATCACGCCGTGATGTAATGAATGCACATGATACCTATACCACTCGTAACTTGAAAATACTTGTTATTGTCAAAGTAAAGTATTTTCCATACTTAAGAAAAATAAGTCCAACTAGAATAATAAAAACTTGTCGTAATATATCGTATATAAAAACGTTAGTGTTATATTCCTCGTTTTGAAAACCTTAAGATATCGTCTAGTAGTCGCATAAATAAACCTTGGGTGGTACGTATTTCGTTAGTTAAAAATAAACTCCTTGAATAAGAAATCTAGAAAATATGTCATTTAGTACGTAGTTATATTATTTTCTAGTAGTGACTAAATATATATATATAGTTGTGACGATTTTAAAACGTGTATAACTTGGTCGTTTTAAGTTCATTTTCCTCGTTCTTTATATCCACGGATTCGTTTTAGTATATACTAATATATTTTCGATAGCTCGGCCCCACTAGGTTACGTCTAACGTCTCTATTTGTCCGTCGAAAAATGTCAAACAGCATGCAGTTTTTCAGAAAATAGTTTTCGTCGTTAAATTTACAAAAATCATATCTCCTTCGTTTTAAACTCGTTTTAGTCCGTTCTTTCGCCAAAAGTTTCGTTTTTAAAAGTATTTTCTAAATCTTTGGTCAAAAATTACACATCATCTACTGATTTTCCCACGTTTTAAAAATATGGACAGTAGGTATATATATTGTTTCAAAAGTCATTTCTAGTGTTCCAATCTAGTTCCAACTTCAACCAAACCACTTTCAATCACCACAAATCTAGTCTAATCTTACCATACACCTTCTTAGGGTGTCATGGGTTCCTAAACATCATAAATCAAGTGGATCTAACAAGGATCTAACTATAATCCATTTCTAGGGTTTCAAAGTTATATATATATATATATATATATATATATATATATATATATATATATATATATATATATATATAAAGGAGTGGTATAACTAACATATGTATGTAGATCTTGAATGGAAATCATATGACCATAAAAATAACATGAAGAAATTATGAACAAGAGTTTGACAACTTACTTAGAAAGATTATAGAGCTTGGATGAGTAAAACCTAAGAAACATTGAGTTTTTATTTCAAAACTCAAACAAGGATCACTAAAGGAACTAGATTAGAGCTTGATCTTGGAAAATGATGGTTTCTTCTTGTGTTCTTGTTCTTGGCCGAAAATGAGAAGAAGAAAGGAAGAAAAAGAGTTGCTAGTTGGTGTTTTGGTGAAGAAATGAATGAAGTGTGGTGTAGGGAATTATATATATTTATTTTAGGGGGCAAGATCCACAAAAAGAGGAAGGAGTCAAGGGGGGGGGGGGGGGGCGGCATTTTCAAAGGGTAGGAAGAAAATGGTTGATTTTGTGTATTATTATGTTGATATAGTTAGATATTATTAGTTTTAGGTGATACCGGGTACCGAGTTAACTAAAAATAAATTGTAACGAGATAAAATAAAATATAATAAAGTTGTAAAAATTGTAAAATAATATTCCTGATGAGGATCGAAAGTTAAAATAATGATCGGGTTGAAATATCGCAAACCGACGGAGTTATAAGCTTCGACCGGAAAACGTAACAGTTGATTTGAAAACAACGGGTAAATTAATAATATAATTTTTATATTATTATATGAGTATAAAAATGTGTTAGGACCATAGTTGGGATTGTCGGATCAATTATTCAAAATAATAGCTCATAAGATAACGTTTATTAGGTAGATAACCGTACGTATACAGAAATGACGCAACTCACGCATAAATGACAAATTTTCTCCGGAGGTGAATAGTGTTTTATGAATAGTAAAATTTTAAAACGCTTCTCAGAATCACAAACTGACTCCGAAAAAGATGAATAGTAAAATGATGAATAGTGATCGATGAATAGTAACAGATGAATAGTAAATGTGAAAGTTCGGGAACAGACCAGAATTTACGAGTTGTGACAACAATTTTGATGACTTAATGAGATTTGAAATTAAAAAAATGATGCACAATAAACAAATAAGCTGAGCTAAACTAGTGGGAACTGTAATCATGCAGAAACTAACACCATTGATGAGTAGTACCTTATTGATGCAATTCAACTATTAAACAACAAGTCATATAGACATTAGATCAAGCAACAGACAACGATAACTAGGTGATAACTAAGCTTAATAACATCAAATTAGTATAGAAACACAGAAATAGATAACCATATTCTTCTACACAGTAAATAGCAAAATTCATAAAAAAGGACTTACAGAAGCTTCTATCTTGCAAACTAAAAACCAAGTACCAAAGTTACCACCTAAATCCTTCCTTAAGGCTACTAAACCCTGAGAGTCCCAAATCAACCTTGCTTTTTTTTTTCTCTCCCTTCTGCTCACTGATTTTTATTTATGATCTATTTATTATGTGATTTTTGACTATTTTTAGTTTTTAAATGAAAACTGGTTTAAAGACTGAAAATAACTTTCCTGAGCTTACACATAACCTAAATGAAGCTTATGAAACAGTAATCAACCTCTTTTAATGATGCGTGGGAATCGCAACAGGCTTTACCTCTCGAGGGATCTCGAGAAGCTTACAACCCCCACCAGGCAGTGTACCTGATCGTTGTTGTATAGTATAGTGACAAGTACCGGGGGATTGATCGTTCAGCTTAGGAATAGTGTCGCTAGGATTAGAAAGCCTAAATACTAGTTCTAAAGGTGAGGGATGATTATTTTTGTGTTTTTATATTTTTATGAAAGCAAGTAAAATCTCGGGTTTTGGAAGAGTGGGCGGAATTAGTTGCTATCCAACTAACCCAATACTAAGATGCAATCAAAATAAAATACTAAAAATGAAATTAAGCTAATTAAACTAAGGTTGTGAGCAGTAATTGGAGAAAATGTGTTTACTTAGATTTCACTACTCCCTTGATATCTTTTACACGTTAATTACTTGTTATAATTGCATGGATGACGGATCGTATTCCTTAATACCATTCATGGGGTGGCACACATCACTCCCCAAAAACTTGATGCATGGGAATCGCAACAGGCTTTACCTCTCGAGGGATCTCGAGAAGCTTACAACCCCCACCAGGCAGTGTACCTGATCGTTGTAGTATAGTATAGTGACAAGTACCGGGGGATTGATTGTTCAGCTTAGGAATAGTGTCGCTAGGATTAGAAAGCCTAAATACTAGTTCTAAAGGTGAGGGATGATTATTTTTGTGTTTTTATATTTTTATGAAAGCAAGTAAAATCTCGGGTTTTGGAAGAGTGGGCGGAATTAGTTGCTATCCAACTAACCCAATACTAAGATGCAATCAAAATAAAATACTAAAAATGAAATTAAGCTAATTAAACTAAGGTTGTGAGCAGTAATTGGAGAAAATGTGTTTACTTAGATTTCACTACTCCCTAGATATCTTTTACACGTTAATTACTTGTTATAATTGCATGGATGATGGATCGTATTCCTTAATACCATTCATGGGGTGCCACACATAACTCCCCAATTCTATGAGTTCTTATCTCCTCCTACACCATGCCCAGCACAACTATAGGGATTGTAAACAGTGGCTCATGCATTAAATACAACCAATAAAGACCTAGTGCGCCTCGGTTCATGTTTCTTAAGACGTTCAAGCATGTTACCATTTGGAGATCTGCCAGTTTTCTTAAGCCTAACATATAAATCATTCATCCAAAACAAGAATAAACAAGTAATCAATATCTAGGTTTCATTAGATCTAAGCAAACACAAAAGAGATCTAGCCTAGCATGATAGAATTAAGACAAGAACATGATATAGACAACCAACACATAGACATATTGATTGAATTAGAAGAACACTTATCTTGATTAATCATGCAAGGTCTCAAGGGGTTGGAACCCTTGAAAAACCTGTAAAATTACACCAAAATCGTACTTAGGGTTTCTCCCAAAACTTCTCTCCTTTAAATGTGAAAAATTAGAAAACTATATATAGAAAAATAGGTTTGACGGCGTCAAGAGTAATCTTGTGACGCCGTCACCTCGCCGCCAAAACTCTCCTCGGACTGCCTAGATCCACTTCTAACGCCGTCAAGACTTAGGTACTTCCAGGCCGTCACGACTCTTTTACTCTTGACACCCTTCCTACGTGACGCCGTCAAAACTCTTCTGGGTCGTCATGGAAATTCATGAAATTTGCTCTTGACGCCGTCAAGGATTTGCTCTTGACGCCGTCACCTACTGTTCCCAGCTTGGGAAATTAAGACTTTGGCGTTTTCTTCACTTTTATGCTCCAAAAACGTCCGAATTGCTTCCTTTTCCAGATTTCTCTCCCAAAGTACCTAAAATCACAAAAGGAACGATTTAGGGCAATATTTGATCAAATAAATTCAATTCCGGGCTTAAATGACCCCCTAAAAGTGGTTCATTTTTCGCCTCATCATTTAACAAACTTAAATTTAAAACGAAATTTCACTTAAAAATGATACAAACGAGATCTTACTTCATTAATTGAAATTGAGACTTGAAACAAGTTTTTATTACACTGAGAAATTTGAAATTACATTTAAAACTAAATTTTACACTAGGGAATTGAGAATACAAGAGAAAGACAAACTAAACTATATTACTAACTAAAAATTGGCTACCCCCCTCTTCAGGCCTTTTTTCTTCTTCTTTTATAGGTCCTGGGGAGTTCCTGAGTCAATCACACCTTAATTTTGAGCCCTTAGATTTGCCAATTTGATCCTGACCCTTAATTTCAGTTTTGGCGGGAAAAAGTGGGGGAGGCAGTTTTGGTTTTAGCTAGTGTAGGAATGGGGGATTTGTTGTTTAGTTGTTGTTTTGGAGCAATTGGAGGGATAAGGTAGGAATTTGAGTGTGCAGGGTGAGGTAATGATGAGGTAGGCATGGGTTTGCAGGGTCACGGGTTGAAGATGGTGGGGAGGTCAACACCAGGTTTGAGGGTGGGATTTTATTATTTGTTTTTTGGATTTGTGATTGGGCCAGGAAAGTGGGCTGGGAAAAGGTGGATGGGTTTAGGATTGGTGGGTTTATTTTTGTTTTGGGTTAAAATTAACAACAAGGGTCCATTTGGTTGTAGTAAACAATTAGCCCAAGGACCAATTACGTACAAGCTGAAATTTAAGGGACCATTCATGCCATTTTTTCAAACTTATTCCAAGGATAAAACATGCCAAGTTTAAGTAATATAAGGACCCTTAATGAAATTTTTTCATTTTAAACATCCGGGGACCAAATATGCCAAAATTCAAAGTTGAGGGACCATTTTTGTAAATTTTCAAAACTTTTTACCCAAGGATCATTTTTGATAATATTTGACTTTCAGAAGACTTGGGTTGACTTTTCTTTCATTTTAAACTAGGGCTGAGCATCGCATGTTCAAAACCGAACCGGACCGACGAACCGGACCGAACCGACAAGAACCGAACCGGACCGACGGCCCGTCGGTTCGGTTTCGGTTTCATGTTTTTCAGAATTTCGGTTTCGGGTCGGGTCGGTTCGGTCCGGTTCGGCCCAAAACCGACAAAAACACGCCAAAATACACATGGACCAACAAACCCGTACCGAACCGACGAAAACCTATCCGAACCGACGGCCCGTCGGTTAGGTTTCGGTTCCGGTTTTTCATGAAATTCGGTTCTCGGTTTTTTCGGGTCGGTTCGGTTCGGGTCGGTTCTGAACCTTTGCTCAGCCCTATTTTAAACCTTTAGGGACTAGTTTTGCCAATTTATGAAACTTGAGGGACTGAAACTGCCAATTATGAAAACTTTGTTCGTTTTTCATTTGTTTTTAAACATTTTGCATCTAAAACATATAAAACACAGTTTTGGGATAATTTCTGTATTTTGATGCATTTCTGAGTGTTTTTTTGAATGTTTTTGCAGTTCAGATACGATAAAAATGATGAGTATTTACACACTCATCAAACATCACGATAAGAAACTAGTATTCGTGTAGTTTTCAAATTGACATACACTCATATATATCGAGCTTATTAAAGTTTCTTTCTCAAAATGACTAAAGAAAACGTATACGTTGGTAAACATAAGTTTTGGCTTGTATCGGAAGAGTACTAAATTGCTTATTCAGCTTTCAAAACCCAACAACGTACTACTATCATACATTTTACATATTGAGAAAATAAGGTTTGCTAACTGAAGTGGGAACACATAAAGACAAACTCACGAATGCAAAATACTGAAAAGAAGTAGTAAAACAAGCTTTGAAAATGTAATGCAAATCTTATACACATACACGCATGCACTGTCTATTATTCATGCAAATATAACACACGGCTAAGACACTATGTAATTAAAGAGTTAGAATAATACTGTAATACACAACAGGTGAGCTAGTTTGTTGGTTGGGACGTTGGCTGTTAAGCATGATGTTGGGTAATCTTGATGGGTTAAGTCCATGGAGCGGGTCAGCGGGTTTTACTAATGTATTGGTCATGCATTAATCACATGTATACGTGAAATCAGGATTACATGGGGAAAAGACCAAGTCTATAGGAAATAAATAGCTAGTTGGTTATCCCACCTTTTAGTTAATTAGTTTACTACTTCATCTTATAAATAGGGCAGAATTGCATATATATCCCTCCCAAAATGAATAATTATCCTTTGTACAAGTTTTTAATGCACATAGTACAATGATTTTTATGCATGCTTTGGATATATATGCAATTATGTATTTTCAGAAGAATATATATGCAAAAAGGTAGGTTTACTTTTGTTTTGTAAGTGTAACCTATTTCTTCCATTTAATATATAAAACCATTGAAAACCCAATAACCCAGTATATCAATATCACATAGCTATTTTGATTGGTGTTTGTGGGTGTGAGTTCAGGGTGGGGAAGGGACTGATTCCTTCATTTGGCATCAGAGCCGCGTTCGGTTAAAGGCCGGTTTTGAGAGTCGACTTTCGAAGGTGAGGAGCCTTCGGGTGCGGGGCTGCCATCGCAGCAGAAGCGTGGACAACAGGGGCTGTCATCATGACTGTTTTATAGCAGAACACGAAGACCGAGAAGGTGTTTTGGGACTACGTTGTCGTGGGGAGACGGGGAGTACCGTTCAAGACGACGGGGTGATCGATGATGAACATAGGCGGTCCGTAGCTGTTAGTCATGATCAAAGGGTTGTGATCAAAACCGGCGGTAGGTTGTAGGTAACCGAAAAATGGAGAAATTAACCGGTTCGCGGGATAAACGGACGGGAAGAGTCAGGAAAAGCAGGGAGCTTTGATTCGGTTCATTTGGCGGGTGAAAGAAAACGATAGAAGCGGGTGGCTATGTTTTCTTGATCGGTGGAAGAATGCTCTCGTGTCACAGAAGTGTTATGAGTAAACGGGTTCTGTTTGGTGACAACAACAGTCGGGTGGTTGGAGACTTTGGACGAGACCAAGGTAGAGGTCGTGAGTCCGGGAAAAGTCAAGAACAGAGAAAAAACATGGTGTGAACATTATGGCGTTGGAGTTCAAATCGGGTGGCATTGGAGGTGGCCAGGGAAGAGGTCGTCGATCCGTGAAGAATCAAGATGTTAATGAACGGTTCCAACGGGATGGCATGTGAGATGTTACAAGTGTGGTGAATTTGATTCGGGTTATGTTTAGATTTTGGACGTGACCGAGTGAAGGTCGGGTGTCCAGGAAAAGTCTTAAAAATCGAGGTGATAAATGAGAACCGTGGAAGAGGCTCGGGTCGAGATCATCAAGATTACGGGGGTGAATGTTGGGTAATCTTGATGGGTTAAGTCCATGGAGCGGGTCAACGGGTTTTACTAATGTATTGGGTCATGCATTAGCCACATGTATACGTGAAATCAGGATTACATGGGGGAAAAGACCAAGTCTATAGGAAATAAATATCTAGTTGGTTATCCCACGTTTTAGTTAATTAGTTTACTACTGCAGCTTATAAATAGGGTAGGTTTACTTTTGTTTTGTAAGTGTAACCTGTTTCTTCCATTTAATATATAAAACCATTGAAAACCCAATAACCCAGTATATCAATATCACATAGCTGTTTTGATTGGTGGTGGTTGTGGGTGTGAGTTCAGGATGGGGAAGGGACAGATTCCTTCATTTGGTATCAGTTTGCTAAATTACTCTTTTTAACAATTTTTTAACTTTGACCCTTGAACTATTGGAACTAATCAATATTCTCTTTTATCAAATGATACTAATAAGGTTTAATTGGTTAAACTATAATTATAAACTATATATTAACAATGGGGATATTTTTGTGACAAGTAGTTTATAAAGGGAAAACATATTTACGGACGGGCCATGCCCGACTTTTGTCAAATTCTTATACTTATTTCCACCAACTCGATCAAACTACAAAACTTGAATAATAAAATATTATTTATAGAAAAGTAATACACATATTTTCTAACTTATCTTCCACTAACTTTAGATAAATATAAACACATTTATATTTATAGAAATCGTATCACGAAACATTGTTAATTTAAATCTTAAAATTATAAAATTTATTATCATTGGACCAACAACATATAATCTTTCACAAATACTTTCATTGTGAATACTTTCCGTACCTAGTCATCCGGTTACGTCCGAACTGGAGGCTTATTCGTCTTGAATACTTTTATATACTTACAAACTTGTACACTTTTCCAAGAGCCAATACTTACAAATATTTGAAATGATTTAAATGTAAACTCTGCCACACAAGCAACATTAAACACAACCACTTGTACACACTTAAAATATTTAAACACTTTGAGTCGCGAGTACACATAATTGTAAACTAAGAATTGCCATACTAATTTAGGTCGCCTGTCGGTGCCACACACTGCTACTACTCGACTTTTCATTTCAGAGGACTATTTTCTGAGGTGAGTTTATAGCCCTACACTTTAACTTTACTTTGCTTTGCAAACTTGGGGTGAGAAACATGCTTATTTTTATAGACCATTGAAACAATGCTCTTGTTTGGAAAACTATTACGTGTTAGCCTAAGTATTGTATCCCAAATTCATGCCCATACTCATGTACCGTTAATTCCCGTTGGGAAGCACGCGTGATATAAATAGATCTATTGAGGGTGACACCTTCATCCGTGTTTGAGAGTGATGAGGCGAAAAATGAACCATTTTTAAGGGGTCATTTAAGCCCGGATTCGAATTTATTTGATCAAATATTGCTCTAAATTGCTCCTTTTGTCATTTTAGGTACTTTTGGAGTGAAATCTGGAAAAGGAAACATTTTGGATGTTTTTGGAGCATAAAAGTGAAGAAAACGGCAAAGTCTAAATTTTCCTTGCTGGGAACAGTACCTGACGGCGTCACAAGATTCTTAATGACGGCGTCAAGAGTAACACAAGAGGTGGAAGTGGATGATACACGTGGCGATCCAGAAAGTTTTGTACTAAGGACATGACGGCGTCACCCAAGGCCGTCATGGTCCAAATGTTAGTGACGGCCCAGAACTATTTTACACATGATGGCGTCAAAAGTGGATCTAGGCAATCCGATTTCATTATGGGCGGCGAGTTGACAGCGTCACAGATTTCTTCTTGACGCCGTCACCCTGTAAAATCTATATACAGTTTTCCAATTTTCATTCATTAGTAGTGTAACTTTGAGGGTGCAACTTTGGAGAGAAACCCTAGTCCGATTTTCACAGCTTTTTCAAGGGTTTTTACCCTTTGAAACCTTTCATGTTCAATTGAGATAAATACTCTTTCAATTCAATCAATATGTCTATGTGTTGTTTGAATATATCTTAAGCTTGTCTTCAATTTAACATGCTAGGCTAGATCTCTTGTGTGTTTTCTTAGATGTAGTGAAACCTAGATGTTAATTATGGGTTGATTGTTTGTTTATAGTTGTTACGGATGATTGTATTCGATGTTAGGCTTAAGAAATCTGGTAGACTTCCATTGGTAACATGCTTGAACGTCTTAAGAAACATGATCAGAGGTGTACTATGATTTTTGGTTGTATTTAATGCGTAGGAGAATTATAATGATCCCATGTTAGGAGCTTCTAACGGCTCGACATAGGAGTGAAGTAGGATCCTATAGAGTTAGGGAATATTGTACACGGCCCTACGACTAGTATTAAGGAATATGACCCGTCATCCATGCAATTGTAACAAATTATCAACTTGTAAAAGATATCTAGGGAGTAATGAAACCTAAGTAAACACAATTTCCCATTATTGTTACACCACATTAGTATAATTAGGTTTATTTTCATTTCTGTTATTTTATTTTGTTTGCATCTTTAGTTATTGGGTTAGTTGACTAGCAACTAATTCCGCCCACTCTTCCAAAAACCGAGATTTTAATTGCTTTTATAAAATATAAAAACACAAAAAGAATCATCCCTCACCTTTAGACTTAGTTTAGGAGACTTTCTAATCCTAGCGACACTATTCCTGAGTTGAACGATCAATCCCCCGGTACTTGTCACTATACTATACTACAACGATCAGGTACACTGCCTGGTGGGGGTTGTAAGCTTCTCGAGATCCCTCGAGAGGTAAAGCCTGGTGCGATTCCCACGCATCAAGTTTTTGGCGCCGCAGCCCGGGGAATAGTTATTTTCTAGGTTAGGATTTCTTTTTAATTAGGTCTACTTGCTAGATTCCTTTCTAGTAAGATTTTATTTTTATTTTAGGTTTTCTTTAGTCTATCTTATTTCTTCGTGTCTTTGTTCGTATAAGATTTGTCTTTATGGATTTAGAGAATCGCCGTTTAGAAGTTAGCAAGAGGCTTATAGTGCGTAAAAGAAGAAAGAGGGAAGTTAACACATTTAAGGAATTTAGTAAACCCCTCCAGATGAAAATTGAGTTTACAGACTTCTCCCCAACCCCGGAAGAGTTGAGTTACCAAAGTTTCCTTTTACAACACCCTTGTCCCAGAAAATATAGGAGAATGCCATGGATTAGGAGGCATAACTTTAGGAACATAAAAATTCCTTGCATGATTAGGTACATGTCTAGAGAGCATACATACATTGATTTAAAAGCACCCATGAATATTATGTCTAGGTTCTACTACAATTGGATAATGAATGAAAGGTTAAGCCCTAGAAAAGACCCCTACAACCCTAATCGACTGTGTAATTTTGTCAAAAGAATGAAAGGGGTACACATCTTTGTAGGAAATTTTACTTATCAATGCGATTTTGTAATCCTAGAAGATGTTAGAGGCATTATAGATCCACACTTAGGAGAAATGGTCCTAGGAAAACCTTTTGTTGAGATAAATAAGATGTATTGTGATCGTGAGAAGGGAATAGTTCAGTTTACCGATGGGATAGAAAAGATCACTTTCATGATGCCTCACATGAGGGAAGAATTAAAGGAAATTAAGAATTTACCAATTGATGAGATTCGACCTTATGAGATTAAAGACGAAGGAATTGATGATGATGTTTACTATGAGAGGAGGCGAACATACTATTCGGGTTGCATGAATCTAGGCCCTGAGTACAAGCGTGATGAGAATTGAGTTAGATGCTTTGAATTAGCATAGAAGTGGGAAAGGAAAACGTAGCCCATGACCTTGAGTCTAGCTACAAGACTCGTAAATAAAGAAAAGTGCTTCTTGGGAGACAACCCATGTTTTGTGTGATTTTTAATTGTTTGATTGTTATTTGCTTCCGTATGCATGCTTTATTTTTATTGTTGGTAGATCATGTTTCAAACTAAAATTGTGAAAATGCTTTATTTTGTTGTTTAACTTCGTCTTAACTTCATATAAAGGTATTTTGCAAAAGATAAGTGTAAGGGGAAACCCCAAATTTGTTTTTAAGAACAGAATTGATCATGATTCTCCACAATATTAAATCGACATGTGTATTAGTATTTGTTAGAGTCAAATGCTTGTATCGAGTCATAATGATGTTTTGCAGGATTTTCCAGGAAGTAGGACATAAGTTTTTCCAAAAATTTTCCGGAAACTTAACGTAAAGATTTCTGCAGGTCACCTCTGACGGCGTCATGAATTAATTCTGGACGGCGTCATGTGTAAAATTCTGGAAATTTTGCTAGTTTTGTTTTTCTAACGGAGTCTTAAAGTTTTTGTTAATTCTTTAGTTTTATAAACTCCAGGAAATCTGCAAACATTCATTCCACAAGCATTATATCTTATATTGTTTTCTAGGGTTTGTTAGTATATATAGATTGCCACCGATTTTACGCGAGGTTGCCTTGTTTGTTTCTTAGGTTTTACAGGTTATGTATGACAAGAAGATGATTTATTTTTCTGGAAGGGAAGCCTTGAATGTTCATTTTCTTGGAGGAAGATCTAACCTTGTTACCACACTATCCACACCGAACGAATCAGGGGAGTATTTTCTTTCATTCTTTTACCTATTTCACTTTTACATTCTTTAATTGAACACTGGGGACAATGTTCATCCTAAGTGTAAGGGGAGGGTAAATGATGATACCTTATAGGATACAGTTGCACTTGAGTTTGTTTGTTTGATGGTAGGTGTGTAATAAAACTAAGAGAAATACTTGTTAGTGTAATTTTAGCGCCAAATTTAATTTTTTTTACAACATTTAGGAGTGAAACTTTAGCCTTAGCAAGCGTCTCATGGATAGGAGTTGTATGACTAGCACGAAACCGTATCATTCAGAAAAAATTTCCACCCAAATATGTTAGGTTCGCCTTTAGATTCGATAGGAAAAGCATTTACTATTAGTGATTACGAGTGTACCGGTAGCATTTAGATTCTAGAACTTGCGTTAGTGATGCATCCCGAGACCGGTAGTGAAACTACATTCGTGTAGTAGGATTTACTACATGATAAGAGGCATTAGGATCACCCTTGTGTTAAACCCGTATCATAATTACTTGACCATTTAAGTCATATTTACTTGGCTAGTAAAGTCAATTAATTTTTCCCCACACCTTAGCGTTGTACTCAATTTTAGTACACGAAACCCCTAGTACACCCCTCCGAGCTTATCTTTTCGTTTCTAACTTTAAGCATCTTACTTAAAGGAAGAATTTGTTACAACCTACTCAAATGTGCAACCAAATCGCCTTAGCCTTCCGTGTATGCACTCATCATCTTTAGTGCATTATTGTTATATGTTTAAACCCTTAGTTAATTATCTAATTGATTACATGGTTGCTAAGTCGAGTTATATCTTGTACATATTGTTTTGGGACGATTGGGACTCATGGGTAAAGTACTTATGTTATGGAGTAATGGGGAAGAACATCATATATTGCCCCCATATGTGCGTTAATCTTAAAAGTACTCCAAGTGTTTTGATTATCTTGATTCGAGTCATTAGATTAGTTTATCGTAAAGTATGTAAAAATTCAAGTGTAAGGGGAATGTACATTCTCTATGATGTATTATTTTGGATGGTAGGGTAAGAGTGTATGAAAAAAAAAAAAAAAAAAAAAAAAAAAAAAAAAAAAAAAAAAAGGGAAAAAACATACGGACTACCATCCCGTTTCATTCGAGTCTAGTCTTGGATTAGCAACGCCATATTGTACATGTAATTAACCAAGATGATTAACTCGCCACCAGTAAATATTGCCTTTATCCAATAAAACCGTGTATTCCATATCCCTACACCTAACGTTATAACCCTTTGAAAGACCTCTTTGATAGTTTATCCTAGGTGCTTACACCAAGTGGTGGAGGTTTGATCCTTTCCCAAGCCTATGGTAATCTATTTTGCTATGACAGGTAGTGAGAGATGTTTTCCATTTCCATATTGTGATATATACTTTATTACACCCGAGAGATGTGAGTATCTAAACACTATTTGTGAGGTGCTAGTGTATGACCTTCGTGCTTGTCTTTGGTCTTTAGTGAAACGATTATTTGTTGTAATTACTTTTATATTAGTGTTAAATGACCCCTAACTTGTATTTTGATTAGAATAAAAGTGCATTTACTTGAGGACAAGCAAATCTCAAGTGTAAAGGTATTTGATGAGGCAAAAAATGAACCGTTTTTAAGGGGCTATTTAAGCCCGAATTCGAATTTATTTGATCAAATATTGCTCTAAATCGTTCCTTTTGTCATTTTAGGTACTTTTGGAGTGAAATCTGGAAAAGGAAGCATTTTGGACGTTTTTGGAGCATAAAAGTGAAGAAAACGGCAAAGTCTTAATTTTCCTTACTGGAAACAGTACCTGACGGCGTCACAAGATTCTTAATGACGGCGTCAAGAGTAATACAAGAGGTGGAAGTGGATGATATACGTGACGATCCAGAAAGTTTTGTACTAAGGACATGACGACGTCACCCAAGGCCGTCATGGTCCAAATGTTAGTGACGGCCCAGAACTATTTTACACATGACAACGTCAAAAGTGGATCTAGGCAATCCGATTTCATTATGGGCGGCGAGTTGACGGCGTCACATATTTCTTCTTGACGCCGTCACCCTGTAAAATTTATATATAGTTTTCCAATTTTCATTCATTAGTAGTGTAACTTTGAGGGTGCAACTATGGAGAGAAACCCTAGTCCGATTTTCACAGCTTTTTCAAGGGTTTTTACCCTTTGAAACCTTTCATGTTCAATTGAGATAAGTACTCTTTCAATTCAATCAATATGTCTATGTGTTGTTTGAATATATCTTATGCTTGTCTTCAATTTAACATGCTAGGCTAGATCTCTTGTGTGTTTGCTTAGATGTAGTGAAACCTAGATGTTAATTATGGGTTGATTGTTTGTTTATAGTTTTTACGGATGATTGTATTCGATGTTAGGCTTAAGAAAACTGGCAGACTTCCATTGGTAACATGCTTGAACGTCTTAAAAAACATGATCAGAGGTGTACTATGATTTTTGGTTGTATTTAATGCGTAGAAGAATTCTAATGATCCCATGTTAGGAGCTTCTGACGACTCGACATAGGAGTGAAGTAGGATCCTATAGAGTTAGGGAACATTGTACACGGCCCTACGACTAGTATTAAGGAATATGACCCGTCATCCATGCAATTATAACAAATTATCAACCTGTAAAAGATATCTAGGGAGTAATGAAACCTAAGTAAATACAACTTTCCCATTATTGTTACACCACATTAGTATAATTAGGTTTATTTTCATTTATGTTATTTTATTTTGTTTGCATCTTTAGTTATTGGGTTAGTTGACTAGCAACTAATTCCGCCCACTCTTCCAAAAACCGAGATTTTAATTGCTTTTATAAAATATAAAAACACAAAAAGAATCATCCCTCACCTTTAGACTTAGTTTAGGAGACTTTCTAATCCTAGCGACACTATTCCTGAGTTGAACGATCAATCCCTCGGTACTTGTCACTATACTATACTACAACGATCAGGTACACTGCCTGGTGGGGGTTGTAAGCTTCTCGAGATCCGTTGAGAGGTAAAGCCTGGTGCGATTCCAACGTATCAGAGAGCCAACAGTCCAGATAAGACAAACGGATGTATACCATGTCGAGTTACAATTGTCACGGGATAGAACACTTGTCGGGCCTTATTATTTCATGAACTCATTTCATGCACAGTGTCGTAGCTTCGGTAACATGGATCTAAGCGCAGCATAGTAGACTTTCGTATAACATTATGCACATTATAATGTTAACTCGTAAACTTAATGGTCCAACTTTACTGCTTTATGTAAACCTATGAACTCACCAGTTTTTTGCTGAATTTTAGCATGTTTTTCTGAGGTGTTTAATGGTTTGATATATGATGATGCAAGGCAGCGCTTGGCAGGGACATAGGCATATTTTTGAAGTGTACACATAACACTCATGACCAATGTTTTGTAACATGGGATAACTTAAAACTTTTATGGGCCTTGTTTTCCGCAAAATTTATAATTATGTAAAACTTATGTTTTAATTAATGAAACTTTAAAACGGTTTGGATAATCCATTCTATTTTACTTGTGTTGTGATCCCAATAAGTAGCACCCAGATATCACTTCTGCTGCGATTCTGATTTGGGGGTGTTACATTCATGGTGTTCCGATTATCTCTGTTCATATCACAGACCTGATGATGGGTCTTGTGAATATGGAGCTGATGTTTCGGTAGGGTTGTAGTAAACCCTAGGTTCTAGAAGTTAGGGTTGTTTGTAAACTCTATATTTTGTTTTATCTCTGTTCTAATTGGCGGTGATGGCTGCTGAATTCTTGGGCGATATTCTTATCTTATGGATCATAGAGAACAGGTGGATGATGGATGTGAGGGTTGATATTCAACCATTGGTTTTGTTTTGTTACAAATCTATTATGTAAGCGTTACTAGCTGCATGATTGTGGTCTGCTGCTAGTGTTATTCTGGAAGTTTGGGTACATGCTGTAAGATGGTTTGCATATATGGTTTTTAAAAATATTGACTTATTGCAACGTTGTAGACAATTGGAAGTCTTATGTTGGATAAGTGGCTTATGTATTGGTGATCGTTGCTGGTATGGTGTGTCGATCGAGTTGGATGTTAGGGTCTCAAAAACCATATGTTTGGTTTATATTGGATCCTTGTTGCATCTGTTATGATTTTGTTGGTGCGGATCAAGACTGATGTGGTATTGTGGTTGGGTGTACCAAAGGTCTTTGTAACAATGGCTTCGTCTTTTCTTGGGTACCAATATATCCTGATTATACAAGTGAGTACTCATGGCGATGCATTGTTATTGATTTATTAGTAGTCCTTTGTTGGCTACTTGGAAGTTGTGTGTATGTTGATCGCATGCAAGCATTTGTCTACTCTAAGGGAATGCTATAATCGTGGATTTTACTGGATGAATTGGAGTATTATCCACCATTTTTGATGGCGGTGATTTAAGATGGGATGTTATGGCATTTACACATGCTGTGAAGGTGGTGCTGTGGCACGTGGTACGTGGTCGTGCATGTTCAAGTTTCTATGTCGAAGTCAGATGTGTCTTATGAGGATAATTTATACATTCTAGTTTTCTTACTGGAGTGGAGATTTCTGGATTGCTTGGACATTGATTTTCAGTACTATGATGACTATGGTTTAGGTTCTTACCTGATGAAAACAAGCATTTATTTTTCATTTTTATATCCGCTTGTATAGTCGTTGTAGGTTGTGAGTTTTTATGTCAGTTATAAGAATGGTCTGTCATTCTTATATAGTGTTTGCGTGTAAGTGTCCTAAGGGACTGAGATGAGGGAAGTCACCCTCATCCTTTATACTTCAATGTTTTTTTGGTGTAATGTATTTTACCGGGGTGAAAAATCCCTTTTTACCAATAAATATATCCGTGTATGAAATACTTGAAAATCGAAAATGAATAAAAATGTGTTCACTTAAAATGAGAATATAATTTTTCATATTTCAAATTCTCGTGTTTTTAAATTTTTTTGATTCTCCCTAAATCACTAGAAATCAGAATTTTATGGTTCGATTATAAATTTTAATCGAACGTGTAACAAATAAAAGTATAGATACGTGGTAACATGTCAAGGCAAGCATTATTATTGAAACGGAACAAATATGTATTTGTTTGTACTTTGTACATCCATCTTCAAAAAACCGTAGCAATGTTCATCAAGAATCTGAAGGGGTTTTTTTTTGCAAACATGCAATCAACATAAATGGAGTCATGGTTCGAGCTTTAAGGGACGATATTGATTATTCCGACTTGAGCCTGATCTCGATTCTAGTTCAGATATTTCAAGTTCCAAAAGAAATTATGTAATAACCCATCCCACATGATTAGAAAGAAAAGAGGTTTGAGGTCTTTTGTGTCATTCCAAGGTGATTATCTATTTTGCTTTGGCGTTGTTTATAATGTGTGGTGTATTTCTTTTTGGTCTGGTTATGATTCTTGTTCATCAAGGTGGCTCATTACATTTCTAGCTTCTCGCGTACCCATATTCTTTGTACTATTTTTTTAATCTTGCCGACTAATCGAAGTTGTGATTTATTTTTCTTTTTTGTTTGAGTAATTTGGTTAAATGGGTTAAGTGGGTTGGCGTGTTTTTACCTAAAACCCGTTATCTTCAACCCGAAACAGTAGTTCATTTTGTTAATTGAAACAGTCCTTCCTTGTGGGTGTTCTCCTAAAACGTTCTTCAATTTTGGGCCAAGTCAAACGCAACAAGCCAAACTTTTCGGGCAATTTCATATCTTCCCTCCTCAAAATCAAAATTTTAATATTTACCCAAAACATGTTTTAAAAGCATTGTACATTATGTATTCAATGATAGTAATCTGGGCATATATATGAAATTAATCCTGAAAGAAGAGGGAGATATGAAATTCATCCTATTATAAAAGAATAATCACCTAAAAATATATTTAACTTGTCCATTTTTCTACATCCGCATAGTCATCTTTTTTTCTTTGCTTATATATCACAAAACTTTCAAATATCGATTTATATGTGTAGCTTGTGCCTGGCCAAACTATTAACCAATCATCCTTCGTAATTTAACATTTAATTAAAAAAATCCATGTGAGATTCCACCTCATATTGTCTGCCACGTTGGATCACAATAAGTTATATTGTATAAACCATTTCAGTTATGTAGAAGTGCATAAAGTTTCCTAATTCCTATACTACGGAGTATTACCTCATTTTAAAAGGGTTATTCTATACAAACACCCCTAACCTCCTATACACACACCCCTTTATGCCTTAGCGGGTGTTGTACGGTGTGCAACATCGGTGTATTTTTTTGTACTTTTTGTACTATAAGGGTGTTGCTATAGCAACTCCCATTTTAAAATCATCGCGAAGTTCCAAATTGAGGGTTGCTTTCATTGCTTTCTCGAAATTAATCGGGTTCAAAAGGTAATATATATTATCTTCTATTTGTCTATTCCTTAATTTGTCCATAAATATTGTTTACATATGCATACTAATTAGGATTTTTTTTTTTTATAAAAATATAATTAATTAACTTTTTTATTAGTATTTTTAAGATGACACCTTGAGGATCATATTTTATCTTATTCGGTATATATAATGATGGCGTCTTTTTTTTCTTACCACTAAGGTATGAAAATGGTTGTGTATTAATGGAGGATTCCTGAGAATAAAAAAATTGACTATGTAATTACTCGTGAGTGTTTAAAAGAACAGACATACCAAAACTTTTATGTTCTTCAGATTCCCACAATGTAAACTAGAAAAAGGTTTGAAAATTATGAAAAATGGTATGAATCTATTTTCAATGTATGACTATGATGAAACTTATGTAAAAATAGATATGCACATGTCACACATTCCTCACAACTTAACATAGTTATATTTTGAAATTTTGCTTTGATGGGTCTAGGGAGGAGGTTACATCTAGAAGAAGGTCTCATGAAATTAGGAAAAAAGATGCCAGTAATATGTCTTTTGAAGAACTTGTTGATTGGGCTGATGAAGAAGCTCAAACCCTATATTCACCACCAAAGCTTAGAATAGTTAGAAAAGAATTTCAAAGTAGCACATCAATTATATATAAAAGGATGAATTTTTAGACAATTGTTAATGAGTCACAATTGATTCAAGGGTTGACAAAGGTAATGGTATATTGATTGAGGTTGACATTGCAGTTACACGGGTATTTGACAAGGGTAAGGATAAAGTGTTGAAGAAGACATTCTAGTTTAGAGTGTAGTTGACGAGGGTAAAGGAAAATTGATAGAACATGACTATGTTGTATCGAGTAGAAAATCTGCCGGCAACAACAAGTGTATTGTGATGCAAGAAATTGCCCACCCATCTTTTCTGACAGTGATACTGATATAGAACAAAGCTATAACTTCAATACGTATACAAATATTGAGAGCGAATACTTTGACAAGTCTTTTGATTACCCATCTGAATGAGAGGATGAACTGACAGAGCTTAAAAAAAGAAAGAGTAAGACAAAAGAAGCTCCTAGGCCATCTAACCAAAATACAAACACTGAGAAGGCTGGATATTCCAAATAGGGTATATGATGTTGGCGAAAGTGATACTATGATAGACCATGAGGAGTTTACGGATGACATGATGTGGAAGTTGAGAGATGGCGACGATGGTGTAATTGATCCATATAAAATAGTTGAGACTAAGGTTAAAAGGTTTTTAATTCATGATGAGGAAACACACTGGAAAATGAAGAAACCATAGTTATAGATTACTGATTAATATTTTCATATTTGTTAACAACCAATATTTACATGATGGTTTAATTTAAAATGTTCCTTTTACTCACAGGATGGTGAAAGGTTTATTAATGCTGAGCAATTGAAGAATGCCTTACATACTATGCCCTGAAAAATGGGTTTTCATTATGGTTTTACAGAAGCTCGAAGGAAAAGGTAATTGCAAAGTATAGGTTGAGGCCTAAAAAGCTTAAGGAACCTTAAAAAGGAAAGCAAAGGAAGTGGAATAGATTATCCCATTGCAAGTGAAATTAAGTACTCTAAATGCCCTTGGAGGTGTTATAGTAAACATATGCACTTAATCATCTTTCCAAGTACTCCCTCCGTCCCATAATTATTGTCCACTATTGACTTTTTAAGTCTTTAGTTCTCAACTTTGACCTTATATATTTTTATTTGAATTATATATTACATGATGAAAAATATATGGATAGATTATGTTTTAAATGTATTTTCATTTGATATAATTTTCATCAAGTATCGTATACGACAAATAAAAATATCTAAGGTCAAACTTGTGAAGTAAAGACTTTGAAAGTCAATACTGGACAATAATTATGGGACGGAGGTAGTAGTATCTATAATTAATAAGCACACTTGTGTTAATAATTTTAAGTATTGAACATTAGTTCTTGTGGCTTGGGGAATTGCAAAAAAGAAAAAAAAATAAAAATAAAAAAAAGCTTTGAATGAAGGAGAAACAACAACTGGGGACCATTATACTTTAATTAGATCATATGGTAAGGCAATTTTAGAGTCTAATGACGGTTCAATGGTAAAGGTTGGTGTTACAATGAATTGAGATGATAAGACTTACTTTGATAGGATTTATGTTTGTTCTAATGGATTAAAAGATGGATGAAACTAGGTTGTGGAAAAGTGATAGCATTAGATGGTTGTTTTCTTAAGAAACCTAATGTGGGTTTAAATTTAACTAATATTAGGAAGGATGCGAACCGCCACATATTTCTTGTGGCTTGGGGAATTGTAATGTTGAGCATAAGGATAATTGGAGTTGGTTTCTTTAATTACTTGGGGATGACATAGACTTGCCAACAGGAAATGGTTTGACTTTTAATTGTCATCAACATAAGGTATGCTCATTAAGCTTTACTAGATTTATTTTAATGTATTATATGGTATATAATGGATAAGAATTATATGTTTATTTTTAACTAATCATTTATAGGGATTGATTGAGGCAGTGAAAGAAGTCATGCCACTGGTTGAGCATAAACAGTGTACTAGGAGCATATATTAGGGAATTAGAAAGCAATTTAGTGGAGTAAATTTCAAAAGCATGTTTTAGGCAACATCAAAAACCAGTTATCTTAAACTTTTTAACAAGCTCATGGAGAAAATCAAAAGAGCCAATTCAAATGCACGTCAATACATACTTAACAAAGATCCCAAAAAGTAGTCTAGAGCCTTTTTTT
The DNA here is from genome assembly GCA_030686995.1 of Artemisia argyi. NCBI lineage: Eukaryota > Viridiplantae > Streptophyta > Magnoliopsida > Asterales > Asteraceae > Artemisia > Artemisia argyi. The sequence continues at coordinate 129,044,116 of CM060691.1, forward strand.
TTGTTATTATTATTATTATTATTATTTAAGATAGGTACAAACTGTGAAGCTATGGGAAATGGTTTCAGTTAGTGTTTCAACTCTGTCTTGTTTCGTGTAAGGAATGGAGGCATTTAGGGTGATTGTAATGGAAAGGTTGAATACAATGAGGAATGTGTTGGATAATGGAATTAGGACATTTGTCCAAACATTCAAAGTAAGTTGGAGTTAGCTATGGATCAACAAAGGTATGGGTAACTCCTTAATCATTTATTGGTTGAGTAAGTAACTGGTTGTTTATTTTAACTAGTTATAATACCTGTGCACGCACATGGTTTTTAAATTTCGTTTTAATTATGTATTATTATCGATTAAGAAATGAACCACTTAACATGTTTCAATTGGTTTTAGTTGGTGGACTAAAAATAAAAATCATATATATGTGTTATAACCTACCTATTATTTTAGGAGAATGCTTTTGGATTAAAAAATATTTTTCATTATTCAAGCAAAATCACATGATGATACTTGACTTGCATGAGATGTTAGTGATATATGCTTTTAGTTTTGCAAACCCGTGCTATCAATTTACGATGTGTTTTGTAATTGTGGTATTTTTTTTTACTTATATTTTCATTGAAATATGTAGCATATTTAGATAGCTTTGAAGATTGATTCATTTTCTTAATTATGAATAACCATCATATCATTTTTACTAATGTACTTTTTTGTTTGAAAAGTTGTATTTTCATAAGTTTGTGTTATTTGCCTCTCATGTTTGATCATAAAATTACCAAATTAACATAGATGCTGACATTATAGTTTCTTTATTACATAAAGAGAAACGAAAAAAATGTAATGGGTAGAACTCAAATTTAATCTTACGTTTATGTATAATGTATAAGAATAATTTTTCTCTAACCCGAACTATATAAGGAAATTATTATTACTTGTATAAGTAAATTATAAACGCATGAAAAAATGACAAAGAGTATATTCGCAAGTCTTTTAAGATTGTTTGAATCCTTACCGACCTTTCACTTTAATGCAACTTTCTTCACAATTGGCCTAAATCATCAAGGTAAAAGACACTCATATTTTAATACAAATTTTAAATAACAATTTCATGAGTCGTTGTTATAAGTAGAATCGCGTATATTTATTTTCATATCACAGTATCGTGCTTACCAATTGATATTTATATTCCCGTTACTAATAATTTAGCCGTATTTCAAACCCGTGTACGCATAAATTAAACTTTTAAATAGTAACATGAGTCCTTATTTAAAAAATATTCTAATGGATAAAAGTTTAAAACTAACATTAGTTTAAAAAAATATTTAACGTATATTAAACTAATTCGCATATTTACCAAATTTTGTAATGTTAATGGATGAAAGTCTAAAAATTAATACTAATACTCATATAATTTTAAACAAAGTTAATATTATAAAATATAGGGGGTATAAAGTGTAAGGGGTTATTTGTGTTTTTTATAAAGTTATTAAAAAACATGGAAACTTGTAATTTTACACTTTACTCTATATAAATTATTTAAATTTCAATCACTAAAGTTTTATTAATTACTTTTTTTTTTTTTTTTTTAAGTTTTTGTTTTCATAAATTTACCACCTATATTTTTATGCATTTTTTTCCTTAACCAAATTTCTCCACCAAATTTATTAAGTTTGACCAAAATCAATTTAATTTTGACTTTTTATTGACCAATCACATTGCTCGATTTCGTCTACGTGGCAAAATCGAGCTCTGCTATTGGTTCAATTTTTTTTTTTCAATGAGAAGGGATTTGTAAAAACACTCTGAAATGATGTAATTCTTTTATTATATAAAAGATTTGGTAAAATGTATGCAGGTTTTGGCATGTTATACTTGTTGTAGGGAGCATGTGTGAGGTGAGAAATGGTTCAGAGGCATTTAGAATTGATGAACATTTAAGAAGATGTAGCTATAGAATATGGCATCCATCAGGTTTGCCATGTACTCATGTAAATTATGTAATTTTCAAAATAATTAGAAGGCTAGAAGAGAATGTTCCATCTTGTTTTAGAAAGGAAATGTATTTCAAACATATCATCAATACTTGACTCGTATAAGTGGGATGACCTTTTGGCTTGATTGTAGTGAAATGTCTAGGATCTTACCACCAAAGCTTACAAAAATGTCTGGTAGGGCAAGGAAACAGATAATTAGAGCACCTTATGAAAGAAAATACACAAATAGAGTGTCTAGATCAGGTGTGAAAATACGACAAATCTCCTTGTACTGAGCCAACATTTGTTAAACCTAACAAAACCATGAAGTAAGAAAGGTAGATCTAAAAAAAATCAAGAGGGTTGTAGTATCGTAGTTGAGGAACCTGGTTTAACACAAAATGTTAGTACTGTGGGAGGATTCAATAATTTAGTAGGCGGATCCAGTGCAAGCATAAGTAAGTAGGGTACAAAGAGGGTTAAGTTTGTGAACAAAGTTGGAACATGAAGATTGGGAAAGTCATTAAGCGTAAAAATGAGAGGGGAATATAGAAAAGAGGTAGGTTAGCACCTACTACGATGCTAAGTAGACTTGGCAGATGGTTTGGATTGGAGGTGAAGATTTTACTTGTGACCCAATTGATAATTCTAAAGCAAATGAACCATTTCCACAAGAATCTCAAGTTCATGTAAAAAATATAGATGTAGCAACTCAGAATTTACAAGCAGGAAAAGTCCAGTAGTCGAGAAACAGAAGTCGATGTTAACAAAAATGCAACAATCACAAATAATCCAAGAGGAAACTTTGTGAGACCAAGGCCTAGAAGTGAATGAATTTTGAAGAAGAAACTTGCAAAGTGTCATTCTGTTATTGGGTTGATCAATAACCAATGCCCAGTATTTGGACTAGTTGTCTTTCATTTGATAATTTGTAAGTAACTTTTGAAAAATATCGTGTGCACATTTTGTGTATGTGTGTGTTGTTCACAAATCAACCTAACTCTTTATGGTCTGGTAGGATGTTTGATTGACTTGGAATCAACCAATAGGAAGAGAGGATCAAGAATATCGGGCAAGATTACCTTAAGGGTAATGAGACGTAAGAATCACAAATCAACCTTTCGTTAAAAAGGTTAACATGTAAAACCTACGAATTCGATATCATGAAGAGTACCGGGTAAGTGATTTCCCGAGTCATTTCCCGACGAGACGTGAATTGTGGATATCGATTAGGGTTTGGAATTAAAGTGCTTGATTTGGAAATTTTGGTTTTTGAAAAGTTAAAACTACGGGAATTTCAAATAACGTATGAAAAATAAAATAAAAGAAACTAAAACGCAAATCAAAACAAGTAATGACAATTACAGTTTAAAAACTACTTAAAATACTACGGGAATGATAAATGGAAGCTATGGAAACCTAAAACGCAACCTAAGTTAAAAACGCGTAAAGTAATTCTAAAAAAACGTAAGCGCGCGAAATAAAAAATAAATTTTAAGCTACACTAATCCTATGGGCGTGAAAATAATTTTCCTACGTTATATTTGAAAAAAGAAAATTTTGGATAAAAGAAAAATATATTTTGGACTTTTTAATAATTTTTTATGAATTAAAAACAAAATAAAAGAAAAATACATTTGGGAAAATTTTGAAATTTTTTTGGAAACTAAATTATGATAAAGGATAGAGGAGGGGGGAAAACACTTGGGAATAAGCCAGAATAAGCATAAATAAGCTAACTAGTTATCAAGCTAAAAAGGAAAAAGGACATGTTAAATATAAAACTTAGGAAGAATATAACAAGAAACTCAAGAGAGCACAAATGGTTATGGGTGTCTGTTTGTGAAAGCCAGAGTCCCAGGTTCGAACCTGGTGCACTACCTTTTTGCAAAATATTTTTTTTAAACTTTTTTCTTTTACAAACTAACTATACTAACTAAAATGAGCATTTTATAAAACTAAATCATTTTTTAAATCTTAATAGATAAGCAGTAAAAAAAATGCTAACAGGTAGGGATAAAAATTCTAACTAAGGCATAATAATGACATTTGGAAGCTAAAAAGGGATCAAATAAGCTGAACCTAGGGGAAATAAGCTAAAGGAACGCTAGAGGGGAGACCTAAATAACTAAGGGGACAGACAAAAGCAAAAATGGGGGACAGATAAGCAGTTGTTAAGCAGAAACTAGCAGGAAAAAAAAGAATAGGTGCAGCTGAAAATAGGCCTAAAGGGCTAAGTTTGGACAATGCAGAAGCTTGAAAAAAAGTTCTGAAAATAAAATAAAAATATACTAACATAGACCACCTATCAAGGATTATTCATACTAATTTTTAGGTCATAAGGTCAAGTATTGAACAAAATTAAAATCAATTCCTACAACGGTTTGGGCTATGTGGCTAACTGTATGCAGAAGGGTAAATGGGTACAAAATGGAGATTTGGACATGTAGAAGTCAAATGCCAGGTGACCTAAACTTGCACTAACCTAAATAGAGCTAAAGTGAATCAAAAAAATAACTACAAATAAGCCTTAACCTAGATTCTACCATATTGACTAATAAAAACAGTTGAAAAGAAAAACTTTATAAAATAACTAAAAATGCTTAAAAACTTTAAGAAACTGAAAAACTTAGACAGAAAACTATTGAAAACAACTAACTAGAGCAGATTGAAATTGAAATTTTGGAAAACAAAAAGATTAAGCTAAATTTTCACCTTGTGCCAAACACCCCTTTACAGGGGTGTTATTTGGTTTTATTTATTTATTTATTTATTTATTTTTTGCTTAAAAACAGATTTTGTAATTTGTATTCTTGCAATTTAAACAGAAATAAAAGAACAGTAAGTTTACCAAATTCTATGAAAGCTTAGAACAAAACAGATTTATGCTAAAATAAATGCTAAAAATGTAAATTTAAACAAGGTAAATAATGGAAAACTTGAGTCTCATTACCGAAAGGTAAATTACAATTTAGAATTTGAAATTACAACAGAATTTTAAAGACAAGTAAACAATAAAAGTGGTCACAACTTTCTAAAGGCATGAAAATTGGACAAGTTCAAAATGTGAGGATGAACTTTATTATATACTACTAATGCGTGCTATGTGTCAGTGTAGTATAGAGTATTTTGGTATAATCAAGTTTTAAATTTATATTTAGCCAACTTATTACTAACACACACACTTAACGAACAGTGTACCCGATCAATATGTATATAGTGGTAAGTAGAGTGCCGAACACTAAGAATGGAACGTAATTTCTAGTTGATTTAATCAGTATTTTAATATCTAAGTTAGTTTTACAACCTAATCTAATAAAACTGGGGTTTAGCCTGAGAGACTAACATAGATTTAATCAAACAATAAAAGTAAAACTAATGAGAACAAATCAGTGAATAGCAATCACGTACATAGATAGATAATAGAAGCACGTAAGAAGACCTGTCCTTATAATTAAGAAGCTTGTCACTTATTTTATTGCTAGTCTTATATGATGAGTATCGTAATCTAATCTGTCTCGTTGGATCCTAAATATCGGCGAGTAAACTCTTAATGATTACTTATGTTTATCCTACCTTCTAGACACTAGATAAGTAGGCGAGGAACAGGTATGGTAGCCCAGAAGACTCAACTAAACATAGAGGTTATCAATGCACAAATACAAGTCACCAAAAACATCATCATATAAATTTTAATCGATGGGAAAGCAATTTTAAGGGGAGCAGTATGGTGGCCACAAGCCCATCAATCCTGATGGATTAAAGCTTACTAATACAATAAACAAAACTACTTAATGAATTATACACATGCATGACCTTCTTACGGCTCTAAGATCTTCGTTTGGGGTGTGTCTTGTGATACTTCTTCGACTAAATTCGTCTCCTTAGGGTTTTTTTTTCCACTCTCCAAACTCGTATCTGTCATGGGGTATTTATAGTTTCTGTCTGTGGCATCGATGCGGCGCATGTTGATGATAGATGTGGCGCATCTACTTAACTTCGCTTGGGGTCCAAGATTATTATATTCTAGAATATTCGTACACCGCCTTTATATGCGACATAACTTGTTTCTCTATGCGGCGCATGTCCTTTAACGTCTTGGATAGTATCTGGTGAAGTCTTTAGCTGATACGCCGCATGTTGTAAATGAGATGCGGCATGTTTGGAGTAGAACAAGTTGATTATCCTTCGTTGACCAAAGTTTCATATGCGGCGCATGTTGTAATTAGATGCAGCGCATTCTTCAAAGTCAGGCAATGGTCTTCGAATTCATCTAAGTATGATGTTGTGGCGTATCTGTTGAGAGTCATACGACTCATCTCTTGAATTTCAATAGACTTTTCAAATCTTGATCATTTAGCTCTATAATTCGTCCAATATCATTAACTTTCACCAATTGCTTGATTTTACCTGAGAATCACTAAAGTAAACATGAACGCATCAATTCTCATACAAAACAATATAAAACAAGTCAATTAAATAGGATAAACGATGCTAATAAAATGTACTTATTTGATCTCATCAAATATCCCCCCTGTAGTATTCTCATAATTATAACATGTATGGTTCTAGTGTTTAATGGATCGAATTGTAGAAAGAATAGTAGAAGAGTTTAGAGAGAGAAAGAGAGAGAGTTGGGAGTTCTAAAAAGAGAAAATGAAAGAGAAATAAGTTGTATGATTAGAAGCTCCAACCCTTTCCCTTGGGTGGGAAAGGGTATTTATAGTTTTACATAAAACGCTCTCCTACGAGCTGTGGATCGGGTGTACAGTGGGTAAAGACCCGTCCGTCCTCCACGGTGTTACTTAAACTAATCTACATACTAACTAAATATTAATAAGACTACAAGCTATCTCAATGCTATTACATCTTTTGGGTGACCGAGTCTTCTATAGGAATATTAGTATTCCTAACAATCTCCCCCTAAGCGAGGTCACCCTAGAAATTTAATTTTTGTCTTCAAGCATTCTTGTGATCATGTAGCTCGTAATCTTTGATTCTTCAAGTTTGGCTCACTTTGTACTTCAAGCAATGATCTTGTGATTATTGTTCCTTTGGTATGTGTGATCTTTGAGCATTCCTTGAGATCATCAGCCACAGTAAATCTCCAAGCTCATCCTTAGTTGTATCGCCTTCATGTGATGTAGTGACTTTAGGACCATCATGCTCACACCCGTCTGGATTAGGAGACTTTGCATCAGAGTTATGGAAGCTTTGTTGGTGAGTCTCTCTTCATTCATGATCTTCATTGATAATGAGTAGGATGTGTGAACATGAGGTGTGGATTGACATGATTCAGCTGGAATTAGGAACCACCAACGCCATTTTTATATGTATCCCTGAAATAAAACAGTTAGCAATAAAGTTGGAGAGCAAATATGGGTTTGTCACTCGCTCTAGGTGGTTGGATTAACCTTCGAATCTGTGAGGACCGACCTATGACCAGGTAGAGTCCTCTTTAAAGAAGACTCTCCTTGAAAGGAATTTCCAGCTTGTAGTAATGAATTTTCCGAAGAATCTACTTCAGAATCATCATACTAAGCATGTTCTCATACCAGAACGTCTCAAAGTAGACAACACGATAGAGTGAATCGGTGAATTGATATTCACTGATTGATGAGAAATTGATTTATAGAAATCACTCGCGCGTCACTTAATAAACATTTTTAAGACACGACGAGAGTTTTATACATCGAATCACATTTCCATCAAAATACTTTTGTTTGAAAGATTATACACAATCAATGTGCTCGAAAATTAGTTTGTGAGCACATTGAAAGGTTTTTGCAAAAGTATCCATCAATCCATTTCCTGGAACAAGTTTGATTCAATGTTGAATCGCCCCATCGTTGCTTTCTAGTTGTCACTTGATCATTGATCCAAGACGGATCTCACAAGTCACCTACCAAGAGCTTGAAAGATGTTCGCTCTAGAAGGATTTCCATCGTCATTGTGAATAATTGCATATCACTCTGATGTTCTGGCAATACCACAAGGATAATGCGTAGGACTCTTAATATATATTTCTTACTTTCCACGGTGTATGAAATAGTAAGTATATTGGAAGTGTGTCCTAATGAGATTTATGGATGATCTCTTGGCTCTAGACTCAATAGTGCATTTTGATCCGCTCCTGGAGACTGGAGAGGCATCTTCTGATTTGGTATCAACATGGCTCGCAATGAGCGGTCGATACATTATGCAGGGTTCCCCGTGAGATTGAAACAAGTCCTTTTAAGAGAACTTGAGTGGCTAGGAAGGTTAGTGCAGTACATCACTGGGTCCATGACGTCTTGTCTTCAATACCAGTGTTACCTTGGTAACCACCAGTAGCATATGAGTTGAACCCGGTTTCTGCCCTAAGGTTGAATATTTAGAGGGCTATTTCTTTTCACCCTTTCTCATTTCATTTCTTTGTTATTCTTTAACCCCTTTAGTGCTTACCGAGACTTCATTACTAGAACCTTGTTGAGTTTGTTCCAGTACTAGCTCCATCTCAGTCGGCACTCTTCCCTTATCTCACTTTTCTCCTTTTTTTTAATCATTCCTAAGGACTTCTACTCTATCTAGAGGATTGTCCCTGGGAAGATCCTTCCGGTTCTGGAGGATCATGGGAACTCATACCTAGCCTTAACTATCCTTATAACTTCGTGCATTAAAGTAACTGGCAGGTCTTTGGTATTTTTCCACAAACGCCTTTTGCTCCCCCTTAATATATGCATCAGTATTAGGAAAGCATTTAGCACATATGAGGGAGCCTATTATTGAGTCCAAAAGATCACATTTTATCAGATTTCATATTTAAATCACATTCTCTCCCCCGATCAAAAATATCAAACCTTTTGAGATTTTGGATCTCAATTGATTTAAATAAGTTAGAAAATATTTTTGGGAGAAAATGTGGTCAAGTTAAACTTTATCTGATAATAGGAACATTTTTTAGCTCCCCCTCAATTTATGAGGCGGACGGTTATGTGTCAGAACTGGTGAGTTTATAAATGATTTAGAGTTCAATGAGAAACTCATGAAAAATTCATGTATTGACACATAACCATCACAGATTTGAAAGCTGCTTGATATGTACAAAGTGGCGAGTTTTGATGAATCATAAAATTTTTGAAATCACTTTCCCCCTCAATCAATGACCCATGTTAAAATTAAAAGAAATTAATGTCATTGATTGAGAGATAAATTTTATGAAAATTTGAATTCAAATTGATTTCCAAGCAAAATTTCATGGTACCACCAAGTTTTGCACAAATACTTTCCTGAAAAATCATAGAAGGAAAAGTATTGGCGATAAAAAGAAGATTTCTCTTCTAATACAAGAAATGATGCACTGAAGTATACATCAGATCGAGGGTGCATGAATATAAAGTAATTCACGCTCGGATGAACGACACCCTTTGCTAGGAACAACCGTCTTTTTTTACGACATGTTTTCCTCATTTTGAAAAACGGGTTGCTATCTGAAGTAATAGCAAGCCATAATTTTAAGACCGGGTTATAGTCTGAAATAAATGTAAGCCATTTAGGTATGTTTTGAAAACTTTTTGAACTTCTGTTCAAACTTCATTTAAAGACCCATGTCATTATTGAATGACATTTCTAGGACCGTAAATGTTATCGATGCTAGAAGACATGCCTTAAAAAGAACTATTTTTGGTATTTTCTATTTTTCTATTTTTATGGGTTTTTGTAGGTTATATATTTTTCTATTTACAATTATGGAAAATAAAAAGTATGTACAAAGTGGTTTAGTGCACGTTTGGTTTTAAAAAATGGTTTAGCGAGGCACTTTCCAATCATTGAATTCCAACGAGGATAGAAAAACCGGTGTTTCATTTTGAAATAACACTCGTGGAATCAGTGGAGATTTTAACAAAAACTCCTTATTCATTGAAAAATTGTTTGAGAAACCCGGTGTTTCTCTCGGAGTTTTAAAATATGAAGAAGAAGAAGATTTCCCTTTAAGATTGAACCACATGGGTTCTTTTGAGGTTTTGTTTTTGTGATAAATGAAAATCTTCCGACATTTGGGATGATGAAAGCAGAGTCATTCTTATAATGCATCAAAAGCATTACAGATTTTGAAAATTTGAAAGAATGTGAACGACTTTGCTTTGGTCTCCACACCTGCTTTACCGGTGTAAAACGACGGTGTATAGTTTGAAAAACTTGTTTCTCAACATTTGAATCTTGTATCACGTTTGGCCTTTTGACACATTTAGCCCCTTTGACCTCTCTTATTTCTCTTATGAAAAATTTTACTTGATTTTTTCACATTACAAAACGCTCACGAGAGATTGGTGCAGTAGAAATCAAACGAAAATATGCAACTACATGAACAATACAGTTGAACATTTTTCATTTCCTCAAGACATGTTACATAAGAAACATTTTGACAATAGTTGAAATTATGATAAAAACACATCTTGACTTTAAATGCAATGACATGTACTTGCTCATAGAAAATGCATCAGGCCCAAACAAGCATACATATGAATCAAAGCCTCATTCTAAAACTACAAAAGTGCACAGAATTCACAAATAAACACACAAGATCACAGATTAATTCATTCTTTCTCAAAATTTTCTGACTCTTATCATGGTTTAGGATTATGATTTGAGACTTTGCACGCATGTTAGCATCATAATGCATAAATATTGTACAAACAAACGCCCTAGTCATAGCAGCAAAGACATCAACATCTTAATCCCTAAATCACTTGATTTCAAACCTATGTTGTTTCGAATCGACCAATCATCCAGTCAAGCATTCACTAGTGTTCTCTAGGGATATATGAACTAATTAATTAGACTAAACATGTCAAAGAGAAATGCTCCAATCGATAATTACATAAACCCTAGTTTCAGATTATGCCTTTTTGACCGTCGAAATAGTTTGAAACACTTTTAGGGAATGAATAGTCAAAAACCATGAAAAAATTATAAATTCAAACTCGAGGAAAATAATTGAGGATCAAAAGTCGTTATTCTGAATCTTTAAGGTTTTCGATGATGTGTGATACTTTTGAGAACATTTTTAATCTGAATGATGAAGAGGCAATTTTCCATGAAGAATTATGATAAAGTGTGCAAACTTCATGATGTTGTGAAAATTTTGTCCCCCTCAAAACATGTTCCATTTTGACAATGCAAAGCAGAATTCGTTTTAATGGAGGAACATAGTTTTGAAGTAAAGAAGTTTGCACACGAAGAAAGAAGATTCTTTTTGTAGTTTTTGAGAATTTTGTATTTATTTTATTTTGTTTTTGAAAAAATATTTACAAAATGAAGTTTGGTTTAAGATATGTGCAAATTATATTATACAATTTAAGAAGATATTGACTTGAATACCAGAAAGAGGATATCGTTCAGCACGTTGTAGAAATATGTAGTCAACATCTCTTAAAATTTCACCACCAAAGCATTCAAGGCTCACGAATAATCATCGGAACTTGTGCCTTCTCATTGTGATACTTTGGTAGCTTCCCCCCAAACCGACAATCATCTTCATGAGACCACTTCCCCAAGTATTTAAAGTGATGCAAAAAGTCTCATTATATGATGCTCAATGATGAGTGCTCAAACACTCATCATTTTTGGTCTAATCTGAACTGCAAAACATACAAAAACACTCAGTAATGCATCAAAATACTGAAAATATTTCAAAATTGTGTTTTATATGTTTTAGATGCAAATTGAGCAAAAACAAAGGAAAAACGCACAAAGTTTGCAAAATTGGCAGTTTCAGTCCCTCAACTTTCATAAAATGACAAAACTAGTCCCTGGATATTCAAAATATAGAAAATTATCACCAAAGGTCATTTTGAAATCATAAATTATCATATTTAGTCCTTTGGTGAAAAATTGGAAAGTTTTGGAAATTTACGAAATTAGTCCCTGGAGTTTCAAACTTTGGCAGATTTGGTCCCTGGTGGGATAATTTTGAAAGAAAAATCATTTTGGGTCCTTGGGAAGTTACAAAAGTTATTTCTAGTCCTTGGTGTGAAGTTTTGAGAAAATTGCATTTTGGTCCCTTAAACTTTCACATTTTGCAAAAATGATCCTCGGGGTTTAAAATTTTGGAAAATATTAATTTTTGTCCTTATAATATTCAAATGTTATCAAAGTTAACCCTGGTGGATATTTTTAGAAAATCACATTTTCAGCCCTCATGATTTCTGTAATTACAAAAGAGGTACTTGTGATTTATTATTCTTAACCATTTGGACCCTTTTTAATTAAATCCACCCCAAAGCCCTAACCCCTATCTGATCCAGTAACACAACCCAAGCCCAAAATATGAACCAGCCCACCACACCTTTTAATAGTTTCCCCCGGTCAACTTCAGTCAAACCCCTAGCCCCGATTACTGTTCATCATCTTCCTTAACACCCCCTAATTACCAGGCTTGTGTTCCCTTCCCCCTCCACCATTTCACCAACCCTCATAAATACATTCATCCACATTCAACCCCCCTCCAACCCTCATTTATTACCCACCAAACACCACTAATCTGCCAAAACACAATTTGGCGCCAAAATACGTTTGAACGGTGGGGATCTAAAGAGCCAATCCTACGGCCATGATTGAAGTGGGAAAGTCAGAGATAGTCTCAGGGACTATAAAAAGAAAAGAAAAGAGAAGAAATAAGAAGTAGTTAGTGTAGTTTAGTTTTAGTGTAATTCAGTTTTTATATTTTAAGTTAATTTCCAAATTCAGTTGTAACTTTTGCTTAAATTGCTTGTATTCAGTATTATTAGTGTAATTGAAAACCATTTCACTTATTAATTTCAAGTTCTCAGTGCTTAAATTCCATTTTGCAATTTCTAAAAGTTTTTCTAAATTCCTATGTAACTGTTGAGAGTTGTTGTTTGTTGTTTGTTTGAGTTTGTTTCAGTTCAACTTTAAGTTTTTAAAGTTTTCAAAAGGGTTAAAATGTTTTAAGTAATAAAATAGAAAAATCTCAAAAATCACAAAATTAGTGAAAACAAGAAAAAGAAGAAGGAAAGGAGCAGTGAAGTGTGGATGTGGTTTAGAGTCTCAGGGAGACATTAGGATAGATATTGAGTATCTGTTTTTGGTTTTGAGCAACTGTCTCAGTGTAAGTGTCAACTCAGTTCTAGTACCATTTTCATATTTAGTAATTGCTAGTTGTAAATTGTTGTTAATTTAGACTTATTTGTAGTTTTTCTGTGTTAGTAGAAGTTAAATGGTTGATTTCATGGTTTAAATTATCACACAGCTTCACAAATTGCCATTTTCAGTTTTTAAGGGGGTGTTTGGCATTGCACTGTTCAGGGGTATTTGGTTGGTGCTTTCTGAATGTTTTGTTTTGTATAACTCACTTTAGGTCTAAATAAGGTTTGTATGACACAAAAAGGGTACCTTAAACAGCCATAGTCAAAAATCAACTCATAACTCCTTGACAGTTAACTGTCAAGGACAGTTGGTTCCTAACCCACCCATTTTGGCAAGGAAGTTGTTTGCCAAGCTTAGTTCACTCTTATTATTGCTTATTACATGTTATACAATTAAGTAGATTAAGCCCAAACTCCATAAAAGTCAATTTAGCAAAGTTTTTACAAAAGTCAACATTGCACTCTTTCAGTTTTTTACAAAACTTCAAAGAATTGTTTTGAATTTTCTGTTTGCTTTCATTGCTTGAAAATCATTTCTAATTGTTGCCTACCATCTCAGTTACATGTACCCATGTCCCTTTTATTTTTGCAATTTTTTTCCTAGGCTCCACAGCCCCCCAAAGTAAGTTGCAGGGGAGCTGTGTGCCCTGCACCACAGACCTCAGCCCACCACCACCACTTTGGTGGTGGCTGCAGCTTACCCTAGTGGGTCCCTTGGTTCACTTCTTGCTTATTTGAACTCCCAAGGTGGGTGGTTCCACATTGCACCCAAGTTTGTGCCCCCATTCACTCTGGTGGGCCCCCTAGACAGCCATTAACCTTGTCCCTTGTCTGTGTTTTCAGTTTGGTTTTGGATTAGCTTTTCCAGCTTATCTGGCTTATTCTAGGTCTAATCTTGTTCCTTCCACCTTAATCTGGTCCTTTTAACCTATTCACACCTTATTTTACCTTTGTGGGCCCCTCTAGTAGTCCACATCAGCATTGTCTCTTGACAATTGACCAAAGTCAACTGTCATCCAAATAAGCACTTGCTTTGCTTATTTTTAAGTTCCAAGAAAGTTGACTTTGTAAAAGTTTGTTATTTTCAGTTGTGTAATAAGTTTCCAAAAGAAAAATTCCAAAAAAAAACCAATTTATTTCTAAGTGATAGTTTCTATTTAATTTTATTTAAATTTTATTTTTCAATTTTATATTTTCATTAAGTACTTAGCTTTTTTATATTTTTCTTAATTACCTCTTATATTAAAGTATTTATTATAATTTTCTCAGATTTTTATTTTCTCTTTTATTATTTATTAGAATTAATCTTAGTTTTATTAATAATTAATTAATATTAAGTTTAAAATAGCATAATTAGTTTTTATTAAGTAAAACCTAGTTTTTATATTTTTTATAGCATTTATATGTTATAAAATAATTTTAGAAATTTTCTTAGAATTTTTACTGTTCATTTGCTAATTTTTATAAATTAAAATAGTTTATTTAGTAATTAGTAATTAATTAATATAAAAACCACAAAAAGACAAAAACACTTATTTTTAATTTTAAAACTTATTTTTAGTTATTTTATAATTTTAGAAATTTTATTTTCATTTTTCTAGTATTTAATTAATGTAATATTGTATTTAAGTTATTTAATAATTAATAATTAGTAATAATTAGTATTTAATTAATAATTAATAATTAATTAGTGTAAAAATTAATTTTAATTTTCTAAAAAGTTTCTTTCACCTTTAAGTTTGTAAAAAAGTCATTTTCACCCCCTGGGTGTTTTCAGATTTCCGTTTTCACTTTTAATTTTGTACGTTTACATTTTATTTAAACGTAACGTACGCGTTTTTAGTTTTAAACGTTTCTGGGTTTTCAAACTTTCCAGTCTTGTTTATATAGCTTATTTAAGCTATTCTCTTGTAGATTCCTTAGTTAAATCACACACAAACCCTTTTCCTATCCAAATTCACCCGATCACATAACCGTTTGTTAGCCATTCACAACTCGTCGGGACATAATGACCCGGGGAAACCTTATACTTCCGCGGAGCATTGAATCTAGGTAGTCTGACTTTGTTGACCATCACTTGGTCAGTTTAGGTTGACGGTTTAGCATCAATCAACTTTTGGCGCCGCTGCCGGGGAGGTTGTGTGCGTTATCTAAACGGTTTTTCTGATTAGTGTCTTTGGAATTCGTTCCATTGTACATTTATCCATCTTTGTTCATATCTTTTTATAAAAACCCAAAAATATTTTTCTTTCTCATTTGTACAAAATGTTTATCCAAAAACCCAAAAACATTCTCCTTTACCCTCTCACCTATTTGATTCTTCATCCTTACCCCTCTATGAACCTTTGATTCTTTCCTATGTCGTATCCACACCAATTTGGTTGCCAATGGTGTGGTGGTCCTCATAATGGTGAGAATTGTCCCGGCTGTAGCATGGTAGAGTCAGGAGATGGGTCTGTCTATAACCAAGCTCCCTATCCTTACCATGATACATCTGAGTCATCCTACCAGCCACCACATCATGAGATACTGACATATCTGTGTGAGTTTTGTGGAGGTCCTCACCAAGGATTTGAGTGCCAAACCGGAAACACGTTTGTCTATGAACAGTTTTCCGGTAATGCTCAGAACTTTGGTTATGACCAATATCCATATGATTCACCAGTCCAGACTCAACAGTTTAACTGTTGTGAGTATTGTGGAGGTCCACACACTAGCTCTGATTGTCAAACAGGGAATCCGTTTCCTTGCAACAATTACGACTATTCGTATTCAGACCCACCTCCACAATACCATATGTCCCAAGCAACTCCTCTTGTTACTGTGCAAGACATTTTAATAGAGACTCTTGAGATATTGAAAGATCTTAAGGAGGAGTTGGCTACTTCATCGTTTCAAAGCTCTCGTGAGAAATCTATGGCAGAATTACTTGCGGAAGAACGAGCAGCTAGAAACGAATTGAGCAAGGAAGAATTGCTAGTATTAGAACAAGCAGCTAAAACACGTGCCATATTTCGTAATGCTGCTCTTTACGACGATGATGATGATGATGTTACCCTTGATTTTTCTCAATTCTGTACGGGTTCATCAAATTCATCTGTTGTGATTCCTTCCTCGAAAAATCAGGGAGAAAAGACTATGATAGAATTACTAGCAGAAGAACAAATGAAATTTATAAAACCCCTGTCTGCTAGTCCTTCTCAACTCCCTCAGTCTGTTGTTATCACACCCGAAGTTCACACTCACTCTCTGATCATGGGGGATGAGCATCTTAGCACTGTTCCTAATAAGGAATCGGACGAATTAATAAAGTCTAGTGTTGAGATCCTTATCCCAATCCCAAGAGAGTCACAGGGAACTTTGGATGATATGTGTGATATTCCTTCCCCCATTGAGTGTCCTAAAGATCAATTTGAGACTTTCTCAGATTATAGCGATGATTGTACATCTCATGGAGACATTGAATATATCGAGGCATCACTGCCTCATTCTGATGTTGATCCTCTTCTTGAGGAGTTCGCTGATGAACTTACTCACATCAATCCACTTTCATTGGAAGGTGATGATGGTCTCCTTGACTTCGAAGCCGATCTGGGAGAAATTGAAAGTCTCCTACATCATGATCCGTCACTCACTTCTTATCCCGACAATCCAACGGAGAATAATATTCACTTTGTTCCCAAAACATTTAATACGACTCTCACCAATCCTCTATTTGAATTCGAATCTGAATTCACTATGATTTCTAACAATCCAATCTTTGACGAGGATTGTGATGAGTCCACAATGGAACACGAGTTCACAAATTCACATCTTGTGAATGATTCTCTTCATGAGGAGTTCTCCGGTGAACTCACTCATCATGTCATGACTCCTCCGGAGTTTGATAGCCCGGGGGGAGATGCTCTCAATCTTGAGAATTTGCAAAATCCCACCCACCCTCCCGGGTTGTTTATGAGCTTACCCTTTGAAATCCAAACTCAGGCTATTGAGCCTCCTCTCGAGGAAGAAGATCAAATCATGATTTTCGTCATGGTTTTCTTCCTTTTCTTCACCTATACGGTGACTTCTTCTCTTCTTCACTCCTTCGGGAGTGAGGACACTATATTTGATCCCGGCATTTTCATGTATCATTATCTTGAGTCGGGCACTTATCTCATCTGTGTGGAACTTTCACGTGCTTCATATGTTTGTCCAAACATTTTGAATGAAAGTCCGATGGAGATCACTTCTTCCACATTCCCCAATGACAATTGAATTAGGGGTCGAGTCAAGCTAGCGACTCGGTAAACAAAAACAGTAGCATGCTTATAGGGTTTTCACCCTAAGTGTGGGGGAGTCCCCCATACTATGGTTACAAGAGTGAAAATGATTAAGCTCGGTCACATGAAAGTGATTAAGCTCCGGAGAAAGTGATTAAGCTCGGTCACATAAAGTGTTGTACACCCCTGATGTACACTTATCTGTCCCCCGATGGTTACGATCTCATCGGAATCAGCATAACATTGTGTACATGAAGCATTAACCAGAAGCACTTTACCATAAACCATATTAGCTCGTATGAAGATGTCGATAAGAAATATCATCTCACGCACCAACTGTTCTTCTCATCCCACTGAAAGCAGAAGTAATACCTACCACAAGTATCAGAAGACCACTTCCCCCACGTAGTTGGAATGATACACCAAACGCAACGAGTTAATACACTGATATTCTCTGTGGTTATGACATTTGTCTTCCCGGGATAACTTCAATTAAGAAGAAGAATTAAGTTCATCACATGTACTCATTATGCATTTAGATGTATGTCTCCTTCCCCCTTGCTGGTTTTGATACCTCAGAATCAGCAACACATTATAGGCACATTTTCTTGAAATCTTGTGAGAAGAACAAAAATTTGCTTAAATAGATCTGGTGAGAATCAACTGCTACAAAAAGACTCTCTCGGACTATCTTTACCACCCCTTATGTAGGCTATTTGAAGTGACCACTGAAGAAGTAAACCCAATATACCAAACTTGAAACTGAAGTAGAATTCCCCGTTCTTGTGACTTAAGCTTGCACTAATGTGTGACTAAGAGCGGTGTAGAGAGTTTGTGCAACATCGAATCCCTAAGTACTCTATACTCTTCAACCAACCAACCATCAAGTATAAGACGTACATCACCTCTTGATTACCGACAACTTCGTGTAAGTTGTGACAGTCCTTAGAGTGATAGTTATTTTTGTAATCAAAATGAACAATCACCAAAAATAACTAGATATCCAAGTCTTCGTCATTGTAACGGTAAAAGCTCAAGCAAGGATCTCGAAGAGTCTTCATCCAACCAACCCCGACTTCAAGATAAAATAAGATCACGCCATTGTGAAAGTCAACTTTAATCTCAAATAAGGGATACCAAATAAACTCCGTGATTACTTGACTTTCCATGTCCATATTCTTAGCCATTTTGATGTTATAATCGACATTTTCCATTATGTTCTTGTGGTTGATTTACAATGTGCACATTTGGAGGAACAACAATCCGTGAAGAAATAGAACAAAGGGACGGAACATTATTCATGTGTGCAACTTCACAATCATGATAGTCATCATCAACACCTTGAGGAATAACTGGAGATTAGATTACATGAGTAGTCTGAGTAATACTTCTAGATGGTGCATCTTGATCAATCATCATTCGTTGAAGCTTGGAAGCAATCATCAAGCATAAACCCCAGTCATCCTTAGTAAGTAGAACATTAGGTGTTGGAGGAGAGTCGTATGGCCATTCTTCAAACATCATTCAACATGTAGTACATTCACACTTCTCACCCTCAAAAATTGCAAGCAAGGTTTGCCATTTTTGATTGAGCAAGTGAATAAGAATACAATCAATCATGTATTTTATTCACACTTCTACCCTTAAAAAATTGCATACGAGGTTGTCATTTCTGATTGAGCATGTGAATAAGAATACACTCAATCATGTAGTTTATTCACCCTTATCCCCCTCAAAAATTGCATACGAAGTTTGCCATTTTTGAATGAGCAAGTGGATACGAATTCGAGAAAAGATGAGTAGACCCACTTGATGACTGAACGAACATGGAGAAATCATGAAGCATGTTGTTGAGAATGGTCAAAACAAGAAGATTTCTCTTCTTCCGAAGATAAGGCGCACTGAATTGTACACCTTTCTTTTCTTTGATGAACGGGGCCTGAAGTGTTGTCAGCAGACGCCATAATGATGAAATTGAGAACCGAGGCTTGAACTAATTTGTTCAAATGTCATAATGCACACATACATCAACATTGACATTCTATATCTCCTGAAGCAGGAGATATACTTGCTTTAAGCCTCTAGAATTTGAGTCTTCTCATGTAGTGAATGATAGACGTACCTGCAACCGAGTAAGGACTACCTGCACTAACATTACAAACTTGATTGCATATATATGGGTTAGTGACATCAGAAACCCTTAGGGGTTTCACGGTCAACCATGGCATTGCCATCAGTAAGCACCTTTCCGGTAGGTATCCACTTAAGTCCAATGTACTTAAAAATTCTACCAGTTGGAATCCACTTATGGCAAGGTCTAGGATTACTAAGCTTCTTATGCCTAGTGGAAGGCTTATCATTATTCCTAGTCTCCAAAGATTTAGTAGTTGGTATCCACCTAGGAGAAGATTTAGATTTGTTTTGCTTCTTATGCATTGTAGATGACTTACTATAAATCCTAGACTTAGCAGGTTGAACCTTAACAATGTGCCTCAACAAACTAGGAGGCATCCTACAAGGTTTAGAGCCTAAGATACCATCCTTATGAAGTAGTGCCCTTTTCCTAGCCTTTTCTAGATCACAGTTCTTGTACAAGTCATTTATATCATAAGAATCTTGAATCTTAATGCATGGTTTCGACACTGTTTTCGAACTAATCCTAGAGGAGCTGGGTGTGGGAGTGACTACTTGTTGAGGCTTACGCTTAGCAGAACTAGAAGCAATAATCTTAGGCAAATAATGTGTAATGACTGGTTTTGTAAAAACTTGTTTCGCATCAACTTGGGAGGCAAACCGTGTTTTTGAAAGTTTTGGTCGTTCAGATGTAAACTCAGTTGGTTGCCTAACAACGGATCGGTTTCTATTTGATTGAGAAACGGGTTTCCCCAAGATTGATGGTTTTGCAAACTTAGTGTTCACACTATTCTTTGTTGCTTTTCTTAGCTTGTTCTTTAATGTTGTTATTGTGAACCCCTTTTCTAGAAGTTGAGCTTTGAGTTCATCATTTTTGGCAATCAAAGAGGTTGTTTGTTCTATCATCTTAGTTCTCGTTTCTTTGATTGACTCATTAAGATTTTTACAGTGCTTTTTCAAAGACTCATTTTCCAAAAGTAATTCAGCCACCTTTTGTTCAAAATTTCTAGTTGCAATCACATCACTGTCATGTTTAGCCTTAACTTCATTACACATATCACACATCTCAGTAATACGTTTTTTTAGGTTTTTGATTGCCAAGTTTTTGGTTTCTAGCTGAGCTTGCAAATCATTAATCATAAAGAATTCACGGAAATCAGGAAGTTCCGGATTTTTACATGGTTGGTTAGTTTGAAAACTTTCTTCCTTTTGTTGCATTGCGATTTCAAGTGAAATACAATGTTTTTCAAGTTTTAGAAATTTGTTTGAAAGTTCATTAAACACTTCTTTGTCAACCATATCATTTGATTTGAAAGTCTCAGTCGTAAACAAAGAACTAGACTCATCATCATGTTCAACATACTGATCACTTTCTCCTCCTTTATGATTCATATTTGTTGAATCAGAAATGATATTGCTATCAGTCTTTTCCAACAAATGTGTGTCATAAGTGGGTTTAATTTGATCAGTATGTTGTCGTTCATTCGAAAGCACATTATGCTGATCAGTGACATGTACCTCAGCAGATGGAACTTGGACATTTTCTGATCTGTGATTAATATCAATGCCATGAGTAGTATAAGTCCAAGTGTTGTTGTTTGTAACATGTTTATCAACCGTAGTGTCACTGCATTGTTGATTCAGTTCCCTTTCATTAATGAAATCCTTGACATTACCCATGAGAATGAGTAGTGTATCTCTGAACGTGTCAACCTCGACTCCCTTGTAATCAGCAAAACACTTTAATGTCATTTGACTATCGTAGTCATAATCCATAGTGAATTTCGAGTAGATGAACACTTGGAGTTGTTTGTTGAGTACACAAAGGGCAGCCATGGATCCAGTAATGGAAGATTCCCCTTGGTCAAGTTGTTGTAGTAATTGATCTAAGTTAAGAATCATTGTGTTTGTGAAATTCTGAACATCTTGACCAAATAATGTTGCAAATGCACGTTCGAATCTCATCTTGAATCCAGTTCCCTCTAAAAGTACCGAGAGGTGTGAATGAAGTTGTCGAAAACATTCTATGCAGCAATCCTTTGCATTATCGAGCAATTGTTGTGGCTGAAGATGGTGCAAATTACTCTCTTGTGAATTAGAGTATAAAGATTCCATTTTATCAATTTCGAAACCGGAAGTCTGTTGTGCCTTGTTGGAAACCTTATGTTCATCGTACATGTCGTACATTTTGAGTATACCAGAGATGACAGGATCTGAATTAGTAGACATGATTAAGAACGTGCACGGGATTTTACAATTCTATGATTTGAACCGAGAAATAGATTCTTTCGTGGGATTTTACAAAATCAAGAACAAACCGTGAAATGATGCTAAGTAGTTTAGTAATTGAGTGTGAGATGATAAACTTTGCAAGGTACAGTAAGTTATCTAAGTCAAGTCACAACGAGTCAAATCACACCAAGTCAAATCACAATTAGTCAAATTGCAGGAATCAACTCGCAACGTCAGATTGTAATTGAACAAGTTGCAACAACTCAAATCGCAACAATTTTCAAATCACAGAACTGTTCAACTCACAACATATAATCAATTCACATCAACTTGGTCAACTAGCAGTGATATAGTTCGGTTGATGCAAGTTGCAATAGTGAAATCTTGGTCTAAAAACTTAAAACCTTAATAACTTCACTCCGGAGGTGATTTAGACCTCGAAAAATTCGTTTCACAACTTTGGCGTGAAACCTCACAATATTCAGCCTGTTCCGGACATTTTGATAGGTGTTTCTCTGAAAACAGAATTACGGTTCAAAAGTTATAGTCGTTTGAAGTTTTGACGTAACAAGTCAACTTTGGTCAAACTGCAACATTAGCAAATCGCTAATCACCACCAAATCACTAGAGCTAATCGCTGAATAGAGATAATCGCTAGCTGGAGCTAATCACTGAAGAGAGGTAATCGCTAGCTGGAGGTAATCACTAAAGGAGATAACCACTAACTTGAGATAACCTCTAACTGGAGATAACCTCTAACTGGAGCTAACCTCTAACTGGAGATAACCTCTAACTTGAGCTAACCTCTAACTATTGGAGCTAACCTCTAACTGATAAGACGAAACAGTCACTTTCATGATTATTTTTCTTTTACCAGTAATTAGACAAAATGCCAAAATAGAGAGCTAATCTCTATACCAAAAAGGCAAGTGTAGAGTTAACCTCTACTAAGAAACTAGCTAACCTCTACCAAGAAACTAACTAACCTCTACCAAGAATCTTGCACCAAATCACATCAAACATCAACCTAACAACTAATTCAACCTACCCAAGTGAAAAACTAAGTACTTCTAACACCTCAAAACATAACAAAACCACCAAATCATCAACAACACCACAAACAAAAATATCCTTGAGGTGTTTTTCTTGAAAATCAATTCGAACCAAAAAAATATAACCACTAAACCAAGCCACAAATTTGAGCACTAACAATCCTAGGATGAAACCATGGCTCTTGATACCAATTGTAGTATTCTCATAATTATAACATGTATGGTTCTAGTGTTTAATGGATCGAATTGTAGAAAGAATAGTAGTAAGAGTTTAGAGAGAGAAAGAGAGAGAGTTGGGAGTTCTAGAGAGAGAAAATGAAAGAGAAATAAGTTGTATGATTAGAAGCTCCAACCCTTTTCCTTGGGTGGGAAAGGGTATTTATAGTTTTACATAAAACGCTCTCCTACGAGCTGTAGATCGGGTGTACAGTGGGTAAAGACCCGTCCGTCCTCCACGGTGTTACTTAAACTAATCCACATACTAACTAAATATTAATAAGACTACAAGCTATCTCAATGCTATTACATCTTTTAGGTGACCGGGTCTTCTATAGGAATATTAGTATTCCTAACACCCCCACTTGAACTTTACTTGTCCCCAAGTAAACCTTTAGATTAAACATAATCAAAATGTACCCTTGATAGGATATTTTTATATTTAAGCACTTATTCGTTTTATCATAATTACACGGCCAAACACTTAACCAATTAGAAACAAAATATATTTTTTTAATAAAAGTAAATCTAATCGTTTAACTATCCGGATGTGACGAATATTCTATCATATGCTTGACAAGGATACACATCTCCCCCACTAAAGCTAAGGAGTAATATGTCTAAAGCGGTAAAACGGGTTTTTTTGGTTTATGGGTTAAACCTAGCTTTGCTTGAACATCTCCTGCATAAACTTAGTAGATCGCTGGCGCGAGTCCTCGACGCTTTACCTAACGGATGGTCACTAGTATGCTTCATGGATTGCTGGCGCGAGTCCTTGATCTTTCAAATGATGGATGGTCACTAATGTGTTCCTTGGATCACTGGCGCGTTATTTTCATAACGGATGGTCACCAAGTTGCACACCAGATCGCTGGCACATCATTTAATCAATCTTAAACTCGGATGGTCACCAATTCACACACCAGATCGCTGGTGCGTTAGCCAATTAATCTAATACTCGGATGGTCACTACCTTATTCATACATTTAATATTCTTACTAGGCCATCATCATATCCGGATGCTCGAAAGCTAACAACGAATATAACAATACGGTTGGGTATGGATAACATTTAGGATATAAATTGGTATAAAATAAAAATACAAAACCATAAACAAATAGATTAAGTCCTAAGTGTGGTTAAAATACTTCCCTACCATCCCATGAATAAGACTCATATCATTGAATAACTCACGCTTTAGGTAGACACGAATTATACTCAATAAAATCTTAGACAAAGAATAATCAATCCTTAGTTGGCGTTCCCATAATGTCCAACTCCCTTTCAATCCATAAATATAATACAACAATAGCGGCGATATCAACCACTTAATACAAAACTTTACATCGTTGGTTTAAACAAACTACCAACTTTTTCTTTCCTTTTCTTTTCTCATTTTTTTCGATTTTTTTTTTTATTTTTTTAATAATATAACTAATGGTGTAAAATTTCACCACAATACCATCACAATAATTCTGGATTATTTTTTCTTACTTTTAAGACTTTCAGACATAATGTAATAGTGAAAGTAGTGAACACACGAAAAATTGACTAAAAATATACAATATGTACTTTCACTCCAATTGCATTGTGCAATTTCCCGACCTAACCAAAGATAATGAATTTACGCATACGAACACAGGTAACGCAAGGAAACACACTTTGCCTAAGAAACTAACCACGGACTTAAATCTACAGGGTAGGCTAAGGTGTAAGGTGTAACAAAACATAATAACAAGGTGTATAAATCCTAAAGGAATGGCTCTACGTGTTTTTCTAGGGGTATCTTACTCTAAAAATGAGAGTAACAAAGGGTTTATATGGGGGTTAACTAACCAGTTTAGTTAGTTAATATCACATAACATATAAAGGCTATTTGGTGTAATCCTAGAATTTTACCAATTTAGACCAGTCACTCCAATAATACTTATTATGGTGGTCTCGAATAGTATACAAGTCAAGTTCTAAAGTTTACAAGTCACCGGCACACTCATAAATTTGTGAATTTTGAAATCACAGTTTTAGAAAATAAAGTTTTGTGTGCAGCTATGCAACTTAGATTAAACAAAAACATGCTAAAAAATTAAATTTTGATATATTAAGCGCAAATTAAAGCATATTCTTGAAAAATAAGGACAAGTAAGAGTTAAGTAAAAGTTATAATTCTCCATCCCCCACTTAAGTTAAACAACGTCCCCGTTGTTTATTAAAATTAAAAATAGGAAATTAAAAAGAATTAGAACGAAAAACTCTCCTGATATTTGCTCGGTTTGATCCTCCATTATGCATTTGCGAGCAATAAATATAAATACCACCAATTATACACCTAAGTTTAAGAAGATCGATACTTGTACAAAATTCATTAGTGGTTAGAAAATAAAAATAAAATTTGTAAATCAACAGGTCAGTCGATGCGCCGCATCTTATTGAAGAAGATGCGTTGTATCGAGCCTGGAATTGGTACGGGTCAGAAAGATTAGATGCGTCGCATTCTTAACCAGGGATGCGCCGTATTAAATAAACTAACAGAAGGTTCATAGTTCAGAAAATAAAATGCAGAGAAATAAAAACAGATATGACCTGTGCAGTAGATACGCCGCATCTATTGATGGAGATGTGCCGCATCTGCAACAGTTCTGACAAACTCGACAACAAAAAACAGTAAAGATAAATCGGGGTTGTCTCCCGGTAAGCACTTCTCTTTATTCCAGAGTCTTCAAGTTAGACTCACGTTCAGCTCCTATTTTGTTTCATTAAAGCCATCTACATCTTTGTCACATTCATCATGCTCAGAGTGTTGAAGTTCGTGGTACTCCCATGTGTCATCGAATGATGCTTCCTTGTCACGTTGATTCCACCAGTAATCTTCTAAGTGCATCATAAGTTCAAAATTAAGCTTATTAAAATTCTCAAAACATTAGGTAAGCCAATGGCAAAATTTGGTTCCTTCACTATCTTGTTCTTCAAATTGATTGATAAGAAAAGCTCTTGCAATTAGAGCATGAGTTTCAAGTCCCCATCTTCTAGCTCTTCATACCAATTTAAGCTTTCGCAATAAGTCCAGTATCTGGTGCTATATAGTCGAGGGAGATTTCCTCCATTACACCGATTTTCGGTTTTCCAATTGCAAGTGGGTCATTCCGCTCGTCCATCTTTGAATAAAAAAGGTTGAAATGTATGGATCATATTGTTAGGTAGTTGGTCCCAAGTTTCATATTCAAGCCAAGGCTCATTTTCCACCCATGGTACCTGATCGTTCCATTCATAATACCATGTATTTTTCAAATACTCATCGTCCATGAATCGAGGTTTGTCTTCTGTGAGTACATCAATATCGATTTGAAGAAGATAGTTGAATTCCTTGAATTGTTTACATAATGGTGTTTCGTAGTCAAACACGTCAATTTCAATGCTAAAGAATTATTCCATATTATCTGTTAAAGCATAACGATTCATTTTCTGTTTCTGTTTCTTCATCTTCTCCTCTCATCGAATAGACCCACAGTACATTTTTAGTGGCGCGATCAATAGTTTCATGGTTATTGAATTTACTAGCTAACCTATCCGAAAAATTACTATCATTAAGGTCGTAATTGACATCAAAGCTCGTGTCAACTGGCATCCTTTCCTAATCTCCATAAACTCATCAAATTGTTTTTTAAAACTACGTGACAACCATGTCGTTATTATGTTTTTAACTTCGTGTGTTGGAGCATACTTCGGATCAACATACTTAAGCTTTAACCAATCCTCCAAAGAAATATCTATTAATCTCACCAACCTCTTATTGAGCAAGATTTCAGCCCCAGCATACATCCTTTCTTCTTCAAGATCACTTTTGTCCAATCCATAGAATTGTTCCTCATAAGGCATATAAGAAGATTTCGAAGTCTCGAAATTTTCCTCTTTATACTTCACATCATTATTTCTCATGTATTTAATTCGAAATCTCCCTTCTTCTTCTTCAATAGTAGTCCAGACCAATCCTTTGGATTCTATCATAGGCCATAGCTGGAGTAATTCGTCTTCAGTGTAGCTCACAAACAAATCATAAATGAACAAGTTATCGTCAATGCTTCCCAAACGTTTAAACTCAGCAAATAAGGTTTCAAGAGGGGTTTCCCAAGTAAATAGGTCAGCATCAATCGCGAGTAAATCAACTTCATTACTTTCAATAGTCTTAATAGAGTATATTGGCATAGAAGTGTGAGATACAGATTCAAACAATTCGTCAAAGAGTGGTGAGTTGCAATTAATAGCATCGTAGGTCTCATCCAGGACATTTTCCCATTCCGGATTTTCTGAATTATTATTGCCCATACGTAATGCTGGAAACTCTTCTAAGTTAATTTCCTAAACTTCGCAGTCATCATCGTCCTCCAATGTCTAAAGTTTCGTAATCGGAGAACCTGTGCATCTCAACGTCTCCTTTCCCTCCATAGTCAAGTACTTGTTAATAGTGATATCTTCCATAATATTCCCTGTCATAATAGTGTTAGGTCACAATTTATGTAAACACAAGTATAAGGATGATAGAAATAAGATGAGAAGGAGAGATGGTTGATTAAGACACTATGAGAAATAGAAATGAAAGAGTTTACTTAGAATAATGAAATAACCAACAAGTTTACTAGTCACATATGACTAGTATATATAAGGAAGGAGTAGGGCAACACTCCCTTCCTCCATATCTAGTAAAACAAGATGGGCTTAAGGCCCATGGGCTTGCTACATAAGCCTTAAGATTAAATAAACATACAAGCCTTAGCAACCTATTACAAGTAAATGACCGAGACTTGATAAATAGTACAACTTTGATCCCAACAATCTCCCCCTAAGGGTCGGTCATCACGGTTGCTTGACTTCTTTGTCATTTCTTCATCATTGACTTTCATAGCTTTAGACGTTTTTCAAGAATCATGAGATAAATCTTTCATCGTTCTTTGTTCTTTGTTCTTTGTTGTAGTGATAGTGATCATGTTATGAAGTTGTTTGCCTTTCGTCACTTCTGCGTCTGTGGTGGTAGTCCGCCATTCCAACATGCTCATACATCTTTGAATTCTGACTTATACATGCACATAGTCCCTTTCTTACACTTAAGATCTTTAGTCTTAATACTTTGTAGATTCTTCTTTTTGGCGTAGAATCTTTCTTTGAACTTTGAGGGAGATTTTGATGACTTCAAGATGTATGTATGAGCATGTGGAATCCGTCGCCATGGAGATGATGTAACCCTGCATGTAAACAGTTAGCAATAAAACATCCGGTACTTATAGATAAGGAATTAGAGATCGTCAACAGCATAGTGTGAAGACTCCTTCTAACCCTTATCAAGGCCGTTCCCATGTCAGATACTCCCGAAGGAGCTTACGAGACCTACTAAGTAGCTCAATGACTGGGTGAGTCGCTGGGGATCACTCCACGACTGTAGACCGCTAAGAAACAACCGCAAACACTAAGCGTAACCCACAAGGAGTTACCGAAGTGACCTGCTGTCAGGGCTGTTTGATGTTGACCCTGGCAGGATTTCCGTTCAATCATTGAGAAATACTTATGTAAATTCTCTCATAAACGTTCTTTGCAGATTGCTAAGATCTGCGAAGGACTCGATAATTTACAGCTGGTGTCCATTGATGTAGAACACCAGTTGTAGAAATACTAAGTGTTCCTAAGAGATCTTTGATGTATCTCATGGCTCTAGACTCGAAAAGTGCACACTTAGGTTTCCTATGCGGAGACTAGGGAGGGGTCTCCTGCTTCAATATCAACCATCTCTAAGAGATAAGTCGATAGATTACATCGGTTCCCTGTGAGAATGAAACAAGCTCTTTTAAGAGAACTTGAGTGGTTAAGAAGGTTTAGTGCATTGCATCACTGGGTCCATGACGACTTTATCTTCAATACCGGCGTCGCCTTAGCAACAACCAGTAGCATATGAATTGAACCCGGTGTCTGTCCTAAGGTTGAACATATGGAGGGCTATTTCTTTTCACCCTTTTCTTTACTTTTCTTTTTAATTCTTCAACTCCTTCTTTCCCTTTCATTCTTTTCTCCTTTTATCGTATCATACCTAAGGACTTCTAATTCTAACTAACGGTGATGTCCTTGGGTAGATCCCTCCGGCTCTGGCGGATCATAGGACTGTATTTCCTATCTTAATCACCTTATAACTCCAAGATTATCCGACAATAGCCAAGAAACCTTTGATTGAAAATCTCTCAAAGTGTTTGTGATTATCAAACATTTTGTTTAACACTTTGAGAGTTTTGTGTTTACTTAAGAAGGGCTCCCCCTTCACATGTGCTCATAAGTGTTTAAATAAATTTGCACATGCGGGAGGAACAAACACTTTTTGAATTGATCCACTTTCAGTGAACCTGACCGATTCGAGACACGCTTACATCACTAGTTAGACTAGCTTGAAGTTATTACCCGGCCTGGTCAAATCCACAGAAAGTTTCTCGTAACGGTACATTTCTACTAAGACAAATCCTTTTCGAGACACGCTTACGTGGCTAGTTAAAGAGTTCCATTGTCAACTTTTAGGTAACAACTAGCTCTAGTAACTAACTTGATGTTATTACCCGTCGAGGATAAGTCTTTTCGAGATTACTAACTTTATGTTTCGTCAATTCCTGGGTCAATTCTGAGTCTAGCTCGCAAGAGATTTAACTTAAAGCAACTTAGAACTTTCATATTTTAATCACTTTCACTTTTCTCCCCCTCAAAAATGGCATATGTGATGTTGTTTTTGATAAACTTTTGATTAAAATATGCTTTTTGAGTCTTATGGGGAGATATCAACAAGAACTTATTGTATTTCAAACGATGAGTTTTTCAAGTGTTTGATGAGTGTGTAAATACTCATCATTTTTGTCTTATATGAACTGCCAAAACATCCAAAAACACCCAATAATGCATCAAAATACTGAAATTATCTCAAAAGTGTGTTTTATATGTTTTAGATGCAAAACGTTTAAAAACAAATGAAAAACGAACAAAGTTTGCACAATTGGCAGTTTCAGTCCCTCAAGTTTCAAATATTGACAAAACTAGTCCCTGACGTTTTAAAACGAAAGAAAAGTCAACCCAAAGTTTTTAAAAGTAAAAATTATCAAATTTAGACTTTGGGTAAAAAGTTTGAGAAAATTACATGTTTAGTCCCTAAAAATCCAAATTGGCAAAATCAGTCCCTAGAGTTTCAAATATTGGCAGAAAAGGTCCCTGGTGGGATATTTTTGAAAGAAAAATCACTTTTGGTCCTTGGGAAATTCACAAAAGCCATTTTTAGTCCTTGGGTAAAATGTTTGGAGAAATTACATGTTTGGTCCCTAGGTTTTGAAAGTTGACAGAAAAGGTCCCCAGATATCAAATTTTGGAAAATTAAATTCTATGATCCTTTGGTTATTGATATGTGGAAATTTTTACCCTTGTGACTATTGTGGAACAGTTACAATTCCAGTCCACCATTTTCAGTTAATTACAAAAATGGTCCTTGTGATGTTTAGTTACCAAACGGACCCCTTTTACTTTTATTACCCAAAACCTAAACCCAAAATACAAACTCCAAGCCCACTTGATCCAGGCCCACTCCCATCCTCACTTTAGCCCACCCCGCTTTACCCGGTTCAAAATAATAAAACTCCCACTTTGACCCTCGTTGACTCCCACCATTTCCACCTCAGCCTGCAAACTCTGCCCCCCCCCCTCATCATCTTCACACTCTGTCACACTCAAACTCACCCACACCTCTTATCCACTCCAAACAAATACATCCAAGATGCATTTAATGTAACTCTCACCCTCACAAGCAAACCCCCTAACTGCCAAAACAAGTTTCCCGCCAATGAAAAATTAAACGGCCAAGATTGCACCCAGCTATCCAACGGCTTGAAAAAGAAGTGGGAAAGATATTACAACACTCCAGGACATATAAAAGAAAAGATAGAGAGCAGCAGAAGGAGTTATCTAGTGTAGAGTAGTTAATTTTAGTTTTAATATAGGTTAGCAAAATCGTTTTTATGTAATTTTTCCTTAATTGTTATAAAGTTTAGTTCAAATCAAGTGTGTTCAGTTTTTACATTGTATTTAAGTTAACCTTTATTATCAATATTAGTTATCTGCAGTTTAAATTTAATTTTGGCATAAATACTTTGAATTTCCTGTTTAGCTTCAATATGGAAACAAGTTGTTGTTATTTAGTTGTTTGAGCTTATTTTAGTCATTCATAAGCATCCAGAAGCTCAGCAAGGTTCACATAAGCTTTAGTTCCTAAAAACATAAAGTCAATAAAAGTCAACTATGCTTATTAATAAGCATAGTTGAGCTTTCCAGAAGGAGAAAAGGTCCTTGTTGTTTATTCCAAGTGTGGAGATCTCAATTGCTCCCTATGTTTTTGAACTGAGCTCAGGTGTATGTAAGTGTTATATTTCAATTTCTTTCTTTTTGTTTCTTAATTCTTCTCATTTTGCTTAATAGCTTAACTCTGCTTATATTGGTGCTTCTTTGTTGCCATATTGCTTATTTAAATAGTATAGTAGATTGGTTGTTTCTGTGGTATTGAATGTTCCTGGGATCTCATATTCACATAGTATGATTAGTCCACTGCCTGTTGCAATCTTGTTCACAGTTTTTTTTGTTCCATTGCAAGATAATGCTTAAGCTTGATTCATGGTGACAATGATTACTTCTCATACTTATATGGTCTGATCTTAGCATAATACAACCTTAGGAACTCATTCATTGGTCCAATTCAGTCCCTGGCCTCATAAGTTTTAGATTCAGATAGTATGTAAAGGGGTGTTTGGTTCAGTAGGTTGTAGGGTGCTCTGGCCCATGTTTGTTGTTAACCTTTTTTGTAACATCTCAGTTTAGGTTAATGTAGCACATTCAAGTCATTAAATACGGGTCTTTTACACTTAAAAGTCAAAATTAGTTTTAAACTCTCATATGAGCTTATCTGTTGTAGTTTTAGTTTGTATAACCATGCATTTTAGTTTAAAAATTGTTCCTTTAGCTTAAATCAGTTTCATTATAGCTTATTAATCCATATTTCATCATTGAGAATCAATCAAAATTGGCCAAAGTCAAAGTTCTAGGTTTTCTTCAAAAGTCAAATGTTCATCTTTCTCAGTTTTTGCAAATATAGGCTGATTTGTTTTTAATTTTATGATATGAGATAGGCCTTGAAACTTGGTTATATTTGTAACCCCCACCTCAACTTCACAATCCCACCTTCCCCATATTTTTTAGATTTTTCTTGTGGGCCCCATTGAGCCACAAACTCAGCTGCAGGCTCACCCCTGCTTCTGCTCATCAGATAGCAGTCCACACCACCACCTTGGTGGTGGAATTCTGGCCACCTCAGTGGTCCCCTCATCTCCATTATTGGTCCATTCAACCCCCCTCATGGTAGACTTCAACCATTGACTCTTAGTTTGACCTCACCACTTGTGGACCCCACCTGGAACAACACCTAAAGTTTGTCCCCAAATCTGTGTGGGATTTGATTGTTGGAAGTGCTTATTGTGCTTATGGGCTTAATTTGTGGTACCCAAGTTCTTTTCCTGGCTTATTCATGTTCCTTAAACTCAAGTGAACTAGAATTACCAAGAGTGGGTCCCACTTGAGCCCAATTCAGCTCAATTCCTCCCACAGTCAACTAAAGTCAACTGTCATGAGCTTTTGTGTCCATGTAGCTTATTTTTAAGTTATAAAAATCTTGTTTTCACAAAAAGTGTTTGTTTTTAGGTATTAAATAGGTTTGTAAAAGAAAAAATCCAAAAAAGTCAATTTAAAATTAAGTGATAGTTTCTATTTAATGTAATTTAATTTTCATTTTCATTTTTAAATTTTTATTAAGTACTTGTCATTTTTATATTTTTATTAATTATATCTTATATTAAAGTAATTATATTAATTTTCTCAGATTTTTATTTTCTCATTTAGTATTAATTAGAATTAATTTTAGTTTTATTAATTATTAATTAATAATTAGTTTAAAATAGCATAATTAGTTTTTCTTAAGCAAAACCTAGTTTTTATATTTTTTTATAGCTTTTATATGTTATAAAACATTTTTAGAAATTTTATTAGAATTTTTACTGTTCATTTAGTATTTTTCTTAATTTAAAATAGTTTATTTAGGTAATTAATAATTAAATAGTAATTAATTAAAAGAAAATCCACAAAAAGACAAAAACACTTATTTTTATTTTTAAAACTTATTTTTAGTTATTTTATAAGTTTAGAAATTTTATTTTCACCTTTTTAGTATTTAAATAATATTATATTGTATTTTAGTTATTTAAGTATTAATAATAAGTATTAAATAGTAATTAATTAATATTAAATAATTAATTAGTGTAAAAAATTATTTTCTTTTTCTATAAATTTTCTTTAACTTTTAAGTTTGAAAAAAAGTCATTTTCACCCCTGGGTGTTTTCAGATTTCCGTTTTCACTTTTAATTTTGTACGTTTACGTTTTATTTAAACGTAACGTACGCGTTTTTAAGTTTTAAACGTTTCTGGTTTTTCTTAGCTTCCCGTCTTATTCACATAGCTTATTTATGCTATTTCATTGTATATTCCTTAGCTTAATCAATCACAAACCCCTTTCCATCCAAATTCACCCGATCAAAGAACCGTTTGTTTACAATTCACACCTCGTCGGGACTTAAACGACCCGCGAAAAAAATGTATTCCTCGGAGCATTGATCTAGGCTGTCTGACTTTGTTGACCATTCCGTGGTCAATATAAGTTAGGTGGTTTGGCATCAATCAATTTTTGGCGCCGCTGCCGGGGAGGTTGTGCGCGTTTATCTAAACGGTTTTTCTGATTAGTGTCTTTGGAATTCGTTCTATTGTACATTTATCCATCCTTGTTCATATTTTCATAAAAACAAAAACACAAAAAGATTTTCCTTCTCATTTGTACAAAATGTATTTCCAAAAACCCAAAAATATTCACCTTTACCCTCTCGCACCTTTGATTCTTCATCCCTACCCCTCCCAAACCATTTGATTCTTTCTATGTCTCATCCACACTTTCTGGTTTTCCAGTGGTGTGGTAGTTCTCATAATGGTGGTAATTGCCCCGGTTGTGGCATGGTAGAGTCAGGAAACGGGTCTGTCTATAACCAAGATCCCTATTCTTACCATGACACCACTGATTCATTCCACCAGCTACCACACCATCAGTCTCAGCAGTTTTACTGTTGTGAGTACTGTGGTGGTTCACACTACAGTTCTGATTGTCAATCGGGAAACACGCTTGTCTATGAGCAGTTTCCTGATAACGGTTATGACTCTAGCACGTACAACCCACAGCCTCAACAGTTTTACTGTTGTGATTTCTGTGGAGGTCCACACTTCAGTTCAGATTGTCAAACAGGGAATCCATACCCTTGTGACAATTTTGACACACCTTTTTACGACCAACCTCCACAGTACGATATGAATCAAGCACTTCTTCCAGAAATGAAAAATCTGATGAAAATCGTTGATGAGCTTAAGGGTTTAGTTGACGACTTTGCCCAAAGACATGCTCATCAAAAATCCATGGAAGAATTGCTTGCTGAAGAGCAGGCTGCTAGAATAAATTCCCAAGATGAATATGAAAAATCTATTCGGGAATCCATTGCAAGAGAAAAAGCAGCCAAGTCTAGCTCTTTGTTCCGTTTCATTCCTGATGACAGTGATGATGAGGATACACTTGACATCCTTGACTTTTATAAAACTTCAAGTTCATCAGTTGATACCCCAGCAGTTGAGATTCCATCTCAAATAACTGCTATCACACCCGAAGTTCACACTCACTCTCTGATTATGGGGGATGAGCATCTTAGCACTATTCCTAATAAGGAATCGGACGAATTAATAAAGTCTAGTGTTGAGATCCTTGTCCCAATCCCGAGGGAGTCACAGGGAACTTTGGATGATATGTGTGATATTCCTTCCCCCATTGAGTGTCCTAAAGATCAATTTGAGACTTTCTCAGATTTTAGCGATGATTGTATATCTTATGGAAATATCGAGTATGTTGAGGCGTCAGTTTCACATTCTGATGCTGATCATCTTCTTGAGGAGTTCGCTGATGAACTTGCTCGCATCAATTCACTTTCATTGGAAAGTGATGATGGTCTCCTCGACTTTGAAGCCGATCTGGGAGAAATTGAAAGTCTCCTATATCATGATCCGTCACTCACTTCTGATCCCGACAATCCAATAGAGAATGATAATCTCTTTGTTCCCGAAACATTCAATACGACTCTCACCAATCCTCTATTTGAATTCGAATCTGAATTCACTATGATTTCTAACAATCCAATCTTTGACGAGGATTGTGATGAGTCCACAATGGAACATGAGTCCACAGATTCACATCTTGTGAATGATTCTCTTCATGAGGAGTTCTCCGGTGAACTCGCTCATCAGTTTGATATCCCGGGGGGAGATGCACTCAATCTTGAGGGTTTGCAAATTCCCACCCACCCTCCCGGGTTGTTTACGAGCTTACCTTTTGAAATCCAAACTCAGGCTATTGAGCCTCCTCTTGAGGAAGAAGATCAAATCATGCTTTTCATCATGATTTTCTTCCTTTTCTTCACCTATAAGGTGACTTCTTCTGTTCTTCACTCCTTCGGGAGTGAGGACACTATATTTGATCCCGGCATTTTCATGTATCATCATCTTGAGCCGGATACCTATCTCATCGGTGTGGAACTTTCACGTGCTTCATATGTTTGTCCAAACATTGGGAATGAAAGTCCGATGGAGATCACTTCTTCCACATTCCCTAAGGACAAATGAATTCGGGGTCGAGTCAAGCTAGCGACTCGGTAAACAAAAACAGTAGCATTCATATAGGGTTTTCACCCTAAGTGTGGGGGAGTCCCCCATGCTATGGTTACATATAGAGTGAAAAAACAAAATGGTGTTTTCCACGCTTAGCTTGTAATGTTTCCCTTTTACGTTCAAAATGTCGGCATTATAGCCGGGATTTTGAATATTGAGGACAATATTCATGCTTAGTGTGGGGGGGTATTCGCTATTCTAGCGAATTTTATCACATTTTACTATATAATACCCCCGTTTTTGCCAGAAATTTCAAAAATTTTAAAAATTTTTTCACTGGTGCTTAAAAATTTTTGTGGTAATCAGTCTGCCTTGTCTAAGCGACAAAAGGGATTGGCTAGTCCAGGAGCAAACGGCTCTTGGTAAAGACATATCAAATCCGTTTACGGCTGGCAATTTGCCCAAAATTGTATGGTTCATCAACTCCCCGAAAACAAATGAGTTGGCTAGCCCGCAAGATTATGGCTTGTGGTAAAGGCCGTGGAAAATCCATAATTGGTAATCAGCTCACCAAGATGTTGACTATTCTATCAAGAGCTGGCTAGTCCAGAAGCAAACGGCTTTTGGTAAAGACTACTCAAATCCGTTGACAGCTGGTGGTTTGCTCAAAATCACACGGTTATCAGGTGTGCCACAGTTCTTACACCTGGCTACTCCAGAAGTGATGGCTTTTGGTAAAGAGTTTAAAATCCATCAAGTTTTTCTCAAAATATTGCTAGGGACTAGCAATAGTTTAGTGTGGGGGATTGATGAGTGTGTAAATACTCATCATTTTTGTCTTATATGAACTGCCAAAACATCCAAAAACACCCAATAATGCATCAAAATACTGAAATTATCTCAAAAGTGTGTTTTATATGTTTTAGATGCAAAACGTTTAAAAACAAATGAAAAACGAACAAAGTTTGCACAATTGGCAGTTTCAGTCCCTCAAGTTTCAAATATTGACAAAACTAGTCCCTGGCGTTTTAAAACGAAAGAAAAGTCAACCCAAAGTTTTTAAAAGTAAAAATTATCAAATTTAGACTTTGGGTAAAAAGTTTGAGAAAATTACATGTTTAGTCCCTAAAAATCCAAATTGGCAAAATCAGTCCCTGGAGTTTCAAATATTGGCAGAAAAGGTCCTTGGTGGGATATTTTTGAAAGAAAAATCACTTTTGGTCCTTAGGAAATTCACAAAAGCCATTTTTAGTCCTTGGGTAAAATGTTTGGAGAAATTACATGTTTGGTCCCTAGGTTTTGAAAGTTGACAGAAAAGGTCCCCGGATATCAAATTTTGGAAAATTAAATTCTATGATCCTTTGATTATTGATATGTGGAAATTTTTACCCTTGTGACTATTGTGGAACAGTTACAATTCCAGTCCACCATTTTCAGTTAATTACAAAAATGGTCCTTGTGATGTTTAGTTACCAAACGGACCCCTTTTACTTTTATTACCCAAAACCTAAACCCAAAATACAAACTCCAAGCCCACCTGACCTAGGCCCACTCCCGTCCTCACTTTAGCCCACCCCCCTTTACCCGGTTCAAAATAATAAAACTCCCACTTTGACCCTCGTTGACTCCCACCATTTCCACCTCAGCCTGCAAACTCTGCCCCCCCCCCCCCTCATCATCTTCACACTCTGTCACACTCAAACTCACCCACACCTCTTATCCACTCCAAACAAATACATCCAAGATGCATTTAATGTAACTCTCACCCTCACAAGCAAACCCCCTAACTGCCAAAACAAGTTTCCCGCCAATGAAAAATTAAACAGCCAAGATTGCACCCAGCTATCCAACGGCTTGAAAAAGAAGTGGGAAAGATATTACAACACTCCAGGACATATAAAAGAAAAGATAGAGAGCAGCAGAAGGAGTTATCTAGTGTAGAGTAGTTAATTTTAGTTTTAATATAGGTTAGCAAAATCGTTTTTATGTAATTTTTCCTTAATTGTTATAAAGTTTAGTTCAAATCAAGTGTGTTCAGTTTTTACATTGTATTTAAGTTAACCTTTATTATCAATATTAGTTATCTGCAGTTTAAATTTAATTTTGGCATAAATACTTTGAATTTCCTGTTTAGCTTCAATATGGAAACAAGTTGTTGTTATTTAGTTGTTTGAGCTTATTTTAGTCATTCATAAGCATCCAGAAGCTCAGCAAGGTTCACATAAGCTTTAGTTCCTAAAAACATAAAGTCAATAAAAGTCAACTATGCTTATTAATAAGCATAGTTGAGCTTTCCAGAAGGAGAAAAGGTCCTTGTTGTTTATTCCAAGTGTGGAGATCTCAATTGCTCCCTATGTTTTTGAACTGAGCTCAGGTGTATGTAAGTGTTATATTTCAATTTCTTTCTTTTTGTTTCTTAATTCTTCTCATTTTGCTTAATAGCTTAACTCTGCTTATATTGGTGCTTCTTTGTTGCCATATTGCTTATTTAAATAGTATAGTAGATTGGTTGTTTCTGTGGTATTGAATGTTCCTGGGATCTCATATTCACATAGTATGATTAGTCCACTGCCTGTTGCAATCTTGTTCACAGTTTTTTTTGTTCCATTGCAAGATAATGCTTAAGCTTGATTCATGGTGACAATGATTACTTCTCATACTTATATGGTCTGATCTTAGCATAATACAACCTTAGGAACTCATTCATTGGTCCAATTCAGTCCCTGGCCTCATAAGTTTTAGATTCAGATAGTATGTAAAGGGGTGTTTGGTTCAGTAGGTTGTAGGGTGCTCTGGCCCATGTTTGTTGTTAACCTTGTTTGTAACATATCAGTTTAGGTTAATGTAGCACATTCAAGTCATTAAATACGGGTCTTTTACACTTAAAAGTCAAAATTAGTTTTAAACTCTCATATGAGCTTATCTGTTGTAGTTTTAGTTTGTATAACCATGCATTTTAGTTTAAAAATTGTTCCTTTAGCTTAAATCAGTTTCATTATAGCTTATTAATCCATATTTCATCATTGAGAATCAATCAAAATTGGCCAAAGTCAAAGTTCTAGGTTTTCTTCAAAAGTCAAATGTTCATCTTTCTCAGTTTTTGCAAATATAGGCTGATTTGTTTTTAATTTTATGATATGAGATAGGCCTTGAAACTTGGTTATATTTGTAACCCCCCACCTCAACTTCACAATCCCACCTTCCCCATATTTTTTAGATTTTTCTTGTGGGCCCCATTGAGCCACAAACTCAGCTGCAGGCTCACCCCTGCTTCTGCTCATCAGATAGCAGTCCACACCACCACCTTGGTGGTGGAATTCTGGCCACCTCAGTGGTCCCCTCATCTCCATTATTGGTCCATTCAACCCCCCTCATGGTAGACTTCAACCATTGACTCTTAGTTTGACCTCACCACTTGTGGACCCCACCTGGAACAACACCTAAAGTTTGTCCCCAAATCTGTGTGGGATTTGATTGTTGGAAGTGCTTATTGTGCTTATGGGCTTAATTTGTGGTACCCAAGTGCTTTTCCTGGCTTATTCATGTTCCTTAAACTCAAGTGAACTAGAATTACCAAGAGTGGGTCCCACTTGAGCCCAATTCAGCTCAATTCCTCCCACAGTCAACTAAAGTCAACTGTCATGAGCTTTTGTGTCCATGTAGCTTATTTTTAAGTTATAAAAATCTTGTTTTCACAAAAAGTGTTTGTTTTTAGGTATTAAATAGGTTTGTAAAAGAAAAAAATCCAAAAAAGTCAATTTAAAATTAAGTGATAGTTTCTATTTAATGTAATTTAATTTTCATTTTCATTTTTAAATTTTTATTAAGTACTTGTCATTTTTATATTTTTATTAATTATATCTTATATTAAAGTAATTATATTAATTTTCTCAGATTTTTATTTTCTCATTTAGTATTAATTAGAATTAATTTTAGTTTTATTAATTATTAATTAATAATTAGTTTAAAATAGCATAATTAGTTTTTCTTAAGCAAAACCTAGTTTTTATATTTTTTATAGCTTTTATATGTTATAAAACATTTTTAGAAATTTTATTAGAATTTTTACTGTTCATTTAGTATTTTTCTTAATTTAAAATAGTTTATTTAGGTAATTAATAATTAAATAGTAATTAATTAAAAGAAAATCCACAAAAAGACAAAAACACTTATTTTTATTTTTAAAACTTATTTTTAGTTATTTTATAAGTTTAGAAATTTTATTTTCACCTTTTTAGTATTTAAATAATATTATATTGTATTTTAGTTATTTAAGTATTAATAATAAGTATTAAATAATAATTAATTAATATTAAATAATTAATTAGTGTAAAAAATTATTTTCTTTTTCTATAAATTTTCTTTAACTTTTAAGTTTGAAAAAAAGTCATTTTCACCCCCTGGGTGTTTTCAGATTTCCGTTTTCACTTTTAATTTTGTACGTTTACGTTTTATTTAAACGTAACGTACGCGTTTTTAAGTTTTAAACGTTTCTGGTTTTTCTTAGCTTCCCGTCTTATTCACATAGCTTATTTAAGCTATTTCATTGTAGATTCCTTAGCTTAATCAATCACAAACCCCTTTCCATCCAAATTCACCCGATCAAAGAACCGTTTGTTTACAATTCACACCTCGTCGGGACTTAAACGACCCGGGAAAACACTGTATTCCTCGGAGCATTGATCTAGGCTGTCTGAATTTGTTGACCATTCCGTGTTCAATATAAGTTAGGTGGTTTGGCATCAATCAGTGCTCCCCCTCAACAAGTGAATACTTATTGAGGTGAAATACTTGTCTTTTGAGCAGAGTTATGAAAATCATAAAATGTTTGATTAACTCTACTCAAAAGTAAGAAGCCTTCGCTCCTTATGTAAGGATTGAGGCACTGATGCGTACCTCAGGGTCCTTTCATTACAAGTGCGGGTTGTACACTGTTATGTGTGCACAAGCCATTGTTTTAATACAAAATTAGTTTTCTTTTAACAAAATACTCCCCCTCAAATAATGAAAGTTATTTGAGAGATAGTCTTCTTGAGCAGAATATTGATTCGTATTTAAGAAATACTTTTTGAAAATTCGTGAGAAGATTCTGCTCAAGGTTTTAGAAAACACAATCAAGTATTATACAACAAAGAATGCTTGAATGTTAAAACTCTTTTACTATTGAAAGTTGTTTGAGACCCGGAGTCTCTCTTTTGAGTTTTAAAATCTGAAGAAGAAGATTTCCATCTAAAGTTGAACGTCATGGGTTCTTTTTGAAGATTTGTTTCTGTGATGAATGAAAAACTTCCGGTATTAGGGATGCCCAAATCAGAGTCATTCTTTTATCGTAGCCAAAGCATTTCAGATTTTGAAAATTGAAAAGTTTAGAACAACTTTGCTTTGGTCTTTACACTTGCTTTACCGGAGTAAAACGAGAGTGAGAGTTTGGAAAAAATTTGTTTCTCACCATTTTGAATCCTTTTACCAGTTTTAGCCTTTTAACACATTTAACCCTTTGCCCTCAAAGTATGTTCCGTGAGAAACATTTTGACAATTGTTGAAGTTTTGACTTTCAATGGGATGACATGTACTTGCACACAGAGAAAATGCATCAGGCATAAACAAGTATGCGGATGAATCAAAAAACTCATTCTAAATCTTCCTAAGTGCTCAGAATTCTCAGATTAACACAAAAGATCACAGATTAATTCATTCTTTCACTTGAAATTTTCCAATTATTATCATGGTTTGGGGTTATGATTTGAGACTTTGCACACATGTTAGCATCATAATGCAAGAATATTGTACAAATAAACGCCCTAGTAGTAGCAGCAAAGACATCGACATCTTAAACCCTAAATCACATGACTACAAACCTATGTTGTTTCTAATCGAGCAAACACACCAATCGAGCATTCTTTAGTGTTCTCTAAAGCTATATGAAATGATTAATTAGACTAAACACATAAAAGAAAATGCCCCGATCGATAATTACTTGAACCCTAGTTTCTGATTATGCCTTTTTGACTGTTGAAAACATTTGAAACATTTAGGGAACGATTAGATAACAACAATGAAGAAATTAGAAACTCACAATCGAAAAGAAATCGAGGATAAAAAATTGTTAGTCTGATTATGTGTGAAACTTTTGAGAACATTTGTGAAAACATTGATGCGAGCCTGTTTTATTTTTTCATGCAATGTCCTTTTACCTAAGTTTAAGACTTTTGTGAACTTTACTCATTAAAGGTTAACTACTTTTCCATTTGAAGTCTAAACATGGTTAAATTGGAATCCTTGCCGAAAAAATGAGTTTTTAATCCGAATGATGAAGAAACATTTTATCCTTGAAGAATAATGATAAGGTGTGCAAACTTCATGATTTTGTGAAAAAATTTCTCCCCCTCAAAACATGTTCCATTTTGACAATGTAAAGCAAAATATGTTTTAATGTAGGAACATAGTTTTGAAGATTAGAAGTTTGTACACAGAGAAAGAAGATTCTTTTTGCAGTTTTTGTATTTTCTTTATGATAGAATTTTTACGAAAAAAGTTTGATGTTTGACTCTCTTAGTTTTTAAGAAAGTTTTGCAAATCATCTGGAGTCAAACACCGCATACCAATATGGTGAACTAAATCAACAAACCTTGATGGAGGTAATGGCTTTGTAAACAAGTCCGCCAACTGGTATTTAGTACCCACAAACTCCAATTCAATTGTACCCTTTTCGACATGCTCTTAGATGAAAAGGTAGCGGAGAGCAATTTCTTGGGCTTTGGAATGATGAATGGTGTTGCATGAGATTGCAAAAGCACTTTGTGTCGCAGTACATTGAGATCTAGTCAAACACATAGCCGTAGTCCATGAGCTAAGTTCTCATCCAATGGACGTGAGCATAGAAAGCAGACATGGCTATATTCTAAGCTTTTGTTGATGACAGTGATGTACAATCCTGCTTCATTGATTGTATCCCTTTGTAACTAAACAAGATTAGTTTCGAAACACTGTGCCTTCTGCATCCAGCATGTTTTTCCAAATCCATTTAATTCCAATGTTGTGTCGAAGGGTGATATTGGTAATTATCTCTCATGTGAGCAGGATCCAAATTGCGTGTAGACGACTCAGCAATGTCAGTAATGAGTTGAGCCATTGCAAACGGGTTAAAGAACGCCTCTGGGTCATGCTCTGCGGTTTGTGGAACTGATTTAGGTATGGAGTCTCCAGCTGATTGTCGTGAGTAGGACCCGGTTTGTGCTGTCGTTGTTGGAGATGCAATTGGAGGACCGTCTCTCCCAACAGTTTTTGTTGTTAGTTGAGGTGAATTAGGTACTTGATGGTGATCAAGATGTGCAGCGGAAATTGGTGAGGCCTCAGAAGGACGGTTTTCAATCGTATCATCAAACAATGGAGCAAACGAGGTTTCCACTTCTTTACGGGAGAGAGACAATGGTTCAGCCAAAGATTCTGGAAAGTTTAGACGGTTGGATGCGGGTCCTAAGCTGTTGTGCTCAGAAGCCAATGCTGAAGTGCTTTTAAAATGGTTGGCTGCGGGTCCTAAGTTGTTGTGCTCAGAAGCCATTCCATTAAGCTCGGGTCCGAAACTGATTTGTTCCGAAGCCATTTTTGATGAATCTGTAAAGAAAGAAAAAAGAGACAAGAAAACAGAGAATAAGGATCCCCAAGTGTAATTGGGTTCTGGATGTTAGAAGCATAAAGATGTAGTGTCAATTATCTTCTTGACACTCGGACACACTATATCAATGATTTCCTTTCTCGCCACAGGGATAGATGTTGTGGATTTCACATTAGTTTTTGTGCAAATGTCTAAAATCTTTCCTGTAGGAATCCACCTAAGACCAATTGATTTGAAAATTCTACCCGTGGGTACCCACCTAGTGTTAGATCTAGGAGATGTTTTCTTTTTAGATGCAGTGGGAGCATCACTTGGTTGAGAAAACCTACGTCCTATATTGATCCACTTCTTAGGTTTCTGACTTACGACTTTTTGTTCAACGGGTTTGTTTGTCTTAGTCGATTGAGCCTTTTCAAGTGAAATTCCTTTTTGAAGATATTTTAAAGCACAAACAACATGATTATTTACGCAACTACTCGTAGATGCTAGCCAATTCCTATTAGTTTGTTGAGAACTCCTAGGTTTTGGTGTGCTGCTACAAGCAGTTTTCTGTACTACAGTGGAAGGCATCACTTGAGGTTTTGAACCTAGAATTCCATCCTTTTGAAGTAGCGCCTTGTTCCTAGCCTTTTCTAGATCATAGTTCGTGTACATGTTATATTTTCCATAAGAATCTTTACTTTTATTGATCGTTTTAGACACTGTTTTAGAACTAATCCTAGATGAGCCAGGCATAATCACGTGTTGAGATTTAGCAGACACAGATGCATTTCCCTTAGGCCAAGAATGTGGAGTGACTGGTTTTGTCAAATTGTTTTTCTCAACAACTTGGGAGGCAAACCGAGATTTTGAAGATTTAGGTCGTTCA
Source organism: Artemisia argyi (assembly GCA_030686995.1). Taxonomy (NCBI): domain Eukaryota; kingdom Viridiplantae; phylum Streptophyta; class Magnoliopsida; order Asterales; family Asteraceae; genus Artemisia; species Artemisia argyi. Next base: position 129,088,407 of record CM060691.1, read on the forward strand.
GATTTAAATGCAGTTGGTTGTCTAACAACTGATCGTTTTCTGATTGATTGAGAAGTCGGTTTCCCTAAGATTGATGGTTTTGCAAACTTAGTATCCGCACTCTGGCCAGTCAGTCTTCTTAATTTGTTTTGCAATGCAGCATGTGAAAACACCTTTTCTTGAATTTGACCTTTTAAAAGCTCATTTTCTTTAACTAATGTATCCACACGTTTTCTTTGTTCATTCAAGAATTGACCATTGTTACCCGAATTTAGAGATTCGTTTTGCAATTGAAGTTCAAGTGAGATGCAATGTGCCTCTAGTTTTGAAAAATCTTTATGACACTGGGCAATGGTCTTTTTGAGAAGAATGTTTTCAGACTCAAGAGTTTGATTAGATGTTACAGTCATTAGATTATCATGTAAGGACTCAGACTCAGAATATTTGTTAGGACATTGAACAGCATTCTGGTCAACCTCTCCTTCATTACTGAAGTTAGGTTGCTCAGATTGTTGTTTCTCATTTGCAAGAATAGTATGATCAACAGTAGATTGTACCTCAACCATTTGCTCTTTGTCAAAGTTAGGTTTTGTGTCATAGATGGGTCTGATATCAGCATAATCAACATCTGTATCATTCCCCAATCTGCTGCTGTCATCTTTCTCTTCCAAAATTTTATCCTGATAGCCTGCATTACCGATATCTGCAGTATTCCCAACAGTCCTTTCATTGTTGACTATTCCTTCATGTGTCTGCCTTTTACTTCCATTCTCTTTTCCTCGTTTTTGCATCTCCAGTTCTTTGACAACACTCAGATGAAGTGATCTTTCATTAAGCTCATATTCTAAGCAGCTCAGTGGTGAAGCAAGTTGATCTCTAAAAGCTTCAACCTCCATACTAGTGATATTCTCTCTCCATACATTGCATTCATATTTATAGTGTATGAGAGTTTTAAAATCTATGGTCTCGAACCATTTGAACTGTGTCTTGAGCGCTCTAAATTCTACCATGCAATCACTTCCCTGTACAATTAGCTTTTCTAGTTGAACGATGTTTTCTTGGAGTTTCCTTTGGAAGGTTATTTGGTTCATTTCAGTTCCGAAAAATGCAGAAAAGGTACTCCAGGAAGGAAACCATGCATTTGAGAGAATCTTGCGTTGAATCGTAATCGATTCAAAATGTGCTAAACAATTTTCTGTAGAATTGATGGCTCTTTTCTCGGCTTCAGTCATTTTTCTCTCTTGTGAACTTGTTTGATACATTTTCTCTCCCCCGTGATTGTTGCGATGAAATCGGAATAATCAAACTAAAATGTATAGTTGATATATCACACACAAAGGTCGAAATACTGAATTCTGATTGTCCCTCCAAAATAATATGAAAAAATTTCTCTCCCAAAATTTTAAAATCACAATGAAATGCAATTTTGAAGTTGCAAGAAAAATTTGAGTATTAAAATTTTGCCGCCAAATTTCACCGAAAAAATTTGAATTTTGGGCCAAAATATTCACTGTTAAACCAAAATTTGAATTTCGCGTAAAAATTGAACGTTTAGTCACCTGTAAAAATTAAATTTTACTCAAATTTTCCCGCCAAAAAAGAAGATAGTAAGAAGAGATTAGAAAGAACATTTTTTGAAAGAAACTTGTGTAATTATGGATCTTATAGAAGGTATAGATGTAATGCCAATTCTCGAAAAATTGCACAATATGTGTTCTCGAAACTTTGTCAGAAAAAACAGTTCTCGAAACTTTGGTCCTTGAGATTGCGAAATTTTGAGATTGCGAAATTTGAGATTTTCGAAATAAGGTGGCTTCAAAATTTGCGAAACTTAGTGATGATTTCGAAATTGTGAAAGTTTGCGAAAACAGTGATTTTGAAAAATTCAAATGTTTTCGAAAAAAAACACAAACACACTATCAAATTTCGAAATTGTCCAATTTCGAAATTGTGCCCAAAGTCGAAGTACTTTTCTTTCTTATACAAGAGAGAAAATACTGAGTACACGAACCGTAAGTCGATAGAGAGCAAGTTCAAATGATTTCGAAACTTGGTCAAATTGGTGATTTCGAAACTTGGCAGAATTTTGTTTTTCAAAGAAAGCAATCCAAAAACGAGTTTTTAAGCCAAGATTTTTGTACTTCTAGTTGTAAAATGATGAAATCTTGAAGAAAGTTATAAACTTGACAAACTTTTTCAAAATTTCAAAAATGTTCGAAATATAGTACAAAGTACGAATCTTTGGTTTTTGATGAAAAAGTTTGAATCTTTTTGTTTGTATTGATTTGTAACACAATTTTGTAAGCAAAGATGTGATAAAAACCAAGAAACAAACAAGAAGATACAAAAAATTTTGAAAAATAACGAGTTAAAAACTAGTTATATGGATCGAATTCAACAAAAAACAATAACTACACCTTCTTCCGGCGAATGATACCACTTGTTAGGTCACAATTTATGTAAACAAAAGTATAAGGATGATAGAAATAAGATGAGAAGGAGAGATGGTTGATTAAGACACTATGAGAAATAGAAATGAAAGAGTTTACTTAGAATAATGAAATAACCAACAAGTTTACTAGTCACATATGACTAGTATATATAGGGAAGGAGTAGGGCAACACTCCCTTCCTCCCTATCTAGTAAAACGAGATGGGCTTAAGGCCCATGGGCTTGCTACATAAGCCTTAAGATTAAATAAACATACAAGCCTTAGCAACCTATTACAAGTAAATGACCGAGACTTGATAAATAGTAAAACTTTGATCCCAACAAATAGGTAAGTAGATCAATAGGATTTGCCCGATAGAAGATAATCAAAATTAGTAAGGAAACGATTGTTGAAAGTAAAAGTTGCTGATATCTGCTGTCGATGCGCCGTATCCCAGAAGTAGGATGCGTCGTATCTTATTACGTTAAAGATTAAATCAGTCTTTTATTCAGAAAAATGATACGTCGTATCTGTGAAAACAGATGCGTCGTATCTCGGTTAAATAAATTCGAAAAATTGTTTTTAATAAATAAATAGATGTGCCGCAACTGTCAAAACAGATGCGTCGTATCTCGTTAGGGTTTTGAAAATTTTCTGATTAAAAACAGAATACGTCGTATCTAGGGGATAGATGCGCCGTACTTCGAATTTTAAGTTAACGCTATATATAAAAATAAAAAAAAAAGCAATGCACCATATCTGATAAATCAGATGCGCCGCATCGTTTAGATCAGCAAAATAGAACAGAGAATAGTAATACAGAAAATAAAAAGAAAATAAAATAAAATATTACAGAAAATAAAATAAACAAAACAAACAAACAAGAAAATAAAATATGCAAAATATACAATGAATGCAATCTAAACTAATATACAACAAAGTTAGTGGTTAGAATCTAATTAAAATACTAATCAAATAAACAAATATGAACAATTCATTCCACGGCAGTGACGTCAAAAACTTGATGCGTGGCTATGTGTCAGTGTAGTATAGAGTATTTTTGCATAATCAAGTTTTAAATTTATATTTAGCCGACTTATTACTAACACACACACACACACTTAACGAGCAGTGTACCCGATCAATATGTATATAGTGGTAAGTAGAGTGTCGAACACTAAGAATGGAACGTAATTTCTAGTTGATTTAACCAGTATTTTAATATCTAAGTTAGTTTTACAACCTAATCTAACAAAACTGGGGTTTAGCATGAGAGACTAACACAGATTTAATACAACAATAAAAGTAAAACTAATGAGAACAAGTCAGTGAATAGCAATCACATACACAGATAGATAATAGAAACACGTAAGAAGACATGTCCTTATAATTAAGTAGCTTGTCACTTGTTTTATTGCTAGTTTTATATGATGAGTATCGTAATCTAATCTGTCTCGTTGGATCCTAAATATCGGCGAGTAAACTCTTAATGATTACTTATGTTTATCCTACCTTCTAGACACTAGATAAGTAGGCGAGGAACATGTATGGTAGCCCAGAAGACTTAACTAAACACAGAGGTTATCAATGCACAAATACAAGTCACCAAAAATATCATCATATAAACTTTAATCGATGGGAAAGCAATTTTAAAGGGAGCAGTATGGTGGCCACAATCCCATCAATCCTGATGGATTAAAGCTTACTAATACAATAAACAAAACTACTTAATGAATTATACACATGCAAGACCTTCTTACGGCTTTAAGATCTTCGTTTGGGGTGTGTCTTGTGATACTTCTTCGACTGAATTCGTCTCCTTAGGGTTTTTTTTCCACTCTCCAAACTCGTATCTGTCATGGGGTATTTATAGTTTCTGTTTGAGGGATCGATGCGGCGCATGTCGATGATAGATGCGGCGCATCTACTTAACTTCGCGTGAGGTCCAAGATTATTATATTATGGAATATTCGTACACCGCCTTTAGATGCGGTGTAACTTGCTTCTCTATGCGGCGCATGTCCTTTAAAGTCTTGGATAGTATCTGGTGAAGTCTTTAGCTGATATGCCGCATGTTGTAAATGAGATGCGGCGTATTTGGAGTAGAACAAGTTGATTATCCTTCGTTGACCAAAGTTTCATATGCGGCGCATGTTGTAATTAGATGCGGCGCATTCTTCAAAGTCTGGCAATGATCTTCGAATTCATCTAAGTATGATGTTGCGGCATATCTGTTGAGAGTGATACGACGTATCTCTTGAATTTCAGTAGAGTTTTCAAATCTTGATCATTTAGCTCCATAATTCGTCCAATATCATTAACTTTCACCAATTGCTTGTTTTTACCTGAGAATCACTAAAGTACCAATTCTCATACAAAACAATATAAAACAAGTCAATTAAATAGGATAAATGATGCTAATAAAATGTACTTATTTGATCTCATCAACTACTGAGCTAGGGTTCTTGCTCTTGTCTTGTTGCAATTGTGTTTCTTCTGTGAGAGAAATGGGTGTTGTAAGTACTTTGTGTTTTCTCAGCCTTCATCACAGTCATAGGATGAAATCTTGGAGCCAAAGGTATGAGGTCTTGGCCGTTTGATCAAAACAGGGCAATTGTGGATTGTCACAGTGGCAAAAGGCTTGATAAGGCATGTGAAATACCTTTGGCTTCTTCTGGGGTGAGCTAGATAGAGAGATAGAGACAGGTATCTCTGTTTCTGTGTTTGGCGCCAAAGAGACAAAGTGTACAGTGGGTTCAAGTTTTATCAGGGTAAGGGTTTAGAAGAAGTGGACGGGTCAAAAGGTGTGGTTGGATTTTAGTGGGATTGGGTTGGATGATGGGCTGGAGGTAAGTGTGGGCCAGAGTTGGTTAATAGGATTTAGTGGGTTAGGTTTTTATTAGTTTTAAGATTAGGATAGATTAAGTAAGAGTAAATTAGTTTTAGGTAAAAATAAAATCTTAATTTGTAAAATATTTTTTGTAGTTTTTATTATTATTATATAATAATAATAATAGTAATAATAATAATAATAATAATAATAATAATAATAATAATAATAATAATAATAATAATAATAATAATAATAATAATAATAAAGTAAAATACTTAATAATAGGTTTTGGTCAAAAAAATCTTTTGTGATATTATTTGAAAAATGAAATTTGGTTTTCGAAACGGTTTTGCATTTAAGTGTCGGGATAAAGGGTAAAAAGGGTAATTTGGTTTTGGTAAGGGGCAAAATGGTAATTTGCATTTAGATTAAGGTTTTCCATACTCACCCCCGTGTCACATTCCCGGGATTGACTTCGATCTTGACTTTTTGTCTTTTTCTTCATTTTTCTTCAAAAACATGTCGAGTCGATCCGGTAATGCTCAATTTAGCTCCGTTTTCCCATCCATGCTCTGTTTTCCTCACTTTTGCCTTGTTTTCAATCCTTTTATACCTGAAATACACAAAAACACTTTTCAAGGATATTTGTAATATTATATGGTCGTTTTGGGTGTTTTTGGTCATTTTTGTGGGCTAAATAAGGTAAAAGATATGTGTAATTCGACACATATCAAATCCCCCACAATAAGCAATTGCTAGTCCCTAGCAATCCGATCATATAAAGTAATGAAAGGATCATACGATTTAGTAAGTTACCATGTATACCCCGTTTTGACTTCTTATTTCATTCAACTAATTTAAACGATACAAAATTAAATAACATGCTTGATTTTCAAAAGTTGGCATCATGGAATGGGATTCACACAATATGGGTGTCTCAAGGGAATTTTAATCGTCATTCTCTTTTTATTACTTCCCAACTAAGTCTAAAACCCTTGCGCAAACATTTTTGTAAAATTCTAAAGCTACTTATATTAGTAAGCTATGTAAGTCGAGACTAACTTTTCACTCCCACAATTATCTATAAGTTAGGTGTATGTGCTTTGTTTTCAAAATTTTGACCAGAAAAATCACGTTTATTATGGTTGTTATTTACTTAAGTTAATATTAATTCACCGGAAACCACAAAATCTAAGGATCGAAAGGGCCTTTTTCATTTAGCGACTTTCTTCTCGGCACATCACCAGACGGTTTTAGGTGACCGGGCTTTTGACACCTCACGGAGAATAGTACCGGAATCAGCGGGAATTCGATTCCAAAGATTTACGAAGCTACCATTAAAGTAATATTAAGCTTAAATAGATAACAACCGACGATGATTTAGAAATCAGAGATTCAAAGATGAGATCACTCCATTTGGCTACTTTCTTCTCAGCTTATCCTTAGTAAATTTAGGAGGCTAGGTTTTCACCCTCGAGAATAGTATCGGAGCTCACGGGGTATTTGAATCAAGAATTTCCAAATGCTCGTAAAATCTTTATAAGGTTTTGACGAATACTAGTTGAAAGGTTTATTTAAATTTTACAACAAGCAAGTTTCGAACATTTATTCACAAACAACACACACATTTTTTTTTCATTTATTCTCATTGCTTTGCTAACGGAGCTTCACAGGGAAATTTCAAGACCTTATACATCAGAATAAAGGATCCAAGGGCCGTTCTCGAACCGTAGCTTATAGCACTTATTCATACTCAAAACTTTAACTTTTGCAATTTTCAAGCAACGTCTCACTTTCACTTTGCATTCTTATTATGTTTTCATGAAAGTATGCTTGTTCCAAAATGTAAATAAAACTTTGAATTAGTACGTGTCAAAACCGTATAAAAACTTTGCTTTTACTAACAAAATGATTTTTGTGTTCAAACGTTTGAAAATAAGCACATTATTAAGTCAAATTAGGAGCTCCTAGGAGGAAAAGCCATAAATTACTTATATAAGCTCTAAAGAAAACCACTATTCCACGCTTAGCATTTTCATTTGCACAATTCGTAAAAACTTAGCATAAATGTTAAGGAAAGCCGCCAAATCAACACTTTGGCAGAGTCGGAATTCCCCTTGTTCTAGCCTAATTAAGTCTAAACTTTCCACAAATACCGAGGTATTTATGTTTAGCAAATTATTATTATATTGCAATTTTGACATAAAAACGATAAAAATTTTAAAATTTTGGTCAAAAACGGGAGTACTATGGACTAAAAGGTACAACATGTGATTTTTTTTTGAAAATTGGTCAAATTCGCAAGAATTCCTCCCAACACTTAGAATTGAATATTGCCCTCAATATTCAACGTACCGGCACTTAGCTGAAACAATTGAACGGAAAAAGGTAATACCACCATCCAAGTGTGGAAAAGGAAATCTTGATCACACAAAAGGATTATTAAGATATCCCTGGATAAACGTTAGTAACAAAGATCGGATATTGGGCGGTTGGATTGAAAATAAGCGCGTCAATCATCACGATCTACGGGAATCTTGAAAACAAAGGCAAATAAGACATAAGAAAGCAAACAAGTAGAGGAAACTCCCCCACACTTAGTTGTTAGAAATAAGAAAGAAGATAGAAGATGAGTGTTTTTTTTTTGTTAACCGAGTCACGAGCTTGACTTAACCCCGAATTCATTGGTCCATGGGGAAGCAAGATGTGGAAAGCAAAATCTCCATTGGGCTTTCATTTAAAATGTTTGGATAAATATTGAAGTGCGTGAAAGTTCCACCCTGATGAGATATACTCGGAATAAAAGAAGAAATGGAGATGTCGGGTGGTGATGTCGGGGTCAAAGATGGTGTCCTCACTCCCAAAGGAGTTAAAGTAAGGAGAAGTCACCAGGTAGGTGAAGAAAGGGAGAAAAACTTGGACGACATATGTGAAATCAATATAATGGCAATCCTCAAAGGGAATAGTCACATATGTGTCATGAGGGGGATTAAGGATAGCTCTATCATTAAGCAAATTCTCATAGAGCATGTCTTCCTCCGAGTCATCCATAATATCCAAATCCTCATTCTGAATGTCAAAGATAGGATTATATTCTTTTAGAGTGAATTCAGAATCAAAATCAAACAAAGGATTTGTGAAATTCTTATCGAATGTTCCTAAAAGTGAATTAGGAAAATCAAAAGGTTCCTCGGATTTCTTTAGGATTGGAATAAGGTCATGAGTTTCCTCTTCAAAATTGACGATCTCGGAATGTGAAAGTGATGCATCAACATATTCGATGTCTTTACAAGATAAAGAATCGTCATCACTATAATCACTGTTAGAATCGGAGAAAGTCTCAAAATGATCTTTTGAAAGATCAAGAGGAGAAGGCACATCACACACATGATCAAGAATACCCTCGGACTCACTTGGGATTGGGACAAGGTCCTCAACACTAGATGATTCCGTTTTCGTAATAGTGCTAAGATGCTCGTCCCCCATACTTAGAGAGTTAACGGGCTCTTCGGGTGTGATAGCAGCTGACGAAGTTTCATAAAATTTACAATTTTGAATAGTAACTCCGTCATCGTCATCGAGAAGAAGAGCCTTGCGAAATATGGCACGTGTTCTAGCTGCTCGCTCTTCGACAAGTAATTCTTCCATGCTTTTTTCATTGCGAGCTGCTCGTTCTTCGGCAAGCAATTCCGCAATAGATTTCCTAGAATATTGATGAATGACAGGATATTGTGGGGGTGAAAATTTTTTCAAAACCGGAAGTGTCAAAATTAAAACAAGGATTAGGTTCATAGTTATTTTGACTCCACGGTTGACATTGATCATCAATAGGACCCCCACAATATGGACAAGAAAAACTAGATGTATTACCCAACTCCTTAACTTCTTTCAATAAATATAGAATCTCTAGATAAGGGTCTTGCTTGGGTTGCTGAGGAGTTGTTTGAATCATTTGGTATTGTGGAGGTTGGTCATAAAATAAATAGTCGTAATTGTTACAAGGAAATGGATTCCTTGTTTGACAATTGGAGCCAAAGTGTGGATCACCACAGTACTCACAACAATATGATTGTTGTGACTGATTTGGTGAATTATATGGATATTAATCAATACCAAAGGTTTGATTATCACATGGAACTTGCTCATAGACAAACGTGTTGCTTTCTTGACAATCGAAACCTTTGTGAAGACCTCCACAATATTCACAAGAGAAACTCGGTGTATCTTGGAACGATGTATCATTGAAAGTTTGATAGTACGGTTCTTGCTCGTATGAGTTATGAGGAGGGTGGTCAAAATCGTTTTGAGAATAATCGAAAGAGTTCGGATCATAATCAGAGGTGAATGTGGGTTCAGCTCTCGAAGCGTAACACATACAAAGTCCATGACTAAATCCACATTCTTTGCAAAAACACTATCTCCTAACGGATCTCCACAATTAAAGCAACAAGATTGATCGAACGAAGACGTCTCGGGAGGGTAGTTAGAAAAATTTGGTAAATCATTAAAAGAATTCGGATTTATGAACGCATTGCACAAATTACAAAATTCGTCTCTACAATTATTTCTACACTTCTCATAAATACACCTGAAACAACGATAGCCATTCTCCATCGGACTTTTGCAATGAAAACAATGATAGCCGAGAGACTCCATAAAAATTAAACATAAGAGAGGGATAAGAAGTTAGAATTAAATGGATAGAGGGTAAGGGATAAAGAATTAAACGGGGAAGAGGGGTAAGGGGTAAGAATTAAATATGAGAGAGGATAACGAAGATTCTTTTTTGTTTTTATAAGAAATATATACAAAAACAAGTACGGAACTTCCCGGGGAAAGGGTCTTCACTTCACTAATCTTCAAAACGACAACGATTTCAGCTTTCACTCCTCCCCGGCAGCGGAGCCAAATAAATACTCAAAATAACTTAACTAAACAAACTACGAAAGCACGTAAGCACAATTATACTAAAACGTAATTTAAATATAAAACGTAACGCGTAAAACGTAAAAACGTAACCTAAAAGGCAATCTACCTAATTTAAACTACGAATACGAAATTAAAATTGAAAAACTATTTGAAAACTTCTAAAAACCGTGCGTTTAAATTAAAAATAACGTAAGTGCAAGAAATAAAAAGTGAATTCTAAGCTACACTAATCCTATGAGCGTGAAAATAAATTTCCTACGTTATATTTGAAAAAAGAAAATTTTGGGAAAGAGGAAAATAATTTTTTTGACTTTTAATAATTTTTTATGAATTAAAAACTAAATAAAAGAAAATAAATGATTAAAAATACTAAAACAATTGGGAAAATTTTGAAATTTTTTTGGAAACTAAATTATGATAAAACTATCCTAAGAAAAATAGAGGAAGGGGAAAACAGTTGGGAATAAGCCAGAATAAGTGTAAATTAGCTAACTAGTTATCAAGCTAAAAAGGAAAAAGGGCATGTTAAATATAAAACTTAGGAAGAATATAACAAGAAATTCAAGAGAGCACAGATGGTTATGGGTGTCTGTTTGTGAAAGCCAGTGTCCCAGGTTCGAACCTAGTGCACTACCTTTTGGCAAAATATTTTTGTTTAACTTTTTTCTTTTACAAACTAACTATAGTAACTAAAATGAGCATTTTATAAAACTAAAACATTTTTTAAATCTTAATAAATAAGCAGTAAAAAAAAAATGCTAACAGTTAGGGATAAAAATTCTAACTAAGGCATAATAAGGACATTTGGAAGCTAAAAAGGGATCAAATAAGCTGAACCTAGGGGAAATAAGCTAAAGGAACACTAGAGGGGAGACCTAAATAGCTAAGGGGACAGAAAAAAGCAATAATGGGGGACAGATAAGCAGTTGTTAAGCAGAAAAAAAAAAAAAGAAAGAATAAGTGCAACAAAAAATAGGCCTAAAGGGTTAAGTTTGGACTAATGCACAAGCTTGAAAAAAAAATCTAAAAATATACTAAGATAGACCACCTATCAAGGATTATTATAAGGTCAAGTATTGAACAAAATTAAAATCAATTCTTACAACGGTTTGGGCTTTGTGGCTAATTGTATGCAGATGGGTAAATGGGTACAAAATGGGGATTTGGACCTGTAGAAGTCAAGTCCCAGGTGACCTAAACTTGCACTAACCTAAATAGAGCTAAAGTGAACCAAAAAAATAACTACTAATAAGCCTTAACCTAGATTCTACCCTATTGACTAATAAAAACAGTTCAAAAGAAAAACTTTATAAAATAACTCAAAATGCTTAAAAACTTTAAGAAACTGAAAAACTTAGATCGAAAACTATTGAAAACAACTAACTAGAGCAGATTGAAATTGAATTTTGGAAAACAAAAAGTTTAAGCTAAATTTTCACCTTGTGCCAAACACCCCTTTACAAGGGTGTTATTTGGTTTTTTTTGCTTAAAAACAAATTTGGTTTTTTGTATTCTAGAAATTTAAACAGAAATAAAAGAACAGTAAGTTTACCAAAGTTTATGAAAGCTTAAAACAAAACAGATTTGGGCTAAAATAAATGCTAAAAATGTAAATTTAAACAAGGTAAATAAAGGAAAACTTGAGTCTCATTACTGAAAGGTAAATTACAATTTAGAATTTGAAATTAAAACATAATTTTAAAGACAAGTAAACAATAAAAGTGGTCACAACTTTATAAAGGCATGAAAATTGGACAAGTTCAAAGTGTGAGGATGAACTTTATTATATACTACTGAGCTAGGGTTCTTGCTCTTGTCTTGTTGCAATTGTGTTTCTTCTGTGAGAGAAATGGGTCTTGTAAGTACTTTTTGTTTTCTCAACCTTCATCACAGCCATAGGATGAAATCTTGGAGCCAAAGGTATGAGGTCTTGGCCGTTTGATCAAAATAGGGCACTTGTGGATTACTACAGTGGCAAAAGGCTTGATAAGGCATGTGAAATACCCTTGGCTTCTTCTGGGGTGAGCTGGATAGAGAGATAGAGACATGTATCTCTCTTTCTTTGTTTGGCGCCAAAGAGACAAAGTGTATAGTGGGTTCAAGTTTTATCAGGGTAAAGGTTTAGCAGAAGTGGACGGGTCAAAAGGTGTGGTTGGATTTTTAGTTGGATTGGGTTGGATGATGGGCCGGAGGTAAGTGTGGGCCAGAGTTGGGTTATAGGATTTAGTGGGTTAGGTTTTTATTAGTTTTAAGATTAGGATAGATTAAGTAAGAGTAAATTAGTTTTAGGTAAAAATAAAATCTGAATTTGTAAAATATTTTTTGTGTGTGTGTTTTTTTTTTTTTTTAAATAATAATAATAATAATAATAATAATAATAATAATAGTAATAGTAATAGTAACAATAACAATAACAATAACAATAACAATAACAATAACAATAATAATAATAATACACAAATAATAAAGTAAAATACTTAATAATAGGTTTTGGTCAAAAAATGTTTTGTGATATTATTTGAAAAATGAAATTTGGTTTTTGAAACGGTTTTGCGTTTAAGTGTCGGGATAAAGGGTAAAAAGGTTAATTTGGTTTTGGTAAGGGGTAAAATGATAATTTGGGTTTAGGTTAAGGTTTTCCATACTCACCCCATGTCATATTTCCGGGATTGACTTCGATCTTGACATTTTGTCGTTTTCTTCTTTTTTCTTCAAAAGCGTGTCGAGTCGATCCGGTAATGCTCCATTTAGCTCCGTTTTCCCATCCATACTCCGTTTTGCTCACTTTTGCCTTGTTTTCAATCCTTTTGTACCTGAAATACACAAAAACACTTTCCAATGATATTTGTAATATTATATGGTCGTTTTGGGTGGTTTTGGTCGTTTTTGTGGGCTAAATAAGGTAAAAGATATGTGTAATTCGGAACATATCAATGTTACTTATGTTAAATTAGATGTAATGATAATTGGTAAACATGTAACCAACTACCATTTAGTGATGGTATTTGAGGCCATTTCCAATAGCCTCTTTTGTTCATGAATGGGCATTATCATGTAACTATGTTTTAACTGTTGTAATAATAGTGACAAATTATGTTAACTCCTTTTATTATTCACTTAGCAAATTATAGTTGTTATCACTTATTAACCATTACATTCCATACACTTAATGTCAAACAAAAACAAAATATCATTTGAAAATAAAATTGAAGTTGTTGATGTTTATTCATAACAACTAATGCCATTACAAAACCAAGGAAGACAACAAACAAAATAAAGACTAACATAAGCCTATCATACACTCTAAGTTTTGACTTGATGAAAGTCAACTCTTCGTTCATTTTTCCCATCAGCTTGTTTTGAAACTTGTTTCTCACCCAAGATCTTGTTAATCCTCTTCAAATGTTTGTTCTCCTCATTCAAATTGAAATTTAAATCTCTGTGGCATTGTGAACTTCACATTTTTCAGCCTCATCCTATCAATAACCAAATGAATATAAAGTTATATCCGGATTTATTAACTAACATTTTTGTATTAACTTTGAAATTAAATTCTTACATAAATGGGGCATGCCTTGAACCTTCGTCCGGATTTTTGTTAGTCCAGGAAACTTGCTCTTCAATTGAAAGTTGACAATCACAATGTGTTCTGTCAATAATATCTTGCTACAACTTGCGGTATGAACAGGAAGAACCTGATGAAGATTTCATAACCAGGGTTTGTGGGGAAAGGCGTGAAAATGAAAGGTTAGGTGAGTATTAAAGTGATAAGGTTAAAATTTTATAAATGTAAAATATTATAAATAGAAGGACTTATAAGTTGGGCCGGCACAATCTATAAATAAAAATAGAAATTTGAAAGTTTTGTGATTTAGAGAAAAGTGATACAATATTATCTAAAGATTTAAAAATTCAATTATGGTCATTCATTTTTTATAAAAAATAATAATAATAAAAAAAAATCACCATTCTTTTAAAAATTAAATATCTCATAAACTGTTAATCATTACGCAAAGTGAATTATTCCATCGTGACAAAAATCAAATAATCTTTCTATAGACGGACACTTTGGTATATTTTCGACGAACCTTTTTTTTATTTTTATTTTTTCTGTTACGTTTGGAAAAATCACATGTGATTTATGAAATCACACATCATGTGATTTGTGAAATCTCACATCATGTGATTTTTTCAGACGTAACTTAGAAAAACAATAAAAAAAAATCATCGAAAGTATATCGAAGTGTCCGTCTACTGAAAGATAAAAATAATACTCGTCGCGGTGGTGTATTTTTTTTTCACTTGAAGATTTACCATTTGTAAGATATTTTATTTTAAAAAAAAATGTGTAAAGTGGCTTTTTTTTTTTTTTTTTGATAAAAACAAATGAATGGTTAAAATTGATTCATTGGATATTTAGATAATTTTTGTTTTACATTGATCTCAACCCTTGTGATTTATAAGGAAAGAAAATGACGATTACATGGAAATAGAAAAATTGACAAGTTATATAATATTTTTAGGGGGGAAAAATATTATCTTATATTTTTATTTATTATTTTTTTAATTAATTGCTTCAAAATTTTGTAATACAACGAAGTTGTGAGGTGATTTTCGAAAATACACTCTTTGTGTATACATGTTACATGATTCTAAAACTTGTGTTAAATGTGTTTAAGTTGGCAATATGATATCTTTGTTGTTCTTTCTTAGTAAATGTAAAAAATCCAAACAAATACCGTTAAAATAACAAATGCAAAAAAATTGATATTATTTCTCAGCTTACAAACACATCAAAGAATTATCTACAGTTAATAAGTGAGTGTATATTTCAAAACAATAGAAAGCAAAAAGACTTCAAACGAACTGTAAAGTTCGAATAGAGAACATCATTGAATACGAACCCAAATGCCTTCACTCGGAATCTCTAGATGAACCACAAACAGAAGATAATTACCCGGTGGAGCAATGTTACCCGATGGTGGTACCTTGACACCGACTTGGTAGAGAGATTTTCCTTGGGAAACAGTAGTGTTTCCGCCTTCGAGGATCAACAACCTTTGATTCATCGAAAACGAGTGTGTGTTAAATGATGGTGAGACCATTGTGACCCATACCAAGTTAGGGTCTATGGGGCACGAAATTTTGAAGCTAATTGTCAACTTGTCCCCATGACGAAGGGTTTTAGATTTAGGGGAGATTATATTTGGTCGTAAACCTGATAAACTTGGATCTAAGTAAAGAGGCGAAAACGCTTCCAAGCTTAGTTCTGTAGGAAAAAGTACGTCTGAAAATTCATATTTATCATGTGGGTTACTTCCACCAACAAGTACCCGACCATCTCGAAGCAAAATTGCAGTCGAATGGTACACCCGAGGAATAGTGCTTGGATTTTGTACCTCAAATCGACATGTATTTAGCTTTTCGGGTCGGTAAATTACCGGGCTGAGAACTGGATCCCGCCCAAGCTCCCATCCTGCGACCCCGGCTGACACACCATTGATGATCAAAACGTTACCATTTGGTAGCAATAACATATCGCCCATGGCGCGTGCTAAAGGCATGGTCTCCATGACCCATTGTGGATCCGGGTCGGATATTTTAATCCGACCACAAGTATCCAAAGCTTTATCAAATTTCTGATTATTTGCATCAGCGTATGCATCTTTAGGTGCACCTCCACAAACTAAAATTTCAACATCAGCTACTTTCCCTTGTACAAGACGCAACGGTAGTAGTACCGCCGACCCGGTGCTTGGGTAGTTTCTCGGGTCGCCACCGGGTATTATCGGGTAAGTCTTGACAACTTGGTTCTTGCCATAATCGAATAAAATAGCATGATCATTCGCGTAAATAAAAAGATTTCCATCCGTGTTTAAAAACACAAATGGGTATAAATTATTTTCGACATCTGGCGTATTAGTCTCAACCAAAAAAGGCAAATCGATAGCATCCTCATTTGCCGACTTTTTTGGATAAAACTCATAATTCATTGCCTGGCGGCCACCAATAATAATCTGGCGGCCATCGGGTAACATGTGATTGGTGGCATACCATCTAGGTTGACTTAACCCAGATATGATTTCCCGCCAATCACATGTATCACATGATTTATAAATTCTAACAACATGATCACCCTCTTGCCACCCGCCGGTTTGGACTAGACTCCCATCGGGCATTAACGTCCCCGATGAACACCAGACATCGGTGAGAACCATCAGGGGACGTATTGAGTTAAGCCCAACATCATACTCAACCGAGTGAGCGGAGCAATCATCAGAATTGGGGCGACATTTGCCATTAGGAAGAGAAATGTTGGACGTACCAAAGTCCGTGCGGTCATAAATGACTACACGATCATTTGGGAGGAGTTGCATGTGCATGGCAGATATGCCAATGGACGGCAGGAGTAAGGACCATGATCCGGGACCTTCGGCTCGATATGGCTGTGCATGGTGAAGTATGACCATGAGGACAAGGAGAATATGGTGATACATTTTTGGACGTGTTGGCGCAATGAAGTTTGGTAGCAGGTTTAAATACTATTTGCGATGGTGTAAAGTGTTAGCACCATGTAAGAAAGTAAGGTGACAATCTCTTTGAATTCATATATTTTTATAAATTTCAAATCATTGAACTCTAAAGTAAAGTATATTGGAAAGTTAAGAACATTCAAGTGGCGTAGCTACATAGATGATCGAGTGGGTCATGGCCAATCAAATGTCTACAATACTAGGAGTACATATTAACCAACTTAATTATTCATCCAAAACTATTTGATTTACTTAATACATCATTTTGGTACATTAAGAAAGATATTTTATATCGCATTTTGAATGAGTCTAGCTTTACATTGGTCCAACTTTTTTTTTTTTTTTTTTTTTTAAATTTTCTCTGTAAGCGGGATAAGAAAATGAGAGAAATGCATTCTATTTTCCTTTTATGTCTGCAAACAAGAAGATAAATGAAAGAATGGTGATTGTTTTTTTCTCTTATGTCTGCAAGTGAAATAAAATAAAATAAACGTGTTTATTTGTACTTGAATAAAAGAGTTAAAAATGACTTTTTCTTCTTCTTCAATTTTGTAGGATTTTTTATTTATTTATTTTTTAAATTCTTACTCTATCCATTTCTAAATAAATGTTTAATGTTGACTTTTAAAGTGTTTTCTTTTTAAGTTTGACCTTAAATTATTTTATTTGAGTTATGTAATAATTGAGAAAAATATATTAATGAAAATACATTTAAAACTCAATTCATTCATATAGTTTGCATCAAGTATTACATAACATAAATAAAATAATGTAAAGTCAAAGTTATAAAAGAAAAACTTTAAAAGTTAATAATGGACACTTATTTAGGGACAGATAAAGTATATGTTAAAGACTTTAAATTACATATTCTCTTGAAGACATGAATTTACAACTTAGACATAAAACATCTTAAAAACAAACATAACTTTTATTGCAAAAATTCTCAAAATGGACCGGTTTGAATTACGTCCACAAAAGTGCAAACTTTATTGAATTTGAACTATTTGCAATCAAACTTAAATTGAGCTCATTCCAGTCGAGATGTATAAAGTTCAAATTCAAGCACAACAACGAACTTGGACTATATATAAATAGCCGAAGTTAAAGTACTTGTAAGAGCTAAACTTGAATAATTTTCGAATTATTTCATGATGGAGTTATCTTTTCGACTCTATCCATCCATCATATCACGAGTTCTTATTCCTCTCTTTTATGGTCATAAATTTAAAAGGAGTTCATCGTCTTCAAAAAGTATGTTAAAAAGAGCATCGGGCTTCCCATGCAAACCTTCCAAACCCTTTTTATTCTTTGCTAAAGTTTTTAAAAAATCAACATCATTTATCGACTTTGCGTATACATAGTTCTATAAGACAATACTTGACCATAAAGAAAAGCCTAATAAAGTCCATATTTGAACTTTTTGATCACTAAATAAAAATGATTTTAGGGGAATAAACTTTGATTGCTGGTTAGGGATCGGAGATAGTTTAATAAAGTATTTGACAAAAAGTTGTATAAATACCCTAACTAATTAGTGCACAAAACCAGTCTAAGTATAATTACATTTCACGTTTTATGAAGATAAAGTTTAAAATTAGTTACTTGGACATGAAAGATATCACAGATATTCATTACATATTACTGTACAATTAATATATACACTAGCTAGCTAGAAATATTAATTGTGATTGGATAATATAGATTTGATTCCAAAATGCAAGTTGCAACAAAGTGAAATATTCTCTAAAGTTTATGTATGTAATGTCATAATGACAACCTAAAAGAGCAAATATTCTTTGGAAACTGTAAAGAGAACATAAAAATCACTAGGTGAATAGTGCTAATTACTCCGTAATTAATTATTGTAGCTAAGCGAATATGATCAATGGATTCCTTTGGAATTTCATTGTGTATTTGAATGGCTTTCGGTGATATTGGCACCTCACCAGCTCTTAAAGGAAGAATATATACGTACAGTTATACAACTTGAAGGGAAAGATCCCATAGGTTTTTGAGGTGTGCATGTATTTGCGGAACTTGAACATTTTTATTTTTTTTAGGATCCGAGTTGTATTTTTAACGACCCATCTCTCGAATATTTCGAAATGACCATAATGCCGTAGTGCCATTTTTAAGCTTTGCATGTTTGTTCCATTTAATTTGTAATTGGTTATTTTTTGGTGCCTAAAATAGAAACTAAGATGTTTGTTTTTGCTTTCACTTCAAATATTCCGCCTTTGCATTTAGGATTATTAAATGTCCATTTCTTATTTTGATAAAGGACATTTGATTAACATCACTGTGTTACTCTAAATGAAATATTTAAAAACTCAGACTTCGTCAAAATTTGTTTGAACACCACACAAATTAAGAAAGAACAAAATAGTTAAACAATTGGGATAATTTCATATTTACCCAACTTAAACCCCATAATATCATATTTTTTCAAAACACAAGTTTTTAGCATGGCCGGCTATAAGGGGTTGATGTAGCGTAATGCTACATGTTTTAGGCAATTTAGGATACACGTATTGCTGGACGTCGATAATTAACATATTATCAAACAAAGGGGGAGTAATATAGTTTACTGGACCGAGGGTTTGAGAAAAACTATTCTCGACTCTTTTTTATTAATATCAAATTCTGGAAAAACAAAAACATAACAAACTCCAAAACTTAACCCCTATTTATAATGAGAAAATAGTAATCCTACTGGAATACTAATTAGTAATCCTAGTCCTAATCTGATAAGGTGTATCAGATAAACTCCTAAAAACAAACTAAAATAAAGACTCCAGAACTTTTTAATAAAACATAAGATAACTACTGATGCTTCCAGCATCAGCCACCGCATCATTCTCCCCTTCTTAGAAAAAACTCGTCCTCGAGTTTAGAAAAGGTGATGTAGCGTTCCTTGACTTCATTTCTTCTTCACTTTAGCTTCGACACCATCATGATGAAATGTATACGTGTTTTCTTTCCCTTTGTGGATTGCGTTTACATCGTATGCCCATGGCCTTCCTAGAAGAATGTGACACGCATCCATATCTGCTATATCAAACATGATCTCGTCTTTGTACTTGCCAATTGTAAAAGGGATCTTGCACCGTTCGGTAACTTTAATACCATCAACTGATTTTATCCATCCAACTTTGTACGGGTTCGAATGTTTTTTCGTGGGTAGCCTTAGTCGTTGCACGATGTCCCTTGATACAATATTCTCGGTGCTTCCATTATCTATAATAACATCAAAGATCTTTTGAAAGATGATGCAACGGGTTTTGAACAAGTTGTGTCGTTGAGATGAATCAGTCACTTTAGAAGCCAACAAGATACGTTGAATTACAAAGGAGTGGGCCGAATATTCTTTTGTTGCATAGTCTCCTCCTTCGGGATGGCATATTTGAGCATCATCATCTTCATCTTTGTTATCTGTTTCTTCACCATTGTCGAATTCGTCATCCTTTAACGTTTAATTAACCTTACCTCCAGTTGCCCTACAATCACTCGAGCGATGACCTGGTAATCCACACTTGAAACACTTACCAATTATGGGACGTTCATAAGGGTTTGTAGACTTGCTGATCACGGTTGAGGTGTTCATGGACTGTTTCTTCTTGTCTAAATCAACATTGTTTGAGCCGTATCGGTTGCTCTCTGGTTTGAACGTGGATTCTGTTGACAAGTTGCTGTTTTGGTTTGAAGAAAACACGGTTGGACGGGTTCTTTTAGCAAGCTGATTTTCTGCCCTAATTGCAAGATTATAAGCATCATCTAACGTGTAAACGGGGACAAGGGAAATTCTATCTTGGATTTCAGGTGACAATCCATTGATATACCGTGTTACTTGTTGAGACTCAGTTTTGGATAAATCATTCCTTAATGACAAACGATGGAATTCAGCCGTGTATACTTCAACAGAACGTTTACCTTGCAAGCAATTTTGAAGAAGATTAAAAAGAATATGATCATGATTGGGTGGAAGAAACCTTCTACGTAACTCTCGCTCCATTCTCTCCCAACTAGTGATAGGTAGTTTGCCTTGTCGTTCACGAATGAGTTGCAAAATTTTCCACCACGATTGAGCACCACCCTTGAGCTTGTATGCAACGAGATTAACTCGATTATTGATAGGAATTTCGTAGAACTTGAAAAAGGTATCCAATTCACCCATCCAATCTAAGAAATCTTCCACATTCATTGAACCATGGAAAGTCGGGACATCTTTTGAACGTTGACGGTAATCAAAATCGGTAGCACCCCTGTGACCAAAACGCATTCCTTTTACTTCCCATTCATCTTCATAATCGTTCTCAACATCAGAATCTTCACCACCATAATTAAGTTGTTGAATATGTTGTCTCTCAGGTCAACCATTCCTGCGACCCCTGTTCATTCGTCGTGGAACACCACGATGTGGTTGATCTTCATTATCATGTGTTGTTACAGTTGCTATGGTTTGAGTTATTTTTTGCAACGACTTCTGGACAGTTTCCTCAAGTTGTTTCAATGAATTTTTGAGCCGCTCAACTCGTTCATTATTAACATCGTCACCAGCCATTATTGAGTTTCAATACAAAATCAACCTGCAGTTGCAATTGAGATCACAACTTCTGGATTGAAACCCTAACAGAATCGGTTAGCTTTGATACCAACTGATGTAGCGTGATGCTACAGTTTTTAGGCAATTTAGGATACACGTATTGCCGGACGTCGATAATTAATGTATTATCAAACAAAGGGGGAGTAATATGGTTTACTGGACCGAGGGTTTGAGAAAAACTATTCTCGACTCTTTTTTATTAATATCAAATTCTGGAAAAACAAAAACATAACAAACTCCTAAACTTAACCCCTATTTATAATGAGAAAATAGTAATCCTACTGGAATACTAATTAGTAATCCTAGTCCTAATCTGATAAGGTGTATCAGATAAACTCCTAAAAACAAACTAAAATAAAGACTCCAAAAATTTTTAATAAAACATAAGATAACTACTGATGCTTCCAGCAGCATCAGCCACCGCATCAGGGGTGCAACTAGAGCGGTGGCACAGGGCCACCAATTTTGTACGCTCATGTGTTTCCGAGAAAGTTAATTGGTGTTGTTAATAGTTTTAAAAGAGGAGGTCCAATCAAAATTTATTAACATAGTACTAGGGTATATACTGTATAAGGTAGAGTGGGCTATTATTTTTGTGTTACTTTTAAATGTGAGATAACAAAAGTAAAATACGTGGTACTAAATAAGTCACTTACAATTTAACTTATGAGTTGTTTTTTAGTTAGTGAATATGTCTTTTGAACATACTTTATATAGTCAATCTCTTGGCATTTGGAATATATTGATTTTAATTTATATATTCTACTTTATATGATAGAATTGATATTACATAATCTAGTTAGATAAGTAACACTATATAAACGTAAATCACTTAACTATATAATAACTGCGTGAGATAAAGTCATTTGGACACCCATCGTTTTTATAGCCTTGCAACATTTTTTATATGTAGCATTTCGTGTTTAGGGGAGCTATTTATCGATTGCGGCACAGGGCCACCAAATTTTACGAGACGGCCCTGGTTTTTAGTGTATATGTACAATGCTACTAAAGCATGTGTTGGAGAAATATGGAATTATGGGGTTTAAGTTAGGTAAACATGGAATTGCCCATCAACTAACAGTGTTCATGGCAATGTTGCTGAAGAAAAATGCGTCTGCGACTCTGCAGCCAAAATGCTTATATGTAATTTTCGAAATGTCTACTTCAAAGCGAAATGTTTCATCCAACCATTGATTGGCTAACCTAACTAAATACGTGTGTTGTTCATTGACCAAAAGTATGATAAACTCATAAATCAAAGAATGACATAACATATTTAGATAACAATGCCGTTTAGGTAATCAAGTATATGTAACGAAAGACAATCATCAACATCGAATAGTTTGCCAAATGCACATTCACAACTACGTATATTTGCGCAACAGGTTTGTAGTCGTGGTGCTGTCTCTATTTGAATTTTGCCGCTGTCATCCTTCTTCCCTCAGTAGCAAGTTGGCAAATCAACTTTCAAACAAAAATATGCCACAACAGAATAAAATATAAGAGTAATGTTATTTAGGTCTACAATCCAAGCCTAAATACATGCCTAATGCATAATTTACTTGTACAATTGTGTTGTACATTTTCTCTCTCCAAATTCCCACCAATCACTTTTTCAAATCCACCAATCAAATCATTAGGCATACTAGTAGGTTTGCTAATTAGGCATAAGAATCATTTTTCAAAATATAAATTTTGGAAATTAATGTCTACAGAGACAGTTATAAAATATGTAAAGAAAAATTAAGTTTGAACAAAAGTTAAGTTTTTTACTTTTGGTAATTAAAAGAGTAATCAATTACCAACTTGTAGAACACAATTCGCAAGTATATGAAGGGGCAATACATCATTTTTGACATATCTAACTAATGGCCGTCAAGTCAAAAGAAGCAACGACTATAGTAATTTAACTGCGCTAAGAAATTTTTGCCTTTGTAGGTCAATCCAACCACAGTTATTTAACTGCGCGGAGTAATTACCCCAACCAACCTTTACCCGTTGTGCCTTCTCTAGTAATATTTTCCTGAGCCGATTTATGGAAAGTTCAGTGACTATTGGATCTATAAGAGGTTAGAATCTAAAAGCTGTTGTATTTGAGATGAGAAAGTCACTAAAAATTGTTGACAAATGTGTCACAGGTCAATACAATTAAATTACCATGTCAAGTGGAAGACTGAGGAGGATAAAGTTCCCAAAGTGCCACAGTAGTATCTTCAGATGCCGAAGCCATTTGTTTACAATCTGCAGCAAATGAAATTGCATTGCACTGCAGAAGCGAACCAAATTTAGATGATAATAACTAGAAACTTAACAATTTACAAACTAGATTTGAAAAACTGGTACTTTTTTCCGCGCTAAATGGAACACTTTGTGTCAATTAAATAAAATCCTTTTTGGAGAAACTATACTCTATTTTGATAATAATCTAAATTCTTTTATAAAATCAATTGGGAGGTTTTATGCCTTAAACATACACTTTAGGCCTAGACATATTCTTACGTGCAATCTAGTGGTGGAGATAAACAATGTGTAGAATCAGAAACTCTAATTGCCAACTGTATTAAAGCAAGTATGAACAGAAAGTGCGGATGGCATACCGTGGCACGGTGATACTTCAGTATAGCCAAAGGATTTCCTTTCTTGTAATTGTAAATCCTGATCCTGTTATCACATCAAAATGGAAATTAATCGTTGATCTATACAGGCAGTTTAGTTGCATATATATAAACTGAAATATTATACTACAAAACATTTCTTGTACCGTTCAAATTCGATAGAAACAGGACGGCTTGGTTTTATTCAACATATGAATGATGAAACCATAAATTATACCTATAACCTATCAATTTAAAATGGTGGTGAACAGGGTTGACCCAACCCTGATCACTAAAACTTACTACAGTATATAATACTAACCTGTGATCCCATCCAGCAGTCCCGAATATTTTGCTATCTGGACGAATAGAAGTTCCAGCTATGCCGGGTCGCTCCAAACTTATTTCTTTCTTCACCAGGCAAGAGCCCTAATGAATGACAAGAAAAACTTAGAAGCATTGTATCTAATATGACATCAATGATAATCATAGATTGGTCATACATAGTATCTTAAAACTACACAAGCCATAACCTAGCTAAGTTAACAGTCAAAAGAACGATATATAGAAGTTAATCTCAACATTAATACGGGATACATACCAGCGAATGGTCCAGAGTAAACATAACAACTTTGTCATCTGCACCTCCCGAAATGCCCCCGTTGAACATCCCATCCACACACAAGCTTAAGACTGGTGCATGACAATATCCTTCAATTAGTGTAGTTGTATAACATAATGAGGCTGCAAAGCTCCACAAAAAATGAGAATCAAGGTTTCACAATAAAATTTGGACGTTTTAGTCACCACGAACCTGGCTCTGAATGGAAGCGTACAGATGTCAACGGGACCCCGGGATTCCTTAAATCCCACCAAGCCATTGTTCCGTCCTCATAACTGCATACATAATAGAAATGATCATGAGGATCATAAAGCGTCATTGAAAGAAAGAAAAGTATCCAGGATAAGTGAAATGAAAACAAACCCTGCTAGGACATGTATAAATCCCTGTGATTCAGAAGGCAAAAAGGCCTGAACTGCCATGCACATACCTATGAAACAACAATGACAATTGACAAGGCTCAAGAAGCATCATATATAGGAAATATCACAAACATCAATAATTATATCATAATGAAACATATCAGTTTCTCATATTAGGTAGTTGGCCATCTTAAATAAAGTATCCGAAAATTACTCAAAAATCCAAGGACATCTTGTAAACTAATATCAATATTTTCACATGTAGGGAACTACAATTGCAGATATCCATACTTGTGTGAACTATCACCTATGTTGACCAAGAAAACTTTGGTATTGACTGTAGATACATGACAGATTGACAGCCAAGAAGCAAATTCACATGTAGATATATGGAAATGGATACATTGGACACAATGTGCTAAGCATATTTCTAAGTTTCATCTTTGTTTATATTTTCTTTCTTAGTTTTCATGATTTAGATTACTAGAAAATCCTTATCTCAGAGGTTTAGTAAATAGCTAAAGCACCATTTAAATTTACGGCAATTTATTTTTATTATCATATATATACAGCAAAGTTAAACAATTATCGTTCTTCAGTACAATCTTTAACCCATGTAAAATCATGACCACTCAAGGTGAGCTCAGGAAACCATCTCATTTCTAGTTCTATATATTTTTAGAATGTAGGTACCTTTTCCTTTGGTGAAATTACTTGTAGATGCACCAGAAGAATGTGGAAACTGTGCAAACCTTTCTGCAGTATTGAGATCCCATACTTCAACCTTTTTTAATTAATATTTCAAGTAAATATTATGGAGCAAAGGATCATAAAGAAGAGAAGGAATTTAACAATCGTACATCAGAGCTTTCCATCCCTGCCATGGCTACATATGGATGTCCTTCTACACAGCCATCACCTGATAAAAGAATATTATATTAGATGTTGTTCAATACAATCTTGACATGTAATGACCACATTTTTAAGTACACTTCGGTACAATATCAATTGGATTTCAATAGGGGCCATATTAATCATGTAAAGCAGTATTATATGCATAGCCAAATGACTCTAAATTACTATGATCATTAAGATGACAAGATATATGCCAATCAGCGACATAATATGTACCGTTACAAGTAAACGGATGAGGTCTTCCCTAGGTTACCCGGGGAGGGCAAGTCTTTGACTCCAATGTATGCAGCCTAATCGAGGTATCCCCGTGACCGTTTCCAACCCTTTCCCTGGCCACCCCAAATGTGTATCTGGTGAGGTTTGAACCCTAGACCTCTTGAGAGGAGGTGCATTACCACTAGACCATCTGTTGGCGGTTATTCTAAATACAAACATGTACCATTATCTATTCTACAAAACATGGAATGAGATCCGACTTTACGAATGGTGGATAACAAAATACATTGTAAGTTGACGCCATACAAGTAAGAGGTAAAAAGAGTCTAAAAGACAAGAATGCATGATAAACTTTGTTTAAAAAATAATCAAACTAAACGTGGATGATTGAAGGGTAAAGCATCTACAAAATGGTTAAAAAGAGGAGAAAAATGACCTTTAAATATGTTGGAATTTTCACATTCTTCTTGGTTGTCATGAGAAATTTCTTGACCTGCTTGTATGACTTCTGTGCTTTTTTCAGCTTTTTGTGTGTCAGCAGAAAGCCTCTTTA
The DNA here is from genome assembly GCA_030686995.1 of Artemisia argyi. Taxonomy (NCBI): domain Eukaryota; kingdom Viridiplantae; phylum Streptophyta; class Magnoliopsida; order Asterales; family Asteraceae; genus Artemisia; species Artemisia argyi. The sequence goes on from CM060691.1 coordinate 129,114,980, forward strand.
CTAACGAAAGCTTGCAAAAGTGATACGTATTTGCATCAATTGAGACACAAGGTGTCCTGTCAGGTCAAAACAACTTATGGTTTAAGATCATCAAAAAAATCTTCTTTCTTCTATTCAATTGTATCATACTCTCCATCAACAATTGATGAAAATCCTTATATTTAATTATAAATACATATAGGAATTTGCCAGGAATAGAAATAGCAAGAAGATCTAAATAATATAGGATGGTGTCCTCTATGCTTATGCTTGAGGCAAAGGCCTGTCTACGTTATTAGACGATATATATATATTAGTCTTGGCCGATTGTAGATTTCATACTCCCTAAGTTTCCGTTCATAAGGAGACCAAAGTTGATCACATAAATGCAATTGGAGCATATAGTATATAACAGTGCCATGATGTATATCATACCTTTTGCAACATATATATTTAAACCCATATGCCTTTTCTTTCTCACTCACTATAACTTTACTTAGATCGACCAATAAGCTCCTAACCTAACATTGCATGCCTAGAAACTAACTGTACAACACATCTGATGATTTTTGTGCATACAGGAAAAAAGTTGCCATGCAGAGATTAACTTATAATGGGCACATGACCACAATACATGCCTTTTCCTTCTCACTTCCTATAACTTTACTTAGAGTCAACAAATTATTTTCAGACCGGAAGGTTATAATCACCATGTTCTTAGACATTAATATTGACAAGCCTCTTCTCAGTATCTATAATATATAGTGGGAAGTGACTAAAGATCTATTTAGACTGCTAGAAAGAATATTTTAAGACTGAGATAGAAATAAACAAAGATTTTAGACTCGGCAGTGAATTATCCCATGAAAAAGATATCAAAACAAGCTAATAGCCATAAAACTTCAAGTGAGACAAGACAGAATATGCAACAATCTGTATTACGCAGAACCCAAGAGTTATAGATCAAGACCAAACTTACTTCCATTAACCAATTTATGTGACACAATTTACAGTTCAGATGATGTGTAATGTACAACCTGATCATACTAATGATGTGTCGAATATTGTGTCGAATAATGTACAACTTGATCATACTAATGAGTAATGATCAGTGGGTACAACAAGTGGAAAATCTGGTTCAAAGTCTGCTAATATCGAGGGGACGTCTAATGTACAACCTGATCATACTAATGATGTGTCGAATATTGGTGTTCTATTGGGAGTACACAATGTGATGATGGAACTGATAAGGTGCAAACAGTTGGAACGTATGGGGAGGAACAGGTTGTTGATACACCTATTGTTATACCCACTGATCATGCATCTACTAGTCATACTACTGTTGGGTGTGGCTCTGTTTGTGAAACTGGGAACGATTTCTCTAAGGAACATTCGACTATTTCGGCATGTAATAGTTTGGAAGAGGCATTGCGTAATGCTGCTACAACTACTACGTCTACTGAAGAAATGCCCTCAAGTTATGCTAATAAGCTAAGCCCTACACCTCTGACTAAGGCAAATTTTCGAAAAATTGAAGATAACATTCCTAATGATGCAGATTATGACGTTGGGTTACCTATAGCTTCGGTTCATGAGGTGAATGAGAGATTGAAGAGTTCGTTATACGGGTACTTTATTGGTAAAAGGCTCGCTTTTCCTGTTGTTGAATGGTTTGTGCACAACAATTGTGAGAAGTATGGCTTAGTGAAAGTAACGATGAACGCGAAAGGTTTCTTCTTTTTAAGTTCTCGTGTGTTTAAGGTGCGGAATCTATTCTTCGTGATGGTCCATGGATGATTCGTGGAATTCCCATTTTTCTTAACAAGTTGTCACCCGAGGTAAGCCTTTTGAAAGAAGATTTGTCTTATGTCATTGCATATACATCAGATGGGTTGAGCTCGATTGCTTCTAAGATTGGTACTCCTATGATGCTAGACTCGTATACGAATAACATGTGTTTGGATTCATGAGCAGCTATGCAAAAGCCTTGATTGAAATTAATGTGTCTAATGAGTTTCGTGATAATCTGGTTTTGGCTATTCCAAAGCTTAATGGAAGTGGATATACGAAAGAGTATTCGTATTGAATACGAGTGGGAACCCCCTCACTGTGGTAATTGCTTGCTATATGGTCATTCTCTTGATGATTGTCCAAAAGCTGCTCCTAAATGTGTGATGAATGGAATAGATAAAGGCAAGGGTCAAAGTTTGGGTGTATCAAAGAAGGTTTCAAATTCTAATGATCCGTTAAGCAGAAAGGAGCTAATCCAAAGAAGTTTAATGGTGTTCCAATGAACAAGTTTGAGTATAGGCCTGTTGCACCAAAGAATACCAAGGCTTCTAATTCAAAAGATAATGCAAAGGAGGCTTCTACGTCTAGACAACCGAAAATGGATGCTAAAGTGGTAAGTGCTTCTAATGCATTTGGTGTTCTAGGTGAACTGGATGAGGCTTCTAATGATAATGTAGAACCTGCTGGTAATGTCCCTACACCTTTGGTTGGTACGGCATCTGGTAGTCCAAGTACTACACATTTGGTTGCAAGGACTAATGAACTTTATATGCTTGATGGGAAGCTTGTGCTAGTGGGTGATGATGGGAAGCCGCTAAAACCTTGTAAATCAACGTTTCCTAGTTCTAAAAAGGTTGTTGATCCGGATAATACGGATAGTGATGATGAAGTGCTCGAGGTCTACAATGAAACTGCTACTTGTATGGCATCTACGAGTTCCAAGGTTAATGAAATCTCTAAAAGTGGTGGTGGAGTGGGTAGGAAGAGTTTATACGAGCAATGGAAGTAGGAGACCAATGATGAAGACCCGTAAGATTGATGATGATTTTGATGATTGTGGTTTGACTGAAGCCAAATGGAGTTTGCTAACGCTTTTGACATTAGTCTCTGTGGTCAAATTAGATAGGGTTTTTATTAGGTCCCATAAGTTTAGCATGTCATTCTTATGCTAGATTAGGTGTTAAGCACAGTAGGAGCATTTGTTTTGCCTTTTTGGGCTGAGATGTGGGACTCACCCGCATCCATTGTACTTATTTGTTTTTTTGGCGCAATAAAATTTACCAGGGGTATTGAATCCCTTTACCCCTTTACCTAAGAAAAGTACAGTTTAGATGGCATTTTCCCTAAACGTTGTTCAAGTTCAAGAGCAAAGGCCACTTCTGGTCGCCCCCGCAAACCGGTGTCAAGACCAACATAAGCAAAGGTGAATCGATGTCTCAGAGCAAGGAAAAATGATGTCAAGGTCAAACGTGAGCCATCGCTTATGGATAGCACACCTCTTTTCCATGAGAAAAAGCACCTAGGGACATTGAATAATATAATACATTCCTTATCCTTATCATCATATACTATAATTCTGTTGGCATTAGTGCCACTCTCCTACTAAGGAGAAACACCTTATCTTCCCCCAATACAAGGCAGACGCAAACATTATTCAATATAGCCACACACAACTGGAGACTCACATAAATGAAAATGAAAAGTCTGATTCAAAATTTCTAGTGAAAAGTGGATATTAATAAGTCACCACTTAAAGATATTCGAGGAATTCCACTAGTTGTATAGCATTTTTCCAAGCACCGAACAACTTATTAAACAGCTTATGGAACTAAGAAGAAATTATCATGTCAATGATATAGTAGCCATGAATGGAGGAGCCTCTCCTTATCTGTAACATCTTCTATGCAATATTTCAAAAGGAAAAGAAACCTTTATGAGCCTCTAAGGTAGAGTATAGTACAACTTATACTTTATCTTATAGAAACACAGATACCACTGGCGGAGCTAGGATTTCGATATCGGGTGGGCCAAAAAAATTCTTCGCAAACCAAAAATTCGTTTAAAAACTTTACATATTTGACATTAGATTCACAAGAGAAGAAATTATAGATCATATATATGCACTGGTTATCAAATTGATCAAGTACTACAAATTGGCAAGCAATGTTGGATGAAGCTAAATTAGTTTTGTTAACTAAATAACTTAGATCGATTTGATGATAGCAAAAACTTGCGGGAGAAAGATTTGTAAAAGTATGGACAAGTTTAAATATTTAATAATGGGCCCACAAAGAAAATAACATATCACTAATGCTTTCAGATAGGAGTTTTGGGTTGGTCATGGCCCGTCCTACTCCATGAGTAACTCCGTAAGTAACAAATACTACCACCTAAATATCAGTTATATGACAAGTAGACTTTCTTTCGTCAAGTGAAAGGGCTCATGCAAAATATATCAATAAAACATTTGTATCATTCTCAACTACCACGATCATAATTCATAGAGAATTACCTCGACAACTCCCCATTTTCTATATTCCAACACCTAACAGTTCCATCCTTCCCCTGGCTGCAACAATTGGAATAACCACCCATCAAAAATCACTAAATCGCCTACATTTTTCAAAGTTGAAAATATGATATTGGGCAATACGAACCTGATAACTTTGTTGTTTCCAATTGAAGGGCTGGTTGAAACGCTTATAATCCCATGTGCTGCACTATGTAACCTGCATTATAATCATTCAAAACACCATGACTTCAGTTTTATAACAAGATAACATATATTATTAAAAAATAATAATAATGGGTATGTTTGGCAAAACGGGCTGGAGTTGAGGCTTATATTAAAAGCTGAAAACTGGAGCTTATATTTTTATAAAGCTGTTTGGCGAATTAGTTGAAGCTGAAGCTTATTAATGTAAAATCGCATAAAAATACATCAAATTAAATACAGATATATTTTCAGCTTTTGTGTGATAATCCATTATATTTTAAAGGGTATTTAAGTAACTTGACTAGCTATAAGCCCTCATAAGCCTCTTTCAATGGGCTTTTTACGGAGGCCTATAAAAGTCTCCATAAGCCTGTGTGACAAACAAGACGTAGTATTTTATAAGCCGGCTTATTTAAAAATTTAAGCCCCTAAAAGCCCTTTACCAAACACAACCAATGAACTCGCAGTAGTCATACCATGCAGATGAGATAGTCCTGTGTTGCACACTGTCCCAAATCCGTAATTCACCATCTGAAGAGCTGTAGTAAGACCCCCATTAAAACACATAATTCGAGATATGTTGAACATCTATACTATCTATAAAGCACCATTTCCTTAATCCTTAATCTTGAAAACTTAAAAAATCATTTCAATTACTAAACTACCCTTGACTAAAAATGATAACAACATTCGCAAGTATTTTTTAACGTAAGGGAGATTGGTTACCCTGAGAACAATAAGTTTTGAGTAGGATGGAAACAAACGTCCATAACAGAAGCACGATGGCCTCTCAATACTGCCACCGGATCAGGTGGTGGTCTCTTGCTCATTCTCGTCACAAAACCTGTCATTCAGACATTAAATCAAACACCTTGTATACTCAAATATATATCGAATAAATTAGAAGTATGAAATATGAAAGTAGAAAAGAATAGAGTGGTGATTTCTTTTTACTTGTTTGAGTCTCTGGTGGTAACGCCGGAGCACCAGTGGTTGTCCGTGTTTTCTTTTCAGTGGTTAAAAAATTGCAAAAATGCTAGGACTTGTTGTAAAAGAGTAAATAACAAGGATGGTACTGTGGTTTGCGTTTGACTTTTTTTCTTACACAACTCAAAACCCTTAACATAGTTAACTTTGATTGTTAAACACACCTCTCATGTGGCCAAATAGTCATTTTGTATCTTACCAAACACACCTACACATTCTTTTTTTCTCTCAAACATTTAGGGCCCGTTTAGTTTGTAGGTGGGTTTAGAATTTGGATTTAGATTTAGATTGGATTTAGGGGCCCGTTTGGTTTGAGGAGTAGGATTAGGATTTGGCATTGATGCCAAAAAAATGTTGTTTAGTTTGTTTGTGCGAGTCTCACAAGTGGGGATGAATACCAAATATATATCCATGTACAAAACTCATCTAACTTGCCTCTTTTTTGTTATATTATCATTAGTTAGATCCAACTTGCCTCTTTTTTGTTATATTATCATTACAAAACTCATCGTTGTTGTTTCATGTAGTTAGATCCAAGTGTTTTGGAACTAGAGGCACAATGGTTCTATCGGTTTCTTCAAGATACATACTTTTAGCACCCCATTGCCTTTGCAATACTCCTATATCTTTACTGTGGATTTACTTATCTGCCTTGGGTAATGGTAAGTGATTGACAAATACAAGTATGTATTATCATTAGGTTTTACTTAATTTAGCAACGATTTCAAACGTTGATTCGGTGAACCAGAGTGTACGAGTGACGGCGCTTTATCTCTTTACTTTCATTCCATTTTATGTCATCCATAAATGGGGCACCGGGCCTTGGAACCCCTGATACTTCGACCAATAGCTGGTATATGTGTTTGTAAAACCATGATTAGTTAGATAAATTTATGTGGTTGCGTTGTTTGAGTAGTGCTAACTTTTTAACTTCTCGCTAGCTTTTAATTTTTTTTATGTGGTTCAATAAAAATATGTACGGGTGGGTTGCGCTGCTATGTTTGAGTGATGGTTGGCATAATAATCAGTAATCACCATGCTTTTCCTAGCTCAGATCGACATGGACTCCAATTGTGGCAATTGGACCTCACATGGGAGTTGATCAAGTTTCTTGAGGTTGTTGGATTAGCAACCGATGTTAAGGTACCTACCGATCATAAGACTTTTACCATATGTCCATGGAGGCCGGTATTTGTATGCTTAACAAGGTCGTTAAGTTTGTTTAATCATCGATCATTATTTCTACTAATCTACATCATATTGCTTGTAGGTCTACATGCGCAATTCTTATATGATGTATTTGTATTTGTGCAAGAAATAGAAAATAAAACATGTATTATTGGTATTAACAATGTACAACATATGTAGTTACATCATATTGCTTGCTTGAGTGTTAGGGAGTAGTCTTAGTTTAAGAAAGCATAACTATTTGTACATAATCTTTAACCTTTTTTATTTATGGCTTCATGTATAGTTCAGTTTACTCATGACGTGAACCTTTTTTGTTGATATAAATAATGCTTAAAAACGTTATTAATATTATTCAATAACTCTACGTTTTGATAATCACAAAATGTAAACTAAATTAAGTCAAGATTATGACGTAAACAAGTATTTAGTGACAAATATTTACTTCTACAACTAATATCACTTAAGGTATGTATAAACTAAGCATCTTATGCATTACATGATCAAAAGGAGCATTTTTTTAACACAAAACATTTTATATGTTTTAGTAAATCATTCTTGGTATTGTTTTATAAAACCACAAAGATATGATTTCAAATTTCCAACCAAAAAGGGCAAAATCTCTCCAGAAAAACCTTCCCCACAAAAGACAAACAAACCCAACGTTCTGGAGGGGCGGCCCCCTTAATGATTAAGGGGACCGGCCCCTAATTAAGGGGACCGACACGCTCCAGAACAGTATTTTCTTGCCCTATAAATACTGGTTCATTTCACAAATTTTCCTCACCTTTTTGCACTCAAAACTTTCTGATCTCATATCCATTTCTATCCCAAAAACCTTTGATCATATAATTCATAAGTCTTTGTTTCCAAGTGATCCAAAGCTTCATCCACACAAGTGCAAAAAGAAAAACACTCCTTCAACGTCCATACAATTGTAGTAGTGTTGTGATTAGTTAGTATCATCTTGTTGTAGTGCTAGATATTTGTAAAGTGTTGTGTGATTTAGTTGATTGTAGATATTAGGTGTGTTGTAAAGTAGTGTAGAAGTTGTGAATTAGTTGTGCATAGAAGAAGGTGTGAAGTAGAAGAGAAGAAGAAGTTGTGGAGCTATCGCGAAGAAGTTGTGAAGTTGTGAAGAAGTTGTGAGATTAGTTCTAGCTACGATTAGAACTCGACATTTAGCTTAGTGTCGTTAATCGGTGTAAGCCAAGGTGTGTAAGTGTTAGAGTTTATGGATAAATATTAACAAGTATATGTCTAGTATCGAACTCGAGACCACCTGATTGCACACTTTACGTATGAGAATTAAAGTTTAATAATTTAATATAAAAAGTTATATTTAATTATTAATTACGCAAAACAAATAAAGAATGTTAGTAATTAACGAAAATTGACTAATGTTCAAAGATAAGGACCAAGGATTAAAAATAGAGAACAAGAAGGATCTAGAACACAAGCCCTAACTTGTTCCCTAAGTTTTGTTATCCTATAAAAGCAAGGTCAAGGGTTTATTTTGATAGCTCTCTTGTACACGTTAATTTTATTTAACAAACTTTTGCTACTTGCTTTTGTCGACAAGAATCACTGTAACATATATACATCATGTATAGTATATTATATGATTCTCTTTTCTTTTCTTTGACTTCTGTGATCGAAATCAACAAGACAACAACAATATCATAAATGTTTTGATGATTTGTTTTAATTCAGTCAAATGGTTTTGTTTTTTAAAACAAAATTGTTCTGTGTATTATTTAAATTAGCATTTACTTTAATTCGTTAATAGTATGTGTGTATAACTGTACAAGAACGTGGTACAATCACACTATTGATTGTATCTTGGATCGATTAACAAAACGGTAAGGGGTTAATCATTGATCCTTATAAACCCTAATTAGGGTTCATCCAATTGTTCAAGATTATTGAAGTTTGATTCTTGTTTTGCTAGAATCACTAAAGGTACATTCCTATTTAATTTATGTTAATCTTTTATATGTTATAGATGTTCCTACGCTTTAGCATATGTGTTTACCTATTTATATGATTGTCGTAATACTTATATTCTAACAGTGGTATCACGAGCTTGCTATAACATGTAATCGATTACATAAATACATAAAAAAAACGAATTTTGATTGTTTTTGTTAGGAATACGATTATTCAGTTAAAGACTCGGTCACCCCAAGTATTGCTAAGCATTACGTAGCTCGTAGAATTATCCTTATTATAGTTAGTAAGTAGTTTATTAGTAGTTTAATATGTAAATAGTATTCGTAGAGTGGGTCGGGTCTTTACCCTCTGTCAGCTCACTCTACAGCTCGTTTCATGGAGCATAAGTAGTTGTAGTATATATACCCTCTCCCACCCAAGGGAGAGGGTTGAAACTTCTCACACATTCAATCTAATACATTTCTATTCTCTCACTAGAAGTCTCCCACATCTCTTTCTCTCTCTAGACTTCTTACACTATTTCGATCCATAAATCACAAAACCATACGTGTTTATAATTATGAGTACTTTACAATTGGTATCAAGAGCCATGGTTTCATCCTAGGATTGTTAGTGCTCAAATTTGTAGCTTGGTGTTGTGTTTCTTATATGGTTCGAATGGTATTAGTAGTAAAATCACTTGTTTGATTTTGTTTTGTGATAAGAGTGGTGTTATTCTTGTACTTTCTTCATTAGTAGAGTTATATGCACTTAGGTTTGCATTTGGAGTGGTTGAATCATTCATTTGTTGGGTGTTAAGTGGTAATTCGTGTGGTATTTCATACTAGCGAGTTGATAATTCTTAGTAGAGGGTTGACAGGTTTGGTTAGAGAGTTGAGGCAGAGATTTGGCGTTTTGCTATTTCTGGATAGAAAGCCAAATCGCTAGACAGTGACGTTTCAGTCCTATTATTCCAGCGAGTTGATCAGAATCTGGTAGCGAGTTGGTCAGTTTTGGTAGCGAGTTGGCAATCTAGCGAGTTGCCTGACCAGAGATTTGGTTTCCAGCGAGTTGTTCAGATTCCAGCGAGTTGATCTTAGAGAGTTGCCTCCAGCGAGTTGATTCCAGCGAATTGTTTGACTAGCGACTTGTTATTTAGCTACTTGGAAGTCTAGCGAGTTGTTCAAGTGTGATTCTAGCGAGTTGATTACTTGCAGTTTGACCTAAGTTGACTATTTTACATCAAAACTTCAAACAGTCATAACTTTTGAACCGTAACTCCGTTTTCAGCGAATTAGCTGTCAAAACGTCCGAAACAGGCTGAATATTGTGAGTTTTCACCACCAAGTCGTGAAACGAATTTTTCGAGGCCTAAATCACCTCCGGAGTGAAGTTATTGAGGTTTTAAGTTTTAGACCAAATTTTCACTAAACTTTTGAGGCCCAACTTGCATCAACCAAACCAAGATCACAACTAAACAACATATAACCTTGTCAAAACAAACAATCACCACTCTTAACATACAATCACTGCTATGGAATCTTCGTGCTCGAAATCTAATGATAATGTGCTTCATCGGCCAATTAAATTGCCCGATAATGCAAAGAATAGTCGCATTGAATGTTTCCGATCACTCCATACACATCTCAAGGTTCTCTTTTGGAGTATAAAAGTGAAGAAAACGGCAAAGAATTAATTTTCCATACTGAGAACAGTACCTGACGGCGTCAAGAAGAAAAACCTGACGACGTCAAGAGTAAAATCTGTGACGACCCAGTGAAAACCTGAAGGCATCACAAGAAGGGCGTCAAGAGTTAATATGGTGACGGCCTGCATAAGGGATACACATGACGGCGTCAAACCCAGATCTACGCAGTCCGAGAAACTATTTGGTGGCAAGATGACGGCGTCAGAGATTTGTTCTTGACGCCGTCACCTCAGAAAAACTATATATACTTTTCTATTTTTCATTCATAAAAAGAGGAACTTGTGTGGAGAATACTAGGGCCGAACCCTAAAAACCCTAGGTCGTTTTTTACTGTATTTTCAAGGGTTTTCACCCCTTGAATCCTTTCATGTTCAGTTGAGATAAGTCTTCTCTTAATTCATTCAATATGTCTATGTGTTGTTTGAATATATCTTATGCTTGTCTTGATTTCAACATGCTAGGCTAGATTTTTCATGTGTTTGCTTAGATGTAATGAAACCTAGATGTTAATTATGTGTTGATTACTTGTTTATAGTTGTATTGGATGAATGATTTCAATGTTAGGCTTAAGAAAACTGGCAGATCTCCATTGTGTAACATGCTTGAACGTCTTAGGAAACATGAACCGATGTGTACTAGGTTTTATTGGTTGTATTTAATGCATGAGCAAATTCTAATGATCCCATGTTAGGAGCTTCTTAGCCGGCTCGACATAGGAGTGAAGTAGGCGCTTATAGGATTGGGGAAGTAAGTACGCCACCCCATGAATGGTATTAAGGAATACAATCCGTCATCCACGCAACTGTAACAAGTAATTAACATGTAAAGGATATCTAGGGAGTAGTGAAATCTAAGTAAACACAATTCTCCCATATATTTCTCACACCACTAGTATAATTTAGTTTATTTTCATTTCTAGTATTTTATTTTGATTGCATCTTTAGTATTGGGTTAGTTGATTAGCAACTAATTCCGCCCAACTCCTTCAAAATTGAGATTTTTACTTGCTTTTATAAAAACTAAAAAATACAAAAAGAATCATCCCTCATCTCTAGACCTAGTCTTTAGGTTTTCTAATCCTAGCGACACCATTCCTAGCTGAACGATCAATCCCCCGGTACGTGTCATTATATTATACTACATCGATCAGGTACACTGCCTGGTGGGGGTTGTAAGCTTCTCGAGATCCCTCGAGAGGTAAAGCCTGGTGCAATCCCTACGCATCAGTGACGCCGTCATAGTGTGGATTGAATTGATAATATATGATGAGATGTTCTAGCCTTGAGTTCTTGATTTGTGCACTTTCTAAGTAATATGTTGATTTAAGTGATTGAAGGTGCAGACTGTATTCATGACATCTAAAATAGTCAAAAGATGTTATCCATGACATCTAAAATAGTCAAAAGATGTTATCCATGACATCTAAAATAGTTAAAAGATGGCCCATGTATTAAGGTTACTGCTCGCACATTACTTCCAGCGAGCTTGCGAATGCAACAAATAATCGCTAAACTTGAGTTAGATTGGTCAAGTGGTGGTGCTCATCAAATTATGCCTCTGATAATGACGCTACGAACCTTGGATAGATGTATTATCTTTTTCATCTTCCTGTTATATGAGCAATGTGTGATATATATTCATTCTCAGTTATATCAATTAGCATTTCGTAATTTTTGTACATTCTCATTTCTCAGTTATTCATACCAAACACAAACCAAACACAAGAAATGTTTATTTTGCTCTTTTATCTTATAATTTCTTTATCATTACCAAACAATAGAAATTACTAAATTTCTTCAGCTATTTCAACTCCCTAAATTTCTATTATTTACTTCATTTAATTTCTCTAAATTCCTCTCTACCAAACCCTAAGTCTTTTCTCATGAGTCTTATAATCTATTAGTGTGCTTAACTTGTGCACCTAAAATATAAGTTAGAAAAACACTATTTTCAAATAGCAAATGAAATTGTTGTAAGACTACCTTAGTACCTTTGCTTAGGATAACTCACACTCCCAATGGAATCCCTGAGCCACTTACGAATCCCATTCACTAACAACATTCCCACCATCATCAACCACTAAAAAACACTACAAACCCACCGCCGTCAACACCACCGCCTCCGGCAACACCAACACCTTCTCCGCCAGAAATGGGTCAACCGCCTACTCGCCGACATCCAATTCCTCCCAACCACCACAACCACCGACTCCCCGGACTCTCACGCGCCGCCCTACCCTCCACAGCTCCCGGATGACCGCCACGTGTCAATACCACTCGACTTTTACAAAATACTAGGAGGCGAGCCGCATTTCTTAAACGATGGGATTAGAAGGTGTTACGAAGCTAGGGTTTCGAAACAGCTGCAATTTGTGTATAGTGATGAGGTGTTGATTAGCCATAGGCAGATACTTTTGGCTACGTGTGATACACTTGCGAATCCTACGGAGAAGCGGGAGTATAATGAGTTTCAGACGATTCTTACGGATGTTTCATGGGACAATGTGAGCGCGTTTTTTATACTGTTTTAGGAAAATGTCTTACTTACTTTTTGCACAGTGATACTTTTGCATAGGCTTAACAAATTACCTAGTATTTAGGAGCATTTAGAATTGTAACCTTATTTGGTAAAGACCGCTTAGCATTAGCATTTAGCTTTACCAAACAGCTACCGCTATTTCTAAGTGCTACTACTAGTTTTGCTAAAATATACCCTTAGTAGAATACGTTAGTGCATTTTTTTATTCTTACGAATGTTCCGTGGGATAATGTGAGCGCGTTTTTTATACAGTTTTACGAAAATGTAATCATTACGGCTTACTTACTTTTTGCACGTGGTGGTTGGGAGATGGTGAGTTTTTGGAGGGAGATTATGATTTTTTTCTAGCTCTTTTTATAGTTCTAGTTCTTTTTTCTTGTGTGTATGTTTTTGAAGGTGAAATCATTGTGTGTGTTATTTTGAGGTGAAATAATAACTCACTAAGAGTGTATTTGTGTTCAACTAGTGTGTGTTTTTATGTATGAGAAAGTAGTATGCGTGTTTTCGGAGGTGAAAATAGTGTAAATTAAAAGAAGAAAAATGTAAAAATTAAAATGCAAGATATTTTGTAATCGTTATGCTTAAATATTCTGTACAATTCAACTTGTACTTTTCTTTCACAAATTGTTTTTTTTTTTCATGTACAATTCAACTTGTACTTTCTTCATGTACAATTCAACTTGTACTTTAACATGGTCATGAACTATAGGGCAGTCACTAACAACACGCAAACCTTCAACCAATTGTCTTTTTAAACGAAATGCTCCTCCCTTAGATACTTTACCACAGAAGTTACATGAAAAGTTGTTTCTATTTTTAGGATCTAGGACTGCAAATTGGTGAGCTGTGTCCTTAGAATCAGTTGATGCACAAGAGGGGATTGGGGTTGGTTAAACCCGAAACATTTCCAGCATCCATTATAAGATTAAGGTTAGAATTTTAGAATTGTAATTTTGATGATGTTAATCAAAAATTACAAGAAGATTATAGATAAAGAAAGTTTAGAAAGAAGAAATTAAGAGTTTAGAAAGTTGAAATTAAAAGTCTAGAAAGAAGAAATAGAAGAACTTACCAATTGATGAAGATTGAGATGAAGAAGGTAGTGACAAGTAGATGTTCATGAGAGGTGCTCAATTATTGGTGGGAATGAGTTAGGTGTATCTATAACTTTTTGTGAGTTATAGGTCAACTTAGACCTATAACTAAAAGTACAACCTATTAGAAGTAGGCCCAACACACTTTAATAAGTCCAAATTTATTTTACATGGTCAAAGTACATGATGCACTAAAAAGCACAGATGCATGCATTAGCTGATGCGTGCCTGACGCGCGCGCATCACCTCGCATCCCGTAAAAGCAACACATTAAGGTGTCTGATGCAATAGGGTAGCGGAATGCAACACATCAAGCATCAGGCGCGCCTGATGCACGCTTTATTAAACACAGGTCATAGGTGTATTTGAATATTTTCATTATGGAAATGGGTTCATGTTGCCAACTGTTAGTTATTGTAATTTCATCATAGTGTGGATTGAATTGATAATATATGATGAGATGTTCTAGTCTTGAGTTCTTGATTTGTGCACTTTTTAAGTAATATGTTGGTTAAATTGATTGAACCTGGATAAGGGCGTATCTTTTGTACCAGTAGCGATGCAACATGGTGCGACAGAAGACGTGCTTCTGTGGCTGAAGTGCGCGCTGTGCGCGACAAGGATGCGCGCTGTGCGTGACAAGGATGCGCGCTGTGCGCGACAGAGGTGCGCGCTGTGTGCGAACATTACATTCGTCTTTACAACCTACAGAGGACGTCTCCCCTGCTGTAATACTCCGTAAAATCCCAGGTCATTTATTAATGCTAAAATTCGACATTATTCTAAACTAAGCCATTTTTGCGGGCTAATTTGAATTTTTTTTATGAGACACCGTTTGTTTGACACCCGATTATTTTTTATCACCGTATGTTTAAACCCGATTATGTTTTGTCACCTGATATCACCCGATTGTCACTCTTGGATGTCACCCAATGAGGTTAACACCGGTAACTCCCACTTGCAACCTGACTAATTGGACACCGATATATTAATAATATATATAACGATATATATATTAATTACTACAAACTATTATCACTATGTATATATAAGTATATATATACGTATGACGACACCGTTTATATTTTCATGGTTTTCACGAACCGACACCGATACCGAAACTAAAGTTACGGGCGATTTAGTCACCGACACCCTATTCTTTGTTTGGGCCGTATATCACCATAAGCCCAAGTTTATTTCTTTCTTTTACCCCCACTACTGGGCCGAGCACCACTTCAAGCCCACCACTAATACATTTTCATTTTGAATACGTTTGGGCCTTGGGATCTCAAGCCCATGTGGCTGTGTATTTCTTTGTGTTTCATGCGAATCAAACGAACAAGAATAAGGGCAACATGAATATACACACGTTTTATTTTCTTGGTTCCCTTCAAGCTCGACATTAAGCATGCATTCTCCCTTTGACTTTGTTTCTTGCGACAAGGAGCCACCATTTGGAGCCGTCAACCCTTTGAGTAACAACATTACACACAAAAACTCTTAAACCACTAGGTAATATGTTTCTTAAACTCCTAACACAAACAATAAACAAGATTTTTAAGGGACACACATGGCCTAAAACTCTCTAAGTCCTAGCATTAAAATATGATTGTAGCCTTCAACTCTTACAACTCGACAAGACTATACAAGTGAAACTTAGACAACATTGTCGAGAGATGAATGACCACACGGATGGTGTTGTATCACATGGAGACATTCGAACCACCCAAAACCATCCTATATAAACCATATTTAATGCATTTCCTCACACTTGCAAAAATCCACAAGAACTCATATCACAAAACCCTTCCTTCTCATTTGCTGTCGATACCAAGGAAGGTGTACGAGTAAGGTTTTGGTTTGGGAACGAGTTGGGTAACTATTTTGGATAAGGGATCGTTAGACAAAGAGGGTGCAACGTTTGCTTGTTCTCGTTTGCTCATACCACACGAACTCTTCACCACCATTTTGGTGTTGTAAGTTATCATCACCCTTTTCATATTCTACTCTTAATCGTTTCATGCATACCACGTTTACTTATCACACGACACACACTATTTTCTAAGTATAAATTTTCGTTACACTTATAACTATATATCACATGCCTCGACACCCTTGAGGAAAGGCCTCGCCGTTTCATTTTTACGCGTACAATATATATATTTTCTTCGACACTCTAAATCATCGACTCACACTTAATCAAACTAACAAAACATGCAAACCCTACATGATCTTATACTACGTAAACGAAGCCAAAACCAAATCCTAGTCGAGCTATGTTTTTTTTAAACAAGTAAAACCCACTATGGGCCTTAACCGGGCTAACAAGCCCAACAGATTTTCCTTAAGGATTTTCGATTGGAAAATTTAAGATTTTCGAAATGATATTTAATTTATAAAAACTGATTTTTATAAATATTAGAAGATAAAAATGGTAACTTTTATTAAAATAAAAGTTAACTTTTCAAAAACTAGATCTTGGACTATTTTTGCAAAAGTCCTACGTCAAGGGACTAAAAGTGATAAAACCACCAAACTTTCGGATCAATTTGGAAACTGTCGATTTTGAATAAAACGAAGGGTAGAAACTGTAAATTTCGAAAGATCAAGGTAAAAGTGTAAAAAGTTATGCCAAGGACTAAAAAGAAATTATTTTTGACCAAGGGGTAAAAAGTGTAACTTTATTAAAGTTAAGGGTCAAATATGATAAAGGTACTTTATTAATTAATTGTTTTGTATAATTTGATTTTTATATATAAATATGTATATATATTGTAACTTTAAAGTAAATATATAATTTTACTATAAATATTTAATTATAAATATTTTTACTAAATGTTATTACTATTACAAATGAGTTAATATTTAATAGACACCGTTTTGAAACAACGTTACAAATAACTACGTAAAGTTATTTTGGAATATATTAAGACACCCGAATGGTTATCACCGTACACGAGACATATCACATGTCATTTACAAATCAAATCTAAGACACCGATCACAATATATATAGGTTGCAGGTCGGAGGAATTTCATTGCTAGTCGTAGCAGTACACCATCACTTCTGAGCACCGTTGTGATTCACACACACCTGTCAGGTGAGTTCATGGTCCCACATTTTTTTAATTGTTTTTAAACTCCGTGGGGAGATACATGCTACAAATCGAACACAAGTATTTTTCTGTATGCTGTTACCACCTGATATTGCCTAAGTTGACACCTGTGCTACAAGTCCCTCATATCACGAACCTTAATCACTTGCGAGTGAGCGCGAATATAGTTGATAGATCTATTGGAATGGCAGCCCACCTCTGTCAAGGTGATCACTTAGCAGGAGGTGTGCTATATTCGAGGAACTATGGAAATTTGGCACATTTCCTGTCACCGAGGGCCCCTTGTCATTTACATCCGCTGTGGTGTAGGTGATTGCTATTATCTTTATGATATGTCAAATCGATGTTAAGGCTTGCATTTTGTGAGGCTTAGGAGCAATATTTCACCAGTTTAGTCAAGACCTGTCTATCTTGGCTTGTTTATTTCAAATGCTTGACTTGTGTTCACATTATTACTATTTAAACTACTATGGATTCACTCAACCTTTGTGTTGACTTTTTAAGCATGTTTATCTCAGGAAATTAGCAGGCATGGTGGCACGGAGCTGGCAAAAGGGCACACAGGACCTCCCTTTTTATTTCAATAATTATATCATTCTTTACAAACTCATCACTTCTTTTGCGAAACAATTAACATTTTGGAAAAGTGTTTGTAACTCTGACTATTTGAGTTTTCATGGAATGATATTGACTATCTTTTGAATTGTTTTCTATGAGTATGACTGTGTACTAAACTGTAATGACCCCGATTAGACTTCCGCTGCTTATCAAAATTTCGGGGTGTTACAGATTGGCATCAGAGCCAGGGTTATAGAGAACTAAATGATTTTTCAAAACATTGGACTATAACCTCACCAGATTTCTAAACAAACTATTTATCACCAAAGTGCCCTCCGTGCCAGCGCTTGCCAACATTATGTTTTAAGGTTTGATTTTAGCACCCATTGCATTTAGTTCACTATGACACTATGATCACTGTACATGTAGCATTATGTAGACTAAATGACTTATATTACTGCTATTTTTGGGATACTACAGTACCATGTCACCCCCGGTTATTATTTTGTCCGACAGTGACGACGTCGTGCCGGCATCATCCACCTACCCTACTATTGACCTATCTGACTATGACACCCATGACACTCGAGACACCCATGATTCTGACCATGACACCCAACCTGTATCACCTGCCATACCATCTCCTGTTCCATCTGGAGACCCATTTGCTGATACTGAGCCCTTTGAGGAGGGTGAGGTTGCTTCTACACCCATTGATTCTTTTGCTATTCAGCCTCTTTTTCGTCCTGTCTGTGGACCTATGACACAAGGGCAGTACCTTTATGATCAGTACCTGACGTCTCAGCAGTTTTTTGCGGCTGATGACCGTCCTACACCACCTGCTAGTCACCACACCGGTTCAGATGCTGATGACGAGTCTTCTGACTCCGATACTTCTGACACTGCTGCTTCTATTCCACCACCATCCCCGCCTGCACCGATTCGTCGGCGCAAGCGAGTGAGGATTCTTGAGCCCTATGAGCCTGAGCCTTTTGGAGAGTTGTTTCGATATCATGAGGGAGACTTTACCCGCAAATGCACGGCTCGGAAACGAGTCTGTATTTTGCCTGCTTCTACTGTTACACCACCTGTACCTACACCTATACCATCACCCACATCTGTACTACCACCTGTTTCTATGTCAGAGCTGACACCTGTGGCATCACCAGCACCTCCACCATCACCCGTATCTCCCCCACCTGAGCCACATCCTTACATGCTGCCTACTTACACCGCACCCCACACCTCTGAGGTT
Source organism: Artemisia argyi (assembly GCA_030686995.1). Taxonomy (NCBI): domain Eukaryota; kingdom Viridiplantae; phylum Streptophyta; class Magnoliopsida; order Asterales; family Asteraceae; genus Artemisia; species Artemisia argyi. Next base: position 129,133,842 of record CM060691.1, read on the forward strand.
TTGCCACCCATGCCACCACCTACATTTTTCTACTCTCAGAATACTACCGTACCGATACCATCACCTACTTCATCACCTGTTCCATCACCATCACCTATTCCCACTGAGACCCCCACCTCACCCGGCATTCATAGATTGGTCGATGCTCGTAGATGGTCGTTTTTGTTAGACTACATTCGTAGATGGAGGTTGGTTGAGGGATCGCCTAGGGCTGCTGAGCTCGAAAATGGCTCTTCAGCGGTGTTACCGGTTATCGGGGAGCCGATACACCATACTATCCCTCTTTTGGCTGCTAGATTGGTTAGATATAAGGATCGTCTTGGTGAGCTGTTGGGCGTTATTGAGGATATATCCTTGGAGAGGATTGAGGGTATGCAGGAGGAGGCCGAGAACCTCGTGGTACATAGGACAGCTTTAGAGATGGTATTTGAGATGATGGGGACAGAGATCGAGGAGGCACAGGCTACCATCACTGAGTTTGGTCATCGACTAGATGTTCAGAGGCATGAGATGGAGGATTTGAGAGCGATAGCGATCATTACGCAGCAGATGCTAGAGCATCAAAAACAGGAGTTAGCCGCATCTAGTACTACCATCCACACTCTTTCAGCCACTATTGAGGAGATTCAGGCCCGTGAGAGATCCAGGGATTTGGAGATGTTGGAGATGATCAGGATCATCAGAGAGCTGGAGAGGAAATCAGGAGGCGCACCTGGACCTTCATAGATCTATGACATGTCATTACATTCAGAGACATCTTAACTTGCCGCCTGTGGCATTAATAATGTTGTATCTTATTGTTTTGTAACAATGAATTCAAAATTATTAAAACTTTATGTTGGTTATGATTGTACTGTATTGATATTGATTTATGATGTTCTAGTTGTCTGATCTTTTATTATGCTCCCATATTGAGATTCATATTATAAATTCCATGTGTGTTGTTACATGTCGTGATGATTATTTATGAATGATATGGTTTATATTGATGTATGTATTCATGGTGTGGTTGTGATATGTACTTTGTGATGATCTCGACTATTATGAGCTTGGTTGCATTATTTCTCTTGTTATTGATTGATGTTTGCGATTTGTACTTATACACTTGCGATTTTATAGAGTTATGGCCCTAAGGAAAACTGCTACTGCTACCTCGTCACCCGCTATGACCCAGGCTGCTATCAGAAAGTTGGTTGCCGACAGTGTTGCTGCAGCTTTGGAAGAGCAGGCTGCTGCAATGGCACGAACTAGTAGCAATAACCGAGCCACTGCTGAAAGCGAGTCCGCTGCGACTCAGAAGTGTACCTATAAGGACTTCATAGCTTGTAAACCATCTCACTTCAAAGGGACTGAAGGAGTGACAGAGCTTGCTCGATGGTTTGAGCGAACTGAGACTGTGTTTGTGAGGAGCGGTTGTGCCGCTGAAAGCAGAGTCTCGTTTGCTACTGGAACATTGTTGGAAGACGCGTTGTCTTGGTGGAACGCAACTGCTCAGAAGATAAGTGTGGAAGAGGCCTATCAGATCACCTGGGCTGACTTTAAGGAGAAGATGCTGAAGAAGTTCTGCCCTAGAGGTGAGATCAAGAAGTTAGAAGATGAGTTTCACACGTTGGTTGTGAAAGGAAATGATCTCAGGGCTTATGATAGGAGATTTCAGGAGCTTGCCACACTTTGCCCTTCAAAGGTTCCCGATTTGGAAAAGTTGTTGGAAAGATACATTGAGGGATTACCCAGGAGCATCGAGGGAAACGTCACCTCGTCAAAGCCTCAATCTTTGGAAGAAACAATGACTATTGCCCAAAGACTGCTAGACCGGGAGATTAAGCGTAACTCTGCTCAGGGGAACAACGATCACAAAAGGAAGTTTGATGATCGAAGGACAAACAACAACATCAACAACAGCAACAACAACAACCGTAATTATCACCATGACAGAAACACCCACCACAATCAACAAAACCGACGACAAGAAGCTGTCAGAGCTTATGTCGCCGCACCAGTCAAGGATGCTAGGTATGCTGGACCTCTTCCATTTTGCGACAAGTGTAAGATGCATCACACTGGACCCTGCTATGCTAAGTGTGGGAAATGTTCAAGGACTGGACATAAGACACAAGATTGCAAGGCTACAGGAGCTAACTTGCAACCCGTGGCTGTAGTATGCCATGCTTGTGGAGAGAAAGGACACTACAGGCATCAGTGCCCAAATAAGGACAACAATGCACGTGGGAGAGCATACGTGCTGGGAGATGGAAATGTCCAGCAGGATCCGAACATAGTCACGGGTATGTTCTTTCTAAACAACCGCCTCGTTAAAGTTTTATTTGATTCCGGAGCTGATCAAAGTTTCGTATCTATTTCTCTTGCACCCCTACTTAATATTACACCGACCAAACTAGACACCACATACGAGATTGAACTAGCCGATGGAAAGCTAGTGAGCACTAACACTATACTCCGAGGCTGCACCCTACGACTACTAGACACCCCATTTGACATTGACCTTATGCCTATTAGACTTGGTAGTTTCGACGTCGTTGTAGGAATGGATTGGTTATCCAAGAACCGCGCTAAGATCATTTGTGACGAAAAGGTCGTTCACATCCCTCTGAATGACGAAACCCTGATTGTTCGCGGAGAGCGAAGTAAAACATGCCTGAGCATCGTTTCTTGCGTCAAAGTTGTGAAGTACATCGAACGAGGATGTCAAGTCTTTTTGGCTCAAGTCACCGAGAAGAAGTCGGAAGAGAAGCGACTCGAGGATGTGCCAGTAGTCGGAAACTTTCCAGAAGTTTTTCCTGAAGACTTGCCTGGCCTTCCGCCGATTCGTCAAGTGGAATTTCACATTGACTTGATGCCAGGAGCAGCACCCGTAGCACAAGCACCCTATAGGCTAGCACCGTCGAAAATGAAGGAGATATCTGGGCAATTGCAGGAATTGTCAGATAAAGGATTTATTCGCCCAAGTTCATCACCGTGGGGAGCCCCGGTGCTGTTTGTAAAGAAGAAGGATGGAACCTTCAGGATATGTATCGATTATCGTGAGTTGAACAAACTTACGGTGAAGAATCGATATCCGTTGCCAAGAATTGACGATTTGTTTGATCAACTGCAAGGATCGAGTGTCTACTCAAAGATTGATTTGAGATCGGGTTATCACCAACTGAGAGTGAGGGAAGAAGACATCCCTAAGACGACTTTTAGGACAAGATACGGTCACTACGAATTCCAAGTAATGCCATTCGGTCTAACAAATGCACCCACTGTATTTATGGACTTAATGAACCGAGTGTGCAAACCCTATTTGGATAAGTTTGTGATTGTATTCATCGATGATATCCTCATTTATGGACGTAGTAAGGAAGAGCACGCAGAACACTTAAAGGCTATACTAACACTGCTCAGAGAAGAGAAGTTATACGCCAAATTTTCAAAGTGTGATTTTTGGATTGCGAAGGTACAATTTCTTGGGCATGTTATTGACAGTAAGGGTATTCATGTTGATCCCGCCAAGATCGAAGCTGTTAAAAATTGGGCGTCACCGACGAGTCCTACTGAGATACACCAATTTTCAGGTCTTGCCGGATACTATCGAAGGTTTATTGAAGGTTTTTCAAGGATTGCTAAACCTTTGACTGAGTTAACACAGAAGAAGAAGAAGTTTGACTGAGGAGATGAACAAGAATCGGCATTTCAGTTCTTGAAGCAGAAGCTTTGTGAAGCACCGATATTAGCACTACCCGAAGGAAGTGAGGACTTCGTGGTATATTGTGACGCATCAATCCAAGGTTTGGGTGTCGTATTGATGCAGAAACTTAAAGTTATCGCTTACGCTTCTAGACAACTTAAACCCCACGAGGAGAATTACACTACTAATGATCTAGAATTAGGAGCGGTAGTATTCGCTCTTAAGATCTGGAGACACTACCTATATGGAACCAAGTGTACGGTTTTCACCGATCACAAGAGTCTTTAGCACATTTTAGATCAAAAGGAGTTGAACATGAGACAACGTCGATGGCTAGAGTTACTAAGTGACTATGATTGTGAGATTCGTTATCATCCGGGGAAGGCAAACGTTGTAGCAGATGCCTTGAGTCGAAAGGAACGACTTAGACCCCTCAGAGTTAGATCATTGGGTATGAAAATTAGATCACCACTTCCGTCGCAAATTCTTGAAGTTCAAGCTGAGGCCCTTAAGGAAGAGAATAGACCGCACGAGAAGATTTACGGCATGCCCGAAAGCACGTAGGGATTTGTCAAGAAACCAGATGGAAGGTTGTGTTTAAAGGACAGAAGTTGGATCCCATTGTATGGAGGAATACGAGACCTCATCATGCATGAGTCTCATAAGTCTAAATATTCCATTCATCCTGGTTCGGACAAGATGTATCACTATCTAAAGAAGTTGTATTGGTGGCCAAACATGAAAGCTGACATTGCAGAGTATGTCGGTAAGTGTTTGACCTGCTCAAGAGTAAAGGCTGAACATCAAAAACCATCCGGTCTTTTGATTCAACCCGAGCTACCAATGTGGAAATGGGAAAGGATTACAATGGACTTCATTACGAAATTACCCAAGACATCGAGTGGGTTAGACACTATTTGGGTTATTGTTGATCGTCTCACGAAGTCAGCGCACTTCTTGCCAATAAAAGAGACTGATGATATGAACGTTCTTGCACGTTTGTACCTAAAGGAGATAGTTTCCCGGCATGGAGTGCTGATTTCTATTATCTCCGACCGAGACAGCCGTTTCACGTCTAACTTTTGGCGATCTTTACAGAAAGCCTTGGGAACTAAGTTAGATATGAGTACCGCTTACCATCCACAGACCGATGGTCAAAGTGAAAGGACTATACAGATCATAGAGGACATGCTTAGGGCATGTGTAATTGATTTTGGAAAAGGCTGGGATAAACACCTACCATTAGCGGAATTCTCATATAACAACAGTTATCACGCTAGTATTAAGGTTGCACCGTTTGAAGCACTTTATGGAAGAAAGTGTAGATCACCAGTTTGTTGGGCTGAGATTGGAGATGTTCAACTCTGAGGTCCCGAGTTGATTCTTGAAACCACTGAGAAAATAGTAAAGATTAGGCAACGATTACAAGCCGCCAGGGATCGGCAAAAGAGTTATGCCGATGTGCGAAGGAAACCAATAGAGTTTCAAGTTGGAGACAAGGTCATGCTTAAGGTAACACCTTGGAAAGGGATGATTAGGTTTGGAAAACGTGGAAAGCTAAACCCAAGATACGTTGGACCCTTCGAGATCATTGAATGGATCGGTCCCGTGGCATACAAACTTGAATTACCTGAGGAACTCAGTAGAGTACACAACACCTTCCACGTGTCAAATTTGAAAAAGTGTTTATCGGATGAAACCCTTGTGATTCCGTTGAAGGAGATCAGAATCGATGATAAGTTGAACTTTATTGAGGAACCCGTTGAGATTATGGATAGGGAGGTCAAACGACTTAAGCATAGACGCATTCCCATTGTTAAGGTCAGATGGAACTCTAAGAGAGGACTCGAGTTCACCTGGGAGCGCGAGGATCAAATGCGTGCCAAATATCCACAACTATTTGATGAGACAACCCCGAGCACCGATTCAACTTTGGATTTCAGGACGAATCCAATCTAACGGGTGGGTACTGTAATATTCCGTAAAATCCCAGGTCATTTATTAATGCTAATATTCGACAATTATAAACTAAGCCATTTTTGCGGGCTAATTTAAAATTTTTATATGAGACACCGTTTGTTTGGCACCCGATTATTATTGATCACCGTTTGTTTGACACCCGATTATGTTTTGTCACCTGATATCACCCGATTGTCACTCTTGGATGTCACCCAATGAGGTTAACACTGGTAACTCCCACTTGCAACCTGACTAATTGGACACCGATATATTAATAATATATATAACGATATATATATTAATTACTACAAACTATTATCACTATGTATATATAAGTATATATATACGTATGACGACATCGTTTATATTTTCATGGTTTTCACGAACCGACACCGATACCGAAACTAAAGTTATGGGCGATTTAGTCACCGACACCCTATTCTTTGTTTGGGCCGTATATCACCATAAGCCCAAGTTTATTTCTTTCTTTTACCCCCACTGCTGGGCCGAGCACCACTTCAAGCCCACCACTAATACATTTTCATTTTGAATACGTTTGGGCCTTGGGATCTCAAGCCCATGTGGCTGTTTTTTGCATTTCATGCGAATGAAACGAACAAGAATATGGGCAACATGAATATACACACGTTTTATTTTCTTGGTTCCCTTCAAGCTCGACATTAAGCATGCATTCTCCCTTTGACTTTGTTTCTTGCGACAAGGAGCCACCATTTGGAGCCGTCAACCCTTTGAGTAACAACATTACACACTAAAACTCTTAAACCACTAGGTAATATGTTTCTTAAACTCCTAACACAAACAATAAACAAGATTTTTAAGGGACACACATGGCCTAAAACTCTCTAAGTCCTAGCATTAAAATACGATTGTAGCCTTCAACTCTTACAACTCGACAAGACCATACAAGTGAAACTTAGACAACATTGTCGAGAGATGAATGACCACACGGATGGTATTGTATCACATGGAGACATTCGAACCACCCAAAACCATCCTATATAAACCATATTTAATGCATTTCCTCACACTTGCAAAAATCCACAAGAACTCATATCACAAAACTCTTCTTTCTCATTTGCTGTCGATACCAAAGAAGGCGTACGAGTAAGGTTTTGGTTTGGGAACGAGTTGGGTAACTATTTTGGATAAGGGATCATTAGACGAAGAGGGTGCAACGTTTGCTTGTTCTCGTTTGCTCATACCACACGAACTCTTCACCACCATTTTGGTGTTGTAAGTTATCATCACCCTTTTCATATTCTACTCTTAATCGTTTCATGCATACCACGTTTACTTATCACACGACACACACTATTTTCTAAGTATAAATTTTCGTTACACTTATAACTATATATCACATGCCTCGACACCCTTGAGGAAAGGCCTCGCCATTTCATTTTTACGCGTACAATATATATATTTTCTTCGACACTCTAAATCATCGACTCACACTTAATCAAACTAACAAAACATGCAAACCCTACACGATCTTATACTACGTAAACGAAGCCAAAACCAAATCCTAGTCGAGCTATGTTTTTTTAAAACAAGTAAAACCCACTTTGGGCCTTAACCGGGCTAACAAGCCCGACAGATTTTCCTTAAGGATTTTCGATTGGAAAATTTAAGATTTTCGAAATGATATTTAATTTATAAAAACTGATTTTTATAAATATTAGAAGATAAAAATGGTAACTTTTATTAAAATAAAAGTTAACTTTTCAAAATCTAGATCTTGGACTATTTTTGCAAAAGTCCCACGTCAAGGGACTAAAAGTGATAAAACCACCAAACTTTCAGACCAATTTGGAAACTGTCGATTTTGAATAAAACAAAGGGTAGAAACTGTAAATTTCGAAAGATCAAGGTAAAAGTGTAAAAAGTTATACCAAGGACTAAAAAGAAATTATTTTTGACCAAGGGGTAAAAAGTGTAACTTTATTAAAGTTAAGGGTCAAATATGACAAAGGTACTTTATTAATTAATTGTTTTGTATAATTTGATTTTTATATATAAATATGTATATATATTGTAACTTTAAAGTAAATATATAATTTTACTATAAATATTTAATTATAAATATTTTTACTAAATGTTATTACTATTACAAATGAGTTAATATTTAATAGACACCGTTTTGAAACAACGTTACAGATAACTACGTAAAGTTATTTTGGAATATATTAAGACACCCGAATGGTTATCACCGTACACGAGACATATCACGTGTCATTTACAAATCAAATCTAAGACACCGATGACAATATATATAGGTTGCAAGTCGGAGGAATTTCATTGCTAGTCGTAGCAGTACACCATCACTTCTGAGCACCGTTCTGATTCACACACACCTGTCAGGTGAGTTCATGGTCCCATATTTTTTTTAATTGTTATTAAACTCCGTGGGGAGATACATGCTATAAATCGAACACAAGTATTTTTCTGTATGCTGTTACCACCTGATATTGCCTAAGTTGACACCTGTGCTACAAGTCCCTCATATCACGAACCTTAATCACTTGCGAGTGAGCGCGAATATAGTTGATAGATCTATTGGAATGGCATCTCACCTCTGTCAAGGTGATCACTTGGCAGGAGGTGTGCTATATTCGAGGAACTATGGAAATTTGGCACATTTCATGTCACCGAGGGCCCCTTGTCATTTACATCCGCTGTGGTGTAGGTGATTGTTATTATCTTTATGATATGTCAAATCGATGTTAAGGCTTGCATTTCGTGAGGCTTAGGAGCAATATTTTACCAGTTTAGTCAAGACCTGTCTATCTTGGCTTGTTTATTTCAAATGCTTGACTTGTGTTCACACTATTACTATTTAAACTACTATGGATTCACTCAACCTTTGTGTTGACTTTTTAAGCATGTTTATCTCAGGAAATTAGCAGGCATGGTGGCACGGAGCTGGCAAAAGGGCACACAGGACCTCCCTTTTTATTTCAATAATTATATCATTCTTTACAAACTCATCACTTCTTTTGCGAAACAATTAACATTTTGGAAAAATGTTTGTAACTCTGACTATTTGAGTTTTCATGGAATGGTATTGACTATCTTTTGAATTGTTTTCTATGAGTATGACTTTGTACTAAACTGTAATGACCCCGATTAGACTTCCGCTGCTTATCAAAATTTCGGGGTGTTACACCTGCGGCAAGATGGTGCAAATATTTAAATCCGTCTTTGTACTGGGCTTGCAATAACTCTTACGTACGATCTGCTTTCAAATATGCCTGTGTGACTTGTACGGAAACAGTGGTAGCATATACCCTAGTAGCCCCCAAGTTTGATGGTGCTACTCGTGTAGGAGCATTTAACTTAGTTATTCAAATCCTGAAAAATACTTAATGCAAATATTAGAAGTGTATGCCGCAAATCGCAAAACATAATGAAGTAAAAGATTAGCGCGAAGCAATATATAGCACATAGCATATATAATTAACACATAAAAGAAGTAGCAGTGTGAATTACACCTATCGTGAGGTTTTACAAACTATATAAGAGAAGTAGTACGTAGCGATTCTACGAACGCAGTGCGCTCATGGCGATTTATTGATCTTTTCATTTTTTATTATAATAAAAACAATGGCGCGGATGGACACACCGTGACCGCGACTAATAGTTTCAATCGCGCGCATAGACGCAGATGGATGTATCGTGACCGCATAGACTCGAACGTTCGTGGATGATCGCAGATGAACATAACATGACCACGGCTTTTGCCCAGTGCGCTCATGGTGATTGGCTAACATCGTGGAGCCTGTACGTGACAGTGCGCTCATGGCACCAATCTGCGAAAATGTCCAGACGCACGGCCTAACGCGGGTAGATTTATCGTGACTGCGTTGTTCGCGGCTAAAAGATAAAGTAGGTCCGATCGTGCGGACTTAAGTGCAGTTATAGATAAAATCGTGTTTACCAAGTTAAAAGATTTACATAAAATCTTATGAATATTAAAAGATACATGCTTACCGATTTAAAAGATATGCAAAAAATATTGTTGATATCTTTTTTAATTTTTAGAAAATTGTTAGCATTAAAAATATTTATATAGAAGTGATGGTCATTCTCATATTGTAACTTTGTGTCGTTTGTTAAGATTAGTAATAGTTTAGCCATTGGGCTTTGGACTTGGCAAGCTAATATGTTATGTGTTATGTTTCATAAGCCTTGTTATCTAATCATATAACCAAGTCCAAGCCCAAGCCCAAGCCTATGGAAAGCCTTTTAAGGCATCTCTTGTATCTAACTATTTAAACACCTCAAAGGCTCATTTGAGGTGTGTGCTTGTGTGTGTGTATTGTGTGTGTTTTTAATAAAAGTTCTCTTCATCTTATCATTCTCTTTCAATATTAACGACACATATATATTACATCAAGTCACCATCTTTACTTCATCTAGTGCTTATATTTGTGTTAAAGATGATAGATTTAAGGTCCTACAAGTGGTATCAATCGCCTAACAATGATTTAGGAGTTTGTGAAAGTCGGTTTTATTAAGTTTTTGTTAAAAAGTTGCATTTTTTCATTTCAAACGTGCACCTTTTCCATAAAAAGTTTTTATTTTTTACGTGTTTTAGTGTTAAAGTTGTTGTTTTTATTGAACTTTTAGTGATTACTAGTGTTTTGGGAAAGATTTGATCAAAAGAAACAAGTGAAAAAGGTGTTTTTGGTTGAAAAAATCGTATTTTTGAGCTGTTTGGCACGTTTACGCGTAAGTTTTAGCCTAAAACCCACTTCCTACGCGTAAGTTTAGGCTCAAAACCCTCTCTCTACGCATAAGTGAAGATCCTACACGTAAGTTTTAGCCTAAAACCCTTTTTCTACGCATTAGATTGAAATCCTACGCCTAAGTCTGATTTCATACGCATAAGATTGGATCCTACGCAGAAGTTCTTACGCAAAAGTTGTACTCAGTACTTCCATGACTTGGATAAGTTTGTTGAATACTTCGACACGGGATATCTTTCAAGCTTGGACAAGTTTGAGAGATTTGTTTGGTTCTTTAACCTTACGCATAAACCATATCTTACGCATAAGTTATAACTTACGCGTAAAGTTCAAGTTTACGCATAAACTTTGTGTTTACGCTTAACCTTACTCTTTACGCATAACTTTATACTTAGGCATAAGATCCAAGTTACGCGTAAGATTTAGAGTTTACGCGCAAGATTCTTTGTTTACGCATAAGTTTCTGGGTTTACGCATAAGTTTTTGACTTTTGACAACCAAACTTCAAAAGGCCATAACTTTTGAACCGTAACTCCGTTTTCGACGAATCAGCTGTCAAAACGACCGTGAAACAGAGAAGAAGGACACGTTGAATCAAATTATTTATTCAACCCAAGTTTCGAAGCCTAAAAATGCTCCGAGAAGTTATTAAGGTTTTAAGGTTTTAGATCAAATTTTTCATCATAAAAACTTGCATCAACTTACACTAAACACAACTCCTACTTCGTTGAATCGATCCAAGAATCAACTTTATCAATCTACACTTCATCAATGGCAACTCAGCAAGACATTCATGCAGCCGGTGCGGAAAATCGACCTCCAATGCTTGAAAAAGGTGGATATCCCCCATGGACAAGCCGCATGCTTCGTTACATCAAAACAAAGCCTGATGGTAAATTAATGATCAACTCCATTACAAATGGTCCATTCAAGCCAAGACAAGTTCAAATTGAAGGTAATCCAAATACAACACCTCCTACTCAACCATTCGTGCGTGAACAAACAGAAGCAGATTACACAGAGGAAGACAAGAAGCAGATCGTCGCAGATGATGTGGCAATGCATTTAATCCAACTTGGATTACCACGGGAGATCTTTGCTGCGGTCGACAGCTGTGAAACTGCTTATGCTATGTGGGAACGTGTTAGAAGGATATGTCATGGAACAGAGATTGGACAACAAGATGTTGAGAACAAACTTCTTACTGAATGGGAGAATTGTACATCCACTAAAGGTGAACAAATTGAATCCAACTACACAAGGTTTTGCACTTTGATGAATGAGTTAATCAGAAACAAGTTGACACCTCGAACAATTGCAACAAACATCAAATTCATCAATAACCTTCCTGAAGAATGGGGTCGTTATGTTACAATTGTCAATCAAACAAAGGATTTACATAAGGTGAATTATGATCAACTCTATGACTTTTTGAAGCAAAACCAAGCTGAGGCTAATGAAGTAAGGAAAGAAAGACTGGCAAAGAATCATGATCATCTTGCATTAATTGCTACTACACCAACACTGCTACCAGTGAACACACAACAACCATCATCATCTTCCACTCACAACTACATGCAACCTTCATACATTCAACAAACAACACCGGTCTACCAACAACAGTTCTACCCACAGCAACAACAACATGTTATTCCACAACAGCAATAACAACAATTCCAAGAACTAGAATTCACTGAAAATGATGAAGCTACTGCAGCATTGACCCAAGCGTTTGCTTTTCTGTCAAAGGCATTCCAAGGACGTTATTCTACACCAACAAACAACAACCAAAGGATTTCATCGAACACTCGCAACAAGCAGATTGCTCAGCCGAGTTTCAATATGGGCAACGGAGGCCAAATAGTAGGAGTTTATGGGAATCAGCAAGGATATGCTACTGGATTTAATATGGGCAATCAGAATATGCAGAATGCAGGTCAGTATGCAGGGAATCAGCATGGTCAGTATGCAGGGAATCAGATGGGTCAGTTTGTTGGAAATCAGAGGGGTCAGAATGTTGGTAATCAGGCAATGGGTAATCAGAATAGAAATGTCGCAGCTCCAGTAGTTGGGAATTTGGGAAATGTGAATCAGGGTAATCTGGTAATGTGTTTCAACTGTCAGGGTATAGGTCATATGGCAAGGAACTGTCCTACTAAGCCGAACAAGAAAGACACAGCGTACTTGCAGAAAGCATTACTGTTGGCACAAAAGAATGAGGCAGGGTTTCAGTTGAACGCAGAGGAGAATGATTTTATGGCTCTTATGGATGACATGGAAGATAGAGAGGATATCGATGCGAACTGCATATTCATGGCGAATCTTCAGGAAGCTAAGTATGACACGGATTCTGATACACTTCCTGTTTATGACACCAATGCACCATCTGAAGTATCAAATTTCAACACATGTCATAATAATGATATATTTGATATATCTCCTCATGAGGAACAACATTTTGAGAAGCAAGCATCCACTTATGATACATACCTGGACACGCCAAGTAGTAGCAATACTCCTTCAGCAACTCCAGATGTGAATCTTAATGGATGCTTCGTCTCACAGCATGCTGAGAATGATGAGGAAACACGTGCTTTGTTTGAATCATTATTGAATAATTGACGTATTGAAATTGAGAATGTGAAAAAGGTCAATCGCGATGTTAAGGCCGCGAATGTTAAATTGACCGCTGAGCTTGAGAGTTACAAAGAAAATTAAAGCTTTTGAATTTCATAACAAAAGATTGTCTGAATTAGAAACTGGTTATCAAAATTCCGTTTCAAGGGAAAAACAATTGCAACTCAAGTTTGATACACTTGATGTTAATTCTTTCAAAAAGATAAAATCTTTAAATGTGGAAATTTTTGATTTACAAAACCAACTTTCTAAACAAAAATCAGCTTATACCAATCTTGAAAAAGAAATGGACGAGCTGAAAAAGGACTTTGCAAAGAAAGAAGACAAACTTTTGGCCGAAATCGTAGAGTCAGAACACATGATTGCACATTTAGAAGAATTAGTGGTTAAGTCGGGTCAGTCAAGTCAAACAATGAAAATGATTTCAAATCAAACTAATCCGATTTACCATACGAAACATAAAGTGGCTATTGGTAACAACACCCCCAGTAATCTCAAGAAAGCTCAGCAAGAACAGACTGTTTTGTATAATGGTAATGTGATTTACACCAAACATGATCCTCCCGTCGTTCGAGATTCTGTGCAAATGATAAAACATGTCGAAGAGAGCATAAATAAAATGAAACAAAAGGATTTGAAACCCATTGATTACAACAAATTGAACAAACTTTCGGGAATTACTTTTGTTCCACAAAAAGAACCATATGTGTTTTCCATAAAACGACCATTCTCAAAAATGTTTTCTAAGAAAGTAATTGTTACCAAATCTCTTTCAAAAATGGAACAAATGTCTTCTAACAACACTTTTAATACAAGTGAGGCTAGAGACATTCTGGATGACGTTAAAAAGAGAATTCAAGAACTTCAAAATATTGTTAATTCTAAAACTACAATCAGTATTAACAACTGGCATTCCAATTTTCATATTGAGCAGAAAAAGTTTTTGAAAACGAAATTACTATCCTACTGAATAACATAAGTGCGAGGGTAATCCATTTTGAACAAGCTTTCTTAAAAGAAACGGCCGACTTTGTCAAGGACCACAAATCCCTGGTAAACGAAGCTAATGAAACTCGTAAAAACATGAATGTTTTGGAAAACCTAAATGATTCTCTCTTCGAAACTGTTATGACCACTGATATTATGTCCATCATTTTACAAACATATTCTGTTCAAGACGATGAAAGACTAAGAGCTGAGACCTCCGACATTGTTTCCAAATATGAAAATGCTCTTATAAAGCTTGAAAAAGAAAATGTCTCATATTTTAAACAACTTGATCGAAAAAAGGAAGAATGCAAGTATGACAAATTGTCGTATGAGCGTGCCTTAAAGAATATGACAGAGCAAAATGATCTTTTAAGGGCTCATCTTGAAAGTCAAAAAGGGAAGGGTGAGGAAACTAAGTTTGCAAAACCGTCGACTTCGGAGAAACCAAATGTTTCAAACACGGTTCAAAAACCAAAGATGTCAATTTCAAGGTTTGCACCAAAAGTCGATGAGAAAAATAATTTGACAACACCAGTCACTCCAACACCCTTGCCCAAGAAAAGTGAAAATGTAAAGATTGTTGATAAAGGAAAAACGGTTGTCGAATCACCAAAAGTGATAGCACCTGGCCTTTTTAGAATTAGTCCTACTAGTGCGTCTGCCTCAACATTTAAGACTAATGACAAGTGCATAAAGGCTAATTCTAAAGAATCTAGGGATGCTAAAAAGGACAACAATATAAATCCTAATGTGTGTGCCTTACCTTCTACAGGATTAGAAAGCACCTCTAGGAGCAGCTGACTAAAGCCTAGGAGCAATACAAGGAACAATAGAGTCTCGTCTGTCTCTACGATTAGTAGCAAGAATAAAGTTGAAGAAGTAGAAGAACACCCTAGGAATTTATCGCTTTATAACAAGAAACATGATTCATCTGAATGTAATGTCGATAGAACTGGTTCTAATGCATGTAATGACTCTGTTTGTTTAATATGCAAGAAATGTTTAATTAATGATGTTCATGATGAATGTGTTTCTAAGAATGTGAATGTTACGCCTGAACAGAAGAATGTTCCAAAAAGACCTAGTGCTAGATCTAGATCTATAGAAAGATTAGTTGCACGCTTTAGGTCTACCACTAGTAGTCGAATGCCTAGGAACTACCTTAAGTTTTGTATGTGGATACCAACGGATAGAGAGTTCACTCTTAAGAACGGCAAATTAGAAATAACTCAAGCTAAACAAGTAGCAACTGTCTATGAGTGTGATTTAGATTCTACTCCTAACCCCATGGAACCAAATTCAAAACGGTTTCCAAATACAAACTCTTCTGTTCTTGGCAGGTTATCAAAATATGTCTTTGGATCATCGACTCGGGTTGCTCCAAGCACATGACCGGGAATTTAAAGTTGCTAATCAATTTCGTCTGGAAATTCATGGGAACTGTACGATTTGGAAATGATCATGTAGCAGCTATTCAGGGTTATGGAGATCTTCAGTTTGGGAATTTTTTAATCACTCGAGTTTATTACGTCGAAGGGTTGGGACACAACTTGTTTTCAGTTGGCCAGTTTTGTGATGCAGATTTAGAAGTTGCATTCAGGAGAAACACGGTTTTTATAAGAAATTTGGTTGGTGATGATCTCTTAACTGGTAATCGTGGTACAAACTTGTATGCTATTGACATCAACCAAATGGCTTCTACATCACCAATTTGTCTTATGACAAGGGCAACTGAAACTAAGTCCTGGCTGTGGCATAGAAGATTATCCCATCTCAATTTCGACACGATCAACAAGTTAGCCAAAGACAACATCGTCACCGGACTTCCTAAGTTCAAATACACCAAGGAACACCTTTGTCCATCATGCGAACAAGGAAAAAGTAAAAAAGCATCATATAAACCCAAAACCGTACCTAGTTCAGAAGCAAGGTTACATATGTTGCACATGGACTTATGTGGCCCAATGAGAGTTGAAAGCATTAATGGGAAGAAGTATATTCTTGTTATTGTTGATGATTATTCAAGATACACTTGGGTAAAGTTTTTGAGATCAAAAGACGAAGCACCAGGCATCATCATCACCAAGCACCAGGCATCATCATCACCTTTCTGAAGCGTATTCAAGTTCTACTTCAAGCTCTAGTAAGGATTATAAGAACAGACAATGGCACAGAATTTACTAACCAGGAGTTAAGAACTTACCTTGAAGATGTTGGAATCACACATCAAACATCAGTTGTTAGAACTCCACAGCAGAATGGGGTAGTTGAAAGAAGAAATAGAACTCTTGTGGAAGCTGCTCGCACAATGCTGATTTTTTCTAGTGCACCACTATTCTTATGGGCTGATGCTGTAGCCACTGCTTGTTTTACTCAAAACCGATCCCTAGTACATCCAAGATTGAATAAAACCCCATATGAGCTAGTGAACAATCGTAAACCTGACATCTCTTACCTTCACGTATTTGGCGCTTTGTGCTATCCGACGAATGATAGAGAAGATCTAGGAAAGTTAAAAGCTAAGGGTGATATTGGAATCTTCATTGGATATTCAGAAAACTCGAGGGCATTCAGGGTGTATAATAGAAGAACGAAAAAGATAATGGAGACGATGAATGTGAAGTTTGACGAGATTTCACAAATGGCTTCTGTGAGACTCGCTCTAGAACCCGCGCTTAATCTAATGGCTTCTAATCAAAACGGATTAGGACCCGCACCAAACCAGCAGACTTCTGGACACATCAGTTCAGGACTCGTGCCTCAAGGAGCTCAGTCAACAAACATGGATAAACCTTCAGAACAAGAACTGGAAAACTTCTTTGAATTAATGTTTGATGAATACTATGGTGGAACTTCGACAAATGCATCTCAACAACACTCCGCTGCACCCGCACAAAACCATCAACCACCACCACCATCACAAGATGCATCTACAACAATCGAAGCTGAAGCACCAACTACATCAACATCATCTACATCTACTCAAGCAACTCCCGTACTTGAAACTGTTCTACCAAGAGTTGATGAGCAAAATCAAAACACAAATTTTCAATAAGAACCAACAAATAATTCAAACGATGTTGTGTTAGAAGAAGAAGAAGAAGAAGTATTTGAAAACCTGTTTGCAACAGACTCTGCTGAATCTTCTTCAAGGTTACAAGAACCATCTAACACACATTCGTTAAACCCAAGGTACCCTTCTACGTTTCAATGGACAAAAGACCATCCAATAGAACACGTTATTGGTGAACCTTCAAAGCCAGTTCAGACAAGGAGACAACTTGCCACCGATCTCGAATTGTGCATTTACATTTGCTCAATCAGCCTCAAAGAACCAAAGAACATTCGAGAAGCAATGGCAGAAAACCCTTGGATTGAAGCGATTCAGGAGGAATTTCTTCAATACCTATTACATGATAGTTGGGAACTTGTTGAACGACCACTTGATAAACGTGTTCTTGATCTCAAGTGGTTGTGGAAGAACAAACTGGATAAGGAAATGACTGAAATTCTTAACAAAGCTCGTCTCGTGGCTAAAGGTTATCCACAAGAAGAAGGGATAGATTTCAAAGAATCATTCGCGCCTGTAGCTAGACTTGAAGCACTCCGGATTTTCTTAGCCTATGCCGCTCACAAAAACATCACAGTCTATCAGATGGATATTAAGACTGCTTTCTTAAATGGAACTCTGAAAGAAGAAGTGTATGTGAGTCAGCCTGATGGATTCATCGACAAAGATCATCCAGACTACGTCTACAAGCTTAAGAAAGCAATTTATGTTTTAAAACAAGCTCCAAGAGCGTGGTATGACGAACTATCATCTTTCTTGCTTAAAAACAAGTTCACAAAAGGAACGGTTGATGACACCTTGTTTATCCAAAAATTCAAAGATGACATTTTGATCGTTCAAATTTATGTGGACGACATTATTTTTGGATCAACCAATCCTAACCATTCAAAACATTTTGAAAATCTCATGAAAAGCAAATTTGAAATGTCCATGATGGGGGAACTAAAATTCTTTCTTGGTTTACAAATCCGTCAATCCCCTCATGGTATTTTTATCAATCAAGCTAAATATACGATAGAGATTTTGAAAAAACATGGAATGGAAAATTGTGATTCTGTTGGTACACCAATGGTCACTTCACCAAAAATAGGTGCTGATTTGTTTGGGAAACCTATCGATCCGAAGAAATATCGGAGCATGATCGGTTCTCTCATGTACCTAACTGCTAGCCGACCCGATATTCAATTTGCTGTTTGTTTGTTAGCACGGTTTTAGGCAAAGCCTACCGAACTTCACCTCAAAGAGGTTAAACGGATCTCTCGGTACCTACGAAGCACCATTAACATGGGACTTTAGTATCCGAAGGATTCGGGGTTTAATCTAACAGCATTTTCAGATGCAGACCATGCTGGTGATCAAGTTACAGCAAAGAGTACATCAGGTGGAGCACAATTTTTGGGTGAAAAGCTTGTAAGCTGGTCGTCAAAGAAACAGGATTGTACTGCGCTATCAACCGCCGAAGCCGAGTATGTGTCTCTATCTGCGTGTTGTGCCCAAGTTCTATGGATGCGGACACAGCTCACAGATTATGGCTTTACTTTTGACAGAATACCTATGTATTGTGACTCAAAAAGTGCCATAGCCATCTCGTGCAATCCCGTACATCACTCTAAGACGAAGCATATCAAAGTCCGCTACCATTTCATCAAAGAACACGTGGAAGAGGGTACTGTTGAATTATTTTTCGTTAAGACTGATTATCAACTCGCCGATCTATTTACTAAAGCCCTTCCAAAAGAACGGTTTGACTATTTAGTTCGACGAATTGGCATGCGAAGCCTAACTCCTGAGGAGCTAGAACGTCTTCTCGAATCTTCTTGAAAAATGTTTTCAAAATCGCTTCGCTGTAAATATTTCTCTAAAAACAAAATACAAAATTTGAAAAACCAACAAAAACAAAATACAAAAATATAAAATTTTCAAAAAAAAATATATATATATATATATACAAAACAATATAAAATCAAAAAAATCCAAAAATATTCTTCTCACGACATGTCTCTCGTGTAAATCAATATTCTGTACGTGTCTAGAAATGTCTTTCAACAATGATACGGACATGTACAGATGCTTGAACGGGAGTTATTTAAATGTTTTTCTAAAACATGTCGTTTCTCAAAAGTTTCTTCACAATGGCTTTCGTATACTTCGGTACGAAACCCGTACTTAAATAATGACTTCTGATTATTTTCAAATCAAGGACTCGTACGTTCAAAGATGAAATCACTTTCATAAGTTCGAGTATAAACAAACAAAAAGGATTTCAAACATAAACTCGTTTTTCAAAATACAATTCTTGAGCACTTTTTCAAGATTGTTCAAAAGATTTATCAAAATCTTTCAAATGAGTGCTCAAGATAACTCCCTCAAAACCTTTAATTGATTTTAAAATATGCTATCATTAAAGGGGGAGTACAAAAACAAAAATGTTCCGTATTCATGCAAAATGAAATTTGTCTTTCTCTCCAAAAAGTTTTTTTTACTCAGTTGATATCAAAAATATCACAATATGCTATTTTTGAGGAGGAGAAGACATGATTAAAATGTGATCAAAGATGCTTAAAGTTTATGACTGAATCTCAGAAGAGCTCGACTCAGTAAGTACCAATGAATTGACGAAGCTTTAAATGTCAGTAATCGAAAAGACTTGTCCTGGACAGATAATAATTTCAAGCTAGTCCAACTAGTGATGTAAGCGTGTCTCGAATAGGAGTTGTCTGAGTAGAATGTACCTTATCGAGAGACTTTCTTTAGACTTGACCAGGACGGGTAATAATTTCAAGCTAGTCTAACTAGTGATGTAAGCGTGTCTCGAATCGGTCATGTTCACTGAAAGTGGATCAATTCAAAAAGTGCAAACTCCTCCCATATGTGCAAATTTCTTAAAAAAATTACATGAGCACATGTGAAGGGGGAGTCCTTCAAATGAAATGCAAAACTCCCGAAGTGACAACAATGTGTTTTATTATAATAAACACTTTGAGAGATTTTCAACAAATGGTTTCATGGCAATGATAGGATAGTCATGGAGTTATAAGGTGACTAAGGTTAGGAAAAACCGTCCTATGATCCACCAGAGCCGAAGGGATCTACCCAAAGACAATTCCAATAGATTAGAATTAGAAGTCCTTAGGTATGATTGAAAAAAGGAGAAAATGAGAAAGGAGAAAGAAGGGGTTGAAGAATTAAAAAGAAAAGTTACGAAAAAGGGTGAAAAGAAATAGCCCTCCAAATGTTCAACCTTAGGGCAGACACCGGGTTCAATTCGTATGCTACTGGTCGTTACTAAGGTGACACCGGTATTGAAGACAAGACGTCATGGACCCAGTGACGCACTGCACTAAACCTTCTAGCCACTCAAGTTCTCTTAAAAGAGCTTGTTTCATTCTCACAGGGAACCGATGTAATCTATCGACCTGTCTCTTAGAGATGGTTGATATTGAAACAGGAGACCTCTCCCTAATCTCCGCATAGAAAACCAAATGTGCACTTATCGAGTCTAGAGCCCCGAGATTCATCAAAAGATCTCATAGGAAGACATGATCTTCCTACACTGGTTGTTCATAATTAAGGACACCATATGTAAACTTTAGAGTCCTACGCAGATCTTAGCAATCTGCCAAGAACATTTATGAGAGGATTCACTTTAGTGATTCTCAATGATTGAATGGAAATTCCTGCCTGGGTCAACATCAAACAGCCCTGATAGCAGGTCACTTCAGTAATTCTTTATGGATTACGCTTAGTGTTCGCGGTGGTTTCAAACGGTCTACAGTCGTGGAGTGATCCCCAGTGACTCACCCAGTCATTGAGCTACTAAGTAGGTCTTGTAAGCTCTCTCGAGAGTATCTGACATGGGAACGGCCTTGGTAAGGGTTAGAAGGAGTCTTCACACTATGCTGTTGACGATCTCTAATTCGAACCTGTAAGTACCGGTTGATTTATTGCTAACTGTTTTCATGCAGCTATACATCATCTCCATGGCGAAGGATTCCACATGCTCATACATACATCTGGAAGTTAAAAAAAGCTCCCTCAAAGATCTATACAACACAAAGTTCAAAGAAAGATTCTACACCAAAAAGAAGAATCTACAAAGTATAAAGACTAAAGATCAAAGTGAAAGAAAGGGAACTACGTGCATATGAATATCAAAGTCCAAAGATGTATGAGCATGTTGGAATGACAGACAACCACCACAGACGCAGAAGTGACGAAAGGCAGATTGCATCACATCGCAAAGGAACAAAGAACGATGAAAAGTCAGTCATCAAAGATCACAAAGCATGAAGGAACAAAGACTAAAAACTATTCTGCAACGACACACAAAGTTCAAGACAAAGAACACGGAAGACCTAATCACGTGGAGCATCATTCGAATGACCACCCCTTGGGGGGAGATTGTTAGTATTAAAAATATTTATATAGAAGTGATGGTCATTCTCATATTGTAACTTTGTGTCGTTTGTTAAGATTAGTAATAGTTTAGTCATTGGGCTTTGGACTTGGCAATCTAATATGTTATGTGCTATGTTTCATAAGGCTTGTTATCTAATCATATAACCAAGTCCAAGCCCAAGCCCATGGAAAGCCTTTTAAGGCATCTCTTGTATCTAACTATTTAAACACCTCAAAGGCTCATTTGAGGTGTGTGCTTGTGTGTGTTTTTAATAAAAGTTCTCTTCATCTTATCATTCTCTTTCAATATTAACGACACATATATATTACATCAAGTCACCATCTTTACTTCATCTAGTGCTTATATTTGTGTTAAAGTTGATAGATTTAAGGTCCTACAAAAATATTGGGAAAAACAAAACTTAATGGTTTTGTTATGCTTCTGCTAGGAACAAATGAAAAGCAAAACCAACCAATGAGGTTGTAATATACTGCCGTATATTATTGACCAAAAGAAAGAGTAACCTTGCTATTCGGTGTTTTAATGAATATCGAGTATTCTGACAATGCGGTGCTTTTAAAAGTGAATAATCACATGATTAATTGTTTTAACGAACGTGTTTTAACGAATGTGTTATTCAATTGTGTTTTCCTCAAGACTTACGCATGGCAGAATGCAATGAGTTAAAAATAAAAACACAAGGGTTTTAGAGTTACCGACTTTAGAAACTGATTTCTGCTTTTCGGTAATATGAGAACACGAAACATAGTTTATTCGTGGTCCCACGAATGGCGCCATCTTGTTGATGCATAATCTGGCGCGGGCTGAATTCGACGACTCTCCTAGGGTCGTTAGTCGTCTCTCGAGTCCTGAGTAGACCTGTTCAACAAAGAGAACCCGTTAGGAGTGGACCCGAGGCCGTAGCCCCGGGATCCACCTCCGACGGTCAAGTTAGTATTGGTGCGATATAGCATAGAAGAATTAGGTTTAGAGTAACATGTTATCTTGTATTTAAGAAGAGAATCCCAGACCTATATTTATAAGGCATGGATTAGGGTTTAGGCGTAGAATGGGCCGCTATCTGCCAGGCCTGGCCCATTCCTGGCCCAGTCCGGACCATACGTCCACAATACTGTTTTAGGAAAATGTCTTACTTACTTTTTGCACAATGACACTTTTGCGTAGGCTTAACAAATTACCTAGTGTGTAGGATCGTTTAGAATTGTAACCTTATTTGGTAAAGACCGCTTAGCATTAGCATTTAGCTTTACCAAACAGCTACCACTACTTCTAAGTGCTACTGCTAGTTTTGCTAAAACATACCCTTAGTAGAATACGTTAATGCGTTTTTTATTCTTACGGATGTTCCGTGGGACAATGTGAGCGCGTTTTTTATATTGTTACGAAAATGTAATCATTACGCTTACTTACTTTTTGCACGTGGTGGTTGGGACTTGGGAGATGGTGAGTTTTTGGAGGGAGATTATTATTTTTTCTAGCACTTTTTCTAGTTCTAGTTCCTTTTTTGTGCGTGTGTTTTTTAAGGTGAAATCAATGTGTGTGTGTTTTTTAGGTGAAATAATAACTCAGTAAAAGTGTATTTGTATTCAACTAGTGTGTGTTTTTATGTATGAGAAAGTAGTGTGTGTGTTTTTGGAGGTGAAAATAGTGTAAATTAAAAGAAGAAAAACGTACAAATTAAACTGCAAAAATATTCTGTAATCATTATGCTTAAATATTCTGTACAATTCAACTTGTACTTTTCTTTCACAAATTGTTTTTTTTTTCATGTACAATTCAACTTGTACTTTTTTCATGTACAATTCAACTTGTACTTTAAATGAAGTATAGGGCAGTTACTAACACCACGCAAACCTTCAACCAAATGTCTTTTTAAACGAAATGCTCCTCCCTTAGTTACTTTACTACAGAAGTTACATGTAAAGTTGTTTCTATTTTTAAGATCTAGGACTGCAAATTGGTGAGCTATGTCATTAGAATTAGTTGATGCACAAGAGGGGATGTGGTTGGTTAAACCCGAAACATTTCCAGCATCCATTCTAAGATTAAGGTTAGAATTTTAGAATTGTAATTTTGATGATGTTAATCAAAAATTACAAGAAGATTATAGATAAAGAAAGTTTATAAAGAAGAAATTAAGAGTTTTGAAAGTTGAAATTAAAAGTCTAGAAAGAAGAAATAGAAGAACTCAATTAAGATGAAGAAGGTAGTAATAAGTAGATGTTCATGAGAGGCGTGCTCAATTATTGGTGGGAATGAGTTAGGTGTATCTGTAACTTTTTGTGAGTTATAGGTCAACTTAGACCCATATTTAAAAGTACAACCTATTAGAAGAAGGCCCAACACACTTTAATAAGTCCAAATTTATGTTACATGGTCAAAGTACATACTGCACTAAAAATGACCCATCCCGAAACCGATTGGCCGAAAAACGCAAACCGAGTCCCATACCAAGAGTGGTTGAAATCGAAATCGAAATCGGGACGGTGAAACTGATCGAAATCGGAACGGTTATCGGGTGTCGGTTGGAAATGCTCGGCCTTACTTTCCACAAAAATAAAATAATAAAAAACAAAAATCCCACAGGGTATACCATACCAGTAGTGTGTAATAACACACTTTTGACAAACTCACTCCCCAATGGAATCCCTCCACCACTTAAGACTCCCATTTCCATTAACCACATTCCCACCGTCATCAACCACCACCAAAAAACACCACAAACCCTCCGCCGTCAACACCACCCACAACACCAACACCAACAACACCTTCTCCGCCAGCAAATGGGCCAACCGCCTACTCGCCGACTTCCAATTCCTCCCAACCACAACAAATTCCGAATCTCCTGACCCGGCGAGTGGCTCTCACGCGCCGCCTTACCCCCCACAACTCCCCGACGACCGCCACGTGTCCATACCACTCGACTTTTACAAAATACTAGGAGGTGAGCCGCATTTCTTAAGCGATGGAATAAGACGGTGTTATGAAGCTAGGGTTTCGAAACAGCCGCAATTTGGGTATAGTGATGAGGCGTTGATTAGCCGTAGGCAGATACTTTTGGCTGCATGTGAGACGCTTGCGAATCCTACTGAGAAACGGGAGTATAATCAGGGGATTGCGGAGGACGAGTTTGGAACGATTCTTACGGATGTTCCGTGGGACAATGTGAGCGTTTTTTTTATACTCTTTAGGGAAATGTAATCATTACTGCTTGCTTACGGCTTAACTAATTACGTAGAGTAGTATTTAGGAGCGTTTAGAATTGAAAGCTCATTTGGTAAACAGCGTTTAGCATTGTGTTTTTTTTCTCAAAATGCTACTACTTGAAGAAGCGTTTAGCGTTAGCATTTAACTTTTATGTATTTTACACTTTGGGAGTGTTTGTTTCGGCTTAAATAGCTGGCTTATTGCTTATTTGGTTTTGAGCTTATGTTTCATAAGCTCATTTTTGTGGCTTATTTTGAAACTTTTTAGCTTATATAAGTTTATTATGTCACGATAAGCTTATATAAGCCAAAAAGTTTCAAAATAAGCCACACAAAGTGAACTTATGAAACATAAGCCCAAAACCATATAAGCCATAAGCCGGCTATATAAGCCGAAACAAACACCCCCTTTATAATCACCGTACAACTACTTGCTACCGCTACTTCTAAGTGCTACTGCTAGTTTTGCTAAACATACCCTTAGTAGAATACGTTAGTGCATTACGGTTGTCTGAACGTTCTTAACTGTTGATATTTTAGAAGAATTTGAATTTATGTGCATTTTGTTTGAACTTGAATGGAAATGGAGCTCAATGGGTGTTTCGGATTGTTTTTTAAACAGCTTATGTGTATTTTGAGAGTGGTTACAGTTTTGTGTTTATGAACAAACAAAAGTTTTGTTGTTTATCTGATTTCCTTGTATGGATTTGAAGCTACTAGTTTAGCGTATGTTTTTAATAGGCTGATTATCTGCTCAGTGCTCATACTGCATAATGTTGTTCAAATAAGCAATCAAAAGCACCCGCTTAACTTGATAAACTCTACGGTCTGCCCTCATTTATCACTACACACACTTTATCCAAAAAACACTTACCTTTAGAATTATCTGCCCAGGTGTTACGGTTTACAGGAAAGTCTTTTACTATTTCAAAACTCCGATTCATTTGATTCATTGATAGTCATGCATAATTATTTTTGAATTACTCTAGAAACAATTCGGTAATAACAAGAACTGAAGAGGAAGACGACCAACTAACACACTAGTCCTCATTATGGTTTCTTAAGGAATGAGATTGAGTAAAGTTGAATTGTTATTTTTAAATTTCAGGTTCCGGGAGCCTTATGTGTGTTGCAAGAAGGTGGAGAGGATGAATTGGTGCTCCAAATTGGTGAGAGTTTACTGAAAGAAAGACTACCCAAATCATTCAAGCAGGATGTTGTGTTGGCAATGTCATTGGCCTATGTTGAAATCTCAAGGGACACTATGGCGATGTCTCCTCCGGATTATATCAAGGGCTGTGAATTGCTGGAGAGGGCGCTGAAGTTATTGCAGGTAGTACTTTTGATGAACTGTTTTAAGAAAAATAGAATGTTTCCTTTTGAGTGTTAGTTTTAGTAAGATGGTGAATTGGGTTCTTGAAACTGCTTGCTTAGTGTTTCATGCTTACGAAATATATGGTTTTCGCTTATTTGATGCCATGTAGGAAGAAGGAGCTAGCAGCCTTGCACCAGATTTGCAAGCACAAATTGATGAAACTTTGGAAGAGATAAACCCACGTTATGTGCTTGAGCTTTTAGCTTTACCTCTTGATGATGAGTACCGAGCAAGAAGGACAGAGGGTCTTCAAGGTGTGCGTAATATTTTGTGGTCTGTTGGAGGCGGCGGTGCAGCTGCTGTGGCTGGTGGATTCACGCGTGAGGATTTTATGAATGAAGCCTTCTTACGGATGACATCAGAGGAGCAGGTGAGCTATTTGATTTACTTTGTTGAACGTTGAGACACTTGTTATTCAGTTATCTTATCCCAAGGTGGCTGTTTGACCCATTATTTCTAAATATGGGCCGTTTCAGGTTTCTTTTATTATTATTATTATTATTTATTTATTTATTTTTTTCAAATCCCTAATGGTTCAAAGAGTTAAAGTCACAAAGTTAGTATAAAAATTAAAAAACGTGTCAAATGGGTCAAAATGTCAAATGTGTCGAAAGTCACCCAAATTGTATTTCATAAACATAAAACTTCCTAAATTTTTGTTAATCATTAATAAGGAAATTACTAGTTTTGTACAAGAAGTGTTTTAGGTCAAAACAATCCGGCCCATGCCAAAAAGCTACTTATTTTGACCCAGTTTGACCCATTTACCCAACCTGCCTGAGTCGTCCAGTTTTGCCACCTGTACAAGACCCTTTCTATTACTAAGGTTGTCGTGTCGATCAAGGCTAAACTTTAGTTTGATTGCAGGGCGCGTGTTAGCGCTTTATTAACTCCTAGTTGTGATTTTAATTTTCTTTCAACTCCACTCTTGATTTTGCTTCTATCTTTTTTATTTTTTAGGTCGAACTCTTTACTGCCACACCATATAACATACCAGCAGAAAGTTTTGAAGTGTATGGAGTTGCTTTAGCCCTTGTTGCTCAAGCTTTCTTGGGTAAAAAGCCTCATCTAATTAAAGATGCAGACAACTTAATCCGACAACTTCAACAAATCAAAGTAACTGCCTTAGGAAATTCATCTAATATGTACAATGCGAGAGAAAGTCGTGAAGTAGACTTCGCATTGGAAAGGGGTCTCTGTTCCCTTTTAGTAGGGGAGGTTGACGAATGCCGTTCATGGTTAGGCCTAAACGACGAAAACTCGCCATATAGAGATCCATCCATTGCTACTTTTGTCATGGAAAATTCTAGGGATGATCCCGAGAACGATCTCCTTCCTGGTCTTTGTAAGTTGTTGGAAACTTGGTTAATGGAGGTTGTCTTTACTAGATTTAGAGAAACAACAGATGTGCAGTTTAAGCTCGGGGATTACTATGATGATCCTATTGTACTGAGATATTTAGAACGACAAGAGGGTGTTGGTGGTTCCCCTTTAGCTGCAGCTGCTGCTATTGCTAGGATCGGTGCTGAAGCTACTGCAGTTCTTGATAGTGTCAAGATTGGTGCAATTCAGGCATTACGGAAGGTTTTTCCTGTTGGTCAGGAGGAACAGAGTATCAGACGTAATGATAACACCGAGTTTGATGATTCTTCAGTAGTGGGTACAGAGTTTAACAGTACTGGTGATATAATTACTGTTCCTGAGGAAAATAGTCTAAATGTGAATAAAGAACAAGAAATTATTACTTATCGGATAAAAGATGCGGCTGTCAAGATCATGTGTGGTGGGGTTGTGATTGGATTGTTGACTTTGGCTGGTTTAAAGTTTATGTCGTCTAAGAGAGGCTCTCCCACCCCTCCTAAAGAAGTTGGTTCAGCTATGGCTTCCAATGTCATCAATGTGGGTATGATCTAACAGGACATTTTTACTGTAATTGGGACATATATTTACTGTAATTGGGCCATATATATACTGTAATTGGGATATATACTGTTTGTGATTTAGAGGTGTCAACTTTGACCCATTGCGTATGCATGTGTTGACACGGTCATATTTCATCTCTTTTGGGTCAAATATAAATAAGGTTTTCAAAAAAGGGAATGGGTAGAAGTCGCGTAAATTGTATATTTAGTGGATAGTTGGATACAACCTAAATTGTTTAGACAAATAAAAGAAGTTATTGTTACAATAAATCAATACTTAATAGCTTAGATGACCGATCTGTTTTGGCATGTTACTCTCCCTGGCTCCCTGCCCATTTTGCCAACTCTAGTGACATTTTAGTGTATTATTGTTGATTTTCTTAGGTGGGTATTGTCTTTGGAATGAGCCTTGGCGTATTGGGAGTTCAACTATTAAAACACTGGATCATTGAGCTTTATATTAATCAATAGTTTTCCTGCTATTAATCTAATTGCCACATTCACCTAATGTTTGTTCTTCCTTGTAGAGGACTCTGTAGCTGAAAATTCTGAAGAAATACCTAGAATGGATGCCAGATTTGCCGAAGGTCTAGTTCGCAAGTGGCAGGACATTAAATCCCAGGCCCTTGGGCCTGATCATTGTCGCGAAAAATTGTCAGAGGTAAAGTAGCTGATCCTTTGTACGTGAAGTGGGCAAGTAGTTAATTTTTAAATATTTACGTTAGATGACATTGGAGAAATTAAGGGTTAATTGCACCAAAATGTAACATACTTTCACCTTTTCCCGTTGTGTACAACTTTACCATTGTGTGTATGTAGCTTTACTGACGTTCAAGTGCAATTGCACAAAAATAGTTGAAAGTATGTTACCTACTGCTAGAAAGTAGGAAAAAAGTGAAAGTATGCTCTTGTTGCAGTTAAATCTTCTATTTATTCCACTTTGTTATGGGCCAAGATTGTCATTACGTAATGAAAGATGTGTCTTGAGAGCGAGTGATGTGCAGGCTTCATCTGAAAATACATCTTACTGTTTATCAAGAAAATATGGATCGGCAAACACTCGTGTTTTCTTGAATGAAAAACGTCGCAAGTAGTTGACCCCTAACATACATGTAAATAAAAGAATAAATAGATATAAATTTTGCTTTCTGAATTGTATAAGGTGTGATAAACACCATAGCATCATTGGTAGATCTCTTTATTTCATGCTTCATTTGGCCCTCGAAAACAGTTGATTTGGAACATTGTTTTGGGATAATAATTTTTGTCTAATACCTGTGTGTTGCTTGGTACCTCCTTCAAAATTAATAATACACTTGTACTCTTAGAAACATGTATTAAATGCTTTGAATTGTGATGCATTTGTTATTCTCCCTGCTTTATTGTTTTCTTATATCATCGCTTTCTAAATTCAAAATCTCTACTCATACGACTCTTACTGGCTGTTGCTAAAACATTTGTGATGTTGATATTAAGAACTGTCAGTTCAGTTTTGGTTTCATTTTAAAAGGACACAAAATACCTAAAAATAAACGATTTTAAATGTCAGAAAGATTCTTTAAGTTGGTGCATTGTCATCGTAATATCATTTTTTTAGTCTAGTTGTACTACACAGGGTCAACTACAAGAAATACTAGTGTCTACCTTCCTTTGATTTTTGTTTATGGTGACGTACTATGTGTTCTAAATATTTGTGCGGACAAATAGGTAATCATAATTTAATTACTTCCCAGAAGAGGGAAGTTACTATTTCTTATGGGTTTGAAAGGACAGAGGTTTGCCAACTATGTATTCACTCATAAACTTGAAAATATTGCAGGTATTGGACGGTCAAATGCTCAAAATCTGGCTAGAACGAGCGACTGAATTTGCTCAACATGGTTGGTTCTGGGACTACTCTCTTTTAAACATGACAATTGACAGTGTCACCATTTCACTTGATGGCCGCTTAGCTGTGGTGGAAGCAACTCTTGAAGAGTCGGCCAAGTTGACCGATTTGACCCACCCAGAAAACAACGACTCTTACAGTTCAACCTACACAACACGTTATGAGATGTCATATGCCAAATCAGGATGGAAAATCACAAAGGGGGCTGTCCTCAAATCATAGGCTGCAATCATATCATGTAATCATTTCTATCTCCTCTTGTCTTATCATTGTTAGATCACTAATGAGAGTTGAATGATATGTTATTCCTTCATATCGATCACAAGTGTGTTAGGGGCTCTGTGCTTATAAAAATGAAACAAAATAGAAGTTTGTATAGGTAGGGGCGTTTAGATTTTTGTTTTGGAACCGATTATTGTGATTTGAAGCTTCAATGTTAGTTCTTAATATTTCGATAAACTTTTTATTGTTTCCAATTATCTATACTACCTTATAATGTATTTAGGACATCTATATTTAGAAGTCTTAAAATGTTTAAGACCAAAAACATTTCTTTAATAGGAAATATGCATGCACACTATTTTAATGCACATAATTTTCAGACTTACAAGACAAGAAGTATAGTGTACACCGTTTTAATGCACATATTAAAAAAAAAACCACATTAATGATATTTAATGTAGTTAATTAATTAATTGGTCAATAAATACAATTAATACAATTATTAAAATACCTCATACATCACAAATACAAATTATCAAGCATATTGTACAACCAAATTAAACACAATTCATACATTAAATGTCACTAATACAAATAATAAAGCACATTATACAAATATTCAAGCCCGAACGGGCAATTGGCCAAATGGGCTTGTGCTCGAACGGGTGCGGGCCAAACATGCTCGAGACCGAACGGGCATGATCTAAACGAAATTTTTGATACCCATAAATTTATTGTCAAAAAGAACATAATTAACTAAAATATATGATTCACCGAAAATTTAATTTCAGGGTACCCGTAGCTGCAACGTGCGAGTACCCTGCTAGTCTGATCTATAATAAGTAATAACCTGTTTTATACAAACTGCAAATAGCTAATTATCATAGAACTAATAAAAATAATATTTTTCCCCTCGTAATGCTTGCGTTTAACATATTGCCCTTCTGGGTCATCTTATCAATTAATATCTCAAATTATCAGAATATGTCAACACTCAAAAGATCTATTATCTGATATATTTAGACAACATAAGCACATTGAAACCACTAATATGTATAACCCATAATGAGAGCTAATTATCTAACTTTAAGCTTTTTTAATGTCCCATAATCACTTTCAAATCACACATCCAAACATCCGCATAATGTCAGTAAGGCGTCAAAAGTACAATTTTATAATGAATTGTGAATAACAAAGTGCATACATCCCATGGTACTTGTACATCTGGTACATGCCATGGTTTGACCCATCTAGCAGTGGAACAAAGATTATCCTAAACGAGAGTAACCTATACCAGATGGCAAAATTTGACTTGAAGATAACAGTAGTATGATTACACAACAATAGCATATACTATATACTTGCATTATATATATATATATATATATATATATATATATATATATATATTAAGTAAGATGATTTTGTCTTCCTTTCCAGCAGAAATTATAGCTACTTAATATTTTAGCAAGGAGAGACTGTCTCTCCAGCTGAAGCGTGTGGTGTTAGTTTCTTGCTTGGGAGCAATGGTCAACGCAAATAATTCCGTTGGTGTTTTGTTTGGTTCGATGAGTCCAACTAGCTTTGCGACAATCTCAGCACTGTCGGTAATATGCTTGATGTCATCTGTTTTTGTCCATAATAGTTGAGCCAGTTGATACCTCCTGTTTCTGGATTCCAAATCAATGCCCCACTCAACAAACACTTCCTCTCTTTCCTTTGACGTGAACTTCTTTAAAAGTTTCCTGCTCAGCATCGCCCTCTCGAGATTCAGTGCTCTTGCGCTGTTAAAGATGAAGTGGTTAGGGTCCTACCATAACATAAGTAATACTCGTAATTATCTTGTAAAAACGTAACTAATAACTACTTTATAAAAACAGGTGATCTTTAGAAACTTGATTCATCTAATGAGAAATGTTTAAGTTTTTGTTTTTGCAATATGGCTAGCATTATTCCGAGGTAGCAGGATGGGTAGGTTGGTAGGTTCATTTGGCTCTAATAGGTAGCAACCAGTTCTCCCAAAACAGTGGATAATTTTATTTAAACCTTTTTATATCTAATTTGTGTTATTGTGATTACCAAAATACAATCCCAATAACAAAATTTAGGAGTTTGTATACTTTTTGGGGAATTCCGATATGATTAATTTTTTACGTAACCTTTTTTTTATATGTTCTATTAATTTTACGCATCTGGTTCTTAACCTGTATTGACCCATTTACAAGTAGATGGTATAATTGCCTCTTCTAGTGTTAGGAGAATGGCTGTTTAGTTCAAAACTTACGCATCCAAGACAACTGAATAAGTGAAATGAAGTACCTTGCAACATGATCAACTGTTCGCTTTAGGAAAGATAGTCGTCTAAGCTCAACCTCAATGTAGACAGAGTCTGATGGATCGCCTTTAATGAGCAAGAAAAAGTAGGTCCTGTGAAGTAACGGTATGTTGCATTCATTCCAGAGTTCAATTATCTTGGTTCTTTGCTCCTCCAACACCAAAGACCAGTCTTCCTCAGAATCAAAACTGTCTTTCATAGCATTTTCTGAATCAACGGCTTTCGGTGTAGGGATCTGACATGAGAACAATAGGAATCACATAGTTCTTGTAACAACGAAATGTAGTGTAAACTGCTATAGTTACCTGTTTACTTATGATTTAGTTTATTTTGCTAATATTATATTTTAAATGGGCCAAACACTAACGCTGCGTTCTCAAGTTTTTCTAGGCGGGGATAGAAATGATGTGTAAAAAAGAGAAAAGAAAGGAAAAGGAAAGGAAAGAAAGTTGATTTTATATTTAATGTTCTCGAGTTGAAATGAAATGAAAGGAAAAGAAATAATGTTGTGTTATTGAGTTGGGAAGAAAAGAAAGAAAAAGAGACATAATTACATTTATGCACTTTTAAATAAGTTCATTTTATCATAAGAGTCGAATATGAGTAAATATTAAAAGTTATATTGGTCATTATATACTAAATAGTGCGGGTGTAGAATTGTTTCCGTCCAAATCCGCCCATATTTGGGCGGAAAATTAATATAGGAAAGTGATAGGAATTTTCCAGTCATTTCTTTTGTGTTTCCTTTCCTTTCCGTCAGAGAAAAACTCAAGAACACAATAAAATTTCAGTTTCTTATCGTTTCCTTTCCTTTCCTACTAAAAATAAACTCGAGAACGGAGCATAATATAAAGAACAGTGTTGCAAAAATCGGCCTACAAGGCCGATTAATCGGCGATTACAAGCTGAACGACCTTGGACCTTGGAGCGAATTACAAGGTAATCGGCCGATTAATCGGCCTTAGACCTTGGAATCGGCGATTAATCGGCCAAAAATCGCTACACGGCCCTCGACCGCCTTGGGACCGATTCACGATTTTTGCAACATTGATAAAGAATAATTCGAATGGGTCAAAAAAGTTGATCGAGGTGTATTCAAGTATTTTCAATGCAAAAAAAAAAAAAAAAAAAAAATCCTAAGAATAATCATATTCAGAATATAAATTTCGTTGATGTAATAAAAGTTTTATAATCATATTAAACGGACTGAATATTCATCAACATCTAACATTTTCGTACAAAATGTTTCTGGTCTGTGCCATCCATCAAAATAAAAAGTTATCACTTATCAGTAACACAACTCGCCTAATAGTTACTGTATAATATATGAGAAAGTAAAAAAGTCATATTTGGCAAATAAGCATTTATAAACAATTTCATTTTTTTGGACAAATAATGTTGGGCCAACCCCGACCCCTCTCAACCCGCATACGAATTTGACCATTTTACCCGTTACCCAAGCCGTCATCTTATTACCTTGAATGAAAATTGATAATTGTTTTGACAGTAGCATCCTTACCGTGTAATCCTTGTATCCTTTAAGATCATACTTCATGACTTTTTCGAGTGTTTTACTTGATGGAGAAAGAACCAAAACATCCTCTTCAGTCTCCTGCATTTCTTTCTCGTCAGCAATCGTTCTTGAATTTTGAGAATCTTGTTTGCATAGGTTTTTAATATTTGAATCTGATTTTGATTCAGTTATACTCCCAACCATCATATTCTCTTCACACACATCATTTCCTGATTCACCTTCAATAACCGCTGAACAACTTGTGCTTCGTTTTACACTTGCTGTTCTTGAAAAAGACACTTCTTTAACCGGTGAACGGGGATCTTGCGCTACATTTTTATCTTCGTAATCGCCCTCGTCTTGGTTTTGATCATTTTGATCAAAGGTATCATCATCTGCATGATCTTTCTCAATACATTCCACTTCTGTGCAGCTATCTACTGAATTTGTTCTTGTTCTAATTTTCCGGGATGTTTTTCGTGAGGTTTTTCCCAATTCCTGAACTGGGTCAGGCCCAAAATACTGATTTATAAAATCCCTTGGGGTGATATTATCAAAAAAGTATTGGTCTTCACCCGAAATTTGTAGTTGACGTTTCTGTGGAAAACTATATGTGTTGACTGAAGCATTAGAGCGAATAGGAGCATCATTCAGCACCTCAGACATGTCTGCTGTGGAATGACCGTCCCATGAAGAGCTGCGTATGTGTTCAGATGTAGTACTTCCATCATATGAACTATTTTCGATCTACATGATAAAAAGTTGGTACAAAAAAATAAAGATTGCATGTGGTTTTGCTACTTAATTAGGGTTATTGTTTGATTAGAAGTTAGATAATATACCCATGGTATTAAACTTTCATCGACACCAGCTGCTCTTAATATTTCCTCAAGTCGAGTTCGAGCTAGGTCACGTTCTTGAGTCAAACCTACTATCTCTTGCTCCATCTGAGGAATACCAAAAAATGACTAAGTTGGTCTTTTGATTAACCAAATTTTTGCACATATTGTCCTTAAGTGCTGAAATAGTAAAATACCTTAAAAAAAACTAGCTTAAAGTATAAAATATCACCCATCAGAGGTGGAATTACAGGTGTGTCGAAATGGGGTTCTTGTTAAAACATTTGAATTTAGTATGGATTGAAGCAGGCCATGTCCCCCGCAAACACCTTTTTATCCACAAAATTTAGAAGTAAACAAGACATTAATTTTGACCTAAATACATGCTGTTAAAATAATAACTTTTATGATAATTATAATAACACTAATAATATTATTATCAGTAGTTATAATAAAATTAGAAATAATGATATAAATACGGCATTACTAGAATACTATTTTCTAACTTGCTGAATGAACCAATTTAGGAGGTTGTAAGCATTAAAAACAGATTTTGGGAGATTTTCGTTTGACCCACTTGACCCGTTCCCGAGTTGGCCAAAATTTTTTATTGTTGTCCAGTTTGACCCTTTTCAGATAGAACAAAACCCAAATATACTCGGTCATAAATACATTGGTCGAAATTGCAAACTCGATCATTTATCATAGACTTTATGGTTCTTTATGCATCACAAGAAACAAGTGTACATGCTTGTGTTTAGCTAGTCATGTAATTGCTGACCTTTTGTATATGGAGTTCCTTTTCTTTGATAATTGACTCAGAATCGGTTGTGTTAGACATATTCTTTAACTCTTTTTCCAAACGAGCCATTTCTCGTTGCAACTGTTTGACCAATGCCTTTTCTGACATGACCACATTCACCTGGGCACTGGTCCTGACATCCTTTGCGCAAACAGCAAATAAAAGTGTGTTTCTTGACTGCTCAACATGAGTATGTGCAGGGCTTAAAGTGCATATTATGGCCGTTCTTGCATTGCCTCCAAGAGAGTTTTGTAGTATACGTGTTAGTTTCGAGTCTCTGTATGGAACATGACCATTTCGCCCTTTGCTACATCCAGTCAATAAAAGATGTCAATTAAGGTAACATTAGAAAAGTGTAATAACACAAGGAGAGGTGGAAAAATGGGTGGTCAAGTAATACGTCAAATGTGTTCATATCAAAATAGGTAATTTTGGTACGGGTTGGGTTGACCAAATACACTTTTTGCTCATAAGTTTTGGCCTTGTTATTAATAATTAGAGCATCCATTACAAAAATTATATTATTCCAATAACAAGCTAACTATTTTTTTGAATAAGAGATTTAGGAGGTTTTTATACATTAAACCTAATCCGACCCTTAAGATAAAGAGAAAAATTACAACTTTAAAACAAAAAAACTATGCATGATATTCATTTGAAAATAAAGCAAACAGTAGGTCAACTTTTTAAAGAAAGGAAAATGATTGTCTTGCTTAAAATATATACCTAAAGTATGCCTAATGACAAGATGATGTCACACGGAGAAATCAACTCTTAATAAGTGAATATTAAGAGTGAAAAAATGCAAATGCAATGTGTCAACTGTCAAATGATGAGTAGAATAGGCATGACTTTGGTAGACATTTTAGATCTCCCTATTATCTTTAAGAAAGAAATGAAATGTAACCACTGGAGATCAAACCTCAATTTGCGGATAACAGTTCCTAGTGTTAGTAAACTCCGATTTATGTGACCTCCTTCTTTCAGCCGTGTACCAGCAGATTTCGTTTGAGAAGCACGTTCGCTTCCTGCTAGATCTATAAAATTCTACACAAAAAACCAAATATTTATATTTTTCATGATCACTTCATGAATCTCTGATTAGTCGAAGGATCAAAAGGAAATCCTTTATAGGTTAACTAAAGTATGAATCCGTACCACAGTAGCTGTAAGAGTGCTTGCGTAGTCAATCCCTGCGAATTCGCTGGGAGAACTTTCAATTGTCTGTAAAATAAATAAGGAGTTATGATCTAAGAAACTTTAGTTCATGATAAGTAGTTACATTATGAAAAGATTACCAGTCGAATAATCTGGTGAGATCTCGAACTCATTTCATTCATTGATGTCTCCCCAATTCTTCTTTGAGCTAAATACATGCAATCCAAAATACATTAAGAGGTTACAATCTCAACCTATTGGTTTTTCAATGAGTCAATTTGAGTAATATTTTATTTCTAACTGAAAGTTAACTAAAAGTTAATGGGTCAAACAGTTAAAAATCATTCAAAATGTAATGTCAGTGCATACAAACTTTTAAATCTTGTTATCCAAATATTTAGATTATGTTGGACAAAGATGCTAAAGGTCAAACCAATTAGACCCTAGTAGTACCCAACCTTTTCGCCAACCTAGAAAGTACCCGTTTTTGACCTGTTACCAAACCCACCCATTTTTTCCAATAATATTACCTTCGCACACAGCAAGAAGTTCCATAAGATGGGTCCAATCCGTCAAATGGATTTCTGTGAGTTTATCTACGACTGTCCCTTTCTGTTTACAGCAAAAGCCATTGACGAACTTTATAACATGTTTATACCAATAAACCTTTTGTGATTAACAGATGAATACTCACCTCTGGATCATCGAGGAGTCTAAGTGGAGTACCATCTGCGCTAAGAAGGTCTCTAACACATTCATTATAGATTTCTATGGCAGAAAATTTCAACACGAATTCTCTATCAACTTGCTGAAATATGTAAATGCCCTTAAGATTAAGCTCTAAAACAAAATGACACATAAAATATATTCAATCATTTCTATTGGAGCACCTGTGTTATGTAGTCGAATATATCTGATATGGCATATTGGGTGACACCGGTCATAGTGTACGTCTTCCCACTGCTTGTCTGCCCATATGCGAATATACTTGCTGAAGAGACAGTTTAGTTTACAACTCGATTGATAATAGGTTTAATATCAGTTTAGGAATACTACTAATGATACTCACAGTTAATGCCGTTAAGAACTGAAAGAGCAACTCTTTTGGCTCCCTCCTCGTACACTTGTCTTGTTGTACTTTCACTCCCATATACTCGGTCTGTTTACAAAAAAGAATGATCATAGTGAAGAATATTAACCAAGAACATGATATAATAAAATATAAACATACAGGAAATTAGTGCAAATGCGAGGCACTGAATAATGCCGATTGCAGACCAGCTTTGCGCTCAATTTTTAGACTTATATGATTTACACATTCCTTAGGATATGAAGTTCATGTTTACATCCGCATGAATATTGCTTACCAAATGTGTAGGCATTTGGGTAGTTTGATCGTTCTGTTGCACTATTCTTGTATATGATGGTGTCATTGCTAACGCATTCCCAAACAGAAGTATCATTCTTGGCGCTTTCTTTTGCATTCATAGGTCTCACCCTGACAGAGACAAATATCTTCTCATCCTGAGCACCTGAGTCTTCTCCATCGCTGAAACTTATCTCTTCCGCACTATATGACCTCATTGTATTTTTCTTTAACAAGAGCACAAGGACACGAAGATTTTGTAAAGGTTAATGAACCTGATGTATAATTTGTTTCCCCTCTCTTCACAAGGACAGAGAGGGAAGAAAACTCAAAAGCCTTGATATCTTTTATATACGGAAAAAGTATGATTATATCTGCAAAATAATAGAGAAAAATATGCTCAATTGATGCATAAGGACTTGCCATGTAATTGTTTCAATACGATATGCATGGGCATGGAAGGCTTAATGGGTGTTTGAAATTGCTTACTAAAACTATTTCTCTGGTTATTACGTTTTGATACACTTGATAAACACTTATGAGCGTGTTTGGATTGCTTATGTAAACTGTGAAATATTGAAAAGCAACCTGCAACTGCTTATCATGAAATGCTTATTTCGATAAGAAATCCTAAACACCCCCTTACTATCTACAAAAGTTTCAGCCAAAATAAGGAAAAATCTTGGTAATTTGATATATATATGATGTTCACTTATGTCTTTCTTTTCAGCCACTAATCGTATCTCCAACTAAGATTCACCTACAACATATAGATACCGAAAAACCCTAATGTGTCTATAAATACCATGAAATCCTTGATTAAAGATTTAATTTGATAATCCAAATTCCACATTTTATAAATTCACAACAAATTCCACAAAATTGGTTCTTTGATCTATACATTTAAGTATGTTTTCTCATATAAACCATGAAAATCCATTTAACTCATATGGGATCAAATTAAGCCACAATTCTCGTTCACACGTTACCAATTTTAAAATTGGCGACGATGAAAATCATATCTTAACATGTCTAGGGATCAAGAATGCATACATAATCACCGCATAACAAACATCGAATCCATGTTTCAAAGAAAAACAATCTGAATGAAATGAAATCAAAATCACCTCGATGAAGCTAACAAATATATGTCACGAAAAGACGATGTAAAATTGCTAAATAAGATAATTGAGATGATTCTAAAGAGAAAAGAAAAAAAAATAGAATTGAAGATGTTTGTGGTAGTGAAGATTAATGAACGAAAACAATGGAGAACCAACAAAGAATTTGGTTTGATAATATTTCAAAATAGACCGCCAATTACTTTAAAGATATTTACATGCATAAGTTGTTTCTAGAGTAAATTACATGGTTCGTATCTGTGGTTTGACCAAAATCTATAATTGAGTCCCTATCTTTTCAATTGCACCAATTGAGTCCTTATTCTTAAACTATGTAACACTGTTAGTCCTTATCGCTAATTGTCGTTATCTCAAGTGGCAAAGTCAGTCCATTAACCAAACGATCATTTGCAACGTTAGTCCTCTTACTAACAATCGTTTCTAACTAACTCAAAATTTGGTTTTCTTACACGTTTTATACGTTTTCGCCCGTTTTCTTACGTTTTTTATGCTTTCAACCGTTTTTACACGTTTTCCACTGATTTTGTTACGTTTTCGTAAGATTTTTTACGTTTTCGTCCGATTTTTTATGCTTTCGTCCGATTTTTTACATTGTCGTCCATTTTTTAAGCTCTCGTCCGTTTTTTTACGTTTTCCTCCGATATTTTACGTTTTCATCCCTTTTTTTTACGTTTTCCTCCGTTTTTTTACGTTTTCCTCGTATTTTTTTATGATTTCGTTCGTTTTTTTTTACGTTTTCGTCCGTTTTTTTACGTTTTCCTTCGTTTTTTTTTTTTTTTTTTACTTTTTCCTCTAATTTTTTTACGTTTTCGTCCGATTTTTTATGTTTTCGTCTATTTTTTACATTTTCTCCATTTTTTATGTTTTTGTTCGTTTTTCTAAGCTTTCGTTCATAAAAACTAGAGGAAAACGTAAAAAATGGAGAAAAACATAAAAAATGGACGAAAACGTACGAAACTGGACGAAAACGTAAAAAATGGAGGAAAACATAGAAAATGGACAAAACGTAAAAAACGAACAGAAACATAAAAAATCAGAGAAAAACGTAAAAAAGCAGACGAAAACATAAAAAATCAGAGGAAAACGTAAAAAACGGAGGAAAATGCAAAAAAATAGATGAAAACATAAAAAATCGGAGGAAAAAGTAAAAAAAAGGGACGAAAATGTAAAAAAATGGATGAAAACGTAAAAACGGAAGAAAATGTAAAAAAACGGAGGAAAATGTAAAAAAAACGGACGAAAACGTAAAAAAATCGGAGGAAAACGTATAAAAACGGAGGAAAATGTAAAAAAACGGACGAAAACATAAAAAAATAAGAGGAAAACGTATAAAAATGGACGAAAACGTAAAAAAACGTAAGAAAATGGGCGAAAACGTATAAAACGTGTAAGAAAACCAAATTTTGAGTTAATTTGAAACGAATGTTAGTAAAAGGACTAACGTTGCAATGATCTTTTGGTTAATGGACTAACTTTGCCACTTGAGGACTAGGAGCTAACAGAGAAGATAACGACAGTTAGCGATAAGGACTAATTGTGTTACATAGTTTCAAAATAAGGACTCAATTGGCGCAATTAAAAAGATATGGACTCAATTAGGGATTTTGGCCAAACCACAGGGACGAACCATGTAATTTACTCTTGTTTCTATAGTCGTCCACCTTGTGAATTTAACTATTCTCAAACAATTAAATGTACTCACCTTTAGACTAAGGATCAAATGAGAAGAACCTAAAATAAGAAGGATGAGAAATAACTATAACTACACATAGAGATGCATCAATTTGAATTAGATGCATCCCTAATCTTTTAGATGCATCATACTATATTTTATAGCTAAAAATTAGATGCATATACATATTTTTGATGCATTTCGTCAAGTTAGACGAATCCTATGTATTTTTCATCCTCTGCGGGTCAAATTTGTTGCTAGTACTACTTTGCATCGTTTTCACTTCAAAATCACTTTCGAAACTAATTGTGATGCATCTAAATGAATAGAGATGCATCTAATTTAAGTCGAAGCATCTCAAATATGCAGTTATAGTTATTTCTCATTCTTCTCATTTTAAGGTTTCTTCTCACTGGATCCTTACCCATCACCTTTATTGTATTTTTATTTAGGGTAAATTGCAAATTTAGTCATTAACGTTGTCCAAATGAGCAAAAAATACACCGAGAGAAAAAGGTATACAAAAACGCCATTAACGTTTCATTTTTTTGCAAAAAAAACCATCGAGACCTAACTCTCGTTATTTTCCTCGTTAATTGCCACGTCATTGAGGGTAGTATTGTCTTTTTACTGTTCATACTTATTCAATTGTTGCCATAATCACCTCTATGTTTGGATATCAATGCGACATGACCTCAATGGCTAAATTTGCAAAGTAACTTCATAGCTTTACACCCATAAACCCCCTACAACCCACAACTTGTAAACCATGAGTCGAGTTAAGAGTAAAAAAAAAAAAAACACGGTATTCGAAAATGCAATCATCACCACCACAGTCACTGTGAAATTAATGTTCATGGAAGAAATTGAGACACATATATAAACTATTGCTTTAAAGGACTAAATTTGTAAAACAAAACACTGGCAATTGAGTTGATTGGCAGGAAAAGGAGTAAAAAAGAAAATACTAACCTCAATGACGTGGCGGTTAACGAGGAAAATAACGAGAGTTAAGTCTCGGTGGCTTTTTTGCAAAAAAATGAAACGCTAATGGCGTTTTTGCATGCCTTTTTCTCTCGGTGTATTTTTTGCTCATTTGGACAACGTTAGTGACTAAATTTGCAATTTACTCTTTTATTTATTTATTAAGCATAGTCGTAACGCAACAAATAACAAAATCCATTTTTAATTGATCATTTTCAATAAAAAAAAATCAAGACTTTAACTTTAATCATATTGGAGTCGCATTATACGTATGTTGTGCCTATCTTATTATCTTTAGCAACATCTTGTTATTGTCGCATTATTCTTGTCATCAACATCTTGTTTCTTGTTTCAATCTGGCCAATCTTATTATCTTTAGCAACGCAGTTTGAGCACTGCACTAAAAAAGAGGCTTGACTAAAGTACCTGTAATAGTGAATGTGTAAATATTTGTAAGTTTTGTGAAGTGAATGT
This sequence comes from Artemisia argyi, assembly GCA_030686995.1. Lineage (NCBI taxonomy): Eukaryota > Viridiplantae > Streptophyta > Magnoliopsida > Asterales > Asteraceae > Artemisia > Artemisia argyi. Next base: position 129,176,270 of record CM060691.1, read on the forward strand.
GTAATTTTTTTTCTAGTTTGTGATGTATACTAATCCCATAACTATATAACCTCAAAAAGAGGATCTTGCATAGTGAACACCCATAACTCACCATAAACGTGTTTCATAAAGAAAACACTCCCCCAGGACTCCCATGACTTTGAAAGGACAAATGGCTGAACAAAAAAATTTATAAAACAAAAAATTTAACAAAAAAAAGTTATATAAAAAAAATAAAAAAAAAATCACCCTACCACACCTAACTTGTTTCCCAATAAAAAAGTTATCTAAAATGAAAAAAAAATATAAATAAAAAATAAAAAATAACAAAAATAAAAAAAGACAACAAAAAAATGTAGTACAAATACGGGTAAAAGTTATAAAATACCATCGTACTTTCAAAAAAGTACCAAGTTGAACCATTTACTTTTTTATTACTTACTTGACCAACGAACTTTCAGATTTTAATTCAACTTGAAACATTTCTTTTTTGATTATCCACGCGCCATTTTTTTTTAAATTTCCATGATGGCAAATTTTTTACAGCGTGGGTTTGGACCCGGTTTTTACCCAGTTATTAACGGGTATATCCCCCTTTTTACTAACCCGACCCATTGCTTATTAATAACCCTAAATCAAAACCCTAGCCACCATTGTTGTCTTCCTCTTCATCACCAGATAAACCTAGCCACCTTACCAATAACCCTAATAATCATGTCTTCATCCTCTTCCAACTATTCTAACCCATTTGCACCTATTGAAACTAAATGTAAATGCCATCTTCCACTTGTGAGCCTCACATCTTCTACTTATGTTCTAACAAGGCTCTCTGCTTTGCTCTCCTACACTGTCCTATGCTAACATCTATGCGATACTTTTGTCTTATATCCTTTTTCATTTTTCTGTATGGAATATAGGGATCAGCTATGATTTCTTTCATGTATTGGGCTGCTATCCACTTAAAATTTACAAGAGATCCTAAGTTGTAATTCCTACTACATTTATGATCATGAATGAGTGACTTAATTTGAAATGAATGTTCATTACTCATCCATGATGCATATAATCTAAATGTACAAGGAACATAGTTATCTTTTGAAATCTTTTTTTTTCCACTTTGGTAACTGACATGAAGACCCCCTTTACCTGTACCCTCCCCAGATTGTTTGAATACCTTTTTTGTCATCACCTTCTTAACCTTATTAGCCTTAGTTTTCTTAGGTTTTTTACTACTACCCTCCCCAGAGTCAATTATATCATGTATCTTCTTTGCCTCAACAGACCTATCCTTTTTTGGCATTACCTTGTCTTTTTAACCCTTTTTTCCTGCACACTTGCCTTCTGCAACATTCGTTCCACAATATACAAGAAGCTCTCTCCAATCATTCTTCATAAACCATAGCTGATAACCTTGGGCAACATCGTAGTTTGTCAGGGCTAATTTCAACTGAAAAGCACTCTCATATCTCATCCCTAAAACTGGTTCCATCTTATCCCATGGTAATTCAGGGTCAAATGCAGGATATACTACACATTCTTTTACCTTATAGACAGGGTCAATACTATCACCATCAGGATCTTCTTGTGGTATTTCACCAACAACAGGGACTTGTGGTTTCTTAAATGTAACCCTAGAACTGCAAAGCCTATTTAGGAAGGTATCTGGGGTACTAATATCCTTATTGACTACATTTTCATCTCCAATATTTTGAAAGTCAACATAGTCTATATCATCACATTCATCACTAGAATAATAGTCATCACTATCCTCTATAATTTGCTTACCAGCTTCTGATTGTTTAATGTATTCCATGACATCATAATCATAATGTTCCACATACAAATCAATCAAATTACCATTTTCATAACCAGCATTCAATATAGCTACTACATCTGTATCCGACTTAATCTGTTTTATACCTAAGGCCAATGTGGTATCATTTTTGCTATAATACAACCTTTGAAAGGAATGATTACATGGAATTAACCTTTTCACAATTTCCACCGAATTATCAAATGACATGCCATCGAAATTAACGTTTGATATTTCTCTCATTTCACCATCTACGTATTCCAAAGGGGTTGAAACAAAAAGAACATCGTACCTCAAATGTATTGTGAAAACATCATTCTTTGCTTTCTTCGATTTTGGACCTGCAAAATTTGGGTTTCAAAAAAAAATTAGGGTTTATCAACGTTTAATTAAATAGATAATTAGGGTTAATTAAACAAAGAAGATATACCTTTTGCCATTATCTTTGTTGTTCATTGGAAAATCATCAATTTGTGGATTGAATTTGCGAGAGAGAATAGTTATAATTAGGGTTTGATGTTTGTTTTAATTTGGGGGAAAGTTTGTATAAGTTGACCACTTAGTCCAAATCCACGCTGTAAAAAAATAGCCAATGTGGAAATAAAAAAATAAAATGAAATGACGCTTGGATAATCAAAAAAGAAATGGTTCAAGTTGAATTAAAATTTGAAAGTTCGTTGATCAAATAAGCAATAAAAAAGTAAATAGTTTAACTTGGTACTTTTTGAAAAGTACGATGGTATTTTATAGCTTTTACCCTACAAATACACGGAACACAAAAAAAAAAAAAAAAAGAAAAAAAAAGCATCAAGTACAATATACGGAGGGTTTTGGTATAGGGTTTGTAGGGAGGGTTTGTATAGTATACCCCATGTGCTTTACTCATATTATCCTCATTATGTTGCTTATTATAATCTCCAAAGAATGTTTTTTTTATAAAATGTGTGTTGCAACATGACCTAAACGTCTCAATTGTTGGATGTTTTCATTCAAATGTAATTCAGTTTGATTATGATTTCATAAATTTTGTGTACTGTATTACAAGTCCACTTTGTATTATTGTTGAGGTGAACAAATAGTTTACTTACTGTGACAAACATGAATAGCCATATTATTGTTAAACACGTTTAACATTTCATATGCTCGTAACATATATGGACATATACAAATGAATATAACAAACTTTAGTGAAAATATGTTCAAACGCTCATGAACATAATGACTAATATGATTAGTGTGTGTTTAAACATGTTGTGGATGTCTGATCGTTTATTCAACAAAAGAACTTCTTGAGTTCTAGTTGAATTGTTCTAAAATTGTTATCTGCATGTTCGGTTTATCTATTTACATCTTACTATCTTATATTAGAGGAAGGCCTTCTATAAATAGTAGTAATACTTAAAAATAGAGGAAGGCCTTCTAGTCGTTCTAGTTCCTTTAGCATGAGGTTTCACCACAACGACATATTTAAAAACTGGCCAAGGAGAATCTATGAAGGAGGTAAGGAATGCCAGGTTGATTTTATTGAAATAAATGAGGTTACTGTATATGAGTTTGATGCTCTAATGACCCAAATTGGTTATGATGAAGGACAGACCAATAATTACTATTACTTTGTTAAGCCTGGTAGTACACTTGATGATGGTTTGTATAGCTTTTGTGAACTTGAGAATATTGAGTTACTGAAAGACATTGTCAAGGACCATAAACTGATAGATGTGTTTGTTGAAATAGGCAAGACAATATTAGAGTTGTCTGAAATGTCCCCACAGTCTATTAAGACCGTATTTTTGGAGATGGATGAACCAACTAGAAAAGTAGCTAGTATTGCTATCAAATCGTGTTGTAGAAGATTGGTATTAGATGATCTTGATAATGAGCCCGCACTTCAGCCATTTTTGAAATTAACACAAGTACCTGTGGACGTCGATTATCTTGGCCAAGCTAGTCAGTTGCGATACATTGATCCTGTTTTTTCAACACTAAACATGTCTTCCTTTGCTAGCCAACCTGTTGATAACAATGAGGGTGCATTAGTACTTATTAATAAGGACAATAGTTTTCAGGACCTTGATAATTTTGAGGTTAATCTGTTCTGAGTGACTCACGATAAGCCGGTAAAGAAAGTAGGAAGAGCACTAGTTGATGCAAATAACAGCTTTGAGGAACCTGATGTGGGTGTCACCTTATTCCAAGTGACTCAAGATAAACAGATAGAGAAAGTAGGTGGAGCAACTATGGGTGGCAATAACATGGAAGAGGAGGATGATGAGGATATCACTCTGTTCCAAGTGAGTTACACTAGTCACTTAGGCAATGTAGCTGATGACACAGTTGTGGGAAATGAAAAGAATAATTCTGAGGAGAATGATGCACAACTTGTGTTAGTCCAAGGGAGTCAAACTCCTGAGTTAGACAACGCAGGAACATCTACTAATATAAGTGATGACATAAATCAGACTCCTGAGTTACCTGTGATGGATGATGATGCCTTTTACACTGCTTATGCTTCTGATTCAGAAAGAGGTAACTCTGGGGTGCCAAGGGTTAGGTCAGAGTCTGTTCATAATGGTGTTTCTTTCATACTCTTACTTTGGTTTGATAGTGCAAAACATGTGAAAGAGAAGGTAAGAGAGCATTCATAGAAACAAGAAGAGAGTTGCTTTATCAAAAGAATGACAAAGAAGAATAAGGGTCAGATGTGTGGGTTGTATTCCACTATCAGGCCCAAGTGAAAGTGTTTGACTAGGTATAGGCCAGTTAGAGGTCCATTAACCAGAAAGGGTTTAGAAGCATTAACATGCAAAAATGACCCTTCCCAAATACTCTGCCTATTGATGTTGCTTGTCGGCAGGGATGGTGAAAAAGGTGCTTGGACAGTCAGAAAACATAATGATCAACACACATGTTTGCAATCAAGGGCACTAAAATATTTGACCTTAACTTTATCTCAAAGCAAATAAAGAACAAATTTAAACAAATCCACGGATTCTAGTAAAGTCTGTTCATTATCAGCTTACCAACCAGTTTGAGCTTCAAGTGTCAATGAAGAAGGTTTTAAGGGCCAAAATAATAGCAGTAAGAAGCATTAGGGGGAATTCAAGATACAATTCACCATGTTGAGAGACTATGTTCAAGAGTTGCAGAAGAGGAACCCTAATATAAAAGTTGGGATTCATGCGGAACGACCTGGAGAGGATACTCTTCCAACAAGAGAATTCAAGAGACTGTATTGTGGAAAACTAGAAGGGGGGTTGAATAGTTTACCGCTTTTAAAATCCTTTTTAACTTGAATATCTTTAAAAACTTTTATGTTTGCTTAAAGATATAAACACAATGTTCTATGTTTGATTCTTCGAAAAGCTTTTCATGTGAATAACAATTCTAACTTTACTAGTTTCATACTTTGAAAAGCTTTGCTTGTGATGATCATAACTTTGCTTGTTTAGTTCTTTGAAAAGCTTTACTTGTGTTTGAAGATATAAACACATCTTCTTGTTTAGTTATTTGAAAAGCTTTATATGTAACTAGCAATTGTAACTAAAGAACAACATGTAATAAGCAAAGATAAAGAAAGAAACGATCAAACCACAACACGATTGTTTATCGTGGTTCGGCTACAAGGACTCTTTTTCCTTGCCCTACATCCACGCCCCGAGTTTCCAACTCGAGAGTTATAAGCACTAATCAACAAGCTCCTTTCACCGGCGGAGAAAACCTTTACAACGTCACTTACACTTTTACCGACACTAAGCTAGATGTCGAGTTCTTTTACACGGGTACAACCACTCCCATCGTCGCTTACACTTTTACCGACACTAAGCTAGATGTCGAGTTCTTTACCAAGGGTACAACCACTCCCGTTAGTTCTTTTACAAGGGTACAACAACTCCCGACACACTATGTATTTTGAGGCCTAAAATACTAACCACTTACTTCTATATACATGACACAAATGAAGTATAAACTACCAAAGCTTATACATGACCAAGCTACCAAGACTTGCAACTTTAGAGTTGAAGCTTGTAACTTCTTGAATGATCTTGTGAAGTCCCTTGCTACATAAGAGAATCACACAAGTCAAATGTTACTGAGTTAGTTGAGAGAGTATGTGAAAATATGTCCTAAAGGGGTGACTCAAAACTAACAAATGGTTTGGTATTTATAGCAAACCATTCTGCAGGTCTGGCGGATACGGCGGACCCCTCAGGAGGGTTCCGCCCGTGTATCCCCAGGGTACCGCCAGGGCTGCAGTTGGTTTTGCAATAAATCTTGCAAACCAAACAAAGTCACATCTCATTACTCTTGCAAACCAAACAATGTCACATCACATAATATCAAGTCAAACACTAAACTTGCAAGCAACATATAAGTAAGTCAAACACATTTCTTACCATAAATGTATATTGACAAAGCTTGCCCTAAATGTGATGTGACCTTACTATATTAAGAAATAAATGTGATGTGACAAGACACTTTCTAGTTTAAGAAATAAAAACAATGTTTTGTTTAAAAGGAAATTCAAACCTTGGTTAAACAAGACTTAAACACTTAAAGTGATGATTTATTTATAGCTAAACTTCATACTTTGTCATTAACAAAATTTAGCAAAGATCGTAAAATATAAATAACGTTTTTAGGCGATATTTGTATTAACAATCTCCCCCTTTTTGTTGATGACAAAACATAAACTTTATTTATAAGTAAGTCAGTAGTTTTAGTGTTAAGTCATATAAAGTTATGTATAAAAACTTGTTTTTGCTAAGATGATGTGATATAAAATAAAAATTTTGAAACAAGTTTATATCTAAAATGTGGGTTATTTAAGGAAGAAACATTTTCCAAAAACAAGGCTAAGGTTATTTAAGGAAGAAAATGTGGGTTGTGGTTGTAGCGGGCTTTATTTTGAAGGTTGAAAGGATGACACGGTTTTGGTTTGTTAGTTTAAATGGGAAACATTTTCCAAAAGAAACGGTTTTGTTTCATTTTGGAGACTCTAGGGTTAAGGTGTGTGAGACGAGGATTGTAGAAGATCCAAAATGTGGTTTAGTATAAACCTCATTTCTTCGGATAGCTCACGAATTTCCCTTCGACACCCTTCACTAATGTGATCGGTTCTTTCGCAATGATTGCAATCATGGCTGGAAAAGTTTGGTGGAAGAGTGGTTTGATATGTTGGTGGTGGATGGTTTGAACTTGAAGGAGCAAAGGTGGAAGGTTGAGTAGTGTTTTTGCTTCCTTCATTTGTTGATTGAAGTGTTGTTTGTAAAACCATGATATGGTTGATTTGAGAGTCAACCATACGTTTGAAGGCATGAAAGTGGTTTAAATGAGTGTCAATCTCATTATGAAGGTTTGGAGGTTTTTCCCATATGGATGCTTCTATTTTTTTATAAGAAGAAAGTAGAGATTCAAAATGTTGGGAAGGTTCTTGTGGTGATGGTTGTTGTTGTGGTGGTGGTTGTTGGTTTTGAACAAAATGGCGAAAGCTTGGTTCGCCGGAAGGATTGCCATGAAGGTCTTTGTAAATTGGGTGAAACACAAATGATTGTGAGTGGGTATGACCTTGATCATTTGGAAAAATGGATGGTCTAGCATAACGGTAAGCCAACCGTTCTACTAATGATGGTTGATGGGGTTCATCATCTAGTTGCTCACTAGGTTGTTGTTGGGTTTCCATTTGAGCAATGGTGTCAAAGAGTGACAAGGATGGTTGACTTGATGATTTGGGTGATAGGTCTTCTAATGTTTCCAAATAGGGTAGTGGTGATGTTGGAGGTGTATGAAAAAGTTCCATTGGTGTAGGTGTTGGTGATTGAGGTGATGGAGTTTTTGATGGTTGAGCTTGTTGAGAAGGTGATGATGAATCACTTGAAGGTCTAGTTGTTGGAGGAATGGTGGCCATGTTTGTGTAGCAATGTGTTGGAGAGGGTGTTGGAGTATCAAGATTGAGCAATTCTTGAAAGGTAATTATATTGGTATTACAATGTGTTGGGGATTGTGTTGAGGTAGTGAGATTAAGGAAATCTTGGATAGGTGAAGAAATGTTAAGCGAAGCATCACTTGAAGAAGATGAGCTTGACTTGACGGTTTTGTTAAAGCAACAAGGTTTAACACTAATCCTAGTGATTTTTGAAAAGGATTTTGATGACTCGGATGATGTGTTAGATTTAGTCATTTCAAAGGTGTGGTTTTGATGTTTTGAGAGAAGAAGTTTTAATGAAGATGGTGTGATTTGAATTGTAGCAAAACTTTCAAATTTATAGGATGAAGGAGATGTTGAAATGGGTGTTTGGATTTGATGTTTTACCATTCAAAGATGGAGGTTTCAAGTGATTTACATTGTTTTCATGAACATGTCAAATCATTGCAAGTCAAACCAATGGAATAAGGTGGAGTGAAATACCAATATATGCACTCAATGCTTTGTGATCATGGGATGTGATTTGGTTGAAAATGTTTCAATGGTTTGAAGGATCCTTTAAAAGGGTTTCTTGGGTTGGTTATGTTTGAATTTGAATTTTTGGAGGGAAGTGGCTTCCTAATTGTTTTAGTGAGTGAAAGTTGTTCTAATATGGTTATTGGAGTTAATGGAAGATGTTTCTCACTTAGGATAATGGTTTGACACTTTACAAGTTTTGGACTTAAGAAAAATGGAAAAAATTTCTGCAGGTGTCTGGCGGAACCCTCATAATACACTGGCGGAACCCATTTGAGGGTGCCGCCTGGTCCGTTGGGCCATTTATGGAATTCCCAGAAAATACACTGGCGGAACCCAATTTTGGGTACCGCCAGATCCGCCAGAGCTCAAAAATTAGGCAGTCCGCGTTTTTGACCCGCGAGACGATTTTCAAAATTTTCAAAAACTCCTAAAATCAAAAATATAATTATATATATATTCTAAAGACCAAAAATGATGTGACATTAATCCTAAACTTAACTTTTATGTTAACTGTCTAATCTTGCTCTCTATTGGTTGTCAAGTTGTGATTAGAAAAATTAATAAGCCCAACAGTGTTAAGAGACCCGATTGGCAAAAGCCCATTGGTTGAGAAACAGACCAACTGTTACTGTTCATCTATTAGCAACTGTAATATGAATACACAAAGTCATTAAACATACCTAATATCTGTACTATCAAATACAGTCCGCAAATATGTATACCATCTCCTAGAAATTTTCAGCACTTTCATTCTTCTTCTCCATTTCTATCAAAACCACTAACCTAAAATATTTTGAACAAAAAAACAAGACACTAATTTGATTATCAAAAGGACAGAGAACACCCGCGACAACATAAATTCAAACATCCATTAATGAATTCTCATTCGATCATACCCACCAAAAATAATGGGTTTCTTATATCGGATGGGAAGCAGAGGCGTCGGTGTAGAAACGATTCCGGCGGGCTCAAGAAAGGCGGTCCACAAGCTAATAAAGCTGGTAAGTGTCTCTTATCTCAAGGTTTAGAATATGATTATATTTTTTTCCGTTTGAAGATTCAATTAAACAAGAGTTAGGGTTGCAAATTTGGGGGTTTTTCATGGCGGCGTTTATACTCGATCCGAGAATAAAGGTATGTTTTTTGGTCTGCGGCTAAAGAGCTGCGTGTAACTTACGTTTAATTTTTGCTACTGTTTTGGTCCAAGTCAAATTTTCAATGATTTTGGTCTGGAGTGATTTTGTCGTGTTTGGTTATAGATGAAGGTTGATTATTCGATATGCTTATCCGGATTTTCAGTGTTTTAAAATGCTTAGATACATGGTGTTGAAAAGGCTAATTAAGATTTTGGTGTCCACTATGATTCTCAGTGGTGTTTGAGATTGCTTATTTGTCAAAGAAAATCTCTAACTGTTTGTAGAAAGTTGTCTTTTTCTCAACCTGTTTGTGGAAATTACATATGAATGATGATTAAACCTCAAAATTTGTAGTTGACCTAACTTCAACTTTTTATGCGTTGTCGTATAGGATTCAAGGCTCATGATGAAGTCATGCAAGTTGTTAACTAAAAGAATGGAGCAAGAGAAGTGAAGGAAGTGGAACTAATGATCAAGAAGTCAGGTATATTTGATATTTTATTATGTGAAACAAACATTGATACGAAGTTTCAATTTTTATTTTCATGTTTACTGTTAACTTTAACTCTTTTCAAAGCAATTTTATTAATATTTTATTTCTATATACTTGATTTTCGCTTTAGGTCTTTCGTTTCGCTTACACACACAAAGGTGCATACAACGATTCTTTGTGCTATGCCGTTTGTGCATTTTTCCTGTGACAACAATGGATATCAGGTGCTTATGTTGTTAAACTCTTTGATTCGTTTTCTATAATGTGTAAAACAATCTAAATGACTATTTAAACAAAATGAATCCAAAGTGAAAATTGCTTTGTTGCGAGGGTTTATTGGTGAGTGTCATCTATTTTCATGGTAAGTTGTGCAAGTTTTTGATGATTCTACAGTTGTAAATACTAAATGGTTTTAGGGTGTTTGGAAACGACTATAATGTCTGAGTATTTGGGAAACCTTGAATTTGGTGCTCAAACAGGGACAGCTTGCAATGATATGAGCTAATGTGTGATTTCCTTTTTTGCCTTTTGGAAGGAAATTGGCTAATTGCTGTTATTTGATTCGCAATATTCTTTTTTTCATGCGCCTTACTTGGGTAAGTACATTTTGAGCCAAAAGTAGAAACACTTGATGGTATTTTTGAAAAAGTAGTTACTAGAATGCATCGTTACTATAAACGCATATCATGTGTTGTAATTTGTTGTAAAATTTTAAGTAGACTGTAGTTTTCAAGCTTCTGTTCTTTTTTCCCGATAGCGATAAAGCATATATGTTGTTAACATTATAAATCTGTTTGAAATTTGTTGGTTTATAATTTTTGTGAGGCATTCAATTGGATTTTTATTGTTTGTGTTGAATTATTTCACTAAATTTTTTTCATCATTATTGAACAAACTAAGGTTGTGTATCAGTAATTTTCATTGAAGTATTAGAAAATATTGCTGCTTTGCTGATGTAATGGGAAGATTTTGAGGAATATCAGTGTAGACCATAGAGACTTTAGTGTGTGTGTACTATGGAGAACTTAGAAAACATGCTACTTCATAAGGGTACTATACGCTAAATCATTTACTTACGGCTACATGTATCTGTTTGTGCATGTGTGTATGGTCACACGCGTTTGCATATGTGGATTTGTGTATATAATGACATATGCTCAGAATTTTCTGCAGCAAGTAATATGACAACATAAACTAATCGCATTACTTTTTTACTTTTCCTTTTCATGTGTACGAGGCTGAACGTTGCAGCTATGCATCAATACGCGAGTTAAGATTGGCAAAGAGGATATCAATTCCAAGATTGCTTGACAAGGCAAGATCCACATATAGGTAAAAATGGTAATGAATATTAATAGAAAACTTCTTGAATCTCGGATTTAGAGGATTTTTTTGTATTGGATTTTTATTTATACTGAATATTACAGGTGTCAACGATGGTTGCGTGACAAATTACACTCACAATCATAATGGCAATGTATGTACACGTACAATTCAAAGTGAGTTAAGATCTTTACACGCGTTTTCCCTCTGCTATACATTTTATTCGTAAGATTTTCTTAATTATTGCTTTCTTTGCTGGATGAGCAGTTTTCATGTATAAAGGGAGTGTTGTAAAGGACCATAATATTCGAGAACACCACCGCCTGAAGCCACAGGCGCAATGCAGGAAGCCGAGGTATTCTTTTTTGTTCCCCTCTTCAATGTGTCAATTTCAAATAAAAGTTTTGGCAGGATATTAGACCTATAGTCCGACCAATTGTCCGAACATCAGGAGGTGAGGCATGCGCTAAAGCCATTGTGGATGGATTATGAAAAGGAGTGCAGGTTTGATCATCTAACGTACAACTAAGATAGATGTTTTAATTCTCCACAAAAATCTTGACTATTGAGTCATGTATTTGCAGCATGTACGCAATTGTTTCAGGAAGAAAGCAATTAGAACTATGTTTTATCTGCTCTACAAGATGAATCCTCCTCAATTTATCTGGCTACACAGTCAAGTGAAGCTTCCATAACTCACTTTTCGGCAAATTTTCCTTTACTTTATGTGAAATTGTGGTGATCTATTAACGTCTTCGGTATAGAACTTAAGTTTTTGTTATAGAGTATGGGTCATTTTTAGGTATGCACATTTTTTTTCCTTACAAGAAGTTACTCGGTATTAACAAATTCCATTCGAAACGGAGGCCTTGGTTGATCTTCATGTAAAACATAATATAGTACTTCTAATAGATTTACGACAAGATGTTTTTGCTTCAGTTGTGTTGTCTATATGGGTTTACATTAACTTGCATAGTTTTTTAAATCCGCTTATTATATAAATACATATATTAGTAGAAATTAGATCATACTGACTGGTAATGATCTATTTTTGCACAGGCAAAGCTGATCCAAACAGTTTGCCTATGAAGTTAGCTCAAATGGTCTCTTATGAAGTTTATGTGATATTATTCTTATTATTTGAATTTATAACACACTCCTATACTAACGATTGCACCTACATATACATTATCATAATTGTTCTATGCATCGATAAAGCATTCCCGCAGCAACGCGCGGGCTAACGTGCTCGTACATATCTGGTTAGGAAATGCAAAAAAATGAACATGTAAATACTCATATCATATGACTTTGACCGGGGGCTAGCGATATTCACTAAACTTAGTGAAATTTATCATAAGCATAAAAAATTGACAAACACCTCAAATATTGTTATTATGCATAAAAGTTCATACAAACATAATCCGACAAACGTAATAAACCATGGAAGTGAAAAACAAATAATTCACGTAGTTTAACACATTAACGATTCTAAAGCATTCATAAGCCAAACACTCCTTAATCTCCTCATAACCGGTCTATCTTCTTGTTGAGCTTGTTTAGGTACCTTCCAAAGCATTTGAACATTCCTTTGGTTTGCTTGAACTCTTCGGATGCATTGTCAATAACGGGGAGTGCTTGAAGGTATTCTAAATGAGGTAACTTAGAGTTAGGAAGTTTATCGTCCTCGCTCATGCCGGATGATGATGATGATGATGATGATGGTGTAGGTGATCGAGTACGTTTGCCCTTACCTTTGTAAACTCGTTTATCACTTAAAGGAACGAAGATGTGAGGAACGAGAGAATAGTCAAGGCGCATTCCATTTTCGTTAGGAGAAATGGGTGAGATTGCTCTAAAGAGGCGAGTAAGAAGCATTCCATAGGGAAGAGTGGTTGTTCCAACTAAGGGTATGTCGGCCATTCTTTTGGCTAGGTAGTAGGCTAAGTTGAAGGGTTGACCGGTGGAAATGCTATAGAGCATGTAGCAAAGGCATGTGTTGATGTGATCTCTATTTCCTATGGTACTTATGACGTTAGCCCTAAGAATTTCTTCCCACTTCTTAAATTGTGGTTTAAGCTCATTGAGCTCCATACCAAAAGGATCCTTATCTACAATATTCCCCGAACGATTCACCCTAGTGGTAGAGGTTCTAACAAAGAGGTGTTCCTTAATAGTTTCCTTACTAGCAAGAGGTGTGTCTTATGGATAAAAACGATCAATAGAATCAAGACTTGAAATGGGCCACTTATCCGTGTAGAGGCAAGTTCCCTCATTTGGTACACCAAGTATGATAGCTAAGTCTTTTAAATCTATGTCATGTGGTATTTGATTGGTTGTGAAGTTTAATGATATCTTACCAACAACACTTGTGGGAAGGTTTACGGTTGCATAGAATTCCAAGATGAACCTAGGACAAATTGGCTCATCTATATCAAGGAGACAATCAAAGTCAATTGCGGCAAAGTTTTGGCGAATAGATGTTCCTTCTAGAAAGGATGGATCAATGGTTCTACCTTCGTGAACATAGCATTTTTCTAATGACTTAAAGGTTTCTACTTGAACCGGGTTGAGACCTTTGGTCATATGGTGTTTGGGCATGTACTTAAGGGTTTCCTTGTGATCGGATTTATTAGCGGGAGGCATGTTGATTCCTAGAAAACACAAAATTATATGTTAATGACTTTTAACAATGTGAATGTTCTAATGTGTTCCTATATGCAAACAATGTGGAGACTTGGTTATCTTGACTCATTTTGATTCCAAATTGTTTTGTTATGCAAATTTTGTTATAAAAACAAGAGATAACCAACACTTTCCTATTTGAATGTGTCTTCGATTGAATGTACCCGAAAATACATATTAGTTATGTATCTCCTTTAGCATTCAAGAGATAGTATGCAAGTGATGTTTTAATGATGTTTTTATTTGTTTTAACAATGTGGTAATGAATCATGTTCAAGTCTTGGATGCGATTTTTGAAAGACAATTCACTTGGTGTGTTTGGCAAATCAAATTAATCAACAAAAAGATACAATTCTTAAATAATGAAATACATAATTGACTAGCCACCAAGTTTTTCATGAATCAAAAAGTTTTATGCATAAACCCTAAGATTCTAGTTAATGATTGTAAGCAAGAATGTTATACTTGAATCAAATATGCAATTGTGATTAGAGTACTTACAAAGTTAGTTGGATTTGAAGGAATTGGATTGAAAGCCCTAAAATTCGTGAGGATATGTGTTTTTGAGAGGGTGATAGCTGTTTAAAAGTTAATGTTAAAGTTAAGAGGGTGTTTGGTTTTGAAATTAAGAATAAAACAATCTGTGGCTTTGGCGTACCAGGCGGAACCAAAAAATGGGTTCCGCCCGTATGGTCTGAGGGTGCCGTGGAAGCTGCAGGGAAAAACTCAAAAGGAATTGTCTTGATTTTTGTGGTTTTATCCTAATGTTCAAAACTAAGGTTTTAGGTCTAATGAGTCTTTGACTAAGCTTAGGAATTATGAATGCTTCACATTCAAGAGATTTTGTGAACGCGTTGATGGAATAGTTATCATGGAAGACTTTCTTAGTTAAGACGTTCCTCAACGAACAATCTTACCAAGGCGATGATGATGGATCACAATATGTCTATTAAGAAACATAATGGATTGAATTGTCGCCGAAGTCGATGCTTCCTTTGTTGAAGGGATAACAATGTTGATGAGATGAATTCCGTTGTCGATGTGAGTTAGCTTGTTCAGGTAGAGCTTGTTGATGTGCTTCTCCATCCAAAACTAATTTGAGAACCTTACGTGTTTTGGAGACTCATTGGGTAAGTAAGTATAAAAGTGCAAGTACCACTTGTGCTTTTCTTATCAACTTATTACAGTCATAATTCCATTTTGCATGCACTATGGTTTCTATTCCCGTTCTTTTGGGTACCATAATCCTAGTTGTGTAGTACCTTATGATGTATCCAAACAAGCTCAACTAAAGAGTTTTTCGAGGATCTTCTTTAACATGAGCACATCTGCTAAACATAATGTTGGATCTAATTGTTTTGATAACAAGTAGTCTTCCAAACATTTCTCTACGTTTAGTTTTATCTACGGATTTACTAATCTCATTCTTGACAAGTCATTAATAACTTAACCATTGAAAACAAGAGAGTAACTAAGAATGTCTTTAAGTTAAAATCCCTTGCTTTTGGAGTTTGCTTTTATTATCAAAAAGGCTTTCAAATATTGACACATATAATCACATGATTACTTCGAAACGTATATTTTGTTTCACTGGTTGTTTTACTCTAAATTCCAAAAATTGTTTTTGTTGAATTTGTTTAGACACAACTATGATCTATAAGTCAAGTTTTATAACTATTGTCAATTTTGCTTGATTCAATGTTTGACTCAAGGTGAGAAGATATTATTTTGTACTTTTATTCCATGCTTGTCTTGTCATCATTGGACTTTCGACTAAGTCATCATCTACCAAAGATGATATCTTAGAAGGAGGAGATCACTCGTTAAATGTTATATTCAACGACTCCTCGACTCTTTGAGTTTTCTTACTTAAGATACTATGAACTCTATTTGTTTTGAAAAAGTCCAAGAGGTACAACATCATGAGACTATGTGTCACATTTGATGTGTAAATCCTAGATGTTGAAAACTCATTTTCTTTCACACATCCTAATATATGCTAATGTGATTTATTTCACCTTGTGTATTTTATGTGAGATTATCATAAAGGAGTGATTGAAGAAAAACACAATTAAAGACTCAATGTATGATGTTTGAGAAGGTTGTTTAACAAAGGTTTGTTTTGCAAACATCACAAAAGTGTTAGACATTTTAACACTCAGGAAATTCTTAGTTAGCTCACTTGTAAGCAAGAGTTGAGTCAGACTCACTCAAGAGTTTCTCATGTTTATCTCTTGATGGTTAAGGAACCAAAACACCTTATATCTCCTACTAGTACTAATGATGAAATTCCTTATTACATAGAATCTAATCTTAGTCATTACTAATAGCAAGTAAACACTTTTAGAGTATTACTAACTACACATATTCCAACACATAATGCTAGAAACAAGAGACAATTAAAGACAAGTTGAAGTAATGCGTACCTTTTAAATTGCATAGAGATGCTATCAAGAGGATAAACATTACGCATAAAATCTTGGTTTGATGACACGCTTTGAAACTCAATAACTCATGTATCCAAGAAGGTTAGAATATAAAAGCATAGAGCATGATAATCTTAATCCTTTTATCATGAGTTTCCATTAGAGATTGAATTATCTCTAAAACTCTCTTCTAGGTTTGACAAATTTTACTTGTGTTACTTTACTAGTTGATGGTGCTTTTGAGTCAAATTCTAATCCGGTTTTATCTTTAAACAACCTTTGACTCCTCAACAATCTTTCAAGAGATTTTGAGCTTTCATCAAATTTAACTAATGATTTTCCTTTTTAATCTCATGTTTGTAATCTATACATAACTTACATTCTAGATCAATTTCAACATTACTCACAAGTCTAGATATTTTATCTTCTAACAAGATTTCCTTTTCAAAGTTATTCACAAAGGATTTTGAAGACTCATTGTTAAAGATAGTTTTTAGGTTCATGTTACCTAAAAGTTTAGACTCATTTTCTAATTTAGAAAATTCTAAGATAAATGTGTCAAAGCAAAAATATTTGGTTTTAACATGTACCTTGCTTGTTGTTTCAATAAATTGACAATTAACCACCGGATCATTGTCTTCGTCAACATCCGTTTCATTCCATGATACGCAAGCAAGTTCATCAAAACACACGAACTTATCTTCACTTGTACCTTCATTTAAAACATTTAAACTAGTAGCACATGTATTAACTTCTACTAAGTGTCTATCAATTAGTTTTTCTAAAACTTATAATTCATATGTAAGATCAAATTGATCATCTTTGACTTGACATATTCCTTGATGAAAGTTGATTATATTTTTCCAAATATCATTAGCCGTTTGACAAAACTACATTCATTCATATTTGGTACTAAAGCTTTATAAATCATTGTTTTAGCTTTAGTATTTTTATCAAGTTTAAGATAGTTATCTTGGTTTTCAAAAACTTGTTTTTCTTTGGTTTGAAATCACCAAAAGAAATAATATGCCAAAGATCTTGATCAATTGATTTCACATAGTTTTCAAAATTACTTTTCCATTCAAGTAAGTTTTCTTTTTCAAATAGCGGTGGGTTTTGAATAGGTTGCCCTTCTTTGAGATTTTCAAAATCCATGGATCGATCCAAGTTTTAAAATACATTCTATTTTAAAGATCGATCCAAGTTTTAAACACAATGTTATATGTTTGATTCTTTGAAAAGCTTTTCATGTGAATAACAATTCTAACTTTACTAGTTTCATACTTTGAAAAGCTTTGCTTGTGATGATCATAACTTTGCTTGTTTAGTTCTTTGAAAAGCTTTACTTGTGTTTGAAGATATAAACACATCTTTACTTGTTTAGTTCTTTGAAAAGCTTTATATGTAACTAGCAATTGTAACTAAAGAACAACATGTAATAAGCAAAGATAAAGAAAGAAACGATCAAACCCTACATCCACGCCCCGAGTTTCCAACTCGAGAGTTATAAGCACTAATCAACAAGCTCCTTTCACCGGCGGAGAAAACCTTTACAACGTCGCTTACACTTTTACCGACACTAAGCTTGTTGATATAAATAATGTTTGTGAATGTTATTAATATTTCTCAATAAACGTATGTTTTGATAATCACAAAACTTAAATCAAATTAAGTCAAGAATAAGACATAAACAAGTATTTGGTGACAAATATTTACCTCTACATCTTATATCACTCAATGTATGAATAAACTTAGTAACTTATGCATTACATGATCAAAGGAAATTTTATATTAATACATAACATTATATAAAATGATTTTAACATTTTATATATATTTGTAAATCATTTTTGGTAAAACTTTATTAAACCACAAAAATGTGATTTCAAATTTCCAACCAAAAAGGGCAAATTTTATCCAGAAAAATTTTTGGAACGTTCAGGAGGGCGGCCCCCTTAATTTTACTAGGCGGCCCCCTTAATCATTAAGGGGACCGGCCTACAATTAAGGGGACCGGCACGCTCCCGAACAGTAAAATTGGGCCCTATAAATATTGGATCATTCCACATATTTTTCTCACCTTTTTACACTATAAACTTTCTGATCCAATCTTCTTCTCTAGATCTAAAATCCTTTGATCATATATTTCATAAGTCTTTGTTTCCAAGTGATCCAAAGCTTCATCCATTCAAGTGCAAGAAGAAGAACACTTCTCTACATCCATCTTATTGTAGTGGTGTTGTGTATAGCTAGTTTCATATAGTACTAGTGATAGTTATTTGTTAAGGTGTGGTGTATATTTGTTGATTGTAGAATCTTGGTGTGTTGTAAACTAGTTTAGTAGTTGTGCATAGAAGAAGGTGTGAAGATTGACAAGGTGTGAAGACGGTGTGAAGTCTTGAAGAAGGTGTGAAGGTGTGATTAAGGTGTGAAGATCACGTGGTGTGATATTTGGTGTGAGATTGGTTCTAGCTACGATTAGAACTCGACATTTAGCTTAGTGTCGTTAACTTGTGTAAGCCAAGGTGTGTAAGGTTTCTCCACCATAAGGAGTTTGTTGACATAGTGAAGAAAACTCTCGAGTGTGGTACTCGGGGAGTGGAGTAGGGCAAGGAAGGTGTCCTTGTAGCCGAACCACTATAAATTCACGTGTTGTGGTTTGATCTTTCTAACTCTATCTTTTCTTCATTATATTTCAATACTTTCAATATTAGTTTAGACTTGCTTATATTGGTTGTTGCTTGAACTCACTTAAGATCGAATCGAAAGTTTTTATAACCTACAAAATATTTTGGAAATAATTTGAAAGGACATAAAACTATTCAACCCCCCCTTCTAGTTTTCCACAATTGGTATCAGGAGCCACGGCTAGAAAGATCTTTAAAATATATTGTATTTTAAAACTTGTAACGATCTATGGAATCTGAAAAATATTTAGAAGGGCAATCTATGCAAAGACCACCACTATTTGAAAGTGATGAATTTTTATATTGGAAAAATCGATTCGAAACTTATGTGAAGTCAAAAGATCTAGATCTTTGGCATGTTATTACTAATGGTGATTTTTTACCTATTCAAAATAACCCGGAAACTAAGAAAGATGAAATCGTACCTTTTGAAAAACAAAATGATGATTTAAAAAGAAAACTTGCTAAAAATAATGAAGCAAAAATGGTTATTTATAATGCGCTACCACGTAAAGAGTACGAAAGGATCTTTATGTGTGAAACCGCAAAAGAAATTTGGAACTCTTTACTAATAACTCACCAAGGTAATAGTCAAGTCAAAGATAATAAGATAGATCTACTTGTTCAACAATACGAGCAATTCACGATTCCGGAAGAGGAGTCAATTGACAATGCTTTTGCTAGATTTAACACTATCATCACAAGTTTAAAAGCACTTGATGAGAATTTTTCTAGTAAGAATTTTGTTAGGAAGTTTCTTAGGGCTCTTCATCCAAAATGGCGAGCTAAAGTGACGGCTATTGAAGAATCGAAGAATTTGTCAACTTTGCAACTTGACGAATTAATTGGAAATCTAAAAGTCTACGAAGTCATCATTAAGAAGGACTCCGAAATGGTCAAGGAAAAACGAGAGCAAAGCAAGTCAATCGCCTTGAAAGCTAGAAAGGAATCTAGTATCGAAGATAGCTCATTTTCCGAAAGTGATGACGAAGAATACGCCATGGCCGTAAGAGATTTCAAGAAATTCTTCAAAAGGCGAGGAAGATTCGTAAGACAACCGTATGATGAAAAGAAAACATTTCAAATGAGTAAAGATGACAAGAACAACAAGATTGAAAGAAAGTGTTTCAAGTGTGGAGATCCAAATCACCTTATTGGAAAATGTCCAATGATGACAAGAGATCAAAATCAAAGAGCATTTGTTGGAGGTGCTTGGAGTGATAGTGATGATGATGAGAATGAAACGACAAAGGAAGAAAAATGTCTCATGGCGAATACACCAAATGAGGTACGTTCCGAAACCGAATATTTTAGTGATAAAAGTATATCATTAGATGAAAAAGATCTAGATAATGAATATATTAAACTATGCAAATTAGGACAACTAGTAATGGCCAAAAACAAATCACTAAAATACATTAACAATCAATTAGAAAGTGAAGTACTTGAACTAAAAATTAAAATACATCAACTAGAAAAAGGTAAAGAAATTTTTGAAGAATGTAAATCATGTCAAGAGCTTAAAGGTGAAAACGAAATACTTAGGGAAGAAATTCGCAAACTTGACAAATTTGAAAATAGTAGTCAATCACTTAGTAAAATAATAAGTATTCAAAGAACATCCGGAGACAAAACCGGCTTAGGATTTAATTCAAATGAGGCTTCAACAAGCGAGATTAAAAATGTAAAATTTGAAAGTGAACTCAACAAACAAAAACCTTTAAAATCTAATCCTAAGTATATACTTATTAATGATAAGAAAATACCTCTTGCCAACGATGAAGAAGTTAAAGATTTTTATAAACCGTCCTTAAAGACCGAAGTAAGATCTTCTAAACCCAAAATAAGATCTAAAACTCCACCACCTAGAAAACCAAATAATTCTCATCCTAGGTCTAAAACACCTCAACCAAGAAGAAATCAAAATAGACAAAACTATAATAACAATAGTAATCAAATGTGGAACTACCAACAAAGCTACAATCCTTGGGGCATTCTACCACCTTTCATGCACCCGAGTCAAATGTTAAACATGTTTGGACCAAACAACTTTGGACCAAAAGGACAATGGAGATCAAATGGCTAGACGAACATTCCTTGAGGCAATCTTGGTTTTTCTCTCAACATAGACTTTTTCAAAGTCTATATTTCATCTTGATGATGTTGAAGATTTCTTTTGAAGACCACCGGGTATGCCATTCTTTCACAACTCATTGCCATGCTTAGATAAATATGCATTGTTTGATTTCGTCAATTATTTAGATATAATTTGTTATTGTCTTCTATTTGTTAGAATCACATATATACTTATATATACATATATATATATATATATACTATTATACGTAATATATTAAATATATTTATACATATATATATTCACTTGTACATAACCTAGATACGTCATTTGTTGACTTTCTAGAACTCCAAGAAATCGTTCTTTATCGAACCCTTTCTTTCCCCCTCTCACGTTATTCTAGTAAGTCCTCTTTTAGGAGACTCATGATGATGAAGGGATATGAGTCAAGTGGACTTTTATAATGCAAGAACGCCTTCGCACATGAACACTATGGATGAAACAAACTCCTCTCGCCAACTATATCCTATCTCCGCTACTATCCTTCAAATCTCACTCATCAACCCATCTTTCAATCACATTTATACTTATATATAAACAATATATATATATATATATATATATATATATATATATATATATATATATATATATATATATATATATATATATATATATATATACACTTATTCACATATTCCCGAACACACCTCAAACCCTTCATCAACTTAACACTTTGATCATTTTATCCAAAAATTGTCAAAGGTATATTTTAATTATCGAAACGGTAATTAAAAATTGTTAAGAATTTTATCATCGTGCCAATAGACGTTTACGTATTTTTGATATATTATAAATCTAATTATATACGTATAAATATTTTTGTTCCAGAAACGAATTCCGCGAAATTTGGAAAGTTTCAAAGGTGGCCCCCTTAATGATTAAGGGGACCGGCTTGTTATCGAGGGCGGTCCCCTTAATGTTTAAGGGGGCCGGCCATCTGACACTTCCAAAATCGTTTTCCTCCTTAATTCCATTTCCAAACACTCCATTTACTCACTCACCTCTTCCCCTATACTGCTGTGAACGAAACTAAACCTCCAAAACCACCAAAATCCTTCACCAAATCACCAATCCGGGGTTATTTCGCAAGGGGCAAACATCAACCAAACATATAACAACATCTTTTGTGAAAATGCCTAAGACCACGGTTGGTGATGTCTCCAAAACCAAACAATACATTCCAAATGTCTCTTCTACTCCCGGCATGTCTCCTTCAGTTGCATGTTTCTATCGTCCTATTGAAAATAGAAACATTCACGAAGGACGAATTGTCGATCCATCTTTCTATGAAAATGATCAAACCGAACGAATGTTCACCAATATTCGTTTTGAATGTCTTTTCCAAATCAATGAACCTATCATTCCTCGTTTTATCCTCGACTTCTATAGCCAAGTGACGGTGCAAACCGATCCCTATGGTCATCTCCTCATTTCCTTCATGATTCAAAATCAATTCATCACTCTTACTCTTGCTCAATTTGGGCAAATTCTTAGAATCCCATTCAACGGCCAAGCCGTTTTCTCAAATGAATGGGATCTTTCCACTCTTGAAAGAAATCGTCCTCAGGATGGCCCCTACTATTCTGAGATTCCTAGTCCTGAAGACATTCGTCGAATGCTTGAACTAGAACGTCGTACGACTAGTCGAGTAATCAAGTCGAAGAATGTCGATATTCATTCCAATCAAATCCTCCTCAAAGAGCTAAGCCAAGATATGAAGAAGTGGGAAGAACTCATTCGAGAGAATGCGTTTGGTACTGGTGGTCACCGTGACATTTGTATGGTTTGCTATTTGTCCGATTTATTCGGAAATACTTGTGTTAATTTCTTGTGTTATTCGGAATGATGTTTAGACTTTAATTATTATCATGCTTCTATATTAATATTATGCCATGCTTCTTTTCAATATGGATTATAATATGTTTATTTGCATGCAAAATTTGATTATATATATATGTTTATATATCATCATTCCTAAAGTATGTACTCCTAATAGAGCTTGCTGGAAAAACACACTTGAAAAATCACCAAATTTTTCAAATTTTGGGTTTCTGGTCGTCTGGGAAAACACCAGATGGGCGGCCCCCTTAATTCCCTAGGCGGTCCCCTTAATTATTAAGGGGGTCGGCATACAATTAAGGGGACCGGCCATCTGGAACTGGATTTACTGTATTCTTTTGCATCTTGTGAATCCTTTCTCTAGTTTCAGCTGCCATTTCCCATTTTGACCCAACTGATTTTAGAATCTCTTTCAACCATTTCAAACATTTACCTAAATCACCCATTTCCATACTATAAATTCCCTCCATTATCACCATTCTTCATCTCATCATTCATCATATCATCATGACTCCTCCAAGTACCTCAAACTCCAAAACCTCCAAGAAACAAAAACTTGTGGTCATTCCTCCAAAACAACTCTTCATTGACTTAACAAATGAAGACAACATAACCCCATCACCTCCACCAAAATGCTCCTCTCCAAGTGCACCTAATGCACCATCCAAAACACCTTCCACTCATGGAACTTCCTCATCTTCCTTACCCTCAACCTCATCAATCAATGACTACATCAATTCACACTTGTCACCACAAGTATCATCACCACTTCCCACACAAGAACCTATATCCACCCATCTTACAATCTCACTTTCACCAATAACATCACTTGATACTTAACTCTCATCTCCACAAATTACACCACCATACTTTGCCAATCCCGTACCTTGGAGGATGCTTGAATCACATGGTGATACTTGCCTTTGTTGTATCCACAACCGAACCATCATCTTTGGCCTTAAAGATGAAATTCAATATATGTTTTCATATATTGAACATTTGCTTACCAACCCACCACCACCTCCAACTCCACCATCCTCTCCTATAATTCCTCCACCACAATTCTCATCCACTCCTCCACCATCACCATCATGCTCTCCAAATTAAGCATTTGATATGCTTAATAAATAAAGTCTTTGCCACCCCTTTTGCTTGCAAGCTCTATGAAGTCCATGTACTTTTGCATGATGATGTATCTTTCTTGATTAATTGGCTTATGTATTTGCTATTATGTTGTTAGCTTATGTACTCGTATTGTTGTGTCTTAACACAACTATTGCTCTAATATGAATGTTTCTTTCTTTTCTCATCACCCTATATTTGTGTACATGTATATACTTGTGCTTCTAATATTTTTGTTTTGCAAGCATTCCATAGCTCGTTCTCTTGGTACCCCCAAACGAGGGGGAGTACACATCAAGGGGGAGTTTCTACCCGTCAAAATTTTCACGAATGAAAACTTGTCGGCATAACCTTTTTGATGTTACAAAAAGGGGGAGAAGTACATATAAACTCACTAAAATACTTGTTTAAAAACTAATTTTTGAGTTAATGAGTTTAAGTTTTGTAATCATCAAAAAGGGGGAGATTGTTGATATAAATAATGTTTGTGAATGTTATTAATATTTCTCAATAAACCTATGTTTTGATAATCACAAAACTTAAATCAAATTAAGTCAAGAATAAGACATAAACAAGTATTTGGTGACAAATATTTACCTCTACATCTTATATCACTCAAGGTATGCATAAACTTAGTAACTTATGCATTACATGATCAAAGGAAATTTTATATTAATACATAACATTATATAAAATGATTTTAACATTTTATATATATTTGTAAATCATTTTTGGTAAAGCTTTATTAAACCACAAAAATGTGATTTCAAATTTCCAACCAAAAAGGGCAAATTTTATCCAGAAAAACTTTTGGAACGTTCAGGAGGGCGGCCCCCTTAATTTTACTAGGCGGCCCCCTTAATCATTAAGGGGACCGGCCTACAATTAAGGGGACCGGCACGCTCCCGAACAGTAAAATCTGGCCCTATAAATATTGGATCATTCCACATATTTTTCTCACCTTTTTGCACTATAAACTTTCTGATCCAATCTTCTTCTCTAGATCTAAAATCCTTTGATCATATATTTCATAAGTCTTTGTTTCCAAGTGATCCAAAGCTTCATCCATTCAAGTGCAAGAAGAAGAACACTTCTCTACATCCATCTTATTGTAGTGGTGTTGTGTATAGCTAGTTTCATATAGTACTAGTGATAGTTATTTGTTAAGGTGTGGTGTATATTTGTTGATTGTAGAATCTTGGTGTGTTGTAAACTAGTTTAGTAGTTGTGACTTAGTTGTGCATAGAAGAAGGTGTGAAGATTGACAAGGTGTGAAGACGGTGTGAAGTCTTGAAGAAGGTGTGAAGGTGTGATTAAGGTGTGAAGATCACGTGGTGTGATATTTGGTGTGAGATTGGTTCTAGCTACGATTAGAACTAGACATTTAGCTTAGTGTCGTTAACTTGTGTAAGCCAAGGTGTGTAAGGTTTCTCCACCATAAGGAGTTTGTTGACATAGTGAAGAAAACTCTCGAGTGTGGTACTCGGGGAGTGGAGTAGGGCAAGGAAGGTGTCCTTGTAGCCGAACCACTATAAATTCACGTGTTGTGGTTTGATCTTTCTAACTCTATCTTTTCTTCATTATATTTCAATACTTTCAATATTAGTTTAGACTTGCTTATATTGGTTGTTGCGTGAACTCACTTAAGATCGAATCGAAAGTTTTTATAACCTACAAAATATTTTGGAAATAAATTTAAAAGGACATAAAACTATTCAACCCCCCCTTCTAGTTTTCCACAAAGCTAGATGTCGAGTTCTTTTACACGGGTACAACCACTCCCATCGTCGCTTACACTTTTACCGACACTAAGCTAGATGTCGAGTTCTTTACCAAGGGTACAACCACTCCCGTTAGTTCTTTTACAAGGGTACAACAACTCCCGACACACTACGTATTTTGAGGCCTAAAATACTAACCACTTACTTCTATATACATGACACAAATGAAGTATAAACTACCAAAGCTTATACATGACCAAGCTACCAAGACTTGCAACTTTAGAGTTGAAGCTTGTAACTTCTTGAATGATCTTGTGAAGTCCCTTGCTACATAAGAATCACACAAGTCAAATGTTACTGATTTAGTAGAGAGAGTATGTGAAAATATGTCCTAAAGGGGTGACTCAAAACTAACAAATGGTTTGGTATTTATAGCAAACCATTCTGCAGGTCTGGCGGATACGGCGGACCCCTCAGGAGGGTTCCGCCCGTGTATCCCCAGGGTACCGCCAGGGCTGCTGTGACATTTCTAAAAATTTCATATCAATTATTTTAATGGTTTGTTTTTTTAATAATCTATTTTCATTTATTTACTTCGTCGGAAGATATCCGCGTACGTTTAAATAAATTCTATCGCGACTAGACTATGCTCAGTCTACGTTATCTATGCACCATTGTTGTATTTCAATCCTATTTTTTTTTTCTTTTAAAGTCACAATCCATTTTATTTCATTTTTACGTCCACTTTTATTTTTATCGCGCGGTTTAATTTCGTGTTTCACGTTTTAACCTCAAATAAATCCTCCGATAATCTCATCACTCATCTATATTTCAAAAAAATTCATCATGAAAACTAGTTTTAATATTTTCACAAGTTTTACACTTTATTTAGTACAGTTAAATTTTATTTCTAGCAAACTCGGTACCCGGTATCCCCTAAAAGTAATAATATCTACACTATATACACTTAAACTCTTACACTAGTCTTACAATCCCATCTTTTCTTCCTTCCTCCATGTTTTGCCGCCTCCTCCCATACTCTTTCTTACACAATTCTTAAATTTTCCTACTAACTCAAAAATTCATGTCTAAAGATATTTTGTTGCATTATTTACTCATCCATCTCACACACTAGCTACATAAAAATATTCTCATCTCTTTTGCTCTCTCTCAAACTCACGACACAAGAAGGAACCAAGAAGGGGGAGATCAAGATTTTATCAAGTATATAAAACCTAGTTTACTTCTTGTTGTAGTTTTGAAATAAAAACTAGGAAGTATTAGGAAACCTTGTTACCTTAAACCTCATCATCTCACTTGTAAGCTTCAAGTTATATTTTTCATCTTTTCATACTTCCATTTATTCACTATCTTGATGTATTTGAACATTATATAAGTTATAACTCTTAGTTAAGCTTGGTACTTAAGTTAGAAAACCTTAAAACCATAGAAAGGCTAAACATGAAACTGTAATTTTTTTGGATCCGTGTATAAACGTATTAAACTGCTCTAATCAGTAGACAATGGACATAAACTAAAAATATTTAGTTGTATCCCTATGTCTTGTGGTCATTTTGACGGGTATTTCGTCGAATAACTCTTCACGATGATTAAACTAAAATTATTTTGGTGAAACTAGTCACAATCTGAGCAACAGATATGAAACGTGAAAAAGTCATTTTTTTTGTATATAACTCTCTGTTACTCAAAGAATAAAAGTTTTAGAGGACATCTTAACTTAAACGTGTCCGAAAACGGGGAACAAATCGGGTTAGTAAAACTCTAGATATCGCACTTTTCGTGAGACCATTGAAAATTTGAAAGCTGAATGGATTGATTGTTTGGATAAATGGACTGTTTTATTAAGGTTATGTAATTTTTGGCCATGTGGGACCCACAAATCTCGTTAGTACAGAAGTAGACCTTTCCGGGGATATAAAGAACGAGACTTGTGGACTTACGGTTTGCAAATGGTGATTTTCTAAACATAGACAAGTTATTAAATTTCTAACAGCCCTAGGTATAAAATGAGTATAAAGTGTTTTACACTTTATAATGTTGGACCTTTAAAACATTTTGAACCCCCCTAATATATTTTTGAACCCTTAGGCTTAAAGTGAACCTTTTTGACCAAAAACTTGACCCATGGACTAAATTTGAACATTAGAATTAATTTGAACTTTTACATTGCAATTGAACTTGGGGTCAAATGTAAGTTTCATACTTATATAAATGCAAGAGTATAGTTTTGGATAATTTGTAGGTAATTTAACAAAAACCTTGTGATGTATCTAGGAATATTGTACAAAGCTTAGGTAAGATCATAATTTGTATATAATCAAAAGTACATCGATATCTATTTTCATAAACTAAGACAACGTATATTAATTAGGTTCATCGTAGAGCTTTTGCGGCTATTCCTTCGTTTGCTTGTTCATTGTTACTTTCTTTGCTCTCGGTGAGTTCATAGCCTCGCCTTTACTTACTTAAATGTTTTATAAACCTTGCGAGGGGGATACATGCTAGTTTTTACAAACTGAATACAAGTAGTTTTTGGTATGCTGGACCCGATTACATGATTATAGTGATTGAATGCTTCTTGCCAATTAAGTCCCCACTATGAACCGTTAATTCCGTAAGGAAACGCTATTATTATGGATATGCATATTAGGCTTGGCCGGCCTTCACTGGGTACGGTCACATAATCTTGAGAGTTTAGGGTAAACTGACAATTTTTACCTAGGGGCACAAAATCATGGTTAAGGTTTCGGTTTCATAATTCTCAATACTATAATCAGATAAACCGACATGTAATTGCAATACTTGTCGCCCGATAATTAATGCTTGTATTCAACTGCTTACTTATTAAACTCTATGAATTCACTCAACTTTATGTTGACTTTTTAGCATGTTTATCTCAGGTCCGTAAGTAACTTCAGCTTGGATGGGCGGCGCAAAAGAATGGATATCTACGTGATGGCCCATGTTTAAATAAAAACTTTTCATTCGATAATGTTCAAAATTTTCAAACTTATGTAACTTTGTACTATGTAAAACCTTTTGGGACCTTTGTTGACTCTGATAATTATCGAATGTGAAGTAAGAACTTTTATTAATAACTACTTTGTTTTAAAGTTGTTTACTATATTTGTACAATGTGATTGATGTATAGCACCCCATGTCCCTTTCCGCTGCGATCCTAAAATGGGGGTGTTATAGCTGCAGTTGGTTTTGCAATAAATCTTGCAAACCAAACAAAGTCACATCTCATTACTCTTGCAAACCAAACAATGTCACATCACATAATATCAAGTCAAACATTAAACTTGCAAGCAACATCTAAGTAAGTCAAACACATTTCTTACCAAAAATGTATATTGACAAAGCTTGCACTAAATGTGATGTGACCTTACTATATTAAGAAATAAATGTGATGTGACAAGACACTTTCTAGTTTAAGAAATAAAAACAATGTTTTATTTAAAAGGAAATTCAAACCTTGGTTAAACAAGACTTAAACACTTAAAGTGATGATTTACTTATAGCTAAACTTCATACTTTGTCATTAACAAAACTTAGCAAAGATCGTAAAATATAAATACCGTTTTTAGGCGATATTTGTATTAACATGTATGTTTGTTTAGGTGCATTGAATGAAGGATTTAAAGATTGTCAGAGACAGTTGTTAGGGATAGATGCTTTTCCTATTAATGGTCCTTTGAAGGGTCAACTTCTAACAGCTGTGGGAATTGATAACGACAATGGTATATATCCATTAGCATATATTATCGAATGTGAAGTAAGAACTTTTATTAATAACTACTTAGTTTTAAAGTTGTTTACTATATTTGTACAATGTGTTTGATGTATAGCACCCCATGTCCCTTTCCGCTGCGATCCTAAAATGGGGGTGTTATAGATTGGTACCAGAGCACAAATTATAGTGAACTAGGTCTTTTTGTTTTAAAAACCTAGACTATAATCATAAATATATTTTTTTTTAAATCATGAACTTCCACCATCTTGTCCGATATCCATGCGCGCCTACTCCCGAGCTTCCTATTTTCTCCCTCGTGTATATATATATATATATATATATATATATATATATATATATATATATATATATATATCTTAATCATGCTATTCTAAAAATAGTTATAAGCACTATAATTATTTCCTATCTTGTCCGATAATCCGCAAAATATCACTCCTTATATATGCACATTATGCACTTGTTAAATTCTATGCTATTTATGAGCATTATAAACTTCCATCCGGAAATTTATACACATCTCTTTGATTGTGCCGTTGTTATACGTATACACATAACAAATGTTATCATTTGTACATGTAATGTTTATTGATTATTTTGCTTATTTATAAAGCATCACTATTTGTTCACTTACTTACACAAAATATATATATTTTTTTTTTGTGATAATATTTTTATTCTTATTCTAATTATATGTATATATGATTTTCAGATTTGTCATGGCACATTTACTTCCTCCTGATCACGAGGTAGACATCCAAGAGATCGAGCCCGCTCAACCTGAGTTTGCACAGGCTCAACATCTACCTCCACTACCGAATCTCATTCATCCAAACATCGATGAAGAAAACCAAGATGAAGAAGAAGAGCCATTTGAAGATGATGAAGATGATATATTGATACTTCAAGATGTAAGTTCCGACGAAGAGATGAATGAACCCGAACTAATCTATCCTTATGCAGCACCGGGTTCACCTTATCCACCCTCTTCACCGGACACTCCTTCCGATTCTGAGCCTAAACCCGAAGAAGTTGCTACTGTAGGTACTATTACACAAGTACCACTTACAGGACGTAGATTTCCTCGTAGTATCCATGAAAGGGGTGGATCATCTTCAGCTGCTCCTATCACTTATGAGCTTGAGGATCTAGTACCCGGGACCATGAGGAGAATTATCGACTCTCTTTATGGAAAGGTTATGGTGTTAGAAAGGCAAATGATGGTGAGAGAAACGGAAGGGGAATGTTCTTTATCTAGGGATAAGCTGAAGCATGAGTTGGGAGATGTTAGGTTGTCCCGCACATTTGACCGTATGACCAATGAGCGCCTTGAGAGGGATCTTTATGAGTTTATGTGTTGGACTTACGCTCTCTGGGGAGAGATGATTCGATTGGGGTATGTTGAGGAGAGGTCTTTTGTGGCACAGATGTATTAGTGTATGGAGAGACCCCACCGCCCAAGCCAAATGAATCACCCCGCGACCCTCAGTAGTTTATGTACTTTGTTGTTCTCTTGTTGTATTTCGTTGTTGTACTTCTACTTTGTAAATTACTATCAGTTAGTAACTAGTATCGTTGAATGTAATGACTTCGTCAAATTTTGTAATACAATCCAACAATGTATTGATCTTTTGTAATGAATGATGAAGTTATATTCCTTTAATTCTACTCTATATTGTTGTGATATTTTTCATATTCAATTTACTCATGTTTGAATATATCTATATCATTGTATGATTACTCATCAAAATTTTTCTTGTGTTATGATAGAATCATGCCACCGAAGAAAATGTCTGATGCAGCTATTCGAAAGCTAGTCGATGACAGTATAGCCCAGGCTTTAGCCGAGGATCGTGCTACAAGGGAAAATGACACTGGGGCTGCCAGTGGCGGTGCTGGAGCCGCTGGGGCTGCAGCTGGTGGTGTAGTGCGTGGTTGCACTTATAAACAATTTCTGGGTTGTGGACCAACTAAATTTAAAGGAAATGAAGGGGCAGTTGCATTGACACGCTGGTTTGAAAGTATTGAAGACACATTCATACTCAGTGACTGCTCAGAGAACTGCAAGGTCAAGTACGCCGTGGGTACTATGTTAGATTATGCTAAGTCATGGTGGAATTCTTATGCTCAGCCTATCGGGATAGAAAAAGCCTATGAAACCACCTGGAATGATTTCAAGAAAATGGCGATCAATAAGTTCTGTCCCCGTAGTGAAATAAGGTTGCTTGAAACCGAGTTTTATGATCTTAAAGTGAAAGGTTATGATATCGAAACTTATATTCGAAGGTTTCAAGAGCTAAAAGTCTTGTGTCCTAGTATGGTTCCGGATTTCGAAAAAGAAATGGAAGCTTTTATTAAGGGTCTTCCGCGAAGCATCAAAGGAAGTGTGACATCCTCTAATCCACAAACTCTAGATATGGCTATTCGTATGAATCAAAAACTTATGGCTCAAGTGGTGGAGTATGGAACAATTCAAAATGCTAACAACAACCAACAGAACAAAAGAAAATGGGATGATGAAAAGAAATGGAATAACAACAACAACCAGGGCCGCAACAATGATCATCATCATCAGCAAAATAGAAGACAAGAGAATGTTAGGGCAATGACTGATGCCCCAACCGGGAAAGGTGGATATGTTGGTCCCCATCCTTACTGTAATCGCTGCAAGAAGCATCACACTGGCCACTATACTGTGATATGTACCAAATGTGGAAAGCAGGGTCATATGGTGACAAACTGTAGGGTTAAGGCTACTGGTGCTAATACATAGCCGATCGTAACTTGCTATGGTTGTGGGGAAAAAGGGCACTACAGCAACAAATGCCTGAATAAGAAGAATAATCAGACTGGGGATGCTCGTGGTCGAGTGTATGTGATGGGGGAGCAACAAGGCCCGAATGTCGTGATGGGTACGTTTCTACTTGATAATCGTTATGCTAAAGTTTTATTTGATTCGGGTTCAGACAAGAGCTTTGTGTCCACTAGTTTTAGTGCATTGATAAATATTAACCCGATTAAGTTAAACTATAATTATGAAGTAGAATTAGCCGATGGGAAATTGGTTAGTACCAACACTATTCTAAGGAATTGTACCATAAATTTAGCGAACCACCCATTTAGTATTGACCTCATGCCAATTGAACTTGGGACTTTTGATGTCATTATTGGAATGGACTGGTTATCCGATCGAAAGGCGGTTATTGTTTGTAGTGAAAAGATTGTTCGTATTCCACACAACAACAAAGTATTAACAATCAAAGGCGATAGAGACGCTTCCCAATTAAAAATCATATCTTGTATTAAAGCCCAAAGGTACATTGAGCAAGGGTGCCAGATGTATTTGGCACAAGTGACAGAGAAAGAATCAGTTGAAAGACGATTAGAAGATGTGCCCATTGTCCGTGATTTTCCGGAAGTGTTTCCCGAAGAATTACCGGGGCTTCCACCACCTCGACAAGTAGAGTTCCGGATTGATTTAGTGCCTGGTGCTGCACCTGTGGCACGTGCACCTTATCGGTTGGCACCATCAGAAATGAAGGAGCTATCGGAGCAACTACAAGAACTGTCAGAAAAGGATTTATTCAGTCGAGTTCGTCACCTTGGGGTGCTCCGGTGCTGTTTGTGAAGAAGAAAGACGGATCCTTTCGTATGTGTATCGATTACCGTGAGCTTAACAAGTTGACGATCAAAAATCGTTATCCACTTCCAAGAATTGACGATTTGTTTGACCAACTTCAAGGCTCAAGTGTATATTCCAAGATTGACCTTCGATCAGGTTACCATCAACTCCGTATCCGAGAAGAAGACACTCCAATTACTGCATTTAGAACTCGTTATGGTCATTACGAGTTTCAAGTGATGCCGTTTGGGTTGACCAATGCACCTGCAATATTCATGGATTTGATGAATCGAGTATGCAAGCCATACCTCGACAAGTTTGTAATTGTGTTTATTGATGACATTTTGATTTACTCCAAGAACAAAGAAGAACATGAGGAACACTTGAAGATTGTTTTGGAGTTACTCAAGAAAGAGCAATTGTATGCCAAGTTCGCGAAATGTGAATTTTGGCTAGAATCCGTACAATTTCTCGGCCATGTGATCAATAGTAAAGGTGTTCATGTAGATCCATCGAAGATTGAAGCTATCCAAAGTTGGGCTCCGCCAACAACAGCAACTGAAGTGAGGCAATTCTTAGGACTTGCTGGTTATTATCGAAGATTCATCGAAGGTTTTTCTTTAATAGCCAAACCTCTTACCAAGTTGACCGAAAAGAACAAGAAGTATGTGTGGGGTAAAGATGAAGACGAGGCTTTCCAAATACTGAAACAAAAACTTTGTAGCGCGCCTATCTTAGCACTACCGGATGGGGCAGAAGACTTTGTAGTCTATTGTGACGCGTCAATCAAAGGTTTTGGGGCAGTATTAATGCAAAGACAAAAGGTCATAGCATATGCTTCTCGACAATTGAGAACTCATGAAGAAAACTATACGACCCATGATCTAGAGTTGGGTGCTGTGGTTTTCGCTCTTAGATTATGGAGACACTACTTGTACGGTACAAAGTGCACGGTGTATACCGACCACAAAAGTCTCCAATACATCCTTGAACAAAAAGAGCTTAATATGAGACAACGTAGATGGATTGAACTCCTAAGCGACTATGATTGCGACATCCGTTATCACCCTGGAAAAGCCAATGTGGTGGCTGATGCCTTAAGCCGAAAAGAAAGAAAAAAACCATTGCGGGTCAGATCGTTGGTAATGACAACCACGATTCTCCCCAAGTTACCGGAACAAATTCTCGAGGCTCAAGAGGAAGCAATGAAAGAAGAAAATGTGAAAGCCGAAAATCTAGGGAGGGGGATCAAACCAATATTTGAGACTCGCCCTGACGGAACCAGATATTTTGATAAACGTGTTTGGGTACCGCTGTTTGGAGGTTTGAGAGACTTAATCATGCACGAATCTCATAAATCCAAATACTCTATCCATCCGGGATCAGATAAGATGTACCACGATCTAAAGCAATTGTATTGGTGGCCGAATATGAAGGCTGAAATTGCCACCTATGTTGGCAAGTGTCTAACATGTGCGAAGGTTAAAGCAGAACATCAAAAGCCAGCAGGATTTCTTCAACAACCTGAGATTCCTATTTGGAAATGGGAAAGAATCACCATGGATTTCATCACTAAGCTCCCTAGAATTCCAAGTGGGTATGATGCAATTTGGGTCATTGTGGATCGTTTGACCAAATCTGCTCATTTCCTACCAATAAAAGAAACCGACGGTATGGAGAAACTTGCTCAACTGTACTTAAAAGAGATTGTTTGTAGACATGGCGTGCCTATTTCTATCATATCCGACAGAGATAGCCGATTTACATCGGGATTCTGGAAGTCACTCCAGAAGGCCTTAGATACTAATCTGGATATGAGTACGGCGTACCACCCACAGACGGATGGTCAAAGCGAGAGAACAATACAGACTCTAGAAGACATGCTAAGGGCATGTGTGATCGACTTTGGAAGTAGTTGGGATCGACATTTACCATTAGTCGAATTCTCCTACAACAATAGCTATCACGCAAGCATCAAGACTGCACCGTTCGAAGCTCTTTATCGGCGAAAGTGTAGATCACCAGTGTGCTGGAGTGAGGTTGGGGATAGTCAACTCACAGGGCTAGAAATGATTCGTGAAACAACGGAGAAGATTGTTCAAATCAAGAACCGTTTGTTAACTGCTCGTAGTCGTCAGAAAAGCTATGCCGATATTAGACGCCGACCTTTGGAGTTTAATGTAGGTGATAGAGTTATACTCAAGGTTTCGCCATGGAAAGGTGTAATTCGTTTTGGTAAACGTGGGAAGCTAAGTCCACGATACATCGGACCATTCAAGATCCTGGCTAGGGTTGGTCCAGTGGCCTACAAGTTAGAACTACCAGAAGAACTTCGAGGCATTCACAACACTTTTCACGTTTCTAATCTCAAAAAGTGTTTATCGGATGAGAGTCTTATCATTCCATTAGAAGAACTTCGAATCGATGACAAGCTGCACTTCATAGAAGAACCAATAGAGATCATGGATCGTGAAGTGAAACAACACAAGCAAAGTTGCATCCCCATTGTTAAGGTTCGTTGGAACACCCGACGAGGACCTGAGTTCACATGGGAACGCGAAGACCAGATCAAGAGAAAGTATCCCCATCTTTTCACGAGTGAACCGTCTGGAGTTAAAGCGAGCTGAGCTCCGGGACGGAGCTCTCTTAAGGGGTACGTGCTGTGACATTTCTAAAAATTTCATATCAATTATTTTAATGGTTTGTTTTTTTAATAATCTATTTTAATTTATTTACTTCGTCGGAAGATATCCGCGTACGTTTAAATAAATTCTATCGCGACTAGACTATGCTCAGTCTACGTTATCTATGCACCATTGTTGTATTTTAATCCCATTTTTTTTCTTTTAAAGTCACAATCCATTTTATTTCATTTTTACGTCCACTTTTATTTTTATCGCGCGGTTTAATTTCGTGTTTCACGTTTTAACCTCAAATAAATCCTCCGATAATCTCATCACTCATCTATATTTCAAAAAAATTCATCATGAAAACTAGTTTTAATATTTTCACAAGTTTTACACTTTATTTAGTACAGTTAAATTTTATTTCTAGCAAACTCGGTACCCGGTATCCCCTAAAAGTAATAATATCTACACTATATACACTTAAACTCTTACATTAGTCTTACAATCCCATCTTTTCTTCCTTCCTCCATGTTTTGCCGCCTCCTCCCATACTCTTTCTTACACAATTCTTAAATTTTCCTACTAACTCAATAATTCATGTCTAAAGATATTTTGTTGCATTATTTACTCATCCATCTCACGCACTAGCTACATAAAAATATTCTCATCTCTTTTGCTCTCTCTCTAACTCACGGCACAAGAAGGAACCAAGAAGGGGGAGATCAAGATTTTATCAAGTATATAAAACCTAGTTTACTTCTTGTTGTAGTTTTGAAATAAAAACTAGGAAGTATTAGGAAACCTTGTTACCTTAAACCTCATCATCTCACTTGTAAGCTTCAAGTTATATTTTTCATCTTTTCATACTTCCATTTATTCACTATCATGATGTATTTGAACATTATATAAGTTATAATGCTTAGTTAAGCTTGGTACTTAAGTTAGAAAACCTTAAAACCATAGAAAGGCTAAACATGAAACTGTAATTTTTTTAGATCCGTGTATAAACGTATTAAACTGCTCTAATCAGTAGACAATGGACATAAACTAAAAATATGTAGTTGTAGACCTATGTCTTGTGGTCATTTTGACGGGTATTTCGTCGAATAACTCTTTACGATGATTAAACTAAAATTATTTTGGTGAAACTAGGTACAATCTGAGCAACAGATTTGAAACGTGAAAAAGTCATTTTTTTTGTATATAACTCTCTGTTACTAAAAGAATAAAAGTTTTAGAGGACATCTTAACTTAAACGTGTCCGAAAACGGGGAACAAATTGGGTTAGTAAAACTCTAGATATCGCACTTTTCGTGAGACCATTGAAAATTTGAAAGCTGAATGGATTGATTGTTTGGATAAATGGACTGTTTTACTAAGGTTATGTAATTTTTGGCCAAGTGGGACCCACAAATCTCGTTAGTATAGAAGTAGACCTTTCCGGGGATATAAAGAACGAGACTTGTGGACTTACGGTTTGCAAATGGTGATTTTCTAAACATAGACAAGTTATTAAATTTCTAACAGCCCTAGGTATAAAATGAGTATAAAGTGTTTTACACTTTATAATGTTGGACCTTTAAAACATTTTGAACCCCCCTAATATATTTTTGAACCCTTAGGCTTAAAGTGAACCTTTTTGACCAAAAACTTGACCCATGGACTAAATTTGAACATTAGAATTAATTTGAACTTTTACATTGCAATTGAACTTGGGGTCAAATGTAAGTTTCATACTTATATAAATGCAAGAGTATAGTTTTGGATAATTTGTAGGTAATTTAACAAAAACCTTGTGATGTATCTAGAAATATTGTACCAAGCTTAGGTAAGATCATAATTTGTATATAATCAAAAGTACATTGATATCTATTTTCATAAACTAAGACAACGTATATTAATTAGGTTCATCGTAGAGCTTTTGCGGCTATTCCTTCGTTTGCTTGTTCATTGCTACTTTCTTTGCTCTCGGTGAGTTCATAGCCTCGCCTTTACTTACTTAAATGTTTTATAAACCTCGCGAGGGGGATACATGCTAGTTTTTACAAACTGAATACAAGTAGTTTTTGGTATGCTGGACCCGATTACATGATTATAGTGATTGAATGCTTCTTGCCAATTAAGTCCCCTCTATGAACCGTTAATTCCGTAAGGAAACGCTATTATTATGGATATGCATATTAGGCTTGGCCGGCCTTGACTGGGTACGGTCACATAATCTTGAGAGTTTAGGGTAAACTGGCAATTTTTACCTAGGGGCACAAAATCATGGTTAAGGTTTCGGTTTCATAATTCTCAATACTATAATCAGATAAACCGACATGTAATTGCAATACTTGTCACCCGATAATTAATGCTTGTATTCAACTGCTTACTTATTAAACTCTATGAATTCACTCAACTTTATGTTGACTTTTTAGCATGTTTATCTCAGGTCCGTAAGTAACTTCAGCTTGGATGGGCGGCGCAAAAGAATGGATATCTACGTGATGGCCCATGTTTAAATAAAAACTTTTCATTCGATAATGTTCAAAATTTTCAAACTTATGTAACTTTGTACTATGTAAAACCTTTTGGGACCTTTGTTGACTCTGATAATTATCGAATGTGAAGTAAGAACTTTTATTAATAACTACTTTGTTTTAAAGTTGTTTACTATATTTGTACAATGTGATTGATGTATAGCACCCCATGTCCCTTTCCGCTGCGATCCTAAAATGGGGGTGTTATAGATTGGTACCAGAGCACAAATTATAGTGAACTAGGTCTTTTTGTTTTAAAAACCTAGACTATAATCATAAATATATTTTTTTTTTAAATCATGAACTTCCACCATCTTGTCCGATATCCAAGCGCGTCTACTCCCGAGCTTCCTATTTTCTCCCTCGTATATATATATATATATATATATATATATATATATATATATATATATATATATATATATATATATATATATATATATATATATATATATATATATATATATATATATATATATATCATGCTATTCTAAAAATAGTTATAAGCACTATAATTATTTCCTATCTTGTCCGATAATCCGCAAAATATCACTCCTTATATATGCACATTATGCACTTGTTAAATTCTATGCTATTTATGAGCATTATAAACTTCCATCCGGAAATTTATACATATCTCTTTGATTGTGCCGTTGTTATACGTATACACATAACAAATGTTATCATTTGTACATGTAATGTTTATTGATTATTTTGCTGATTTATAAAGCATCACTATTTGTTCACTTACTTACACAAAATATTATTTTTTTTGTGATAATATTTTTATTCTTATTCTAATTATATGTATATATGATTTTCAGATTTGTCATGGCACATTTATTTCCTCCTGATCACGAGGTAGACATCCAAGAGATCGAGCCCGCTCAACCTGAGCTTGCACAGGCTCAACATCTACCTCCACTACCGAATCTCATTCATCCAAACATCGATGAAGAAAACCAAGATGAAGAAGAAGAGCCATTTGAAGATGATGAAGATGATATATTGATACTTCAAGATGTAAGTTCCGACCAAGAGATGAATGAACCCGAACTAATCTATCCTTATGCAGCACCGGGTTCACCTTATCCACCCTCTTCACCGGACACTCCTTCCGATTCTGAGCCTAAACCCGAAGAAGTTGCTACTGTAGGTACTATTACACAAGTACCACTTACAGGACGTAGATTTCCTCGTAGTATCCATGAAAGGGGTGGATCATCTTCAGCTGCTCCTATCACTTATGAGCTTGAGGATCTAGTACCCGGGTCCATGAGGAGAATTATCGACTCTATTTATGGAAAGGTTATGGTGTTAGAAAGGCAAATGATGGTGAGAGAAACGGAAGGGGAATGTTCTTTATCTAGGGATAAGCTTGCGCATAAGCGTATGGATTTACTAGATTTTTATTTGGGTGTGGTAGAGCACCAACAAGATAAGACTAAGCGCGAGGTGAATGTATTGGGTAAACATGTTCGAGAGTTAGATGATGTGGGTGTAAGGGCTGAAAATAATAAGTTGAAGCATGAGTTGGGAGATGTTAGGTTGTCCCGCACATTTGACCGTATGACCAATGAGCGCCTTGAGAGGGATCTTTATGAGTTGAGGTGTTGGACTTACGCTCACTGGGGATAGATGATTCGATTGGGGTATGTTGAGGAGAGGTCTTATGTGGCCACAGATGTATTAGTGTATGGAGAGACCCCACCGCCCAAGCCAAATGAATCACCCCGCGACCCTCAGTAGTTTATGTACTTTGTTGTTCTCTTGTTGTATTTCGTTGTTGTACTTCTACTTTGTAAATTACTATCAGTTAGTAACTAGTATCGTTGAATGTAATGACTTCGTCAAATTTTGTAATACAATCCAACAATGTATTGATCTTTTGTAATGAATGATGAAGTTATATTCCTTTAATTCTACTCTATATTGTTGTGATATTTTTCATATTCAATTTACTCATGTTTGAATATATCTATATCATTGTATGATTACTCATCAAAAATTTTCTTGTGTTATGATAGAATCATGCCACCGAAGAAAATGTCTGATGCAGCTATTCGAAAGCTAGTCGCTGACAGTATAGCCCAGGCTTTAGCAGAGGATCGTGCTACAAGGGAAAATGACACTGGGGCTGCCAGTGGTGGTGCTGGAGCCGCTGGGGCTGCAGCTGGTGGTGTAGTGCGTGGTTGCACTTATAAACAATTTCTGGGTTGTGGACTAACTAAATTTAAAGGAAATGAAGGGGCAGTTGCATTGACACGCTGGTTTGAAAGTATTGAAGACACATTCATACTCAGTGACTACTCAGAGAACTGCAAGGTCAAGTACGCCGTGGGTACTATGTTAGATTATGCTAAGTCATGGTGGAATTCTTATGCTCAGCCTATCGGGATAGAAAAAGCCTATGAAACCACCTGGACTGATTTCAAGAAAATGGCGATCAATAAGTTCTGTCCCCGTAGTGAAATAAGGTTGCTTGAAACCGAGTTTTATGATCTTAAAGTGAAAGGTTATGATATCGAAACTTATATTCGAAGGTTTCAAGAGCTAAAAGTCTTGTGTCCTAGTATGGTTCCGGATTTCGAAAAAGAAATGGAAGCTTTTATTAAGGGTCTTCCGCGAAGCATCAAAGGAAGTGTGACATCCTCTAATCCACAAACTCTAGATATGGCTATTCGTATGACTCAAAAACTTATGGCTCAAGTGGTGGAGTATGGAACAATTCAAAATGCTAACAACAACCAACAGAACAAAAGAAAATGGGATGATGAAAAGAAATGGAATAACAACAACAACCAGGGCCGCAACAATGATCATCATCATCAGCAAAATAGAAGACAAGAGAATGTTAGGGCAATGACTGATGCCCCAACCGGGAAAGGTGGATATGCTGGTCCCCATCCTTACTGTAATCGCTGCAAGAAGCATCACACTGGCCACTGTACTGTGATATGTACCAAATGTGGAAAGCAGGGTCATATGGTGACAAACTGTAGGGTTAAGGCTACTGGTGCTAATACACAGCCGATTGTAACTTGCTATGGTTGTGGGGAAAAAGGGCACTACAGCAACAAATGCCTGAATAAGAAGAATAATCAGACTGGGGATGCTCGTGGTCGAGTGTATGTGATGGGGGAGCAGCATGGCCCGAATGTCGTGACGGGTACGTTTCTACTTGATAATCGTTATGCTAAAGTTTTATTTGATTCGGGTTCAGACAAGAGCTTTGTGTCCACTAGTTTTAGTGCATTGATAAATATTAACCCGATTAAGTTAAACTATAATTATGAAGTAGAAATAGCCGATGGGAAATTGGTTAGTACCAACACTATTCTAAGGAATTGTACCATAAATTTAGCGAACCACCCATTTAGTATTGACCTCATGCCAATTGAACTTGGGACTTTTGATGTCATTATTGGAATGGACTGGTTATCCGATCGAAAGGCGGTTATTGTTTGTAGTGAAAAGATTGTTCGTATTCCACACAACAACAAAGTATTAACAATCAAAGGCGATAGAGACGCTTCCCAATTAAAAATCATATCTTGTATTAAAGCCCAAAGGTACATTGAGCAAGGGTGCCAGATGTATTTGGCACAAGTGACAGAGAAAGAATCAGTTGAAAGACGATTAGAAGATGTGCCCATTGTCCGTGATTTTCCGGAAGTGTTTCCCGAAGAATTACCGGGGCTTCCACCACCTCGACAAGTAGAGTTCCGGATTGATTTAGTGCCTGGTGCTGCACCTGTGGCACGTGCACCTTATCGGTTGGCACCATCAGAAATGAAGGAGCTATCGGAGCAACTACAAGAACTTTCGGAGAAAGGATTTATTCGGCCGAGTTCGTCGCCTTGGGGTGCTCCGGTGCTGTTTGTGAAGAAGAAAGACGGATCCTTTCGTATGTGTACCGATTACCGTGAGCTTAACAAGTTGACGATCAAAAATCGTTATCCAC
The DNA here is from genome assembly GCA_030686995.1 of Artemisia argyi. NCBI lineage: Eukaryota > Viridiplantae > Streptophyta > Magnoliopsida > Asterales > Asteraceae > Artemisia > Artemisia argyi. The sequence goes on from CM060691.1 coordinate 129,218,586, forward strand.
TTCCAAGAATTGACGATTTGTTTGACCAACTTCAAGGCTCAAGTGTATATTCCAAGATTGACCTTCGATCAGGTTACCATCAACTCTGTATCTGAGAAGAAAACACTCCAATTACTGCATTTAGAACTCGTTATGGTCATTACGAGTTTCAAGTGATGCCGTTTGGGTTGACCAATGCACCTGCAATATTCATGGATTTGATGAATTGAGTATGCAAGCCATACCTCGACAAGTTTGTAATTGTGTTTATTGATGACATTTTGATTTACTCCAAGAACAAAGAAGAACATGAGGAACACTTGAAGATTGTTTTGGAGTTACTCAAGAAAGAGCAATTGTATGCCAAGTTCTTGAAATGTAAATTTTGGCTAGAATCCGTACAATTTCTCGGCCATGTGATCAATAGTAAAGGTGTTCATGTAGATCCATCGAAGATTGAAGCTATCCAAAGTTGGGCTCCGCCAACAACAGCAACTGAAGTGAGGCAATTCTTAGGACTTGCTGGTTATTATCGAAGATTCATCGAAGGTTTTTCTTTAATAGCCAAACCTCTTACCAAGTTGACCGAAAAGAACAAGAAGTATGTGTGGGGTAAAGATGAAGACGAGGCTTTCCAAATACTGAAACAAAAACTTTATAGCGCGCCTATCTTAGCACTACCGGATGGGGCAGAAGACTTTGTAGTCTATTGTGACGCGTCAATCAAAGGTTTTGGGGCAGTATTAATGCAACGACAAAAGGTCATAGCATATGCTTCTCTACAATTGAGAACTCATGAAGAAAACTATACGACCCATGATCTAGAATTGGGTGCTGTGGTTTTCGCTCTTAGATTATGGAGACACTACTTGTACGGTACGAAGTGCACGGTGTATACCGACCACAAAAGTCTCCAATACATCCTTGAACAAAAAGAGCTTAATATGAGACAACGTAGATGGATTGAACTCCTAAGCGACTATGATTGCGACATCCGTTATCACCCTGGAAAAGCCAATGTGGTGGCTGATGCCTTAAGCCAAAAAGAAAGAGAAAAACCATTGCGGGTCAGATCGTTGGTAATGACAACCACGATTCTCTCCAAGTTACCGGAACAAATTCTCGAGGCTCAAGAGGAAGCAATGAAAGAAGAAAATGTGAAAGCCGAAAATCTAGGGAGGGGGATCAAACCAATATTTGAGACTCGCTCTGACGGAACCAGATATTTTGATAAACGTGTTTGGGTACCGCTGTTTGGAGGTTTGAGAGACTTAATCATGCACGAATCTCATAAATACAAATACTCTATCCATCCGGGATCAGATAAGATGTACCACGATCTAAAACAATTGTATTGGTGGCCGAATATGAAGGCTGAAATTGCCACCTATGTTGGCAAGTGTCTAACATGTGCGAAGGTTAAAGCAGAACATCAAAAGCCAGCAGGATTTCTTCAACAACCTGAGATTCCTATTTGGAAATGGGAAAGAATCACCACGGATTTCATCACTAAGCTCCCTAGAACTCCAAGTGGGTATGATGCAATTTGGGTCATTGTGGATCGTTTGACCAAATCTGCTCATTTCCTACCAATAAAAGAAACCGACGGTATGGAGAAACTTGCTCAACTGTACTTAAAAGAGATTGTTTGTAGACATGGCGTGCCTATTTCTATCATATCCGACAGAGATAGCCGATTTACATCAGGATTCTGGAAGTCACTCCAGAAGGCCTTAGATACAAATCTGGATATGAGTACGGCGTACCACCCACAGACGGATGGTCAAAGCGAGAGAACAATACAGACTCTAGAAGACATGCTAAGGGCATGTGTGATCGACTTTGGAAGTAGTTGGGATCGACATTTACCATTAGTCGAATTCTCCTACAACAATAGCTATCACGCAAGTATCAAGACTGCACCGTTCGAAGCTCTTTATGGGCGAAAGTGTAGATCACCAGTGTTCTGGAGTGAGGTTGGGGATAGTCAACTCACAGGGCCAGAAATGATTCGTGAAACAACGGAGAAGATTGTTCAAATCAAGAACCGTTTGTTAACTGCTCGTAGTCGTCAGAAAAGCTATGCCGATATTAGACGCCGACCTTTGGAGTTTAATGTAGGTGATAGAGTTATGCTCAAGGTTTCGCCATGGAAAGGTGTAATTCGTTTTGGTAAACGTGGGAAGCTAAGTCCACGATACATCAGACCATTCAAGATCCTGGCTAGGGTTGGTCCAGTGGAGTACAAGTTAGAACTACCAGAAGAACTTCGAGGCATTCACAACACTTTTCACGTTTCTAATCTCAAAAAGTGTTTATCGGATGAGAGTCTTATCATTCCATTAGAAGAACTTCGAATCGATGACAAGCTGCACTTCATAGAAGAACCAATAGAGATCATGGATCGTGAAGTAAAACAACTCAAGCAAAGTCGCATCCCCATTGTTAAGGTTCGTTGGAACACCCGACGAGGACCTGAGTTCACATGGGAACGCGAAGACCAGATCAAGAGAAAGTATCCCCATCTTTTCACGAGTGAACCGTCTGGAGTTAAAGCGATCTCTTAAGGGGTACGTGCTGTGACATTTCTAAAAATTTCATATCAATTATTTTAATGGTTTGTTTTTTTAATAATCTATTTTAATTTATTTACTTCGTCGGAAGATATCCGCGTACGTTTAAATAAATTCTATCGCGACTAGACTATGCTCAGTCTATGTTATCTATGCACCATTGTTGTATTTCAATCCTATTTTTTTTTTCTTTTAAAGTCACAATCCATTTTATTTCATTTTTACGTCCACTTTTATTTTTATCGCGCGGTTTAATTTCGTGTTTCACGTTTTAACCTCAAATAAATCCTCCGATAATCTCATCACTCATCTATATTTCAAAAAAATTCGTCATGAAAACTAGTTTTAATATTTTCACAAGTTTTACACTTTATTTAGTACAGTTAAATTTTATTTCTAGCAAACTCGGTACCCGGTATCCCCTAAAAGTAATAATATCTACACTATATACACTTAAACTCTTACACTAGTCTTACAATCCCATCTTTTCTTCCTTCCTCCATGTTTTGCCGCCTCCTCCCATACTCTTTCTTACACAATTCTTAAATTTTCCTACTAACTCAATAATTCATGTCTAAAGATATTTTGTTGCATTATTTACTCATCCATCTCACACACTAGCTACATAAAAATATTCTCATCTCTTTTGCTCTCTCTCTAACTCACGGCACAAGAAGGAACCAAGAAGGGGGAGATCAAGATTTTATCAAGTATATAAAACCTAGTTTACTTCTTGTTGTAGTTTTGAAATAAAAACTAGGAAGTATTAGGAAACCTTGTTACCTTAAACCTCATCATCTCACTTGTAAGCTTCAAGTTATATTTTTCATATTTTCATACTTCCATTTATTCACTATGTTGATGTATTTGAACATTATATAAGTTATAATGCTTAGTTAAGCTTGGTACTTAAGTTAGAAAACCTTAAAACCATAGAAAGGCTAAACATGAAACTGTAATTTTTTTGGATCCGTGTATAAACGTATTAATCTGCTCTAATCAGTAGACAATGGACATAAACTAAAAATATGTAGTTGTAGCCCTATGTCTTGTGGTCATTTTGACGGGTATTTCGTCGAATAACTCTTTACGATGATTAAACTAAAATTATTTTGGTGAAACTAGCCACAATCTGAGCAACAGATTTGAAACGTGAAAAGTCATTTTTTTTGTATATAACTCTCTGTTACTCAAAGAATAAAAGTTTTAGAGGACATCTTAACTTAAACGTGTCCGAAAACGGGGAACAAATCGGGTTAATAAAACTCTAGATATCGCACTTTTCGTGAGACCATTGAAAACTTGAAAGCTGAATGGATTGATTGTTTGGATAAATGGACTGTTTTACTAAGGTTATGTAATTTTTGGTCAAGTGGGACCCACAAATCTCGTTAGTACAGAAGTAGACCTTTCTGGGGATATAAAGAACGAGACTTGTGGACTTACGGTTTGCAAATGGTGATTTTCTAAACATAGACAAGTTATTAAATTTCTAACAGCCCTAGGTATAAAATGAGTATAAAGTGTTTTACACTTTATAATGTTGGACCTTTAAACCATTTTGAACCCCCCTAATATATTTTTGAACCCTTAGGCTTAAAGTGAACCTTTTTGACCAAAAACTTGACCCATGGACTAAATTTGAACATTAGAATTAATTTGAACTTTTACATTGCAATTGAACTTGGGGTCAAATGTAAGTTTCATACTTATATAAATGCAAGAGTATAGTTTTGGATAATTTGTAGGTAATTTAACAAAAACCTTGTGATGTATCTAGGAATATTGTACCAAGCTTAGGTAAGATCATAATTTGTATATAATCAAAAGTACATCGATATCTATTTTCATAAACTAAGACAACGTATATTAATTAGGTTCATCGTAGAGCTTTTGCGGCTATTCCTTCGTTTGCTTGTTCATTGCTACTTTCTTTGCTCTCGGTGAGTTCATAGCCTCGCCTTTACTTACTTAAATGTTTTATAAACCTCGCGAGGGGGATACGTGCTAGTTTTTACAAACTGAATACAAGTAGTTTTTGGTATGCTGGACCCGATTACATGATTATAGTGATTGAATGCTTCTTGCCAATTAAGTCCCCACTATGAACCGTTAATTCCGTAAGAAAACGCTATTATTATGGATATGCATATTAGGCTTGGCCGGCCTTGACTGGGTACGGTCACATAATCTTGAGAGTTTAGGGTAAACTGGCAATTTTTACCTAGGGGCACAAAATCATGGTTAAGGTTTCGGTTTCATAATTCTCAATACTATAATCAGATAAACCAACATGTAATTGCAATACTTGTCGCCCGATAATTAATGCTTGTATTCAACTGCTTACTTATTAAACTCTATGAATTCACTCAACTTTATGTTGACTTTTTAGCATGTTTATCTCAGGTCTGTAAGTAACTTCAGCTTGGATGGGCGGCGCAAAAGAATGGATATCTACGTGATGGCCCATGTTTAAATAAAAACTTTTCATTCGATAATGTTCAAAATTTTCAAACTTATGTAACTTTGTACTATGTAAAACCTTTTGGGACCTTTGTTGACTCTGATAATTATCGAATGTGAAGTAAGAACTTTTATTAATAACTACTTTGTTTTAAAGTTGTTTACTATATTTGTACAATGTGATTGATGTATAGCACCCCATGTCCCTTTCCGTTGCGATCCTAAAATGGGGGTGTTATAGCTGCAGTTGGTTTTGCGATAAATCTTGCAAACCAAACAAAGTCACATCTCATTACTCTTGCAAACCAAACAATGTCACATCACATAATATCAAGTCAAACACTAAACTTGCAAGCAACATCTAAGTAAGTCAAACACATTTCTTACCATAAATGTATATTGACAAAGCTTGCCCTAAATGTGATGTGACCTTACTATATTAAGAAATAAATGTGATGTGACAAGACACTTTCTAGTTTAAGAAATAAAAACAATGTTTTGTTTAAAAGGAAATTCAAACCTTGGTTAAACAAGACTTAAACACTTAAAGTGATGATTTACTTATAGCTAAACTTCATACTTTGTCATTAACAAAACTTAGCAAAGATCGTAAAATATAAATAACGTTTTTAGGCGATATTTGTATTAACATGTATGTTTGTTTAGGTGCATTGAATGAAGGATTTAAAGATTGTCAGAGACAGTTGTTAGGGATAGATGCTTTTCCTATTAATGGTCCTTTGAAGGGTCAACTTCTAACAGCTGTGGGAATTGATAGCGACAATGGTATATACCCATTAGCTTATGCTTTTGCTGAATCAGAAAACACATCATCATGGACTTGGTTTCTTCATTGTTTATCTGATGATCTTGAACTTGAGCAAAACTCAATCTTCACTTTTGTAAGTGATATGGAAAAGGTACTCCCTTAAACTTGTAACGATTTCAAGTTGCTTAATTTTTAAACACATACTAACTATATGTGTTTTTGTGCAGGATATTATTGCAGCATTATGAGAATTTTTCCAAATGCGGAGCACATATTTTGTTTAGAAGCATTCATGAGCATATGAAACTTCAATGGAAAGTTAGGGCCTTCAAAGACCATCTGTGGAGATGTGCAACATCCTCAACTGTTGTACAGTTTAAGAAAGCTATGGATGCTTTAAAGATATTTAGTCAACCTTTGCTTGTTTAAGTCAGATACCACCAATCCATTGGTCAAGGTCACATTTCACATGTAAGTCATCTATCTGTGTAACTTAATTGGTCTATGTTAAAGTACTCTGAAACGTATAAGTAATACTGCTTTATTTGACTTGTTTTAAGGAGACATCATTCTGTTGTGTTACTTAATAACATGTGTCAAGTGTTTCATGGGAAAATAATTGAGGGTATAAACAAACTAATTATTGCAGCATTAGAATACATCAGGGAATACTATATGAAGAGGATAATGCATGTTGTGATGGTCATTGAGAAGTGTAATGAGCTACTAACACCAACTACACAACACATGTTAGATGGTATTAAGAAGGAGGTTGTTAGGTATAATGTTTTATGCAATGGGGGAGATAAGTTTCAGGTTAGTGGACCATGGGGAGACCAATGTGTGGTTAATGTTGTAGACAAGTCTTGTACTTGCAGAAGATGGGATATAACAGGTTTACCATATAGACATGTTGTTGCTACCAATTGGAATATGGCTTTAAATGGACAACAAGTAGAAGCTGTGGAAACACGGGCTCATACTTGTTACTATCTTAACACTTGCGAAGTAACCTACAAACAACATGTCCAACCTATAACTAGCAATGAGCATTGGGAAAAATCATCTGTGCCAAGAATAATTGTTCCACCAAAACCTCAAACAAATGCAGCTAACTCAACTAGTAAAAAGAGAGTACGGTTAGCTCTTGAAACTGAAGAGATTGTGGAGAATGGTAAGTTGTCTAAGGCTTGGAAGAGTGTAAAGTGTAGTGTTTGTGGCATTGCTGGACACAACCGAAAAACATGTCTTGGCTTGGTGGAACTCAAAGTAGTCAAACTGGCCGTAAACAAACAAGTTCAAGTGCTACGGGGAAAGGTAAAAAAAAGTGCCTCATAAGGTTGCATCAAAGAAGACACATCCTAAAGCTAACAAAGTAGCAACTGATAAACAAGCTGAAGGTATAGGTGTTGTTGAAAGTCAAGATGATGCAGTTGAAGGAGCTTGTGTGTAATCTGGAAATCAAGATCAAGCTACTCAGGATGTTGCAACAGAAAGAGAAGGTGAAGTTGCAGGTGATCAACCTGAGAGCCAAGATCAAGCTATTGATGATCCCAGCATACACGATGAATCCTAGTCTCAATCCCAACAACATGATCAATCACAGTCTGAATCTCAGCCTACTGCACGAAGAGTGACTAGGCTGCAGGCTGCAATGGACAGAATGATGCCCTCAACATAGATCAATTCTGTTATGCTAATGAACTAGACAATATGTCTTTATGTTTGCTATGGACAAGTTATGTACTCTAATTATCATGCTTTGGAAAGTATGAAATTTTATGCATTTTGGAATTATATCCATTTGTATTATCTATGGAACCATGTTATGTTTCTGTATTTTAATTATGTGCATAATTTCCATCTTCTGTGGACTGTATATTATAGCAAAGTCTATGACTACATCACCTTTTAATGCAACTTGATAAAGGCAAAAGTAACCAAAGTCAAAACTTCATAGCAATGTTGACAATTAAAAGTCAAATCTAACCAAATTCATAAGCATCTGCATAACCATAAGGTAAAATCAGCAAAAGAACACAATTCATATCCATGTGGAAGATAAAGTTACTACCATTCAAGAGAATCTAAAGTTAAAACATACTAGATAATAGTTTGGTCAAGGTTCTAACACTACCATGATGGCCTAACAAGTAATTACATTTCCACATAACACAAAACACGGCCATCATACATTAAAGCTAAAAAATTAACCAAGTGCATAAAACAATCAAGAACAATATCCAACTGAGCACCAGGTAAATCTTCCACTTCCACATATAACCTTGAGCAGCTTCTAAACTTGCCTCGAGCTCATTTCTCCCCCTAAAAAGGCCTTGTATGATCATTCTTAAACGAGCACACATTTCAGGATCATACCATCCTATCCACCGACAAGAAGACCCCTAATCATGAATATGACAAGTCATTAAGCAACCACCATTGTTACAATGTACTCTGCTACTTGCAAAAAGAAGCTAATACAATAAATCTAAAAACTCACTTACTTCATCTGGACAACCATAGAATCGACGCCCTGGGCTGGCCGATGTCCACGAAGTGCGAGTTATAGCTTGTTTACCACACTAGCAGCACACCATGTTGAAAGGTTTAATGATTTTTGGAAGAAAGGTTTTGGGGGAAAGTTTAGGGATGATAAGTGACGTTAAACTTGTGACTCAAAGTAATATATGGAACCGGGACACTGTACGACTTGAAATAGGACGCTACAGTGAATGACGATTTTGCCCTCACCAATATTTCATTGAACTGACCATTACGGGGCGAGGGATGCAATCGGCCTCAAAACTTGGGTTTTGGACGCACCACGACGATTTTCCCAAGTTTTGGGCCCCTACGATGTTTTCTGGAAAGTTTAGGGACCAACGGTGTATTTTTGTCTTGTTTTTATTAACATTTCTAAAAAATGGTTGTAGCTATTTTGCCTTCTTTTATCATTTCTAAAGCACACCTTGAACCATACTAATAATAATATAAAATAAACCCAAATTCAATAAAAAAAAAAAAAAAAAAAAAAAAAAAAAAAAAAAAAAAAAAACGTTACTAAATTTATTAAAATACAATATTGCCTCTAAATCCATTCATTTTACATTTTGACATTCACAATATTCCAAAACACCTCTTGAATTAGTAATCATACAAAATAACTTCTAAATTTACACAGAGCTTTTAGTAATATGAGTAGCACATAAATTAAACTCTATATCATCATCATCATCATCATTATTATTATTATTATTATTATTATTATTATTATTATTATTATAATTTTTTATTTAAAGCGAAATATCATTGAAACCATCAAAATTACATGAAATTGGAGGGGAGTCTAGACACAATCTGTGCTCCCACCTTTTTTTGAATACAGAAACTAACTCGATGAAAAATAAAAGCACCACTCTTAACGTTGTTAGAGTGGCTACTGGCAATAGTCCCGACACGCAAAAGTGTATTCAAAGTTTTCACATCGAGTTCTCCAAACGTAGAAAAAGCGAAAGGGACGAACTTGTATCCATTGTCTTCACACTTGGACTTATACTTCTTCCTTTTTTTTTTCCACAACAATACTCAAAGCAGCCCCAGGAGCCCATGACGTTACTCCAGTCCCAGCAAACGGAGAGACCCCAGTCACATCAAGACATGCGTCCTTACCTTGGAACCAGTTGAATAATAGTACATCTGCAGGGCGTAATTCTAACCTTCCTCTGAAAAAAATCCCATTGGAGCCTCTTTACGCACCATAATCCCGGCTTTGGAACATATGTCAACAAGGATATCACGTACCAAATTATGCCTGAACTTAACACACACTTCGCTAGTGCAGTGGACCGCGTGATCCCTCCATTGGTCCATACGATGTGTATTGCAACTCAGGCATAGACTGCCTTCAGAGAACATAGGAACCGCGAGCCTGTAACATAACACATATCGAAATTGGCGAGGATTCATCCTTTGTCCTAGACCGTCGATAGGGATGGTAAAGAGAAAGTCCTGTGCATGTGGGGCGCGGATACTACTGAGTATAGCCACCTGCCTTGGACTTAGCGAATACTTGGAAACAAGGTATTTCTCAATGACACCGAAATAACACTTTGCCAATGTTTTGATCAGTTGGGGGCAGAAGCGCCCCCGGTGGCAGTGAGAAAGTCGGTGTTGCAAGTAGCGTTGAAAGTATCCAAGGCATGCTGGAATGAAGGGCCATGTGCAACAATACCGGTTTTGGTAAGTATCTTCTCCTGTAGGTCACTCGTTTGCAAACGAGAAGCGAGGAAGGCATATTGTATGATATCCCCCGCTGAAAGCGAAATATCATTGATATCCCCCACTCTTAACGTTATTATTATTATTATTATTATTATTATTATTATTATTATTATAACACGAAACAAACTCAAAGGATTACAAGAAATTACTGGGGAGCCTCAACACTATCTGGGCTCTCACACCTTTAGCAATGGCAAAACTAATCCTACTGAAGATATGAGGTGCAGCACGCGCCCCAATGTCTTGAGTCATAGAGAACCTCCGGATCCGTTTAAGTAGGGTCACCGCATCTGTCTTAAGTTCCCCCAAAGAGGAAAATGAGAAGGAGATAAACCCATACCCCATGTTCGCACATTTAGCTCCGTACTTAACACGCTTGCGTTTAGCGGCATCAACCACCACACGACTTGGCACAAAGTCCAGTAAACCGGTCTGCGTGAGGGGGGACGACCCGGTTAAATCAACACACACATCCTTTCCTCCATCCCAGGAGTAGAGCAAAATGTCTGCTTATTATTATTATTATTATTATTATTATTATTATTATTATTATTATTATTATTATTATTATTATTATTATTATTATTATTATTATTATTATTATTTATTTTTTTGTTATTATTATTATTTATTTTTTTGTTATTGTTAACACCTTTTTCGAAAACCTTAGGCTAGTGACAGTGGGCCGGGAAATATCGGTTGGTCGAGGTAGACGACCGATTTAGAAATCGGTTGAGCCCAGTGTGATGGTTGGGTTGAATATCGGTTGACGGAAGTGGATTTGCAATATTGGTCGACAATACAACCGATATTATACAACACATTACCTTTTGACACCAATATTAAACACAAAAACGAATATAGTTCCAAAAATCTTACCATTTGAAACCACCATGAAGCGTACAAAAACAACCATGGTTTGTAGCCAGATGGGTCAAAGATTGGTCAAAGTGTGGATAAATAGTAAGGAGCTAGCTAAAACTACATTTTATGGTTAAGTAATAGACATGAAGCCAAAAGAAAAAGAAAAAAAAAAAAAATTGTAATATATGTCACCACTGTGAAAAGAAGTGAATATTGGTTGAGGAGAGAGAAAACTGAGGTGACAGCCGAAAAAATGATGCAATATGAGTCACCACTATCACTAGCCTTAGTAATATTAGAACTTTATTGTGTTTTTACAAAATGTCCACGGCAACGCGCATAGCAAATCTTCCTATTATATAAAAGACGCCTTAAAATACTGTAGCCTCTCCAAAAAAAATGCCATGTGGCTCCTCACAAAATGACACATGGTTACTCACAAAATGCCACGTAGAGCTACACAGTACGTTCCTCACCAGACAGTCCCACACCCTCGTTATTTATCTCATCATCATCTTCATATCATCTCAAAAACTATTTCTCTCACATTCTAACAACCTTATTTTTTTCTTTGCGAAAATTACTGCAGAGGCACCTGTGGATACAGGTTGCCTCGCAGAGGGTTGTTTTTTTTTTCGTTCCCTATAAGGCCACTTATTTCGCTGCAATCTTGCAGCGAGATACAAAACTTACACGTTTCATTCTCTCGTTAAATCTACAAATAAAAAACAAACAAAAAAATGCAATTCGGGTTGCATTTGCAGCGAGATACAGACAGGCCCACTTGGAAAAAAAACAAATACGTTATATTTCTTCTCCTTTTTGCAGCGAAGAACAAACTACAAGGAGCGAACGTCGCTTTCAACTATTAAAATTTACTTTATCAACCCTAAACTTTTTATTATTACAAGCTTTTTATATAACAAACTTTATTCGTTAATTATTTAGCAAATATGTAGCGAATTCGTTAATAAAAAAAAATACCGTTGCAAAGTGCTCTAAATTACGAACAAAACGAGCCCAATATTGATATGCTTTGACGTACGTACGATTTTCTAAAAAATGTTCAAGTTTGATTTATATATATATATATATATATATATATATATATATATATATATATATATATATATATATATATATATATATATATATTGTGCTCGTACTTCAATATTTTTAATAAAAGCGTACGTATATCAAAAGCCTATCAATATTGTGCTCGGTTTGTTCGTAATTTAGAGCTCTTAGCAACAATATTTTTTATTAACGAATCCACTATATATTTGCTAAATATTTACCGAATAAAGTTTGTTATATAAAAAAGTTATAAAGATGAATATGTATGTATGTATGTATAATATTTTATTTAAAAAAAACTTACAAAACACATTTTCTGGTTCAAAGACGTACAATTCTATGAAAGAGAAGTATCATTTTAATATAAAAAAATAAACATTCATAAACCAAAAAACGGTAAACTCGCAATTCTACGAAAGATGAATACCCTTTTTTTTTCCAATGAACGTTTACGTTTTTTAGTATTATTGTACGGTATACGGGTTTTTGGTTTATGAATGTTTACATTATTATTTTCAAACGATATCCCTCTTAATATAATTGTACGTCTTTGACTCATGTGGTTTAAGAGTGTGTTTTGAAAGTTTAAAAAAAAAATGTTATATACAATATATATATATATATATATATATATATATATATATATATATATATATATATATATATATATATATATATATATATATATATATATGTTTTTTAGTATTATTGTACGGTATACGGGTTTTTGGTTTATGAATGTTTACATTATTATTTTCAAACGATATCCCTCTTAATATAATTGTACGTCTTTGACTCATGTGGTTTAAGAGTGTGTTTTGAAAGTTTTAAAAAAAATGTTATATACAATACATACACGCATATATATATATATATATATATATATATATATATATATATATATATATATATATATATATATATATATATATATATATATATAATCTAGATCAAATAAGATTAATTTTAAAGTTGTAAAAATAAGATCTAACTAAAATCTGACAAGTGACACTCTCATTAAAATAAAATAAATTTTTTTATTGAGTACAACTAAAATTGTTAAAGTTTTGATTGTTTTCTTATTTCAATTGACGAAACAAATGTGATACACTTTGATTCGACATGTAATGTATCAGGTTAAGGTGATACACTTTGATTCGACATGTAAATTCATAGTTGTGTATCACTAATTCAAATTCATGTATCAGTTGGTTATTAGTTGCTAAAATATTAATTCGTACTAATACTTTATTTTTGTGTATTATTGCTAATATTGTTATTTATAAAATGGTTTTAGTGGTTGTTTAGACTAGATCTTATTTTTACAACTTTAAGTTTGATCTTACATTAACCTTCCCCTATATATATATATCAAACTTGAACATTTTTTAGAAAATCGTATGTACGTTAAAAGCATATCAATATTGGGCTCGTTTTGTTCATAATTTAGAGTTCTTTGCAACGGTATTTTTTTTATTAACGAATTCACTACATATTTGCTAAATATTTAACGAATAAAGTTTGTTATATAAAAAACTTGTAAATAATAAAAAAATTTAGGGTTGAAAAAGTAAATTTTAATAGTTGAAAGCCACGTTTGCTCCTTTTAGTTTGTTCTTCGCTGCAAAAAGGAGAAGAAATATACATATTTGTTTTTTTTTTCAAGTGAGCCTGTTTGTATCTCGCTGCAAATACAACCCGAATCGTATTTTTTTTGTTTTTTATTTTTTAAATTTAACGAGAGAATGACACGTGTAAGTTTTGTATCTCGCTGCAAGATTGCAGCGAAATAAGTGGCCTTATAAGGAACAAAAAAAAAAACCAACCCTCTGCGAGGCAACCTGTTTTCACAAGTGCCTCTGCAGTAATTTTCGCTTTTTCTTTTCTTCACTTTCCAAATTTTCTACTACTATCTAATATGTCCACCAACCTTCCAAGCTAACATATATACAATGATGTTTTTTCGTCTTTCTAATTTGATTCTTCCATTTTTCCTTTCTATTGTATGTTAGTATTAACCTTGTTCTTTTTCATTCGATCAAACTTTCACATGTTCACACAGTGTTAGGAGGTGAAGTTGGTGATCAGGATGTAGTGAAGAATGAAGAATCAGTACACGGAGTTGTGTGAGGCAAATACTGTGTACTGTGTAGAACTAAAGGAGGTGATGACATGAGCAGGTACCATGTTACAATTGCAATAATATGTTTAACTCTTAGAGATTTGATGATTTTTTTATTTTCCTTTTGGCTTTTGGTTTCCTTTTCAGGTTTAAGATCTTGGAGATGAACATGACTACAGAGGAGCCTGAAGTAGCAACTAGGCTAAAAAAGAAAGAGGACGGTGTCATTAGTAGTTATCTCATGCTTACATTCGGTTTAAGTTTTGGGTTGTTCTATTTTATTTTGTGTTGATATCTTTAATTTTTGGCTGGAAAATTGATTCATATAAGTTTAATTAAACTGGATATGGAAGCACATGCACTTTTGAGTTCTTTGCCATCTTGAGACTATGGAATGCGGTAAAAGTTGTACTTTTATTCTTATTTTGTTACAGTACTTTGTTATGATTTAGCCTTTTTTGTGTGTGTGTGTGTGTGTGTGTGTGTTAAACTTCTGAGGATGTGTATAGTAGATCAGCGGTGGGAGAAACAAGAGAGATAATTGAAGTCATGATGAACGACCATGTTTGTTAGCCTTTCGTTTTCAGCAAGCCTATGAGGATGAAAGATGGTGCGCTAGCTCAACGCCTCAACGAGAGAAATTAAAGAACACTCAGGATTGTTTGGAGGCTTATTATAGATTTTAAGGTTTTGCTTTCTAAAAATTTGAGCCTACAAAGGTATGTATGGACATTGTTAATACGAGTAGATAAAAGTAGAAAACATATATCATCTTGTGCATTAGCAAAAGTTATGAACTTATGATTTCTATTCTGAAGATATGTAATTTTATCATCTTGCGCGTTAGCAAGAGTTATGATTTCTTTTATTAAGATATGCAATGTAATATTGTTAGTTATGATGATGCAGTAGCTACACCATCAGTAAGTTGAATACATATATTGTTATAAGAGCATGCCCAATGATAAAAACTCAAATGACTTTTTGCATTTAATGCTTTAAATGCACAAGCTATTTAATAACAAAAGCTTTGAGCAAAGACTTGATACTTACCAAGTCTTCATTGAAAAGCTTTTAAAAAGCCTTTTGATGCAATGCAAAAAACTCCCTTAAATGACTTTTTAGAATAGTAAAAAGCTTTTACCAACTTTGCCCATTGTAGATGCTCTAAATATTTTGTTTGTAGTTGAAGATTAAAAAAATGAACAAACTATAGTGGTGTTCCATCAACTGTTGCAGTAATATTTTTGTAGTGTTTTTTATTTAAGTCTCTTAAAACTTAGCGGCACATATATTTTTTTTTTTCTTGTAAAATCTAATGTCAACCAAGGCTGTCAAACTCGCGAGTTTACACGTAAGATCGTACGATCTTACGTGCACACCAGTCAAAATCGTGTAGGATCGTGGTAGGATCGCATCTGAGGTAGGATCGTAAGTAAGATCGTAGGATCGCACGTAAGATCGTAGGATCAACACGCGATCTGAGTTCACCTTTTTTTTTTTTTTTTTTTTTTTTTTTAATCTTTTAAGTCCATCCCACTTGCTTAGGCAAAAAAACAAACGTGTGTTTTACTAATGTCTAATGAGTAAACCACTATTGTTTCAGTTTCAAAATAGATTATAGTTTATACTATAGTTTTCTACTTTTCTAAATAGATTATAGTCTAAAAGTGTTCAATAGTTTAATTTACTTTACTTAAACTAATCAAATGGTATGTTTTGGAATGTCACTTATGAAGCGTTTGTTTTCTTGAAATCATGTTGATGGCTCGTATATTTTGAGACATTTAGGACCTATGTTATGTAATATTATTCCACTAAATCGTTAATGTAACGATTGGAATTTGACTTTTTTTGTGTTTTACTATTACTTTGCTGTTTGAAATTTGAACTTTGTCATTTTCAAGAGGATATTATATGAATTTATGTTTGACGTTGAGTAGAAATGTAAAACAGTTTGACTCGTATATCATTTGTTTACAAAATATGATAAATTGGTAGGATCGTAGGATCGCGATCCGATCTTACGATCTCGATCTTGCTAAAACAAAAACGATCCTGCGCAGGATCGAGATCTTGACAGCCTTGATGTCAACAGAGTAATTGTTATAGGGTTCCTCATTGTTGAGTCATATAGAGAGGCATAGAGTTGGTAACATTAAACAATTAAAATCTTTGACTAGATCTTATGTACAACATTGATATGAAAGACTTACTCTGGTGAACATATTTGACTTGTTTTGATATTGGAGATCTTTTGAATCTAAAAATCTAAAAAGTAATGACAAATCAACAATAAGCATGGTAGATGTTGCCTGTTTCAGAGCCATCCAGCCATACAACAATTTTAAATACTAAAACTTATTCAACAATTTTAAATACTAAAACTTATTGATGGTTGTACCCTCGATAGCTTTTATATTTAAATTAAAATCAATATATATAAAAGCTCTAAAGTAACGAGCGGCGTAACCCGCGCGTTGCTGCGGGAGTATTGTGAGAAACATTTATTAAAAAGTGAAGAATGTAGTCAACCGTATCACGTATTCGTTTCTGCATATTTGGAGTAACCAATTATGTCATACAAACAATATGCATGTGTGTCCAGAGCTATGTTCCTCATACAAAGTACAGTGACATGCTAAACATAAGTATTACAGTACCATAAATTCACAAACATGCTAAATGAAAATGACCAAACATCACGACTGTATGTCCATTTTACCCACACTTCAGCCCCTATGTGAGCACTCAAATGCATGGCCATTTTAAGCCCAAAATATGTCTACTTTAGTAATCTCTGGTTTTTGGGAGCCTGTAACATCAACATTGTTGTAGAAGGAAAAAAAAAAAAAAAAAAAAAAAAAAAAAAAAAAAAAAAAAAAAAAAAAAAAACCTTATTTCATGAAACATTGGAACAAATAGTTGAAGATGATTGTGTAAAAAAAAGACCGAAGACAGGGTATATAGAGCTCACCTTTCCACCAAGAGAAACTACTTTTCGATTTTCCATAGCCATCTTTTCTTTCCATGTCATATGCGGACGTACTGGATAAGTAAATGATAACGATTAAATCACAATAATTTCATACAATCAATATGCAATCTGTTACTTATTAAATCGACACAAAACTAACCAAAATGTTAACACTAACATGGTTGAAGAGGTCATGGTTCAGAACTAACATGGTGCTCTTAACTAAACTTTAAGTGTCGTTTTCATCAATCCTTTTCTTTACCATCAATTCTAGCTATAGGCAAGTGACGCCAAGTGTTACTCAGAACATGTTTATTGATTTATCATTTTTTGCACAACAGCTTACTATATTTGATATGATGCCATGATGGTTGTGGAGTAGAAATGTAGAATAGATACAAAACCTGGAGCTATGTCTATGGCTCGTAGCTTAAATCATTAAGAATGTGTATTGGTTTGTAATCAAACAAAAAGCAAACCGGTATGAACCAATTTGGGTCTGTTTTGGTCATCAATAGTGAACTGGTTTACCTGATTTCAACGCACTTTAACAGTCGGTTCAGTTCCCATTTCAGTACTGAAACACATCCATCTCAGCCGGTAATCCCATGGCGATTTCAAGCCCAAAATATGTCCATTTTACCCCACACTTCAGGCCCGAAACGCACCTATTGCAGTCCTATTTCATCACCGCAAATACACCCAAACGTAGTTGTGCCACCCCCTATTTCATCCCCTTATTCGACACTCATTTCATTCCACACACTGGCCCATTTAAGCCCCCACTTCACTCCCCAAACGCATCCATTTCTGTCCTATTTCGTCACCAAAACCCACCGATATGTATCCCAAACACCTGTAATGACTCATAGAAAGTGACCTGATTTAATCAGCCCCTTACAGTTACACACCTATGTCCCACACCGATATCATGACAATACTTAATCACTGTCATCAATTGCTTAAATATATTATCAGCTAGTCGCTTAGAATACCTATCATCATTCATCACCTAATTAATCAACCTTCCACCCGAACACAACTCCATAAACAAATGAAACGACTACGGCTCCTCATAAACGTATTCTTTGTATATCAAAGTTTTTATATACACACACATAAAAGCTCCAGATCACAACACACCTTCAGATGGTGATCGCGATTGCTAGTTGCTCCTATGTGGCTATGTGACTGTAAGTTTCCCTCTTCCCACACATTAGCAATGCACACTACATGAGATGTTCATGACACATAAGTTTAAAAAAAAAAAAAAAAAAAAAAAAAAAAAAAAAAAAAAACCATAGTTGCATTTGCAAGAACAAAGTTACAGGCCAACAAATAAATACACAAAACCTAAGTATTTGAATATACCTTAAGCAATTGATTGTGAATTTTCCCCCCTTAAGCATGGCTGTTGGCTACTCGTGCATGACTTTGTATGATTAAAAATAAAAGTTAACAATAAATTTAGTAAATACTATTGTTTGTATACCATAGTCATTATATACATACAGATAAAACCTCGAAACTGAACGCACCTTCAGATGTGGATGTCTCACAGCGATCGGCCCCTGATCAACTTGTCCAATAATTCAAGCCATGACTTTCAATTTTCTGATTATCATTTTCATAAGAATGCATACCTGTTTAATAAGCAAATCCAAACACCATTTTCATGAACTTATGTCGACCAAATTACAAATACGTACTTCTACAAATAAGCATAAGCAGGAAGAATTAGTAAGACCAAAGACACTTATCGGTAACCAAAACGCAGACGTTAGTTCTTAATACCACATCAAATTTAGCATTCATGGAAATTATTTAAAAGTAACCATATTTTTTTTAATTAATAAAATTAAGTATCATTTTTAGAAACACAATATAAGATTTTTCATCTTGTTATTTACCACATTTGTCACAATGAAAGAAATTATCCTCGACACCCGTTCTACATATGGCACATTGATCACAATGATATTGATTATTCGAGACCTGGATATTAATCAATGATTTAGGAACCCACATCTTTATACATTTTCTTTTTTCATTTATAAGCCAGGGAATGTTTTAAATATGGTTACACAAACGATATTTTGAAAAAATTGGATGACTTTCAACCCTGTTGACGTGCTCTCTTTTTGAAGTTGAATAGTTTAGCTTTAGCCTATTTGACCGGCTAAAACAGTATACAACCATATATCGACCCAATTTTGGTAAATGGTTTAAGCATGTAATGCAACCATGAGAAGTTGCTATTAGAGGTGGCATAATGGGCGGGGCTGGGTAACGGGTCAGGTTAGACCGACCCATAATACTTCTTATTTCCTTTTGATAGTGTCAGAAATAATAAGTTATGGTTAACAACCAATGTAAGGTTATTTCTATTATTTATGAAGATATGTAGTTAACCATATGAAAATTTGTAAGGATAGATGACTAACCCTTATCTTTGGAGAGTTTGCTAATAAGTCTATGATCCCTTCCTTTGCCATAGCATCTTTCAAGTAAGCGGTAGCAGAAGCAAGTTCCTCAAAAGTAACTTTTCCATCATAATCTCTGCAGTTATAGTGCCACAGTGAAGACTTATAATAAAAACCAACATATAAAATTGTATAACAACTGAACATAAAGGGGAAAGTGAATAAGCAATATTAACATATAGAGTGGTGGAACCCTTTGATAACATTGCGGATAGCGGTTACTTTTATGTTCTACACTTCTTTTCCTCTTTAGTCATAAGTTTGTTCTTGTAATGTCCGGTATGTATACAGCCATAGAGGTGCCAATATTGACCCATTAGACTAAAAATGGGTTGATTTGTGTTAAATTTATCACGATATCACCAAGTGGTAAATTGGGCAAATCTAAGCATTTAACTTAAAACTGAAATGAATAAGATGGGTCCGATATGTGATTAATACAGAAAATAATCGTGAAAGTACAAATCAAGAATATTACATCATTGTCAAAGAATTTGCATTTTTGACAGAAGTAATTTCCCATACAAACTCCAAAGTTTATGCAATTTTGCTGAACCTGATAGAAGTAACCAATGATCAACTACAAATTTTGCACATCTAATGAATTAATTTCCTTAGCTGTAATGTATTAAGTTTAGCTAATAGACTCACATCTTGTTCGGTGTCGCAAAGAGTACATATGAGTATATGACCTTTTTAACTTCATGCCGAGAAACATCATGCCGATGAAGAGGGTCATTGTCAAGGGAGTTCTGATTTATTGAACAAAGAAGAAGGTTAATTAGCAGCTTAAGGATTCACAATAATTTTTTACATGAATGGATACTCAAGTTACCACATGATCAAATCATTAGGAATATACCTTAGCTTTGTTATGACAGTGCTATTTTTGCCATCAGCTTATTCCTAATAATGAAGTCAGAGACTCGAAGTCAGAGATAAATGATGTTTGCATCATCATTATCAATCAACAAATATAACACACAAAATATAAACATCAAATGATTAAATTATAAAAACTATCAATAGATTTATCAATAATAAAACTCACTTATTTCGGCATCCCGTTTTTCGATATCTTCTTCTTCTTCTTCGGATACTTCTTCCTCAACTTCGATTTCTTCTTCGACTTCGATCTCTTCGTATTCGTATTCATCGGCATCTGATCGGCGGTCGGATATTGATACGGTACGCTGGAGGATGTAGGCATGGCGACCGGAATTGATGGTGTGTGTGTGTGAGGGTTTGATTGAGAGCTGATTAGAATGTTTTTTTTTTTTTTTTTTTTTTTTTTCTTTTGTGAAGAAGGGTCTAGAACTGGTGATGGGGAAAATATCTCATCCCACGGGGAAGTATGAAGGGCGAAAGAACGGAACGGATCACTGTTGTTTTACGGATGAACAGTTGGATGAACAGTGTTTTTACGGGGCTCCATCCAATAGGCTTGCGTTTTTTGAAGAACGGAAAAACTGGCTTTTTAATATATTGGATAATGGATAATGAGAATTGTGTAAACAAAAAGCTTTTCGAAGAAAAAGAAAAAAACTATTTACTTCTCACTAAAATTGCCATCATATGAACTCATACACAATTATTAAAGCTTTACTCAATTGTAATTTAAAAAATTGACATTGATGATAGTATGGGTTGTGCTGCGCACAACTATATAAAATTTTCATTTGTTAAAAAAAGGCGAGACACTTAAGTACACATTAGATATGATTAAAAAGGTAAAATCAAAGCTTAGTTTGTTCCTAATGAACATACAAGTCCTTAGGTGATGTTTATTTTTACATTATATATATATATATATATATATATATATATATATATATATATATATATATATAAAAAGAAAAAAAAAACACTTGATAGTTTTACTAATGTGAGTGTTTATTTTTTTTTAGTTAGCTAAAGGATGCATGGGGCCATGTGGGACTCGTGGCTCTTAGTGGGTCTGGATGGAGAAAGTTTTTTTATATTACTCTCACGGGGATAGAGGAAACAAGGGCTCAAATGAACCCCATTTATAAAATAAATAATATTAAATAGAGTGATCTCACACTTCCCTTAGCTAACAGAAAAAAAGAAACGGCCCCTTAGTTAGACATGGTCAAAGATCTGGGCCAAAAAATTGTATGTATTATTTTTTATTTTATTAAGAGAATGTGTTAAGAGCATTTTTTTTCTGGTTATTAAGAGGAAAATACCTCTTATTGAACTAGATGTGAAAATAGTATCTTAAAAACTTTTAATGACTTAACTTTTTTTATTTCGTATCTTTTTAATTCGTTTGTTATGTTTTTTCCACTTGGTTATTCTTTTTCTATTTTCTATTTTTTTTCTTTTTTTTCCGACTTTATTGGAAGTAGGGTTTACAAATATCAGTGCTTAGTTTTGGTTAGATAAAACTTGTACAATATGATACTCCGTAATAACTAAGATGACAATGTGTGTTCAAGTTAACGAGCTCAAATGAACATCATTATACACCGTGAATATTGTAAAACTCGAAATTCTATACATATTATTCTAAAACATCTTCTCAACCATAAATAAACGAACATGACGCCATCGTGGGCCGTGCTTAGCACGGCCTAAAAGAAGTACCTAGTATATATATATATAAACCATTTTTAAGAAAAAATATGGAAGATAGCAATTGATGTTAAAAAAAGAGTAAATTACATGAATGGACCATGTGGTTTGATAAAAATTTCACCTACCGTCTCTTAAACTTAAAAGTTGCATGTATGGTCCCTGTCGCTGCCAAAGAATAACATGAATGGTCCCTCATACTAATTGTCATTAGTTTTTTTCGTTAGTCCGTTTGCACCGTTAGTCCTTTAACGACCGTTTACAACAAACATTTGCACCATTAGTCCTTTCTTACGTGTTTGTCTATTTTTCTTACGTTTTTTCCGTTTTCATACGTTTTCACCCAATTTCTTACATAAAAATGGACGAA
Organism: Artemisia argyi; assembly: GCA_030686995.1. Lineage (NCBI taxonomy): Eukaryota > Viridiplantae > Streptophyta > Magnoliopsida > Asterales > Asteraceae > Artemisia > Artemisia argyi. The sequence goes on from CM060691.1 coordinate 129,241,145, forward strand.
AACGGATACAAGCGTATAAAAACGGATGAAAATGTAAGAAAATGGGCTAAAACGCATAAAAATGGACAAAAACTTATGTAAACGTAAAAAACGTATGAAAACTTGAAAAACGTAAGAAAAACGAACAAAAACATAAGAAAAACGGATAAAAATGTAAGAAACTGGGCGAAAACGTATAAAAACAGATGAAAACGTATGAAAACGGATAAAAATGTATGAAAACTGGAAAAACGTAAGAAAAATGGACAAAGACGTAAGAAAAACGGATGAAAATGTAAGAAACTGGGTGAAACTTATGAAAACGGAAAAAACGTAAGAAAAACAAACAAACACGTAAGAAAATTGGATGAAAACGTAAGAAAATGGGTGAAAACGTATTAAAACGGACGAAAATGTATAAAAACAGACAAAAACGTATGAAAGGACTAACGGTGCAAATGTTTGTTGCAAATGGTCGTTAAAGGACTAATGGTGCAAATGGACTAACGGAAAAAACTAATGACAGTTAGTCTGAGGGACCATTCATGTTATTCTTTGGGAGCGACAGGGACCATACATGTAATTTTTAAGTTTGAGGGACGGCAGGTGAAATTTTCATCAAACCACAGGGACCATTCATGTAATTTACTCTTCAAAAGCAAAAACTTTGTGTGGGGAACCCTTGCTTTATAGACATCTGAAACAAACAAACAAACAATTTTTTCAAAAAAACACTACTGCTAACTGAACTAGTTCCGCAATGGATGCTATACGAAAACAAGCTTCTAAGCTCAGAGAACAAGTCGCTAGACAACAACAGGTCAAACCCACTTTCCTTATTCTTTCAATTTTTGTTTTGGTTAAAAAACTAGTATAAACATTTATTCACTTTGTAGAATGTTGTTTTAGGTTTTGAGGTTGTTAGCAACTTGTGTATGATATTTGTCATTTGCGTGTGTTGGAATTTAAGATTTGAATTTGTTCTTTGTGGAATGAAATGAGTAGGTATGTATGTTCATTTGGATTATTTGTGGTTTGAGTGGTGGTGAGTGGTGACAATTTGGAACGTGTTCATGTTAGCTGGCACAACCCGAACACGACTAGTTTAGGTTATACTATGAACCCCTAATTCGGTCATTTAACTCGCTTATCTATGCAGGTTGCCGAATTGGTTTTATAAGTTCAAATTAGTTTCACAAAAAAATAGCCTAGATAGCTAGACCCGTTTAGCAAATACCCAACTTGAAAATGAAGTATGAAAAACCCGTTTACTTTCATGCTGGTTTTGGGTCATGTTTCGTATAGTGTTATTGAAGAACAACCCAATCATGAATTAACAAAAGATTAAGCTCTTGAAAGCTCCTAAAGGCTGAGAGCAAACATAAACATTGAATCATTTTAAAATTGGAGGTACTACATTTTAAGAATCAAGTAAAATGATATTGTGTATGGTGGATTAAATTTGCATATCAACAAGAAAACGACCAGTAAAACCTGATACATGTAAAATTTCCTACACAAGGTCTGTAAATTGTTAGCAGGAAATGGAACTAGCAAATGATAAAGGGATAGTCTTTTTTGATTTGGGTAACCATGGTTTCCGACCTTTTGGCCGACTAATTCACGGAGTTTAGACCCACCGCCACACACAGGTAAAATGATAGTCCTAATTAGCGTATAAAGTCATGCTAATATTGTACTATAAGTTTACGACTAGTAACTTTGTATGAAAATCAAGTATTCAAACTTTTGTGTAGTATGATTCTTAATGACCTTTGACCATTTTCTTGTTGATATAATTGGTGTTTCTTGGGTCAACTTACCTCTTTAATCTATGATCATTGCACTTGATGTATACCATACTTTGAAATACACAAGATCTTGAACTGCTTCAGTGCTATCCTCTTTCTCAGTTGGCAAGTGCATTGAGCTTGTAAACAGTGTATTGTCTTTTACTACATTAATTGTTGACTTCCTGATGGCTTGCTGATGTTTTTTTGTTCATTTTCATGTTGGCTCATATATATGATAGGCTGTTATCAAACAATTTGCTGGTGGGCTTGGAGGTTCTGAAGAGATTGTAGCTACTGAAGTAGAATTGCAACAGCAACAAAAGCTTGAAAAGCTTTATATATCTACCCGATCTGCAAAGGTAAACCACATGTGCTATGTTTATTTTGCAGGTATTTATAGCTGGGGTGTTTGGAGTTGTGTTTTGGGACTGATTATCTGATTGTTGCGACTTGAAGTTGCAGCAATCCATTTTTAGTTTTTGGATAAACATATTCTGCTTCTGATTGTCTTTCATTTGGAGGTCAATAATCAGTTTTTGAAGAACAGCTTCATACCAGTTGCAACAAAAACAAGATGACTTATAAGTTATAACCCTTTCTTTAACTTGATTCACGTGACTCTATTTCTATTCCCATTTTCACAAAATGTCTATTTTTTCACGTTGCAATGTCCTTTTTGGTCGTTTTCTCTATCAATTCCATACATGATTAGATTCGCCAAACCCTCAAATATCTGATAGGCTATCTCTTACAACTTTTATTACAGCTAATTATCTTTGCTTATTATTGAATACAAGAATATCATATAATCACTTTTTAACAACACATACATATTTTCCCCTAACACACATGTCACTCCTTGTTTTCTTACCAGCACTTTCAGCGTGACATTGTTCGTGGTGTTGAGGGTTTCATTGTAACTGGAACAAAACAAGTCGAAATCGGTAAGCTAACGACTGCTAAAATTATCATTGCCATTTTTCACAATATTAATAATCAATATGTGCTTCTATCTGTAGGTACTAAGCTCTCTGAAGACAGCAGAAAATATGGTGCCGAGAACACATGCACCAGTGGTAGTGCATTATCCAAAGCAGCAATGAGTTATAGTAGTGCTCGTATGGATATCGAAAAGGAACGAGAAAATCTAGTAAAAGCTCTGGGCACACAGGTACAAAATATATTCCGTTCGTTGAAATAAGAGGTCTGAGAACCGGTTAGGTTCTGTATGAGATAACGATTAGTGATACCTGTTAATTTGTTCACATTTATTTGAACCTTTTCTGTTGGTTTACTTCGCCAGTTTGTCTTAGGTCTCTTCTTGCAGTATGCTTGACCATAATATCTTTGGTCTTGAGTCTCACTTCTATAATTTTAGACCGGAAACTATCTATCAGCATACTTTCTTAAGTATTTTGTTCCCCTGCAGCAACCATGTTGGCAATAATTTTTGAGAATTAAACATTGAATTTACTGTTCAGTCTATGGTGCAAGGATAAATAGAAGTCTGATACAGGGGTCACATTCACGGAGACCCACAAACTGAAGATGACAAATAATTATATGCAGATTTTTCACTTTGTGAGTTACAGTATATCTTAATTCCTCACATCAGGTTAATGGGAACCCATACATGAAGAATGGACTATTCCCAGGTTTTTCATTTGGTGGATCCCATTTCAGTCATCCACCTTCACATCTCGTACATGGGACCTAAAGAATCTATCCCCCATTCATGTGTCCAGTCTCAGCTGTCCTCTTAGCAATTAAATGACAACAACATAAACAATATCCAATCCCGCTGGAGCGGGGTATCAGAGAGGTAGAATGTAGACGGATCATACCCTTACCCTAGGTAAGCCCGAGAGTAGGCACACCAGGAAGACCTCCGGCAAGTCCTTTTAGCAATTAAATGTCCATTTGTTCAATTGCCTAAACATCAAGAACTCTCCATTCGTTCTTGTGTATGTCCTCAATCTCATCCATTTGCTTGTGTAGTAACAGAGTGTTATGATTGTCTTATTAAAACATAGGTTGCAGAGCCACTAAGGGCTATGGTAGTGGGAGCTCCTTTGGAGGATGCTCGGCGTCATGCTCAAAGATATGACAGAGTTAGACAAGAAGCTGAATCTCAGGTTAACAAAACTTGTACCTTGTATGCCGAAAATATTACGACATCTGCTTATTTATTCATTAACTTCTAATAAAAAGTATTTGGATCATTTCCTCGAGTGCTACAAGGTAGAGATGGGAATTTTGACCCATTTAGTTGTGTTTCATCTCAAACAGGTCAATTAAAAATGACCGTATATTTAAAGACTTAGATTATTACTGTAATGATACTACTTTTTGTTATCAAATTAACAAATTCTTTATGTACACTTCCTTTTTTTTTAGAGTAGTGATTGGGAGGCCTAAAACATGTGCCTAAATTCATGCCTAATCTTACGTGTCATCATCCTGATGGTTGCAGCCAGGGGACCCACTTTTTTACAAACCATCAAGATCATGCCACATATGTTTAGTCATGAATTTAGGCATACAATTTAGGTCTCCAAATCATTTTCCTTTTTTTTAATGATGGACAAAAAAAGACTGTCAACCCAAACCTGTGACCAGCCGACCAACCGACCCATCCATCTCCAATATATGGCAATGTAAGTTACCTGCTGTTATCATCTTTAATATAAATTCCCATGTGGCCTTTATAGGTGATTGAAGTTGCAAGACGGCAGGCAAAAGTTAAAGAATCTGATGGAAATCCTGAAAATTTGTCAAAGTTTGAAGCTGCCCAAGCTAGGCTTAAGGAGCTAAAGTCTAACATGACTAAATTGGGTAAAGAAGCTGTTGCTACCATGTCAGCTGTGGAAGCTCAACAACAGAGGTTAACACTTCAACGACTTATAGCAATGGTAATGTTGGTTCTTCTTTTTTTCTTTCCCTTTTTTAAAAAAAAATTATTTGCTTCTATAAAATTCAAGATAGAGTATTAGAAGTTGAATTGATGTGTGTGGTTCTTAATTGAAGGTTGAAGCAGAGAAAAATCATCATCAGAAAGTTCTTCATATACTTGATCGACTTGAGGGCGAGGTATTTGACACACTTGGCAATTTACTGTAACATAAGAAAATGAAGAAATTGATGGGTTCGATTTAGAATCTGTATTATTTTTGTTTGATACGAACCTATCCCAATACTTGGCTCGTATCGATGTTCATAAGTCCAAGTGTAGAACTCACTCAAAAAGCTAGCTTGTAAGAGGAGGGGACACCTTAACTTATAAACCATCAACCAATCCCATACTTGGCCGATGTGGGATCGTAACATTGTTATACATTTCTTTCCTGCTAATAAAAATCTCAACACTTCCCTTTTGAGGATAGTGTTGAACTGTTGATTGGGTCCACAAAATGTATTAATTATGATTACAAAAACAAGGTTGGCACAACAATAATCTAGATCTTTCAAGTAATACAATTCCGGAGGCTCTATGCATTGAAAGTAGACTTTGGCCGAATTCAACATGTTTGACCGGTTCCTCTTTTAGCTCCTTTTTTTATCTGCCCCGTATGAGATAAAACAGAATCTCTATACACTCGCTTATTAGTAAGCGGGTCAAAATTGCCACTTCTACTTGTATTGATGACATAAATTTGAGTCCACAAAATTATTGTTGTTATTTTTTTTTTCTTATTGAAGGGTATGCAGGAAGGAACAATGCTTATGAAGCTTTAGATGTTGATGGCCTTTTTTTTTTGTAGATGTTACAAGAACGTCAAAGGATTGAAGCTCCTCCTACTGCAGCAGTAGTTTCACCTGAGAGTTCTTCTCCACCTCATGATGAAAGCAATGGTGTATATGCTTCTCATAGCAACGGTGACTCTGCAGATAACTCAGACTACTATCTTGGAGAGGTGAGTGTCAGCTTATGTTATGTTTATCTGGTTTCATATTCTTTTCTTTGAGAAATTCTATAATTAAGTAGTTTGAAATATGGATTGATAATTTTTTGTTTATATTTTTTGAACAACAGGTTATACATCCATATCAGGCCGAGTCTAAAGCTGAGTTGAGTTTAGCAGTTGGAGATTACGTCGTTGTCAGAAAGGTCATAATTTTTCTATTTGAAGATTGATATGAGAAATTTAATCTGTCAAGAAACAATCATTAACTATTAAAATATGCAAAATGGAAGTTAAAAATTATCTTGACATTCAAGGTCAATGGAGTATAACTAAAAATGAATAGTCATGGTTACTAATTATTCAGTATTATTTTCGAAACCGCTTTTTGTTTTGTCTCCATAATTGGAAACAAGTTTTAATCATCGTACTTCATGTTCAGTCCATTTTGTGCCTACCAGTTCCTTTTTTTCCTATAAAAGGAACGTGCCTTTACTGGTTTGCTCTTATTATAATGATATTATGTTACTATTCGCTTATAGCAATATGTGTATAAAAGTTTCTGTCTCTAGTAAGAGCATGTGGGCAACAAAATGATCTGAACACGAGGTACAGTTTTCAAATAATAAATTTAGTTCTGTACTATTACAATGGCCAAAAAGTTACAAGTGAAACAAATAATTTTTTAGTATACTTGTTAATGAAATTGTGGATTAGCTATACTATGTGATCAACCTGTACAGTATTTATATGTGGATTGTAAATACATTCATTCATTCTCCAACCCTTACTGAAATGTGACTATTTCAAACAATTTACATATACCGTGTCAGATGGGTTAAACGGGTTAAAAGTCATCCAAAGTGTATTCAAATACATAAAGTCCCCCTAAACCGCTTTATTAATAAAAACGGTTGGATTATTAAAATTGTCTGTGGGTCAGCCCTACATGACCTGTTTTGACCCACGCTTAAAAATTTCTCATGTATCACTTGTTTTGACCCATATTTAAAAATTTCTCAGTGTATCACTTTTGTATATAAAACGTTATGATTAGCTTTGTAATAATAGTATAGTTTCTATGATCATCTTCAGCACATTAATTGTGTATAGCAAAATAATGTTCGTGGGTCGGCCCAAACTGTTTGAGTTGCAGTAAAACTTGCTGGTTTTAATCTTCTACCACTTTTGTCACCTCTACTCACACCACTAGGCAGTGAACTGCAAATGTTATTTACCAGATGAATTTCTGTTTTCTGCTCAGGTATCAAGCAATGGTTGGGCAGAAGGCGAATGTGAAGGGAAGGCTGGTTGGTTCCCATTGGAGTACATAGAACGCCGAGACCGTGTTCTTGGTGACAAGGTTGCTGACGTTTAGGGGTAATAGTTGTAGCTAGCTTTTGGTTTATCATTTAGCAAGTTTACGAAGATTTGTGGTTCTTTTATCAGTTTAATGGTTTTAGGTTCCTTAGTCGGTCTTTTCCATGTTATTTTGCAAGTGCGCCTAGTGAATTCTTGGTGTTGCTAACTTGCTAACGGTGGCGGAGCTAGTAATATCCATGTATGAATTTAAACTGGAATGATTGTAAATCTGTGTTAGCTTCAATGATTAATGGGGGCTGTAGCGTGATTTGAATTCGGTATGCCAATCATTTTTCTTTTGTATACGGTGTTACCATTGCAGTTTGCAAAGATATGGTTCTTGTGATAAATGAGTAAGTCTATTTTCGGATTTGTCTTATTGGTCTGTTCGATTGTATTGGTTAGTTTGTTTAGTCGGGATGTTTTTGTTAGTTGTCTTATCGTTTAATGGCTTTGTAAATTTGTCTAAAAGTTGAGCTGTATTGCAGTCGAGCTTGTTTGAGTCAACTTTTATCAAACTCTAAATAGAGTTCGAACTTAAGATACAAGCTCGGATCGGATAAACAGCCACACATTGTTAATTTGCTATTATGTTATTCATTCCTTTTAGATTTGACAAAAGTTATTGACTTATTATACCGTTTATAGCAATCTTCATATCTACTGGAGATAAGTTTTTTTATATACTCAAAGTTTACATAAGTTTGATTATAAAAAATAAGTTTTGGTACAAGTATTCGAGCTTTTTGAACCGTGCTGCTACCTATCCTGAATCCTTCTCGAGTCAAGCCCTAACCTGCATCAACACGCCTTATCAAGTTATCTAGTCGAGCTTAGATTTGGTGTAAAAAGTTAATCAGGTAGAGTCAAGTTAGAGCTGAGCCAAGTCATTACGATTGCAAAAATGACAATGTAGGTGGAAATGAGCCAAGTCGAGCTTGCCAAAGCTCATGCTCGACTTATTTATAATCATATTTTCAAGCTCGAGCTCGTCTCGAGCCTTGTATTTTAGCTCAAGCTCAACTTGTGACAAATTTCACAAGCTCAGGGTCGACTCACTTTTATGAAGTGTAGAACGATATAAAGCTAAATTAAACTCGTCTTTTTAAACACACTAAGCTTGAGCTCCTTTATTTATTTTGCGCTTGTTTATACATATATACATATATATATTTGTAAGGTTCGTTTCAATTTTTGTATATAAAAGTCGAGCATGAGCTCGATTATTAAATGAGCCGACTCAAGCTTGTGCTTAAACTTATTTAAGCCCAACTTGCTTCGGTTATTACCGATTCGATAACATTTAACTAGGGCTGAGCATCGAGCATTATAGACCACGGACCGGACGAACCGAGAAACCGGCCCGAACCGATATTCGGTCTAGTCCTTGGTCCACCCTTTTAACCATTATCGCTCCTCGGTCCGGTTCAGTCTTACGCACAACCGAACATTATGCTTTGTTGGACCGGATACACCGACGAATCGGATCGGACCGACCCGGACATAAACCGAACATTTCAATCCGATCCTCGGTCCAGTGTTCTGGGACAAATCGCTTTTCGGTCTGGTCCAATTTCCAGACGATCGGTCCGGTCTTCGGTCGGCTTTCGATCCGGTCCGATTTTCGAACAGTGCTCCTCCCTACACTTTAACCGACAACTTTCCTAACCTTCTCTTTCAATCCCAAATCTAAAAACGAAACTACATTCTCCTTTCATTTTTATTTAATACTCCCCAACTAATACAAACTTTTCCTTGCAATAAAACCGAAATATAACTGATCTTCACACACACACACACACATTCAGATCTAACACACTCTATAGATCCATACCATCACTCTCAAATGCCATCTGATCATTAAACGAATCATACATCGAATTCAGTCCACATTCATTCCCCAGATCCAAAAACGGTACATCATAATCACATTTCTTCTATTTACTTTTGCAATTTAATCGATCTAATTGAATTTGATTTATTTATAAAATAACAGATGTTAACGAAGTTCGAAACGAAGAGTAACCGAGTTAAAGGCTTGAGTTTCCATAGCAAGAGGCCATGGATCTTAGCTTCTCTTCATAGCGGTGTTATTCAGCTATGGGATTATCGTATGGGGACTCTTATTGATCGCTTCGACGAGCACGATGGACCGGTTCGCGGCGTTCATTTTCATCAGTCGCAGCCTCTTTTCGTCTCCGGAGGTTGATTTTAATTATATACATTTGTTTGTGTTTACCTGATTTGTATCGTTTATTTCGTCTGATCTATTGATGCTTAGTTAGTTAGTTAGTTAGTTAGTTAGTTAGTTAGTTAGTTAGTTAGTTAGTTAGTTAGTTGATCTATTTAGGATGCTGTGTTTGTTAGTGATCGGGCGATAAATGTTGTTTTGTTTGTGGCGCGTTATATGTATTTAGCAAATTTGGAGCCTTTTTTGTATGTTATGTTCGAGTTTTGAAAAAGAAGGAAATGGTTTCAATTTGGAGCGTATTAGGTTTATTTGATTGAATTGTGTTATATGTAGTGATGGCGTGTTTTGTTTGTGGACATTATCTTTGTTGCAATGAGTTGGATCTAGATGTGTTATGTACTTACTTTAGATCTGATGCTTTTAAATTTAGGGTTTATTATGTTAGTTAGTTCGGGTGATGAATGTTGTTTTCTTTGTGGCATGTTATATGTGTTTAGCAACTTTGCCTTTTGGGACATCTGTATCACACTATCGTTTTTGTTGCAATGTTTGGATTGTGAAATATAAAGGAATGATTTGGATCTGGATATGTATATGTATATGCATATTTGATGTGATGCAAATAGATAAGTTTATAGTGGTAGTTAAGATATCCTGTAAAGTCAGAATGGTTTTATTGTTCTTCTCCAACATATATACGGTTGTTTTTATATTGTTTACTTCATAGCTTCTTTTTGTGTCTGCAAGTTTGTTTAGTTTGAATTGCATTGACATACATGAAATACTTGCGGATACAAATTTTTTGAGATTAGCTAGTTGATCCATTTAGGATATTATGTTGATCCGAAGTTGAAGTTATTTCTTACGTGTTCATTGGACTTATTGATTCGTATGAATTCACGTTTAAGTATCTGCCATAGTAATGATATTGAAACTTCGCATGCGTTGGTGTCTTTTCTTTTTCGCAAAGAATATGAACAACAGTGGTTCTGGTCTTCTGGATGTGTACATTAGATTTGATAATATGTTTTTGATCAAGTGCTGTTTTGAGTGGAAATTAAGCTACCTTGGTGGTCTGGTCTGAACCAATTTGTTCAGTTTTCTGTACATGTTATCGTCCTGCTTATGTCATGTTTACATTAGTCAGGTTAAAGCCCTTGCGTGTCTTAGATTTTTTTGGAATATATTTGTTCTGAATGCGTGATTGTCCGTGCAGGCGATGATTACAAGATCAAAGTATGGAACTACAAACTGCATCGTTGTTTGTTTACTCTGCTTGGTCATCTCGACTATATTCGGACAGTTCAATTTCACCATGAGAACCCATGGATTGTTAGCGCTAGTGATGATCAAACTATCAGGCTATGGAATTGGCAGTCACGTACATGTATATCCGTTTTGACTGGACACAACCATTATGTGATGTGTGCAACGTTCCATCCGAAGGAGGATCTTGTGGTGTCCGCATCATTAGATCAGACTGTTCGTGTTTGGGATATTGGTGCCCTGAAGAAGAAATCAGCTTCCCCTGCTGATGATATCCTTCGTCTGAGTCAGATGAATACAGATTTCTTTGGAGGAGTTGATGCTGTTGTGAAGTATGTCCTGGAGGGACATGATCGAGGAGTCAATTGGGCATCATTCCATCCTACTCTTCCTCTTATTGTGTCAGGAGCAGATGATCGCCAAGTGAAGATCTGGCGTATGAATGGTACATATTTCTTATCTATATTTCTCTATTGGTCATTCAGTATGTCCCTAACTGTGCCACCTGGCTTATAAACATAATTAAATGGTCTTCAATATGTGTGTCTCTAGCAATTATGGTTATGCTTGATGTTGTATGACTTGTTGAAGTTGGAAGCATGTAGCGGAGTGTAAACTTTTTATAATTATCTAGGAGTAAGAAAATGAGAACACGAAAACTAAGCATTCTGGGCAGTTCACAGGAGTTTGATAATGTAGGATCTGGATGGTTTAGATTAGCTTGTTCTTTTCTTTCGGCATTGGTTATTATAGTTATCTTGTTCCCCGATATCTAATTTCTTTTTGCAACATCTTTAGTCAGGTGCCATTTATAGGGAACTATGATTAAACTTCATTGTCATTAAGTGTTGTCCCAAACTCCCAGTGGTATCAAGTCTCTTTAGAGACATCAGTGTACCAAGTACCAACTTGTCGTCCATTTAAAACTGAAAGTATTTAAGTGCCTTGAGTGTTAGGCCAGCTGCACTAAAAACTTTATCTAAAAGCATTGCTTGAATAACTGACTTGCTGATGATGGATGGAATCGAATATTTAGGTTTCATTCTTCATATTATTACTTAAATGCATGAAAACGAAATTGAGAAAGTACGGATCAAATTGATGCACAAACAAAGTTTGCTTAGCAGTAGAATCTTACTTACCATCTATAAGTTCATTACTAATGTACCAAAGACAAACAGAAAGACCTTTGTGCTCATGTGCATACCAGTAAGTCTTGGTCAAGACACGAAATCCACAATACAACACGAATAATGTAAATCAAGTAAAATTTATAGAGCAAATTATGTGATCAATATGCCAATGTAAAGGCACTTTTGCAGGTATAATAGAAACTTAGATATGATTCTTCTAATTTGCTGATGTCATCTGCAATGTGTGTTTTATGAATTAACAAAAAGCTTGCAAATAACTTGGTAACTTTGTGTTTCAGATACAAAAGCATGGGAAGTAGACACGTTGAGAGGTCACATGAATAATGTATCATGTGTTCTTTTCCATTCAAGACAGGACATTATTGTATCAAACTCAGAGGATAAAAGTATACGTGTTTGGGATGCTACAAAAAGGACTGGCCTTCAAACATTCCGCAGGGAGCATGACAGGTTCTGGATTCTGGGATGTCATCCTGAGATGAACCTTTTGGCGGCTGGACATGATAGTGGTATGATTGTTTTCAAGTTGGAGAGAGAACGTCCAGCTTTCTCTGTTAGTGGTGACTCCCTGTACTTTGTAAAAGATCGTTTTCTACGGTTATTCGAGTACTCTTCTCAGAAAGACACTCAGATAATACCGATCCGTAGGCCTGGTTCTGCCAGCTTAAACCAGGGCCCTAGAACTCTCTCTTATAGCCCTACAGAGAATGCGATTCTGATTTGCTCAGATGTAGATGGTGGATCTTATGAACTCTATATCATACCTAAAGATGGTTTTGGTAGAGGTGATACAGTTCAAGAGGCCAAACGGGGTGTTGGGGCATCAGCAGTGTTTGTGGCGCGGAACAGATTTGCAGTCCTTGAGAAGAGCACGAATCAAGTGTTAGTCAAGAACTTAAAGAACGAGATTGTTAAGAAGAGTGCTCTTCCTGTTGCCACTGATGCTATATTCTATGCTGGTACTGGTAACTTGCTATGTAGGGCAGAGGATAGAGTATTCATCTTTGACCTTCAACAGCGATTAGTTCTTGGGGACCTTCAAACTTCTTTTGTCAGGTATGTTGTTTGGTCAAATGACATGGAGAGTGTTGCGTTGCTCAGCAAACATGCAATAATCATAGCTGATAAGAAACTTGTTCATCGATGCACCCTTCATGAGACAATCCGAGTCAAGAGTGGTTCCTGGGATGATAATGGTGTGTTCATATACACAACCCTAACCCATATTAAGTACTGCCTACCTAATGGGGACAGTGGAATCATTAGGACCCTTGATGTTCCTGTATACATCACAAAGATATTTGGAAATACATTATTTTGCTTGGATCGAGATGGGAAAAACCGCCCAATAGTTATTGATTCAACTGAATATATTTTTAAGCTGTCTCTGCTGAAAAAAAGATATGATCATGTTATGAGCATGATAAGGAACTCGGAACTATGCGGGCAAGCCATGATTGCGTATCTCCAGCAAAAAGGTTTCCCAGAGGTTGCTCTCCATTTCGTGAAAGATGAGAGGACCCGCTTCAATCTAGCACTTGAAAGTGGAAACATTCAGATAGCAGTAGCTTCCGCGAAAGAGATTGATGAGAAGGATCATTGGTATAGGTTGGGGGTTGAGGCCCTTCGTCAGGGCAATGCTGGTATTGTTGAATATGCATATCAGAGGACGAAAAACTTTGAGAGATTATCATTCCTTTATCTGATAACTGGAAATTTGGATAAATTGTCCAAAATGATGAAAATTGCTGAGGTGAAAAACGATGTTATGGGGCAGTTCCATAATGCTTTGTACCTGGGTGATGTCCAAGAGCGCATAAAGATTTTGGTAAATGCAGGTCATCTACCACTAGCATATGCTACTGCTAAGACCCATGGGTTGAATGATGTTGTCGAAGACCTTGCTGAGAAACTTAATGGTAATGTTCCTTCTTTGCCCAGTGGTAGGTCTGCTTCTCTTCTCATGCCCCCAACTCCGGTGTTATGTGGTGGAGACTGGCCACTACTGAGGGTCATGAAAGGGATATTTGAGGGTGGCCTTGACAATGTTGGAAAAAGTGCAAATGAAGAATATGATGATGCTGTTGATGCTGATTGGGGTGAGGACTTGGATATTGTGGATGTAGAAAACATTCAGAATGGAGACATCAGCATGGTGCTTGATGATGAAGAAGCACCTGAAGAAAATGAAGAGGGAGGTTGGGATCTTGAGGATCTTGAACTTCCTCCTGATGTTGAAACCCCGAAAGCTGCCACTGCTCGCTCTTCGGTGTTTGTTGCCCCCACTGCTGGTATGCCTGTGAGTCAAATTTGGGTTCAGAAATCATCTCTTGCTGCTGAACATGCAGCAGCTGGAAACTTTGACACCGCCATGCGGTTGTTGAGCCGCCAGTTAGGAATCAAGAACTTCACACCATTGAAATCATTGTTTATTGATCTTCACATGGGGAGTCATACTTACTTGCGTGCTTTCTCTTCCACTCCATTGATCACATTGGCCATTGAAAGGGGTTGGAGTGAATCATCAAGTCCTAATGTGAGGGCCCCTCCTGCACTCGTGTTCAGTTTCTCTCAGTTGGAAGAAAAGCTCAAGGCTGGTTACAAAGCCACTACTACTGGGAAGTTTACCGAAGCCTTACGGCTCTTTCTTGGTATTCTCCATACCATTCCCCTGATTGTTGTTGAGTCAAGAAGAGAGGTGGATGAAGTTAAAGAATTGATTATTATTGTGAAAGAATATGTTTTGGGCTTACAGATGGAGCTTAAAAGAAGAGAGCTGAAGGATAACCCAGTTCGCCAACAGGAATTGGCGGCTTACTTTACTCACTGCAACCTTCAGCTACCACATTTAAGACTTGCCTTGATGAATGCAATGACTGTGTGCTATAAGGCAGGTAATCTAATCACAGCATCAAACTTTGCAAGGAGGCTCTTGGAGACCAACCCAACTGCAGAAAACCAAATGAAAACAGCCCGATCAGTTATGCAGGCCGCTGAGAAGAACATGAAAGATAAAACACAGCTGAATTATGACTTCCGAAACCCGTTTGTTGTTTGTGGAGCAACTTACGTCCCTATATACAGGGGCCAGAAGGATGTATTATGCCCATACTGCACTTCTCACTTTGTTCTTTCCCAGGTAGGGCAACTTTGTACTGTTTGTGACCTTGCAGTGGTTGGATCAGATGCTTCCGGTTTACTATGTTCTCCAGCACAGATAAGATAATTCAAAAGTTTCGTTGACCATCTTGCAAGCCGCACTTCATTGGGTAATCCTATTTCTCATTGTTTCTTTTCTTACTGGTTTTTTAACTGCATTTATGGCTAAGTTGGTATTTTTTTTAAAGTATATTTGTCTATTGCTATAATGCTTTTTTTTAAATATAAAGTTAACGCTTCTTTTTTTCTTTCTGGAGACATCATTGTATTCGTGATAGCCTTTTATACAGAACCTTTAGTAATAGAAACCCCAGTTTAATATTCATTATATCTTGATAACTGTGTTTGATTTAGCTGAAACTATGGATCTTTTGGTTTTATAAAAGACAGCAACTTTGTGCCTTCATTTTGAATTGTTTGTATTCTTTCGCTGGCCTTCTTTTGTGTTTTTGAGACTAACAAAGTATTATAGCTGTTATTTGCTGTTGTACACTTGTACCTCTTGCTAGGAATTACTTTACGCTTATGTGTAAGTTCATGATAACTTGATTCTGTTTAAACAGAAACATGGGTTCAGGCCTCAGCTTGTTTGAAATGACAATGATCACGTAGATAAGCTTAAGGAATACAAAAAAATAGACGATTAGATGGTACCCAACAGTTGTAACACTTAAGCCAGTTTCGCATATTTCCAATTACATTCTCTAGTGTTGCCAGTGAGGTGCTATTATCAACATTTGTTTTTGTTACTATGCCTACTTAATCTAAATTAACTACCACAACAAAGCCTTGTTGTAGTGCCCTTCTGCCCAATGGTAATTGCAACATTTGACTGGACATGCATCACATGTAAAAAAAAGTCGCCTTCAGTTCAGCTATTACAATATATATTAGCTTGTGGACCCAAATCAGTGTAGTCAATTCTTTTCGATGCCACAAGTGGCTGCTTACAAAAACAAATGTTTATCCAGATCTCATAGGGCCATAAAAAAGTGCTAAACATGAAGTGTTTTCAATCTCATAGGGCATTTAAAAATAGGAATGTTGCGATATTCAACTTACTGGGAAAGTAATGAAGTTACAGCCATCGACCTTTTTCAATGCTTATTTTGTTCTCTCTCTTGAAGTTTGTATATTCATATTAAAGAGCTTGTACGTTAGGTGAGATAATGTTCCCTTCTCTTCTCTCAATCACAGTGAATTCAAGAAGTATTTTGCCAATCTCGATATATTTATGAATATAGAAAATGTAGAAACTGTTATTCCTGTTATGTGCTGCGTTTCTTTGTCCTTTAACAAAGACGTGTATGCATATTATGTTTATTTTATAGTGGCAATGCTTTAATGATCCTCATCAGCAGGTTTAATATATATATATATATATATATATATATATATATATATATATATATATATATATATATATATATATATATATAGATTTTTTATGCTTGATTAGATTTACTTTTGTGGGCATCTTGAATATATGATATGTTTTCTCTCCATTCTCAACAGATGTGGGAGAATATGTTCAAAATTTTAAATAACTAGAATGTTTTACTATGAGAGTATGTAGCCCTGTACAAATTGATTAATTCCATGTACATCGCCAACAATAGCATCTACATTATAAATTAATGTTAAATGTAAGATTATTGTAGGATAGTAACATGTTAGATTTAGTTATTGATCTTGGGTTAAGTTAAACATCATTGGAGAGAACCTACCTATCACAAATAGCAAGTAGGTCAATTTGGAGAAATGGCTGCTTCTCGAAAGCAAGCTAATTATGTTACCATTTCGTGTAGACATTATTTTCACTCATTCATGTCCTACCACAGACTTCCTTTGTTTCGTCAGCTTATAAGGATTCTGATATTCTTATCTCTTTTAATTTTTTGCAGTTTAAATGTGTCTGGATTCCGATCAGAGTGAAATACCCCTTATGGCTTCTTGATATCCCTGTCCCTGTTGGTGTTGCTTGCGGTTTACATTCAACATTTTTGCCTCGTAGCTGATGTTAATGCTGTTAAATCAGGGAGCCCATCATAGTGAACTGTAGAGTATATTTGTTATGGATTTAGTTTCCGGACGTACAAGGTTGGTTTCAGGTCTTATTGGACATGGTGAGGATACAAGCAGAAAGTTTCATGGTATCACAAAAAAGTATGATGATATTTTACTATTGGACATGCCTAGGATTCAATATTCAGATTTTTGACGTATTTTTGTATTTGATTGAAGTTTATTTTTGCTGAACTGAGTGTCTGTATAAGATGTATGTAGTTGTTTCGGCAATAATGTTTCAGGATTTGAAAATATGTTTTTCACAAAGTTTCTTTAATCTCATGACGCCTTTACGCCTTATGCATTTGCACTTCTGTAGGGTTTTTAGCAGCTGTACTTTAGTAACCTGTCTTGGTCCTATGGCCTGATGGATCCAGGTCCTATATGGTTAAATATGCAATGTAGTCTTGTAGTGTTGGTGCCTCTGTTTGGTCCAGTCCTTTGGTTTATTTATATTGTCCCTATCATTTTGTTATTAATTGTAATCTTGTAGTGTCGGTGACTCTTTCAAGTATAGAAGAGTGTGTAGCATTACTTGATACCAAATGATTCGTATATCAAAGTATCCTTACATATGAGTCTCATAGTGTGATTTCGTGCACCCAGTAATTAAGTTATGACTTACAAATAGACATACCCGATCTCTCTCTTCTCATGTTCACTAATCAATTATCCACATGGTCCACCCACAATCTCATATTCACTAATCAATTAGCCACATGCTCCACCTGCAATGTTAAGAGATATATTTAGGTCTATCGATTAGGTCTATAAAACATTTTCATTTTTCCATTTGTCTTTGTTTTCTGTATCTTCCATCAGTTTATGGTTTTAGATAGTGTGAATTTTGTTTGTCATGTTTCATGACTTCCTCTTATTTACATTTGGCAAAGAATATAAAGTAAAACCAATAAGAATTACCTAGCATTAACAACATTTAAAGTAAAACTCTGTTTGGCATCGCACAAAGTCACAATCTTCTCCCCACGGCCCCACCATTTGTTTTACCATCAGCGGCCAACACCACCGATAGCTGGCACCACCCGACTCCACCACCGCCTACCAGCAACCTAGACTGTAAAAATGAGAAATAGGTGAATCCTTTCAAAGCATGTTTTTTGAATTTATAATCGTTTTTAATCTGTGATGACGTATAGTCTATATATGGGCCATGAGCCCAAATGATAAACATTACTCGGCCCAAACCCACCATGAGTGGGCTATCATAACGAATGACGGGCCATAATAATAACGGCTTGGGCTCACGGAGCCCAAAGCCCAACTAAACCAACCGGGCATGTGATAAAGATCTTCTATTTACGGAATAGATATCCTTACCCCGATAAGCACCACGAGTGCGAAGAGTAAGGAGCAAGAAACCTACGCGGTTTCAGCCCCTATATAAGGAATGACATCTCTCATTCAAAGGTACGATATACAAAACCCTAACTCTCTACGAGAACCATAAATCGATTACTTACTCTCACGCCGGAGTCTAATCGGGGGAGACAATCCCTCGATAAGCCTAACGGTGTTATTTATTTTCTTAGTGCGCAAGTAACAAGTACTAAGAAGCGAATTGGTACGAGAGCAAGAGCCAATAATCAGGAACGCCCAACTTTTGTATCAACAAGTGGCGCCATCCGTGGGACCCAACTAAGAACAAAAGACTAGAATGACAAAGAATAAGAATTCAAGCCAGCGGACTCCACAGTCGGAAAAACGTGACCATCAGAGGAGGAATCAACAAGATCCGACCTCTAGACAGGTTGCTGGGACAACCAGCGCACCTGGTCACCAAGAGGCGGGAACAACCCAACCTCTTCCAGAGGTAGAACTACCAGTAAGGACTACCCAAATCATCCCAGTGGTCCCAAGCGCTGAGGAACTTCAGCGCACTCTTTTCACCACTCCTCACCAAACGATACCCGCAGTGAACAACACTGTGCCACCAGGTGCGCCTAACCGAGATAGGGTGCCTAATACTGAGACAGGCACTCTTGCAACAACCGAGGACGTGCCCAATCTTACTTTGGGAAACTTTGTATCCCAAAACTATGAAACCTTGACCGCCCTCATGCAGGAAGAAGCTAGGAGAAGGGCAAGTACGAGCCTACAAGCTCGATTGAATTTTGGTCCTGAACGCGAACCATCACTACTGCGCCATCCACGAGGAAGACGCACAGAACGTACCACTATCCATGATAGGCTAGGTACGACATCTGAGTCACAATACTCAGAAGATAGTGAGAGGCGCACTAATGTTCACTCCAGACTTGGCAGTCGCGGGGTACAAGATCGATTGGGACCTCAACATTCGCCAAGCCAAGGATCCTCCAAACCTGGAAGTAAGAGGATCCAAGACAGATTGGGAAGAAGAAGATCCCCAAGCAGAGATCCCTCAAGCTCTTCCTCTGAAAGAAGTCGGCGCAAGCGCCGAAGAAGAGACTACCCTTCTTCCAGTGACTCATCCGACAACGAGGATAGAGAGACAGGACACTGGAAGTCAAGAGGGAGGCGTCGCGACGAAGAGAACGAAGATATGTCTCTCCCATGGCGTCGCCAGAAAGTGGACGCGTTTACACGGCGCATCAGCGATTACTCAGATCGCAAACGAAGGCGCATGCCTGCTAACGTAAAAACATATGATGGAACAGGTGATCCGGATGATCACCTAAAAATTTTCGAATCAGCCGCCACCATCGAAAACTGGCCACAGCCAGTATGGTGCCACATGTTCAATTCTACGTTAGTAGGGAACGCGCGCACATGGTTTAGCAAACTCCCACGTAGGAGCATCGGTGGGTTCGAGGAATTACGGAAAGCATTCCGTCTCAACTTCACCCAGAGAAAGAAGTGCGCTAAAAACCTTGTTGAGCTAGCAAGAGTGAAACAGCGCCAAGGAGAATCAACCAGCGCTTTTATGGAACGCTTCAAGGATGAGTGCATACAAGTTAAAGCGTGTCCTGAAATCTTAAAAATTTCAGGGTTCATGAATGGGATTAATAACCCAGAACTCATCCGAAAGCTAAACGACAAAGTTCCACAAACTTTTGATGAGCTAACAAAGCGCACCAGATCCTTTATACAAGGAGAGGCAGCCGCTGCGGACAGTAAAAAGGGTTATTCGAACTATAGGCAGCAAGAGCAGCCTCGGAGACAATCCAATGATCAGAATAACAACCGCAGCAGGAATTACCGCAATAGAAGGGACAATGACAAATATACCCCTCTTACAAAAACCCCAAGGGAAATATTTGTAACAGAGGGCGCAAACTTCCCAAAACCGCCACCAATGCGCACTGCAGAGGAAAAGCGCATAGGAAACGGATACTGCGAGTACCATGGTCAAAAAGGCCATACAACTAATGAGTGCGTCCAACTAAAACAACTAATTGAAAAGTTAGTAAGAGAAGGCAGAATGGACCACCTTGTAAAAAACATCAAAGAAGGGAAAGACAAACAAAGGGGCGGAGGTAAGAAGGAGCCCCCCAAAGAAAAAGCTGATACCATATACATGATACAATCATGGCAGTGCAAGATAAAGCAAAAGGTCAGCCAGAAATTTTCTCCCGAGAAAGAGATATCTTTCCCTACTCTAGCTGCGGACAACGCAGTGGTGGAACCTCTAACTATTGAAATACATACGGGAGGACATGATATCCACCGCATGTACATCGACGGAGGAGCATCTGCAGACATCTTGTATGACCATTGCTTCAAGAGACTGCGACCTGAAATCCAAAATCAATTGATACCAGCAACAACATCATTGACTGGATTCACAGGAGAAAAGATCTGGCCCATGGGGCAGTTACGCTTGTTGGTGGTCGTAGGAGATGAACAACACTCAACCGCAACATGGATAAACTTTATGGTAATAAAATCCCCTTCACCATACAATGGTATCATTGGGAGACCGGGAATATCATCCATGCGCGTTGTACCATCCACAGCGCACGGAATGCTTAAGTTTCCAGTGGAAGGAGGAGTTGTCATTCTCTATAACACAACAGTACCACCAAGAGAATGCAATGCGGTAACAACCGAAGCAGAGACTATTCCAGAACAGCGCACAGAGAAAACGCCAAATCTAAAAGTCGCTATTCATCCCGATTACCCGGAACAACAAGTTTCGATTGGGGGATCTTTATCTGACAAAGGTAAAGCAGCCGTATGCGCACTCTTGCAAAAGAACCTAGACATCTTTGCATGGGAACCAAAACATATGACGGGAGTACCGCGCTCTATCACAGAGCATAAGCTACAAATCCGACAAGGATATCCTCCAATACGACAAAAGAAGCGCGGCCAGGCCCCAGATCGTGCAAAGGCTATTCTGGAAGAAGTACATAAGCTCGTAGACGCAGGCATCATGCGCGAAGTATACTACCATGACTGGCTTTCTAACCCAGTTATGGTAAAGAAGAGCGATGGCAGTTGGAGAATGTGCGTGGACTTCACGGACCTCAACAAAGCATGTCCACAGGACTGCTATCCACTGCCAGAGATAGACTGGAAGGTAGAATCCCTGTGCGGATACACTTTCAAATGCTTCCTGGATGCATATAAAGGGTATCATCAAATCCAGATGGCAGTTGAAGATGAAGAAAAAACAGCTTTCCACACCAGTCAAGGAGTGTACTGCTACACAAAAATGCCTTTTGGCCTGAAGAACGCAGCCGCGACATACGAACGACTGGTGGACACAGCTTTCGAAAAACAAGTAGGCCGCAACTTGGAGGTCTACGTTGACGACCTTGTCTTCAAAAGCCACACAGAGGATGAATTGGTGCGCGACATCGAGGAGACATTCAGAACATTAGGGCGAATAAACATGAAGTTAAATCCCAAAAAGTGCACCTTTGGCGCAACCGAGGGCATGTTCCTTGGATACTTGATATAACCCGATGGAATCAAGCCTTGTCCAGAAAAAACAAAGGCTGTTATTGATCTCCCCTCACCGCGCACACTCAAAGAAGTCTAGTCATTGAATGGAAAGTTAGCAGGGCTAAACCGTTTCTTATCTAAGTCAGCAGACAAATCCCTTCCTCTCTTTAAAACACTCACGAAATGTACCAAAAAGGGAGACTTTCGCTGGACCAAAGAAGCAGAGGAAGCTTTCCAACAACTTAAACACCATCTGGCATCTCTTCCAAAACTTGTCGCACCGCGACCAGGGGAAGAACTAATCATGTACTTATCGGCAACTCACGGAGCAGTTAGCGCAGTACTATTGACAGATAGGAACTCCGTCCAGACACCCATATACTTTGTAAGCAAAGCCCTGAAGAAAACAAAGACTAACTATAGTGCTATGGAAAAGCTGGTCTTAGCTCTAGTATTCGCAGCCAAAAGGCTGCGCAGATACTTTCAAGCGCACCCAATAGCTGTGATCACTGATCAGCCAATCAAACAAGTTATCTCTAAGCCTGACGCATCAGGACGCTTACAGAAGTGGAGTGTACTGTTAAGTGAGTATAACATCTCATACAGACCGCGCACTGCAATCAAAGGACAAGTATTAGCCGATTTCATCGTGGAGAAGCCAGATAGCGACAGCCCGACATCTGCAACTAAAACAGATCTACAGGAACCCTGGATCCTGTTCACAGATGGGTCCTCATGTGTAGATGGATCAGGCGCGGGCCTCATTCTTACAAATCCAGAGGGTATGGAATTCACCTACGCACTGCGCTTCGAATTCACAACCACAAACAATGAGGCAGAATACAAAGCCTTACTAGCCGGACTACGCATCGCAATCCAAATGGGTGTACGCAACTTGGAAGCAAACGTAGATTCGCGGCTAGTCGCTAACCACGTGCTAGGCGAATATGAAGCCAAGGATGAACACATGATCCAATACCTGGAAAAGACAAAATCCTTGATCAAAAACTTTGACAGGTTCACAATAAAACAGGTGCCTAGAGGAGATAACAGGAAGGCGGACTCACTCAGCAAGATCGCATCCACAAGCTTCGCGCACCTCTCAAAACAGGTATTGGTAGAAACCCTAAAAAACAAGTCAATCTTGGAAATGGAGATATCCACAGTGATAGAAGAACAAGATCCTACATGGATGACACCTATCATTGAATTCATTAGCAAGGGAACTCTACCCCAAGATCATAAGGACGCTCAAAGAGTACGGCGCAACGATTTGAACTACGAGACAGCGTACTCTATCGACGCTCTTTCTTGCAGCCATGGCTCAGATGTGTTGGACCTCTTCAAGCAGACTACGTGCTCCGAGAAATCCACGCTGGATCATGTAGTATGCACTCAGGGCCGCGATCCGTGGTGGCAAGCGCTCTAAGGTCAGGGTATTATTGGCCAACAATGCATCGCGACGCACGCGATCTGATAAGAAAATGCAGCAATTGCCAAGTACATAGGCCAATCCCACGCCGACCACAACAAGAGCTAACACCAATTACCTCACCATGGCCATTTTACAAATGGGGTATTGACATCGCAGGACCCTTCCCTGTAGTAGCGGGAGGAGTAAAGTTCCTCATCGTAGCCATAGACTACTTTACGAAGTGGATTGAAGCAAAGGCAGTGGTGAACATCACAGGAAACCAAGTCAAACGCTTTGTCTGGGACAACATTGTCTGTCGCTTCGGACTACCGGGTGCGATTATATCAGACAACGGAAAAAAATTATGTGATAACCCATTCAAAGATTGGTGCGCACAACTGAACATCACACAACACTTCGCTTCAGTAAAACACCCACAAACCAATGGCCTAGTCGAGCGCGTAAACCGCAGTCTAGGGGAAGGAATAAAAGCGCGCCTTGACAGACACAAAGGAAGGTGGGTAGATGAGCTTTCGCATGTCTTGTGGGCGCATCGCACAACAATCAAAACCAGTACTGGCGACACGCCATTCTCCCTTGATAAAGTCGTTTCGTAGTATAAAATTATTCCGAAGAAATACCGGTGAAAGTATTTCCCGGGTCGTTTTCCCAGCGAAGGTAGAATGGAGTCGTGAATAATCGAATCGCGAAATCGAGTCGTGAAAAGTGGTAAAGTGAAAAAAATTGATTTTGGAATTCAAATAATAAAAAGTAATAGTGAAATAACCAGAATGTACAAGCTAAATATGCACCGATGTTAAAAACGCGAAAACGGAAATGCAACCGCAAAATTAAAAACGTAACGTTTAATGAAAAAATGATTCTACAAATTTAAAAATATTTTCTAAAAATCTTAAACTATTAAAAAGAATTTTAAGAAAAAGAAAAATATTTTTTTGAGTTTTTATTTATTTTCTAGAATTAATTTCCTATTTTTGGAATTAAAAATGAATTAAAAAAAAATAAAGAAAAATAGAAAATTAAAGTGGAAAAATAAAAATTTAATTCTAAAAATCCTAAAATATTATAAAAGAATTTCTAAAAATATTTTTGTATTTTTCAAAGCTTTTTCTGACTTTTATGGATTTTTGTTATTTAAAAATGATTTAAAAATTGATTAAAAACTAAAATTTAATGAGAAAAATACTAAATTAAGCTAGAAAAATTTGAAAAAATTCTGGAAAATCTAAAATATTATTCTAATACTAGGAAAAATAAGAAAGTTTAAATAAGCCCACTATTAAGCAGTTTGGACACAATAAGCAGTTTGAATAAGCACTTAGAATAAGCACTTCTACATAAAATTGGACCAAAAGCTTAGGGAATGTGTAATGGACCTAAACAAACTTAATGCAGCTCAAAAATCTCAAATAAGCCTTGCCCGTAAGCCAGAAAGCTCAGCCGCGTGTCCTATGTTACTAAAGCAAAAAGTGTTTAAACCTTCAACTTGCAGACACAAATAAGCAGTCTAAATAAGCTCTAATGTGAAAGATAAGCTCTGATATATTAAGCCATTGTAACAAGCTATCGAAAGAAACAAAAATCATGCAAAAAGATGTACTAACGAAGTAGCTAGGGGCTTATGAACGAGTATGCATAGAACTGGTGCAGGGCAACAACAACTTACTGATGCAATGTTAATCCAAAAATTGAGCTATCAATCCAATTCCAATTTGTGAAAAATCTGTTTGAACTTGATAACAAGCAACCAATATTCACTAAGAAACACTTTTCATGTATTTTCAAAAGGTTTTGATGCACCAAATATTGAAAAAAACTACTGCTGCAATTGCAGCAAGAATAATGGTGAAAATGGGTCTTGAATCAAAAAAATTTACTAATGAGATATGAACACCAAATATTGCACGGATAACCTAAACTAATAGTGAGCTAAAATAAGGCAAAAACATCCACTACATGTACCTAATCTAGATAGAGCTACAAACTGATGAGCATGGCACAATAGCAGCCAAATTGGCTTATTACAGCCCAAGCGAGCACTTATGAAAGCCCAATTAAGGTAACCAAATAAGCTAAAAATAGGAAAAATAAGCTCAAAAACTTGAAGTTTATACTATAAGCTGCTTCTAAAATGAAAATGGGGCAGAAGGAGGCTGAATAGGACCTAGAAAATAAGCAAAGAAAAGTAGTACTCACCATATATATGACTAATCAACAAAAGTTGATCAGTCCTAGAACTCTACTTGCAAACTAGATTTAAAGTGCTGAATAAGCAATAGATACCTCAAAAAGCCAAATCCTAAAAAGCTAGTACTATGAAATATTAATAGAACCAAAATTTACTCAAAGAGTAGCACTAGGAAATGAACTAGAGGCTTATGAAAAGTAGCTGATTGGAACAGGTCTGATGGCAGGGGCTGAAATGGGTCGAAACTGAGTAATTGACTAATGAACCACTACTACCATACTTAAACTAACTACTATAAACTATAAAATTGAAAAACCAAAACTAACAATCTTATTGGAAGGCAGAAACAAGTGGCTGGTCTGGTTATGGGTACAAATGGTTAAAACTGAGTAAAAACCACTTTGACTAACAAATGTTAAATTCAGAGAAATTAGAAAGATCAATCAATTGTAACGAAAAACACTTCAAAATTTCCAAATTACTTCTAGGCTGCCTAAAAGAATAGCAGACCATGAAATTTTGAAAATCACTGTAAAAGCTAAGAAACTTTTTAGAAATTCAAAAACTAGCTTCTAAACTACTAATATAACTGAAATGAAGCCGTAGCAAATTTATTTGAAAACTAAGTTTTACCAAATCTACAAAACAAAACTTACCCCAAACACCCCTTAAACATATCACACTATCAATTATTCATTCTAAGCTTCAATTACCTAAACAAATTATCAAGATGACTAACTAATATGCATTTAAACCTAAATGAACAGACAAGTCACCAATCAAACAACAAATTCAATAAATTGCAGAATCAAACGGTTAATGCAGAAATAGAACAACTAACTACTAAATCACTTAATCAGGAAAACTAAGCATCAAATAAGATCTAAACAAGCAAATAACACAAATAACCATCAAAATTCAGACAATCTACTCTATAATACCATTAAATGCAGAATTGAAATTACTAAAAGAAGAGCTTACAGATACAGAATCCTAACTGTAATAGGATACACTTTCAACTTTAGCCTATCTCTTAGATAGGCTCAATCAACACCCATACATCAAGATCAAACTCCAGAATACTCAAATTCATCATACTGAATATCCATTAACTTCAGTTACCAGAATCCATCATCACATATCCCCCTTTGACTATCATTGACTAGTACCATTCAACTTATCTAAGCAGATTTCAAACACCAAAACTTACTTCAAGCTTTTGAAAATTTATGAAAACAGGATTTAAGCCTTAAGAAACAAATAAGCTATACTAATTTGAATAGAGAATATAACAGTAAAGCAAATTGAGTGAACAAATTGAGAATTTTTATTAATACTAAAACTGAAATTACAAAGTAAAGTGAAAATTTATAAAACTAATAAGCTGCGTAAATAATTCGACAGAGTAACACTACTCTAAAAACTACACTACACTACTCCTAAAACTAACAGCTTCAAATTGAGAGGTGAGGAGTGCTTATATAGCCACGAGCTGGAGTGAGGAGCGTCTTCAGAAGGCTCTAGAAATGGCATCTTCTGCGAATATCCAATATTAGATCCCTTGTGATAATTCCATCCAATCAAAATCCCTGAATCCTTGTGGTGACGCGTTCAGACCAATGAGGAGCGCCCACGTGTCATTCTTTGTTGTCAGGTTGTCAGAAGGTGATGGGAAATGACTGAAAGACCCTTAATTGGGTAAATAAAAGGTGGAAGTGGGGTAATTGATGGTGTGGTTAATTAGGGTTCTTGGTGATTTGGGGGTGAGGATGTACGGAGTAAAAAGAAAAGCGGGGTTAATTTTTTTATTTTTATTTGACTGAGGTGTGTGGATCGGGTTGTGAGTGGGCTCGGGTCAAGGGATAAAATGATGGGCTTGGGTTTATGTTGGATTGGTTTTAAGAGAAAAAAGGCTTTGGCAGATTTTTTTTTGTAAAACTTGTTTAGTTTTAAGGGACTAACTTTGCCAATTAGCAAAATGTATGGACAAATGTTGTAAATTTATCCAAAGGCTATATTTGGCAAATGAATATTCTTCAAGGTTGATATTGAAACTTTAAGCTCAATTGTGATCCGTAAATGAAAATTGCTCCCCGGCTTCGGCTCTTGAACCTTTTCCACTCTCGTGCTCGGTTTTCCCGGTTTTTGCTTGATTTATGTCCATTTAATTAATATCCGTACCTGCATATGTAAAAACACAAAAACAAACAAATTTGGCATTTATGGTCGGGTTTTTGGTCTTTTTAGTCCGGTTTTGGTCAAATAAAAGTGAGTGAATAAGCACTCACCAAAATTCCCCCGACTAAGGTATTGCCGTGTCCTCACGCAATGTGATCAATTCACGCTCTTGGGATAAATAATTTCGATACTCTTTTTACTAACTTTGAAAAGTAGCAAGGAGGTTCAAAAGAGATTACAAAATCATTTATTCCCAAAAACGCTCCATTATCCAAAATTTTCCTTTTATTCTACTTTATTCTATTTTTGGACTTTTTCATACTTCAAACTTGTGACGGTTTGTTGAACTTTCATTATCTTGCAATAATTATTAGGGTCAACGAGTAGAAACACTTCTTTTAAGAAGCGACCATATGGATAAAAATCGTCATCCATGATTTTTCACGAGTCCCCAAACTAAGCGTACAAACGAGATCATAGCTTATCTACAAATTAGATGCTAACACTACTCATAATAGTTACTTGTGGAAACTTCTTACTCCCATATCCTAGGTTTTGTATCTCAATATTTTATTTTGTTGAGAAATGAATTGCTTCATATTTTCTCGTTTCGATAATTTTTAAGTCCGATAGTGATACCTAAGTTAAAACGATAAGTAGTTATTAATTTTCTCTTAAGAACCACTGCAATAGAAATTCGGTCCACATCAAGGAATTTGGGGTACATACAATATCAGAAATATAAGTTGCGGAGTACGATCACGTGCACCTCATGTGACTGATTACTAATCACTAATCACATGCACCTCACGCGCCAACAACTTATTTACATACATAAGCTCTTATTCAATACAACTTTCAACTTTCACTTTTTCATTTTTCACTTTTTTCACTTTTCTCAAACTTTTCACTTTTTTCTTGACTTTTCTCATAACATCAATGGAAGCTTATCGGGTAGCTCCAAAACCACAAAGATAATCAACTTTTGACTTTTGATTTTTTCACTTTTTGCTCTTATTTTTTATGTTCCTTGATATGTACCCAACTTCTAAAGCAAAAATTCTCTTAAGAAAACAAAGAACTAAATATTATTCAAACCGAAATACCACTAATTAACCTAGAACATCTATTATATATTGGTGACGTTTCTGATGGGAGTAAAAAGCCACAAGTACCTCTTATGAGCTCTAAAGAGAACCACTACTCCACGTTTAGCATCTAACTTCTAAATAAACTCTATCATTTCTCGCTCTTCGCAATTTAAGATTCCAAATAATGAAATCAGCGAATACTTAGCCGATAATCAGCCACGCATATATAAAGTCAGATACGGAAACTTGCAAATTCTAGAAGAAGAATTTGCGTTTTCTAGCTCCTGATGTAAAAGACTAGCGAAAGCTTTTAAGCTGTGCATGTATAAAGTCAAGTACGGGAACTTGCAGATTCTTAAGAAAGAATTCGCATTTTATAGCTCCTTGTATACAAAACTAGCACAAGCTTATGTGATCATCATTGGTTAAGGGAACAAGCTAGGGCTCAACACGCCCGGTCAAGTCAAAATATTTATTCCTACTCTCGCCAGCAAGAAAGTCAACAAGGTGTCAAAACACTTATTCAAACTTTATTATATTTTTTACATAACTTTTTCACATCTTTTTGTACTTTTTCATTGATTTTTCTTCAAAATTTTTGAAATTTTCAATTTTTTCAATTTTTTTATTTTTGGTGGAAAAACGGAGTTGCGAGAGTTCACGACATGTGAAACATGCAAGGTCAAAATCGAATCGAAGATTCACCCTCCCCCCGACTAGAACGAAACATTGTCCTCAATGTTTTATGGGTTAAGGAAATCCTAACAAAATTCTAGGCCGTTTATTAATTATGCCAAAGAAAACGTTAGTCGATAAGATTTAACGGATATAGGATTTCCAAATAGCACCGATGAATGAGACTCCAAGTGAAGAGATAACGAGCACGAGAGTCATCATAAATCATGGACAATCCTGAACAAACATCACAAACAACCACGGAACACAAGATTTGGAAGAGGTAGCCCTCCTCACGTCACGTTAATAAGAAATAAGAAATATAAGAAGATGAATGATAAGCATGGGGTGCCTCCCACGAAGCGCTTGTTTTTATTCACCGAGTCACATGAGCTTGACTCGATCCCCGAATTAATTCGTCCTTGGGGAGAGCAGATGGAACGGACACCTGAAAATAGAGATGCCCGGATCAAATATGGTATCCTCACTCCCGGTGGAGTGGAAAGAAGAAATAATGGGATAAGTATAAAATGGTTGAAACACCCGGATGGTAAAAGCAAATTCGAGTTCAAAAACCTCGTCCACCTTTATAAAAATATCTTCATTCGTATCGGTTTCATAATCTATATCGGGTGGTTTTGCAGGTGGACGAGAAGAAAGCAAATCGGAAGAAATATCATTCTCGTCATTCTCAATACCCGGTGGTATCGAGTCATCCGCAGCAAGAAATAGATCGACATCCTCTAAAAGAGGGTCACGTAACGGATTATCGGAAATAGGTATAGAATCAATCTCAAAGTGAAAACACTCATAATCCGGAAGAGAGATATCAGCATGAATAGTGGGACTGCCACTACTCGTCTCTTCAAAACGAAAAATCTCAAGCTCGGGTAAGAAATCACTATCCATAACGGGGATAGGAGAAAAAATCGGTGGATCATTCAATGCCTCAATACGAGAGATAAGAAGATTGACATTTAACAATGTTTCACGTAAAGCTTCATCTTGTATTTCCGCATCATCATCTTCATCATTATCATCTTCAAAGCTTACGAACTCAGTAGGTTCTTCATCAACATATTCGATTTCTCCACAAGATATAGAATCGTCATTATCAGAATCGGATAATATCTCATCACGATTTTCATCAAACGGTATATCATTCGTATCAACTTGATCATCAAAACGATTATTTTCAACAAGTTCAGAATCATTGTTAGAAATCTCCTCGGACTCACTTGGGATTGGGACGAGGTTCTCAACACTAGACTTATTGAATTCGTCTGATTCCGTTGCCGGAATAGTGTCAAGATGCCCGTCCCCCATTGTTAGAGAGTCTTCGGGTTCTACGGAAGAAGAGATAGAATCATTTTGAGGATTAAGATTGATCGTAATCGTGGAATCATCATCGTATAAACAACACTCGCAAAATTGGAATTTTCTTTCTTCAACAAGAGGTTCTTCCATCGATTTCTCATTAGGCTCGGGAGTAGATGTATAACGACTAGTCACCATCTCTTTCAACTTATCCATCATAGATTTAAGTTCAAAAATATCATTATTAAAATTGGAAGTTTGTGGGGGTTGGTTAAAACCATGAGAATCGTAATAAGGATTAGGCTCATAAAAATTTTCAAACGATCCCCCACAATTTTCAAAATTTGATGTATTTTGAAATGAATCACCATTGTAATACGAATTTTGCTCATAAAAATCATTTTGAGGATAACAATCAAAGCTCGAATCGTAAGCGTAAGACGTATCAGCATTCGGAGCATAGCACATACAATCGGTGTATCCACATACATCACAAAAACATCGCCCACACGGCCTTCCTTCTTCGGACGGGTTTCCACAATTATAGTAATAAAACGCAGGTGGTGGTGGTGTATAAAAATCGGGAATATTAGACGAATTGTTGAACGAATTTTGATCATATGTATGAGAATTACAATTCAAACAAACGCCATCTCGAATATTATCTCCACATTCGTCGCACGTACACCACACACACAACCCTCCGAAGAACGGTTCTCCACAATTAGAACAAAACGTATCCATAAGAATTAAACATGAGAGGGTCTGAGAAGAAGAATCAAATTTTAGAGGATAAGAAGATTATTTTTGGTTTTTGATTTTTTAAATTTTTATATTTTTATAGAAAATATATACAAGATAGTGGAAAACTTAACACAACACGATTTTTCAATACGAATATTCAAAACTCACGTCCACCTTCCCCGGCAGCGGCGCCATTTTGATAAAGTCGTTTCGTAGTATAAAATTATTCCGAAGAAATACCGGTGAAAGTATTTCCCGGGTCGTTTTCCCAGCGAAGGTAGAATGGAGTCGTGAATAATCGAATCGCGAAATCGAGTCGTGAAAAGTGGTAAAGTGAAAAAAATTGATTTTGGAATTCAAATAATAAAAAGTAATAGTGAAATAACCAGAATGTACAAGCTAAATATGCACCGATGTTAAAAACGCGAAAACAGAAATGCAACCGCAAAATTAAAAACGTAACGTTTAATGAAAAAATGATTCTACAAATTTAAAAATATTTTCTAAAAATCTTAAACTATTAAAAAGAATTTTAAGAAAAAGAAAAATATTTTTTTGAGTTTTTATTTATTTTCTAGAATTAATTTCCTATTTTTGGAATTAAAAATGAATTAAAAAAAAATAAAGAAAAATAGAAAATTAAAGTGGAAAAATAAAAATTTAATTCTAAAAATCCTAAAATATTATAAAAGAATTTCTAAAAATATTTTTGTATTTTTCAAAGCTTTTTCTGATTTTTATGGATTTTTGTTATTTAAAAATGATTTAAAAATTGATTAAAAACTAAAATTTAATGAGAAAAATACTAAATTAAGCTAGAAAAATTTGAAAAAATTCTGGAAAATCTAAAATATTATTCTAATACTAGGAAAAATAAGAAAGTTTAAATAAGCCCACTATTAAGCAGTTTGGACACAATAAGCAGTTTGAATAAGCACTTAGAATAAGCACTTCTACATAAAATTGGACCAAAAGCTTAGGGAATGTGTAATGGACCTAAACAAACTTAATGCAGCTCAAAAATCTCAAATAAGCCTTGCCCGTAAGCCAGAAAGCTCAACCGCGTGTCCTATGTTACTAAAGCAAAAAGTGTTTAAACCTTCAACTTGCAGACACAAATAAGCAGTCTAAATAAGCTCTAATGTGAAAGATAAGCTCTGATATATTAAGCCATTGTAACAAGCTATCGAAAGAAACAAAAATCATGCAAAAAGATGTACTAACGAAGTAGCTAGGGGCTTATGAACGAGTATGCATAGAACTGGTGCAGGGCAACAACAACTTACTGATGCAATGTTAATCCAAAAATTGAGCTATCAATCCAATTCCAATTTGTGAAAAATCTGTTTGAACTTGATAACAAGCAACCAATATTCACTAAGAAACACTTTTCATGTATTTTCAAAAGGTTTTGATGCACCAAATATTGAAAAAAAACTACTGCTGCAATTGCAGCAAGAATAATGGTGAAAATGGGTCTTGAATCAAAAAAAATTACTAATGAGATATGAACACCAAATATTGCACGGATAACCTAAACTAATAGTGAGCTAAAATAAGGCAAAAACATCCACTACATGTACCTAATCTAGATAGAGCTACAAACTGATGAGCATGGCACAATAGCAGCCAAATTGGCTTATTACAGCCCAAGCGAGCACTTATGAAAGCCCAATTAAGGTAACCAAATAAGCTAAAAATAGGAAAAATAAGCTCAAAAACTTGAAGTTTATACTATAAGCTGCTTCTAAAATGAAAATGGGGCAAAAGGAGGCTGAATAGGACCTAGAAAATAAGCAAAGAAAAGTAGTACTCACCATATATATGACTAATCAACAAAAGTTGATCAGTCCTAGAACTCTACTTGCAAACTAGATTTAAAGTGCTGAATAAGCAATAGATACCTCAAAAAGCCAAATCCTAAAAAGCTAGTACTATGAAATATTAATAGAACCAAAATTTACTCAAAGAGTAGCACTAGGAAATGAACTAGAGGCTTATGAAAAGTAGCTGATTGGAACAGGTCTGATGGCAGGGGCTGAAATGGGTCGAAACTGAGTAATTGACTAATGAACCACTACTACCATACTTAAACTAACTACTATAAACTATAAAATTGAAAAACCAAAACTAACAATCTTATTGGAAGGCAGAAACAAGTGGCTGGTCTGGTTATGGGTACAAATGGTTAAAACTGAGTAAAAACCACTTTGACTAACAAATGTTAAATTCAGAGAAATTAGAAAGATCAATCAATTGTAACGAAAAACACTTTAAATTTCCAAATTACTTCTAGGCTGCCTAAAAGAATAGCAGACCATGAAATTTTGAAAATCACTGTAAAAGCTAAGAAACTTTTTAGAAATTCAAAAACTAGCTTCTAAACTACTAATATAACTGAAATGAAGCCGTAGCAAATTTATTTGAAAACTAAGTTTTACCAAATCTACAAAACAAAACTTACCCCAAACACCCCTTAAACATATCACACTATCAATTATTCATTCTAAGCTTCAATTACCTAAACAAATTATCAAGATGACTAACTAATATGCATTTAAACCTAAATGAACAGACAAGTCACCAATCAAACAACAAATTCAATAAATTGCAGAATCAAACGGTTAATGCAGAAATAGAACAACTAACTACTAAATCACTTAATCAGGAAAACTAAGCATCAAATAAGATCTAAACAAGCAAATAACACAAATAACCATCAAAATTCAGACAATCTACTCTATAATACCATTAAATGCAGAATTGAAATTACTAAAAGAAGAGCTTACAGATACAGAATCCTAACTGTAATAGGATACACTTTCAACTTTAGCCTATCTCTTAGATAGGCTCAATCAACACCCATACATCAAGATCAAACTCCAGAATACTCAAATTCATCATACTGAATATCCATTAACTTCAGTTACCAGAATCCATCATCACATATCCCCCTTTGACTATCATTGACTAGTACCATTCAACTTATCTAAGCAGATTTCAAACACCAAAACTTACTTCAAGCTTTTGAAAATTTATGAAAACAGGATTTAAGCCTTAAGAAACAAATAAGCTATACTAATTTGAATAGAGAATATAACAGTAAAGCAAATTGAGTGAACAAATTGAGAATTTTTATTAATACTAAAACTGAAATTACAAAGTAAAGTGAAAATTTATAAAACTAATAAGCTGCGTAAATAATTCGACAGAGTAACACTACTCTAAAAACTACACTACACTACTCCTAAAACTAACAGCTTCAAATTGAGAGGTGAGGAGTGCTTATATAGCCACGAGCTGGAGTGAGGAGCGTCTTCAGAAGGCTCTAGAAATGGCATCTTCTGCGAATATCCAATATTAGATCCCTTGTGATAATTCCATCCAATCAAAATCCCTGAATCCTTGTGGTGACGCGTTCAGACCAATGAGGAGCGCCCACGTGTCATTCTTTGTTGTCAGGTTGTCAGAAGGTGATGGGAAATGACTGAAAGACCCTTAATTGGGTAAATAAAAGGTGGAAGTGGGGTAATTGATGGTGTGGTTAATTAGGGTTCTTGGTGATTTGGGGGTGAGGATGTACGGAGTAAAAAGAAAAGCGGGGTTAATTTTTTTATTTTTATTTGACTGAGGTGTGTGGATCGGGTTGTGAGTGGGCTCGGGTCAAGGGATAAAATGATGGGCTTGGGTTTATGTTGGATTGGTTTTAAGAGAAAAAAGGCTTTGGCAGATTTTTTTTTGTAAAACTTGTTTAGTTTTAAGGGACTAACTTTGCCAATTAGCAAAATGTATGGACAAATGTTGTAAATTTATCCAAAGGCTATATTTGGCAAATGAATATTCTTCAAGGTTGATATTGAAACTTTAAGCTCAATTGTGATCCGTAAATGAAAATTGCTCCCCGGCTTCGGCTCTTGAACCTTTTCCACTCTCGTGCTCGGTTTTCCCGGTTTTTGCTTGATTTATGTCCATTTAATTAATATCTGTACCTGCATATGTAAAAACACAAAAACAAACAAATTTGGCATTTATGGTCGGGTTTTTGGTCTTTTTAGTCCGGTTTTGGTCAAATAAAAGTGAGTGAATAAGCACTCACCATCCCTCGTCTATGGAACATAAGCCGTCATACCAGCAGAGATAGGAATGCCAACTATACGAACATCAGAGGTCAACGTCACAACAAATGACGAAGAACGGCGCATTGACTTGGACTTACTGGAAGAAAGGCGCGAACGCGCAGCTATACGCGAAGCAAAGGCTAAGGCAACAATGAAGAAGTATTATGATGCAAAGGTCAAACACACTTCATTCAGACCAGGAGACTTTGTTTACCGCGCCAACAATGCGAGCCACGCAGAAGACACAGGCAAGCTCGGACCAAAATGGGAAGGACCTTACGAGGTCACAGACGCGCTCGGCAATGGCGCATACAGGCTGCGCGATCTGGAAGGTCACGACCTAGCGCGCACTTGGAACATCTGCAATCTAAAAAGATGCTACTTTTAGGCTACGGCCATTACACAAACACATTTGCACCCTACGAGGTGCCCAATAAGTGTTTGTTTTTCTTTTCTTTCCTAGGAATTGTATTTTTTTTTCAACAAACTTGCAAGTATCAATAAAATGTTATGGTTTCTAGCTAACTCCATAGCGTATTTTTACTTTATTGCATACATACTAATATATGTCAATATTGTTATCTTATATTTTTACTGCCTACATGGCGTGCATGCACCAATTAAAGACCCACGAAGGCATAAAGGATGAGTTAACCTACTAATTCACTCGTTGAGTAAGAGGGTTGCAAACCCATCAACATTGGATCACGCATCCTTGCTAAGCGCCTTACTTTTGAGACGTCGAGGTAAGTTTCACATGCACATCCCACGATGGGTGCGCATATACCAAGTACACAGTACAAGCTTAGCAAATAACGAGCCAAGCCACTTGGTCAAATACTAAAACTTCGCAAACAATGCAAGTATAATTCTTAAAGTCACGCACTTAAAATACCTGGTTAAATAATTTGGCAAACAATGCAAGTATATTTTAAGTCACGAACTTAAACAACGAAAAGGTATCTTATTCAACATTTATTCACAAAAATTACAAGGAAAGGTACATAGTACAAAAAAGCCTATATGCTATGGCGATGCTCAGGGCTCTCCTCCGGAGCAGCAGAACTCCCCGCCTCCTGCAGCTTCCTCAAAGTTAAAGCATCCTTCATAGATACGGTAGGAACACTTACAGGCACACCATCCGACCTGGGGATGTGTGCAGCGCCAATGCCACACGTCACTGCCTTACCCTTGATACCCTTCTTCTGAGCAGCCCTCTGCTCGTGACGCTCCAGAACCTCTTTAAAGGGAATCTCCCTTTCAAGAGCGAAGGGTTTGAGGATGTCGCGAGGCTGTGCGAACACAGGAATCTACAGCTGCGACACATCAGGCTTCAGATAGTAATCTGATTGCCCTTCCCCATTCTCTCCAAGGTGGCGCTGCAATGTCAACCCCGCCATAAGTACATCTGTGGGGTCGTCTTGGTCGCGCTCCAACCTCCCAATGTGCGGCAGCTCGAGGACCTTCAACCCCGCCATAGCCTGCATCAGCTCATCATACGCAGTAGCACTATACCCAGGGACTTCCGCCAAGTCCTTCTTCAGCAGCTTGGCCTCATGGAGATCCTCCATAGCCTGCGATCTCCCACGAGCTACCGCGCATTGAACAACCTTCCCAAAGGCCTCTAATACCTCTTGGGACTCAAGAGTACCCATTGCTGCCAGGCGCAGCCCGTGGCTAATCAACCACCTACATCAACAAAGATACATTGTGTTAGTAACAAGCATAGCAACGACAAGTATTACGAAGGAGAAAAGTATAAAAGAAATACCTGCGCTCAGCAA
Source organism: Artemisia argyi (assembly GCA_030686995.1). Classification (NCBI taxonomy): domain Eukaryota; kingdom Viridiplantae; phylum Streptophyta; class Magnoliopsida; order Asterales; family Asteraceae; genus Artemisia; species Artemisia argyi. The sequence continues at coordinate 129,278,438 of CM060691.1, forward strand.
TGGTCGACATCAAGTGAGGATATAGCTCCTCATCATACTCGATGCTGAGACCGTGCAGCTTGTCCTCCTGCAACTGGATGATCTTCAGCATGTCCTCCTTAAACTTGGAAATATTGGCAAAATGCTCCACCTTCTTCTCCTCCAAGAAGCGCACAGCCCAAGTTAGGTCGGACTTATAATGATGCAGTTCCCCACGCGCCTTCTCCACCTCAGCCATGGCGGATAATTTCTCGTGGGTGATCTTCTCAGTATACACCCGCGAGGCCTCCAACTCCACCTGCGCATCAGCCAACTGCGCACGGAGCCTCGCTAACTCCTCATCCTTTTGGGCGAGAGTACTGCTCTCCCCGACATACTTCTCCCTCAACTGAGCCACCAGCTCAGCCTGGCGTGCAGCAGTCGCAGCTAGCTCATCCATCAACTACTGCGCCTCCCCACCCTCATCAACCTTGGCTTTCCCCTCCCTGTTTTCATTCTGTGGAGAGGAAACCTCATCAACGAAGACCCCATCATTCTTCGCAGCATTATCCCTACAAGCGGTAAAGACAACAGTTAATAAATATTGCGACAAGTAATATTCGAGAAACATAAGGACGCAGACACTTACAGAGATGGAGAGACTTCAACATCCTTTTTATCCGCGCCAGGAGCGGATGTCTTCTCCTCCGCAGATGACTCCGCATCCCTAATGATATGGCGTCGTCTCTTCCTGGTACCACTGGTCCCAGCCTCTCCCTTGCGCTTAGTGTTCTGTGCCACTTCTTCCTTCAGCACCTCCTCGGGCTTTAGGATCTCCACGCTGTCAGACGACTCAGTACGCGCCACTTCCTCCTCTTGCACCACCTCCTCCGGCGCCACGCTCTGCACAGGCGTCACCTGGAGCGGTGGTGTATTCTCTGGGACAATCTCCGGCAGCACGGTCAGTCGACCCTCAGTCGCCTCCAGTATCGGCTGCTCACCTTCTCTCAGGGGGCGCACGCCTATGGTCACCTGCTTCGGTTTCTCCAGCTTAACGACGGCGAACAGATCCATTTCTGCGCACATTAACAACACAACAAAGAAGAAAGGATGTAACAATTCACAATTTCAGGTTAACTTTTATTCCCGAAATTTTACTATTCACTTTTACTATTCACTTTTTACTATTCACTTTTCACTATTCATCTCAGAAATTTTTATTTCATATTCTCGTAAGTTAAACTATTTTAACGATAATCCGAGAGTTTGACGCTTGTCGGATCATTTCTGCAAAAATCACAAAGCCGTGTCCGAGATTTACTTTTAGGTTTAAACGTCCTTCCAGCATCCCGATGTATCCATAAAACATTATAAACAATAGAAATATGATTTTCTATCATTTTATGACAATTCCAAAAGTTTTGGAATTTTACGTTTTCCAGTTCAGCGTTTTACGCGAATTGCGCGTTTTAGACCCGTGTTTCCAGTTTTTAGCAGGGTTTTAGCACCCGATAGAACCTACCACTCATTTTATATTTTATTATGGACTATATGGACATGTTTAACAATACTTTCAAATTCCATAATTTTACGACACCCGGTTTTACGTTTTGAGGCTTAATCATTTACGATTGGCATTTCCCGGAGTCAAAACTAACCAAGTATCTTGGATAAGATCACCAAAAGTCCACCCTTGCTCCCCAAGCTTGGCAAACCGCCAATAGGGGGGGGAGTCACCATGGTGTGGCTTGATCTTGACCATTGATCTCTAGGATCGTTACAAGTGTCTTAACTAACCATGGTTAAACTCTAACCCAATATATGGTTAACTATTTTTCCTACCCTATAAATACCAAGCTAAACACATGAAATTCCTTGCACCACACCTTCTTATAACCTTCAAGTCCTAAAACCTAAGGCACTTTTCTTATATTTTGTAAGAAAGTTAACTAGTTTTTGAAAGAAAACTAGTGTTTGATCTTCAATCTTGGAAATTTTCTAAGAAAAGTTGTTATAACTTTAAAGTCTCCAAAAAGACGTCGTTATAATCTTCAAATAACCTCGGTTTATCATACATTGCAAAGGGTGAAGCTTAAGTCTATCAAAGTCCTATCCTTACATGTTAACTTCCTTTCATCTTTGAAAGCCAAAAGTTGTAAGCCAAACCCTAACATGCTTCTTGTTGAATAATCATGTTCTTGTTATTTACATATTATTCATGCTATATTATGTCTTGTATTCATGTCCATGATGTATAAAAGTGAGTAAAACAAGTATTGATACATATATGTAACTTATGTTATTCAAACAAGTAAACTAGTGACTTTCTTGGAGAACCACGACCAAAATGGTAAAATTATGATATTGGATCATTACATATTACAGTATAGGACTTAACAAGGAAACCATATCAATTTGAACCACCTAAAACGAGTATACGAGTCAAAAGTTACGCCCATTTGAAGTTACCAAAACTTTGCGGCAAACTGCCAAATACCATTCTGATCAAATTTGGGTTTTGAAAGTCCCACTTCTGGTCCGATTCATCAAAAAGTTAAAACACGAAAGTTGTCCGGAACGACGTTTTCATTCAGGAACAAAGAAGCTCGAGCCCTGAAAACGCTTTCCGAGTGATAAAATTCTTTAAATTCTAAACAGCCCATTTTTAGGCCAAAGTCACTATATTATGGTTATACTTTAAAAGGAACAAGAGGTCTTATGACCTATAATCAAGACCACAACCATGGCTAGAGCCAAGGTTGAGTCTCATGACCTTGGAACAAGGACCAAAGGTCATGGCTAGGCCATGACGAAATGACCAAGTAAACTTACATAGGCGTAAACATGAAACAAGGAATTGGCGATATATTGAACAAGCAATTTGGATCTACTTCACTTAAAAAGGAACCATGAGATATTACAAAGAGAAAATGGTCATACAAGACTTATGAAACTACCCCTAATAACAATCTTCATGTACTAATAAACTTTCCTAAGTTTATTCAAATATCGGACATGTAACTTTTCGGATCAAAACTTATATCTATATATTTCATCAACTACCACAATAGTAGGGAGCCTCATGTGAGGAGTTCATTATGTAAGCCGTCGAGTTGAGTTGTGGATTTACGAATTAAAGTGTCCTGGCTCCTCGAACGCTTACTAACATGACTTCTGAATTATGTCGGCCCGAACGGTAGTAAACGATATATAAACATACATGTTTCATGAATCATTTCTTTCAAAGACTTACATTATACATCATACCACATCATGGACTAAATGCAAGATATATATATAGGCACTACTTCATATTCTTTACTCCGATTCTAAGTCGCAACATTCGATTATAGGTTGCTCGTAGAAACCTTCATGATTCAACCGTTACATTCATTACTTGCTATCTTACTTAAGGTGAGTTCATAGCCCCACTTTACATTACTTCAATGTTTTACAAACCCTTGGGGGGAATACATGCTATTATTTTTCTACTCGAACACAATGCTTTCTATTGTATGCTATTCGACTATGTTTTATTATCACTAAGTAACATACTTGCCAAACCAAGATCCCTTATTATGAACCATTTAATCACTTACGAGGGTTACTTGCAAGTGAGCGCGAATATTGTGAATAGGCCTATTGGGATTGACGAATCCCATTTGTTTTGACTAAGTTCAAACAAATGCATTAATATTTGAGACATTAGGTATGACGGCAAAGTACCTACCGGGATAAATCTGCCGATCGATATTGGTACACGTTAACGTTTTGGTGTCATAAGCTTAGTGTATAATACATTTCATGGGCGTATAATAACGTAGCCTACCTGTTTTGTTTCCAAACATTGGTGTGAGTTTATAGCTCACACTACGATTATTGTGTTCAAACGATTTAACTACAAACACTACGATTATTGTGTTCAAACGATTTAACTACAAACACTACGATTATTGTGTTCAAACGATTTAACTACAAACACTACGATTATTGTGTTCAAACATTAAACAAACTCTATGAATATCACTCAACCTTTGTGTTGACCTCTCAAGCATGTATTTCAGGTTCATGACGATCAAGGATGGCACGGAAGGGCACAGATACTCAAGAGGGCTATAAATTTTATTATCATTCAAAACTCATTTATTATACATTGTAAACATGGAACCAATTGGGACCTCATTTTGTAACCTCTGATATTTATACAATTTGAATGATAAATCTCTTAAAACGACTCAATTGGAGTTCGTTTTCTATTATTGTGACTATTGTGCCGTCGAGTAACACCCAGTTTGAATTCCGCTGCATCCATGAATTGGGGGTGTTACAAAGGATTAGTTAAGTAAAGATGCGCATACAAAAAGACTTACAGAATTTGAAGAAGAAGGGACGAACACCCACCCCGGCCATCCTCACTAATAAAAGTTGGCACCTCGTCCGCAGCACCGTAATAATTGCGACTCAACCCCATGTGAACCAAAAACGCCTCCGGATAAGGGTTAATGGACAGGCGGTTGGCATCAAGAGTCTGCGCATCAATCAGCCTATAGGAACCGGGTGCGGGGCGCCCATCCCTTGGAAATGTATCCTGAGTATAAAACTCGTAGGGCGATGGAAAGACTACATCATCAACCCAGAAAAAATGCTCTTTCCAATGTCTGAGGGAGTCTACTTTCTCAGTGTAACACTGAAGCGCCCCCGGGTGCTTCGCAAAAGATACCCACCCATTTGACCACGTCGTGTGGTAAAATGAGCGGAAGAGGGATATGGTAGGTTCTATCGCAAGTAAACGGCAGTTTACTTCAAAATTCGACACCTTAGCCGCATCTATACAGTGCAGCTGGGAGATGTGGAGGCGATAGTGGTTGAGCAAATCGCTCAGAAAGATAGATATTGGAACGCGGTAATTCGCGTACTCAAAGAATTTTGTGTATAGCCCTATTTTCCCTTCGGGAAAATCAGCTATACACGCGTCCACATCTGGAGCCTCTGGACGGACATCCAGAGGCACGAAGTAGTCAGACGTAAATTGAGTAACATCCTCAACAGTCATCGCAGAGCGAAAGTCCTCTAACTGGGCAACCATCTTCATTAATTTACGAGTAAAACGCACAAAAATTACCTACGAAAATGAGTATTTTCTTTGTAAAAAGCTTTCAATAAAAGTGAATAATGGTGAGTGTGTGTTTTACTGTGTGATCGTAAAAAATGGGGCGGTGACTATTATATAGGGAGTAAAAAACCCTAGATCATCTCCACGTGGATCCCACTAACAAAAACGTGTGGCTGGAACTGAACCGGTACATGCACTTTTTCCCGATTTACGAGGGCCACATGGACATTACCCCCAATTTTCGAGGTATACGTTTGAAATACCTATGACTAGGTGCATTGCACTTTAAATGGGCGGCAATATTTCAATGTTTTCCCGCTACGCTTACCGCTGTTAATATTAGTCTAGTATCCGCGGCTACGAGCCGCGCACACTAGACTGGGGGGACATGATGACGTATAGTCTATATATGGGCCATGAGCCCAAATGATAAACATTACTCGGCCCAAACCCACCATGAGTGGGCTATCATAACGAATGACGGGCCATAATAATAACGGCTTGGGCTCACGGAGCCCAAAGCCCAACTAAACCAACCGGGCATGTGATAAGGATCTTCTATTTACGGAATAGATATCCTTACCCCGATAAGCACCACGAGTGCGAAGAGTAAGGAGCAAGAAACCTACGAGGTTTCAGCCCCTATATAAGGAATGACATCTCTCATTCAAAGGTACGATATACAAAACCCTAACTCTCTACGAGAACCATAAATCGATTACTTACTCTCACGCCGGAGTCTAATCGGGGGAGACAATCCCTCGATAAGCCTAACGGTGTTATTTATTTTCTTAGTGCGCAGGTAACAAGTACTAAGAAGCGAATTGGTACGAGAGCAAGAGCCAATAATCAGGAACACCCAACTTTTGTATCAACAATCTGAGAAATGATTCTTTTCTTTTTTATAAAAATTGCAGATGTAAGTATGAGCGTTTTTCTAACTAAGCACACACTTCAACGTTTATTTATTATGTCATCCTTCTCAAATTAAATGTTCATACTTATATTTGGTAACTTGCAAATTAAGTGTACAATTCCATATTTCAACAAATTAAATAGTTTATCCTTCCGAAAATGCATAATTGCATATATATCAAAAGCATGCATAAAAACCATTGTACTATTTGCATAAAAAACTTGTAAAACGGATATATATGCAATTATTCATTTTGGAAGGGATATATATGCAATTATGCCTAATGTAATTTTATAGATGCATAGTGTAATATTACACTTTTCTAAAACTATGTGTATTTTGAAAGTGTATATCATGGTACTCACCCGTTGCGGGGATCTCTCCTCAACAATTGGCAAAAAACACTTTTGAGGAGAGTATTGATATTTTGGGTGCGTATTGTAATATTACACTTTTCTAAAACTATGTGTAATAAAGATCGTTAATAATTCAAACAAGTGCGCAAAAACACTTTTCTAAAACCATTTCTCGCTTCAATGTTCGTGCTTATATTCGGTAACTTACACATTAAGTGTAGAATTCCATATTTCAACAAACTAAATAGTTTTGAGGAGAATTATGATATTTTATGAGTGTAGAGTGTAATATTACACTTTTTTAAAACCATGTGCAATAAAGATTGTTAATAATGAGTCGGTGAAACGTGCATTGCGGTGGGGCGTCTATATGGTGGAACTGCAGCTATTTTTTTGGATTGGGATCGGCGTTGTTGTGTTAACTGTGTTTTTGTCCTTGTGGTATAATATTTTTGGTTTCATAAATACATTATAAAGAAATTGTCTTACTATTGATATTTGTCCTTAGTATTTTTCATAGTTTACACCACAAAGGCTATTGCTAAATTGTTTTTGGATCATATATACAAGCTTAAGATGTCTTAAGCAAGATATTGCAAATCCAACTTAAGATGTCTTAAGCCTATCAAGATATTGCTAATCCAAATTAAAATCCAACTTAAGATGTCTTAAGCCTATCTAGATATTGCAAGAAGGTATTCAGGGCCCGCTTTGAGGTGTGCAAGGTGAGCGACCGCTCAGAGCCTCAAAATTTTTAAGGGCCCCAAAATTTATCCCGTTAATAGTTAAATGCATGTGTACACATATTTTTCACTAAGAAAAAAGCATTTAGATAACAAAATATCTTAAATGAATAATATGTTAGAACATTTAGATAACTAATTGCATTATATCTTATAAAATGTGACACTTTATATATAACATTCCTTATCGAAATGAATCGTCATTTATTTTCGTCCAGGGCCCTAAAAAATTTCATAAATTCATGGGATGGCCCTGAAGGTATTTATAAGCTTATTTTGGTAGTCGTTATTCAAGTTATTGCAAATCCAACTTAAGATGTCTTAAGCCTATCAGAGTATCGGTATAATACAACTATCACAATTCCACTAAGACTCCTCCTTTTGAGATTGTGTATGGACAGCCTCCTCCGGTTCACATTCCATATGTGGCCAAAGATAATAGGGTGGAATTGGTGAATAGGATATTACAAGCAAGGGAGAAAACTATTGCTATGTTGAAGTTCAATTTGAAGAAGGTTCATGACAGAATAATGTCCCAAGTAGACAAACATAAGACTGATAGGGAATTTGTAGTTAATGATTTGTATTTGAAGTTACAAACTTATAGACAAGTCATTATTAGACAGGGAAGGCAACATAAATTATCTTCAAATTTTTTTGGTCCATTTCAAGTGATAGCTAAAATTGGACAGGTGGCCTATAAGTTGCAGTTACCATATTATGCTAAGGTTCACCATGTGTTCCAAGTGTCTTAGTTGAAGAAGTGTCTTTCACCTATTACTACAATGGAAAAATTCCCTTAATGTGATGCACAAGGTTTGATAGCTATTGAACCAGTCAAGCTTTTGGAAAGAAAGATAATCAAGCAATAAAACCTATGGGAGTGTTTGGGTTAATACAGTGGAACAATGGTTCTGAAAAAGATGCAACTTAGGAGGATTGGGTAGACATTGTTAAGAGGTTTCCTTCATTTGTGTTAGATCCTTGAGGACAAGAATCTTTTAAAAGAGGATGCAGCGTTATGCGTGGAAAAGATTAAAGACCAAAAAACTCATGTGTGAAGCATGTAAGCGTGCCAAACAACCAAATAACAGTTTTTTCCCACCCTTTTTTATTAGTATAAAAACATGTATTCATTTCATTTTCAGTTTAGTTTTGATTTGATCATTTTCTTACTTCTTTATAATTCAATTGTACAATCATATCATTCCATAGTCAATCCCATATCAATTTCAACTACGAATTTGCCTATTATTGTAGATTCTAGTTAAATTGTATTTGTTGGTTATGATTTATAGGTAAATCCAAGTAACACATTCTAGTGTATGACTAAAAGATGAAGTAAAAATCATTACCATAAAGTTAAGCATCATTTGATAGAAGATACCTCTGAAAAGTAGATCAAATTGGTTGCCTCTAAAATGCAAGCCATTATCAAGATCGCACTTACATTTATCAGTTTTGGCCTAACAAACTTCCTTTTCTTGTCCTAATTATGCTTTAAGAGATTTTTATTTTGCAATATCATCCGACTTTTGCAGTTTTAAACTGCAAAAGTTGGATGATATTACAAAAGATCAAAGTTTTTGGGTATTAAACGATGTAGAATCATCTTATGAATTATGTTTAGTTTGACTTATGAGCTCATCTCTCTAATAAAGATGGAGAACACTTTAAAATTTTATTTTACAATTATATTTCCATTTAAAGTGGGATGGGTACTTCACTCATGTAACATTATATATGTAGACGAAATTTTGTTCACTTACACAAATGAAAGATTAAAAAAAAAAAAAAAAAAAAAAAAAAAAAAAAATCAACACATAATTAAAGAGATAGGGATACATTAAAACAAACTTGTTCTTTGGATCTAACATCATACTCAAAAATGGTAACTTTTGACAAAGAAATGATAAAAATCAAAGAGTGATTTTCTAAATTACAGAGAAAAAGGTAAAGTGGGAAATATTTGCATATACATGTAGGCCTGTAGGGTTAATAAATAAGTGAGATCGGTGAAATACTGAAATCGGTCCACAAAAAATGGTGCTTCTAAACAAAGGGTGATTCCCTGTTTCTTGAAATGTTACCAAAGCTAAAATAGTCACACAAACCATAGGTAGTCGAACAACACGAAGATGATGCATGCCACTTCATAGTAGTCGTTCGAGAGACTCACCACTTGCAGATGTAAAGTAACATAAAGTAAGCCACAAGCATCAAGAAACAGCTACTTCAAAGCCTTTAAATGCATATTGCATGCATAAGTTTTTTAAACGTAAAACGGAAATAGGGGAAAATTCGATGTAAAATGGAAAAGAAACAACCATTGTACCATATGTAAGAATTTGAGAGAGGAGGCGACGAACTGGATGAGTGGTTGGAGATTGAAAGAAAGTGGGTTGAGATGTATGTAATGTGAAGTAAGGGCTCGTTTGTTTTAAGGATTTTGATTTGAGGGAACGGATTCATTTCAGAAAAATGTGTATGTGTGTGTGTTATTTTTTTATTTTTTTTTCATAAATGTAAATTTTATTAAGGAAAGTGCCATAAAACATGGCAAGGTTCAACATACGACCAATTGAAACAAGACTAGAATACAACTAGCCTATATACTATTACTAAACAACATAAGGTTTGGACAATTCCCAAGCTCAGACTACAATATATATATATATATATATATATATATATATATATATATATATATATAGGGTAAGGTTCTAGAGAAAAGTCCACTTTGGTAGAAAAGTGAGAAAAAAAGGTTATAGGGTTTAATTTGAAATATCTCAAACTTCAGGGGTATGTCTGCAAACATGCCCCCACCCCCCCCCCACCCACCCACCCACCCCGCACCCCCCCCCCACCCCCCCCCCCCACCCCCCCCCCCCCCCCCCCGAAAATTTTTTTTTTCCCGCCAAAAAAAAAATTTTTTTTTTTGGGCCAAAAATTTTCCCGCCAAAAATTTATAACCCAGATGCACCTTTTTTTTTTAGTGCATCTGGGTTATAAAAATTGGTGCATCATAGTTATAACTGAGATGCACCAATTTTTATAACTGAGATGCACTAAAAATAAAAGGTGCATCTGGGTTATAAAAATTGGTGCATCTCAGTTTGAGATGCACCAATTTTTATAACCCAGATGCACTAAAAAAAAAGGTGCATCTGTGTTATAAAATTTTGGCGGGAAAATTTTTGGCCCAAAAAAAAAAATTTTTTTTTTTGCCCAAAAAAAAATTTTTTTTTGGCGGGAAAAAAAATTTTTTTTTTCGGCGGGGGGGGGGGGGGGTGGGGGGGGGGTTGGGGGGTAGGGTGCAAATTTACAAAAACTCCTTAAAGAATGAAGAAAATACAATTAGGTCCCTGTAGTTTGGTGTGAAAAAAAGGAGGGGTTGATTTGTACACTTTTCTCACTTTTCTACCAAAGTGGACTTTTTTCATGATCCCACCTCTATATATATATATATATATATATATATAAAAAAAAAAAAAAAAAAAAAAAAGGACTGAACTTATAGCCAAATAGCTAGGCACAACATACTCTGAATCCATGAAGCACACTGAGACCAATCAGCATACCTCAATCCATCACCATACACTGAGCCCAAACTAAAAGCTATAAGACAGTACATAACATAGTCTAAATAACAGTAAACAACAAAGGAAACTAGAATACTCCAAATAGGACATAACATATCAGCTTCAAAATCTTCACAGTCAGGTTTCCACTTCAAATCTCCAATGCTGCATATAATATCAAAGAAGTAACCCATAATAGATTACCATCATAGCAGAATTGCCTCCTTAAAAACCTTATCCCAAGTAAAACCATTGGACAAAACCTTGGATAAGGAAAAGAGTGCAACTTCTACTAACAATATCCATACCAGCCACATCCAAAACTCCCAAGACAGGCTCACACATGAAAATCAACAACCTATCTTGATTAATGCATAATACTTCCCAACAACAACACTGCTCAGATATATTCCAAAGGCAGTAAATAGTGAACCTAAGAAGGGAGCTACTAATGCATCTACATCGTCGTCTATGTTGAAGACTACTGGCAATTCCCCTAAGAAAGGTAATATTACTACATCTAATTCGTATTCTGCATTGGTGAATGATGAAGAAGAAGATGATGAAGAACTTTTTGAAAATATGTATGATGAATCTGCTAACCTATTTACAAACCTAAATACAGGTGAAAGTTCATCTTTCACGGTTCCTGCTGGTTAGCTTGTTTCAGTTGATTTATTCTAGGTGCATCCTTTGTTTCTAGAGTTGTAAGTGCTTATGGCATGTCATAAGCACTAGGTTTAGATGTTTATCAAGCTTCTTAGCTTGAGGTTTATATGGTACTTCAGCCATATTCCATTTGTATTTAACTTTTTTCGGTATTAATATATTAATCGGGGTAACCCTTTACCCGAAAAACAACAACACTGCTCACACCACATAATAACACTACATAATATCATAGCCAGATTAGTAGTCAATATCAAACTGAACAAACCATCATAGTATAGCCAGATTATCCTTAAAAACCTTATTAAAGAAAAACCAATTAGGCAAAACCTTGAATAAGGAAAAGAGTCTACTAGCAAAATCTCATTCCCATCACATCCAGTTCCCAAGATAATTTCACACATGAAAAGCAACAACCTGTCTTGATCAAATAAGCAACAAAGCCCAACAATACACTACTTACCCCACATATTATCACAGCAAATGCTAATCCAAATCCATCCACCATTGCCAATATCATCACAGTCAAATATAGTATTGCAGTCCCAGAAACTAGTACTCTCATGGGACCATCTAAACCATATATAAGACATAGAAGAGGATCACATAGCTAATTAATATCTTTGCACAACTCATCAGCCATACTGCTATAATAAGTAGTTTTGCAAGGAATATTTCAAACGTTTGCAGCCTTAACAACATTAGATGTGAACTTCAGGGAAAGAACCATGAGCTTAAGTCTAACAGAATCCACAAAAATCTTAAACAAACACTCACAGGTTCTCTCAACAAATTGCATTCTCCTAATATTTCTTTCTTGCCAAATAAAGTATATAGTAGCCCTTGGAACAAGCCTTTGAATGACACTCCACACTTATTTTTAGCAGGACAATTTACCACCCCTACATATGATGTATGGCCAATCATTACTTAACCCATCAAAACATTGGCTTTTTTTTTTTTTTTTTTTTTTTTTTTTTTTTTTTTTTTTTTTGTGGGTAACGGGGATCAAGACCCCGATAAAATAAACCATTGGTATGTTTGGATGGGTTAAGAAAAATGTTGCTTGCAGTAGAGAGGAAACGATCGATTAACTTACCAATCGCTATCGATCGTTCCTACTGTGGCTTGAATTCACAATCGAAAGATCGTCACTTTTTTTTTTTGCTTAAGGATCGTGTAGACGACCTTCATTCTTCCAAAGTTTATGTGTGTTTAGTTGTTTGTAATTGGGTTGGGCTAAAAAAAATTAAAAAAAAAATGTTTGTGTGTGTTTAGTGTGTGAACGCGGGTTGAAGATGAAGTTTATATATATATATATATATATATATATATATATATATATATATATATATATATATATATATATATATATATATATATATATATATTAATTGGCAGCGTTTAGTGTGTAATCGCATGTGATATTTAATTAAACTTTTTTTTAAAATGTTATTTGTAAAGTCTTTAATAAAGTAAGGAAAAAATGTAATGAAATTAAAATTTGTCAGTTGGAAAAAGTTGAAAAAATAAATAAATAGATGAAGGTCGCTCTTACTGTGGCAACTATTCATCTGTAGATCGCTGAAGAGAGAAAGCTGATGTGGCAGATAAAATTGGTGTCAATCCCCTTTCCTATGTCGAGCCTAAATATGTTATAATAATCTATTCAAATCTTTCAAATAGTGGCTAACTATTTATGCACACGTGACATTTTCTATGAAGGTTACAATAATTTAGAAGCTCTTGGATATAATATAAGTAGATTTATAGATAGATTTTGGTTGTTACTTTAATACCGGATGTTGATTCTTAAATTGTATCTTATCATGGACCTTAAACAGTTCTAGGGTCAGCTCAAGGTCTGTCAATTTGCTATATATCGTAATCTTGTAGTCTTGCTGGTGGCGTTTCTCATAGTCTTATAGATAAGAGTTTCTCCGAGCGGAGAAATAATGTGATTTTGTGCAGCCCATAATTATTCCGTTTAACTTAATTCTTTTTAGAAAGGTGTGTTGTTTAGTTTGAATTATATTTATAGATGGATCTTAACGGCGAAAAATACTGATCTTTGAGAAACATGTATGAGGCATAGGTGAATAAATGCACGAGTCGGTTGGATAGATAACGAGTTAAATGGGTTGAAGTAAGTGTTTAAGACGTGGTTGGTTCGGTTGGTATCGGATATAACCCATTTTGAATCTTGAAAAATATTCTGTTCTATATTTTAATAGCTCAAAAACTTCAAACAAAAAGCGGTAAATACTTTTACCTGATTTTATGGCGACTTCAAAGTTATTTGACTTTTTCTTTGTAAGGACCTTTGACTAAATTTGATGGGGGCCTGCTGGTGAGTGGGTGGTTTGATGGGCCTTATTAAAGACCAACAACATGTGGATATCCGAGGAATAAAAGAGTGACAAAAAGTCATGTAAGGAGCCCACATGTCTAGCTGGATCAATAAGATCGAGTTTTCACCAAAGTTGGACATATTCCAAATGTTATTTGGTCTTCCTTAGGTTTTACAAAGAGTGTATGGATGGTTATTATCGAGACAATACAGTTGCGCCAGCACTTTGCATGATTTATGCGGACCAAATTTGTGCAAAGTGGCCATTTTGGTCGTTTGACTCACTAGAATCCTTCATCACTAAAGGAAATCTGAATATGTGTTTCATATTGTCTCGTATCACAAAGGTGACTGATGAATGCAGTTTTTTTTTCCGTATATGATTTTTTCTCAAATACCAAAGATACTGTTTTCTCATTTTATGTTTGGGGAACAACAAAACCTTTATCTTTCTCTATCCTGTCTTTCTATCAATTGTTTTACTCTATCTCCTATATTTAGAGCATAATCTGACAATAGGATGTCGATGTGTAAACTGACTAGATTATAGCTCATAGCAAAATCGAATTAAAGTTGTTGAATGAACATATCAGTGTATATAGACTTCAAACTTTAAGTGCCATAGGAGAACAATAAATTGTACAAGCACTTCTAGAAAGTCGAAGCAACAGTGCAAGTGTGTTTATAAGATGTTGTACATTGATACAACCTTATGTTGAAGTTTAGCATAAAACTGAGTTACATAAACTAGTTCTAGTCTAGGGATCCAATACCTCTACCAGGACGTATGCAATATCAATTACGGAGTACTATTTCTATAAAAAAGTATGCTAGTAACTGTAAGATATTAAAAGGTTTACTTTATTGAATCACTGCATAATGATTATACGTCTATTTATTTATAATAGACATGTAGATTTAGCGAACAAGCAACATAAAGATAACCCTAAATTTAATGAATCTTAAGTAGGGGTGTTCATGGTTCGGGTGATACACCGAATAAACCAAAAAGCAAATCGAACCGAACCCAAAAAAACTGAACCAAACTTTTAACCGAATCGAAATTGTCAAAACTGAACCGAACCAAATTTAAAAATTCGGTTTTCGGTTTGGATATGAGTTTGGCTATCTGAAACGAAAACCGAATTTATATAAATATATATATTTTTTTATATATTTATATTATTTTACACGTATAAAATGTCCATTAAAATTTTATACTAATATAAAAAATACTTTTTATGCTTGAAAAAAATTTTTTTTGCCAAACATATATATAATTAAATTAAAAAAATATATAAATAGTGTAATTCAAGTACAAAATTCGGTTTTCGGTTTTGACCTATAACCGAACCGAACTTCAGTTCGGTTCTCGGTTCGGTTCGGTTCGGTCATAGATTTTTCGGTTCGGTTCCGTTTTCGGTTATTACCCAATTTTTTTTAACCAAACAACCCGAACAGAATAAACCGATTAACCGAGAACCTAACCGATGAACATCAGCCCACAATTGGGCTTGGGCTCTAACCTAGTCATCTAACGCTCAATCCCTCGCAGTTTAAACGTGCAGTTTCCGGAGGCAAAGTTGTATTCTACTTGACAATTTCCTTCTTTTTGTGAAAAGTAATAATAAAAAAAAAAGAAAAATTAAAAATAAAACTGTCACAGTTACGTTTGGCCTTTTAACTCAATCCAGTAACTATATAGAATTTAAAGCTTAGATACTCCGTAATAGTGTAATAAAAAGCATATAAAAAACGACTAATTTTTGTTACACAGTACAATCATATGATGATTTAAATTCTTTCTAAAATACAGTGCAACCATTTTGCCTTTGCATATTTTGCTATTCTCATGCATTGCACAAACACAAAGTGTTTCATAACAAGGTTTTAAACCCGCACGTTGTCTCGGGATGTTTCAATATTAAGGTATGCATGCTCACCCGGGTCCGAGTAATCTCAAAAAAATGGGCCACAAATGAACCGGGCTGAACTTAGTATCCGGTTACTGTAGCAAACGAAAAAAAACCAAGGGGTTACTGTAGCAAGCCCAAAAAAAAGGCCCAAGAGCCTGTTACTGTAGAAAGAACAGTAAAACGGGGGTACTGTTCATCAAAGCCACGGGAAATGTATATATTTATAATTCTGTAAAGATTAAACATTAAAATGACCAAAACCTATATATTCAAAAGATCAACGACGTAATAAAAACATGAAACGAGGTTGTATAAGAAGCTTCCTAAATTTGCTTTTGTTTATCTTTTAACTTTATATAAGTATAGGTTGTAATGTTGTATTGTAGAGTTGTGAAAAGTGGATGCTAGGCACGTGCCTGAGAGCATCCTGTGACCTTTTACGAGCACACCAATTATTTATTTTGCAAAAAAGAAAAGAATAAAAAAACACGCCAATTATTGATATGTCCAAGTGTCTTTAAATAACTAAACCACGGTATAATCTAATTAACTATAAACACAAGTTGCTAGTGACGATTCTTCTTAAATCTAAAATATTAGACGAGATTGTGGTGTAGCGATTAACAAACTATTCGTTAATTTAAATCAATACTGTCATTCCTTTTTTTATTGTACAACAATACAACATGTTGTATATAAGAATTATATATATAAACTCGGTCCTAAAGCCTACAACATCATGTTAATTGTTAGGCTAATAAATAATCACAAAAGAAAAAGAAATTAAAAAATCATTGGCAGATGTTTCCAACTACCCGACACAAGTTTGAGCACACCATGTTACCTCCAAAATCTAACTTTAACATTGACTGCTTGACGCTGCTTAGTTTATTTAACGGAATTTATTTGCACACCATTTTTTTTATAAACACATTATTTTGTACAATTTTGTAATGCACAGAAAGTATACAATAAAACACTGTAATGCACAAAGTATGATGTAAGAATAAAAAAATTTGGTGTGCAAATCACCTCTCTTCATTTATAATTGTTAAAATAGTAACCAAGTTAAATTTTGGACAAAATTACACGGATGGTCTCTATGGTTTACTCGGATTGCAAGTTTAGTCCCTAAGTCATTTTAAGTACACCAGAGATACCTATTTTTTGAAACTTGTCACACATTTAGTCTCTAAGTTGGATGGCCGTTAGTTTATCCGTTAAGTTATTTGCACCGTTAGTCCTTCGTTAATATTTTTTGCACCGTTAGTCCCTCCATTAATATTTTGCACCATTATCAATCTTTTTACGTTTTCGTCCATTTTTTAACGTTCTCGTCCATTTTTTTTAACATTTCGTCCATTTTTTTACGTTTTTGTTAATCATTCATTTTTTACGTTTTCGTCCATTTTTTAATGTTTTCGTTCATTTTTTTACGTTCTTGTCAATCTTTCTAAGTTTTTGTCCATTTTTCTATATTTTCGTCCGTTTTTTAACGTTTTTATCCATTTTTTTACGTTTTCGTCCGCTTTTTTACGTTTTCGTCTGTTTTCTTATATTTCTAAAGGTTTTCGTCCAATTTTTACATTTTCGCTCATTTTTTTACGTTCTCGTCTGTTTTTTAACATTTTCATCATTTTTTTACGTTTTCGTCCGCTTTTTTACGTTTTCGTCTATTTTCTTATGTTTTTAAACGTTTTCGTCTGGTTAAAATTCCGCGAGTATTGATGTAAATCATTATTCCTGACAACTTTCTTGTTTTACACTTTTGATGATTTAGACCAGAAAGGAGTCAAAATCGTGATTTAAAATCGACACAGAAACATTTTTATCAAATCTCAAATTTTCTTTTAGTATACTTGCATAATCACAAAAAATAGGCGAAAACGTAAAAAAAAAAGGGGCGAAAACAAATAAAAATATAAGAAAATAGACAAAAAACGTAAAAAAGTAGACGAAAACGTAAAAAAAATTGATAAAAATATGAGAAAACAGACTAAAACGTAAAAAAGCGGACGAAAACATAAAAAAAACGGATAAAAACATAAGAAAACATACTAAAACGTAAGAAAGTGGACGGAAATGTAAAAAAATGAATGTAAATTTTAAAAAAATGGACGAGAACGTTAAAAATGGATGAAAACATAAAAAAATTGACTAAAACGTTAAAAAATGGACAAAAACGTTAAAAAAACAGACGAGAATGTAAGAAAATGGACGAAAACGTAAAAAGATTGACAAAAACGTAAAAAAATGGACAAAAATTGTTGAGGCAACATGATCAATCTCTTTATGTTTTAATGATGACAAATAAACCAATGAAACACATAAAATAATGATCAATCTCTTTATGTTTTACGTCTTTTTAATTTGCTATAAAAGATAGTTTTAGTGTTTTCTTAGTTTTCAAAATTTAGCTTTCGATAATATGTGATCTCAAGTCTTGCACAATATAGACAACTATCAATAAGTAAGAAATAACAATGATAAGTAATGAAATAAATAAGAGATGGAAAGATCGAACCGCGAGACAAGAGATTTATAGTGGTTCGGCTACAAGGACACCTTCCTTGCCCTACTCCACTCCCCGAGCACCTAACTCGAGAATTTTCTTCACTATATCATCAAGCTCCCTTATGGCGAAGAAAACCTTACACACCAATTTACACACCACAACTTCTTCACACCTAATTCACAACTTCTTCACACCAATCTATTTCACAACTAACTACTTCACGCCTATCTTCTTCACACCAATTTACTTCACAACTAACAACTTCACACCTAGCTTCTTCACTACAATCTAATTCCTAACTTTTCTTCTTCACACCAAACAACTAACTAATCACACAATCTATATACCTAGCACAACTATCTACAATCAAATATACACAACAATCTTCACAAAGAATAATGTAAATGATCTTGATGATGCACCAACAACTTGTATGTGGAGGTCACAACAAGTTGTAATACTTCTTGTCTTGGGGGATAGAAGTATTCTTCTCTTGCACTTGAGAGGATGATATTTGAATCACTTTGAAACAAAGAATTATGTACTTATGATCAAAGGATTAAGAGAATAGAAATGTGGATCTAGAACACAAAGTTTAGGAGTGCAAAAGGTGAGAAAATTCTAGGGGATTAACCAGTATTTATAGGGGAGAAAAATATTGTTCTGGAGCTTGGCCGGTCCCCTTAATTAATGGCCGGTCCCTTTAATGATTAAGGGGGCCGCCTAAGGAATTAAGGGGGCCGCCCCTTCAGAACGTTGGATTTTCTTGTCTTTTAGTGGGAAATATTTTTCTGGATAAAATTTGCCATTTTTGGTTGGAAATTTGAAATCATATATTTATAATGAATTAAACATATTCTTTTAATTCCAAAAGTAATTTTGTAAAAGATATAGAATGTTTAATACATTTTATAAAAATTCTAGTGATTAGAAAAATTTTCTTTGATCATGAAATGCAATAAACCCTTTGTTTATTCATACCTTAAGTGATATGGATGCAAAGACAAATATTAAGCACTAAAAACTTGTTTACGTCATAAGTTTTAGATTAATGAGTTTATGCTTTGTAATTATCAAAACATAGAGACATTGTTAATATGCTAACAATGTTTTTAGACATTATTTATGTCAACAATCTCCCCCTTTTTGATGATTACATAACCTTAAACTCATTAGGTCTAAAAAATAATTTTTAGACAAGTATTATTAGAGTTTAACATTCTCTTCTCCCCCTTTTTGTAAAATCAAAAAGGTTAATGCTCCCCCTTGATGTATGCTCCCCCTCATTTGAGAGCACCAAGGGAATGAGCTATGGAAATCTTGGCTACACAAAATATTAGAAGAGAACAAGACACATATACATGCAAAGCAATAATTATGCAAATAAAAATAGATTCATTCAAGCATCATAGAAAGCATTACAACATTCAATATGCTTAAGGCATATTGATCACAATAAAACAGAAGAAAAGACATAGCCCTATATTGCCTAAGAGAGCACTTGGACTTGCTTGCAACCCATGGTTGATTGTTTTATTTGCTTGAAGGAGAACATAAGCATAAAGCTTAGTTGTTAGATGGAGAGGGATATGGAGTGGGGTATGGAGCGGAAGAGGTGGATCTTACGATATTGTTTCGTGTTAAGGGTGGTATGGTATGAGGATGAGTGAGGAGATATTCAATCCAAGAAATATCTTCACTAAAGTATAGGATTTGTTTTTGAAGGAAGATGCAACAAGGGCGATAGTGAGTGTGGTTTGTAACTTGATCCAAGTTGAGAGAGTGAGGAAGGCAATTGTTGTAGGGTGATGACGGAGGTTGCCCTTTGTTGCGTTGTGCAAGATGCATGGCATTGAGATCACTAAGATCATGGATTTGTGATATTTCATCACGGAACTTTTGCTTTTCCGTGGCAATGCGGAGAAAGTCATTGTGTTGATATGGATGAATTTGGTTTGTGTAGTTGGAATTGTAGTGGGATGGTTGATCAAACTTGTATGGATCATTACAAATGGTTGGAGGATGAGATGAGTGGTTTGGCATAAAGGAAGATGTTTGGCCAATGTTGTATGGTTTGCAAAGAGGATCAAATGAATGTCCTTGTGAATTTGGGGTAAAGTTTGGGAAGTAAGTGGTTGGAGGTGTTGAGTGATTTCCAATTTCATTGGTTATGATGGATTTGTTACGAGGGCTTTTTCTTCGCCAAACGGGTTTTTCCGTCATTCTTGCAAGCCTTGAGGCTTTTGGTTTTGGTTTGTTTGGAGAAGTCATGAAGGGATGAGTGAAGAGTTTTGAGGATTGGGAGTATTTATAGTGTAAGATTTGTGTGTTTATGGATGGATAAAGTTTGGTTTGGAGATTAGGACAAAATGTGTTGGTGAAAAATGGGAAATGTAGGTTGAAATGGGCTAAAAAGCAGAAAAGATTCTGTAAACCCGACCATCAGATGGCCGGTCCCCTTAATTAGGGGGCGGTCCCCTTAATGATTAAGGGGGGCGCCTTACAAAATTAATGTGGAGTTGTGATTATTTCGACTCCTAAATGCAAAGAAAAATAATGATCCTAAGAAACAATCCAAAAGATCTCCTTGATTCAATTTTTGCTTGATCATGAATGTCAAAGATATATATTAGATTATATACCTTGACAATTTATGTGAGAGTTTATGCATGATTTTGAAAGACAATGTTTTTAGCATTAGTCAACAATGCAAGGAAAATGATGTTCATGTGATTCCTAGATGTGAGAATAATTTTTTTTAAAGAAAATTGATTGGGTTTTACAAAAGAGTTTATGCAAAGAAAATAAACTTTCCCAATCTTTAATTTTGTGCGAAATAGATTTCTAGACTCAGAAATGAAGAAGTGGACGAAAAGTAAATTTTATGCAAGTATAAATTTGTATTAGTTCAATATAATTTAGTCAACTTGTTCTATCATTCCTAATCCTAAACGCAAGTGGTTGAATAATTCACGCTTAAGAGGTTTTGTGAATATATCCGCAATGTTATCTTCCGACGCAACTTTTTCTATAGATATGTTTCCCTTTTGTATATTATCCCTAAGAAAGTGGTGGCGTATTTCTATATGTATAGTCCTAGAGTGTTGCACCGGATTTTTACTTAAATCTATCGCACCTTTGTTATCGCACATAATGAGGACATTTTCTAACCTAATGCCATAGTCTACGAGAGCTTGTTTCATCCATAGTGCTTGTTGACATGCCTTTCCAGCGCTTACATATTCGGCTTCGGTGGTAGAAATAGCAAGAGCGGTTTGCTTTTTCGAAAACCAAGATGTTAGACAACATCCCATAAGCGTGCAAATACCGCTAGTGCTCTTTCTATCTACGTAGTCTCCCGCATGATCCGAATCCGCATAGACGATAGTTTCTATGCCGGATCCCTTAGGATACCATAATTCTAAGTGTATAGTGCCTTTAATGTATCGGAAGATACGCTTAACCGCTTCTAGGTGAGAGGTTTTGGGATCC
Organism: Artemisia argyi; assembly: GCA_030686995.1. Lineage (NCBI taxonomy): Eukaryota > Viridiplantae > Streptophyta > Magnoliopsida > Asterales > Asteraceae > Artemisia > Artemisia argyi. Next base: position 129,300,047 of record CM060691.1, read on the forward strand.
TCTTGAAAACGGGCACAAAGGCAGACACTAAACATGATATCAGGTCTACTTGCCGTCAAGTATAGTAAACTACCTATCATTCCTCTATACTTGGTGTTATCTACGGACTCACCTTCATTGTCCATTGTGAGCTTTACTTCCGTAGACATGGGAGTTTTCATGGGTTTTGAGTCTTCTAGGCCAAATTTCTTAAGCATTTCCTTAATGTACTTAGATTGGTTAAAAAATATTCCATCTTCTAATTGTTTTATTTGTAATCCTAGTGTTAGCATTAAAAATATGTATTGGGAAGTGATGGTCATTCTCATATTAGGAACTTTGTAATGTGTCGTAGTTTGTGCTATAAGAATAGTCAATGGGCCTTGGTCTTGGTAAGCTAATATGTTATTAGTCATGTTTCATAAGCCTTTATAATTCATGTAAACCAAGTCCAAGCCCAAGCCCATCAAAGCCTATGTATGGAACTATATAAGGCACCTTACCTCTCATTTGTAAGGAGTGCTTGTGTGTGTATTATTTGTGTTTTATTAATAAAAGCTCTCTTCATCTTTATACTCTCTTTCAAGTTTAACGCCACACATATTGCATCAAGTCAGCATCTTTACTTCATCTAGTGCTATATTGTTATTAAAGTTGATAGATCTAAGGTCCTACAAGTGATATCAATCGCCTAACAATGATTTAGGAGTGTTTTTATCAAGTTTTTTGTTAAAAAGTTGCATTTTTCATTCATTTGTGCACTTTTTCTTTAAAAAGCTTTGATTTTTACAAGTTTTGGTGTTAAAGTTGTTGTTTTTATTGAAGCTTTAGTGATTCTAAGTGTTTTGGGAAAGATTTGATCAATAGAAACAAGTGGAAAAAGTGTTTTTGGTTGAAAAAAATCGGATTTTTAGCTGTTTGGGACATCTTACGCGTAAGATTTTGAGTATAGTACAAGTTACAGTTGTCTACAGTACTTTCTACGAGTAAGTTGAGGTCAAAACCCCTTTTCTACGCATAAGCTTGGTCAAAACCCTCTTCTTACGCATAAGCTCACTTTCCTACGCATAAGTTCAGATCCTACGCATAAGATCCTACGCCTAAGATTGGATTCTACGCCTAAGATTGGAGTTTACGCAGAAGATCTTACGCATAAGTTCTTACGCATAAGATTTACGCAGAAGTTCCTACGCATAAGTTGTTACTCAGTACTTCCCTGACTTGGATAAGTTTGTGGAATACTTCGACACGGGATATCTTTCAAGCTTGGACAAGTTTGAGAGATCTGTTTGGTTTTTAACCTTACGCATAAACATTTCTTACGCATAAGTTACAGCTTACGCGTAAAATTCAAGTTTACGCATAAACTTAGTGTTTACGCTTAACCTTACACTTTAAGCATAACCTTAACCTTACGCGTAAGATTCTAAGTTAAGCGTAAGAATCACTGTTTACGCATAAGTTCAGGGTTTATGCATAAGAATTTGACTTTTTGACAACCAAACTTCAAACGGCCATAACTTTTGAACCGTAACTCCGTTTTCGACGAATCAGCTGTCAAAATGACCGTGAGACCGAGAAGAAGGACACAAGCCAAGCTTCGAGGCCCAAATCCACTCCGAACGGAAGTTATTGAGGTTTTAAGGTTTCAGATCAAATTTTTCACCATAAAAACTTGCATCAACTTACACTAAACACAACTCCTACTTCGTTGAATCGATCCAAGAATCAACTTTATCAATCTACACTTCATCAATGGCTACTCAGCAAGATATTCATGCAGCCGGTGCGGAAAACCGACCTCAGATGCTTGAAAAAGGTGGATATCTCCCATGGACAAGCCGCATGCTTCGTTACATCAAAACAAAGCCTGATGGTAAATTAATGATCAACTCCATTACAAATGGTCCATTCAAGCCACGACAAGTTCAAATTGAAGGTAATCCAAATGCAACACCTCCTACTCAACCATTCGTGCGTGAACAAACAGAAGCAGATTACACAGAGGAAGACAAGAAGCAGATCGCCGCTGATGATATGGCAATGCATTTAATCCAACTTGGATTACCACGGGAGATCTTTGCTGCGGTTGACAGTTGTGAAACTGCTTATGCTATGTAGGAACGTGTCAGAAGGATATGTCATGGAACAGAGATTGGACAACAGGACGTTGAGAACAAACTTCTTACGGAATGGGAGAACTTTACATCCACTAAAGGTGAACAGATTGAATCTTACTACACAAGGTTTTGCACTTTGATGAATGAGTTAATCAGAAACAAGTTGACACCTCGAACAATTGCAACAAACATCAAATTCATCAATAACCTTCCAGAAGAATGGGGTCGTTATGTTACAATTGTCAATCAAACAAAGGATTTACATAAGGTGAATTATGATCAACTCTATGACTTTTTGAAGCAAAACCAAGCTGAGGCTAATGAAGTAAGGAAAGAAAGATTGGCAAAGAATCATGATCCTCTCGCATTAATTGCTACTACACCAACACCGCTACCAGTGAACACACAACAACCATCATCATCTTCCACTCACAACTACATGCAACCATCATACATTCAACAACCAACACCGGTCTACCAAAAACAGTTCTACCCACAGCAACAACAACATGTTATTCCACAACAGCAATACCAACAATTCCAAGAACCAGAATTCACTGAAAATGATGAAGCTACTGCAGCATTGACCCAAGCGTTTGCTTTTCTGTCAAAGGCATTCCAAGGACGCTATTCTACACCAACTAACAACAACCAAAGGATTTCATCGAACACTCGCAACAAGCAGATTGCTCAGCCGAGTTTCAATATGGGCAATGGAGGCCAAATGGTTGGAGTTTATGGGAATCAGCAAGGATATGCTACTGGAATTAACATGGGGAATCAGAATATGTTGAATGCAGGGAATCAAAATGCAGGAAATCAGTATGGTCAGTATGCAGGGAATCAGTTGGGTCAGTTTGTTGGAAATCAGAGGGGTCAGAATGTTGGTAATCAGGCACTGGGTAATCAGAATAGAAATGTTGCAGCTCCAGTAGTTGGGAATTTGGGAAATGTGAATCAAGGTAATCCGGTAAAGTGTTTCAACTGTCAGGGTGTAGGTCATATGGCAAGGAACTGTCCTACTAAGCCGAACAAGAAAGATCTAGCGTACTTGCAGAAAGGAGTGATGTTGGCACAAAAGGCAGAGGCAGGATTTCAGTTGAATGCAGAGGAGAATGACTTTATGGCTCTTATGGATGACATGGAAGATAGAGAAGATATCGATGCGAACTGCATATTCATGGCGAATCTTCAGGAAGCTAAGTATGACACGGATTCTGACACACTTCCTGTTTATGACACCAATGTACCATCTGAGGTATCTAACTTCAACACATGTCACAATAATGATATATTTGATATGACTCCTCATGAGGAACAACATTTTGAGAAGCAAGCACCCACTTATGATACATTCCTGGACACGCCAAGTAGTAGCAATACTCCTTCAGCAACTCCAGATGTGAATCATAATGGAGGCTTCGTTTCACAGCATGCTGAGAATGATGAGGAAACACGTGCTTTGTTTGAATCATTATTGAATAATTGTCGTATTGAAATTGAGAATGTGAAAAAGGTCAATCGCGATGTTAAGGCCGCGAATGTTAAATTGACCACTGAGCTTGAGAGTTACAAGGAAAACGTCAAAGCGTTTGAATTTCATAACAAAAGATTGTCTGAATTAGAAACTGGTTATCAAAATTCCGTTTCAAGGGAAAAACAATTGCAACTCAAGTTTGATACACTTGATGTTAATTCTTTCAAAAAGATAAAATCTTTAAACACGGAAATTTCTGATTTACAAAACCAACTTTCTAAACAAAAATCAGCTTATACCAATCTTGAAAAAGAAAGGGATGAGTTGAAAAAGGACTTTGCAAAGAAAGAAGACAAACTTTTGGCCGAAATCATAGAGTCAGAACACATGATTGTACATTTAGAAGAATTAGTGGTTAAGTCGAGTCAGTCAAGCCAAACAATGAAAATGATTTCAAATCAAACTAATCCGATTTACCATACGAAACATAAAGTGGCTCTTGGTAACAACACCCCCTGTAATCTCAAGAAAGCTCAGCAAGAACAGAATGTTTTGTATAATGGTAATGTGATTTACACTAAACATGATCCTCCCGTCATTCGGGATTTTGTGCAAACAATAGAACATGTCGAAGAGAGCATAAATAAAATGAAACAAAAGGATTTGAAACCCATTGATTACAACAAATTGAACAAACTTTCGGGAATTACTTTTGTTCCACAAAAAGAACCATCTGTGTTTTCCATAAAACGACCATTCTCAAAAATGTTTTCTAAGAAAGCAATTGTTTCCAAATCTCTTTCAAAAATGGAACAACTGTCTTCTAACAACACTTTTAATTCAAGTGAGGCTAGAGAAATTTTGGATGACGTTAAAAAGAGAATTCAAGAACTTCAAAATCTTGTTGCTTCTAAAACTACAATCAATATTAACGACTGGCATTCCAGTTTTCATATTGAGCAAAAAAAAGTTTTTGAAAACGAAATTACCATCCCACTGAATAACATCAGTGCGAGGGTAATCCATTTTGAACAAGCTTTCTTAAAAGAAACGGCCGACTTTGTCAAGGACCACAAATCCCTGGTAAACGAAGCTAATGATACTCGTGAAAACATGAATGTTTTGGAAAACCTAAATGATTCTCTCTTCGAAGCTGTTATGACCACTGATATTATGTCCATCATTTTACAAACATATTCTGTTCAAGACGATGAACGACTAAGAGCTGAGACCTCCGCAATTGTTTCAAAATATGAAAATGCTCTTATAAAGCTTGAAAAAGAAAATGTGTCATATTTTAAACAACTTGATCGAAAAAAAGGAATAATGCAAGTATGACAAATTGTCGTATGAGCGTGCCTTAAAGAACATGAAAGAGCAAAATGATCTTTTGAGGGCTCAGCTTGAAAGTCAAAAAGGAAAGGGTGAGGAAACTAAGTTTTCAAAACCATTGACTTCGGAGAAACCAAATGTTTCAAACACGGTTCAAAAACCAAAAATGTCAATTTCACGGTTTGCTCCAAAAGTCGATGAGAAAAAGGATTTGACAAAACCAGTCACTCCAACACCCTTGCCAAAGAAAAGTGAAAATGTTAAGATTGTTGATAAAGGAAAAGCGGTTGTCGAAACACCCAAAGTGATAGCACCTGGCCTTTTTAGGATTAGTCCCACTAGTGCGTCTGTCTCAACATCTAAGACAAATGACAAGTGCATAAAGGCTAATTCTAAAGAATCTAGGGATGCTAACAAGGACAACAATATAAATCCTAATGTGTGTGCCTTACCTTCTACAGGATTAGAAAGCACCTCTAGGAGCAGCAGACTAAAGCCTAGGAGCAATACAAGGAACAATAGAGTCTCGCCTGTTTCTAAGAGTAGTTGCAAGAATAAAGCTGAAGAAGTAGAAGAACACCCTAGGAATTTATCGCTTTGTAATAAGAGACATGTTTCATCTAAATGTAATGTCGAAAGTACTGTTTCTAATGCATGTAATGACTCTGTTTGTTTAATATGCAAGAAATGTTTAATTAATGATGTTCATGATGAATGTGTTTCTAAGCATGTGAATGTTACGCCTGAACAGAAGAATGTTCCAAAAAGACCTAGTGCTAGATCCAGATCTATAGAACGATTAGTTGCACGATTTAGGACTACCACTATTAGTCGAATGCCTAGGAACTACCTTAAGTTTTGTATGTGGATTCCAACGGGTAGAGAGTTCACTCTTCAGAACGGCAAATTAGAAATAGCCCAAGCTAAACAAGTAGCAACTGTCTATGAGTGTGACTTAGATTTTACTCCTAACCCCATGGAACCAAATTCAAAACGGTTTCCAAATACAAACTCTTCTATTCTTGGCAGGTTATCGAAATATGTCTTTGGATCGTCGACTCGGGTTGCTCCAAGCACATGACTGGGAATTTAAAGCTGCTGATCAATTTCATCTGGAAATTCATGGGAACTGTACGCTTTGGAAATGATCATGTTGCAGCTATTCAGGGTTATGGAGATCTTCAGTTTGGGAATTTTTTAATCACTCGAGTTTACTACGTCGAAGGGTTGGGACACAATTTGTTTTCAGTTGGGCAGTTTTGTGATGCAGATTTAGAAGTTGCATTCAGGCGAAACACGGTTTTTATTAGAAATTTGGTTGGTGATGATCTCTTAACTGGTAATCGTGGTACAAACTTGTATGCTATCGACATCAACCAAATGGCTTCTACATCACCAATTTGTCTTATGACAAGGGAAACCGAAACTAAGTCCTGGCTGTGGCATTGAAGATTATCCCATCTCAATTTCGACACGATCAACAAGTTAGCCAAAGACAACATCGTCACCGGACTTCCTAAGTTCAAATACACCAAGGAATACCTATGTCCATCATGCGAACAAGGAAAAAGTAAAAGAGCATCATATAAACCTAAAACTGTACCTAGTTCGGAAGCAAGGTTACATATGTTGCACATGGACTTATGTGGCTCGATGAGAGTTGAAAGCATTAATGGGAAGAAGTATATTCTCGTCATTGTTGATGATTATTCAAGATATACATGGGTAAAGTTTTTGAGATCAAAAGACGAAGCACCAGGCATCATCATTACCTTTCTGAAGCGTATTCAAGTTCTACTTCAAGCTCCAGTAAGGATTATAAGAACAGATAATGGCACAGAATTCACAAATCAGGAGTTAAGAACTTACCTTGAAGATGTTGGAATTACACATCAAACATCAGTTGTTAGAACTCCACAGCAGAATGGGGTAGTTGAAAGAAGAAACTGAACTCTTGTGGAAGCTGCTCGCACAATGCTGATTTTTTCTAGTGCACCACTATTCTTATGGGCTGATGCTGTAGCCACTGCTTGCTTTACTCAAAACCGATCCCTAGTCCATCCGAGATTCAATAAAACCCCATATGAGCTAGTGAACAACCGTAAACCTGACATCTCTTACCTTCACGTATTTTGCGCTTTGTGCTATCCGACGAATGACAGAGAAGATCTAGGGAAGTTAAAAGCTAAGGGTGATATTGGAATCTTCATTGGATATTCAGAAAACTCGAGGGCATTCAGGGTGTATAATAGAAGAACGAAAAAGATAATGGAGACGATGAATGTGAAGTTCGACGAGATTTCACAAATGGCTTCTGAGAGATACGCTCTAGAACCCGCGCTTAATCCAATGGCTTCTAATCAAAACGGATTAGGACCCGCACCAAACCAGCAGACTTCTGGACTCATCAGTTCAGGACTCGTGCCTCAAGGAGCTCAGTCAACAAACATGGATAAACCTTCAGAACAAGAACTGGAAAATTTCTTTGAGATAATGTTTGATGAATATTATGGTGGAACTTCGACTAATGCATCTCAACAACATTCCGCTGCACCCGCTCAAAACCATCAACCACCACCACCATCACAAGATGCATCTACCACAATCGAAGCTGAAGCACCAACTCTCTCAACATCATCAACATCTACTCCAGCAACTCCAGTTATTGAAACTGATCTACCAAGAGTTGATGAGCAAAATCAAAACACAAATTCTCAAGAAGAACCAACAAATAATTCAAACGATGTTACGTTAGAAGAAGAAGAAGAAGTATTTGAAAACCCGTTTGCAACAGACTCTGCTGAATCTTCTTCAAGGTTACAAGAACCATCTAACACACATTCGTTACACCCAAGCTACCCTTCTACGTTTCAATGAACAAAAGACCATCCAATAGAACATATTATTGGTGAACCTTCAAAGCCAGTTCAAACAAGGAGACAACTTGCCACCGATCTCGAATTGTGCATCTACGTTTGCTCAATCAGCCTCAAAGAACCAAAGAACATTCGGGAAGCAATGGCAGAAAACCCTTGGATTGAAGCGATGCAGGAGGAATTTCTTCAATACCTGTTACATGACAGTTGGGAACTTGTTGAACGACCACTTGATAAACGAGTTCTTGATCTCAAGTGGTTGTGGAAGAACAAACTGGATGAGGAAATGACTGTTATTCGTAACAAAGCTCGTCTCGTGGCTAAAGGTTATCCACAAGAAGAAGGGATAGATTTTGAGGAATCATTCGCGCCTGTAGCTAGACTTGAAGCAGTCCGGATTTTCTTAGCCTATGCAGCTCACAAAAACATCACAGTCTATCAGATGGATATTAAGACTGTCTTCTTGAATGGAATTCTGAAAGAAGAAGTGTATGTGAGTCAGCCAGAGGGATTCGTTGACCAAGATCACCCAGACTACGTCTACAAGCTTAAGAAAGCAATTTATGGTTTAAAACAAGCTCCAAGAGCGTGGTATGACGAACTATCATCTTTCTTACTTAAAAACAATTTCACAAAAGGAACGGTTGATGACACCTTGTTTATCAAAAAATTCAAAGATGACATTTTGATCGTTCAAATTTACGTGGACGACATTATTTTTGGATCAACCAATCCTAACCATTCAAAACATTTGGAAAATCTCATGAAAAGCAAATTTGAAATGTCCATGATGGGGGAACTAAAATTCTTTCTTGGTTTACAAATACATCAATCCTCACGTGGTATTTTTATCAATCAAGCTAAATATACAATAGAGATTTTGAAAAACATGGAATGGAAAATTGTGATTCTGTTGGTACACCAATGGTCACTTCACCAAAAATAGGTGCTGATTTGTTTGGAAAACCCATCGATCCGAAAAAATATCGGAGCATGATCGGTTTTCTCATGTACCTAACTGCTAGCCGACCCGATATCCAATTTGCTGTTTGCTTGTTAGCACGGTTTCAGGCAAAGCCTACCGAACTTCACCTCAAAGAGGTTAAACGGATCTTTCGGTACCTACGAAGCACCATTAACATGGGACTTTGGTATCCGAAGGATTCGGGGTTTAATTTAACAGCATTTTCAGATGCAGACCATGCCGGTGATCAAGTTACAGCAAAGAGTACATCAGGTGGAGCACAATTTTTGGGTGAAAAGCTAGTAAGCTGGTCGTCAAAGAAACAGGATTGTACTGCGCTATCAACCGTTGAAGCCGAGTATGTGTCTCTATCTGCGTGTTGTGCCCAAGTTCTTTGGATGCGGACACAGCTCACAGATTATGGCTTTACTTTTGACAGAATACCTATGTATTGTGACTCAAAAAGTGTCATAGCCATCTCGTGCAATCCCGTACATCACTCTAAGACGAAGCATATCAAAGTCCGCTACCATTTCATCAAAGAACACGTGGAAGAGGGTACTGTTGAATTATTTTTCGTTAAGACTGATTATCAACTCGCCGATCTATTTACTAAAGCCCTTCCAAAAGAAAGGTTTGACTATTTAGTTTGACGAATTGGCATGCGAAGCCTAACTCCTGAGGAGCTAGAACGTCTTCTCGAATCTTCTTGAAAAATGATTTCAAATTCGCTTCGCTGTAAATATTTTTGAAAAAAAAACAAAATACAAAAATATAAAATTTCAAAAAATACAAAAACAATATAAAATCAAAAAATACAAAAATATTCTTCTCACGACATGTCTCTCGTATAAATCAATATTCTGTACGTTTCTAGAAATGTCATTCAACAATGATACGGATATGTACAGATGCTTGAGCGGGAGTTCTTTTTAATGTTTTACTAAAACATGTCGTTTCTCAAAAGTTTCTTCACAATGGCTTTCGTATACTTCAGTACGAAACCCGGACACTAACGATGACTTCTGATTAACTTTCAAATCAAGGACTCGTACGTTCAATGATGAACTCTTTTTCAAAAAGTTCGAGTCTAAACAAACGAAAAGGATTTCAAACATAAACTCGTTTTCAAACATATTTCTTGAAGCACTTTTTAAAGATTGTTCAAAAGATTTATCATAATCTCTCAAAATTAGTGCTCAAGAAAACTCCCTCTAAACCCTTAATTGATTTTTAAATGTGCTATCATTAAGGGGGAGTATAAAAACAAAATGTTCCAAATTCATGCAAAATCTGTCTTTCTCTCCAAAAGCTTTTTCTTAATCAGTTGATATCAAAAATATCACGTTATGCTATTTTTGAGGGGGAGAAGACATGATTAAAATGTGATCAAAGATGTTTAAAGTTTGTGACTGAATCTCAAAAGAGCTCGACTCAGAAAGTACCAATGAATTGACGAAGCTTAAAATGTCAGTAATCGAAAAGACTTGTCCTGGACGGGTAATAATTTCAAGCTAGTCTAACTAGTGATGTAAGCGTGTCTCGAATAGGACTTGTCTGAGTAGAATGTACCATATCGAGAGACTTTCTTTGGACTTGACCAGGACGGGTAATAATTTCAAGCTAGTCTAACTAGTGATGTAAGCGTGTCTCGAATCGGTCATGTTCGCTGAAAGTGGATCAATTCAAAAGTGCAAACTCCTCCCGCATGTGCAAATTTCTTAAAAACACATGAGCACACGTGAAGGGGGAGTCCTTCAAAATGAAATCAAAACTCTCAAAGTGTTAACTAAATATGTTTCATTATCATAAACACTTTGAGAAGGTTTTCAAATGAATGGTTTTATGGCAACAATAGGATAGTCATGAAGATATAAGGTGACTAAGGTTAGGAAAAACCGTCCTATGATCCGCCAGAGCCGGAGGGATCTACCCAAGGACAAATCCAATAGATTAGAATTAGAAGTCCTTAGGTATGATTGAAAAAAAAAGAGAAAATGAGAAAGGAGAAAGAAGGGGTTGAAGAATTAAAAAGAAAAGTTTTGAAAAAGGGTGAAAAGAAATAGCTCTCCAAATGTTCAACCTTAGGGCAGACACCGGGTACAATTCATATGCTACTGGTTGTTACTAAGGTGACACCGGTATTGAAGACAAAGACGTCATGGACCCAGTGACGCACTGCACTAAACCTTATTAACCACTCAAGTTCTCTTAAAAGAGCTTGTTTCATTCTCACGAGGAACCGGTGTAATCTATCGACCTGTCTCTTAGAGATGGTTGATATTGAAGCAGGAGACCTCTCCCTAATCTCTGCATAGGAAACCAAATGTGCACTTATCAAGTCTAGAGCCCCGAGATTCATCAAAAGATCTCATAGGAACACATGATATTTCTACACTGGTTGTTCATCATTAAGGACGCCAGATGTAAACTTCAGAGTCCTACGCAGATCTTAGCAATCTGCCAGAACATTTATGAGAGAATTCACACAAGTGATTCTCAATGATTGAATGGAAATTCCTGCCAGGGTCAACATCAAACAGCCCTGACAGCAGGTCACTTCGGTAAATCCTTATGGGTTACGCTTAGTGTTCGCGGTGGTTTCAAACGGTCTACAGTCGTGGAGTGATCCCCAGCGACTCACCCAGTCATTGAGCTACTAAGTAGGTCTTGTAAGCTCTCTCGAGAGTATCTGACATGGGAACGGCCTTGGTAAGGGTTAGAAGGAGTCTTCACACTATGTTGTTGACGATCTCTAATTCTTATATGTAAGTACCGGATGTTTTATTGCTAACTGTTTATATGCAGGGACACTTCATCTCCATGGCGACAGATTCCACATGCTCATACATGCATCTCGAAGTCAAAAGAAAGTTCTCACAAAGATCAAAGCAAAGAAAGGTTCAAAGAAAGATTCTACGCGATGTGAAAGAATCTACAGAAGTAAAGTGACAAAGATCTATGTGAAAGAACGGGAACTACAAATGCATGTATCACAAAGACTGAAGATGTATGAGCATGTTGGAATGGCGAACAACCACCACAGACGCAGAAGTGACGAAAGGCAGATTGCTCCACATCACAAAAGAACAAAGAACGATGAAAAGTCAGTCATCAAAGATCACAAAGCATGAAGGAACAAAGACTAAAGACTATTCTACAACGACACACAAAGTTAAAGACAAAGAACACGGAAGACCCACTCACGTGGAGCATCATTCGAATGACCACCCCTTAGGGGGAGATTGTTAGCATTAAAAATATGTATTGGGAAGTGATGGTCATTCTCATATTAGGAACTTTGTAATGTGTCGTAGTTTGTGCTATAAGAATAGTCAATGGGCCTTGTTCTTGGTAAGCTAATATGTTATTAGTCATGTTTCATAAGCCTTTATAATTCATGTAAACCAAGTCCAAGCCCAAGCCCATCAAAGCCTATGTATGGAACTATATAAGGCACCTTACCTCTCATTTGTAAGGAGTGCTTGTGTGTGTATTATGTGTGTTTTATTAATAAAAGCTCTCTTCATCTTTATACTCTCTTTCAAGTTTAACGCCACACATATTGCATCAAGTCACCATCTTTACTTCATCTAGTGCTATATTGTTATTAAAGTTGATAGATCTAAGGTCCTACACCTAGGAAGAAGTTAAGTTCACCCATCATACTCATCTCAAACTCATCATGCATGATTTTGGCAAATTCATCACACATGTCTTGACAAGTCGATCCAAATATAATGTCATCAACATATATTTGGACAATGATGAGATTTGGGTCTTTCTTTTTAGTGAAAAGGGTGTTATCTACCGTTCCCATGGAATAATCATGTTTAATAAGAAACGCTTTTAATCGATCATACCAAGCTTTGGGAGCTTTTTTGAGTCCATACAAAGCTTTCTTTAACTTATAAACATAATCAGGTTTCGCGAAGTCAATGAATCCTGGAGGTTGTGCCACATATACCTCCTCATTGATAAAACCGTTAAGGAATGCACTTTTCACGTCCATTTGGAATAACTTAAAATCTAGGGCGCAAGCATAGGCAAGTAATATCCTAATCGATAAAGCTAGGTTAGTTGCCCAAGGTTATAATCAACAAGAAGGAATTGATTATGACGAAACTTATGCCCCCGTAGCTATTCCATTCTCATCTAACTTATTCCTATATACCCATTTAGTTCCTATGATGGTCATATTCTTTGGATTTGGGACTAATTCCCAAACATCGTTTGCCTTAAATTGATTTAATTCTTCTTGCATAGCTATAACCCAACTTTTATCTTTTAAAGCCTCGTTAATATTCTTAGGTTCTATTGGTGAGAGGAAACAAAAGAAATTATTTTTATCTTGGGCTTGTGACCTAAGGGTTCTTTGGTTAAGATGTCCCATTATATTATCTAATGGATATGATCTAAATTCTTTAATATTAGCAATTTCATTATTTCCTAAGTGAATGTCTTCATTATCATTTTCTATGGGTTTTGTTTTACTAACCTCAATAGCTTCATCTTCGATTAAATCATCATTTTCTAAAGGTAATGTTTTAGGAGGTGGTGGTGTTTCATCAAATGTTACATTTAGTGATTCCTCTACTTTCATGGAGTGTTTGTTAAGTATTATATATGCTTTGCTATTTTGTGAGTATCTTAAAAATATTCCTTCATATGATTTTGGATCAAACTTAGTGAGGTAATCCTTAGTGTTTAGAATATAACATTTACTTTCAAATACCCTAAAGTAGCTTAAGTTTGGTTATCTACCTCTTAATAACTCATAAGGAGTTTTTCCTAGAATTCTCCTAATTGATACCCTATTTAAAATATAAGTCGATGTATCTACGGCGTGACACCAAAATTTTTGTGGGATGGATTGTTCATTTAACATAGTTCTACTCATTTCTTGTAGTGACCTATTTTTTCTTTCTGCTACGCAATTTGATTGAGGAGTACGAGGAATGGAGAAATTGTGAGATATTCCATTTAACTCACAATATTTTCCGAATTGTACTTCGTTATCAAATTTCCTACCATGGTCCATCCTAATGGCAACTACTGAGCATCCTAATTTATTTTGAATCATTTTACTAAATATTTCGAATTTTTCAAAGGCTTGGGTTTTGTCACTTAAAAACCTAGTCCACGTGTATCGTGAGTAGTCATCTACTATTACTATAGTATATTTGTTTCCTCCATAGCTCCGCACAGCGGATGGACCAAAAAGATCCATATGTAATAATTCTAGGCACCTAGTAGTGGATACTATATTCTTAGCTTTGTGACTAGCATGAGCTTGTTTTCCAATTTTACATGCATCACAAAAATACTTGTCATATTTTAGATTAGGCAAATTTCTAACTAATTCCTTAGAGGCCAAAGATTGTATTTGTTGCATGTTAGGTTCCAAGTCAATTCCTAAACATATTTCGTCGGTTTCTTTTTCCATAAAACACTTTTCGTCTCTTGGCTTTTCAACTTCTTCTTTGTCACTATCACTCCATGTTCCACTAACAAAAGCGCCTTGATTTTCATAACCCGTTGGCTTTAGACATTCGCCAATGAGATGATTTGGACTTCCACATCTAAAGCACTTTCTTTTCTCGTAGTTGTCACTTCTATTTCTTTGTAATGCTTTTCTTTCATCTCGTGATGATCTAGTGAATCTTCCTCGTCTCTTGAAGAATTTCTTGAATTCTATTACGGCCATTGCATATTCTTTGTCTTCACTTTCGTCACTTGAATCATCATCATCACTAGGTTCCTTTTTGGCTTTTAGAGCAATGGATTTGGTTTGTTCTTTCTTGACTTTGACCGTTTCCGAATCTCTTCTTATAATTTCTTCATGAACCTTCAAGTTGCCAATTAGTTCATCTAGTGATAACGTCATCAAGTTTTTTGATTCTTCAATTGCCGTGACCTTAGCTCGCCATTTTGGATGCAATGCCCTATGAAATTTCCTAACACAATTTTTACTAGAAAATGTCTCATCAAGTGCTTTTAAACTTGTGATAATAGTGTTAAATTTAGCAAAAGCATTATCAATTGATTCCTCTTCCGGAATCGTAAATTGTTCATATTGTTGTACAAGAAGATCTATTTTATTATCTTTGACTTGGCTATTACCTTGGTGAGTAATTAGTAAACAACCCCAAATTTCTTTGGTGGTTTTACACATAAAAATTCTTTTATATTCTTTGCGTGGTAACGCATTATAAATGACCATTTTAGCCTCATTATTTTTTGCTAGTTTCTTTTTCAAATCATCATTTTGTTCTTCGAAAGATACAATTTCATCCATTTTAGTTTCAACATTATATTGAATAGGAGGAAAATCACCAAAGGTAATAATATGTCAAAGATCAAGATCTTTTGATTTCACATACGTTTCGAATCTATTTTTCCAATATAAAAATCCATCACTTTCAAATAGTGATGGTCTTTGCATAGATTGCCCTTCTAAATATTTTTCAGATTCCATAGATCGTTACAAGTTTTAAAATACAATATATTTTAAAAATCTTGCTAGACGTGGCTCCTGATACCAATTGTCAAAAACTAGAAGGGGGTTGAATAGTTTTACGTCTTTTTAATTTGTTATAAAAGATAGTTTTAGTGTTTTATTAGTTTTCAAAATTTAGATTCGATAATATGTGATCTCAACTCTTGCACAATATAGACAACTATCAATAAGTAAGAAATAACAATGATAAGTAATGAAATAAATAAGAGATAGAAAGATCGAGCCGCGAGACAAGAGATTTATAGTGGTTCGGCTACAAGGACACCTTCCTTGCCCTACTCCACTCCCCGAGCACCTAACTCGAGAGTTTTCTTCACTATATCAACAAGCTCCCTTATGGCGGAGAAAACCTTACACACCACAACTTCTTCACACCTAATTCACAACTTCTACACAACTTTTTCACACCAATCTATTTCAGAACTAACTACTTCTTCACACCAATTTACTTCACAACTAACAACTTCACACCTAGCTTCTTCACTACAATCTAATTCCTAACTTTTCTTCTTCACACCAAATAACTAACTAATCACACAATCTATATACCTAGCACAACTATCTACAATCAAATATACACAACAATCTTCACAAAGAATAATGTAAATGATCTTGATGATGCACCAACAACTTGTATGTGGAGGTCACAACAAGTTGTAATACTTCTTGTCTTGGGGGATAGAAGTATTCTTCTCTTGCACTTGAGAGGATGATGTTTGAATCACTTTGAAACAAAGAATTATGTACTTATGATCAAAGGATTCAGAGAATAGAAATGTGGATCTAGAACAGAAAGTTTAGGAGTGCAAAAGGTGAGAAAATTCTGTGGGATGAACCAGTATTTATAGGGGAGAAAAATACTGTTCTGGAGCGTGGCCGGTCCCCTTAATTAATGGCCAGTCCCCTTAATGATTAAGGGGGCCGCCTAAGGAATTAAGGGGGCCGCCCCTTCAGAACGTTGGATTTTCTTGTCTTTTAGTGGGAAATATTTTTCTGGATAAAATTTGCCATTTTTAGTTGGAAATTTGAAATCATATATTTATAATGAATTAAACATATTCTTTTAATTCCAAAAGTAATTTTGTAAAAGATATAGAATGTTTAATACATTTTATATAAATTCTAGTGATTAGAAAAATTTTCTTTGATCATGAAATGCAATAAACCCTTTGTTTATTCATACCTTAAGTGATATGGATGCAAAGACAAATATTAAGCACTAAAAACTTGTTTACGTCATAAGTTTTAGATTAATGAGTTTATGCTTTGTAATTATCAAAACATAGAGACATTGTTAATATGCTAACAATGTTTTTAGACATTGTTTATGTCAACATCTTGTGTCTTGGTGACCAAGCCTAGATCATTGGGGATCTAGTTGGGGTTTGATACTTCCGGTGGGAAGTCTTGATAGTGGTCTTTGTGACACTTAGGTGAAGTCGAATCGCGAGATTCTTTTGGGTGGTTTCCGAGAGCGGAATATCGTAGGAGTAACTCCTTCTTTGTGAGCATCGATATTGTTGAATATCGGTGGAGTGAATTGTAACGGTTTGTAGTCCACCGAAAGGATTATACTAGTGAATAGTATCGGAGTCGCGGATTTGCAACTGGACGTACGGATGGTATAAACCCCCCATCCCGAACCAGTATATATCGTTGTGTTCTTACTTGCTTTATATACTTTAGTTGTGTTAGTGGTTGTTGGATTATTGTACAACCACTTGGTGTTCTCTTTAGCTTAAAGTTTTTTTAAACATCTAAAAAGCCGAAGAAACCGTATTCCCCCCCCCCCCTCTACGGTTCTACAAAAACGTTAAAAAAAGGACGAGAACATTAAAATATGGAAAAAAACGTAAAAAGATTTATAACAGTGCAAAATATTAATGGAAGGACTAACGGTGCAAAAAATGAGGACTTTTTTAGAAAATGAGGACTAACGGTGCAAAAAATATTAACGAAGGACTAACGGTGCACATAACTTAACGGATAAACTAACGGCCATCCAAATTAGGGACTAAATGTGTGACAAGTTTCAAAAATAAGGTATCTCTGGCGTACTTGAAATGATTTAGGGACTAAACTTGCAATCCGAGTAAACCACAGGGACCATCCGTGTAACTTTATCTAAATTTTATTTTAATTTAGTCTCTTTAAGTTTCATCTGAACATAAAAACACTTAAAGTTTTAAAATGTGCTATTGTTGTGAAATTTTATGTTTGAGTGATCATAATAAAACATTTTTCAAAGTTAAATAAACAATCTGCTAAAAGTATGAGGCTCGGTAATAACTATGAGGCTTAGATAGGTAAACAACAGGGGGGAAAATCCATCAAGGTTGAAACTTAGTAAGCTTTCCCCGCCATGATGCAAATAATCTCACCTTTACTCGAATCCACTCAGAAGCATTCAAACTCTATTGTCACAACCTATTACATTATACTCCCTCCGTCCTAAAATTATTATTGAGTTTGAATTTTCAAAGTTAATGATGAGGCGAAAAATGAACCACTTTTAGGGGGTCATTTAAGCCCGGAATTGAACTTATTTGATCAAATATTGCCCTAAATCGTTCCTTTTGTGATTTTAGGTACTTTGGGAGTGAAATCTGGAAAAGAAAGCAATTCGGACGTTTTTGGAGCATAAAAGTGAAGAAAACGCCAAAGTCTTAATTTTCCTTGTTGGGAACAGTAGGTGACGGCGTCAAGAAGGAATTCCTGACGGCGTCAAGAGCAATTTTCCATGACGGTCCAGTACAGATCTGACGGCGTCACGAAGTACGGCGTCAAGAGTAAAAGTCATGACGGCCTGGAAATGCACAACACATGACGGCGTCAGAAGTAGATCAAGGCAGTCCGAGAAGAGTTTTGGCGGCGAGGTGATGGCGTCACAAGTTTGGTCTTGACGCCGTCAGACCCATTTTCCTATATATAGTTTTCTAATTTTCACATTAAAAGGAGAGAAGTTTTGGAGAAACCCTAAGTACGAACTTGGTGCGAATTTTACAGGTTTTTCAAGGGTTCTAAGCCCTTGATACCTTTCATGTGTAATTGAGATAAGTGTTCTTTTAATTCAATCAATATGTCTATGTGTTGGTTGTCTATATCTTGTTCTTGTCTTAATTTTATCATGCTAGGCTAGATCTATCTTGTGTTTGCTTGGATCTAATGAAACCTAGATGTTAATTATGTGTTGATTACTTGTTTATAATTGTCTTGGATGAATGATTTATATGTTAGGCTTAAGAAAACTGGCAGATCTCCAATTGGTAACATGCTTGAACGTTTTAAGAAACATGAACCGATGTGCACTAGGTCTTTATTGGTTGTATTTAATGCATGAGCCACTGTTTATAATCCGTATGGTTGTGCTGAGCATGGTATAGGAGGAGATAAGAGCTCATAGAATTGGGGAGTTAAGTGCGCCACCCCATGAATGATATTAAGGAATACAATCCGTCATCCATGCAACTATAATAAGTAATTGATGTGTAAAAGATGTCTAGGGAGTAGTGAAATCTAAGTAAACACATTTTCTCCACTTATTGCTCACAACCTTAGTTAATTTAGTTTATTTTCATTTCTAGTATTTTATTTTGATTGCATCTTTAGTATTGGGTTAGTTGACTAGCAACTAATTCCGCCCCAAATCCTTCAAACCCGAGATTTTTACTTGCTTTCTAAAAAATATAAAAATACAAAAATAATCATCCTTCACCTTTAGAACTAGTATTTAGGTTTTCTAATCCTAGCGACACTATTCCTAGCTGAACGATCAATCCCCCGGTACTTGTCACTATACTATACTACAACGATCAGGTACACTGCCTGGTGGGGGTTGTAAGCTTCTCAAGATCCCTTGAGAGATAAAGCCTGGTGTGATTCCCACGTATCAAGTTTTTGGCGCCGCAGCCCGGGGAATAGTTATTGTCTAGGTTAGAATTTCTTTTTATTAGGTCTACTTGCTAGATTCCTTTCTAGTAAAATTTTATTTTTATTTTTAGGTTTCTTTAGTCTATCTTATTTCTTTGTGTCTTTGTTCGTAACTCTTCACCACCCGACATCATGGACGATGGGAACATCCTTGAACCCGTCATCCCACCACAACAAAACCCACCATTAGAACCCCTTAGGCCCCGAACCTTAGGAGAGTATTCCCGACCTAGCCACCAAGGCTACCGAAACACCATTGAGCTCACTGGAGCCAATGTGACCCTCTTGCGATCCGACACCATCCGGTTGGTGCAAAGCGGATGTGCATTCCATGGACTTCGTTCCGAAGATCCAAACCAACATCTTAAGGACTTCCTCAAAATCGTAGATTCCATAGACCTAGGAATTGAAACTAGAGAGACAACCCGATTACGCCTATTCCAATTCTCTCTACGGGATCAAGCTAGTCAATGGCTCGAGCGTTTACCCGCGGGATCCATCACCACATGGGATGATCTCACCACTCGTTTCCTTGCTCAATTTTTCCCACCGGGGAGAACTACTAAGCTTAGAAATGACATCTTGATGTTCCAACAACGTCAAAATGAATCTCTTTATGAAGCATGGACTCGTTTCAAGGACTTACTCCAAAAAGTCCCTCATCATGGCATAGATCTTTGGCTCCAAGTCCAAATTTTTTATGACCATATCGACATCTCCACGAGGCGAGCCATTAACCAATCGGTCGGTGGTAAGCTACATGATCTTAGTGCGGAACAATCATGGGAACTCATAGAAGATCTTGCTCTCTATGACAACGAAAGTTGGAATGATCCCCGTGACTTGAACAAAACGGTCAAGGCAATATCTTTGCCTTCGAACAATTCTAGCACTCCCGACCGTAGGATCATGGAACTTGAGGACCAAGTCAAGTTTCTCATGAAATCTTACGAAGCTCCTAAACCTTCAAGCCAAGTGAACAAAATCACTTCTTCATGCGAATTATGTAGTGGTCCCCACGACACTCGTGATTGTGTGGAACTCCCCGGAACAGCTTTTGCGGACTACGCATCCACACGTACCGACGAAGCGGGAGATAACTGGTACACTTTCAAGCCCGAGCCAAACACGTACGGTGATTCATACGACCCCTCTTGGAAAAATCACCCAAACCTTAGGTGGAAACAAAATCAACCCAATTCTTCCAATCCGCCTAATCGTTACCAACCAAACGGTCCACCCTCCAACCGTACTTTCAACAACAATCCTTCTAACAACTATGGTAGTACCAACAATCTTGAAGGATTGATGTCTAAGTTCATGGCATCTCAAGAAGCTCGCATATCTAAGTTTGAAGCCGATTTCAAACAAAAGCAAAGCGAGATGACCACTAGAATTGATGCATTGTTGAAAGTTCTCAATGACCGAGAAATGGGAGCACTCCCAAGCGACACAATCAAGAATCCGAAACTAAACGTTAATTCCATATCTTCAGTTTCGTCACCCACTTCGTGTCCACAGTACTACTCGGTTAAATCAACGAGCACGTGTTTCAAACAAAACCAAATTCTTCAAAAGGACCAATCAAATAAAACACCCAATATAGAGCCGGTCAAAAGTATTGTTGAAACACCTCCTACGAAAGACCTTGACGATGAATTCAAAGAACTTCACCTTGAACGCCCCATTATTGATGTCTTAGCGCGTGCTCCTTACTATAGTGCCCTCCTAGAAAAATAGGAGAAGTTTAAACTAGGTAAAAATGGGACCGCTTTCGTTCAAAACAGGTTGCCTAAAAAGCTTGATGATCCGGGTATATTTGTTTTGCCTTGTAAGATAGGAAGATCCGAAGCTTTCGATACACTAGCCGATTTAGGGTCAAGCCTCAACTTGATTCCCTTATCCTTATTCACCGCTCTTAAGCTAGGGAAGTTAGAGGAAACGGAGGTATTGATAGGGCTAGCGGATGGGAGTATTGCCCACCCGGTTGGAATGATTAAGGATGTAGTTGTTCACGTAGGAAAGTTAACTATATTAGCGGATTTTAACGTCCTAGACAAGGTTAGTGACACTACATGCCCATTATTGGTAGGAAGAGGATTTTTAGCAACCGCTAGCGCCATGATAGATTGTAAGGAGTCTAAGATAGCGGTAGGTGAAGGCGATACTTGGTCGGTGTACGATGTAAAGAAGCATAGTTATGATTGTGATGATGAACCGACACCGCATTGGGTAGAGATGAATAGTAGACCGTCTAGATATGGACCTTGGATAGAAAGGAACTTTATAGGGCCTCAATGCCCATTTTATCTAGAAAAAGATTTCGTTGAAAAGACACATTCGGTAGAACAACTCATAGCTAGAGATGAAGAGCTAGACCCCTTTGAGGACCCCTTAGTCTTTAGGAAGATGATTGAGTTCTTAAGCGTAATGCCCATTAACATAGAGATGAATAAGTGGAAAAGAGATGGAGATAAGTGTAAATGGAGGTGGGACAAGCCACCTAAAGAAGGTGACGAATCATGGCATATGAGGATGACTTTGTATGATCCGGATGGAGAAAAGTTTGAAAGGTCATACCATACTAAGGAAACCGATAGGAAGTTGAAACCTAAGTTTGATCCCAAAGATGTCCTCAATGAGGAACTCACCCGTATCACGTAGTAACCCATGACCTTGAATCTAGCTACAAGACTCGTAAATAAAGAAAAGCGCTTCTTGGGAGGCAACCCATCTTTTGTGTGATTTTATTTTGTTTGTTTGTTATTTGCTTCCGTATGCATGCTTTATTTTTATTGTTGGTAGATCATGTTTCTCAATTAAACAGTGAAAATACTTTACTTTGTTGTTTTGGCCTAGTCTTAACTCCACCTAAAAGTATTTTTGCAAAAGATAAGTGTAAGGGGAAACCCCAAATATGTTTTTAAGAAACAAACCGATCATGATTCTCCACAATATTAAATGAACATGTATATTAGTATTTGTTAGAGTCAAATGCTTGTATTGAGTCATAATGAAGTTTTGCAGGATTTTTCAGGAAGTAGGACGAAGTTTTTTCAGAAATTTTCCAGAAACTTAACATAAGAATTTCTGCAGGTCACTTCTGACGGCGTCACGAGTTAACTCTTGACGGCGTCAAGTGTAAAAATCTGGAAATTTTACCAGTTTTGTTTTTCTAACGGAGTCTTATGGTTTTTGTGAATTATTAAGTTTTATAATCTCCAGGAAATCTGCAAACTTCATTCCACAAGCATTATATCTTATCTTGTTTTCTAGGATTTAGTAACTTATATAGGATGCCGCCGATTTTACGCGAGGTTGTTTTGTCTATTTTCTCAGGTTTTACAGGTTATGTATGACAAGAAGATGATTTATATTCTGGAATGGAAGCTTTGATTGTTCATTTTTTTGGAGGAAGATTTAACCTGGTCACCTTATTATCCATACTGAGCGAATCAGGGGAGTATTTGATTTCATTCTTTTTTACTTTTTTCACTTTTACATTCTTTACTTGAACATTGGGGACAATGTTCATCTTAAGTGTAAGGGGAGGGTAAAAAGATGATACCTTACATATGCACTTTCGCTTGAGTTTGTTTTGTTTGATAGTAGATGTGTAATAAAACTATGAGAAATACTTGTTAGTGTAATTTTAGAGCCAAATTTAAATTTTTTTTACAACATTTAGGAGTGAAACTTTAGCCATAGCAAGCGTCTCATGGATAGGAGATTGTATGACTAACACATAACCGTATATTCAGAAAAATTTTCCACCCAAATATGTGAGGTTCGCCTTTAGATTTGATAGGAAAAGCATTTATTATTAGTGCTTATAAGTGTACCGGTAGCATTTAGATTCTAGAACTTGCGTTAGTGATGCATCCCGAGACCGCTAGTGAGACTACATTCGTGTAGTAGGATTTACTACATGATAAGAGGCATTAGGATTACCCTTGTGTTAAACCCGTATTATAATTACTTGACCATTTAAGTCATATTACTTGGCTAGTTAAGTCAACTAATTTTTCCCACACCCTTAGCGTTGTACTCATTTTTAGTACACGAGACCCCTAGTACACCCCTCCGAGCCTATCTTTTCGTTTCTAACTTTAAGCATCTTACTTAAAGGAAGAATTTGTTACACCCCACTTAAATGTATAACCAAATCACCTTAGCCTTCCGTGATGCGCTCATTTTTAGTGCATTATTGTTATTTGTTAAACCCTAAGTTAACTTTCTAATTGATTACATGGTTGCTAAGTCGAGTCATATCCTTGTACATATTGTTTTGGGACGATTGGGACTCATGGGTAAAGTACTTATTTTATGGAGTAATGGGGAAGAACATCATTTATTACCCCCATATGTGCGTTAATCTTAAAAGTGCTCCAAGTGTTTTGATTATCTTAATTCGAGTCATTAGATTAGTTTATTGTAAAGTATGTAAAAATTCAAGTGTAAGGGGAATTTTCAACCCCTATGATGTATAAGCTCATACTAGCTGTTTATAGCTTTTGTGAGCTTATTAGGAAGTAAGTCAGACCTATTCTCAAAGATTGCACATTAGTCAATGAAAGTCAAACCTATGGTGATGTAGCTTATAAGTATTTGTTTGATGAAGATGATGATGAAATTCTCCTGTCCTTAGAGCTCTTTGATGATCTCTGCTTTTTACTTCTGAATTTCCTTATTTATATAAGTTGTTGGGATCAAGTAAGTTTCACCATAATCTCAATTTTATGGCAGTTGCTTATTTCTACTTACACTCAGTGCTTATTTGATTTTTTTTTTACACTTAATCTGTTTACTTGAGAATTTTTAATGCTTGTGTGCTGAGTTATGTTCATTAGATTTGGTACTTATTAAATTTTTGAAGTTTTTAGTCGTATATTAGCCTAGTTAGTATATGTTTATCATTGTGCTTATTTTTTCAGTTAATTTAGCCTTTACATGGTTCTCTTAGCTCATTTTATCCATCTGCATTAGTAGAATAGGGTAGGTTATCCGTTATCACTTGAAATCCAAAAACAGCTAGTTTAAGGGGGTGTTTGGTTTAAGACTGTCTGTTGTACAATTGTTGTTTTTGTTGTTAAATACTGGTTGGAACTTGATTTAGTAGGTATTATTAGATAACTTAGGTCATAAAATAGTAGTGTATTAGTAAAAAAAAGTCAAAATCACCCATTCAACCCATCAATTTGTTGACTGTTAGACATTAGGGGTGGCTATAGCATCATTTCCATTCACAATTTGTTTAGATAGCTTAATTTCATATCAATATAGCATAATTCAACCTTTTCAATCATCTAAGATCAAGCAAACCTCATATTAGTCAATTTAGCTCTCAAACCAAAAAAAAAAAAAAAAAAAAAAAAAAAAGTCAATTGTCTTATCTCAGATTTTTCCCAAAGTTCAAAGAATTGATTAGAATTTTGAGCTATGTTTGAGTGATTGAAACTTGTTCCTAGTTGAAGTATCCCTGCTCAAATTTATGATTCCATTGTCCCTTTATTTTTGAGATTTTTGTTGTGGGCCCCACTGAGCTCCAAACTAACTTGCAGGGCAAGCATATGCCCTGCTCCAGTAGTTAAGCACTCAACACCACCACTTGGTGGTGGTTTTCCAGCCACCTCAGTGGGTCCCACTTGCCCACCCTTGCCTTTTTGAACTCCCCTTCTGGCAGGGTTCAAAGTTTGACCCTTTGTTTGACCTAGAACCTTGGGGGACCCACCTGAATCAACCAATGAAACTTGTCCCATTTTTCAGTTAAGAAACAATAAGCCAAGTGCTTTTTGTGGCCTAATTGCTTAATCTGTGGGTCTTTTTGGTTTTTTATTGCTTAAACATGTTCCCTCAATTCATTTGGACCAGAATTAACAAGAGTGGGTCCCACTTAAGCCCACTTTAGCTTATTTCTTGTTGTGGTCAATAAAAGTCAACTGATAAGCCAAAAAGCTTGTACTTTGCTTATTTTTGAGTTCCAAAAAGGTTGTTTTTACAAAAGTCTTCCATTTTTAGGTATAAAACAAGTTTCCAAAAAGAAAATCCAGAAAAGTTAATTTAATTTTAAGTGATAGTTTCTATTTAATTTTATTTAAATTTTAATTTTCATTATTAGATTTTTATTAAGTACTTGCTGTTTTTATATTTTTATTAATTTCCTTTTAAGTTAAAGTAATTTTAATAATTTTCTCAGATTTTTATTTTGTCATTTAGTATTTATTAGAATTAATCTTAGTTTTATTAATAATTAATTAATAAGTAAGTTTTAAATAGGATAATTAGTTTTTATAAAGTGATACCTAGTTTTTATATTTTTCCTAGCTTTTAAATGTTATAAAATAGTTTTATAAATTTTTCCATAATTTTCTAAGTTAATTTAGTATTATTTGTAATTTAAATTAGTTTAAATAGTTTAATTAAGATAATTAGTAATTAATTAATATAAAATCTACAAAAAGACAAAAATACATATTTTTAATTTTAAAATTAGTTTTTAGTTATTTTATAATTTTAGAAATTTTATTTTCATTTTTCTAGTATTTAAATGATATTATATTGTATTTAAGTATTTTAAATATTAATAATTAGTATTAATAAGTAATTAATTAATATTAAATAATTAAATAGTGTAAAAATTTATTTTCTTTTTCTAAAAATTTTCTTTCATCTTTTAGTTTGTAACAAAGTCATTTTCACCCCCTGGGGGTTTTCAGATTTCAGTTTTCACGTTTTATTTTGTACGTTTACGTTTTATTTAAATGTAAACGTACGCGTTTTTGGTTTTTCTGATTTCACAGTCTTATTCATATAGCTTATTTAAGCTATTTCATTGTAGATTCCTTAGTATAACCAATCTCAAACCCCTTTCTGTCCAAATTCACCCGATCACAAACCCGTTTTGATAACAATTCACACCTCGTCGGGGCATAACGACCCGGGGAAACACTATACTTCCGCGGAGCATTGAGCCTAAGGAGTTTGACTATATTGACCACATCCGTGGTTGACTTTAGTTGACTGCTTTTGCCCAATCAGTTACTTATCTCAAACCAAACAAAACAGTAATGGTTAACCAAAATCCAACCATCTAAAAGCTATAAAAAAATAAGATAAACATAATTACGAGGCTCAGATAGATGAACAATAAAAAAAGAGGATGCATCCGTCAAGGCTGCAAACTTAATAAGCTTGGCCCGCCACGATGCAGTAGATAATCTCACTTTTGCTCGAATATGCTTAAAAGCATTAAAACATCTAGTTCTTAAAATAAGCACACTCAAAACAATATTCACATGAGATATTTATTAGCATAACACACATAAAAAGAAAGTAGTTATGGAATAACAGGGTCACCTGAACTATGATGTAAAAAACCTGTATTGTTATGTGCATCTCTAAAAAGAGACAAATCCCCAACAAATCGAAACACACACAAGACAAACCTCAGACATAGTAAAAGCCGACAACACCACCCACCTAATCTCACCATCGTCACACACCAATCACCATCGCCAAATGCCATGGATGGTAGCAGCGAAGGGACCAGTGGCATCGTAGAGAGTGGTAGCATGTGTGTGTTTTGTGGTAGGCGGGTAACGTGAAAGAGAGGAGAAATAGATTTGAGATTTTATATGTGTTAAGAGTTTGTGTGTGTGTTTTTATGAGTCATTGAGGTGGATTGGGTGTTTGTTGCCACGTTTCTATGAAAAGAAATAAAGGAAAAAAAGAGGGTTGGGGGGGGGGGGGGGGGGGGGGGGCTTCTAAGTGTCGGCTCACATTTACCTTGGTAGCTTATGAACATTAGTTATGGCTTCTTTTTTTTCCTTTTTTCTTTCTTTTTTTTCACATTTGGCTTGGTTGGCTTGGATTAAGAATAGTATGACTCATAATTTTTTATTAACTCTTTTATGGTAGTATGGTTTGTTTATTATGTTAGTCGTACATAAGTACGAGACATGAGTAAAATATTGCTTCCAAAATAAAATGTTAAATAAGCCACAAATTTAGTAGTTTGCATTTTTTTTTCATTAATAATAATCGTTTCAGTTTTTGTAAAAGCAATATTTTATTTTGTGTTTCATTCTGTCAATTTCCTAAAGAGTGTCTTGATTCGATCTCGAGTGCACTCTTACAATTTAATATTATTTTTTGGAACTTCGTAATCTATTATGCATTTTAAGAATTATATCCATTTTTTTTCCGCATTTGCACTCTTAATTAATACATTTTAGGTAGCTTAACATTTATTCGACAATTACGACAACAATCATGAAGTTCGATCGCAAAACAATAGATCGCGAGTGGTATCGAACACAAGTAGTAAAACGAGAGACACAAGAGACTACAAAGAACAGAAATTCACAATGCTTAACCGAACGATTACTTGTTTATTGACCACAACCGTATATTTTATAAAAACCAATGGATGTTTTTTGGATTGTATCATATGCATAAAATAAAGTATGATTATTATTTTAAACTTGTTTTTTGAAATGTTGAAAGTAAGGCTGGGCATAATGGTGACCCATATTGCAACATCTTTCCGGCTATTACCTCAGCTTTCTTTCTCCTCAATCCATATTCAACTCTCTCTTCACAGTGGTGACCTATATATATATATATATATATATATATATATATATATATATATATATATATATATATATATATATATATATATATATATATATATATTGAAGCGTTCAAATGAGAAGCCTAAATTTTGTGAGAACGCGAGAAGCAATCCTAGCCACTCATTTTATCCTCCTTTAACTTTAATCTAATGGCTAATATTAGTTAATCCAATTTTTGAAAATTTCTTAAAAAATTTTGAAAAATTTTAGAAAAAAATTCGAAAATTTTCAAAAAAATTTTGAAAAAAAAATTTTTCGAAAAAAAAAATTCGAAATTTTTTTTTTCGAAAAAAAAAAAATTTTCGAAAATTTTATTTTTTTCAAAAAAAATTTTTTTCGAAATTTTTTTTTTCGAAATTTTTTTTTCGAATTTTGTTTTAGAAAAAATTTTTTCGAAAAAATTTTTTTTTCGAAAATTTTTTTCCAAAATTTTTTTTTTCGAAAAAAAATATTTCCAAATTTTTTTTCCAAAAATTTTTTTTCAAGAATTTTTTTTTTCCGAAATTTTTTTTTTCTGAAATTTTTTTTCGTCACATGTGAAAAAAAATTTCAAAATTTTCACGAAATTTTTTTTGGCACGTGTGAAAAAAAAATTCGGCACATGTGAAAAAAAAATTTCGTCGCATGAAAAAAAAATTTTCGTCACATGTGAAAAAAATTTGGAAATTTTCACGAAATTTTTTTTGTCAATGTGAAAAAAAATTCGTCACATGTGAAAAAAAAATTTCGTCACATGTGAAAAAAAATTTTGAAATTCACGAAATTTTTTTTGACACATGTGAAAAAAAAATTCATCGCATGTAAAAAAAATTTTCGTCACATGTGAAAAAAAATTTCGTCACATGTGGAAACAAAATTCCGGCATATGTGAAAAAAAAATCAAAAATTTTTCAAAAAAATTTTTGAAATTTTTTTGAAAATTTTTTGAAATTTTTCAAAAAAAATAGTTAGCTAATAATAGCCATTAGATCAATGTTTAAAGAGGATAAAATGAGTGGCTAGGATTAGTTCTCGCGTTCTCTCAAAAAATAGATTTCTCACATGAATGGCCTCCTATATATATATATATATATATATATATATATATATATATATATATATATATATATATATATATATATATATATATATATATATATATATATATTTATATATATATATACACACACATACATACATATATATATAAAACCATTTTTAACACAAATTTAAATTTCATTAATAAAAACGTGAACATTACATAAAATAAAAACGATACGAAATTAAAATATTAAAATACTAAATTAAAAACTTAAAAAACTAAAAATTAAACATGACAACACTTATTAAAAACTAATAATCTAACTTGTAGCGTTCCTTGATTTGTGCCTTAATCTACAAAAGTTCCATCCGTTGTCGTTCGGACAAATTTGGGTCGATTGCCGAATTATAGAATATCAAGTCTTGCTCCCGTTTTGTCATGAACATGATTTCCTTTTGGTTCTCTTGGATTTCCACTAGCTTTCGCTGAAGTTCTCTTTTGATCGCTAGCTCTCGTTCCTTGAATTCTTTCCACGACTCTTCATGCTCTTTACTTTTCTCCTTGTTTTTTCTCTCTTTTGACTTCCAAAATTTCGATGCTAGCGCAGTCGTCCATGATTTTGATGGTTCACGAGAGGAGGAGGTGGATGATTTCTTCCTGGCAGCGTCACGACCTTGTGGTCGTGATTCTCTTGTACCATCCTCCGTATCATCATTATCATCCAAGTCCTGAAAATTCGGGGGACCTTGTGTTGACCCCGACGTAGTTGTTGAACCCTTTACTTTCTTCCGACTGCCCGATTGGAAAATAGGCACCTCCTCCTTCCAAGCATCATGCCCCTTCAATACTTTCCAACACTCCAACAAAGTGAAATCATGACCGTAACGCACACGATACACCATAAGAGCTTTGGACATATCGTTAGCACCATTTTCACCACTTCCATGCGTATACTTGACATTATCCATAATTGCATAAAAATTCGCAACTGGGCCACGAATCCTAGTCTTCCATTTGGACATGATCGAGTTGTATGTCCGGTCTGAACCAGTTTCTCTTTTAAAGTAACTTATCACCGACTCCCAAAATTTGTGCCGGTTCATACAATTTCCTGTTTTTTCATTATCCAAAATAAAGATGAAAGCTTTACAAAGCGTGACTCTTCTTTGCTTGACCATAGTTCGACCTTTTTGGCCGGTTCGGGTTGTTTGCCTTTGTCATTCGCTTGTGTTGCATGCCGCAAAGGCTTTTTTGGCTTGACGGGTGATGTCTCTATGACATCGTCATCGTCATCGTCATCAAGGTGTATGGAACCGTGGTAAGAACCGTAGTAAGAACCGTGGTAAGAACCATGGCCCGAACCTTGCCCCATGGAAGCATCTTGACTAGGGTAGTCTTAGGTCGAGTATTGTTGAGTCGGATAGTCTCCCCAATCATCGAAATTCATATCAAGATTAGTAGACCGACTCAGAGAATAATCTTGATACAGTTGGGGACTTTGCAAGAAATCCATGTTAGGACGATAAGACGACCCACTTGCTTCTTGGTGATAATTCGTATTAACACGCGGTGGGACAAATGGATGATTAAGGGAAAACAAGTTTTCACTTTGATTGGGTTGTGGTAGTTGTGATGGATATTCAAAAGATTGTGGACGAAAATGAATGCCCCGTTGTGGTGTTATGCCGGTTAATTCAAATTTGTTTTGCGGAGAGAAATTAATATTCGGTGCATTTTGGGGTAGTCGGGATCGTCGCTTTTTTTTATTGTGGAGTGTTTTCTTTGACGTGGTGAATATTGATGAGAATTTGGTTGAATTGTGTTTGAAAGTGGTTTGATGTTGGTATTTATAGGATGAAAAGTGATAAATTTAAAAAAAAAAAGTTTTTTTTTTCTTTTATATATATATATATATATATATATATGTGTGTGTGTGTGTGTGTGTGTGTGTGTGTGTATATATGTATATGCGGTCAAAAAATTTATACTTGTAAATTGGAATTTTGTGGACTTTTGTGTTTGTGAATACGGGTCGATGATACAACCGATACTCACATTTTACCTCCGGCGACCGATGTACTAACAGTGGCATCAACCGATTTGCAAATCGGTCGACCCATATGGTCGATCGATATTTAACATTCCAATGTGAATAGCCTAAAATTGTTGAAATTTTAAAAGGGAGGTTCATCTTCTATATAATCATATACGTCCTTTTCAAAATAGCATGGATAAACAAGCCAAAAATGAAAATATTTGTAAATTTAATTTGATTTTTTAACTCTAACTAATTCATTAAACTATTATTTGCAAGTAAAAACTTTATATATTATTGTACATTGTCATATAAGTTACATTTACAGTTGATTTTTTTGTTAATTCCGTCAAAAATAGTACGAGTACTACTCTTTTACTCTTTTCTTTTAAATATATTTTTATACTCTCTTCGTTTAAAAATTATATTTCGTATTTTCTTTTTAGGACGTCTAAAAATAATTGTTCACTTTCTATTAAAGAAAATTTAGCGAGGGAATATTCTATTTGAATGTTTGAGATTTACAATGATCCTACTTTCATTAAACTTTATAGTTTTTGTCTTCTAACAATAATTTTGAGACGGAATAAGGATTAGTTGTTTCTCATGGCTTCTTTATATAAAGCTTTGTCATCTCCTAAATAAACACGATACGTTTACAAAAAGCGATCTATCAAATACAATATTTCTTTTGGATATTCACTAGTTATGTGTATTTTTTATTTGAGCAAATTTTCTAAATGACTTGTAAAATAAAAGTTATTTGTTAGCCTAGCCCGTTTAGTATTGTATTTGTGTAAAGGGCCCGAGCCCATATCTAGAATATTCTGTGTGTATATATAAGAGATGTCGATGTATTGTGCAAATCAATCAATCAATAAACTCATTACTGTCACATCGGAGAAGCGCCCGACGTGTCATGAAATCCTTGACAGAGAACCCAAAATGATCAAATTCAACAGTGCAATAATTGTCACAGACAAATTATCGGACAGATATAAGATTTTTGACAATATGTGGGGTAATAAGGACGTTATTTAAGTAAAGGGGTCAAGAAGGAGTAGGCAAAATGCTACGACCCGTATTGGTGACCGGAATGTTATGCCCATTACCAACCGATACAGATGGATACATTCAAGTATTAAAAATGTTATTAAGAGTATTAACAGATGCATTAAGGTGTGAGCTCGCACCTGTGTCCATGTTCCATGCACCAGTGGCAGGTTCATGAAGGGTCCCGGCAGTGAAAGCATGAGGTAAACTAGTCTCTTGTCCCGGAGGTTGATTTGGTGGAATGGTTGAGGCGGGTATATACTGATGAACAGTAACAGCTGAGGGGCGAGGGTCTGTTGGGACTGGTGGTAGGTGTTGCGAGGTGTTGTGGAGTTGCGGCTGTTGCATGGCTGGGGTGTTGTGAGGTTGGGCTTGGTGGGCTGTTGCGTAGCCAAAACCAGGCGGAGGGGTGTTGGTGTTTGGGCCTGGTGTTTGAGTTGGGTTAGAGGTTGGTGGGCCGTAGGAATTGTAGGCTGGTGGACTATAATTGTAAGGTACTGATGGTCTGATTTGGTTGTGAGAGGTAAAGTAAGCTGATGGTCGGTTTGGCTGGCCTGTAGGTTGTGACATAGGAAGATGTTGTGTAATATTGGTGCCCGTAATGCCAAATCTTCCCAAAACTTTCAAAACGACATCCTCGGTTATATTATCTCCTTTATTATCAACAGTACGATGAGTGGTTGAATCTGGCATGGTGTGGTATGGTAACAGTCGAATAGGAGTTGTATGGGGTTTTTAGAGTTTGTATGGGAAAAGGTAAATTTTGTACAAATGTGTTGTAGGGTTTTTAGGGATTGTACGAGTGAATCAGTGGGTATTCAAGCAAGACTTGTGACCTTTGCACAAGTAAGTAATACTTGTGACCTTTGCACAAGTAACAATAACTCTTGTGACCTTGCACAAGTAACACAGTAGTAGAGAAACACAAATTGATGTATGGATTTGAACATCAAATGTAGTGGAGAAGAGGGAGCGGGGTGAAGAGAGAAGTTAGGGAGGTAAGGGTAGATAAGTTAGGAAGGGAGCGTATAAGTTTAATTCTCTGATACCATGATAGCTTTATAATTGATATCACAATAATGAGTTTATTGATTGATTGATTTGCACAATACATCGGCATCTCTTATATATACACACAAAATATTTTAGATATGGGCTCGGGCCCTTTACACAAATACAATACTAAACGGGCTAGGCTAACATTATTTTCATATCTACTCTAAAAGAAACCACATATGAAAATAGAATCGAGTGATAGGGTGAGTGGGTGACGACTATACGGCTCCTCAAATTTTAACATGGGGCATATCTTTTATTAATATAAATACATTGAGCGACTGCGTAACTCTACTAAATTTTTAATACCTGTCGCAAATTTTGTTAACAAAGTATAAGTCGTCCAGTAATATATAAGTAATATATAAGTGGAATTGTCAAGTCGCTCACTTGTTACTACTCGTACTTTTAGCGTCAATTTGAAAATTTGCTCGATCTATTTTGCATGTAAGAACAAAAAGAGTATAAAAAATAAAAGTGAGAAAATGAATGAATGAGAGTCAACTCTATTCTTTTCTACACAGGGCTCAAGGCATGTCATTGGGAAAACCCCAAAATCCTTTCACCAAAATTCTTTCCTTCCTTTCTCATCCAAATTCCAATCCAGAGTAGCAAATCGATTATTACGAGTATTATTCTAACCTAACCTAAAACTCTCATGTATAACTATTTTCCTAAATTAATTGCGGTAACCAAAGATAAAACTCCTTCTTATGCTCCCAAAATATAAAGTGAGTTACAGTATTGTACGGTACAATCCTGTAACGCACAAATTGTGGTGCAAATCGTACAATACTGTAGCGCACAAGTTATGGTGCAAGCATAAAAAAAATATGGTAAGAGTATCAACTCCCAAATATAAACCTAATTTAACATTTTGAATCCAACTTTTACTTTAAGGTTGTGTTTGGCAAAGGGCTTCTAGGGGCTTATAAGGGCTTGGGCTTTCAAAATAAGTCGGCTAATAAAATAAGTCTCATTTGTTATGGGACTTATGGAAGGACTTATAAAATAAGTAGGCTAAAAACTTTAGCCTCATAAAAGGGGCTAAAAGCTTTAGCCGGGCTTTTGAAGAATAAATTACTTATTTACCAAAAAAAATATCTAACATATATACAAAAACTTATTTAATTATTTTCTTTTGAGTAATTTTACAATAATAAGCCCCAGCCACAGCCCATTTGCTAAACAAGTTTATAAAAATACAAATTTTAATTTCGGCTTATAATATAAGCCCCACCCCCAGCCCTAGCTCCAGCCCCAGCCCAGCCCAGCTCCAGCTCCATCCCATTTCGTCAAATATACCCTAAATATTTTTATTTGTATTATATAAAACCTAATGAAAATTATACAATAAAAATATATTTAAAATTCAATCCATTTTTGTATATTTTATTTTGCATTAAGTATTATATAATATAAACAAAAATATTGAAAGTTATTCAAAAAGTGAAAATAAACTTATATTTTGATAGAAAAGAGTAAAGTACTTGGTATTTACAAAGATAAAATAAAAGAAAACATTAATTAATCTCTTTTAAAATCTATAATATTAGAAGTAAAGGTAAAAAGTAAAAACTGATTTAGATTTTTTTTTTTTTTTTTTTTTTTCAATTAAACTAGACCTTATAAAAAAATGTGGACTACTAATTTAAGACGGAAGGAATAACTATCATATAAGATCTTTGTGCTCATGCGTTTATGTATTATACGATCTACGTCCCAATATTGTTGTCTAATTTTCTCTTTTAATATATCCCAAAATAATTGTCCACTACAACAAAAAAAGAGTTGGATTTGTTTAAGTTTTGTAGGACCTCGGATATATCAACAAATGAGGTCTTTTGCGCCTTATATACTTCAAACGCAACATAAGTGGACTTTGGATCTTATGAGCTTGGTATACATATGTTTACATGACTTAGATTACATAACTAATAATTACCAAGTCCATAGCTCAATATATATCTAATACATATTCTATATCTTATTACAAAGTTCTTAATACTAGAATGACCAACACTTCTTTAATGCTAACAACACGATTGATGCTAAACAGTCAACCAAAGGCAACCACGGATGTGGTCAATATAGTCAAACTCCTTAGGCTCAATCTCCGCGGAATACAGTGTTTCCCCGGGTCATTATATCCCAACGAGGTGTGGATGGCATTAAAACGGATTTGTGATCGGGTGATTTAGATGGGAAAGGGTTTGTGAATGATTACACTACTTATTTTTAGCTGAAAATGATACAAATACTTAATATGGACAAAAACTGAAAAACCAGATAAGTGAAAATGTTTTAAAACTTAAAAGGTACGTTTAAGTTTAAATAACGTCAACGTACCAAATAAAAAGTGAAAACTGAAATCTGAAAACCCTTATGGGGTGAAAATTACTTTTTTACAAACCTAAGGATGAAAGAAAATTTTTAGAAAAAGAAATGAATTTTTACACTAATTAATTATTTAATATTAATTATTAATATTTAAATAACTTAAATACAATATAATATTATTTTAATACTAGAAAAATGAAAATTAAATTTCTAAAATTATAAAATAACTAAAATCTAATTTTAAAATTAAAAATATACTTTGTTGTCTTTTTGTGGATTTTATATTAATTAATTACTAATTTAATATTAATTACCTAATTAAACTAAACAAAATTATTAAAAATACTAAAAAGACTTAGAAAATTAAGAAATTTTTTATAAAACTAATTAACCATCACAAGAATCCTAGAAAAATATAAAAAGTTTATTTTATATGTTTTTAAACTATTTTACTAATTATTAAACTAAATATTAATTAATTACTAATTAAAATAAGTAAATTCTAAAAAACTAGAAAATGAACAGTAAAAATTCTAGAAAAATTCCTAAAATTATTTTATAACATATAAAAGCTAGAAAAAATATAAAAACTAGGTATTACTTTATAAAAACTAATTTTGCTATTTAATACTTAAATATTAATTATTTATTACTTAAACTATATTTAATTCTAGTAAATACTCAATGACAAGAGAAAAATCTAGAAAAATTCCTAAAAATAATTTAATATAAAAGAAAATTAAAAAAAATATAAAAATGCAAAAATACTTATTAATAAGCAAAAAGGAAAATTAAAAAGCTAAATTATATTAAATAGAAACTATCACTTAATTTAAAACTTGATTTTTTCTGGATTTTCTTATTGAAAACTATTTATAAACTTTAAATAAACCACTTTAGTAAAATACAAGCTAACCTATGAAATAAGCTAAAGGGACAAAATACAAGCTCTCTAGAACTGAGAACAAGCACAACAATAAGCTCAAGCACAAATAAGTAATGGAAACTAGTACATGAACCACAAGAGTGATTTATGATGAAATTTAAATATGCAAACCTCAAAGCAGTAGCATAAAGCTCATACAAGCTTGTCACCAAGCTGAATGAAACATAAAGCAATCACAAACATCCTGCTGAATCACCTTACTACAATCATGCACTCTTGTTGACTTTTGTTGACCTATTGGATTTTTGGTAATAAAACAATGTTTTAAACTCAGCTGAGCTCACAATAAGCTATGATTAGCTTGAATGAGCTCAGTGAACAGAGGTGAAAGCTTATGGAAGCTTTTAAACACAATTGGATTTTTAGGCTAAAATAAGAAATTGACTGCAAAGGAATTGTAAAGAGAACCTGAATTTATTTTATTAAAAAGATAAATTAACTACTGAAAAAGAGATTACAATGCTTAAATTGAAATATTACACTAATGTAAACTACATTCGAACCTAATTTACACTAAGAAGAAAAATTAACTAACTAACTACTCTTTCCTTCTTCTCTTTCACTTTATAGACCCTGGAGTATTCCTTTGTCTTTCCCACTTCATTTCAAGCCGTTGGATGGCTTCAATTTGATCCTAGCCATCTGTTTTAGTTTTGGCGGGAAAAACCATTTGGCAGGTTTAGTGGTTTAGGTGAGGGTATTAAATAAGGAGGGGGGTTGGTTTGAGTTGGTGGGAAGTATTTATGAGGTTTGGTAGTGTTGGTGGAAAGTTGAGGAGGGGGGAGACAGTTAAGCGGGAAAGGTGGAGGTAGGGGTGATGAACAGTGGTAGGGGTGGTGTTTGACCTGGGGTGTTGACCAGGTTGACTTTCGTTGACCCTGGGGTGGTTTTAATATAAAACGGGGGTGGACTGGGCTTAAGGGTTGTTGGGCTTGGATTTGGTCACAAATAATAAAAAAGGGTCCATTTGGTTTGTTAACTTATAAATCATAAGGACCAATTATGTAATTCCTGAAAAATGAAGGGGCTGTTTTGCCATTTTCCCATAGTACTCCTGAGGGTAATTCCTGCCAAGTTTCCATATTGCAAGGATAATAAATGAGATTTTTCACTTTTGGTCCTTCAGGGACTAAAACCGTCAATTGATGAAAACTTGAGGGATCAAAATGCAAATTCTTCAAACTTTCATTCCAAGGACCAATGTTGCCAACTTGTGATTTCCAAAGGACCAAAATTGACTTTTTATCCAAAAAAATATTTCCTAGGGACCAAATCTGCCAAATGTGAAACTCCAGGGACTAAACTTGTAAATTCTCAAAACTTTTGAAAATTTTCACCAAAGGACTAAATATGACAACTTATG
The DNA here is from genome assembly GCA_030686995.1 of Artemisia argyi. Lineage (NCBI taxonomy): Eukaryota > Viridiplantae > Streptophyta > Magnoliopsida > Asterales > Asteraceae > Artemisia > Artemisia argyi. The sequence goes on from CM060691.1 coordinate 129,337,695, forward strand.
ATTTCAAAGGGACCTTTGATGACTTTTCTTTTAAAATAAGTGCTCAGGGACTATTTTTGCCAATGCCCCTAAAATAAGTGTTGTTTAGTTTCTTTAAACCTTTTAAGGATAAGAGTTTATTATCAATTTTTCCTATTGTTTCAGATACTTAGTTAAATATAAGACATGGATTAAATGCATTCTTATTTTTTATTCTGTTTATTGACTTTAGATATTGAACTAGATTACCAAAAATAATTCAATATTCATCTTAATTTTATTTGGATATGGCCATGTATACATCTGCTGAAATCGTCAAGGGGCAAAGACGTATCTAACTCTAAGATTCTTGGAGGAACAAATCCTATCTTGACTACATGTGTTAGTCATATGTTTTACATTATTCCCAATGATGACTTTTATAGCAGCCTTATTCAAGACAACGTTTGATCATACTAAAAAACCATGTTCCATACGCACAACCTGCGAGTGTCTCAAGCTAAGGAACCAATTGAGTTAACCATTTACAAGTTTTCACTAAATGCAAAAATAATGTAGTGAATTCTTGTAGGTTGGGTCAATCCAATATTTATCTTCATAAATACATGTGAATCTGATTAGTCTAACTATATATTTATTCATGAATATAACAACACTCTTACATTTTTGTTAATTTGATGTTATTCCCATATCATCAACAGGCAATGGTAATTTAGAATAAATAATTATTCATGAGTTCTAAACATGCAAATATTTAAAACAATTAATATAAAAGAAAATGATCGAAGCTTCAAGTACATCAATTTCATAAATAATATCAAATGTTTTCATTTGATTATTCAAATACGAAAAACATAGATTACATAATACATTACATAATACTAGCAGCAGGTCGAAGCCCAATGCCCCTTGTACACTTAACATCTTTGGTTATAGGCATTGGCTTTGTAAATGAATCAGCTAAATTATCATCTATATGGACTTTAAGAACACTCATTTCGCCTTTATCAAGTTTCAACTGCTTCATGAATGTAATGAAATTTGTGAAGAATGTGTTAGGCACCTCTCATAACTCTAGACTCATTCACTATAATAATAGCTTCGAAATTGTCACAAAACATTTCCTTCGGCCTTTCAATACTAGTAGCAACGCCATACCCAGAAATGAATTTCCTTATCCAAACATCTTCCATTGTAGCTTCCGAAGCTGCTATATATTAAGCTTCTGTAGACTACATCGCTATTGTGCTTCGCTTAGCACTTCTCTAGTCAAATATCGCTATGGGTGCAAAGAACTGGAGATGACTTATCTATGCTTTGTAGTTGATTTGTTAGTTTTTTGCCATGGAGATAGTGGTTCAATTTATGTCGTAAAACAATCATTGGATACTTTTATCCAAGTATCTGGAGTATAACTAAACTTTAGTAAAAGTACAATCTTTTTTGGTAGTATGAAAGAGGTAGATAAAGCTAATATCCTAAACACGATGTCATTTGCTTTGGGGAAATGGCCAATGAAATATTTAGGTGTACCATTGTTGGGTAAAAGACTTAGTGACACTGATTAAAGTGTTGATGGATAAAGTTAGAATGAAGGTCCTTAATTAGAAGAATAAAACTCTGTCAAATGCAGGAAGATTACAACTCATAGTATATGTCCTTGTTTCTATGCATGTTTATTGGACATCTACTTATCAAATCCCAAAGACAACTGTAAAGGAAATTAATACAATGCTAAAATGGTTCTTATGGTGCCATGGTGAGTTCACTAAAGGTAAAGCAAAAGGCTTGAAAATGATGTTCATGCATACAGATCAAGGGGACTTGGGTATTAAATCTCTGCATATATGGAATAAAGTTCTACTTACTAAGCATATATGGAACATTGCTACAAAGAAAGATACTTTGTGGGTAAAATGGGTAACTATAGTAAAATTAAAACAAAGAAGCATTTGAGACATTAAGGTTAGAAGAACTTAGTGGATTTAAGAGACTGTGTCAACAATCATATCTTTAATATTGTGCGAGAGACATTTCTACTTGGCTTGATAAATGGAACCTGAGTGGTCTTCTCAATGGATTGATAAGCAAATGAAGCATGTATTAAGCAAGACTATCTGAATTCTAAAGGGCCAATTATTGATGAGATGGTTAGAAATAGAGAATGGTTTTGGCCTATTGAACAGTATGACAAGTTTCTTATGCTTGCAAAAATTTCGGTGCCTAATCTTAATGAAAACTTACAAGTTATGATTGTATGGGTCAATAATCAGGGTGTTCAAAAACAATACAGTACTGGTACAGTTTGGAAAGACTTCAATCCTGAATATACTGTTGTACCATGGTATACGTTAGTTTGTTTCAGTTAATATAATCCTAAACATGACTTTATTGTATGGATGGCAATTCAGGAGAGGTTACAGATCCAAGATAGAATGCTGAAGTGGTGCTGCAATACTAATTTATTTTGTCCACTATGTACTTAATGCAATGATTCAAATGAGTATTTGCTTTTTTAATGTGAGTACTCAAGGATTTTTTTTTTTTTTTTTTTTTTTTTTTTTGGGGGGGGGGGGGGGGTGGGGGGAGATAAAGTCAAAATGTGATGTTGATAATCTTCCTAATAACTAGAAAGGAGTGGTTAAAGCTATGAGTTATATGGATTGTAACGATAGATTTGTAGCATTCTTAAAAGATTAGTTTTGGCTGCTAAAATATACTACATATGGAATGAAGGAAATGTCTGAATTTTCCAGGATAAGAAACAACCCACAGATGCAGTAAATGCAACTATATGTGAATATGGCATACTCTAGTTACTAAGTTTAAAGGCCAATCAATCTCTAGCACTCAAAAGAGTAGCAGAAAAGTGGTATGCATTACTAGCTGTAAAAGTATTTAAAGGATATTGAATGATATTGGTTCAATGTATAAGTTTTGATTAGAACTTTTTATTTGGATGGGGGCTAGTGAGCTGTGAAAGATGAAGCTACTTTGCCCTAACAAATCTTAAAGTTGTGATCAAAAGACATGTACCTGATAGCTATGATTCAACTCTATCTGATCTTCACATCATTGTAGGTTTTTCTTTTTTTTAGCTCAAAGCAAAAGTGATGTCATACTTGTTCTAGTTCATGTGTGTCTGTGAGGATGTAAGCTACATGCATTATATGAATTGGAACTTGAAAGGAAATGCAGCTTTTGTTTGGTAAGCAAGCTTTAAGTGATCCTTGGTCTTAATGAGGCCACTGTGCTATGCATTCTTATCTCTTTCATGTGAGGTTGTAATTGCACAATTGGGTATAATTAGTGTTTGGTGTTGAATGGAAATGTTGTCAAGATTTGGGATATACATATGTGAATAAATGAAATTGGTTTTACATAGGAATGTTGCAATCCAAGTGTTTTTTATTCTGTATCTCTGCAATGTGGTAGTGTTTGGGAGATGTCCACGCTTATCACATTGCTCAGATTATTCTTGAATAAATGTTTATAGTAAATACTAAATAAGATATTTCACCTGAAAAAAAATGTAAATACTTGTTACTAATTATGAAGTATTCTCTTCACTTAACTCTCACTGTGTTCTCGAGTTAGAGTTAAGCAAGAAAATGAAAGGAAACAAAAGATGTTGTGTTCTCGAGTAGTAGTTAAGGAGGAAAAGAAAAAGAAATAGAATGAAAAGTAGTGTTATTTTGTTGATTTTGAAAGTAAAGTGTTTCTTTTTATTTTTGAAAGGAAAATGTTTACTTAACTTTCCTTTACTTTTCTTTAATAATAGAACTTAAGAACATAGCGTAAAGTTGTTTGTAAAACCCAAATGAATTTACAAAATATATTCATTTCTTTCTTATCAATCAACATTTGAATTTAATTTTCCGGTGCATGCAAAACTTTAACTTCGTCTTTATCTATACAATCTGTTACTCAAGCATCTACTATAATTCAAGCACCAAAACATCATGGAACAATGTTCGTACCCATAAGCTTGTGTTTTAATAATTCAGAATTAAGATACGTATCATATATTATTACAAGAAAAATGTAGGTTATATTACATGTTTCCTTTTTTTATCCTTTCTACAAATACGAAAAACAAGTAACCTTTTAAGTAGGTTCTCCATGCTAGCGTGCTTCAACCGTGTATTTAAGTTTCTCACACGCCACACACCCGTTCTTCACCTTGTTCTCAACTATCGAAAAATAATTATACATATTGATTGCTCGTAAGAAAATAAATATATATGCTCAACCAAGGAAAAAGTGTAAAGTAAAAATTGCATTAATACACAATAATTAAGCCTCTCTATAGCTAATGAGTTAGAATGGTCCTTCCACTTAAGTATTATTATGTAGTCTATATTCCAATCTCTCGCTTTCACTCCTTTTGCTTAGGGATGTAATTAAAGTTTACCATCATTTAAGTACATATTAGCCACTTAATTAATTACATTAGAAAAAAGTGAATTGCACCATAATCATGAGAAGACAAACATAAAAAATTAGATAGAATAAAGAAGAATAAGTGATTTAGGATATATATATATATATATATAAAATATACTACTATATAATGCATTTGGGACTATTCTATAATTAGAAAGTCTTAAAAAATTCAGACTTTTACTTGCTTATTATGGAAGGATTTCAAAATTAATTGGTTAGGAAGCAGGTTGATTAATAAGTTGGTTAAGAAGCAAGTTGGTTAAGAAGTTTGTTAGGATGCAGGTTGGTTGTTCAAACTAAAATTATTTGGCTTAACCACATCTATCATATCTACTAATAAAGCATAAAGACAACTAAATGTGTAACCGAATAACGCAAAATATAGTCACAGTACCCGCCGCCGCATTGCGCGAGTACTGTTCTAGTGTATATATATATATATATATATATATATATATATATATATATATATATATATATATATATATATATATATATATAAGCTTTTTCCACCGAGTGAATATATTATTTCAAAAAAAATGTTCAAGTAAATAGGATGTGGGTGAATTTTCTATCTCGACCTGTTACACATGTGATAAAACTAACATAACAAGACACTACTATTCCTATAAAAAGACCAAAGGGCTTCTGTCCAGATAGTACTTCTTGTTATGTGAGAAGCTTTCCAACTAAAATGGTTATGGGTTCAAGTCATGTTTAATACATGTGAGATAATTTGCAGTTGTATATTGTGAGACAGTTAGTTGGATTGTGGGTTCAAGTCATGCTTAATATATATGACATAGTTTGTGGTTGATATTGTAAGACAGTTAGTTGCCGTTCTAATAAAAAAATTCCTATAAAAAGAAAATATACGACTACGTATACCCACTAAAATACATTTGACTCAAGTCCAAAAATAAACTAACGTCTATTTTAACCACAAAGATTTATATCAAGTGCATCACAAAAATTAAAAATAAATAAATAAATAAAAGTGCATCACAAAATAGCAGTTGCTACTAAGTTAAATCTTCATGATCATAATAATCATATGATTTTTGACGTATCTTATACTTTTGCCTTTCTCATGGTCTAAAGCAGGGTTTATACAAACCACTTGAAGCTGCTCAAACTGGCCGGATCGCATCTAGCCTATCGGTTTGAGCAGATTGAGTACTATATTCGGGTGACCGGTAAGTACAAATGTGAAAAAGAGACAAAAAAAAGTTCCGGCCGACGAGCACATTTTATATCCATTACTAAATAGTTCATTTGGAGGATATCTATTTGATGCATATAGTTTTGGTAGAACATTAAGACCAAATTCAAGGGTGTTTCCTTTTTTGTTAGCTAAGAGAGTGTGTGAGGTCAACATTTATATGAGCCACTTATTGGGAAGGGCATTATAATTCATGCCTTGTGAATATAGACCAACTAAACAAAATAGTGGGTCCTACTTAAAAAAAAATAATATTAAACGGGTTGTGAACTCATTCTCTTACCTAAAAAAAAATAAAAATAAAAATAAAAAATAAAAAAACTTCGGTATCATAACTAGGGAGGTATGTCTAATAGTGACATTGATCAAACTTAAAGACGTATAATGTATATGGGCAAATGGCATTAAAAATTACTAAATTTAGGATCTATTTTTAATCAAGATACTCTACTTTTTTTCATACAAATAAAGGCGCTCAACTTTTTTTTTTAGCTGATTTAGGTTTTTTTTATTATTATTTTTTTTTTATTTTTTTTTTCTAACTTTTCTTAACCCACTTCGTTAGTAAATTACATGTTTGGTCCCTAAATTTGTATACTCATTGCATGCGCCATCCACCACCACCACTATTTGCCGCCATTATCACCATCACTGACAACCGTTACCACCACCTGCCAACTCTACCACCATCATCCACCACCACCACCACCAGCAGATACCACCACTGCGGCCGCCACCAACACCATCAACCTCCGCCACCACCACCATCCACATCCACCACCACCGTCCACATCCACCACCACTAACTACTGCCACAACTATCATCCACATCCACCACCATCAAACGCCACCTCCACCCGTCACCACCACCCACCACCACCACCAGCCGGTGGTGGTGGCAGTGGTTGGTGGTAGTGGTGACGGACGGTGATGGTGGTTGTGGCGACAGTGGTGAAGGAGGTGGGTGGTGGCAGCGGCAGCGGACGATGGTGGTTGAGGTGTTTGGTGATGGTGGCGGTGGGTGGTGGATCGGGCATTAAATGAGTATACAAACTCAAAGACCAAATATGTAATTTACTAACGAAGTAGGTTAACGAAAGTTAGAAAAAAAAAACCTAAATTGGCTTAAAAAAAAAGTTGGGCGCCTTTATTTCACAAAAAAAAATTAGGGTATTTTGATTGACAACAGACCTTAAGTTGGGTGTTTTTTTGTGTCATTTGCCCTAATGTACATATATTGCACTGTTTCTTGTAATCGATCAAATTGCTTTACTATGTAGTGTAAATTTGTAAGAGTTGTACTCTGTGTTCTAAAAGGCTCGCCAAGGCGCTAGGCGTGGCCTCACCGCCACGAAATGGTCCTTGGCATCGGCTTAAGACATAGTGTGGATTAAGGCGTAAAAGGGCGTGCAAAAGCACGCCAAATCGTAAGGCGTGGCGCCATTTTTAGAAGCATTTAAGGGATTTAGGGATTTGTGCTTGATTTTTTAATATTTGGACTATTTCCTACTTGCGCTTGTTAATTTCAAAACTTAATTCATATTTTCAATTATTGTAATCCATGTTCTTATGGATATCAGCTCTTGTAAACTCACATTTGTAAACTTGATATGTATATGAAATATGATATCATTACATAAATGATAAATATATATATATATATATATATATTTCCCCGCTTTAGTTACGTCTTAAAAAAAATGTAATGGCTTTGCCATGGCTCGTAAGGCTTGAGGCGTGGTCATGACGCCACGCCAGACGTCACGCCGTTTATAACCTTGTACTTCAATCCTATGAAGTTTTAGCTTATGTAACAATTCAATTCGATTCATATCGTATTATATACACTTTCGTTTATCCACTTTAAGATTTTCTCATTTTAAGTGCCAAAGGAAACATTATATGCCTAGACATTTAAAGAAATAGAAACGAAAAATAATCTTAACTTTTTTTGGGTCATTCTTGTGAACACATTATCAAGTTGTGGAGAGACAATATATTTACTGTTGACACACATATTGATTTGATATATCCGTTCTTTTAGGAGGTCTTTTTATGTTAATAATATATGTTTCTCGCTGTCATTGTAATTGTTATGTCTTATCACGAGTCACGACTATGTATCAAAAAGGCCTCCCAAAATTCTTACATTGCATTATTTCTTCTATTAACTTTTCTGACACATGGCAAGTAAAAACTTACAAAGAGTCTCTAAATATCAATTTGAATTAGAAATTCTTAATATACATCTATTGTTATCTTTGTCTTTGGCAAGTTAGTTAACCTCTTGAAATCGATTAGCGCATCTAAAAGATGTGAAGTGTTTGTTTGTACGTAGTATGAAAGTTCAAACGATTGATAAGAAACTTCTACCAATTGTGATATCCTGAAAACAGTTGATAGTTTCCATAATCTTGTACTCTATAGTTTTATCAGTCAAGTTCTTGATAGTTAAAGAGCGCACATAGTTGACACAAGACTTGAAATTGGGGTTGTTTTTGTGCCAGCCCTATCACAGCTATGATATTGCATGCTTTGCATTATGCCATTATGTACTTGGCAACCACGGGAGCACTAAAGGGGTTACCCATCAATATATTAGTCTTACACCTGAGCACACTTGACTTTAAGTGCAGAATTCTGATCGCAGGTTCTGTAGCATTTGTGATACCAAAGCACAGAATTACGGGTAAACGTGGTGATCTATAGATGACTAATTTTTTATTTTTATTTATTTATTTATTTTTTATTAAACAATGTTTTTTTCACACTTATATCAACTATCTCATAAATAACTCCAGTGACGCTTGAACCCACAACCTCTAGATTGATGGGTAACTCATATACCATTAGACAAAAGGCCTTGGGTTATATAGATGACTAAAATAACGTTGTCTTAACGTGGAAAAGAGCGTACAACAAGTAGCTTCTTATATTTGAAGAAAACATACACTTGCAAGCAGTGTTCTAAAAGGCTCGCCAAAGCGATGCAAAAAGGTATCACCAAGGCGCAAAGCGTGGCCTCGCCGCCACGAAATGGTCCTTGGTATCGTCTTAAGGCATAGCGTAGGTTAAGACGTAAAAAGGCGCGCAAAGGCACTCAAATCGTAAGACGTGGCGCCATTTTTAGAACCATTTAAGGGATTTAGGTATTTGGGCTTGAATTTCTAATATTTAGACTATTTCCTACTTGCGCCTGGTAATTTCAAAACTTAATTCATATTTTCAATCACTGTAATCCGTTTTCTTATGCATATCATCTCTTGTAAACTCACCTTTTGTAAACTCGATATGTATATAAATATGATATTATTATATAAATGATAAATTTATAGATATTTTTTTTTTGCCGCTTTAGTCACGCCTTAAAAAAAGCAATAGCTTCGCTATGACACGTAAAGCTTGAGGCGCGAGAATGCATCATGGCACACCTCACATCATTTATAACCTTGCTTGCAAGTTACAGGATTTGACAAATATGAGTTAAGTTCAAATAGGATTATAGCGCATTGAGATGTCACGGTTGACACGAGCAAGTTGTTCATAAAGGCAGTTTGGAGGTTTCTCTGCTAGGGTTTACCATAGGTTCAAATAGGTTATCCAAAACTACTTGAATATGACAGAGTCAAAGTTCAACAACATGATAAAACAAAGATTGATTTATAAGCTAAGATAAAGGAATTCTTCTTCCGAAAAGATCAAATCATAGCTACTGGACTAGCTGACTTATTAGTTGAGCACTAAGACTATCAGGTTTGAACACAATATAAGTCAAAGAATAAAATATGGTCGAGAAACATAAGAAACATAAAAGGCAATTGTTAATATCCACAAAAGATGTGAATTGACGTAAAACCCCAACTTCAAATACTTTTTGGCATCACTCATTTTTCAATTCATAACTCATAGCTTCGGCAATTCTTTTGGTTTAGTGGGCACCAACTAGAGTGAAGCCGAGATTCGAACCCATAACCTTTTATCTACGAATCTGTTAGAGTTTAACAATTAAAATACACATATTGCGGAAGCTAGGATCAAGTATAACACGTATAAAAGATTAACTAAAACATAAATAGTAACGTACCCGATGCACTTCAATAAACCTTGTATCTTGTGTAAATTAGATCAATGATAAACCCTTTACCGTTTTGTTTATCGATCTCTTGATAATTACTATAGTGAATAATTACCTCATTCTTGTACACACAAACTACCAACGAATAAAGGTTTATGCAAGTAAACGAAAAACACTTGTTTTGGTATAACCAAAATCGACCCAAACCCTTTGTGGGGTGTTGTGCCGATCGGCCAAGAAAGAAAGAGAGGAAGAAAAGGTTTTAGGGTTTGTGTGTGTGCACAAAAGATGTGAAAGTCTAACCCTTAGCCTTGTATATATAGTATAGTAATCTTGGGGAGCAAGCAAGGCTTGGGTCGACCCTCCCTTGGGCTTGATCGACCGGCCATACACCCACAAGGGTGTTCCGGATCCTTCTTGCTATCCAAATTACATTCTAGTCCTCATTCTTTTGTTACTAATGATAATTAATACTTACAGTTAATATTTAACGATCATTAAGTCCCTCAAGTGTTTAAATAAATATATATATATATATATATATATACGATACATATAACATATATATATTTAATATACTTTATTCTTGTTTGCAATGTGTGCAATCCCGAGGTCTCGTGTTCGATACTAGTCATTTACATATTAATATTTATACGTAACTTTTAACAACTCCCACTCGTATATCTATTAATAGTAAAATGACATTGGTTGGCCTCTTGCAACACTCCAATGCCCCTAGTTCGACCCGAGCTATGTTTCCTAGAAAACCTTTAATGATTCATCATTATAATTATCCTTTTATTTCTAATACTACATTTAATAAAGATGTGAGGTTCTTTATTAAATATTATATTTTTCGTTTCTTTATGATTGAACAAAATTACCAAAACATCTGAACGTATTCCAGATAGTCTTTGGGCATGGCCACACAAATATTTTATCAACCCTACGAGGGGCCCAGCAGTATTAAACTTCTGAACAAATCAGAAGGAACAAATTCTCTCTTGACTACAAGAATAACCCATGAACTTCGCAACACTTCTGAAAACAACCCTTAAGACTTCCAATTACGGTAAGCGGTAGATTGTTCCACAAAAATGCACTACATCCATGACACTTATCTGGTATCTCAAGTCTGAGGATAACTTTAAATATGAATCTCACAATAAATTTTAAATCATATTGTTGAGATAAGTCCAATATTCAATTCATTGAATATCATGTAAAATTGGTATGACTACGCATCAATATACTTTCAAGTATATCCTTAACCAATACTCAAAATTGTCTTAGTTTAATGATATTCCAATATCATTAATTGACAACGGACAATTTAGAATAATAACTTATTCATGGATCTTAAACATACAAATATAGGATATATTATTAAGACAATGAATGAATAAACATAAACAATACTTTATTTCATTAAAATAATAATTGTACATTACATCCCTTATCCAAATACTAATCACAAATGGGCATGAAACTTTCAGCTAATTTAAGTCCTATTCCTTTAGCATGCTTGTAAAGCTTGGTGCCAGGTAAAGGCTTCGTAAATTGATCTGCTAAGTTTTCATCTGTGTGAACTTTGAGCATTTCGATTTCACCTATTTCGACTTGTTCTCGAACATAGTGATGCTTAATCGGGAAATGTCTGGTGCCTTTCATGATTCAAGGTTCATTGGCAAATGTAATTGTAGTTGAGTTGTCACAATACATTTTTATAGGTCGCTGAATCGAAGACATAACCCCAAGCCCTGAAACAAACTTCCTAATCCAAACAGCTTCCATTGCAGCTTCTAAAGCGGCTATATACTCACATTCTGTAGCTGACATCGCCAATACACTTTGCTTTCTGCTCCTCCAACCCACAGCTCCTCCATTAATGATAAAGACATATCCCGTCTGAGACTTCATATCATCTTTATCACCTTTCCAAGAAGCATCGCAGTAACCTGTAACATCAAGTTCTGCAGATGGAGTACCCCCATAAACTAAGAACATCTCTTTAGTAGCCCTAAGGTACTTAAGAATATTCTTAACAACAGTCCAATGTTTTTCACTTGGATTCTGCTGATATCGACTGGTTAAGTTATGAGCAAATGCCACATCAGGCCTTGTGCTTTTCACCGCATACATAATAGATCCTACAGCCGAAGCATAAGGGACTCTTTTCATGCGTTGCACCTCTTCAGGTGTTGAAGCACAAACTTTCTCGCTCAAGCCATGTTGTTCTTGCATCTGCAAATATCCTTTCTTGGAATTTTGCATATTGAATATCTTCAATATTTTATCGATGTAAGCACTTTGGCTTAATCCAATTAATCGCTGAGATCTATCTCTATATATCTTGATTCCCAGAATAAATGCAGCTTCCCCTAAATCTTTCATAGAAAAACAACTTCCAAGATATGCCATAACCTTTTGCAAACTTGGATGTCGTTTCCCATGTTCAATATGTCATCAACATATAAAATAAGGAAAATTACATTACTCCCACTAGCTTTGTGATATACACATGGCTCATCGAGATTTTGAGTGAATCCATACTTTTTAATCTCACTGTCAAATCTCTTATTCCATTGTCGTGATGCTTGCTTCAATCCATAAATGGATCTTTTTAGCTTGCATACACGATTTGGGAATTCTGGATTCACAAACCCCTAAGGCTGCGCCATATAGATGTCTTCATCTAGGTGACCATTTAAGAAGGTGGTTTTGACATCCATTTGCCAAATCTCGTAGTCATAGTAAGCGGCTATGGCTATAAGAATCCTAATAGCCCTAATGTCAGCTACAGGAGAAAAGGTCTCCTCATAGTCAACACCAAATGTTTGAGTATAGCCTTTAGCTACCAAACGGTCCTTATAGGTGTGTACAACGCCATCCATATCAGTCTTTTTCTTATAGAGCCATTTACTCCCAACTAACTTGGCACCCGGAGGTAGGTCTACTTCTTCCCAGACTTCATTGTCTTTCATGGATTGCATTTCCCCATCATAGCTCCCTGCCATTTTTCCTTTTCAGGACTATTCATTCCAGCTTTATAACTTGTAGGTTCATCAAGATCCCCTATCAAGTTGTCATCACACTCCATGTTAAGACATAGACGTGTAGGAGCCTTCACATGTCTAGATGACCTACGAACTGGAACCACTTCAACTTCAGGTGGAGGACCTAAACTTTCAGGTTCCACAGGAAGTTGGCTAGTGTTTTCAGAAGGTTCTACATCTTCATGATCGTCTTCCAGATCATATACTCTCCCACTGAATTCTTGAGATATGAGCTCCTTTTCCAAGAAGTCTCCATACCTTGCAACAAAAACTTTGTTTTCAGTTGGGTAATAAAGGTAGTAACCCATAGTTTCCTTAGGGTATCCTACGAAGATGCACTTCACAGATCTTTGTTGGAGTTTGTATGCTAAGTCACGTTTAACATACGCCTTACAACCCCAGACCTTAAGATAAGACAAGTTAGGAGCTTTTCCAGTCCATAACTCATATGGTGTCTTATCAACCTTCTTTGTTGGAACCATATTAAGAATGCGAACCGCAGATTCTAAGGCATAATCCCAAAACGAGTAAGGAAGAGTTGTTAGATTAAACATAGAACGTATCATATCTTGCAATGTACGATTCCTTCTCTCAGATACACCATTTTGTTGTGGAGTATATGGAGAAGTAAGGTGCTGGACAATTCCCTCATTTTCTAAGTAATCTATGAACTCCTGACTCAGGTATTCACCACCTCTATCGGATCGAAGAGCTTTAATCTTCTTTCCAAGTTGCAACTCTACTTCTGCTTTAAACACTTTGAATGTTTCAAACACCTCATGTTTATGTTTAAGTAAATAAACATAACCATAACGGCAGTAATCATCCGTAAATGTTAAGAAGTAACTAGCACCTTTCCTTGACACATGTCTAAGTGGTCCACACACATCTGTGTGAATAAGACCAAGTAGATCATTAGCCCTTTCAATCCTATTTTTAAAGGGTTTCTTAGTCATCTTCCCAGCAATGCAAGATTCGCACTTGTCAAATGATTCATCATTGATCTTCTCTAAAAGCCCATCATGTTGCAGCTTTTTCATGCGATCTTTGCCAATGTGAGCAAGTCGACAATGCCAAAGATAAGACGAATCCAGACCTTTCTTGATTCTCTTACTATTGATGCTATACATTGAATTATTTTAACAAAAGCATTATCATTATCATTCATATCAATTTCAAACACACCATTCACAGCAATAGCATTAAAATAAAAAACACCATTTAAAGAAACTGAAATTCCATTGCTAGAAACAGTATGATGAAAACCAAGGTTCAACAAACATGAAAATGAAATTACACCTCTAACAATTGAAGGTGCATAATGACAATTATTTAAAGATAGTACTAGGCCTGAAGGCAACACTAAATCAAAAACTCCTATAGCTTCAACTCCTGCATGCGCTCCGTTACCCACATACAAGAATTGTTGTCCATAGGCCAGCTTTCTCTCAACTCTAAACCCCTGCAAGGTATTGCAAATATGAATGCCACATCCCGTATCATATACCCATGAATTCAATTTAGGAGTAAGAGTGAATAATTCAATCATAAAGAACGCACCTGATGAACTGGGGTTACCAGTTTCATTCCCCTGCTTCTTGAGTCGCAAGTCATGAATATAGAGAGGACAATTGCACTTCCAATGGCCCTTTTCATGAAAATGGTGACAAGCCTGATCCTTCTTGTTTGGCGGATTCTCCTTGTTCTGCTTAGGCTGATGCTTCTTCACCTTGGGTTGAGGTTGATAGGCCATGACATGCTTGCCTTTATCAACTTTCCCCTTGCCTTTGTTCACATGCGATTTCTTTTGGATTCTCCCCCCATGAATTGCCAACACTTGCGGGGTAGGAGCCTTGACCTTGGCTGGTAGACTTTTCTCATAATCAACAAGCAATGCGAGTAATTCTGAGACTGTCTTCCCCGAGCAGTGCATGTTGAAATTCTGCACAAAACCAGCAAAGTCCTTGTTAAGGGCCCTGTTGATCAAGTGCACTTGCACATTCTCGGGGTAACCAAATCCAATTCTGTGAAGCTGATCAAATGATTCCTTCATCTCAGTCACATAATCTTCAACTGGTTTACCATCACCATGCTTGCAGTTGTGTAGCTTGTCAAGTTCATCATACAATTCAACTGCGGGAGGTTTCTCATAAGATTGCCGAAGTACTTCAAGCATATCTTTTGGGAAAAAAATACTCAAACTTCTTTTGTAATTGAGCACTCATGCTAGTGAGCATTAAACAAGCAACCTCATTGAACTTAGCATGTTTCTCCCTCCAAGCTGCCCTAACATCTTCTGGTTCAGATATAGGAGGCTCAGCTGGGCATTCCTGGGTCAAGTAATTGAGCTTAACGGCCGCCCTCAAGACAATTCTGAGCGAACTGTGCCAATCATTGAAATTCTTTCCAGTCAATTTTTATCTCTCAAGATGACTCTTGAAAGCAGAAATCACAGTTGGGTTATCGGGTTGAGCCATATCTATAGATAAAAGTTCAAACATTAGTATTTTCGATAATAAATATCTTCAAGAAAATAAAATACCAATAGGCTATATTCATATAACCACCCAAATTTTCTTGAAAATCTAGGATCCAACTTTACATAGTTCCACCACATCAGTTGATCTGCTAGTGGTGAAAGTACAAAAGATGGTAATCTGTCGAACAATAATTGGCAAACAAGATTTCCAATTCCTAGACCATTATGGGATTTACATCAAATTGATTCATCAATTTGCCTTGTAAGCATGTTTCATCCCATCTCATGCCTTAAGTTCTAGGTCTCACGCACAACTTAATTAAGTCGTCTACCATAGCAATTGTAAAATTACAATTATGGTCTCACGCACTAAAAGAATTTTACCTTTTTATAATAATTTAGCCTAGGTCTCACGTTTACTAAATTAAAATTCCAAGTGTTCCTTATAGATAGATGGCATGTAACTTAAATTTTAAGGGTATTCAATTTTCCAAGTGTTCCTTATAGATAGATGGCATGTAACTTAAATTTTAAGAGTATTCAATTTTGATATGTCAATCAAAATATGTATAAAGATGCATGCACTCACCTTTATAGCATAATTTTCAAAACCTTTTTATTATCAATTCGTGAAATTAATACACAAAGTTTTACTTGAGGTTTAAAAAACCCTAAGATGACTTTCTACAAGCATGATTTTAAAAGAAATTCGTTTAAGACGTATTCAAGATTGTGATAATCAAGGCAGACTCTAAGGCTCTTTTCTAAGCCTTCATATCACGGTTATGAATCAAGTCCTATAAGAATTAAAAAGCATATTTGTACAAAACATTAATCAAGCAAAAGTTTATGGATTCAATCTCAAAACATGTAATAAAGTATGAATCTTGCTAGTCTCACCTTGGAGCAAATTACCGTGCGAAGCGAATCGTTGTTGGCATCTAAGACTCCGTAAGATTCAATCTTTATCACTTTAGGGTTTCACCTTTATTAGTCCGTATTATTTTCTTTATGAAAATAACCCTTTTTATTGCTTACAACTAGTCCAACAATTAAGAAACAATAAAAAGACAAGTAATTTAAAGAAAAACATAACAACTAATAATAATTATAGTGAAACAATTAGCCACATGCAAACCTTGTTAAAAAGATCCTAATAAAATCAATTCTAGGTATAATTATGCATGTAATCAACTAAGGCCTTCTCCTCTTAATGGAGGAGAGCCACATGCATTGACGAATCAATTGCGTAGGCCAAAGCTAATATACACACCACATAGCATATAAATTGATTTTAATATTTATGAATTGGAGTCTTCCCCAATTTTAGATCTATATAAAACATGTGACATAAAAAAAAAACAAACAAGATCCATGACTAACATGCATGTTTCGTCATGGATATAACCTAACAATTAGCTCATATGTCACAAGTACGTTCACAAAACCGGTTAAAGACCTAGGGTTTCTAGTGATTACAATTTAATCAAGTAAACCACAAACCCTAATTAGGGTTTTATGTGGAAATTGACCCTCCCCCCAAAATTAGGGTTAGGGTTTAAATTTTATTAAAAAAAATTTAAAGAAAAAACCCTAGATCAAAACATGTATCTAAAAAAAATTAAAGATTCGATTTTTATTACGTTTTAATAATCAATTACATGTTATACATGGCTCGTGATACCACTGTTAGAGTTTAACAATCAAAGTACACATATTGCGAAAGTTAGGATCAAGTATAACACGTATAAAAGATTAACTAAAACATTAGATCAATGATAAACCCCTTACCGTTTTGTTTATCGATCTCTTGATAATTACTATAGTGAGTAATTACCTCGTTTTGTACACACAAACTACCAACGAATAAAAGTTTATGCAAGTAAACGAAAAACACTTGTTTTGGTATAACCAAAATCGACCCAAACCCTTTGTGGGGTGTTGTGCCGATCGGCCAAGAAAGATAGAGAGGAAGAAAAGGTTTTAGGGTTTGTGTGTGTGCACAAAAGATGTGAAAGTCTAACCCTTGGCCTTGTATATATAGTATAGTAATCTTGGGGAGCAAGCAAGGCTTGGATCGACCCTCCCTTGGGCTTGATCGACCGGCCATACACCCACAAGGGTGTTCCGGATCCTTCTTGCTATCCAAATTACATTCTAGTCCTCATTCTTTCGTTACTAATGATAGTTAATACTTACAGTTAATATTTAACGATCATTAAGTCCCTCAAGTGTTTAAATAAATATATATATACGATACATATATATATATATATATATATATATATATATATATATATATATATATATATATATATATATATATATATATACTTTATTCTTGTTTGCAATGTGTGTAATCCCGAGGTCTCGGGTTCGATACTAGTCATTTACATATTAATATTTATACGTAACTTTTAACAGAATCCTCTCTAGCGAGCCTAATAATTTTTCGAAAATAAGTACCAACAATTAGTTTGTTGCATTAAATAAATCTGAAAATATTTCTTTTGCGTCTCAAATCATTTAATTAGTTATAAACTATATATGTAGAATTGTAATGAAATATGGATGGAAAAAGTTTTAAAATGATTTAGCAAAAGAAAAAAAGCTTATTTATATTGTAAGTAGTTGTTTATTTAAAAACTTCAAAGTATAAATTAGGGATGGCAACAAGTCGGGTCGGGTTTAGTGCACCTGTAGTCACACCTATTATAATATCCACATTCATACCTATCCTATTATTCATTAGATTCCCGGTTAAAATTATACATCAATTTTTTGGGTTTCCTCGTGGGTATCGATTATTCCTATTTGAATATTCGTTGGGCAAAATTGCATATTAAAATAAAATCAAACTGAAACTCGCTAAAAACCCAAGCAAAACACTCTAGTATATTCAGAAATTCTAAAAATTATACAAAATGAATAAAACAATTTAACGTTTTCGAATATTCAACTACAAAATCCAAATATGTTAGTCAATAGAAATCCTTAGAAAGAATATAATGGAAGCATTTATGTATTATATAAAAAGCCATTTTTTTTCCTAAAATTATTGTCAAATTTTCACTTTTTAAAATGTTTCAAATTAATTGTACACTACTAAAAATAAATATGAAAATTTGATCTAAATTATCACATTACTTTTACTATAAATTATATTTACCAACTTTAAAGAAAGAAATAATACATTCTCCTTTCAAAAAAAAAAAAAAAAAAAAAAAAAAAAAAAAAAAAAAACTGCCATCAATCAAAAAGTAAAAAGTAAGGTATGAATCAATATTAATTATGTTTTTCATAAATTATATGCTTTTTGTCAGGAAAAAAACAATTTTAAGATGGAAAAAGTATTACAAAAACCTGTCTCCAAAACCGTACCCGGCGAAAAGGATAATTAATATCCAAATTTACATATCAACCCGCAAGCACGCACGCTAACAAATCTAACCGGTTTTAGCTTTGATTTTTCCCGTTGATCTTTGGTGCTTTTGCTGTCCTAGTGTAAACAATAATAATAGGGTAGTGTTATGCACACATTTCATTTTAGTTTATACACATAAATTTAGTGAAACTTACATAAATTTTATTGTAAAATTTATGTGGTTCCATTAAATTTATGTTTATAAAATAAAATAAAATAATACGTAAAGATAATAATACAAAGGAAGGAAAAGAAAAACATATAACATGGCTAATAATAATTTCTTATGTCAGGGTTTTTGTTCTTACGGGGTGTTGACTTTAAAACAGTACCTCGGTTACTGTAACATTATTTATTTACATTTACATTGGCATTATCTAAAAGAGGAATATTGGATAAACAAGAAATTTTCCATATTAAAAAAAGCTAAAAAGTCGATCGTAAAATGATTACGCCTAGAATTAAGAATGGAATACGAGGCGTTGCCTTTTTTTCCACATAAACAAAGTATATAGTACTCTGTAATAAATTACTGTAACTTTTTTATGCGTGATTTATATCTTTATTTTTTTTCTTTTAATACATGAATCTATACGAGCAAAAATACTGCTATTTTTACGGATATAGAGTGTGCTAAAATGACAGGCGTTGAGGTAGTGCCGGTGAAAATCAAAGCAGGACCGTCAGGTTGAATCAAATAAGTGATTGATTGGACGGTGATTAGGTCTGGTTTTAAACACTGTGTATTTCCACTTTTAGTTGATAGATTTGCTTGCATGGGTCCGTCTGAACGAACGAGTCAACCAGCTAATAGCTTTATTTTTATTATTTTTTTGTTTTATTTTTACAGTGAACTGAAAAATCGAAGATGAAGTTTGTTTAAATCGCAAGGGCAGCTTCTGTGGGAAGTTTTCGGTTCATATTTTTCTCAATCATAAGGAAATTGACAAGGAAACACCCGACTCAAATGTGAAAGCGGTAATATCCTTTTTGATTGTATGCGTTATTACAAAAGGCTTAACCCATATACGTAACCAAATCCCCTAACACATGGATTAGAGCCCAAACAATACAAATCCTATACAAACAAAAAGAAGTCCATTAACAGCCCCTCAAAGTTGGAGCGGGAGTGCATGAACACTCCAAGTGTCTTGAAATTCATCAAACAAAGCGGAAGGTAAACCTTTGGTGAAGATATCCGCAAACTGTTAACTTGAAGGGACATGTAAAATACACACATGTCCAGTAAACAAGTGTAGAGGAAGACAATGCCGTATGACGCTCACGCAAGAGATTACGTAACCAATTCTGCAACAGGATCAAGTTTATTATTAGCCAATAAATAGGGATAACAAAGACATCTAAATATATGAAGGGGTGATTTTGTACAAACGAAAGTGGAGTGGGGTGGGGGGGGGGGGGGGGGGGGTTTATTATTAATTGAAGTGGAGGGCAAGATATTTAGAAGAAATGCCGCCATATGAAGTGCTTCGACTCAAAATGTAGGGGATGATGTGCTTGAAAAAGAAGGGTCCGAATTAGATTGTTAACGGTACGAATCATACGTACAAACTTGCCAATTTGTTGGGAGGTTTTGGGACAAGTAAAACATATAGTTATTCCCTTTGAAGCAAACAATTGATGTAAGACATTCTTGTCAATTCACCACCATGATCACATTGCAAAGTATTAATATCACAATTAAACTGATTTTTAACAAAGTACGAAAACGAATAAACTTAGACAAATCATTAGATTTTTTACGAAGATGATAAACCCATAAATAGTGCAAAAAAAGATCTAAAAACAAAACGTAATACTTAATACCGGTAGCACTCGAAATTGGAGAAGTCCACAAGTCCGAGTGTACAATATCAAAACAGACCTACCAATACTTTTAGACCTAGAAAAGGAAGTCTCACGTGTTTGCCAAGCTGACAAGCATGACAAACAGCAGGAGGATTCATCTTATAATTACAAGAAATACGACTACTAGAAATAAGAGACCGCAACACTTCACTCCCTGGATGTCCAAGTCATTGGTACCATGTGCTTTGACTGACAAGAAAAGCTTAAGGGATAGGAGATGGCTTCGTGACAAGGTTGAAGTCACCCAACTATCATACTTCAGGGGAATTTGATGAGTTAAAAAATCCTTCACAGAAAAACCAAAATGATCAAAATCAGCAGTACATTGTTTATCACGAACAAACTTGTTGATATAAATAATGCGTAAAAACGTTATTAATATTTCTCGATATCCCTATGTTTTCACGATCACAAAATGTAAAATCATTAAACGTAAAATCACTACGTAAACAAGTATTTAGTGACAAAATATCATTACATCCAACTAAATCACTTAAGGTATGAATAAACAATTGCCTAATATATTTTATGATCAAAGGAATGTTTATTTAATAATTACAAATTATATAAAATGGTATAAACATTTTATATATTTAGAAAAGACAAAAGTTCCTGGCCGTTACAGGTGGGCGCCCCCCTTAATTTTAAGGGGGCCGGCCATGAATTAAGGGGGCTGGCACACGCTCCTGTGTCAGAAACTTTTGCCTATAAATACAGGTTCAATCCTACAATTTTTCCTCACTTTTTTTCACTAAAACTTTCTGTCTAAATCCTCTCAAATCATCTTCCTAAATCCTTTGATCATAAGATTATAAGTTCTTATTTCAAGTGATCCAAATTCTCATCATTCAAAGTTCAAGAGAAGAATACCCCTTCAACATCTAGTTAAGAAGTATTTTAGATGTGTGAATATCGTTAGTAGTTATGTAAATTACTTGTAAAGGTGTAGAAGTTTTATAATAGGTAGATTTAGGTTTGTTAGTAGTGTAGAGAAGTAGTGAAGTAGAAGTTTTGTTGTGAAGTAGAAGAAGTTGTGTTGTGAAGGAGAATTGAAGGTGTGGTGTGAAGAAGTTGTGAAAAAGGTGTGTAATGACTAGTGGTGTGAGATTGGTTCTAGCTACAATTAGAACTTGACATTTAACTTAGTGTCGTTAATTGGTGTAAGCAAAAGTCGTGTAAGGTTTCTCCGCCAAAAGGGAGTTCATTGATTTAGTGAAGAAAACTCTCGAGTAGGTGACTCGAGGAGTGGAGTAGGGCAAGGAATGTGTCCTTATAGCCGAACCACTATAAATCCTTTGTGTCTCGGTTTGATCCTTCCATCTCTTACTTATTATCTTATCTACATCATTTTTATTTACATAGACATAGACATTTACATATTGTTACAACTTATCACATTGTGCTAATATTGATTTCACACAAAGATCAAACTAAAAGTTCATTCAAAAAAATAAAGCTTTTACAAACAACCTAAAATGATATAATACATATATACACATATACATGTTCAATTGATCATTTCGATCAAGTATAGTTTTCAAAACAAAACTTTAATTGAAGTTATCTTTTGACAACCGTTTTATAATTAGAAAACGACGTAAAACTATTCAACTCCCCCTTCTAGTTTTCCACAATTGGCATCAGAGCTACGTTAAACAAGATTTTTAAAATAAATTGTATTTTAAAACTTGAAATCGATCTATGGAATCAGAAAAATATTTAAAAGGGAACATGATATTTAAACCACCATATTTTGAAAACGATAATTTTTGTGAATGGAAAAATAAATTTGAAAATTATGTGAAATCAATAGATCAAGATCTTTGGCACATCATTTCAATTGGTGATATTCAAACAAAAACGGATTTTGAAAACCAATACAATTACCCCCAAACAAAGATTGATAAAAATATTAAAGCCAAACTAATGATTTATAAAACTCTACCAAGAGTTGAATACGAAAGAGTATTCTTTTGTAAAACGGCAAATGATATTTGAAAATATCTTTTAAACTTTCACCAAAGAAAATGTCAAGCCAAAGATGATAAACTTGATGTTGTACAAGAATTAATTGTTCTAGAAAATTAAATAGATAAACATTTAGTTGAAGTAAATACAAGTACTACTAGTTCAAATGTGGTCATTTAAGGTATCAATGACAAAGAATACATGAGGCAAATCTAAAGAAAGATTATAAATGAAACATGTAGCGACGTGGACGGTAAAGAGGATCATTATATAGCATGTGAAGATTGTGAAGCAAATAAAGTCACAAATGAGGTACAATCTGAAAACAAACATTTTGCTATGATCAATTCATATTAGAATTTTCAAAATTAGAAAACAACTTCAAACGTTTTTGCAACATAGACTCAATAATCACGTTTAAAAATGAATCTTCAACATTTACTGAAGAAAATTTTGAAAAAGGAATAACTTTAGAAGATAAAGTGTCTAGACTTGAAAGTAATATTGAAATTGATCTTGAATGTAAAAATTCTCAAGACTTCAAATTAGAAATTAGAAAGGAAAATAAAAAAAGAAAAATACTAGCTAAATTTAAAAATAGTTCCAAATCTCTAATATACTTACTTAATATTCAAAAGACTTTTGATGACAAAACCGGCTTAGGATTTAATGCTAATGATACTTCGACAAATAAATCAAAGCAAATAAAGTTTGTGAAATCTAGTGGAGAAATTTAGAAAATTACTCTAGTTATAATAATTGTTTATCTCTTGAGACTAGAAAGCCATTATCATTATGTGAAAACATATTGATAAGGAATTCTTGCACTTGTTATCAACATCTATACCATATGCATTTTAAATGCAATGGATGTTGTAACTAACCATCTAGGATCCATAAGATTTTGGGTACCAAGTTATTTTACATGTTAGGCGTCAAAATCACGAGGTTGGCACACTTGCATATACGTGAAGTTTGGCGATCCTTTATGACATGCATTTAAACCTTCACGTAATTATGCTTCAAGAACTTGCTTGCGATACTATGGTGTAGTCTTGTTATGTGTATTCTGTTGCGTCGCTTTCTCTCTACGGTCTTCTTGGAAATTCGTTGTTTCTTCATTTCACAAGCTCGTAAGTTTTATTGAGTTTTTTTTAAAGACGCAAGGTACGTTTTCTCTTTTAAATTGTAACTCAAATTTCCAAGATTGTTAATTGTATGTTCTTGTGATGATTTTGTTATTTGTATTACTAACACTACGGATATATTTCCTAAACCCTTTAAGCATGTACTACTTAACTACTTGCGTTTAGGATTAGGAATGATGGAACAAATTGACAAAATTCTACTGCATTTTCATAAATCACTTATTGCATAAAATTGATTTATTTTCTCTCCTTCGTCCTTGAGTCTAGATATCTACTCCACATCACCACGGAAAAGCAAAATTTCCGTGAAGAAATCAACCAAATCCGTGATCTTCGTGATCTTAATGCCATGCATCTTGCACAACGCAACTTGCACAAACCTCCCTCCTCTCCATACTCAAATTGCCTACCTCATTCTCTAAACCTAGATCAAGTCATCAACCACACACACTATTCTCCTTGTCGCTAATTCCTCCAAAAACAAATCCTTGACCTAAGTGAAGACATTGCGTGGATCGAATATCTCCTCACTAGTCCTCATCCAATACCTCTACTAATTCGGTACAACATACCTACATCCACTCCTTCCGCTCCACACCCCTCACCATCATACCACTAAATTCAATCACCATGCTTCCATCTTCAAATAAAATCATCACAAACTTTTGTACCCCATGCAAGTTCAAGAGACCTCAAGTCGGCAACTTAATAAGATCAAATGTAGTTTGCTAGAAAAGCATATATACTTATATATATGCCTTTGTACTAAAGATTATGTTTTCAACATAATCTACTTAAATAATCAATGAATGTTTATTTTGTTTTACTATTGTTACTTGCTTTATTAGTATGCATGAATTTCTTTTTGGTTTAGATCTATGATTAATATACGGTTGTATATGGCCTTTGTACTAAAGATTATGTTTTCAACATAATCTACTTAAATAATCAATGAATGTTTATTGTGTTTTATTATTGTTACTTGCTTTATTAGTATGCATGAATTTCTTTTTGGTTTAGATCTATGATTAATATACGGTTGTATATGAATTACTTGCTTTTCTAATAGACCAAAACTAATATGAAATGTCCCAATAGAGCTTGCTGCAAACACAAAACAAAAATAAACCATTTTTAATTTTTTTTTTTTGAAATTTAGTTGCCTGGTATGTTACCAGAAGGGCGGCCCCCTTAATTATCAAGGGCGGCCTCTTTAATTTTAAGGGGGCCAGCCATGAATTAAGGGGACCGGCCATCTGGAACAGTTTTTAAACTGTTTTCTTTTGCACCTTGTGACTCCTTTTGCTAGTCCCAGCTACCATTTCCCTTAAAAACTAAACTGATTTTGGAATCTAACCATGCATTTTCAAATTAATTCCATTTCTAAACATGCTTTCATGCTATAAAATCCTTATACACCTTTCATCCACACTCTATCATCATCACACTTATCAAACTCAACCAATTCATCATGTCATCACCAAAAACCACCACCTCCAACAAAGCCAAGAAACAAAAACTCGTTATCATACCACCAAAACAACTCTTTAATGATCTCACAAATGAAGACAATACCACTCCATCACCACCACCTCAATGTTCATCTCCCAGTGCTCCAAATGCACCATCCAAAACACCATCAACTCATGGAACCTCTAACTCTTCCATACCATCATCATCGTCTATCAATGACTACATCAACACTCACTTATCACCTCCACCAAGAATACCACCACCACCACCTATTCAAAATGCATCCTTAGACATCACTCTTTCACTATCACCTATCACACCTCTTGATGCACAATTTTCACCATCACCATTCAACCCACCAAACTTCAACCCTATCCCATGGAGCCTACTTGAAGCTCATGGTGATACTTTCTTTTGTTGCATCCATAACCCTACCATCATCTTTGGTCTAAGAGATGAAATACACTACATGTTTTCATATATTGAAAGCTTGTTTCCTCAACCTCCACCAACAACTTCCACACCTCCACCACCAACATCAACTACACCTCCACCTCCACCAACATCAAACACACCTCTATCAACACCATCATCTCCACCTACAACATTGCTTCCCCCAAACCAAGCATGTCTAGTGTTTGGAAAATAAATATTTCAACTATTTTGATGGCAAGCTCTAGGAAAAATATTTCTATTAGAGTTTTGATTGCTAGTTATTTTGTATGCTTGTAAGCCCATAGGGTTTTAGTTTATTGGTTATCTTGTTTATGCATCTTGGATGCATGTTACTTGTAATTTTTAATATTTAGTTGAAGTGTTCCTTTCATTCTCATATTGCTTGTTACACTTATATATATATATATATATATATATATATATATATATATATATATATATATATATATATATATATATATATATATATATATATATATATGTATATATATATATATATATATATATATATATATATATATATATATATATATATATATATCTTAACTACATTATAATGCATTTAGGCCATTCCTAAAAATGAAGTCTTAAAAAAATAAGACCAAAAACATTTATTTAATTGGAAGGATTTCTAACTAATCTTAACTATATATAAATATTAAGAGTTAAGTTACATTATGAATTTTAATCTCATTAATTATAGGAGCAACTAATATTTATAAACCTCATTAACTTGCAATAGCCAATTTAATGAATTCGATATAACAATCCAATTAAAAAAAATGCAATGTGATTTAAAAAAAATAAACGTCTATACTATAACTACCTTTTAATGCATATTTCATATATATAAAGCCTACAAACTAACCTACAAACCAATACAGTTTTATCTCAGCTTATAAACACACACTACACTATTAATAATTTAAATATAATACTTTTAAAAAACATATATCTACTACGTTTTAAAATATTTGAGACAATACTAAATAAGGAAGATTTAAAATGAAAAACATTTGCTCCCCACAAATATAGTCACCGGGTACCCGCCGCCGCATTGCGCGGGTACCCTTCTGTTATATATATATATATATATATATATATATATATATATATATATATATATAGGGAATATATTAGCTACAATGCAATTGTAGCTAACTCCCTACAATTTGTATTATAGTCTATAGGTCTTTGTGGGTCCCTGAGTATTTTTAGTTGGTCCCTAAGCCTTTCTTATGTAATTTATATGGAGGATTGTAGCTAACTTGGCTATAAAAATTGTAGCCAAGTTATCCCCATATATATATATATATATATATATATATATATATATATATATATATATATATATATATATATATATATATATATATATATATATATATATGTTTCATGCTTCATATATATTGTGTTATCTAAATATTTTTGCAAGCATTTCATATCTCGATTTGTCTTATAACCTTAAAACGAGGGGGAGTACACATCAAGGGGAGCTCATACAACTTCGGGATAACTTTTTTCATGTTCACAAAAAGGGGGAGAAGCGATATAAACTCACTAAATACTTGCATATATAATAATTTTTGATTTAATGAGTTTAGATTTTGTAATCATCAAAAAGGGGAAGATTGTTGATATAAATAATGCGTAAAAACATTATTAATATTTCTCGATATCCCTATGTTTTGACGATCACAAAATGTAAAATCATTAAACGTAAAATCATTACGTAAACAAGTATTTAGTGACAAAATATCATTATATCCAACTAAATCACTTAAGGTATGAATAAACAATTGCCTAACACATTTTATGATCAAAGGAAGGTTTATTTAATAATTACAAATTGTATAAAATGATATAAACATTTTATATATTTAGAAAAGACAAAAGTTCCTGGCCGTTACAGGTGGGCGGCCCCCTTAATTTTAAGGGGGCCGACCATGAATTAAGGGGGCCGGCACACGCTCCTGTGTTAGAAACTTTTGCCTATAAATACAAGTTCAATCCTACAATTTTTCCTCACCTTTTGCACTAAAACTTTCTGTCCAAATCCTCTCAAATCATCTTTCTAAATCTTTTGATCATAAGATTATAAGTTCTTGTTTTAAGTGATCCAATCCCTCATCATTCAAAGTGCAAGAGAAGAATACTCCTTCAACATCTAGTTAAGAAGTATTGTAGATGTGTGAATATCGTTAGTAGTTGTGTAAATTACTTGTAAAGGTGTAGAAGTTTTGTAATAGGTAGATTTAGGTTTGTTAGTAGTGTAGAGAAGTAGTGAAGTAGAAGTTGTGTTGTGAAGTAGAAGAAGTTGTGTTGTGAAGGAGAATTGAAGGTGTGGTGTGAAGAAGTTGTGAAAAAGGTGTGTAGTGACTAGTGGTGTGAGATTGGTTCTAGCTACAATTAGAACTCGACATTTAGCTTTGTGTCGTTAAATGGTGTAAGCAAAAGTCATGTAAGGTTTCTCCGCCAAAAGGGAGTTCGTTGATTTAGCGAAGAAAACTCTCGAGTAGGTGACTCGAGGAGTGGAGTAGGGCAAGGAAGGTGTCCTTGTAGCCGAACCACTATAAATCCTTTGTGTCTCGGTTTGATCCTTCCATCTCTTACTTATTATCTTATCTACATCATTTTTATTTACGTAGACATAGACATTTACATATTGTTACAACTTATCACATTTTGCTAATATTGATTTCACACAAAGATCAAACTAAAAGTTCATTCACAAAAATAAAGCTTTTACAAACAACCTAAAAGGATATAATACATATATACACATATACATGTTCAATTGATCATTTCGATTAAGTATAGTTTCCAAAACAAACTTTAATTGAAGTTATCTTTTGACAACCATTTTATAAATAGAAAACGACGTAAAACTATTCAACCTCCTTCTAGTTTTCCACAAAACTGATGCACATAAATCAAAATTTTGACAATATCTGGAGTAACTAGAACATTATTTAAATGAAGAGGTTTGAAAGGAGTTGGCAAAATGCTATGGCCCTGATTTCATGAATCCTAACCCTGTTCTATCAAAATATGATTTTTGGAGTTTCATTATTTCATCCGCACAACAAACACTTTTATCAAACTTCTTAAACTTTAAGTTTTGTTTGATAAGATTATCTTGTGTGGTTTTAAGCTTCTCAATCTCAAGTTTGAACTCTTGACATGATTTGCAAGTTGTGTCAATGTTTTTACTCTTTTTTAAATGTTTAGCTTTTTATTTTAATTCATAAACTTCGTTTTCTAAAAATTCTTTTTTAGTCTTCAAAAATTTGTTTTTGTTTATGATTTTTAAACTTAAAACACAAAGTTTGTTGTATTGTTGTTGCAAATTGTCATCATCAATAGAAGAGTAAGATGAATCGGAATGTAACTCATTTGAGTCTTGAGCCATAAGAGCTACCTTGTCATTTATTGGCTCTTCATTATCATTCTCACTATCACTGCAAGCACCACTCACAAAAGCACTTTGAGTTTTGCTTTTGGGTGGTTTTGGACATTCTCCTATTAGGTGACTTGTATCTCCACATCTAAAACACTTTCTTTCATTCTTGACTTTCTTTACATCACGATCTTTTCGGGAAGATTTCTTTTCATCTTTAGGTTGCCTTACAAACTTTCCTCGTCTTCAAAAGAACTTCTTGAAGTCTCTAACCGCCATGGCATATTCTTCATCTTCACTATCCGAACTTGATTCTTCATCATCACTTGATTCTACTCTAGCTTTTAAGGCAATGAATTTCACCTTTTCTTTCTTGCCTTTAACTATCTCCGAATCTTTTTTCATTACCATTTCATGAACTTTGAGGTTTCCAATAAGCTCGTCAAGTGCCATGCTTGAAAGATCCATAGATTCTTCAATAGCCATTACTTTTGTTCTCCACTTTGGATGGAGTGCTCGAAGGAATTTTCTGACAAAATTCTTGCTACAAAAAGATTCATCAAGTGCTTTAAGTGAAGTAATAATAGTGTTAAATCTAGCAAATGCACTATCAATAGTCTCATCTTCGGGAATAATAAATTGTTCATATTGTTGGACAAGAAGATCAATTTTGTTATCCTTAACTTGTGAGTTTCCTTGATGAGTAGTTATTAAAGATTGCCAAATTTCTTTAGCGGTTTTGTACATAAAAACTCTTTCATATTATTTCTTTGGTAAAGCATTATAAAGCATCATTTTAGCTTTATTATTTTTGGCAATTAGTTTCTTTTGATCATCACTATGTTTAGTGAGTGAGCTATCCTCATCCCGACCACTTCCAATATCCCTAAAAGTAGCCTTATGATCACCTTCAATAATAATATACCATAGATCTATGTCTTTTGATTTTACATAAGTTTCAAAACGGTTTTTCCAATATATAAAACCATAGTTCAAATAGTGGTGGTCTTTGCATAGATTGCCCTTCTTTGAAGTTTTCAAAATCCATGGATCGTTCCAAGTTTTAAGATACAATATATTTTAAAATCTTGAGTAACGTAGCTCTAGATGCCAATTGTGGAAAACTAAAAGGGGGTTTGAATAGTTTACCGGTTTTTAAGTTAATTTTCTTTGAAACCTTTTATGTGTAATCGACAACTGATGCGTGGAGATTGCACCAGGCTTTACCTCTCGAGGGATCTCGAGAAGCTTACAACCCCCACCAGGCAGTGTACCTGATCGATGTAGTATAGTATAATGACAAGTACCGGGGGATTGATCGTTCAGCTAGGAATAGTGTCGCTAGGATTAGAAAACCTAAAGACTAGGTCTAGAGATGAGGGATGATTCTTTTTGTATTTTTTTATTTTTATAAAAGCAATTAAAAATCTCGGTTTTGAAGGAGTTGGGCGGAATTAGTTGCTAGTCAACTAACCCAATTACTAAGATGCAATCAAAATAAAATACTAAAAATGAAAATAAACTAAATTAAATTAGTGGTGTGAGCAATATATGGGAGAATTATGTTTACTTAGATTTCACTACTCCCTAGATATCTTTTACATGTTAATTACTTGTTACAGTTGCGTGAATGACGGATTGTATTCCTTAATACCATTCATGGGGTGGCGTACTTACTTCCCCAATCCTATAAGCGCCTACTTCACTCCTATGTCGAGCCGGCTAAGAAGCTCCTAACATGGGATCACTAGAATTTGCTCATGCATTAAATACAACAATTAAAACCTAGTACACATCGGTTCATGTTTCCTAAGACGTTCAAGCATGTTACACAATGGAGATCTGCCAGTTTTCTTAAGCCTAACATTAAAATCATTCATCTATTACTATAAACAAGTAATCAACATATAATTAACATCTAGGTTTCATTACATCTAAGCAAACACATGATAGATCTAGCCTAGCATGTTGAAATCAAAACAAGCATAAGATATATTCAAACAACACATAGACATATTGATTGAATTAAGTGAAGACTTATCTCAATTGAACATGAAAGGTTTCAAGGGGTGAAAACCCTTGAAAATACAGTAAAAAATGACCTAGGGTTATTAGGGTTCGGCCCTAGAATTCTCCACACAAGTTCCTCCATTTATGAATGAAAATTAGAAAAGTATATATAGATTCTGAAGGGTGTCGGCGTCAAGAACAAATTTCTGACGCCGTCATCTCGCCGCCAAATAATTTCTCGGACTGCCTAGATCTGGGTTTGACGCCGTCATGTGTATTCCTTGTGCAGGCCGTCACAATATTAACTCTTGACGCCCTTCTTGTGACGCCTTCAGGTTTTCACTGGGTCGTCACGGATTTTACTCTTGACGCCGTCAGGTTTTTCTTCTTGACGCCGTCAGGTACTGTTCTCAGCATGGAAAATTAAGTCTTTGCCGTTTTCTTCACTTTTATGCTCCAAAAACGTCCAAAACGCTTCCTTTTCCAGAATTCACTTCCAAAGTACCTAAAATCACAAAAGGAACGATTTAGGGCAATATTTGATCAAATAAATTCAATTCCGGGCTTAAATGACCCCTTAAAAGTGGTTCATTTTTCGCCTCATCATATACCCATACACTTGAGATTTGCTTGTCCTCAAGCAAATGCGCTTTTATTCTAATCAAATACAAGTTAGGGGTCATTTAACACTAATATAAAAGTAATTACAACAAATAATCGTTCCACTAAAGTCCAAAGACAAGCACGGAGGTCATATACTAGCACCTCACAAATAGTGTTTAGATACTCACATCTCTCGGGTGTAATAAAGTAATATCACAATATGGAAATGGAAAACATCTCTCACTACCTGTCATAGCAAAATAGATTACCATAGGCTTGGGAAAGGATTAAACCTCCACCACATGGCGTAAGCACCTGGGATAAACTATCAAAAAGGTCTTTTAAAGGGTTGTAACGTTAGGTGTAGGGATATGGAATACACGGTTTTGTTGGATATAGGCAGTCTTTACTGGTGGCGAGTTAACAATCTTGGTTAATTACATGTACAATATGGCGTTGCTAAGCCAAGACTAGACTCGACTTAAGCTAATAAATGAAAAATAACAAAAACATAAAATAAACATAGAATGAAACGGGATGGTAGTCCGTATGTTTTTTCTCTTTTCTTTTTTCTATTTTTTTTTCTTTTCTTTATTTTTTCGATTTTTTTATTTTATTTTATTTTATTTTATTTTATTTTTTGCATACACTCTTACCCTACCATCCAAAATAATACATCATAGGGAATAAACATCCCCCTTACACTTGAATTTTTACATACTTTACAATAAACTAATCTGATGACTCGAATTAAGAAAATCAAAACACTTGGAGCACTTTTAAGATTAACGCACGTACGGGGGTAATATATAATGTTCTTCCCCATTACTCCATAACATTAGTACTTTACCAATGAGTCCCAATCGTCCCAAAACAATATGTACAAAGATATGACTCGACTTAGCAACCATGTAATCAATTAGATAATTAACTTAGGGTTTAACAAATAACAATAATGCACTAAAGATGAGTGCATACACGGAAGGCTAAGGCGATTTGGGTGTACATTTAAGTGGGGTGTAACAGATTATTCCTTTAAGTAAGATGCTTAAAGTTAGAAACGAAAAGATAGGCTCGGAGGGGTGTACTAGGGGTTTCGTGTACTAATAATGAGTACAACGCTAAGGTGTGGGAAAAATTAATTGACTTAACTAGCCAAGTAATATGACTTAAATGGTCAAGTAATTATAATACGGGTTTAACACAAGAGTGATCCTAATGCCTCTTATCATGTAGTGAATCCTACTACACGAATGTAGTCTCACTAGCGGTCTCGGGATGCATCACTAACGCAAGTTCTAGAATCTAAATGCTACCGGTACACTCATAAGCACTAATAGTAAATGCTTTTCCTATCAAATCTAAAGGCGAACCTCACATATTTGGGTGGAAAATATTTCTGAATAGTACGGTTTTGTGCTAGTCATACGATCTCCTATCCATGAGATGCTTGCTAAGGCTAAAGTTTCACTCCTAGATGTTGTAAAAAATTTTAAATTTGGCGCTAAAATTACACTAACAAGTATTTCTCATAGTTTTATTACACATCTACTATCAAACAAACAAACTCAAGCGAAAGTGTATCTGTAAGGTATCATCATTTTACCCTCCCCTTACACTTAGGATGAACATTGTCCCCAATGTTCAAGTAAAGAATGTAAAAGTGAAATAAGTAAAACGAATGTAATCAAATACTCCCCTGATTCGCTCGGTATGGATGATAAGGTGGCCAGGTTAGATCTTCCTCGAAGGAAATGAACAATCAAAACTTCCATTCCAGAATATAAATCATCTTCTTGTCATACATAACCTGTAAAACCTGAGAAAACAGACAAGGCAACCTCGCATAAAATCGGCGGCAACCTATATATGCTAACAAATCCTAGAAAACAAAATAAGATATAATGCTTGTGGAATGATGTTTGCAGATTTCCTGGAGATTATAAAACTAATAATTCAACAAAAACTTTTAGACTCCGTTAGAAAAAAAAAAAAAAAAAAAAAAAAACTGGTAAAATTTTCAGATTTTTACACGTGACGCTGTCAAGAGTAAAACTCATGACGCCGTCAGATTTGACCTGCAGAAATTCTTATGTTAAGTTTCCGGAAAATTTCTGGAAAAACTTCGTCCTACTTCCTGGAAAATCCTGCAAAACATAATTATGACTCAATACAAGAATTTGACTCTAACAAATACGAATATACATGTTCACTTAATATTGTAGAGAATCATGATCGGGTTTTGTTTCTTAAAAACATATTTGGGGTTTCCCCTTACACTTATCTTTTGTGAAATACCTTTGGATGAAGTTAAGACTAGGCCAAACAACAAAATAAAGTATTTTCACCATTTTAGTTTTGAAACATGATTTACCAACAATAAAAATAAAGCATGCATACGGAAACAAATAACAAACAAACAAAAATAAAAATCACACAAAACATGGGTTGCCTCCCAAGAAGCGCTTTTCTTTATTTACGAGTCTTGTAGCTAGACTCAAGGTCATGGGTTACTACGTGACCTCATTGTTGGTTTCACTTTCTAGGTCATCTCCTATACCAGTTTTGTATTCCAGACTTAGTTGCAAGCATTCTTTGTAGAAACCAAACATCCTATTCTTCACATACTCTACTCCTCTATTTCTATCCTTATCATTCCTATAGTAAGCTGCTAGTTTGTGTTCCTTTTCTATGTTAGACATGAGGCGGTACTGCTCAATCTTATTGGGCATATGGTAGGCAATTTCATCATTCTCCTCCTTGAACCTAACTATCCCTAGAGTCGGATCATAACTCATCTTAGTGGCCTCAACAAATGGTTTTCCGAACACTACTTGGATTAGGCAATCATCTATCACCGGACGAGTATCTTCAACTATCATAAAATCGATCTCATAAGTGAAATTACCTATAATCACATGCAATCCCTTCACTCTTCCTACAAAATTACTTATCAAATTCTTATTGGGCATCATCCTATAACCAAGTTGTTTCTTCATTACCCAATTATAATAAGTCCTAGTCATGATGTTTATAGGAGATCTAAGATCGATATAAGCTTTTCATATATGCATATGCCCGATGTTGCATGGTATGTTGATGTTAGAGGGGTCTCCCATTTTGATAAGGGGTATGCCAAGGATATATGGTGTCTCGGGGCCATCGAATAAATCCTTATGATATTCCCGTTCTTCCTTGTGGGCAACTTATCAAAGTACTCTTCTACAGTTTCTACTTCCTCTAATTCTTCTCCCTTATTAACCTCAACTTCCCTAATCTCATCCCTAGTCTCGGTTTCTACTCCAACTTCATCCTTGTCACTTTCTTCTATCTCCTTATCTATTGGCTTAATGGTGACAACATTGACAAAGTGGACGTGTTTGGATGACGAGGGGTCCTTAGTTTGGATTTCGTTATTGGTATCCCTAGTGTCCTTCCTAGGTGTGGTTAACGCTTGGTTGTTGAGGGCTTTCAACAAGTTGTCAATCTTGTTGGTCATCTCCGTTTGTTGTTGGTTGAATTTGGTTTCAAACCTAGCTATGCGAGCCTCTTGAGATGCCATAAACTTGGACATCAATCCTTCAAGATTGTTGGTACTACCATAGTTGTTAGAAGGATTGTTGTTGAAGGTACGGTTGGAGGGTGGAACGTTTGGTTGGTAACGATTAGGCGGATTGGAAGAATTGGCTTGGTTTTGTTTCCACCTAAGGTTTGGGTGATTTTTCCAAGAAGGGTTGTAGGAATCACCATACGGGTTTGGCTCGGGTTTGAAAGTGTACCACTTATCTCCCGCTTCGTCGGTACGCGAGGATGCGTAGTCCGCAAAAGCTGTTCCGGGGAGTTCCACACAATCATGAGTGTCATGGGGACCACTACATAATTCGCATGAAGAAGTGATTTTGTTCACTTGGCTTGAAGGCTTAGGAGCTTCGTAAGATTTCATGAGAAACTTGACTTGGTCCTCAAGTTCCATGATCCTACGGTCGGGAGTGCTAGAGTTGTTCGAAGGCAAGGATATTGCCTTGACCGTTTTGTTCAAATCACGGGGCTCATTCCAACTTTTGTTGTCTTAGAGAGCAAGATCTTCTATGAGTTCCCATGATTGTTCCGCACTTAGATCACGTAGCTTACCACCGGCCGATTGGTCAATGGCTCGCCTTGTGGAGAGATCGATATGGTCATAGAAGATTTGGACTTGGAGCCAAAGATTTATGCCTTGATGAGGGACTTTTTGGAGTAAGTCCTTGAATCGAGTCCATGCTTCATATAGAGTTTCATTTTGACGTTGTTGGAACATCAAAATGTCATTTCTAAGCTTGGTAGTTCTCTCCGGTGGGAAAAATTGAGCAAGGAAACGAGTAGTGAGATCATCCCATGTGGTGATGGATCCCGGGGTAAACGCTCAAGCCATTGACTAGCTTGATCACGTAGAGAGAATTGGAATAGGCGTAATCGGGTTGACTCTCTAGTTGTAACATCAAGGTCTATAGAATCTACGATTTTAAGAAAGTCCTTGAGATGTTGATTTGGATCTTCGGAACGAAGTCCATGGAATGCACATCCGCTTTGCACCAACCGGATGGTGTCAGATCGCAAGGGACACACATTGGCTCCGGTGAGCTCAATGGTGTTTCGATAGCCTTGATGGCTAGGTCGGGAGTACTCTCCTAGGGTTTGGGGCCTAGGAGGTTGGTTAGCTAGTGGTGGGATTTGTGGGTGGTCTTGTTGTGGTGGGATGATGGGTTCAAAGATGTTACCATCGTCCATGATGTCGGATGGTGAAGAGTTACGAACAAAAACACGAAGAAATAAGATAGACTAAAGAGAACCTAAAAATAAAAATAAAATCTTACTAGAAAGGAATCTAGCAAGTAGACCTAATAAAAAGGGATTCTAACCTTGACAATAACTATTCCCCGGGCTGCGGCGCCAAAAACTTGATGCGTGGGGATTGCACCAGGCTTTACCTCTCGAGGGATCTCGAGAAGCTTACAACCCCCACCAGACAGTGTACCTCATCGATGTAGTATAGTATAATGACAAGTACCAGGGGATTGATCGTTCAGCTAGGAATAGTGTCGCTAGGATTAGAAAACCTAAAGACTAGGTCTAGAGATGAGGGATGATTCTTTTCGTATTTTTTTTTATTTTTATAAAAGTAATTAAAAATCTCGGTTTTGAAGGAGTTGGGCGGAATTAGTTGCTAGTCAACTAACCCAATTACTAAGATGCAATCAAAATAAAATACTAAAAATGAAAATAAACTAAATTAAACTAGTGGTGTGAGCAATATATGGGAGAATTGTGTTTACTTAGATTTCACTACTCCCTAGATATCTTTTACATGTTAGTTACTTGTTACAGTTGCGTGAATGACGGATTGTATTCCTTAATACTATTCATGGGGTGGCGTACTTACTTCCCCAATCCTATAAGCGCCTACTTCACTCCTATGTCGAGCCGGCTAAGAAGCTCCTGACATGGGATCACTAGAATTTGCTCATTCATTAAATACAACCAATAAAACCTAGTACACATCGGTTCATGTTTCCTAAGACGTTCAAGCATGTTACACAATGGAGATCTGCCAGTTTTCTTAAGCCTAACATTGAAATCATTCATCCATTACAACTATAAACAAGTAATCAATATATAGTTAACATCTAGGTTTCATTACATCTAAGCAAACACATGATAGATCTAGCCTAGCATGTTGAAATCACGACAAGCATAAGATATATTCAAACAACACATAGACATATTAATTGAATTAAGAAAAGACTTATCTCAATTGAACATGAAAGGTTTCAAGGGGTGAAAACCCTTGAAAATACAGTAAAAAACGACCTAGGGTTATTAGGGTTCGGCCCTAGAATTCTCCACACAAGTTCCTCCTTTTATGAATGAAAATTAGAAAAGTATATATAGATTCTGATGGGTGACGGCGTCAAGAACAAATTTCTGACACCGTCATCTCGCCGCCAAATAATTTCTCGGACTGCCTAGATCTGGGTTTGACGCCGTCATGTGTATTCCTTGTGCAGGCCGTCACAATATTAACTCTTGACGCCCTTCTTGTGACGCCTTCAGGTTTTCACTGGGTCGTCATGGATTTTACTCTTGACGCCGTCAGGTTTTTCTTCTTGACGTCGTCAGGTACTGTTCTCAGCATGGAAAATTAAGTCTTTGCCGTTTTCTTCACTTTTATGCTCCAAAAACGTCCAAAACGCTTCCTTTTCCAGAATTCACTCCCGAAGTACCTAAAATCACAAAAGGAATGATTTAGGGCAATATTTGATCAAATAAATTCAATTTCAGGCTTAAATGACCCCTTAAAAGTGGTTCATTTTTCGCCTCATCAACAACTAAACTTACCAAACAATAAATAATATGCAAGAATAAAAGTAAGAAATGATCAAACCATACCACGGATGTTTATCGTGGTTCGGCTACAAGGACTCTTTTTCCTTGCCCTACTTCACGCCCCGAGTATCCAACTCGAGAGTTTCTTGCACTAGTAAACAAGCTCCTTTAACCGGCGGAGAAAACCTTACACGTCGCTTACACACTATTTCCGACACTAAGCTAGATGTCGAGTTCTTTCAAAAGGGTTCAACCACTCCTGATAGTTCTTTTACAAGGGTACAACAACTTCCGATACACTAAGTATTTTGAGGACTAAAATACTAACCGATCACTACAAGTGGATACAATACAATGATGTATAAACTTTACTAGTTTACACTATGCTATTCTTAACAAGTCTTGCAACGTTATGTTGAAGCTTTTGAAGTCGCGATCTTCTTGCTACAAAGAAAGACTCACAAATATGAAATGGAGCTGAGTTAGAAGAGATAAATGAAAGTATATGCAGTATGTTATTATTGTATGTGATTAGAAAAACACAAAGAGTGAGTTGCTATTTATAGGCAAAATTCCAGACCAACCCACGGATACGGCGGAACCAATCCTTTGGTTCCGTCCGTTATACCCGAGGGTTCCGCCAGCATGTCTGACAGAATCCTGCACAAAATATTTCACAATCTAACTCAATATTATCAAGATCTCACAAAGTCAGCTTTGAGATCTTTGAGTATGAATCTAGACAAAATAAAACATGTCTCTTACACATATGTTTCCTTGAAAGGAAATGTGTGATGCAAGTGATGATGTAAGTATATATATTATTTTTAATTTTAGATATACTTAAAAAAGAAAGTATTCTTGTAAAAGAGTTTATGTAGTGACTTAAAAATGTTTGTTTAGCAAGTGAATGATTTACTAAAAAGGTGTTTGATTACTTATATCCTAATAAGACACACTATTTAGAAAACTTGCTAAATACTTATATGACATTTTTAACACATGAACTTATACTAAAGTAAACTTAACCATTTTACAATTTGAAATCACTTTATGAAAACATATCAATGTAGTTTGAGTGATGTTAAGTAAAAGACTTCTAAACTATATTTATGATTTGCTAAAAATAAACTTTACCTTTTGTCATTAACAAAACTAAGAAAGATCGTAAAATATAAATAACGTTTTTAGGCAATATTTGTATTAACAGTTAGGATTGTATAGATCGTGTGATTAGTTTGGATCGTGTGGATCGTGGTAGATTGGTACTAGCTAAGATTAGTACTCGACATCTAGCTTAGTGACGGAAAATAACGTAAGCGACGTTGTACGGTTTTCTCCGCCTGAAGGGAGGTTGTTGACATAGTGCTTATAACTCTCGAGTTGGGTACTCAGGGAGTGGAGTAGGGCGAAGAAGAGCTTCGTGACCGAACCACTATAAATCACTTGTCTTGGTTTGGTCTTTCCATCTTTATCTCTTTATTTATTGCTATTACTTGTTAGTATTAGCTTAAGGTTGTGTTCATATTGGTGTGGTTGATTTCATCTACATACGAGTCAAAGTTTTTCTCAAAGTAAACTTTTAAAATTAAACAAAAAAGTCGGTAAACTATTCAACCCTCCCCCCTTCTAGTTTCCCACAATTGGTACCAGAGCCACGTCAAGCAAGTTTTTAGTCATTCTGCCCATTTTCTTTTTATAACCAATTTCGTTATCATGGAAAACCTTTCGTGCATTGTTGATACAAATTAAAAATGGTTTTATGCATACATGATCTCACGAGTATTGGCCGAAGTACATAACTAATATGTACTTATCGACATATTCGTTTGAGCTAAATTGAAATTAGGAGTAATCTTATTAGGTCTATTTCAGAGTCAAGATCACTGCACCTCCACATAGTTTTCATATAGGCACACATACACACACACACACACACACTATATATATATATATATATATATATATATATATATATATATATATATATATATATATATATATATATATATATATATATATATATATATATATATATATTAAAACAACTTATATTCTTTTAACTTTGGTTTTATTATAGGTAACAAGATGTTTCATATGTTTGATTATGATCATGAACTTACGGATGAGTACATTCCTACACCATCTCTTGAACCAAACACTCTTTCCTCTCACATCAAAAGCCTTCGCAATCTTGAGTCTCGTTTCTTTCATGAGGGTCGAATTGTTGAACCTTCATATCTTGATCATGATCACATCACTCCCGTGTTTCGTGAAATTGGATTCAATTGCCTATTTCACATAAATGAGTCATTTTTTCCTCATTTTTTTCTTGAGTTCTATCGACAAGTTAAACTCATATATAATGAGAATCAAACTTTGTCTCTTCAATTCTCAATTCGAAACCAAACTTTCACTTTCACTCTAGATCAATTTGCTCAAATTCTTGGTCTTTCCAATGGGCAATATGCCTACACCGAAGGTATGTCCCTTAAGTCACTCACGAGTCATCGAGAGGAGCATGGTCCTTTTCACATCTACATACCTACACCAAATGAAATCATTGAACATATTCGTCTCCCTAAAAAATTCCACGGTAATCTTCTTGAAAATGGTCATGTGGAATTCCTTGAGTCACACTTCTATGATCTTGACCCTCTCAAGATTTGTGTTGATGAAATTCATCCACATCTTCGAAGATGGGTAGAAGTGCTTCGTGAAAATGTCTTTTGTCTTCCTCACAACCGTGAGCATCTTCCGGCGCACTGTGCTTACATGTTGTACTGTCTCGTTACTGAGCAACACTACAATCTTGCCTACTTTGTAGAACAAAGAATTGTAAATGTTAAGGCTCGTCTAGATAAGGTGATACCCTATGGCATGTTGTTGACTCGTCTCTTTAGATATGCCATGAACTCATCTCCTTCCGTAATGATCAATACTTACTTTTCGAACCCGTCATCGTTCCCTTGACCCAAAACACATACATCTCTCTTTACTGGAAGTGTTCATCTAATCAACTCGATCATATAAATGATTCCATCACATACTATGATGTTTGATCAAGAGATGATGAGTAAGTTCAAGAAGTTGCGGGGATGCTCAAGTCAATGGAGTAATAGGAAAAACTATTTATAACTATTAGAGCATATTTAAGTCATCTCATCTTTATGTCACTCGGAATAAATTACTCTCTTATCTAGTATGCATGACTTAGTTCAATAACTTATATGCCTTTGTTGATTGCTAGCTCTTTTGTCTTCTTTGATTGAATGCTTATAACTTGTTTTGGATATTTGCTTAACAATCCTTAGATGCTAGAACTAGCTTTGTATGGGTCAATTTTGGCAAAATAATCTTTAATGATTTGAGGCACTAAAATTTCCTACTAATAGTTCCCCTAGAACACCTTTCTAGATGCCCAAAAACTAGGTTCTGCAGAAATATTCGCAATCATCAGGTCACGGCACCACTAAATAAGGGACGGTACCGTTAGATTTAATGGTACCGTGTCCAAATTAGTGGTACCGTACCCCAAACCGACAAACTTTCCCTATTTACTCTAGATTCCTACATCCCATCTTCAAAATCTTAAATGAATTGCAACCCTACATGCACCTTAAGATTCCTTTTGACCATCCTAAGATATCCCCATCAACTTTAATTTAAACCACACCACCTTTCCCTATATAAGGCCTCACCATTACAAGCATTTCTTGCAACTCATTCTCCTCTTTAATATTCCCTTACACACATATCATGCAAACTTCATCAATTCACACTCCCAAGAGATCTAGGATGATCAATAGACCACCAAACAACAATGATGAGTAAATCATCACACCACATTCCCAAATCACTCCTAACACACCATGTTGGACAATTATATACCAAATTCATCATCACCACACACATCACGCCTATAATCATCCCCACCATGCTCATCATGACGCATGGGCAAATCTAACCTACCTCATTCGATTGATATACCTAGTGCTTGTCATCTATGTCATTCTCTTTTGGTAACCTCATCATCATCACTATCTAATAGCCCATTCAACTAAACATCTTCATGTTTGGTGCTCATGAATAAACACTTAGGATCCCCTCTTGGACTAGAAGCAAATCTTAGGGCCTCTCAAGTTACTAAAGATTATCATGTGTTTCTTGTTGTTTTATTACTTCTAGTACTCACACATTATGTTTGGTCATTTTCTTTATAAATGCATGGGCTTATTTCTTTTGTTTGGTTGGATATTTGTCTTGAATGCTAAATGTTAGATACTGTATTTGTGTTATCTAACTTTGTTTTGTAGCATCAACCATTGCTCGATTCCCTAGTATTCTCCAAATGAGGGGGAGTATACATCAAGGGGAGCCTTAGTAATCTTTTTGTTTCGAAAAAAAGAGGGAGAAGTGGGATATAAACTCATATTAAAAACTTGTCAAAATTACTTTTTCACTTAAAATGAGTTTATGTTTTGTCATCATCAAAAAGGGGGAGATTGTTGATGCAAATAATGACTAAAAACGTTATTCCATCTTTCGATATCTCTGCGTTTTGATGATAACAAAGTGTCAAAATATTTTGCGTCAAAATTAACATAAACAAAATTTTAATCGAAATATCCGATTTCTACGCAAATCACTCTAGGTATGAACAAGCAAAGGGATTACTTGACAAATGATCTAAGAAGTGAATTTGTGTTTTAAACTCTACATTTGTGAGGTGACAAAACATTCTTTTCAAAAATACATTTTATAAATTATTTTTGAAATATTAAGAAATGTTTTATTTGAGAAAATCAATTCAAAAATCCCAACAGCTATATTTTCACCAAAATCAGCTCCAAACTCCCCCAAATAAACTTTCACCACTAAAAACAAAATTTGGAGCGTCCTTGTCTGGCACAGTACCACTAAATTTAGTGGTACCGTATGATATTTAGCGGTGACATCCCCCCATAACGGCCAGATTTTCATTTTCTATAAATACCACCTCACTTCCTAGTTTTTGGCTATCCTATTACACACATAACTTTCTGTTTTCCATCCTCTTTTTATCTCTACACATCTTAGATCATTAGTTAGTTTTATTTTGTTTAAAGAGTGATTCTTTCTTCCAACCAAAGATCACCTACATTCCTCTACTAGTTAAGAGAAGAACACAAGGTGTCAAGAAGACACAAAGTGTTAGAGTCTTTGAGTAGTGCACTTGCATTACCAATTGTTTGCTTGATTCTATCTTGATATACATCAAGTGTTGTAATTTTTTTGTTGCTATCTTGTGTGTATCATTGTAATCGTGTTGAGATCTTGGGGAACTCTTGTAGCTAGTGTC
The DNA here is from genome assembly GCA_030686995.1 of Artemisia argyi. Taxonomy (NCBI): domain Eukaryota; kingdom Viridiplantae; phylum Streptophyta; class Magnoliopsida; order Asterales; family Asteraceae; genus Artemisia; species Artemisia argyi. The sequence continues at coordinate 129,381,007 of CM060691.1, forward strand.
TTTGTTTGTTGATCAAGTGGATCAAGGTAGATTGAAGAGTGTGTAGATTGTGTGAGGATCGTCTGAAAGGTTAGGATCGTATAGATCGTGTGATTAGTTTGGATTGTGTGGATCGTGGTAGATTGGTAATAGCTAAGATTAGTACTCGACATCTAGCTTAGTGTCGGAAAATAACGTAAGCGACGTTGTATGGTTATCTCCGCCTGAAGGGAGGTTGTTGACATAGTGCTTATAACTCTCGAGTTGGGTACTCGGGGAGTGGAGTAGGGCGAAGAAGAGCTTCGTGACCGAACCACTATGAATCACTTGTCTCGGTTTGATCTTTCCATCTCTATCTCTTTATTTATTTCTATTACTTGTTAGTATTAGCTTAAGGTTGTGTTCATATTGGTGTGGTTGATTTCCTCTACATATGAATCAAAGTTTTTCTCAAAGTAAACTTTTAAAATTAAATGAAAAAGTCGGTAAACTATTCAACCCCCCTTCTAGTTTCCCACAATTTCCTCAAAGGTTTTGTGGTGATTTTCAATTTCTTTTGTAAGGATTTGGTTTTCTTCAACGGGAATTTTCTTACCTTTGTGATAACGGGTAAGAGGTGAGGTTTGTGGTTTTTGAATGAGAGTATTAATTTCATCTGGAGTGGGGGGAATAGTGGAATATTTCCCACATCTGGGGGTGCTTCTGACAAGAGCATCAAGGCTCCATTCGTCAGTGAACGAGCAATGCCCCGTGGTAGGAAGACCAAGGATGTGACCAAAATCAGGAAGTGAGTATGAAAAGAATTTTTCTCGGATGACAAACTCAACATAGATTTCATTCATGGACTCAGTTCTCAACCTAAATTGACTATAGAACTCTAGGATAAAACGAGGAACGATTATCTCCTTTATTTTGTAAAGACATTCTAGTTTAGCAGAACTTAACATAGCTTCAATGTAATTAAAGTCCTCAAAGTCGGGATAAACGACTCGACCTTCATGAATACAACGTTTTTCAATTCATTGGAAATTATGGGAAAGAGGTGAAGGGTACTCAGTGGAAATGATGGGTATGTAGTTGCGTGTCTTTGTGTGATCAACCCAGTTTAATTTAGGCATGTTTTTCCTATATAAGAAAAATGAAATTAAGTAAACGTTAAGTTGGCTAGTCTATAATTTTTATACTTATCCCAAACACCCCCATATACCATAATAAATTTTAATTTTGAAATTCCTGATTCGTTTCGTTGCATGGTTATGAGAACGTTTCTGACATGTATTAACAATGCATAACTACATTATTGTTACGTGATTAAACAATATTATCAACAACAAATTCGAATTGGGGATGATCTCATTTTTGACCCATTTTCAAAACTCACAAATTAGATTAATTATTTTGTTAATTCACGTGTTGTTAGTGATACATTGTTGAGATTTACTTTCAATTGTTGTTAATTTTGCAAAGAAATGAGAATCCCCAATTTTTAATTTTATGTTCATATGAACCCTAATAAATCAATTGCGAATTAAATAAGTGAAATTGAAGAAATTAACTTACAGTAGATTGATTAGTATGTATTAGTGATTGATGATCTTGAATTGAAAGACTTTGAATTGATTTGTTTATGGGTGAGTGAGAGTTTGAGGTGTTATGGTCGAATATCATCACTTCTGCAGCAAGGGGTTGTTTGGTTTGGTTTTAGATGATCTGCAATAAGAAAAACGGGGTATGGGCTAAAAAGACTGGACGGTCCTTTATCTATATGGGACCGTCGGTCGATAAAGGACCGCTGGCAGTAAGTTTGTAGTTTTTTCCGGTTTTGGTGTTTTGGTCATTATGAAAAATCTTTGGTTAAGGATGGTTTTAAAACATAAATCTTTGTATATTAAGACACGGAATAGACTCAATACGTATGAGTAGGCTAAGAAATGGGTATGGAATAGAATCGAGACAAAAGAAAAAATAGGTGACTCGATACGCTTGAACAAAGAGTGGAATTTGAGTCGAAGCCGAAGAAGTGGAAGAGTTGTGCGTGAGATGAGGTTCAAGAACGAGAGTTGCATCGAGAAGGCTAGAAGTCAATCATGTAAATTCCAAGAAAAGTCATGGACGAGAAGTAAGGAAAAGATAAAGAGCGAAAAGAGTGTGCATCGTCTATAGTGATTGATTGACGTAAAAATTGATAATAATAATGGTTGTGGTAAGACCATTATTTTTCCAAACATTTTGCTTGAATCCAATAAAGGATAAGTGTTTAGACGTAACGTCTAATTTTCGCAAAGCATATAACACATATTAGCATACAAATATTATCTAGCATGCAAGCGAGTAACGATTAATCACATAGTCACGTAAGCATATAGCAAACATTCAAATAGCAAGGATAATAGTCAAGATTATAAGAAAACATACCTTGCCCGCTAGCTATCCTTAATTACACATTACCATAAAATGTGTTGTACGTAATGCAAGACTTAATAACACTCACTTGAAGAATCAACCTCTTGATTAGTTTCACACTTAAGGTGCACATTGTCTTCTTCATCGGCATTACTTCAAGACTCGTAGATTAGAGCATTAACTAGGTCGCTTATGTGATCCTTGTCGGCGACATTACCTATAACAAAAACATTTGAACTAGTAGTACATGCATATACTTTAACTAGATGATTTTCTGGCAACATCATCTTTGGCTTGAACATTCCCTTGATGAACTTTTAAAATATTTTTCCATATGTCATTTGCCACTTGACATAAAATTGTTTTACCATAATCAATTTTCAGCAAACTTTTATAAATCAATATTTTTGCTTTAATGTTTTGCAAAAGTTTCTTATGAAATTTTGATTTTTGAAATTTACTTTCATTGGTTGAAAAGCGCCAATTGAAATAACATGCCAAAAATCATGATCTATTGATTTCACATAACTTTCAAATACATCTTTCCAAATGACAAATTTTCATTTTCAAAAAATGGTGGTTCATTCAAATAGCTCCCTTCTAGATATATTTTAGATTCCATTGATCGATTCAAGTTTTAAAGTGCAGTATACTCTAAAGATCTTGATAAACGAAGATCTGATATCAATTGTACAAACTAGAAGGGGGGGGGGGGGGGTGAATAGTTTCACCGTTTCTTTTTACTTGCTAAAACGTTTCGCCATTTTTAGGTCCGGTTAATATTCTTTTGCAAACTTGTTGAATTCTACTTGTTATGTGATATCAATTAAGCTACAAACAAACATAAACAAACAATTAATGTAAAAAGTAAGGAAAGAACACAACCAAAGAGACGCGGCGACTTATAGTGGTTCGGCATGAAGCTCACTCCTTCGTCCTACTCCACTCCCCGAGTACCACACTCGAGAGTTATCAATCACGACATCAACACACTCCTTCAGACGGAGCAATCCGTACACATGCTTACACAAGGTTTAACGACACTAAGTGGAATGTCGAGTTCTAATTGTAGCTAGAATCAATCTACTCCAAGGCCCATGTGGCCACACGAACAAGCACTTTTGTCCAACTTGGATCTTCACCCAATCCAAGCCTTCACACAAATAATATACTTGGATCTTCACCCAATCCAACCCTTCACACGAGGCACACTTAGATCATCACCCGATCCAAGACATCACACAAAGACTCAACTAAGTCCTAACCTACACAATAGGACACCACTCTCCTCACAACAAATACATGAACTAATCTAGTTACAAGAATTATTGGATCTTCATCTTCTTCCAAGTTCACACACATAACTCCATCCTTGACTCACACATGAGTCGGAAGTATTTACAATATTTACAAGAATGAAATAGAAGGAAGACTAGAACCGCAACTGTTATTACGTTTGTGTGTGGACTCTTATAACATCTCGAATCTTCATCTACGTCGAGAGTTATTCTTTTGCACTTTGCGGAAGAGGAAATCACTTATAAACATACACCGACATGTTATAGTGATGAAAGAAGAAAGAAAAATAAAACAGAAAGTTTTTGTGTGTGTATGACTCTTATTTCTGAAAAGGAACAGTTCCTTATTTATACACGACAGGAAGGAGCTAGCGGTACCTTAAATAGGCGACGGTCCTTTATCACTAAGGGACCGCCGACCACTTTGAAGGACCATCCCGACAGATGCTCCCATTTTTGTCCTGACTTGGTGAAAACTATCTGGTGAAAATTCAACTATTTTAGTGGGAAATCTAGCTATTACAAATTTGAATTTTGAATGTATTTTCTTAATAAAACATTTCTTTAAAAATACAAAAATACTTTTGCGAAAATGTTTTGTCAAACTTAAAAATGTAAGTTTAGAATAAAATAAAATTCTTTGATCACTTAACTAATGACGGTATAAAGTTTGTTCATACTTGAAATGACGTTATAGTAGCTACGTGGAAGAAACGATTTTCCTCGATTAAAAACTTGTTAATCATAACTTTACGTAACATGTCTTTATATTTTGTGATTATCAAACACAAGAAGATTGAATAATGCGAATAACGTTTTTGACATTATTTGTATTAACACATTAAAAATGAAAACATCACATACGTTAAAAATAAAAATACAAAGCAAGCAAAAGCAACCATCACCTCAAAACTCTTTCCTCAAAATATAAAAATCAATCAATTAACTTGATCTCTCTAGACTTTATTACAACCTTTTATAAAAAACCCAAGAAAAACACACACAAACACACACTAGAAGGTGCAAAAAACAAAAATCATGTCGAGCAATGAAGACACAGATGATTACCAATCCAATGGCAGTCAAAGGTTTCAAAAAGTTAAACAAAGTTTTAAAGATCGATCCAAAGTATATATAATTATATGGTTTTGTTGGGTTTTTTTTTGTTTTTTTATAAAAAATAGAAAGTGTGTGTAACATCAGTCATATTTTAGACCGATTTTCTTTTTTTCCATGCCTCGACCGTTATTTTCCCATAACACCACATTGGGCATGACCGACTTCAAAGTCGGTCGACCCATTCTCCTAAGCGTTTTTTTACGAGCCACTGTGCTCAGCCTTATGTTCAAAACGGGTTGTTGAAAAACTATAAAATGATGGTTTCCAACAGCATCCTATACAGACTTCTCGTGGCACTAACGTGGGATCTAAGTTTCAATTTAAGCCTAAATAACAAATTTATCAAGCCATCTCTAAAAAGAATTGTGCTAGTTCAAGTGGTACAAAAAAGAATTTTGAAGAAGAGACAAGCTCAGCTAATCCTTTTGATGTGCTTAATACGATTGAGAAAGATGATTAGCTTGGATCAAATGGTGTCCAGGTAAGAAAGTTGTCCTAAATATGGTTGGATGTGTATCTTGTAGTCCTAGTACTACACCTTTGGTTGTAAGGATTAATGTGCTTGAAATTCATATGCTTAATGGAAAGTTTGTGATAGTGGGTGATAATAGGAAGCCGCTAAACCCTTGTAAATCAACGCTTCCTAGTTCTTCTACTATGGCTTCTAAACAGGTTGATGATCCGATTAATGAGGATAGTGATAGTGAAGTGTTCGAGGCATACAGTGAAATTGCCAGTTTTATGGCTTCCTATAAGGTTAATAAAGCTTCTAAAAGTGGCAGTGGAGTAGGAAATAAAAACTTGTATGAACAATGGAAGAAAATTTATGATCAAGACTCGTACGATGATGATTTTGTTGATCCTAGTTTGACTGATGCTTAAATGCAATTTGCTAATGCCTTTAACATTAGTCTTCGTAGTCAACTTAGATATCATTTGTAGTAAGTTTCATAAGTGTGGCATGTCATTTTTTGGATAGTTTAAGTTTGAAGTACAATTGGTGCGTTGGTTTTCAATCGCCTAGTTTTGGGCTGAGATGTGAGATTCACCCATACTCGTTGTATTTAACTGTTTTTTGGAGTAATAAATTTACCAGAGAAACCTTTTACCTAAAAAAATAATCCAAATCCTATGAGAAACTAGACTTATACCCGCATAAAGCGACGATATATAATGGCAAATAATTATACTTGCGAAATCGTAATTCTGGTTCGACTTTTGATGCAAAGCGTGTGTTATTTAAAGTTAATATAGTGTGCTTTTGAAAAGTTGTCAAGTTTAAAATTGATTTATCTTAAAATATATTAAAAAAAATATTTACTGGCAAATTAAGCAAACTATATTAATTTAAGTTTTCAATATTTAATATTTCAAAATTTCAAAAATAAACATAAATGATTTATAAGGCTGGGCACAATGTCCCGTGATATATCGGCCGAGTGCCACACACAACCGATTTCTAAATCGGTCGACTCCATTGTGGAGCTTTGGGTAAACATCGGTTGAGCAACCAAAAAAACACTATCGGTCGAATTTACGATCGATTATTTGCACACAAAGTTTTGTCCGTTTGATATTTAATAAAAAAAAAATTTGGTCACAACTGTGGCATTTGAGTCATGTCTGGTCGCTGCAGAGAGAAAATTGACGTGACAGCTAAAAACTTGAGTCATGTTGAGTTACCACTGTGTCCAACCTAAGGAGTATAGATAATCTATCTCTTTTGTTACGATCTGAGTTTAGCTATGGTTTTTTGCACTATCGCAATTCGCAACACTTGTAGTACAGCAGTGAATTTATCTACAATTTAATTTAACTGGTTTCATGTCCATCTTTTGTCAGGAGATAAAATAGTCAAAACTGCAATGAAGTTAGAAGGAATTAATGTGATGTACAATAGTACTAACTTATATGTCACCTCCAAATTTATTAAAGATGTTTAATTATTTAGTTGCAAAAGAATGACATAATCTCAGATGGTTGATGGTTCAAAGTTAATAAATAAAAAAAATTTTCTAACTTGTGTCCTAGGGGCACAAGTTAAGCATAACGGGATCTTATAGAAAAGGACATAGGAATCTACAAAAAAGTACAGTTTCATGAATCCCTATGTCCTTTTCTGTGGGACCCCGCTGTCTTTTATTGTGCTTAACTTGTGCTCCTAGGGCACAAGTTAGACAAACCCTAAATAAAAAATGTAGTTAAGCGTAATTGGCATTTTGAAAAGGATAAGACAAATTAAAAAAAGAGAAATGCTACATCCACTTACAATTTACAAAAAAAAAAAACCCACACGATGACATGACAAGGATGTGTTAGAAAGTGAGTCGTTTATTAAAAGAAGAGAGAGAGAGAAACCACACCAATCAGGAAGTGACATGTCATCGTGTAGGTTTTTTTTTTTTTTTTTTTTTTTTTTTTTTTTTTTTTTTTTTTTGTAAATTGTAGGTGGATGTAGCATTTCTTTTAAAAAAAATGAAAGTAATATGTCTCACATACATCTTTAACGAAAAAAAAAAATTAAATTTGAAAGTGTAACTAATAATTTATATTTCTTAATGGAAAATATATATACAACTTACATTACATATCTCAAAATTCCCAGTTTACGCTGTCGAATGCTTTTTCAAAATCGACTTTAAAAAGAAGCATCTTTATTCCTTCACTCTTTGCAAAGTTGACGATTTCGTTGGCAATCATACACCCATCTAAAATTTGCCTCCCACTCTCACCGTTTCTGTTTTTAATAGTCGCGGAAGCCTTACAGGTCATGACTACAGAAGCTTGTAACAAAGGTATTTTCAGGGGTCTCTCTCATGGCGATGACGGTTCTAATATATCTCTTTTGCAATTCGCAGATGACGCCTTATTTTTTGGTGAATGGTCAAAGTCAAATGTTCTTCATTTGATTCATATTCTTGACTGTTTTCACGATGTTTCGGGTCTCAAAATTAACTTGGACAAAAGCAGGTTATTTGGGAACGGGGTCTCTGAAGAGGAAATTAATAGTATTGCAAGATCAGTAAATTGTTCCCATGGTTCGTTGTCTTTTATCTACCTTGGGTTGCCGGTTGGCAAACATATGAAGAAAATAGACGCTTGGAGCGATGTGGTCAACAAGTTCACTAGAAGGCTTTCATCATGGAAAGCTAATATGCTCTCTATCGGTGTGAGACTTACTTTGGTTAAATCGGTGTTGGGTAGTCTTCCTCTCTACTATCTTTCATTATATAAAGCCCCTACATCAGTGATTTCATTTCTTTTGGGGCTTCAAAGATGATGAGAAGAAAATGGTTTGGGTTAGTTGGAAGAAAATTATGTCTAGCACTAAAAATGGTGGCCTAGGAGATCAAACCTAAATATATGGGGTTGATGAGTAAATGGAAGTGGCGTTTTCTCAATGAAAGTGGCGCTCTATGGAGAAGGGTGATTGTCGAGATTCATGGTGTTAATGGTGGCTTTGACCAGACCTCAGGTCATCTGCGTAACTAAGGTACATGGGCAAATATTGTTAGAAGTTATTTGGATTTAGAACATATGGGTATTCATTTAAATAATCTGATGGAAAGAAAAGTTCTGAGTGGAAATCAAACCTACTTTTGGACTGATTGTTGGATAAAAAACCACGGACCATTGAAAAATTGTTTTCCCAGATTATATGCTCTTGAAAAAAGTAAGAATTGTTTTGTGGCTGATAGATGGGTGCTTGAAGATGGCTCTTGGCAATCTAACTGGGTGTGGAGAAAACATCCAAGTGGTCGTGCATCTGGGGAATTATATCTTCTTGAAACACTACTACACAAAAGGCTATAGACATCTCTTATTAGAAACCGGTTTTAAGAAAACTAGTTTCTATTGTTAAAAAGTAGGGACCATGAGAGCATACAAACCAGTTTTTATCAAACAAATTGGTTTCTGATGCGTGGGAATCGCACCTTGCTTTACCTCTCGAGGGAACTCGCGAGGCTTACAACCCCCACCAGGCAGTGTACCTGATCGTTGTAGTATAGTATAGTGAAAAGTACCGGGGGATTGATCGTTCAGCTTAGGAATAGTGTCGCTAGGATTAGAAAATCTAATTAATAGTTCTAGAGGTGAGAGATGATTATTTTTGTATTTTTATATTTTTTAATGAAAGCAATTAAAATCTCGGGTTTTGAAGGAGTGGGCGGAATTAGTTGCTAATCAACTAACCCAAAAACTACTTTATAACTAATTAACTAATGAAAATGAAATTAAACTAATATTAAACTAAGGTTGTGAGCAGTAATTGGAGAAATTGTGTTTACTTAGACTTCATTACTCCCTAGATATCTTTTACATGTTAATTACTTGTTACACTTGTATGAATGACGGGTTGTATTCCTTAATACCATTCGTGGAGTGGCATACATAACTCCCCAACTCTATGAGCTCTTATCTCCTCCTACACCATGACCCAGCACAACTATAGGGATTGTAAACAGTGGCTCATGCATTAAATACAACCAATAAAGACCTAGTACGCCTCGGTTCATGTTTCTTAAGACGTTCAAGCATGTTACCATTTGGAGATCTGCCAGTTTTCTTAAGCCTAACATATAATATCATTCATTCAAAACAAGAATAGACAAGTAATCAACACATAATCAACATCTAGGTTTCATTAGATCTAAGCAAACACAAAGGAAATTTAGCCTAGCATAGTAGAATTAAGATAAGAACAAAAGATAGACAACCAACACATAGACATATTGATTGAATTAAGAGTATACTTATCTCAATTACAATGCAAGGTCTCAAGGGTTTGGAACCCTTGAAAAACCTGTAAAAGAGGCACCAAAATCGTCTTTAGGGTTTCACCAAAACTTCTCTCTTTTTTTTAATGAAAAAACTAGAAAACTATATATAGGAAAATCGTCCTGACGGCGTCAAGAGTTAAATCTGACGCCGTCAACTCGCCGCCATACACTTCCTCGGACGCCCTAGATAAAATCGTGACGGCCTATGTGACGCCGTCACCACCCACGGTAAATTATTCTTGGCCACTTTGACGCCGTCATAACTCCATCTGACGCCGTCACCAGCTACGGTAATTTATTCTTCATGTCTGACGCCGTCAAGAGCAAACCCTTGACGCCGTCACCTTGTATTTCCAGCTTGGATTTTTGGTACTTTGTCGTTTTCTTCACTTTATGCTCCAAAAACGTCCAAAATAGCCTCTTTTCCAGAATTCGCTCTCCAAACACCTAAAATCACAAAAGGAACGATTTAGGGCAATATTTGATCAAATAAATTCGGATTCGGGCTTAAATGACCCCCTAAAAACGGATCATTTTTCGCCTCATCATATACCCTTACACTTGAGATTTGCTTGTCCTCAAGCAAATGAGCTTTTATTCTACTCAAAAGACAAGTTAGGGGTCATTTAACACTAATATAAAAGTAATTACAACAAATAATCGTTCCACTAAAGACCAATAGACAAGCACGGAAGTCATACACAAGCACCTCACAAATAGTGTTTAGATACTCACATCTCTCGGGTGTAATAAAGTAATATAACATTATGGAAATGGAAGATATCTCTCACTACCTGTCATAGCAAAATAGATTACCATAGGCTTGGGAAAGGATCAAACCTCCACCACATGGCGTAAGCACCTAGGATAAACTATCAAAGAGGTCTTTTTAAAGGGTTATATTGTTAGGTGTAGGGATATGAATTACACGGTTTTGTTGGATAAAGGGAATTTTACTGGTGGCGAGTTAACAATCTTAGTAAATTACATGTACAAGATGGCGTTGCTAAGCCAAGACTAGACTCGACTTAAGCTAATAAATGAAAAATAACAAAAACATAAAATAAACATAGAATGAAAACGGGATGGTAGTCCGTATGTTTTTTCTCTCTTTCTTTTCTATATATATATATATATATATATTTTTTTTTTTTTTTTTTTTTTTTCTTTTTCTCTTTTTTTTTTTTTTTTTTTTTTTTTTTTTTTTTTTTTTTTTTTTTTCATACACTCTTACCCTACCATCCAAAATAATACATCATAGGGGTTTGAGCATTCCCCTTACACTTGAATCTTTACATACTTTACATTAAACTATTCTAATGACTCGAATTAAGAAAATCAAAACACTTGGAGCACTTTTAAGATTAACGTACATATGGGGGTAATAAGTGTTGTTCTTCCCCATTACTCCATAAAATAAGTACTTACCCAATCGTCCCAATCGTCCCAAAACAATATGTACAAGGATATGACTCGACTTAGCAACCATATAATCAATTAGAAAGTTAACTTAGGGTTTAACACATAACAATAATGCACTAAAAATGAGCGCATACACGGAAGGCTAAGGCGATTTGGGTGTATATTTAAGTGGGGTGTAACAAATTCTTCCTTTAAGTAAGATGCTTAAAGTTAGAAACGAAAAGATAGGCTCGGAGGGGTGTACTAGGGGTATCGTGTACTAAAAATGAGTACAACGCTAAGGGTGTGGGAAAAATTAGTTGACTTAACTAGCCAAGTAATATGACTTAAATGGTCAAGTAATCGTAATACGGGTTTAACACAAGGGTGATCCTAATGCCTCTTATCATGTAGTAAATCCTACCACACGAATGTAGTCTCACTAGCGGTCTCGGGATGCATCACTAACGCAAGTTCTAGAATCTAAATGCTACCGGTACACTCATAAGCACTAATAATGAATGCTTTTCCTATCAAAACTAAAGGCGAACCTCACATTTTTGGGTGGAAAATTTTTCTGAATATACGGTTATGTGCTAGTCATACAACCTCCTATCCATGAGATGCTTGCTATGGCTAAAGTTTCACTCCTAAATGTTGTAAAAAATTTTAAATTTGGCGCTAAAATTACACTAACAAGTATTTCTCATAGTTTTATTACTCATCTACTATCAAACAAAACAAACTCAAGCGAAAGTGCATATGTAAGGTATCATCTTTTTACCCCCCCCCCCCTTACACTTAAGATGAACATTGTCCCCAATGTTCAAGTAAAGAATGTAAAAGTTAAAAGTAAAGAGAATGAATTCAAATACTCCCCTGATTCGCTCGGTATGGATTTTAGGTTGGCCAGGTTAAATCTTCCTCCAAGAAAACGAACAATCAAAGCTTCCCTTCCAGAATATAAATCATCTTCTTGTCTCAAATAACCTGTAAATCCTGACAAAAGTAGACAAGGCAACCTCGCGTAAAATCGGCGGCATCCTATATAAGTTACTAAATCCTAGAAAACAAAATAAGATATAATGCTTGTGGAATGAAGTTTGCAGATTTCCTGGAGATTATAAAACTTAATAATTCACAAAAACTTATAAGACTCCGTTAGAAAAACAAAACTGGTAAAATTTCCAGATTTTTGACTCCTGACGCCGTCAAGAGCAATTGCCTGACGCCGTCAGAATGAACCTGCAGAAATCTTTATGTTAAGTTTCCGGAAAATTTCTGGAAAAACTTTGTCCTACTTCCTGGAAAATCCTGCAAAACTACATTATGACTCAATACAAGCATTTGACTCTAACAATACGAATACACATGTTCATTAAATATTGTGGAGAATCATGATCGGTTTGTTTCTTAAAAAACATATTTGGGGTTTCCCCTTACACTTATCTTTTGCAAAAAATACCTTTAGGTTGAAGTTAAGACTAGGCTAAACAACATAATAAAGTATTTCCACATTTTAATTGAGAAACATGATCAACCAACAATAAAAATAAAACATGCATACGGAAGCAAATAACAATCAAACAAATAAAATCACACAAAACATGGGTTGCCTCCCAAGAAGCGCTTTTCTTTATTTACGAGTCTTGTAGCTAGACTCAAAGTCGTGGGTTACTACGTGATTTCATCATTGGTTCCATTCTCCGATTGTAAATATTCCTTGTAGAAACCAATCACCTTTTTCTCTATCGCCCCCATCATTGCTCGGGCAAACTCTTCATCAACTTTATACCTTGGTCCAAGGGCCAAGCAATTTTTGTAGTAAAGACTCCTTTTTTCCCATACATAGTCCATGCCCTTTTTCTTATCCTCCTTATCAATATCCTCGAAAGCACCAACATTATCCTGATCAAGACGAGATATAAAGCGGAATTCTTTCATCTTATTGGGCATCCTATAAGTGATACTATCGGTGTTGCTTGCAAATCGAATCGTGCCCTCTACCTCATCATATTCTAACTTAGACTCCTCAACAAATGGTTTGCCAAACACAACATTGGATAATCGACAATCAATAACATTAGCAAGATCCTCCACAACCATAAAGTCGGTGACAAAAGTGAAATTACCAACAAAGACACATAAACCTTTGACTCTTCCGACAAAGTTACAAACTCCACCAGGGTACTTGGGATCCCTTCTAGGTTCAAGTCTTATGTTCACTATATCATTATAAACCGTTGAGGACATAATGTTGATTGGAGATTTAAAGTCAATGTAAGCATTGCTAATGTGCTTATATCCAATCATACATGGTATCTTAGCGCTCTTAGGATCGCCTCTCTTGATCTTAGGTTCAATTATGGTGAAGGGAGATCGCGGGTTATCAATAAGGTTATTATAGTATGCAATCTCCTCCTTAGTGGGGTATAGGTTAAAGTGGTCGTTAAGCCTCGGATCCATTTCCTCTTCTGGTCTCTTAATAACACTCACAAAGTCATCAGGCCCTAGGTCCTTATTTGAATACAAGACGGTTGCTAGGTCGCTAAACGTATGTTCGAGTTCAATCTTGATCAACCTATTAAGCTCTCTAAGCTCCCTAATCTCACTCTCAATTTGTTCACGTAACACAGCTACTTCACTAGGGGAAAGGGGTGGATTCGCGTTTTCCATAATGGTCAACGGAATAGTCAATGAGTTTAATTTACTAACAAATGCACAAAGAAATAAGATAGACTAAAGAAGACCTAAAAATAAAAATAAAATCTTACTAGAAAGGAATCTAGCAAGTAGACCTAATAAAAAGAAATCCTAACCTAGACAATAACTATTCCCCGGGCTGCGGCGCCAAAAACTTGATGCGTGGGAATCGCACCTTGCTTTACCTCTCGAGGGAACTCGCGAGGCTTACAACCCCCACCAGGCAGTGTACCTGATCGTTGTAGTATAGTATAGTGAAAAGTACCGGGGGATTGATCGTTCAGCTTAGGAATAGTGTCGCTAGGATTAGAAAATCTAATTAATAGTTCTAGAGGTGAGAGATGATTATTTTTGTATTTTTATATTTTTTTATGAAAGCAATTAAAATCTCGGGTTTTGAAGGAGTGGGCGGAATTAGTTGCTAATCAACTAACCCAAAAACTACTTTATAACTAATTAACTAATGAAAATGAAATTAAACTAATATTAAACTAAGGTTGTGAGCAGTAATTGGAGAAATTGTGTTTACTTAGACTTCATTACTCCCTAGATATCTTTTACATGTTAATTACTTGTTACACTTGTATGAATGACGGGTTGTATTCCTTAATACCATTCGTGGAGTGGCATACATAACTCCCCAACTCTATGAGCTCTTATCTCCTCCTACACCATGACCCAGCACAACTATAGGGATTGTAAACAGTGGCTCATGCATTAAATACAACCAATAAAGACCTAGTACGCCTCGGTTCATGTTTCTTAAGACGTTCAAGCATGTTACCATTTGGAGATCTGCCAGTTTTCTTAAGCCTAACATATAATATCATTCATTCAAAACAAGAATAGACAAGTAATCAACACATAATCAACATCTAGGTTTCATTAGATCTAAGCAAACACAAAGGAAATTTAGCCTAGCATAGTAGAATTAAGATAAGAACAAAAGATAGACAACCAACACATAGACATATTGATTGAATTAAGAGTATACTTATCTCAATTACAATGCAAGGTCTCAAGGGTTTGGAACCCTTGAAAAACCTGTAAAAGAGGCACCAAAATCGTCTTTAGGGTTTCACCAAAACTTCTCTCTTTTTTTTAATGAAAAAACTAGAAAACTATATATAGGAAAATCGTCCTGACGGCGTCAAGAGTTAAATCTGACGCCGTCAACTCGCCGCCATACACTTCCTCGGACGCCCTAGATAAAATCGTGACGGCCTATGTGACGCCGTCACCACCCACGGTAAATTATTCTTGGCCACTTTGACGCCGTCATAACTCCATCTGACGCCGTCACCAGCTACGGTAATTTATTCTTCATGTCTGACGCCGTCAAGAGCAAACCCTTGACGCCGTCACCTTGTATTTCCAGCTTGGATTTTTGGTACTTTGTCGTTTTCTTCACTTTATGCTCCAAAAACGTCCAAAATAGCCTCTTTTCCAGAATTCGCTCTCCAAACACCTAAAATCACAAAAGGAACGATTTAGGGCAATATTTGATCAAATAAATTCGGATTCGGGCTTAAATGACCCCCTAAAAACGGATCATTTTTCGCCTCATCATATACCCTTACACTTGAGATTTGCTTGTCCTCAAGCAAATGAGCTTTTATTCTACTCAAAAGACAAGTTAGGGGTCATTTAACACTAATATAAAAGTAATTACAACAAATAATCGTTCCACTAAAGACCAATAGACAAGCACGGAAGTCATACACAAGCACCTCACAAATAGTGTTTAGATACTCACATCTCTCGGGTGTAATAAAGTAATATAACATTATGGAAATGGAAGATATCTCTCACTACCTGTCATAGCAAAATAGATTACCATAGGCTTGGGAAAGGATCAAACCTCCACCACATGGCGTAAGCACCTAGGATAAACTATCAAAGAGGTCTTTTTAAAGGGTTATATTGTTAGGTGTAGGGATATGAATTACACGGTTTTGTTGGATAAAGGGAATTTTACTGGTGGCGAGTTAACAATCTTAGTAAATTACATGTACAAGATGGCGTTGCTAAGCCAAGACTAGACTCGACTTAAGCTAATAAATGAAAAATAACAAAAACATAAAATAAACATAGAATGAAAACGGGATGGTAGTCCGTATGTTTTTTCTCTCTTTCTTTTCTATATATATATATATATATTTTTTTTTTTTTTTTTTTTCTTTTTCTCTTTTTTTTTTTCGAATTTTTTTTTTTTTTTTTTTTTTTTTTTTTTTTTTTTTTTTTTTTTTTCATACACTCTTACCCTACCATCCAAAATAATACATCATAGGGGTTTGAGCATTCCCCTTACACTTGAATCTTTACATACTTTACATTAAACTATTCTAATGACTCGAATTAAGAAAATCAAAACACTTGGAGCACTTTTAAGATTAACGTACATATGGGGGTAATAAGTGTTGTTCTTCCCCATTACTCCATAAAATAAGTACTTACCCAATCGTCCCAATCGTCCCAAAACAATATGTACAAGGATATGACTCGACTTAGCAACCATATAATCAATTAGAAAGTTAACTTAGGGTTTAACACATAACAATAATGCACTAAAAATGAGCGCATACACGGAAGGCTAAGGCGATTTGGGTGTATATTTAAGTGGGGTGTAACAAATTCTTCCTTTAAGTAAGATGCTTAAAGTTAGAAACGAAAAGATAGGCTCGGAGGGGTGTACTAGGGGTATCGTGTACTAAAAATGAGTACAACGCTAAGGGTGTGGGAAAAATTAGTTGACTTAACTAGCCAAGTAATATGACTTAAATGGTCAAGTAATCGTAATACGGGTTTAACACAAGGGTGATCCTAATGCCTCTTATCATGTAGTAAATCCTACCACACGAATGTAGTCTCACTAGCGGTCTCGGGATGCATCACTAACGCAAGTTCTAGAATCTAAATGCTACCGGTACACTCATAAGCACTAATAATGAATGCTTTTCCTATCAAAACTAAAGGCGAACCTCACATTTTTGGGTGGAAAATTTTTCTGAATATACGGTTATGTGCTAGTCATACAACCTCCTATCCATGAGATGCTTGCTATGGCTAAAGTTTCACTCCTAAATGTTGTAAAAAATTTTAAATTTGGCGCTAAAATTACACTAACAAGTATTTCTCATAGTTTTATTACTCATCTACTATCAAACAAAACAAACTCAAGCGAAAGTGCATATGTAAGGTATCATCTTTTTACCCCCCCCCCCTTACACTTAAGATGAACATTGTCCCCAATGTTCAAGTAAAGAATGTAAAAGTTAAAAGTAAAGAGAATGAATTCAAATACTCCCCTGATTCGCTCGGTATGGATTTTAGGTTGGCCAGGTTAAATCTTCCTCCAAGAAAACGAACAATCAAAGCTTCCCTTCCAGAATATAAATCATCTTCTTGTCTCAAATAACCTGTAAATCCTGACAAAAGTAGACAAGGCAACCTCGCGTAAAATCGGCGGCATCCTATATAAGTTACTAAATCCTAGAAAACAAAATAAGATATAATGCTTGTGGAATGAAGTTTGCAGATTTCCTGGAGATTATAAAACTTAATAATTCACAAAAACTTATAAGACTCCGTTAGAAAAACAAAACTGGTAAAATTTCCAGATTTTTGACTCCTGACGCCGTCAAGAGCAATTGCCTGACGCCGTCAGAATGAACCTGCAGAAATCTTTATGTTAAGTTTCCGGAAAATTTCTGGAAAAACTTTGTCCTACTTCCTGGAAAATCCTGCAAAACTACATTATGACTCAATACAAGCATTTGACTCTAACAATACGAATACACATGTTCATTAAATATTGTGGAGAATCATGATCGGTTTGTTTCTTAAAAAACATATTTGGGGTTTCCCCTTACACTTATCTTTTGCAAAAAATACCTTTAGGTTGAAGTTAAGACTAGGCTAAACAACATAATAAAGTATTTCCACATTTTAATTGAGAAACATGATCAACCAACAATAAAAATAAAACATGCATACGGAAGCAAATAACAATCAAACAAATAAAATCACACAAAACATGGGTTGCCTCCCAAGAAGCGCTTTTCTTTATTTACGAGTCTTGTAGCTAGACTCAAAGTCGTGGGTTACTACGTGATTTCATCATTGGTTCCATTCTCCGATTGTAAATATTCCTTGTAGAAACCAATCACCTTTTTCTCTATCGCCCCCATCATTGCTCGGGCAAACTCTTCATCAACTTTATACCTTGGTCCAAGGGCCAAGCAATTTTTGTAGTAAAGACTCCTTTTTTCCCATACATAGTCCATGCCCTTTTTCTTATCCTCCTTATCAATATCCTCGAAAGCACCAACATTATCCTGATCAAGACGAGATATAAAGCGGAATTCTTTCATCTTATTGGGCATCCTATAAGTGATACTATCGGTGTTGCTTGCAAATCGAATCGTGCCCTCTACCTCATCATATTCTAACTTAGACTCCTCAACAAATGGTTTGCCAAACACAACATTGGATAATCGACAATCAATAACATTAGCAAGATCCTCCACAACCATAAAGTCGGTGACAAAAGTGAAATTACCAACAAAGACACATAAACCTTTGACTCTTCCGACAAAGTTACAAACTCCACCAGGGTACTTGGGATCCCTTCTAGGTTCAAGTCTTATGTTCACTATATCATTATAAACCGTTGAGGACATAATGTTGATTGGAGATTTAAAGTCAATGTAAGCATTGCTAATGTGCTTATATCCAATCATACATGGTATCTTAGCGCTCTTAGGATCGCCTCTCTTGATCTTAGGTTCAATTATGGTGAAGGGAGATCGCGGGTTATCAATAAGGTTATTATAGTATGCAATCTCCTCCTTAGTGGGGTATAGGTTAAAGTGGTCGTTAAGCCTCGGATCCATTTCCTCTTCTGGTCTCTTAATAACACTCACAAAGTCATCAGGCCCTAGGTCCTTATTTGAATACAAGACGGTTGCTAGGTCGCTAAACGTATGTTCGAGTTCAATCTTGATCAACCTATTAAGCTCTCTAAGCTCCCTAATCTCACTCTCAATTTGTTCACGTAACACAGCTACTTCACTAGGGGAAAGGGGTGGATTCGCGTTTTCCATAATGGTCAACGGAATAGTCAATGAGTTTAATTTACTAACAAATGCACAAAGAAATAAGATAGACTAAAGAAGACCTAAAAATAAAAATAAAATCTTACTAGAAAGGAATCTAGCAAGTAGACCTAATAAAAAGAAATCCTAACCTAGACAATAACTATTCCCCGGGCTGCGGCGCCAAAAACTTGATGCGTGGGAATCGCACCTTGCTTTACCTCTCGAGGGAACTCGCGAGGCTTACAACCCCCACCAGGCAGTGTACCTGATCGTTGTAGTATAGTATAGTGAAAAGTACCGGGGGATTGATCGTTCAGCTTAGGAATAGTGTCGCTAGGATTAGAAAATCTAATTAATAGTTCTAGAGGTGAGAGATGATTATTTTTGTATTTTTATATTTTTTTATGAAAGCAATTAAAATCTCGGGTTTTGAAGGAGTGGGCGGAATTAGTTGCTAATCAACTAACCCAAAAACTACTTTATAACTAATTAACTAATGAAAATGAAATTAAACTAATATTAAACTAAGGTTGTGAGCAGTAATTGGAGAAATTGTGTTTACTTAGACTTCATTACTCCCTAGATATCTTTTACATGTTAATTACTTGTTACACTTGTATGAATGACGGGTTGTATTCCTTAATACCATTCGTGGAGTGGCATACATAACTCCCCAACTCTATGAGCTCTTATCTCCTCCTACACCATGACCCAGCACAACTATAGGGATTGTAAACAGTGGCTCATGCATTAAATACAACCAATAAAGACCTAGTACGCCTCGGTTCATGTTTCTTAAGACGTTCAAGCATGTTACCATTTGGAGATCTGCCAGTTTTCTTAAGCCTAACATATAATATCATTCATTCAAAACAAGAATAGACAAGTAATCAACACATAATCAACATCTAGGTTTCATTAGATCTAAGCAAACACAAAGGAAATTTAGCCTAGCATAGTAGAATTAAGATAAGAACAAAAGATAGACAACCAACACATAGACATATTGATTGAATTAAGAGTATACTTATCTCAATTACAATGCAAGGTCTCAAGGGTTTGGAACCCTTGAAAAACCTGTAAAAGAGGCACCAAAATCGTCTTTAGGGTTTCACCAAAACTTCTCTCTTTTTTTTAATGAAAAAACTAGAAAACTATATATAGGAAAATCGTCCTGACGGCGTCAAGAGTTAAATCTGACGCCGTCAACTCGCCGCCATACACTTCCTCGGACGCCCTAGATAAAATCGTGACGGCCTATGTGACGCCGTCACCACCCACGGTAAATTATTCTTGGCCACTTTGACGCCGTCATAACTCCATCTGACGCCGTCACCAGCTACGGTAATTTATTCTTCATGTCTGACGCCGTCAAGAGCAAACCCTTGACGCCGTCACCTTGTATTTCCAGCTTGGATTTTTGGTACTTTGTCGTTTTCTTCACTTTATGCTCCAAAAACGTCCAAAATAGCCTCTTTTCCAGAATTCGCTCTCCAAACACCTAAAATCACAAAAGGAACGATTTAGGGCAATATTTGATCAAATAAATTCGGATTCGGGCTTAAATGACCCCCTAAAAACGGATCATTTTTCGCCTCATCATATACCCTTACACTTGAGATTTGCTTGTCCTCAAGCAAATGAGCTTTTATTCTACTCAAAAGACAAGTTAGGGGTCATTTAACACTAATATAAAAGTAATTACAACAAATAATCGTTCCACTAAAGACCAATAGACAAGCACGGAAGTCATACACAAGCACCTCACAAATAGTGTTTAGATACTCACATCTCTCGGGTGTAATAAAGTAATATAACATTATGGAAATGGAAGATATCTCTCACTACCTGTCATAGCAAAATAGATTACCATAGGCTTGGGAAAGGATCAAACCTCCACCACATGGCGTAAGCACCTAGGATAAACTATCAAAGAGGTCTTTTTAAAGGGTTATATTGTTAGGTGTAGGGATATGAATTACACGGTTTTGTTGGATAAAGGGAATTTTACTGGTGGCGAGTTAACAATCTTAGTAAATTACATGTACAAGATGGCGTTGCTAAGCCAAGACTAGACTCGACTTAAGCTAATAAATGAAAAATAACAAAAACATAAAATAAACATAGAATGAAAACGGGATGGTAGTCCGTATGTTTTTTCTCTCTTTCTTTTCTATATATATATATATATATATTTTTTTTTTTTTTTTTTTCTTTTTCTCTTTTTTTTTTTCGAATTTTTTTTTTTTTTTTTTTTTTTTTTTTTTTTTTTTTTTTTTTTTTTTTTCATACACTCTTACCCTACCATCCAAAATAATACATCATAGGGGTTTGAGCATTCCCCTTACACTTGAATCTTTACATACTTTACATTAAACTATTCTAATGACTCGAATTAAGAAAATCAAAACACTTGGAGCACTTTTAAGATTAACGTACATATGGGGGTAATAAGTGTTGTTCTTCCCCATTACTCCATAAAATAAGTACTTACCCAATCGTCCCAATCGTCCCAAAACAATATGTACAAGGATATGACTCGACTTAGCAACCATATAATCAATTAGAAAGTTAACTTAGGGTTTAACACATAACAATAATGCACTAAAAATGAGCGCATACACGGAAGGCTAAGGCGATTTGGGTGTATATTTAAGTGGGGTGTAACAAATTCTTCCTTTAAGTAAGATGCTTAAAGTTAGAAACGAAAAGATAGGCTCGGAGGGGTGTACTAGGGGTATCGTGTACTAAAAATGAGTACAACGCTAAGGGTGTGGGAAAAATTAGTTGACTTAACTAGCCAAGTAATATGACTTAAATGGTCAAGTAATCGTAATACGGGTTTAACACAAGGGTGATCCTAATGCCTCTTATCATGTAGTAAATCCTACCACACGAATGTAGTCTCACTAGCGGTCTCGGGATGCATCACTAACGCAAGTTCTAGAATCTAAATGCTACCGGTACACTCATAAGCACTAATAATGAATGCTTTTCCTATCAAAACTAAAGGCGAACCTCACATTTTTGGGTGGAAAATTTTTCTGAATATACGGTTATGTGCTAGTCATACAACCTCCTATCCATGAGATGCTTGCTATGGCTAAAGTTTCACTCCTAAATGTTGTAAAAAATTTTAAATTTGGCGCTAAAATTACACTAACAAGTATTTCTCATAGTTTTATTACTCATCTACTATCAAACAAAACAAACTCAAGCGAAAGTGCATATGTAAGGTATCATCTTTTTACCCCCCCCTTACACTTAAGATGAACATTGTCCCCAATGTTCAAGTAAAGAATGTAAAAGTTAAAAGTAAAGAGAATGAATTCAAATACTCCCCTGATTCGCTCGGTATGGATTTTAGGTTGGCCAGGTTAAATCTTCCTCCAAGAAAACGAACAATCAAAGCTTCCCTTCCAGAATATAAATCATCTTCTTGTCTCAAATAACCTGTAAATCCTGACAAAAGTAGACAAGGCAACCTCGCGTAAAATCGGCGGCATCCTATATAAGTTACTAAATCCTAGAAAACAAAATAAGATATAATGCTTGTGGAATGAAGTTTGCAGATTTCCTGGAGATTATAAAACTTAATAATTCACAAAAACTTATAAGACTCCGTTAGAAAAACAAAACTGGTAAAATTTCGAAAGTACATCAGGTTCTTCTTAGGAAGATATCTTTGGGTGTTGGCTCCACAAATAGAAGCAAAATGGATGCAACATGGTACTGTAAATAAAACTGAGCTATTTATGCACAATATGATGCTATTTACCATCACTTTAAATTATTGAAGTTCGCTCTTATGTACTATTAGGGATATGCATAAAACTAGAAAACCTTTTGTTATAACATCTGCTGTGAAAAAAAAAAGTTTTGAGATGGTATTGTTGTTTGTGACTTATGAGTCAGAGGTGGTCGGTTCTTCTTTATGGGACAGCTAGCGTGGGCAAAACTGCTCTCATTAGTAGGCCAGCCCAGGGTCATGGAAGTCAAGGTAAGTCATTTCTGGATTTTAACTGCAAGGATAACCACGTTATTTAACACCCTATATTTTCCCAATTATGCAGTATCACAAAATTTAATTATTACTTATTATACAGAATCACAAAAGTTAATTTATTGAGTATTGATCATGCTAGCTATATAACTCCAATATGGAATATTAATTGTTATCCAACAAGTTATTCTTAATGGACTTTGGGTTGTCTTTGAGGACATTGATAAAGCTCCTGCAGATGTACAATCCATCTTGTTACCTTTGCTAGAGACTTCCATTTCATTCTTAAAAGGGCATGGGGAGGTGTTAGCATCTTTGTTAACTACTATTTGTGTCCCTTTGATGCGTAGGGATTGCACCAGGATTTACCTCTCAAGGGATCTCGAGAAGCTTACAACCCCCAACAGGCAGTGTACCTGATCGATGTAGTATAGTATAATGACAAGTACCGGGGATTGATCGTTCAGCTAGGAATAGTGTCGCTATGATTAGAAAACCTAAAGACTAGGTCTAGAGATGAGAGATGATTCTTTTTGTATTTTTATATTTTTAGGAAAGCAATTAAAAATCTCGGGTTTTAAAGGAGTTGGCGGAATTAGTTGCTAGTCAACTAACCCAATACTAAGATGCAATCAAAATAAAATACTAAAAATGAAAATAAACTATATTAAACTAAAGTTGTGAGCAATATGTGGGAGAAATGTGTTTACTTAGATTTCACTACTCCCTAGACATCTTTTACACATTAATTACTTGTTATAGTTGCGTGGATGACGGATTGTATTCCTTAATACCATTCATGGGGTGGCGTACTTACTTCCCCAATCCTATGAGTGCCTACTTCACTCCTATGTCGAGCCGGCTAAGAAGCTCCTAACATGGGATCATTAGAATTTACTCATGCATTAAATACAACCAATAAAACCTAGTACACATCGGTTCATGTTTCCTAAGACGTTCAAGCATGTTACACAATAGAGATCTGCCAGTTTTCTTAAGCCTAACATTGAAATCATTCATCCAATACAACCATAAACAAGTAATCAACACATAATTAACATCTAGGTTTCATTAGATCTAAGCAAACACAAGATATATCTAGCCTAACATGTTGAAATCAAGACAAGCACAAGATATAGTCAACCAACACATAGACATATTGATTGAATTAAAGAGAAGACTTATCTCAATAGCACATGAAAGGATTCAAGGGGTGAAAACCCTTGAAAATACTGTAAAATACGAGCTAGGGTTTACAAAGTTCGGCCCTAGGGTTCTCCACTCAAGTTCCTCCTTTATGAATGAAAAATAGAAAACTATATATAGAGTAGGTGACGGCATCAAGAACAAATGTCTGACGCCGTCATCTCGTCACCAAATAGTTCCTCGGACTACCTAGATCTGGGTCTGACGCCGTCATGTAGTCCCCTTATGCAGGCCGTCATAATTTTAAATCTTGACGCCCTTGTTGTGATGCCATCAGGTTTGCACTGGGTCGTCACCACTTTTACTCTTGACGCCATCATGATTTTCCTCTTGACGCCGTCAGGTACTGTTCTCAGCATGGAAAATTAAGTCTTTGGCGTTTTCTTCACTTTTATGCTCCAAAAACGTCCGAATTGCTTCCTTTTCCGACTTTTACTCCCAAAGTACCTAAAATCACAAAGGAACGATTTAGGGTAATATTTGATCAAATAAATTCAATTCCGGGCTTAAATGACCCCCTAAAGGTGGTTCATTTTTCGCCTCATCATATACCCTTACACTTGAGATTTGCTTGTCCTCAAGCAAATGCGCTTTTATTCTAATCAAAATACAAGTTAGGGGTCATTTAACACTAATATAAAAGTAATTACAACAAATAATCATTCCACAAAAAACCAAAGACAAGCACGGAGGTCATATACTAGCACCTCACAAATAGTGTTTAGATACTCACATCTCTCGGGTGTAATAAAGTAATATCACAATATGGAAACGGAAAACATCTCTCACTACCTGTCATAGCAAAATAGATTACCATAGGCTTGGGAAAGGATCAAACCTCCACCACATGGCGTAAGCACCTAGGATAAACTATCAAAGAGGTCTTTTAAAGGGTTGTAACGTTAGGTGTAGGGATATGAAATACACGGTTTTGTTGGATATAGACAGTCTTTACTGGTGGCGAGTTAACAATCTTGGTTAATTACATGTATAATATGGTGTTGCTAAGCCAAGACTAGACTCGACTTAAGCTAATAAATGAAAAATAACAAAAACATAAAATGAACATAGAATGGAAAGGGATGGTATTCCGTATGTTTTTCTTTCTCTCTCTCTCTTTTTTTTTTCTTTATTTTTATTATTATTTTTTTTTGCATACACACTTACACTACCATCCAAAATAATACATCATAGGGAATGAACATTCCCCTTACACTTGAATCTTTACATACTTTACAATAAACTAATCTAATGACTCGAATTAAGAAAATCAAAACACTTGGAGTACTTTTAAGATTAACGCTCATACGAGGGTAATATATGACGTTCTTCCCCATTACTCCATAAAATAAGTACTTTACCCATGAGTCCCAATCGTCCCAAAACAATATGTACAAGGATATGACTCGACGTAGCAACCATGTAATCAATTAGATAATTAACTTAGGGTTTAACAAATAACAATAATGCACTAAAGATGAGTGCATACACGGAAGGATAAGGCGATTTGGGTGTACATTTAAGTGGGGTGTAACAAATTCTTCCTTTAAGTAAATGCTTAAAGTTAGAAACGAAAAGATAGGCTCGGAGGGGTGTACTAGGGGTATCGTGTACTAAAAATGAGTACAACGCTAAGGTGTGGGAAAAATTAATTGACTTAACTAGCCATGTAATATGACTTAAATGATCAAGTAATTATGATACGGGTTTAACACAAGGGTGATCCTAATGCCTCTTATCATGTAGTAAATCCTACTAAACGAATGTAGTCTCACTAGCGGTCTCGGGATGCATCACTAACGCAAGTTCTAGAATCTAAATGCTATCGGTACACTCATAAGCACTAATAGTAAATGCTTTTCCTATCAAATCTAAAGGCGAACCTCACATATTTGGGTGGAAAATTTTTCTGAATGATACGGTTATGTGCTAGTCATACAATCTCCTATCCATGAGACGCTTGCTATGGCTAAAGTTTCACTCCTAAATGTTGTAAAAAATTTTAAATTTGGCGCTAAAATTACACTAACAAGTATTTCTCATAGTTTTATTACACATCTACTATCAAACAAACAAACTCAAGCGAAAGTGTATCTGTAAGGTATCATCATTTTACCCTCCCTTTACACTTAGGATGAACATTGTCCCCAATGTTCAAGTAAAGAATGTAAAAGTGAAATAAGTAAAACAAATGAAATCAAATACTCCCCTGATTCGCTCAGTATGGATAATAAGGTGGCCAGGTTAGATCTTCCTCCAAGAAAATGAACAATCAAAGCTTCCCTTCCAGAAAAATAAATCATCTTCTTGTCATACATAACCTGTAAATCCTGATAATACATACAAGGCAACCTCGCATAAAATCGGCGGCAATCTACATATGCTAATATAACCTAGAAAACAAAATAAGATATAATGCTTGTGGAATGATGTTTGCAGATTTCCTGGAGATTATAAAACTAAAAATTCAACAAAAACTTTAATACTCCGTTAGAAAAACAAAACTGGTAAAATTTCCAGATTTTTACACGTGACACCGTCAAGAGTAAACTCATGACGCCGTCAGAAGTGACCTGCAGAAATTCTTATGTTAAGTTTCCGGAAAATTTCTGGAAAAACTTGGTTCTACTTCCTGGAAAATCCTGCAAAACTTCATTATGACTCGATACAAGTATTTGACTCTAACAAATACGTATATACATGTTCACTTAACATTGTGGAGAATCATGATCGGTTTGTTTCTTAAAAACATATTTGGGGTTTCCCCTTACACTTATCTTTTGCAAAAATACCTTTGGATGAAGTTAAGACTAAGCCGAACAACAAAATAAAGTATTTTCACTATTTAGTTTTGAAACATGATCTACCAACAATAAAAATAAAGCATGCGTACGGAAGCAAATAACAATCAAACAAAATAAAAATCACACAAAGCATGGGTTGCCTCCCAAGAAGCGCTTGTTTTTGTTCGAGTCACGAGCCTGACTCTACCGTTATTTAACGGAAATAGGGGAGGTTTTCCCTACACTTTGAATTAAGTGCGGGTGGAAGTAGCGATACACACCCTTAGGGTGGAAGTATACCACGTGAGAAAATAGTGGTGGTTGAATTATATGCTCAAAGAGGTGTGCTCCTATCATCATAACCTTACCTAATTCAATCGGGTTAATGGGTGGATTAAGATTTTCTCCTAGAAAGGGATCATTTTCAATCAACTTCAAGAGACTCCTAGTTGGGAATCCATCTTGACCTAATAAACCCGGTTTAAGCCCATAATGTTTCTTGTGATCAATCATAAATGGGTGATGTAAGCATGTAAGGTCATTTTCCACTCCTATATTGGCTTCCTCTCTTCAAGGCTTAGAGTCCACTACCTTTGTCCTAAGACTACATGGACTATATGGTTTGATGGGTGGATAGGAACCTATTTCAATTCCTAAATTTTCATCCAAGGATGGAAGATTAGGTAACGGTTTTGGTTGAGGCTCCGATTCATCAAAACTAGGAACTTCCCTAAAACTAAGAGTAAGGTTATCATTATAAGTATTCAAACTTATATCCTCTAGTTGTGTTTGGTTCAAAGGTTCTACCTCTATTGGGGTTCCTAAAGTCTCTTCTACTTCATCCGAATAAGTCACGGGCGGTGTATATGCCTCAAATGATGGTAGGACTTGTAGCGTACTTGGTGGGTTTAAATTTTCAACTCTATCCTCCATCTTATCAAGATAACCAATGTTTTCAGCTTGTATTGTGGTGAAATCAAACCACTTCGTGCACCCAGTTATCTCATCTATACGCTTATCCCCGAACAATTTTCTTGCTTGTTCCCTTAAACTTGTTATCAATTGATCCGTAACAACGTTTGTTAGGTTGTCCATTTTTTTGGCAAGTCTGGCACAATTCTCTATGGTTTCCCAAGCTTCATCAACACTTAATCCCCAAAGGTCCCCATCTGCGGCATGGTCAATGTCCATTTTGCTATAGTGGTCGACACGATGGTAAAATATTTCAATTTAGGACCACAGATCGAAATTATGATGAGGAACTTTTCGGAGTAAATATTTAAAACGAGCCCGTGCATCATAGATGGTTCATCCTCATGTTGTTTAAACATCAAGATGTCATTTGGAGTGGGTGAATTTCGTGGTTGGTAGTATGGTTGATTCGCGTTCTCCATAATGGCTAACGGAATAGTCAATGGGAAGGTTTTTACAAACAAAGACACAAAGAAAAAGATAGACTAAAGAGAACCTAAAAATAAAAATAAAATCTTACTAGAAACGAATCTAGCAAGTAGACCTAATAAAAAGAGATTCTAACCTAGACAATAATTGTTCCCCGGGCCGCGGCGCCAAAAACTTGATGCGTAGGGATTGCACCAGGCTTTACCTCTCAAGGGATCTCGAGAAGCTTACAACCCCCACCAGGCAGTGTACCTGATCGATGTAGTATAGTATAATGACAAGTACCGGGGGATTGATCGTTTAGCTAGAAATGGTGTCGCTAGGATTAGAAAACCTAAAGACTAGGTCTAGAGATGAGAGATGATTCTTTTTGTATTTTTATATTTTTAGGAAAGCAATTAAAAATCTCGGGTTTTGAAGGAGTTGGCGGAATTAGTTGCTAGTCAACTAACCCAATACTAAGATGCAATCAAAATAAAATACTAAAAATGAAAATAAACCATATTAAACTAAAGTTGTGAGCAATATGTGGGAGAAATGTGTTTACTTAGATTCCACTACTCCCTATACATCTTTTACACGTTAATTACTTGTTATAGTTGTGTGGATGACGGATTGTATTCCTTAATACCATTCATAGGGTGGCGTACTTACTTCCCCAATCCTATGAGTGCTTACTTCACTCCTATGTCGAGCCGGCTAAGAAGCTCCTAACATGGGATCATTAGAATTTACTCATGCATTAAATACAACCAATAAAACCTAGTACACATCGGTTCATGTTTCCTAAGACATTCAAGCATGTTACACAATGGAGATCTGCCAGTTTTCTTAAGCCTAACATTGAAATCATTCATCCAATACAACCATAAACAAGTAATCAACACATAATTAACATCTAGGTTTCATTATATCTAAGCAAACACAAGATAGATCTAGCCTAACATGTTGAAATCAAGACAAGCACAAGATATAGTCAACCAACACATAGACATATTGATTGAATTAAAGAGAAGACTTATCTCAATAGCACATGAAAGGATTCAAGGGGTGAAAACCCTTGAAAATACTGTAAAATACGAGCTAGGGTTTACAAAGTTCGGCCCTAGGGTTCTCCACACAAGTTCCTCCTTTATGAATAAAAAATAGAAAACTATATATAGAGTTTAGAAGGTGACGGCGTCAAGAATAAATGTCTGACGCCGTTATCTCGCCGCCAAATAGTTCCTCGGACTGCCTAGATTTGGGTCTGACGCCGTCATGTAGTCCCCTTATGCAGGCCGTCACAATTTTAATTCTTGACGCCCTTGTTGTGACGCCGTCAGGTTTGCACTGGGTCGTCACCACTTTTACTCTTGACGCCGTC
Organism: Artemisia argyi; assembly: GCA_030686995.1. Lineage (NCBI taxonomy): Eukaryota > Viridiplantae > Streptophyta > Magnoliopsida > Asterales > Asteraceae > Artemisia > Artemisia argyi. Next base: position 129,410,549 of record CM060691.1, read on the forward strand.
ATGATTTTTCTCTTGACGCCGTCTGGTACTGTTCTCAGCATGGAAAATTAAGTCTTTGGCGTTTTCTTCACTTTTATGCTCAAAAAACGTCCGAATTGCTTCCTTTTCCAGATTTCACTCCCAAAGTACCTAAAATCACAAAAGGAACGATTTAGGGTAATATTTGATCAAATAAATTCAATTCCGGGCTTAAATGACCCCCCTAAAAGTGGTTCATTTTTCGCCTCATCACCCTTGTATAGCAAGATTATTTATTCTCAATGTTTATACAAATGACTTGTTCAAGAATAAACATTCACATAGTTTCTACTGCTTTTAGGCAATTATGGTTAATGAAGGCTTTCAGGTTTTTTCTACAGTATCTAGCTCAAGTTTATATGCATCCAGTGTGACAACAGGTCTGTAATCGCTTATCTATTGGAAATTATCAACACATTTTTTTCTCCTTATTTTCTTTAGTGTAAAATTAATGAACTTTTTGTGTAAATTTATCATTCTTTGATATGTAGCTAGGACCTCAAGTGTTTATCTGATTTTTATTCTCCTATCCGATATTATTTCATTATAATTTAGCTTCAAGTGTCTTTGCTTCTTTTTGATATGCAAGATGATTTAGATAAAATGTAGAGACTTAGCCTATACTTCTACTAAAATACTTTTACATATAATAATACTCGAGTGTTTATAGATTGCATTGCTTATTAAAAATGATCACAGGGCTGTATGGGATAGCTTCTTGTAACTGCTAATAAGTGTTGTATGGGATTACTTACAAGAACTTCGGCTTATAAAGGGAGTGTTTCGGATTGCTTATTAAAGCTGCTTATAAGGGATGTTTGGGATTGGCAATAAGCATTCTTAATCAACCCTTATTAGCCACTTCAATAAGAATTCTAACACTCCATTTATAAGCTCAAGCTTCTATAAGCATTCCCATAACAATCACTTTTTTTAGTGTCGTTGGTAGCCATTTGATTGGGAGTGTGGATTTTATGTGATAAAATGCATGTATGACTTTGTGCTAAAAAGTTTCAAAATGACAATTTCCCGAACATAGTAAGTGCTTGTTAAATAACTTCGCAATTTGTTTCTTGCACTGAAAACCATCTTTTTTGCTTTAGATTGCTGATGCTTTTATTCATTAATTTACGTATAGGTACCTTGGAGTGACGAGCGTCCGTTAGAGAACAAAGAGTTGAATGCCGTCATTGGTACATGGTTTACATTGTGGCGTGATTGATCCTATGGCTACTTACGTTGAATTCTAGTGTTTTTCTTTATAGTTTGTTGAATTCTAGTAGTTCAATTTGGATTTTTTGTCTAGGATTTATGTTTTACAGAATTGAAGTGTTATCTTAATTTACTTTGTTGACTTCGACATTTTTGATGTATTTAAATCACTTTATATATATATATATATATATATATATATATATATATATATATATATATATATATATATATATATATATATATATATATATATATATATATATATTACATTATATTTCTTTATTATAGTGAGTCAAATTTTAGATTTTGGAATTTAAAAAAATTGGAAATTTTCCAATTTATTTTATTTTATTAAATATAAAATATTTACAAAAAGACATGTTTTATATAAAAACATATATTTTTACTCTACATAAAGACAGGTTGGATGATTTTATAAAGACATGTTGTGGGACAACTAGCTGCCAATACTCTTCTCGGATTGCCTAGATCCATATTTGACGCCGTCATGTGTAATTTTTCTCTTCGCCGTCACGTGTTAAATTGCTCTTGATGGCCTTGGTGTCCCAAAGCATGACGCCGTCACTCTTTAACTCCCAAAAACATTCAGGCGCGTCTTGTGTAACTTTTTATCCACCTCTTTGCCAATACGTGACGCCGTCACCTCCAAAGCGTGACGTCATCAGGTACTATTTCCAGCTTGATTTTAGAGACTTTGTCGTTTTTTCACTTTTCGCTCCAAAAACGTCCAAAATGCTTTCTTTTCCAGATTTCTACTCCAAAGTACAAAAAATGACAAAAGGAACGATTTGAGGCAATATTTAATCAAATAATCACGACTTAGGGTTTAAATGACCCCCTAAAAGCGTAATATATTTCGCCTCATCAAATACCCTTACACTTGAGATTTGCTTGTCCTCAAGCAAATGCGCTTTTATTCTAATCAAAATACAAGATTGATGTCATTTAACACTAATATAAAAGTAATTGCAACAAATAATCGTTACACTTCAACCAAAACAAGCACGAAAATTATACAATAACACCTCACAAATAGTGTTTAGATACTCACATCTCTCGGGTGTAATAAAAGTATATATCACAATATGAAAATGAAAAATATCTCTCACTACCTGTCATAGCACATAGATTACCATAGGCTTGGGAAATGATCAAACCTCCACCACTTGGCGTAAGCACCTAGGATAAACGATCAAAGAGGTCTTTCAAAAGGGTTATAACGTGAGGTGTTGGGAAATGATAAACATGGTTTTGTTGGCTAAAGGCAATCTTTACTGGTGGGGAGCTAATCATCTTGGTCAATTACATGTACAATGTAGTGTTGCTAAGCTAAGACCCGACTTGAATTAAGCTAATCATAAACTAACAAAAACATAAAATAAACATAAAAGAAAATGGGATGGTAGTCCATATGTTTTTTTTTTCTTTTTCTTTTTCTATTTTTTTTCTTTTTCTTAATTTTTTCGATTTTTTTTTTAATTTTTGCATACACTCTTGCCCTACCATCCAAAATAATACATCATAGGGAATTTGCATTCCCCTTACAGTTGAACTTTTACATACTTTACAATCAACTATTTTAATGACTCGAATTAAGATAATCAAAACACTTGGAGTACTTTTTAGATATTAACGCACATATAAGGGTAATAAATGACGTCTTCCCCAGTACTCCATAATAATTGTACATAACCCATGAGTCCCAATCGTCCCAAAACAATATGTACAAGATATGACTCGACTTAGCAACCATGTAATCAATTAGACAATTAACTAAGGGTTTAAACATGTAACAATAATGCACTAAAGATGAATGCATGCAAGGAAGGCTAAGGCGATTTGAGTGTACATTTGGGGTGGATTATAAACAAATTCTACCTTTAAGTAAATGCTTAAAGTTAGAAACGAAAAAGATAGGCTCGGAGGGGTGTACTAGGGGTATCGTGTACTAAATATGAGTACATCACAAAGGTGTGGTAAAATTAATTGACTTTACTAGTCAAGTGATTATGACTTCATTGGTCAAGTAATTATGATACGGGTTTAACACAAGGGTGATCCTAATGCCTCTTATCATGTAGTAAATCCTACTACACGAATGCAGTCTCACTAGCGGTCTCGAGATGCATCACTATCACAAGTTCTAGAATCTAAGTACTACCGGTACACTCGTAAGCATCTTTTCCTAACAAATCTAGGGGCGAATCTGTTAGGAATACAAATATTCCTGTAAAAGTCTCGGTCACCTAATTATTGTAATAACATTAAGTTAGCTTGTAGTTAGTTTATATATTACTTAGTTAGAATTAGTTTAAGTAACACCGTGGAAGAAGCACGGGTCTTTACCCACTGTATGCCTGATCCACAGCCCGGGTGTGGGCGTTTGTAGCTTAGCATAAATACCCATCTCCACATGTGGAGAGGGTTGGAACTTTTACTTCATTCAATCTAATCTTTCTTTCTCTCACTAGAAAGTCTCTCAACTTCTCGCTACTTCATCTCTCTAAACTCCTATACTAATTCAATCCATAAATCACATAAACCACACGTGTATAAGTTTATGAGTATCCTACAATTGGTATCAAGAGCCATGGTTTCATCCTAGGATTGTTGGTGCTTGTATTTTTAGATTGGTTTTTGTGTTCTTATTTGGTTCAAATAGTTGGTGTAGTATTTCTCTAGTTTGATCTCATTTTGTGACTTGTTGAGTGATATTGATGTACTTTCATGTTCTATGATGTTCTAGGATAGTAGTCTTTCACTTGGATAAGTTGTATCATTCACGGAATTGATTTTTGAAGAAATTTGAGGCAAATTTCTTTCTAGCGAGTTGAGTCTCGGAGTTGTTTTTCTTGGTAGCGAGTTGGTGATTATTGGTAGCGAGTTGGTGAAATTCTGACTAGCGAGTTAGTGGTTTACTATTTTGGGATAAAAGGACAAATCGCTAGAAAGCGACTGATTTGTCCTATTGCAGTAGCGAGTTGACCTATTCAGTGAGTTAGTCTAGCGAGTTGATCTAGAGAGTTGACATTCTAGAGAGTTGCCATTCTAGAGAGTTGCCATTCTAGAGAGTTGTCATTCTAGAGAGTTGCCATTCTAGAGAGTTGGCTTTCAGCGAGTTGCCATTCTACAGAGTTGCCATTCTAGAGAGAGTTGCCATTCTAGAGAGTTGACATTCTAGAGAGTTGCCATTCTAGAGAGTTGGCTTTCAGTGAGTTGCTTTCTAGAGAGTTGCCATTCTAGAGAGTTGCTCATTCAGCGAGTTGGTGTTCAGCGAGTTGACCAAAGTTGACCTTTTACGTCAAAACTTCAATCGGCCATAACTTTTGAACCGTAACTCCGTTTTTAGCGAAATACCTGTGAAAACGACCGTGAGACAGAGGTGAATGACATGCTTAATGATTTATCGATTCAAGCGAAGTTTTGAGGCCCATAATCTATCCAGAGTGAAGTTTTTGAGGTTTTAAGTTTTTAGACCAAAATTTCACCATAACTAATTGCATCAACCAAACCAGATTGTACTGCTAGTTGATCATGTTATTGTGAGTGGATTATACGCTGCGAGTTGAATAGTTCTGTGATTTGAGAATTGTTGCGATTTGAGTTGTTGCAACTTGTCTAATTACAATCTGACGTTGCAAGTTGATTCCTGCAATTTGACTAATTGTGATTTGACTTGGTGTGATTTGACTTGTTGTGACTTGACTTAGATTACTTACTGTACCTTGCATGGTTTATCATCTCACACTTAATCACTAAAGTACTCAGCATCATCTCACGGTTTCTTCTTGATTTTGTAAAATCCCGCGAAAGCATCTATTTCTCGGTTTAAATCATAGAAATGTAAAATCCCGTGCTCGCTCATATCATGTATACTACTTCAGGCTCTGTCAGATTTGAGAGTGTACTTCACCAGCCACTTAAATTGATCGATAATGCAAAAGATTGTTGCATAGAATGTTTTCAACAACTTCATTCACACCTATCGGTACTTTTAGAGGGAACTGGATTCAAGATTGGATTCGAACGTGCATTTGCAACACTCTTTGGTCAAGATGTTCAGACTTTCACATGCATAATGATTCTTAACTTAGATCAACTACAAAAACAACTTGACCAAGGAGAATTTTCCAAAATGGGATCCATGGCTGCCCTTTGTGTGATCAATAAACAACTCCAAGTGTTCTTTGATTCGAAATTCACTCTGGATTATGATCATTATAGTGAGATGATGAAAAAGTGCTTTGCTGATCACACAGGAATTGACGTTGACACGTTTAGAGACACACTTATCCAGCTTCTGGATAAAGTGAAAAGATTCATTTACGAAAAGGCACAACATATACCTGTTTATGATGACAAGGTGAAGGCATGTAGGGTACAATCATGTGATGGTGTTGGTGACTCGGATATTGCGTCGGATGTTGGGTCAGGTGTCATGATATGCAAAGAATCAGAGACTGATAAGCTTGACACACCCTGCAACTCAGTGACTAGTGATACTCCAGACATGGGCACTGAATTAAGACCAGTAAAAGAACAAGTGTCATGTGCTGAGGTACCCCTAACTGAACATCATAATGTGCTTTCTGATGAACGACTGCATACTGATCAAGTTATGCCCACTTATGACACATATTTGTTGAAAAAGACTGATAGTAATACCAGTTCTGATTTAACAAATATGAATCATAAAGGGGGAGAAAGTGATCAAGATGCTGAACGTGATGATGAGTCAAGTTCTTTGTTTACAACTGAGTCTTTTAAATCAAATGATATGGTTGATATAAATGTATTTAATGAACTTTCAAACAGATTTTACAACTTGAAAAACATTGTATTTCACTTGAAATAGCAATGCAACAAAAGGAAGAAAGTTTTCAAACTAACCAACCATGTAAAGATCCGAAACTTCCTGATTTTCGTGAATTCTTTATGATTAATGATTTGAAAGCTCAACTAGAAACCAAGGACTTGACAATCAACAACCTGAAAATACGTATTACTGAGATACGTGATATGTATAATGAAGTTAAGGCTAAACATGACAGTAATGTTATTGCAACTAGAAATTTTGAGCAAAAAGTGGCTGAATTACTTTCAGAAAATGAGTCTTTGAAAAAGCACTGTAACAATTTGAATGAGTCAATCAAAGAAACGAAAATTAAGATGATTAAGCAAACAATGTCTTTGATTGCCAAAAATGATGCATTCAAAGCTCAACTTCTTGAAAAGGGGTTCACAATAACAGCATTTAAGAACGAGCTAAGAAAAGCAATAGGGGATAGTGTGAATACTAAGTTTGCAAAACCATCAATCTTGGGGAAACTAGGTTTTCAATCTAATAGAAACCAATCCGTTGTTAGGCAACCGACTGCGTTTAGATCTGAACGACCAAAACTTTCAAAAACATGGTTTGCCTCCCAAGTTGATGCGGAACAAGTTTTGACAAAACCAGTCACTACACATTATTTGCCTAAGATAATTGCTTCTAGTTCGGTTAAACCTCGACAAGTAGTTACTCCTACACCCAGCTCCTCTAGGATTAGTTCAAAAACTGTGTCGAAACCTAGCATTAAGGTTCAAAACACTTATGATATAAATGACTTGCACAAGAACTATGATCTAGAAAAGGCTAGGAAAAGGGCACTACTTCATAAGGATGGAATCTTAGGTTCACAACCTTGTATGATCCCTCCTAGGATATTGAGGAACAATGCTAAGGTTCAACCTGTTAAGTCTAGGATTTATAGTAAGTCATCCACAATGCATAAGAAGCAAAGTAAACCTATAACTTCTCCTAGGTGGATTCAAATTGCTAAATCTTCTGAGACTAGGAATATCGATAAGCCTTCCACTATGCATAAGAAGCTTAACAATCCTAGACCTTGCCATAAGTGGATTCCAACTGGTAGAATTTTTAAGGATGCTGGACTTAAGTGGATACCTACCGGAAAGATACTTACCAATGGCAATACCTTGGTTGACCATGAAACCCCCAAGGGTTTGGATGCTTTTGCCACTAACCCATATATATGCAATCAAATTTCTAATGTTAGTGCAGGTAGTCCTTACTCAGTTGCAGGTACATCAATCATTCACCACACGAGAAGACTCAAAGTCTGGAGGCCTAAAGCAAGCATATCTCCTACTTCAGGAGGTATAGAAGGTCAATCTTGATGTATGCTCACTATGACGTCTATTCACATCAGTTCAGGCCTCGTTCTTCAACGACTATGATGTTTGAACACCTCAGTTCAAGCCTCGGTCCTCAACTTCATCACTATGGCGTCTGCTGACATCACTTCAGGCCCCATTCATCAAAGAAAAGAAAGGTGTACGATTCAGTGCGCCTTATCTTCGGAAGAAGAGAAATCTTCTTATTCTTGATCATTCTCAACAACATGCTTCATGCTTCCTCCATGTTCGTTCAGTAATCAAGTGGATCTGCTCATCTTGGCTCAAATTCGTCTTCACTTGCTAGTTCAAAAATGGCAAACCTCGGTTGCAATTTTTGAGGGGGGGAATGGTGAATAAACTACATGATTGAGTGTATTCTTATTCACATGTTCAATCAAAAATGGCAACCTCGTATGCAATTTTTGAGGGGGAGAAGTGTGAATAAAATACATGATTGATTGTATTGTTATTCACTTGCTCAATCAAAAATGGCAAACCTCGCTAGCAATTTTTGAGGGGGAGAAGTGTGAATGTACCACATGTTGATTGATGCTTGAAAAATGGTCATACGACTCTCCTCCAACACCTAATTTTCTACTTACTAAGGATGACTGGGATTTACGGTTGATGAATACTTCCAAGTTTCAATGAATGTTGATCATCTAGTTCCTGAAGTTCTTGCTCCGGTTCCTGTTGACTCAACTGGTTCACCTTCCTCAATCTCCATTGATCAAGATGCACCATTTAGAAGTATTGATGCGTAGGGATTGCACCAGGCTTTACCTCTCGAGGGATCTCGAGAAGCTTACAACCCCCACCAGGCAGTGTACCTGATCGATGTAGTATAGTATAATGACAAGGACCAGGGGATTGATCGTTCAGCTAGGAAAAGTGTCGCTAGGATTAGAAAACCTAAAGACTAGGTCTAGACATGAGGGATGATTCTTTTTGTATTTTTATATTTTTTATAAAAGCAATTAAAAATCTCGGGTTTGAAAGATTTTGGCGGAATTAGTTGCTAGTCAACTAACCCAATACTAAAGATGCAATCAAAATAAAATACTAAAATGAAAACAAACTATATTATACTAAAGTTGTGATCAATATGTGGGAGAATTGTGTTTACTTAGATTTCACTACTCCCTAGATATCTTTTACACGTTAATTACATGTTATAGTTGCGTGGATGACGGATTGTATTCCTTAATACCATTCATGGGGTGGCGTACTTACTTCTCCAATCCTATGAGCGCCTACTTCACTCCTATGTCGAGCCGGTTAAGAAGCTCCTAACATAGGATCATAAGAATTTACTCATGCATTAAATACAACCAATAAAACCTAGTACACATCGGTTCATGTTTCCTAAGACGTTCAAGCATGTTACACAATGGAGATCTGCCAGTTTTCTTAAGCCTAACATTGAAATCATTCATCCAATACAACCATAAACAAGTAATCAACACATAATTAACATCTAGGTTTCATTAGATTCAAGCAAACACAAGATAGATCTAGCCTAGCATGTTGAAATCAAGACAAGTAAAAGATATAATCAACCAACACATAGACATATTGATTGAATTAAAGAGAAGACTTATCTCAATAGCACATGAAAGGATTCAAGGGTTGAAAACCCTTGAAAAAGCTGTAAAATACGAGCTAGGGATTACAAAGTTCGGCCCTAGGTTTCTCCACACAAGTCCTTCTCTTATGAATGAAAAATAAAAAACTATATATATAGTTTAGAAGGTGACGGCGTCAAGAACAAATGTCTGACGCCGTCATCTCGCCGCCAAATAGTTCCTCGGACTGCCTAGATCTGGGTCTGACGCCGTCATGTATTCTCCTTATGCAGGCCGTCACAAAATTAACTTTTGACGCCCTTGTTGTGACGCCGTCAGGTTTGCACTGGGTCGTCACCACTTTTACTCTTGACGCCGTCATGGTTTTCCTCTTGACGCCGTCAGGTACTGTTCTAAGGCTGGAAAATTAAGTCTTTGGCGTTTTCTTCACTTTTATGCTCCAAAAACATCCGAATTGCTTCCTTTTCCAGATTTCACTCCCAAAGTACCTAAAATCACAAAAGGTACGATTTAGGGCAATATTTGATCAAATAAATTCAATTCCGGGCTTAAATGACCCCCTAAAAGTGGTTCATTTTTCGCCTCATCAAGTATTACTTAGATTACTCAAGTAACCCAATCTCCATTTCCTCCAAATGTGCACTTTGTAAATCAACCACAAGAACATAATAAAAATGTCGATCATAACGTCAAAACGGCTAAGAATTTGGACATGGAATGTCAAGTAATCACGGAGTTTATTTGGTATCCCTTATTTGAGAATTAAAGTTGACTTTCACAAAGGCGTGATCTTATTTATCTTGAAGTCGGGGTTGGTTGGATGAAGATTCTTCGAGATCATTGCTTGAGCTTTTACCTTTACAATGACGAAGACTTGGATATCTAGTTATTTTGGTGATTCCTCATTTTTATCACTACTAAATAACTATCACTTTAAGGAGTGTCACAACTCACACGAAGTTGTCGGTAGTCAAGAGGTAATGTACATCTTATACTTGATGGTTGGTTGGTTGAAGAGTATAGAGTACTTAGGGATTCGATGTTGTACGAACTCTCTACACCGCTCTTTGTCATACATTAGTGCAAGCTTAAGTCACAAGAACGGGGAATTCTACTTCAGTTTCAAGTTTGGTATATTGGGTTTACTTCATCAGTGGTCACTTCAAATAGCCTACATAAGGGTTGAGTAAGATAGTCATTAGAGAGTTTTTGAAGCAATTGATTCTCACATAATACATCTGAGCCAATGTTAATTCTTCTCACTAGATTTCAAATACGTGTGCGTAAAGTGTGTTGCTGATTCTGAGGTATCAAAACCAGCAAGGGGGAAGGAGACATACATCTGAATGCATAATGAGTACATATGATGAACTTAATACTTCTTCTTAATTGAAGTTATCCCGGGAAGACAAATGTCTTAACCGCAGAGAATATCAGTGTATTAACTCGTGGAGTTTGGTGTTTCGTTCCAACTACATGGGGGAAGTGGTCTTCTGATACTTGTGGTATGTACTACTTCATCTTTCAGTTGGAAGAAATATGAGAAGAATATTTGAAGTATGAGATGATATTGCTTATCGACGTTTTCATACGAGCTGATATAGTTTATGGTAAAGTGCTTCTGGTTAATGCTTCATGTACATAATGGTATGATGATTCTGATGAGATCGCAACCATCAGGGGAGAGATTTGTGTACATCAAGGACGCGCAATAGGTTCACGTGAGCGGGCTTAATCATATATTATAGAGGCGATATCCGCAGAGATGATCAGTGCTTCGACCTGTTACTTTGGTGTCATTATTTCTTCTTGTGTTGGATACATGCGTACAATATGACCTGAGTTGGTATGTGTAAGTTAACTGGAAAGCATTTGGTGAAATGAAGATGTTGATATCTTATTCCCCTGAATAGACAACTGCTCAAAACCATAAATTAATGTGTACATTGGGGATGTACAACAGGGTCATGTGATCGGCTTCATCATACATTCCGGGATTGATAACCGCAGAGATGATCCATGGTTCACCTTGTTACTTTGATGTTATCATTTTCTTCGTGTTTCTGAGCTTCATCCAATGAGACCTTTTGCATCACTTCAACGTCTTGGGGAAGTGGTCTCATGTAGGTGATTGTCGGTTTAGGGGGAAGCTACCAAAGCTTCACATTGAGGAGGCTAAAATTCGACGATTTGGTGGTGCCTATCGATTGACTCAGTTGTGAGATTCTAGTGATTTGTTATCGTTTTGTGTTTGGTGAATTTTTGTGACTTAATTCGTTTCGATTGATCTGATTGTAATTTGACGTTGTGAGTTAATATTTACAAACTTGACTTATTACGATCGGATCTACTGTAACTTGACTTGTTGCAACTTGACACTTAGTGCTAATTGTGACTTATCCAAGATCTCACTCTAAGTCTAACTCGCATATCACATCTTTCGGTTTCTTTTGGTGACTTTAGTAAAATCCCGAGAGAGAATCGATCTCTCGGTTTAAGTCACAAGAGTTGTAAGCTCCCGTTTAAGATTACATCATGGCTACCACAAGTTCAGACGATAATTCGTGAGCCTCGAAAGCTTTGGTGGTGAAAGTTTAAGAGATGTTGACTAAAGACTTCTACAACGAGCTGAACGATACTATCATTTCGGTACTCATGTCAACATCCTCTTAAACTAATTTGTATCCTTGTATATAGATTATAAAATCAAAAAGAAAAATATAAAAATATAAAACTTATAAAATCCATAAAAATCTGAAAATTCACAAAAATCCAAAAATATTCTTCTCACGACAAGTCTCTTGTGTAATCAATATTATGTACGTTTCTAGAAATGTCATTCAATAATGACACGGAATCCTACATATGCTTGAGCAAGAGTTTTTCAGTTTCAAATAAAGTTTTTTTCTAAAACATGTCGTATCTCAAAATATTCTTCAAAAATATGGCTTACGGTCACTTCAGGCTGTAACCCGGACCTCGAAACTATGGCTTGCTATTACTTTAGATAGCAACCCATTTTTCAAAATGGGGAAAACACGTCGCCAAAAAGATGGTTGTTCCTTTTACCGGGTGAAGTTCATCCGGGCATGGATTACTTTACATCCGTGCACCCTCGATCTAATGTACGCTTTAGTGCATTATTTCTTGATAAAGAAGAGAAATCTTCTCTTTATCGCCAAATACTTTCTCTTCTATGATTTTTCGGGAAAGTATTTGCGCAAAACTTGGTGGTACCATGAGATTTTGATTAAAATCAAATTGAACTCAAAATTTCGATAAAATTTTTCACTCAATCAATGACCTTAATATTTGATGAAAATATTTCAGTTTTCACATCCGTCATTGATTGAGGGGGAGAGGGATTTCTCAAAATTTTATGTATCATCAACACTCTCCATTTTGTACAAAACCTTGCAACAAAACGATTTGTGATGGTTATGTGTCAGAATGAGAACATTTTAAAAGTGTTTTCGTTAAAACTTTAAATCTTTTGTAAACTCTTCAAATCTGACACATAACAACCTCCCTCACAGATTGAGGGGGAGCAAGAAAATGTTCCTTTTAACAGAAAATATTAAAATTGACCGCATTTCTTTCCCAAAAGCGTTCTAACTTATTTAAATAAATTGAGATCCAAAATCTCAAAAGATTTGAAATTTTTGATCGGGGGAGAGAATGTGATTTAAATATGAAATCTGATAATCAAAAGTGATATTTTGGACTCAACAAATAGGATCCCACATATGTGCTAAACACTTTCGAATATCGATGCACATATTGAGGGGGAGCAAAGGCGTTTGTGGAAATAATACCAAAGACCGACCATTTATCTTTATGCATGGAGTTATAAGGATGGTTAAAGTTAGGTATGAGTTCCCATGATCCACCGGAACCGGAAGGATCTTCCCAGGGACAATCCATAGATAGATTAGAAGTCCTTAGGAATGAATGAAAAAAGGAGTAAAGTGAGAAAGGGAAGGTGCGGACTGAGATAGAACTAGGACTGGAACAAACCCAACAAGGTTCTAATGGTGAAGTCTCGGTAAGCATTGAAGGGGTAGAAGAATGAAAAATAAATATAATGAGAAAGAGTGAAAAGAAATAGCCCTCCATATATTCAACCTAAGGGCAGAAACCGGGTTCAACTCATATGCTACTGGTGGTTACCATGGTAACACTGGTATTGAAGACAAGACGTCATAGACCCAGTGACGCACTGCACCAAACTTCCTAGCCACTCAAAAGGACTTCTTTCATTCTCACGGGGAACCCTGCATAATGTATCGACCGCTCATTGCGAGCCATGTTGATACTAAAACAGGAGACACCTCTCTAGTCTACAGGAGCGGATCAAAATGCACTATTGAGTCTAGAGCTAAAGAGATCATCCATAAATCTCACTAGGACACACAATGTGGAAAATAAGATAAAATATCTAGAGTCCTACGCATTATCCTTGTGGTATTGCCTGAACATCTGAGTGATATGAAAATATTTACAATGACGATGGAAATCCTTCTAGAGTAAACATCTTTCATGCTCTTGGTAGGTGACATGTGAGATCCATCTTGGATCAATGATCAAGTGACAACTGGAAAGCAACAATGGTGCGATTCAACATTGAATCAAACTTGTTCCAGGATATGGATTGACGGATACTTTTGCAAAAACCTTTCAGTGTGCTCACAAACTAATTTTCTAGTACATTGATTGTGTACAATATTTCAAACAAAAATATTTTTGATGGAAATGTGATTCAAAGCTTAAAACTCTCGTCGTGTCTCAAAATGTTTATCATATGACACGCGAGTGATTTCTATAAATCAATTTCTCATCAATCCGTGAATACTTATTCACAGATTCACTCTATCGTGCTGTCTGCTTTGAGACGTTCCAGTATGAGAACATGCTAAGTATGAAGATTCCGAAGTGGATTCTTTGGAAAATTCATTACTACAAGCTGGAAATTCCTGTCAAGGAGAGTCTTCTTTAAAAGAGACTCTACCTAATCACAGGTCGATTTTCACAAAACCGGAGGGTAGTTTGTCCTTTCAGAACGAATGACAAAGCCATATTCGTTCTATATCTTTATTGCTAACTGTTTTATTTCAGGGACACATATAAAGATGGCGTTGATGGCTCGTATTTCCAGCTGAATTGGGTCAATCCATACCTCATGCTCACACATCCTCCTCACAATCAATGATTAAGAGAGACTTACTACAACGAATGTTGAGAGACTACCAACAACGTTTTCGCAACTCTGATGAAAAAGTCTCCTGATCCACAACTCTTATGTTAAGTCTCCTGATCCAGTAGGGTGTGAGCATGAAGGTCCTTAAGTCACTACATCACATGAAGGCGTTACTACTAAGGAACTCAAATAATCTCAAAGATCACACATCACAAAGGAACTCAAATCACAAGTTCATTGCTTGATGTACAAAGTGTGTTGTAAAGTGAAGAATCAGAACCTATGAGCTACAAAGACTAAAGAATGCTTAAAGATCAAAGAGCTTAATTTCCAAGGTGACCTCGCTTAGGGGGAGATTGTTAGGAATACAAATATTCCTGTAAAAGTCTCGGTCACCTAATCATTGTAATAGCATTAAGTTAGCTCGTAGTTAGTTTATATATTAGTTAGTTAGAATTAGTTTAAGTAACACCGTGGAAGAAGGACGGGTCTTTACCCACTGTATGCCTGATCCACAGCCCGGGTGTGGGCGTTTGTAGCTTAGTATAAATACCCCTCTCCACCCTCTCCACATGTGGAGAGGGTTGGAACTTTCACGTCATTCAATCTAATCTTTCTTTCTCTCGCTAGAAAGTCTCCCAACTTCTCTCTACTTCATCTCTCTAAACTCCTATACTAATTCGATCCATAAATCACATAAACCACACGTTTATAAGTTTATGAGTATCCTACAGAATCCTCACATATTTGGTGTGGAAAATTTTGAGTGGTACGGTTATTCATGCTAGTCATGCAATTCCTATCCATGAGATGCTTATTAAGGCTAAAGCTTCATTCCTATACGTTGTAAAAAATTTTAAATTTGGCGCTAAAATTACCCTAACAAGTGTTTCTCTTAGTTTTATTACACCTACTATTGAACAAACAATCGTCAAGCGCAATTGCATTCTCTAAGGTATCATCATTTACCCTCCCCTTACACTTAGGCTGAACATTGTCCCCAATGTTCAATAAAAAGGATGTAAAAGTAATGAAGGTAAAAGAATGAAACAAATACTCCCCTGATTCGCTCGGTGTGGATAATGCGATAACATGGTTAGATCCTCCTCCAAGAAAATAAATGTTGAAACCTTCCCACCAGAAATATAAATCATATTCTTGTCCAATATAACCTGTTAAACCTGAGAAAACAATCATAGAAAACCTCATGTAAAATCGGCGGCAAACTCTATATATACTAAAATCCTAGAAAGCAAATTAAGATATAATGCTTGTGGAATGAATATTTGCAGATTTCCTGTAGTTTATAAAACTAAAGATTTAAAAAAAAAACTCTATGGCTCCGGCAGAAAAACAAAACTTGCAAAATTTCAAGAATTTTACACTTGACGCCATCAGGTTATAACCCTGACGTCATCAGAAGTGACCTGCAGAAATTTCATGTTAAGTTCCGGAAAATTTCTGGAAAAACTCATGCCTTAACTCCTGGAAATCCTGCAAAACATCATTATACATCGATACAAGCATTTGACTCAAACAAATACTAATATGCACATTCGTTTAATATTGTTGTGATTCATGTTCAATCTCGTTCTTAGAAACAAATTTAGATTTCCCTTAGGCTTATCTTTTGCAAAATACCTTTATATGTAGTCAAGACAAAGTTAAAAACAAAATAAAGCATTTTCACAATTTATTTTGAAACATGAACCACGAACAATAAAAATAAAACATGCATACGGAAACAAATAAAATCAAACAACAAACAAACAAACAAATAAAGAGTGGGTTGCCTCCCAAGAAGCGCTTTTCTTTATTTATGAGTCTTGTAGCTAGACTCAAAGTCACAAGATATTATGTGACCTCGTCCCGCAATATGATGTATCCCTTGTCTTTGGGTGGTAATTTTTCAATCGTTCAACATTCACAGTCATTTCTCCACCCCTTTCGCTGTTCAAGAGTGCTACCCCATTGTGACCTAAGTTTTTGATTGTGAATGGTCCATACCACCAGGAGTTTTATTTATCGGGAGGCTCTTTTATCCCTAAATGTCTTAGGAGTGCTAAGTCTCCTTCCATAAACGGGGCATGATTCTCCATCGGCTGATTGCACTCGAATTCAACATGAATTTTATCACTACTTCTGCATCTCTCAAGCTTAGCTTCTTTGTAGCTTTTGATTCTTGCCTCCCATGCGAGGATTTTTTATTGAAAATGATTATGCGATGTGCTGGCGTTGTTTTTTTGCGTCATTTCCATCATGCTTTCTGTAGGATCTACTCCTTGATAGATCTTGAGCCTATGGATCGATAGCTTGCTAATGTAATCAATAGCAGAACTATATGGAAAATCTTTGTATGCTTGTATTTATGCGGAACTTAAATACAAACACAATATACTAAAACACTTGATCCTCTATGGATCGTTATATTAATCACTAAGATTGGTTTTGAACACGTACATAATACATTGGCCATGGGTTCCTTTTATACTACAAGAAACCCTAACCTCTCATACAAGAAACGAATAAACATTAAACTATAAAAGATATTCTACATATCTTGTCCTAAAATAAACAAACTCTATCCTACGGATTAACTATATCCGCAAAATCCATCATCAGCAGAATCCAGATCATCAGCAGAAACTATATATGCTTCAGCAGAATCCTGTCAGCAGTATCCATCAGCAGAATCTATGTGCTGACTTCAATAATTCCTAACAATCCTCCCCTAATCTTGAATTTAACATTGTTAACTTCAAGATTCTTGATAGATCTTTAACTTCCAGAAGAAGAGGATTGAATGTGAACTTCAGCAGCAAAGAACCTTATCAGCAGCATCTCTATGAGCAGCAAAAACCTTAAGCCTCCATTTTTGCAGCAACAAATGACAAAATGTACATCAAAACATAAGTTTCATACTATTCTCATCACTTCAAGGTGTGTTAACTCCTGTGGGAGGTGAATCATTGAAAATAATGGATTTGATGTCTCTTTACCAATAGCCATCACTACTGGAGTAGCCAAATGTTTCAGTTCACAAACTATGGTACACTGATAACCATATGATTTTTAGCAAATCATCAGCTATAAACGGATTTGAGATGTCTTTACCTGTAGCTGTTTGCTCAGGACTAGTCAATTATTTGGTTGATTAAATCACCTTGGTAAATTGAATACCAAGTATGGTTTTCCACTGCCTTTACCACAAGCCATACACTTGTGGGCTTGCCAATTGTTTGGAATCCAAAAGGAAAAATCCATGGTTAATTGAAAACCATCCAACTCTCAGCTGTTAAGCATGGGTGAGTTGAGTACCCAATAGTTTTTAACAAACTATTACAGCTATCAACAGATTTGATGTGTCTTTACCAAAGTTGTACCCTTTGGACTAGCCAACTTTTTGATGGAATAGTCAACATCATGGTAAGTTGATAACCAGATAAGGTGTGGGGAATAACCACTACCAAAACCTGCATACAACAAACATAGAACTATACAAATCTGTTAGTTTTTTTTTTCTAATATAAAGATAAAGAAAAGAAATATATAATAATACAAAATACCATTACCAAATGACCTGAGTGAAGTTTCAAGATGTACATCATACTTGGCCTCCAATTCCAGTTTGACAAGTAGACTCCTTCTCATGGTTCTGACAAGTTGTTCAGCATGATGCATATCATTCCCCACCATATCAGGAGGAACATTTAACTTCACCTCAAGCATTCGCCTCAATACCTCTATAGTAATTGGATATATCACATCTCCCTACATATATAAAGTTTTACTAGTGGTAGTGAAAATCATATGGACATTGGAGAGAGGAAAATATTTCCAACTATCTATTACCCTATCCTGTTGACCCTTCCAGGCTTGAAATCCCTTTCCAACATAATGTGTAAAACTTCACTAAGAAAGGTGAAATGTTTTGTGGAACCATCTTGTCTGTGAATCACATTGACTTGACCTTGACCTACTGTGGACTCAACAAGCTCCCACCTAACAAAATTTTCCCATGCAACAGGATCCACTTCATCATTATCATCAAACTCAATAAAAGTACTGTCCTATGCTGGCACATCAAGAACCTTAGAAGACCTCCTCTTCTTAGAAACACTCTTCTTCCTAGTACCAGGAGTAGAAGGAGAAGGAGTAGTTGTATCAGCATTTGGGTCAGCAGAAGCATGAGGATCAGTAGGAACTAATTTTGAGTCCTCATGAGGAACAAGCTTTGGATCAGCAGAAGGAATGGACTCTGTAGTTTAGATAGATTGTGAAACATCAGCAGAATGGTCTCTTTAGCCTTTGGAGCATCAGAAGAAGCATCAGATGGAACATTATTTGGAAGAGATTGTGAATCCTCAGCAGAAACAGATGCAGTGGTATCCTTATCTTCAGAGGCTTCTCCAATAGGCACAGACACATCATGATATGTAGTAGCTGGAGGTGGAGATGCTTCAGAAGATATTGTTCCTCCAAGCTTATCAGTAGATGCCTTATCAGAAGAATCCTCAACATGTATAGAAGCATCTGGAGCATCAGTAGAATCATCTACCTGAGTCAAAACTGACGGAGAATGAATGGTACCCTCATCAGAATCCTGAGGAGTGTCAGCAGAATCATCAAGTCTTAATCTTTTGGCTGCAGGCTCACCCAGAAGACTTCCATGTTTTTCCAAGGGACCTTGAACATTGATGCCAGACTTATAAAAATTGTCAAGGAGCCTCTCATACTCTGAAGCTAATTTACCATCAATAAACCCCCATACTTTCTTCTTTATCCATGTGGCACCATATACTACAGAACTTTGATTCTTGACAAAGGTTCTTATATAATCTCTCTTCTGAGCTTTAGACCATGGCTTATCCCTCTTTTCTTTGGCCTTTCTCTCTGCCTCAGCTCTCTGTTTCTGTTAACAGCTTCAACCATCCTCTGAGCATAGTCATTCATATTAAAAGCGTCACCAAGTACAGACTTAGCTAGTTCCGGATTGGAGGAAACTTGAGATGCAAGTTGATCCCATTGTGGAGCTGTAAACTGTTTAGAGATCTCATCAAATTCCTTTTGCCTTTCAGCAGGTAAAGTATGTGGGCTTTGAAAACCCATCCTATCTAAATCAGCTTGAATTTTCCTAGCAAGAGCCTCAGATTGCTTCATCTATGCATCCCTCTTGGCTTCAGCATCAAATTCTACAACTTGTAACTGTGCTGCTACCTGCTCACTAAGATTTTCCTGTGCTATTTCCTGCTTAGATTTCTTCCTAGAAGGGAGATCTTGTGCAACCATAATAGATTTCTGCTTATCCACTTGAGTAGAAGGAACAACATCAAGAACAGAGGGAATGGGACCATCAGAAGTATCAACACCAACAGTAGTTGTATCTGCAGATTGATTAGCAGGAACCACCTTAGGAAGAGGATCAGTAGTAACAGACTCCAAGGAAGCATCAGCTGATTGAGAAGCTTCAGTCTTTCTTTGAAGTTGTGGCAAATACTTCCTCCTTACATAAGTCACCTTTTTAGCCTTGGAAGATGATTTCTCTGCAGGTTGATTGTCTTGCACATCCATAGCATCAGTAGTATCATCTTTAGCACTCTCCAAAGTAGTGGTAGCAAGGAGATAAAGTCCATCCAAATCAATCTTATCAGAACTTTCAGCAACTTCTGCATCAGAATCAACAACTGCACCCTTTCTTTTCTTAGACTTAAGGTGATTCTCCAATTTCTTTACCTTCTTCACCAGGGTAACCACTGCCTCTCCAAGTGTCTTCTTGGTTTTCTTAAGATCTTTTTCCAAAACATCAACCTTTTGCACATACCTGTTTAACAAAAGAGACAAGGAGCTGAGAGTAACATGACCTTTAGCTCCACCAGCAGGAATATTTGTGGTATTAGGAGCATCATTGGTCCTGACAGGAGAATTATAAAACCCTGCATCTAAATTCTCATATTCCTCAAAAGTAGGTCTCAATGGACTTGGTGTCGCAAGTCTTGTAGTCTGTGGAGAGCTAACAGGTTGGTCAAAGCCAAAAACCTCAGGTGCCACATACTCATTAGAAGCATCAACACCAGGTGAGGATGTCTAGGTGTGAATGGTCTAGGAGATGGTGGTGGTTAGGCATCAGCAGCAACTGATGCACTTGCATCAGGAGCAACTAAAGGACCCTCAGCAGAATCCACTGGTGCATTAGCATCAGCAGGTTCTTGGCCACCAGCAGCTGCATTGCCACCAGGCAACATAGCAGGTAGTAAAGGCCTATGTACCCCATTATATTTTGACTGCATAGAAGCAAATAATTTGCTATACAACCTTTTAACATGTACATGTGTGGAGTCATTGGTCTGAATACTTAAGGTGATTTGAAGAAACCTAGGATACATTAAAAACTTAAGTTTGGTATCCTTAACATTTTTAATCATTTCATCAAATATATACTTAGAAAAATTAAAAGTTATTCCCTGAGATAAGCACACAATAGCAAGAGCTATATCAGTGGAGAATTGATCCCAACCTCCAGATTTAGAGCTCATACATTGAAGCAGAGTATGTACCAGAATTCTCCATTTAGGGCAGAATTGGTTCTTGTGCCAGACCTTCCCATCTCCAGCATATCCAATAGCTTGAAGCCCCTCAAGAATCTGTTCGTTAGGTGCCTCATACTCAACACCTTCATCATCAAGTTGTAATTAAGCCTTAATCAAGGACTCTGTAACTACACATTCTTCCCCATCAATGGTAGCCACAATCTCCATTGGTCCCTCTTCAATAGACCTTACTTGACCAGTTTCCCAGAATTGTATAACCAAAGATTCATACACAATGGCAGGGTATTGAGTTAGAGCAAAATGAATCTTAGACCTTTGTAGAAATTCCATCATTTGAACATAATGAGCATCCCCTTTTTCTCTACCCAAGAAAGCTTGTTTGTTGTGATCTCCTTTAAATTGAAGTTCCGCCATTGAATTAAGAGAGAGAGTGGGTTTTTGGTGATGAGAAGTTTTGAAATGGTTTTGAGATTTTATGCAGAGGGAATCAGTTATTTGTGAGTGGGATTGTCTCGTTTAGGTTATTTAAAGCAATTTCCAAACGTGGAAGGTAATTGGCAAAAATCGTGGAAACAATCTTTGACCAATTTTTTAACTTTAATAAAATCCCAAAATAAAACTTAAAACTGACTTGTCAGCAGAAAACAAAGTCAATTAGTAGGAACATATGGTCAATTAGCAGAAACCTACTTAATGTTGACTACGGTCAACCATTTCACTCATCAGCAGCAATAATATGGTCCATCAGTAGAAACAACCCATCAGGAGAAACCACACTTCAGTAAAAATAATTTCTTGGTCAAACTTTCTAATTACTTTCCAACCGCTTATTAATTGTCATTAACTTTCTCTAAACACAAGCTTGACTTGGCTTATAAATAGGATGTAAAAATCCCCAAATCACAACAATCACAATCCTAATCCCTAATTCACCATCACAATCCACAATCATGAATTCCAAACCAAATGTCATTGAAATCTCATTTGATTCCTTTGATTCATCTGAATCACTGACATCACCACCACCCATTCATCCTCCAACCATCCCTCCAAATCCGGATGAAGAACCACATTGGTTATCCTTTTTCCCACCGGAGGATCAAATACCCTCATATAATCCAAGTGTACCACTTGGTGAATACTTTCCTTCCTATCCTCCAAGTGAAGAAGGACCTTCACAACCACCACCAAAATCATCAGAGGATTCCAATCCATGGATTCCTATCCAACCACCACCACAATAACTCAAATCACCTTTCATCTATACCTCATCAGATGAAGAGGAACCCCAAAACAATCCTCCCACAACACCTGAGAGACCCCAATCATCTCGGCCAAGAACAAGAAAGGGGAAGAAGAAGGTTGCAAAGGTAAAAGGAAAGGGAAAAGTGAAGAAGAAGTAGTAGTGGTGTCTGGAATGGTAGACTTGTGGGTATAGGTGATGGTAGTTAAGTTAGGTTGTATTTGTGGTTTGTCAGAGTCTTTGTAACTTTAAATCAGATGTAATAAGAATTATGATCAATAAAATTGTGTTTCCCTATTTATCTCATGATCTTTGTTTCCCTCTTCTCTTATTCCATAATCAATCTTCTAATATGATCAGCAGCAAAAACACAGAGCTGCAAAACAAACATACAAAACACACCCACATAATCCAAACTAAATAGAAAATGGTTAGTCTAAATAAAATTAAACCAACAAAACAAAATTAGCAAACATAACCATAATAATATACAAAATATACAACATCAATCCTCCCTAGAGGCATATGCCTCCCCTCAAACACAGCATTTAAGGGTTAACCATTCCAATGTGGACAACTAAGTAGTTAAACCTAGGTCCATCAAAAGCCTTTGTTAATAAATCAGCCACATTATCATCAGTATGAATCTTAAGCACCTGAATTAAATGTTTCTCATTTGCATCTCTAATAAAATGGTGCCTAATTTCAATATGCTTTGCTCTTTGGTGAAAAACTGGATTTTTAACAATTGAAATTGTACTTTGGTTGTCAATATAGATTTTAGTGTTCATAAAGTTGAACCCATAATCAAGCATTTGATTTTGAATCCAAAGTACCTGTCCACAACAATTAGCAGCAGCAACATACTCTGCTTCAGTAGAAGAGGTAGCCACAATGGTTTGTTTCTTGCATTGCCAAGAAATTAACCTTTTGCCAAGGAATTGACAACCTCCTGTTGTGAATTTCCTATCCAAATTAGTTCCAGCATAATCACTGTCACTATATGCTTTCAACACAAATGGTGATTCTCTTGGATACCAAATACCTAACTTAGGTTGGCCTTTAAGATACTTGAAAATCTTCTTCACTGCATTCAGATGGGAAGTCAATGGAGTGACTTGGTGTCTAGAACAAGCACTGACAGCAAAAGTGATGTTAGGCCTTGAGGCTGTTAAGTACATGAGTGAGCCAATCATAGATATGTATAGATGAACGTTGAAAGCATTATCTGGCTCATTCTGAGTCTTTGGCTTTAGAGGTTCATAGAGGGTAGTAGTAGTCCTCAAAGTTTCAAAGTCAAACTTCTTGAGAATGTCTTTCACATATTTCTCCTGATGGATGAAGATCCCATCAGTTTGGTACTTGACTTGTAACCCTAAGAAAAATGTAAGCTCTCCCATAGCACTCATCTGAAATTCACTCTTCATTAAAGCTTCAAACTCCCTGCACCAGGCTTCCTTAGTGGAACCAAAAATGATATCATCCACATAAAGTTGGACAAGAATGATATCTCTTGAATTCTTCTTGATGAAGAGATTCTTATAAATAGCTCCTCTTCTATAGCCAGGCTCCAAAAGGAATGTGCATAACCTTGCATACCAGGCTCTAGGTGCCTAATGAAGTCCATAGAGTGCTTTGACCACCTTGTACACCTTCTTTGTATTTTGTGGGTCTTCAAATCCTTTGGGCTGAGTAACATAAACTTCCTCATCAATCTTGCCATAGAGAAAGGCACTCTTCACATCCATCTGATACACCACAAAACCCATATAAGAAGCAAAGGCCAAAAATAATCTAATGGCCTCAACCCTTGCAATAGGTGCAAATACTTCATCATAATCAATCCCTTCTTCTTGTCTAAAACCCTGAGCAACCAACCTTGCCTTGTTTCAAACCACAATACCCCTAGCATCCCTTTTGCATTTCAGAATCCATTTGGTCCCAATAGCAATCTTTCCTGCAGGCAAATCAACAAGTACCCATACATCTTGATTCTTGAACTGTTGCATTTCTTCCTGCATAGCCTCTACCCAACTAGGATCACTCAAGGCTTGTGCAATACTGGTTGGTTCAACTTGAGATAGGAAACAAGCAAACAAACAGTGTTGTTGATCTGTATGATTGTCCCTCTTCTGATTAGTGACATAAGTGATAAAAGCACATTGACCAAATTGTGTCTTTTTCAGTGTACTCCTTGTTTGAACTATGGCATTGGGATCACCAAGTATATTGGTTTGAGGATGAATGGTATTTATCCTCTTCGTGGGATTAGGGTTAACCTCAACAAAAGTTTCAAGATTGGTCAGAGATGGAGCAAAATCATCATCATAAGAAGCTGATTGAAAGATGCCACCACTTTGTATATGATTGCCAAGGTCTGAGGGGCTGGGAAACCTTGTAAAAGGTTCATCTAAGCTTGTGGATGGAACATTAGAAATAGGTACAACAGCAAAAGTGCCATCAGAAGAATTGGCATCAGCAGCAACAACAGGAGACACATCAGCAGAAACAGAACCACGATCAGCAGAATCCATGTTCCTACTGTTGTCAAGAGCAACTTATCTTAGTAATGCCTCAGTGTCTCTAGCAAACTCAAGACCAAGTCTCTCAGCTTCTTCATTTGCTGCATGTTCTTGCTTTCTAAGTCTAGCAAGATCTTCTGCATATGTTGAGTTATCCACATCATAAGCAACTTTGTCATCAGAGGCTACTTTGTCATCAGAACCTGCAATATGAGTAGGAAGAGAAGAAACAACAATAGTAGGTTCATCACACTCTGAGTCATAGTCTGAGTCATTATCCAGGGTACCTGCATTGTTAGTTGGTGACTCATGTGTACCTGCAGATTGGTTAGATTTGAATCTAGCATAACCGAAATGATCTGTTAAGTAGTCAAGGTCAAAATACCAATCATGACCTTTACCCTGAGCATTAACCTTGTCTTCAAAAAATCTCAGGTTAAGAGTCTCCTCAATCTTCTTAGCAGATAAACTGTATACCCTGTAAGCCTTACTATGGGCTGAATATCCAACTATATACCCCTCATCAGCCTTCTCTTCAAACTTTCCTAGGTGATCACTTGTATTCAGGATAGTCACATGACATCTAAAAGGCTTAAAGTACTCAATGGTAGGCATCTTCCCAGTCAAAAGCTCATAGGGTGTTTTGTTATGTGGTCTAGTAATCATCACCCTATTTAGAACATAACAAGCAGTGTTTACTACTTCAGTCCAAAATATAGTGGGAAGTCTAGAGTCAGCAAGCATAGATCTTGCAGCCTCTATAAGGGTTCTATTTTTCCTTTCAGCAACCCCATTTTGTTGTGGAGTCCTGGCATTGCTGTAATCCCTTTTTATACCCTTAGTCCCACAGAGTTCAATGAGATTGGCATTTTTAAACTCTGTCCCATTGTCAGACCTTATCCCTTTTATCTTCTTATTGAGTTGGTTTTCAACAAGGGCCATAAATTCTTTTAGAGTCTGAAAATTTTGGTCTTTAGTGCCCAAAAAGAATACCCAACTAAACCTACTATAAGTATCAGTGATCACTAGACAGAAGTACTTATGTTCAATACTTCTGATGGAAGTTGGACCAAAAAGATCCATATGTAGCAGCTGTAGAGGTTCTGAAATGGTGCTCACAGCAGTAATGGCTTTGTAAGAAGCCTTGTGTTGCTTTCCATTATTGCATGCAACACAGGTGTGTTCATTAGTGAAGACCTTGGAAGGAAGTCCATGGACTAGTCCATTCTTAGCAAGCTTGTTGATAACCTTGAAGTTTACATGTGCCATCCTTCTGTGCCATTTTGTAGATTCATCTAAGGATGCTTTTGCCACCAAGCATGCTAGATCACCTTCAGGTTGGACATCATTCAGGTTGAATGTGTAGAGATTGTAGCTTCTTGGAACTCTTAACAATACAAGACTATCATCAGGTAACTTGAAATCTTCTGATAGCACAAGACAGTCCTTCTCAGTGAATAGCACATTATTCTTCTTGTCACAGATTTGAGATACTGAAAACAAGTTGAAATTTTGTAACTCCTTCACATAATACACATTCTCAAAGTCCACCTTTGGAGTCCTAATGGTTCCTTTCCCTGTGATTCTTCCAACTCCTCCTCTAAATGTTACTGTGCCTCCATTAATAGGCACAAAGTTATGCAACTTATCTTGGTTCCCTGACATGCTTCTTGAACACCCATTGTCAACTATTCCTACATCTTTACTCTTTAATGGATGATCCTACAACAACAACAAAATTTTACAACAACATTAGTGCCATAGAGAGACTCAAGTCATGAATGACTTGAGCCTGCCTTGTGGATCATTAGAGTGAAGCCATGTAGATGAGTTAGATCCACCATTGTTCCTGGAACCCCTATGTACAAATGGTCTATTATATTTCCAAGAACAATCTGCTGAGGGCTTAACAGTAGAATCCCAATATGCCCCTCCCATATACCTTGGGTAACAGAAACTAGGACAAAAACCATTCTCATAATAAGTATTAAAATGCCTAAAAGTTGGTCTAGCAATATGTCTTTTCCAGTTAGTTGGAAAAGTCCTATCAGTAGAAACAGATCTACCAGCAGGAACAGACCTACCAGCAGGAATAGACCTATCAGCAGGAACTGATGTGGTTCTGCTGGTGGTGTGGGTTGCCTGTGGAACATATGAGGGTCTGGCATGAACATTGTTCCACTTTGGTCTAGGTCTATTATGGTCAGCAGAAACACCCATCCTTCTTTCATAAAAATCACAATCCTTAATCAAATGCAATTTACTACAACAAATAAAACATTTCTTCTTTCTAGAAGATTTATTCATACCAAAAGATGTCTTATCACACACAAAATTATTCAAACAAACACTAGAAATAGAATTGTTTTGTAATGACTGAAAGGAATTGTTTTTCAAAGAAGTAAATGATAAGTCTTTAAGAGAAGCTGTCTTTGAAGTAAGATCATCAGCAGCAACTCTGGAGTCAGTAGACTTGAAATAAGACTTTGGTGAGGACTTGGGTGAAACTGACTTGACCTTGGAATCACAACTGGCATAACTAGAGGTAGTGGTCTCTAAGGTCTTGTCACTGAAAGAACAAGAGACACATTCATTAGAATCATTGCTAGAGACACTGCTAGAGTTAGGGGAGTCAGTAGACCTATTGCCAGTTTGCATTTGTGATTCAACTAAGTCCAAATGGTGTAAGGTGGGCTTAAAGGTTCCTGTGATAGTGGGAGAGACAGTATGCATCTCTCCCTCTTTTACAAACTTTACAGGGGTTTGAGATTGCAAGGGTGGTTCAGGGTCTAAAACACTATATTCATCAGGGTCATAGACCTCATCAGGCCTGTTAGGAATACGTTTATTCATAGAAGACTCGGTCACCCCGAGTGTAGTTTAGCATATTGTAGCTCGTAGTATTTATCTTATTAGTTAGAACGTAGTTTAGTATTAGTTAGTATTTGTGGAGTCGGGTCGGGTCTTTACCCACTGTCAGCTCGCTCCACAGCCCATTTCAAGGGGCGTTTGTTTGTAAGTATAAATTCCTCTTCCCTAGCTTGGAAGGGGTTGGACCTCTCATTACAAGATAATGCACTTTCATATTTCTCTCAAACGCTCCCAACACTCTTACTCTCTCTCTCTCTCTAACTTCTCTCTAGATTTCTTCATCTATTTGATCCATTATACATAAAACCATACGTATTTAAGATTTTGAGTATATTATCAAGAGCCATGATTTGATCTTTGGGATTGTTTGAACTCGGATTTTAGTTTGGTTTTTATGTTTATGGTGATTGGTTCGAATGGTTATTAAGAAAAAAAAATCCATAGTTTGATTTTGTTGGTGATTGGAATTGATTTATGGTTGTACTTTCTTGATTAGATGTGTGATATGAACTTGGTTTAGTGTTTAGATTGCTTGTTTCATATGTTTATTGGTAGTCTTGGGCAATTTCGAGGGTTAGTATGAAAGTTTCTTGGTAGAGAGTTGTCTCTTGGTAAATGTTCTTGGTAGAGAGTTGTCTCTTGGTAAATGTTCTTGGTAGAGAGTTGTGAATTATTTAGTTAGTATTTCTAGAGATTTGTGGTGTATTGGGTGGTGATTTGTCTTGTTACTATAAAGGGAAAAGAAGACAAATCACTAGAAAGTGACAGTTTTGTCCTGTTCTGGGTAGAGAGTTGGTTCTAGCGAGTTGGTTCCAGAGAGTTGGTTCCAGAGAGTTGGTTCTAGCAAGTTGGTTCCAGAGAGTTGGTTCTAGCGAGTTGGTTCCAGAGAGTTGGTTCCAGCGAGTTGGTCTATCGAGTTGATCTAGCGAGTTGACCTATTCAGCGAGTTGACCTATTCAGCGAGTTGGTCTAGCGAGTTGGCATTCTAGAGAGTTGCCATTCTAGAGAGTTGTCATTCTAGAGAATTGCCATTCTAGAGAGTTGGTTCTTAGCGAGTTGCCATTCTAGAGACTTGCCATTCTAGAGAGTTGCCATTCTAGATAGTTGCTCATTCAACGAGTTGGTGTTCAGCGAATTGGCATTCAGCGAGTTGACCAAAGTTGACTTTTTACGTCAAAACTTCAAACGACCATAACTTTTGAACTGTAACTTCGTTTTCAGCGAATTAGCTGTCAAAACATCTGGAATAGGCTGCATATTGTGAGGCTTCACCATGAAGTTGTGAAACGAATTTTTTTTAGGCCCAAGTCACCTCCGGAGTGAAGTTATTGAGGTTTTAAGTTTTTAGACCAAACTTTTCAACATTACAATTTGCATCAACCAAACCAAATCATATTGCTTGTTGATAACTGACTGCTGGTTGACTCTTAGTGCGAATTGATAACTCACTGCTAGTTGATCAAGTTGTTGTGAGGTAACTATATGCTGCGAGTTGAATAGTTCTATGATTTGAGAATTGTTGCAACTTGAATTGTTGCAACTTGTCCAATTACAATCTGACGTTGCGAGTTGATTCTTGCAATTTGACTTGGTGTGATTTACTCGTTGTGACTTGACTTAGATAACAAATTGTACCTTGCAAGGTTTATCATCTCACACTCAATCACTAAAGTCCTCTTGCATCATTTCACGGTTTCTTCTTGATTTTGTAAAATCCCGCGAAAGAATCTATTTCTTGGTTTAAATCATAGAATTGTAAAATCCCATGCACGTTTACATCATGTCTACCACTTCAGACTCTGTCATTTCTGAGAGAGAACTTCATCAGCCGCAAAAATTGCCCGATAATGCAAAGGAAAGGTGCATTGAATGTTTTCGACTTCTTCACTCACATCTCAAGGTTCTCTTTGAACGACCTGGATACTTAACAGGATACGAACGCGCATTCGCTTACGAACGTGCATTCACATCACTCTTTGGTCAAGATGTTCAGACTTTCACAATCAAAATGACTCTGTATTTAGACCAACTTGAACAACAACTTGACAAAGGAAAATTTTCTGAAAGAAGATCCATGGCTGCCTTTTGTGTGATCAACAACCAACTCCAAGTGTTCATTGATTCACAAATCACTGAGAACCAAATGACTAATAAGTATTTTACTAATTACACGGGAGTTGAGGTTGACATGTTCAGAGATACACTACTCCAACTCATGGGTAATGTCAAGAAGTACATTAAGAAGAGAGCACAAGACAAAGCTAAGTGTGACATCAAGATGAATGAAAGTCGGGTGCAATCAAGTGATTGTATTGTTGATTTGGGTAAAGCATCGAATGTTGGGTCAGTTATCACTAAATGCAAAGGATCAAAGACTGCTAAGCTTGACACTACCAGCAGTTTAGTGACTCTTGTTACGCATGATATGGATGCAGATTTTAGACCGGTAAAAGAACAGGAGCCATGTGCTGAGGTACCCTTGACTGATCAACATAATGTGCTTTCTAATGAACGGCAGTATACTGATCATATTAAGCCCAGTTATGACACAAATTTGTTGGAAAAGACTGATAGCAATACCATATCTAATTCAACAAATATAAGTCATAAAGGGGGAGAAAGTGATCAGGATGCTGAACATGATGATGAGTCAAGTTCTTTGTTTACGGTTGAGATGTTTAAATCAAATGATATGGTTGATAAAGAAGTTTTTAATGAACTTTCTAACAGATTTTTACAACTTGAAAAACATTGTATTTCACTTGAAATTGCAATGCAACAAAAGGAAGAAAGTTTTCAAACTAACCAACCATGTAAAAATCCGAAAATTCCCTGAGTTCTGTGAATTTTTTGAAATTAACACTTTGAAAGCTCAGCTTCAAGACAAAAACTTGACAATCAACAATTTAAAAAAGCATATTTCTGTCCTAAATGAGAAAAGTAATATAGTCAAAGCTAAACATGACATCGATGTTGTTAAATCAAGAAACATCGAATTGGAACTTTATGTGGATAGATTACTTAAGGAAAATGAGTTTTTGAAAGGCATCACATAGACCTAAGAGACTCTACCAAAGAAACTAGTACTAAGACTTTAGAACAAACAACATCTTTGATGGTTAATAATGATAAATTCAAAGCTCATAGTCAGGAAAAAGGTTTTACAACTGCTACATTAAGAAATGAGGTAAGAAAATTAAAAGTAAACAGTGTGAACACTAAGTTTGCAAAACCATCAATCTTGGGGAAACCAGTTTTACAATCAAGTAGAAACCATTATGTTGTTAGACAACCGAATGCGGTTAGATCTGAACGACCAAAATTTTCAAGAAGACGGTTTGCCTCCCAAGTTGATGTGAAACAAGTTTTGACAAAACCAGTCACTTCACATAATTTGCCTAAGAAAATTGCCTCTGGATATGTTTAAGCTCAACAAGTAGCTACACCTACACCTAACTCTTCTAGGATAAGTTCAAAAACAGCGCCAATACCGAGTGTTATAACTCAAAACTCTTATGATATAAATGACTTGTACAAGAACTATGATCTTGAAAAGGCTAGGAAAAGGGCACTACTTCAAAAGGATGGAATCTTAGGCTCACGACCTCATAGAATGCCTTCTAGCTTATTGCAGAACACGACCAGTAGCAGCAAACCAAAACCTACGAGCACTTAACAAACAAATAGGAATTGTCTAGTTTCAAAGAGTAGTTGCACATTGATTAAAGCGATTCCCGTAGCAATTCACTCTAAGGATTCTATATCTCTTTCTAAATCCAAACGATCAGTTTGCTCAACCTGTCAGAAATGTGCTTTTAATGCTAATCATGATGATTGTATGACAAAATTCTTGACAGATGTGAATACTCATGATAAGGTTCAACCATCCAAGACTAGAAACTACAACAAGCCCGTAGAACCAAAGAGTTATACTCAAAAACCTGGTAGGCAGATTGCTATAGGTCAAAGGTCTTCTCTCAACAAGACTTCCACTTTCCACGAGAAACCAAACACTCCTAGATCTTGCCTTAGGTGGATACCGACGGGTAGAATTTTTAAGATTGTTGGTCTTAGATGGATACCTACGAGAAAGATGTTCACTAATTGCAAAGCCAAGGTTGACAGTGGAACCCCAAATGGTATATATGTTGATATCACTAACCCATATAAATGCAAACAAACTCTCAATGTTAGTGCAGGTAGTCTTTACTTAAGTGCAGGTACATCGCTCAACACGATTAAGGAAAGACTCAAAGTTTGGCTGCCGAAAAGAGTGATATCTCATCAATCAGGGGTTAAAGAAGCTCAACTTTGATGCACATGACGATGACGTTTGAACAAATCAGTTCAAGCCTCGCTCTTCAACGACAATGACGTCTGTTCACATCAGTTCAGGCCTCGTTCCTCATCGACTATGACGTTTGAACAACTTAGTTCAAGCCTCGGTCCTCAATGTCAACATTATGGTGTCTGCTGACAACACTTCAGGCCCCGTTTCCTCAAAGAAAAGAAAAGTGTACGCTTGAGTGCGCTTTATCTTCTGTAGAAGTGTAATGCTCTTGCTTCTGACCATTCTCATCAACAAACTTCATATTTCTTCCACCCTCGTTCAGTCATCTAGTGGATTACTTTCATCAGATTGTATTTGTTATTATTCACTCGATCAAAAATGGCATCTTCAAATGCAATTTTTGAGGGGGAGAAGTGTGAACATTGGATCAACCTCTTATGCATTTTTTGAGGGGGAGAAGTGTGAATAAACTACATGTATTTCTATTCACTGGTTCTATCAAAAATCACATTCTCATATGCAATATTTGAGGGGGAGAAGTGTGAATAAAATACATGTTGATTGATGCGCGAAATGACTCTCCTCTCCTTCAACACCTAATGTTCCACTAACTTAGGAAGACTAATTGTGACTACAGAGTTGATTGGGTATCACATATTTGAGACTGAAGTTGACTTCCACAAAGGCGTGATCTTAGTTTATCGTGAAGTCGGGGTTGGTTGGATGAATGACTTTCAATGATAACTTGCTCGTGCTTGAGATTTAAGTTGAAGACTTGGTTTATCTAGTTACCAGCAGTCGAGGTGGATGGTTGAAGACCTGGTTAACTATCACTTTAAGGAGTTATGATGTAGTACTCAGTGTCACACGCCGATGTCGTTGTGGATAATCGCAAGAGGTGGTAATTATGTCTCATGCTTTAGTTGGGTTGTGAGTACTTAGAGATTTGCTTGGAGCATAAATTCTCTACACCGTTCTTCGAACATTAGTGCAAGCTTAAGACACAAGAGCGGGGAACTCTACTTTAGTTTCAAGTTTGGTATATCGGGTTTTCTCCATACGTGGTCATTTACTATTAGCCAGTGGAAGTGAAAAGAGGTTGAATTAGGGGTTGATCTGCAGAGAATTGTTGAAGAGAATTGTTATCGACATCTACTCATGGGGTAGTGATTTGTATGTTGCTTCCAGTTGATATATTTATGTACACACAGTTATGATGATTCCAAGTGATCGTCCTCATCATGGAAGGAGAAATTTGTACATCGGGGCTTTTATCGAAGAACGGGAAGCATTCTAAGTGAGTTGAAAATGTCGAAATGATGTTCCCCAAACAAACCCGTGAAGAAGTTACAGACTATCAGTCTATGATCCATTTCCCGCTATGCATGACAAGATAAGAGAGTAAGTACACTTCTTCAACAAGCATCAATGTTGTTTCAAACGGGTTTTCAGTTTAGGAGGGAGCAAGTACACTTATGGGCTTACTAATTGGGAGGGAGGATTAACCCAATTAGTAAGTGTTTCTATAGCAGTTGATTCTCACTAGATACATTATAGCTTATTTTGTTCTTCTCAACAATTCAAGTAGATGCGCGTAAAAGTTGTTGCTGATTCTGATGTATCAAAACCAGCAAGGGGGAAGGAGACATACATCTGAATGCATAACGAGTACACGTGATGAACATAATGCTTCTTCTTAATTGAAGTTATTCCGGAAAGACATATGTCATAACCATAGAGAAACTCGGTGTCTTAACTCGTAGCGTTTGGTGTATTATTCCAACTACATGGGGGAAGTAGTCTCTTGATACTTGTTGCATATACTACTTCAACTTTCAGTAGGAAGAAATATGAGAAGGACATTTGGAGTATGAGATGATATTGCTTATCGACATCTTCATACGAGCTGATATGGTTTACGGTAAAGTGCTTCTGGTTAATGCTTCATGTACGCAATGGTATGATGATTTCGATGAGATTGCAACCATCAGGGGAGACTGGAGAGATTTGTGTACATCAAGGACGCCCAACAGGTTCACGTGATCGGGCTTAATCATATATTCTGGAGGAGATATCCGCAGAGATGATCAGTGCTTCAACCTGTTATTTTGGTGTTATCGTTTCTTCTTGCGTTGGATACATGCGTACAATATGGATTAAGTTGGTATGTGTAAGATAACTGGAAAGCATTTGGTGCAATGAAGATGTTGATATCATTTTCCCCCGAATAGACAACTGCTCCTAACCGCAAAGTAATGTGTACATGGGGGACGCACAACAGGGTCATGTGATCGGGCTTCATTATACATTCCGGGATTGGATAACCGCAGAGAGGATCCATGGTTCACCCTGTTACTTCGGTGCTATCATTTTCTTTGGGTCTTTGAGCGTCATACAATGAGACTTTTTGCATCACTTCAACTACTTGGGGAAGTGTTCTCATGAAGATGATTGTCGGTTTGGGGGGAAGCTACCAAAGGTTCACATCGAGAAGTCTCTACACTCAGACGATTATTTTAGAGCTTCGATAGCTTTGGTGGTGAATGTTTAAGAGATGCTGACTACTGATTTCTACAACGAGCTGAACGATACTATCATTTTGGTACTCATGTCAACACAAGAAGAAACGATGACACCAAAGTAACGATAACACAAGAAGAAACGATGACACCAAAGTAACAGGTTGAAGCACTCATGTCAACATCTTCTTAAACTGATTAGTATCCTTTGTACATATATTACACTAAATTGTAAATAGAAGAGTATAAAAGAGATGTCTTCTTTACATCTCAAATACTTTTCCTTCAAAGATTCTTTGGGAAAGTATTTGCTCCAAACTTGGTGGTACCATGGTTTTTGAAGATCAAACAAACTCGAAATGTTGTTTAAAAAATTTGCCACTCAATCGATGCTTAAAGAATTAATACTTTGTGCAAAATATTTAATTTCAAGTGTGTCATCGATTGAGGGGGAGAACAATTTCAAAATCTATATATCATCAAACCAAGATCTTTGTGCATAACTCCAGTGGATTAAGTGCTATTGTTATGTGTTAGTATATGAATTTTTCATGAGTTTCTTGCTAAACTGACAATTATTTATAAACTCATCATCTCTAACACATAACATACTCCCTCAAGGTTTGAGGGGGAGCTAAAATGTCGTCTCAAAAATCAGTCATTCTTAAATATGACACATCTTTCTCCCAAAACCTTTAAACTCATTTAAATCACTTGGGATTTCAAATCTCAATTGGTTTGAAATTTTTGATCGGGGGAGAAGATGTGATTTAAATATGAAAAACTGATTAAAACGTGATGTTTTGAACCCAAATATATGCTCTTCCCTATGTGCCAAACTCTTTTGTATATCAATGCACATATTGAGGGGGAGCAAATGATTTGTGAAAAAGGATCCTTGCATCTTAAGAGTTCGAGACTCAGACTTGACTCATGAATTGACGAAATACAATTGTCTTGAATCGAAACGACTAGTCCTGGACGGGTAATAACTTCAAGTTGGTTTAACCAGTGATGTAAGCGTGTCTCGAAAAGGACTAGTCTGAGTAGAATGTACCGTTTTGAGAAATCTTCAGTGAATCTGATCGGGCCGGGTAATAACTTCAAGCTAGTTTAACTAGTGATGTAAGCATGTCTCGAATGCCCGGTCATGTTCACTTAAGGTAGATCAATTCAAAAAGTGCAACTCTTCCCGACATGTGCAAATTTTCAAATCAATACATATGAGCACATGTCAAGGGGAGCTTTTGAAATTGACAAAACTCTCAATGTATTAGCAAAATGTGTTTCTCAATCATAAACACGTTGAGAGAATTTTAAATGAATTGGTAAACGGCAACATAGGATAGTCATGAAGTTATAAGGTGGCTAATGTTAGGAAAACTATCCTATGATCTGCCAGAGCCGGAGGGATCTACCCATGGACTATACCAAATAGTTAGTATTAGTAAGTCCGTAGGTATGATTATGAAAAAAAGGAGAAATGTGAGAATTTAGAAAAAAGGGGTTGAAGAATTAAAAAGAAACGAAATGAGAAAGGGTGAAAAGAAATAGCCCTCCAATTATTCAACCTTAGGGCAGAAACCGGGTTCAATTCATAATCTACCGATGGTTGCTAAGGCGACATTGGTATTGAAGACAAGACGTCATGGACCCAGTGACGCACTGCACTAAACCTTCTAGCCACTCAAGTTCTCTTAAAAGAACTTGTTTCATTCTCACAGGGAACCGATGTAATCTATCAACTTATCTTTTAGAGATGGTTGATATTGAAGCAGGAGACCTCTCCCTAATCTCCGCATAGGAAAACCAAATGCACTTATGTCACACCTCGCCAAGGCGGAAACGCGAGGGTGTAACTTCATGGATATCATCACAACACATGGTGTCCATATAGAGAATAACTACATGCAATAAAAATGGTAAAGTATAGACACAAAGTGTCATAACCATGCCCGAAAGAAAACAACATGATAAACTCCAAACACTCAGATAAACCACTTCCAATGCAACTAAGGTCTCGTCTAATCACTTCCTTCTATCATAGCCTTAGAATGCTCACATGAAAATGATGCTTAAAATGTCAACATAATGTTGGTGAGATTCATAGGTTTAAGACTCATACACACTAGGAAACCAAAATCACTGTGATTATAAAATATAGCTGGACAAATAATTATAGTTATCATATACGCTACGTGTATTCACAAGGCAACATCACACATAAGGCAACCATTGGGCGGAAAGTGCCCACCGATTCCAAACTTACCAAATCACAATAAAAACCATTTGCGCAAAAGAATTTAGTGCTAAAACTCACCTATATCACTCATATATCACTTCAAACACCTAAGACACACCAAACAAACGTCAACCAAGTCAAGACTAACAGTCAAACTGACCTGCTAAAACCACGGTTGTTACATCATCCCCCACTTAGGGAAATCGCGTCCCGAGATTTCAACTACTATAGTCACCACTCACAACAGCAAAAGAAATTTTATGGATTTTTAAGCGGAAAAATACCACACCATATAATCACAGAGAAAGAATCGCAAAAATGTGAACCGACTAAATACCCGAATTCACACAATAGAAAACATTACGTCACTCCAACAATACACGCAAATAGATACACTCCCCGATCAATAACACCAATAATCAAAACGACTTCTCACAGGTAGGTACGATACCCCTGAACCAAATGAAAAAAAATCCAAATGGTAACGGCAAGAAGCACACACATATAACAGATACCCATAAAACAAAACTTTTATGAACACCCCACATCTAACATCCACGATCTAAATCCAACTACAAACGACCTGCTCACCAACCACATCCGCAAACAAATTTGTGTACTTAAATTTCATCTGATCCTCACGTTTCCAAGTAAACTTAGGACTACGCTCAGAATCTCAGCATACCTTTACCAACGCTATCTCACCACACTTCAAACCCTTAACATCTCGATCCATAATCTCCATAGGTTTCTCAACAAAACGAAGAGTTTTGTCAACCTTACTTTCATCTATTAGCACATGCAGACTAGCATCCACCAAACGCTTCTTTCTATTAGTTAGGTGAAACATATCATGTACACCACTTAATTCCTCAGCGTACTTCAACCGGTATGCCACAAATCAAATCCTTTCCATAAATCGCAGATGGTCCTACGTATCTCGGTGCTAGCTTGCCTTTCTTACCGAAACGCACAACACCCTTCCAAGGAGATACTTTTAACCTCACAATATCACCAACACCAAACTCTAAGGTCTTACAGCAATTATTCGCATAACTCTTTTTGGCGATTTCTTGCTGCCTTAAGTATTTTCCTTAGTCAGAAAACCTTATTCGTAGTCTCTCGTTCTCGTTCAGGACCAATTAGTTGGCTTGTTCCAACCTTTGCCCACAGAACAGGTGACCTACATTACCTTCCATAGAATTTTCGCACGACACATACTCAACACTAGAATGATAATTGTTGATATAGGAGAACTCAGCTAAGGGTAAATGTATACCCCGGCTTCCTCCAAAATCAAACACACCCATGGTCTCAGCTCACCATCCAACGCTTGATTTGTACGCTCACTTAGTTCACTCCTTACAGAATGATAAGTCGTACTCCTCTACATACGCGTTCTCAAGACTCTATAACACGTTTACCACTATCACGAAGTAAGTATTTCATCATGTATCTTGATGATCAATGCGACACCTCAAGGTTCTTTACCAACTCACCGAGCAAAAAGTCTTACCAACTCCTCCTTAATAAAATCTCCAGGTACCTCTGGCTGTTGCAACACCCTAATAATCGTTGACTACAACCTTTACCTTCAAGCATTTCAAATACTTGCTAAAGTATCAGTATTCTCCTTCATACCCACTCCTCCATACACCTCTTGCTAAGGTAATAATACACCTTATCCATTCTCGGATGTATCAAATACCTTTCATGAATGATGTCCTTACGCTTCCTCTCAATGAAACCAATAGCTGGTCCGCAAAGTACATTCCTCCATCTTCGCTCCTTTCCATTTACTGGTCTAAACCAAGTAATCATTCTTCTTACATGTTCTCATCCTTGAACCTCTCTCACTAGGCTGTCAATATCATCCTCTTAACTCCGAACTGAATTATCATAATCATTGCTCTCAACATCTAAGTTTCACTTGTTCACTCCCGCTCAGCGCTCTTACCACGATGTCCGCCCTTCCTTGACAATGGCGAATCAGACAATCACAGTCACTGAGAAATTCCACACCTAACTTCCCTTCAACATATATTAGCCTCCTGTCAAATATATGCTAAAGATTCTTATGATCTGTGTAGATAACACTTTCTACTCCATACAAATATCGTCTCCAAGTTCTACTCCCAAACTCCAAATCATGCATCACATAGTTCCTCTTATGGATCTTCTACCTCCGCGATGCCCACACAATCCGAAGAACATACATCTTGAAGCTAAACCTCTCACTTGAACAACTTGGCAAACACCCTCTTCCTCTTCGACGAACAAATTGATAATCAAAACGACAATCTATCCTAAGTAAACGACGCGAACCATGAAACCGGTCGAACAAAAACGTATATCAACGAACTCAAAAGGGGTACGAATTACCGACTAGCGATGTAACGAACATCAAAATCAAAGCTAGAGAAACACAATGAGAAATTTCCCCAATAAAAATAGACACGGATAAAATATTCACGAAAACCCATACAAAGAAAATATAAATACACGTACCCATAAAATATCCACAAGCGTACCTCAACGAAAGAAACACTCGATGAACCAAATACATAACAAGTTTGGTAAATGAGAATCATAGACAGTTCTTATTCCCGTACTCTACCTTCCCAAAAAAACAAATGAACACCGTTTTTCACAAGACATATCTTAAACTTATACATTTTTTTATAAAATATATATAAACCATTTTATGTAAGACATCAACATAATCATCATTTTTTTTACACTTCATTTTCACCATAAAAATAATAGTTTCCAACAAATGACCTTGAAATACCCAAAACGAATTTTAAAATACTATAAGAACTTTAACACAACCCTTTTATTGGATGTGAAAAACACAGAAGAATCACATTATCAAAATAATCATCAAACGAATGTCATACCAGTGAACACTCACGCAAATACATTGCAAACAAAACGATGAACTTACGGACTCATTCTTACAACGATCAAACCAAAATCATAGAAAAACACCGATACTCACAGGTCACCAAAGATGTCACGAAATTCAATTGGTGTGTATAAATGAGGGATTAAATATCCACACCGACTCGTCACGAACCAACAATACTTGAAGAATAGTATAACATTCATCCGAGGAATGAATGTTTGGAATAACCAAAGAAACGAACCTGTATCCAACAAAACGAATTCGATTGCCCAACATCTATCACAACGTCAAATAGAAAGAATATGGCATATGTACCATCATGGTACGAATAGGAATGCCAACCAAAAAAATTAGGTATACAAACGGAGCGCCTAGCAAACGAATCAACTTAAATACCACAACATAAGTACCCACCGATAATTGAGGTATCAACATATGATAGGTAGGATGGAATCTTACCACCTACACACCCCAACATATAACGACTGCCCAAACGGTTAAGAGAATACTTCTCTAACCATACAGCCATCACCATCATGATATCACATACCATCTGCCACAACATATAACAACAAACATCAATCAATGCAATAATGGTCACAAGTCCACGTGTGTGATACCCTTATAATTATGTTCGTGACCATAGTTATAAGCCTACTCCACACGCATATTTACTTCCAAAACCACACATCTCAATGATAACGCACATATACCACATAGCACCTAATACACCATGCAATCCATGCCATCATACTTGCAAGTCTACTTGTTTTGTGACGCATGGATAATTATGTTGGCCACCATAATTATCTATGCCCCCTTTCACAAGTGTACTCCCTCCTATGACAACACATCATGCAAACGATCATGCAAACAAAAACAGAAGACGTCGCAAACAATAATCTCACATGGAACAATTCCAATGATCACGTAAGCTCTATAATCAAAATCTCTTGGATAAGGTCGATCCAATATCCAAGAGTGATCACGCTCCAACATGGCTCCAAACGGCAAAAGACAATATATGAATTCCAAAACATAACACAAAACAAAAGACGTCGCACAATGGCTCAAACTCCACTCTCGCACTTATCTCCCCGCTCAGATCAATTCAACTTACTACTCGCTGTGGACTCTAGATCCGAATCCACACCATTCCATCCTAACTCCCTTTCATCCTTACTCAACCACCCATCCATGTTTCCTACATGTTGAGGTAGTCGACAACATGCAAAACCATCTCTATTCTTTTCTACCAATTCCACATGATCCACAAGTGCCTACGAATTTGTGAGGTTTGGACTGAACCACCTTTCCTTCACCTGAAAAGTGAGGAAACTTCCCAGGGTACTCGGTAATAGCTCCATCTCTAGAAGTCATCGTGGTTCCAAACCTCTCCACTTCTTCTCCACCAATGTTTCCCATAAACGTCCTCTCCTTGTCCGAACATGGATACATGCTATCGGGAACTCGGATTCTGCGGTTAGTCCGCTTCATCCTACCACTTCTCTCACATCCGATAGCGACAACGGTAGTCCAACGAAGCATCTTACGCGCGGAAGACGATATAATAAAGTCGATATATACAATACTACGTATAGGGGATAAAATAGACGTTCGAAACTCAATAAAACATCTCATAAATATATGAAAATAGACATATAAAATACTATACTTACACATAGATCCTAAATGCAACTATATGAAGGACTCCTAGGTTATAGTCTAGGTTCAACCACCTACTTCTCTATAACCTGGCTTTGATACCAATCTGTCACACCTCGCCAAGGCGGAAACACGAGGGTGTAACTTCATGGATATCATCACAACACATGGTGTCTATATAGAGAATAACTACATGTAATAAAAATGGCAAAGTATAGACACAAAGTGTCATAACAATACCCGAAAGAAAACAACATGATAAACTCCAAACAC
This sequence comes from Artemisia argyi, assembly GCA_030686995.1. NCBI lineage: Eukaryota > Viridiplantae > Streptophyta > Magnoliopsida > Asterales > Asteraceae > Artemisia > Artemisia argyi. The sequence continues at coordinate 129,451,848 of CM060691.1, forward strand.
TCAGATAAACCACTTCCAATGCAACTAAGGTCTTGTTTAATCACTTCCTTCTATCATAGCCTTAGAATGCTCACCTGAAAATGATGCTTAAAATGTCAACATAATGTTGGTGACATTCATAGGTTTAAGACTCATACACATTAGGAAACCAAAATCACTGTGATTATAAAATATAGCTGGACAAATAATTACAGTTATCATATACGCTACATGTATTCACAAGGCAACATCACACATAAGGCAACCATCGGGCGGAACGTGCCCACCGATCCAAATTCACAGCATACCGGGCCGGAACGTGACCCCCGCTTTAAAAAAAATGGGTAAATTAATACTCCCTGATCGGACAACACAGAATAAAAGTGAGTAGGGCTACTACTCTCCAATTAGGTCGTATGCACGGGCAACAGGGTAAGCACCCTCCCAATTGGACCACACAGAATCACACATCATATCATCATCACTCACATATAGCATAAATACGATAACATTATAAGTCCAAGCTCTTAACACACATACACATAATCACAATAATTCAAATCATTTAATACAAGCATCATTACCATCCCAAGTTTAAAACAAGTTAAAAATATGGGACTATGAACTCACCTCAAACCTTGCAGCTTCCACAACACAAATCACAAATTTAAACAACACAAATAAGTCCATTTTACACAAGGCCAAGCTAAAAGCTATAACCCATTTAATACACATATGATGGATGTCTAAGACTCATATGACCCACCATGGATCTCATAGATACCATACTAACCACTACCATAACCTAACACTCACTAAATCCCTTGCACTCTTAAAATTAGAAAACGCAGAATTTTTGGGTACATTCGCCCACATGAAATCACGACAAATAAAGCTCAAAAACTCACACCAAAAATTTAACATGGTCTCTCATAAGCATACAAGCTAATCCCAGAAGGTCATGAACCAATAACACACACAAGTACTCAAAAGAAAATCAAACTTGTCAACTATCCAAATTCGGATCAGAACGCACACCAAGAAGTTTTAATTAACATAAAATACTTCCACAAGTTTTTATCGCGAATCCTTTTCATGGTAGTCTATTATAACCTAATAATTAACTATTCTAGAAGGGCTAGTCAAAATACCACTTTTAGAACCACAACTCACCCTCAAACTTTTACCCAAATTATGTCCCGGTTTGACAGCTTTGACACCTTAACAAAGAAAAATCAAAAGACCAACTTCCCGACCATGAAATCAATCGTGGCTGGACTTTTTGGAAAGATCTTTCATTAAACTTCAATTTAGACCTAAAATTCGTGACTTAACTCTTCACCATATGTTATTTACACTCACATCTTTACAGCCATAGTTTTCTGTCCAAACCCTAACACATAATCTAACGTGTTTTATACCTAATTCCCTTAACCAATTATCATATTATCAACGACTAATGATCCTAACATGTTTTACTTCATTAATTTACAGAAGTTAACACAAACCCTAATCCATCATATAATTATTACATGAATTATATTAATTAATCAAACAATTGAACATGTATTTTAAGAATTTTACCTTGATTCTTGATTATTGCTTCACAATTATGAACACTAATTTTATCCTCCTTCCTTTGCCTCTCTTTAATGACCAAAAACCAGTAAAAGACGTTCAAGGGGTGTTTGGGTTGGTATATATATTAATTTTGGATAATCCTTGGGCCCAAGAGTCATATTTGGACTCAAATTGGGTTTCCTTTTTCCCCTTATCCCTTCTAGCCGATTTTTCCTATACATATATATTTATTTATATATTTTTTTATTAAATTTATTTATTACACTCAAAACCTCATACTTTTCATATTTTATAAATACCCGTAACTAATCCTAGCGTCTTACGCGATAAACCTCAGTTTTTACGACAACCCAGAAAAATATCATTTCCAAAAATAAAGTTTCCAAAAATAGAATTCCACACTCTTTTGAAACATAATTCATAAAAACAAACTCCTCGTAACTTGCTAACGCTCAAATACTTGAACGAAGACTCGTTACGCAAAAACACAAAAACACCAAAAACTACACAAGTCATTTCTACACCACAAAGGTGATCAAAATGAACTTTCCAAAATTCCAAACTTACCAAATCACAATAAAAACCATTTACGCAAAAAGATTTAGTGCTAAAACTCACCTATATCACTCATATATCACTTCAAACACCTAAGACACACCAAACAAACGTCAACCAAGTCAAGACTAACAGTCAAAATGACCTGCTAAAACCACGGTTGTTACAACTTATTGAGTCTAGAGCCTCGAGATGCATAAAAAGATCTCATAGGAACACGTGCTACTTCTACCCGTGTTGTTCAACATTAAGGACACCAGTGGTAAACTTATGAGTCCTACGCAGATTTTAGCAATCTGCCAGAACATTTATAAGGGATGTTGCTATAGTTACTCCCAGTGATTGAATGGAAATTCCTGCCAGGGTCAACATCAAGCTGCCCTGAAAGCAGGTCACTTAGGTAATTCCTTGTGGATTACGCTTAGTGGTCGTGATGGTTACAAACGGTCAACAGTCGTGGAGTGATCTCCAGCGACTCACCCATTCGTTGATCTACTTAGGTAGTTCGCGTAAATCCTCTTAGGGTTTACCGATTGGGAACAGTCTTGGTGAGGATTAAAAGGAGTCTTCACACTATGCTGTTGACAATCTCTAGTTCCAAACCTATAAGTACCGGATGATTTATTGCTAACTGTCTATTTGCAAAAATTTCTGACAGTTGCGGTTGATTGCTGAAAAGATGCTGATCCATCAACACATGCTCACACGTCAATATCACAATCTAAGAAGTCATGATCATTGATTGAGCCTCATATATGCTTCCACAACTCTGATACAGAAGATCATGATCCTAAAAAAGTGTGAGCATGCCAACACACAGATGTTCATATCACATGGAGACGTTACTACTCAAAGATGACCCTCGGACACTCATATGGATGATGAAGTCGAAGCTATTTCCAAAGATCATCCATCACATTGAAGGTGTCATCTAGAGTCTACCACTTAATGCACAAAGATCTCAACAATGAAGAATCAAAAGGCTACGAGCTACAAAGATGTCTTCAAAGACCTGAATGCTATGATTCAAGATTTATTTTCCAGGATGACCTCCCTTAGGGGGAGATTGTTAGGAATACGTTTATTCATATGAAGACTCAGTCACCCCGAGTGTAGTTTAGCATATTGTAGCTTGTAGTATTTATCTTATTAGTTAGAACGTAGTTTAGTATTAGTTAGTATTTTTGGAGTCGGGTCGGGTCTTTACCCACTGTCAGCTCGCTCCACAGCCCGTTTCAGGGGGCATTTGTTTGTAAGTATAAATACCCCTTCCCTAGCTTGGAAGGGGTTGGACCTTTCATTACAAGCTAATGCACTTTCATATTTCTCTCAAAGGCTCCCAACACTCTTACTCTCTCTCTCTCTAACTTCTCTCTAGATTTCTTCATCTATTCGATCCATTATACATAAAACCATACGTGTTTAAGATTATGAGTATGTTACAAGGCCCTACATAGTTACCATACCCTAGTGCTCTTCTAGACTTAATGGACTGACAAATATCAATTATTCTATCAAGGTGTTTAGCTCCCTGTTGTCACTTCATATGTCCTGCAACTTCATTATCAAACTTAACCTTCAACTCTTGTAGTTCTAAATCAACTTTAGCCTTTTCTTGTTCAAAAAATTTTAACTTATTACTAGTCATCTCTAAATCTCTTTTTAACACTCTAATTTTCTCATCATAAGCCAATTGATTTTGTTAAAACCAAACCTTTTGTTGATCTAATGTTTTAACAGCTTCTTAATAAGCTTGAGCCTGAATAAAAATGTCTTTATATTTTGGTTCCAAATCATCATAAGCTTCTTTAAGTGTATTATATTTTCTATCACAACCAAAAACACAATTATTTACCTGAGATGAGATACCCATGAAGGAAATTCTTCATCACAACCTGTCAGGCAAGAGAATTGCTGAGAAGCACTGCTTTCTGCATCATCAGTATCATGCTCCTTCCGGTCAATGTAATAGTCCACAGTTGTTATCAAAGCCTTTGAACTGCTAAGTTCCACTTCCTTCTTGTATGATGAATACCTTGTGTTGTCTTCAGTCTTCTGTGCATTACACTATCTTAAAAAATGGCCTATCTCACCACATGAATAGCACTTGACTTTTCTCCTGTCAAATCTAGTTGGATCTCTTTCTCTAAAGTTGAGCTTTCTCCCAGCTTTCTTCTCAAACCTTCTGACCTTGACAGTAAGCATAGCCATTTGCCACATCAAATCCATCTCTTCCAAATCTAGCATGTCAATCTGCTCAAAATCTTCATAAGGCAGTTGCTGCTGTTATTCATAATCAGCAACAAATGAATGAAGTACATCTTCCACCACACTACCAGACTGTGGAAGATTCTTTGGACCAGTAGATGTGTAAGATAATGTTGTGGAGGAAGAACTTGGACTTGCAACATGTGTCATCCTGTTTAAAGTAGTGCTTACAAAGGCTGAGTTTGTAGGAGTTGCTGAATAAGTCGAGTGTCCCTTGATATCAAGCTCTAGACTCCTGAGCTTGTTATACAAATCATCAAAGGAGAGATAGTCCAGTCCACCTTTGGTCTTTAGTGCAATACTGACCTGGGACCAAGAAGGTGGTAAAAATCTCAGAAACTTGGAATTGCATTCACTATTATCAGGCTTGGCTTGAAGCTGATGCAGCTGACTCAAAATCTTCTGGAATTTATCATAGCCCTTGTGTATGCCTTTCTCCTCTGATCTCCTGAATTCCTGAAACTCCTGCTGAAGCATGGACTTTCTCATTCTCTTAGATTCCTCATTGCCCCCGAACCTTGCTTTAATGGCCAACTAGATTTCTTTGGCGTCATCAAGAAAGTGAAAGTCTCCCATATGATCATCTGGGATGGCTTGAAGCAAGATGGTTCTAGCTTTGTTTTCTCTTTATACAGCAATGATTTCTTCAGCAGTACAAGGAGGATAGACGGTAATATTACCATCAGAGTCTTTTCTTATCTTCTTTGGACTGTTTCCTTTCAAGATCACATTCCAGAGATTGAAGTCAATACTAGCAATCCAATTCTTCATCTTCATCGCCCATATCTCATACTCATCTTTCTTTAGATATGGAAACATTGCATTGCTATTGGAAAAAGCAACCTGTTGAAGCTGTTGTGTGAGGGTGTTGTTGTTGTTTGGTTGTGTGGCTTCTGAAGCATCTGAGTCTGCCATTATTTGTCTGAAAAAGGTGTTGAAGTTAAGTTTGATTACAGAGATTCTCCTGTGGCTTTGATACCACTTGTAGGATCTACTCCTTGATAGATCTTGAGCCTATGGATCAATAGCTTGCTAATGTAATCAATAGCAAAACTATATGGAAAATCTCTGTATGCTTGTATTTATGCGGAACTTAAATACAAACACAATATACTAAAACACTTGATCCTCTATGGATCATTTTATTAATTACTAAGATTGTTTTTGAACACGTACATAATACATTGGCCATGGGTTCCTTTTATACTACAAGAAACCCTAACCTCTCTTACAAGAAACGAATAAACATTAAACTATAAGATATTCTACATATCTTGTCCTAAAATAAACAAACTCTATCCTACGGATTAACTATATCCGCAGAATCCATCATCAGCAGAATCCAGATCATCAGCAGAAACTATATATGCTTCAGCAAAATCCTGTCAGCAGTATCTATGTGTTGACATCAATAATTCCTAACACTTTCTCCCACATATCGTGGGGTCATTGAAAAGTGAATTTTCATTTTTCCTAAATTAAGCTCAATTTCACCTTTTTCATACTTAATGACAGCTCTTGCTATGGTAAGGAATGGTGCTCCAAGGATTATTGGCATGCACTCGTTTTCTTTATCATCGATGATCATGAAATCGACGGGATACATGAAACCTGCTACATTGACTAGCACATCCTCTGCAATTCCCAAAGGATACACGTAAGAGTGACTAGCAAAGGAAATCCTAACGTGGGTAGTGGCTGGTACCTCTTTACTGAGTTGGGTATAAATGATTAAGGGCATTAGGTTTACTTCTGATCCTTGATCGACAAAAGCATCAAAATATTGCAATTTCCCAATGCTAGCTAGTATTTCGAAGTTCCCATAAGCCATCTGCTTCGTAGCCACTTTTTGCTTAAGTAGCGTCTCGTATACTAGCCCCCCAGGTAACGTATAATACTCATCTTCTCTTTCTTCTTCTCCTTCAGGGACAATTTTGGACGATTGGTTACGTCCATTACCCCTTATCTAGTTGGTTATGGTTTTCTCATTTATGTCATGTTTTAGATAGTACCCAAATGGATGAGATTTTGGTGGTTCCTCAATGGTCCATGCAATAGGGGTTTCCTCCTCTTCATTGCTTTTGTGGACAATAGATATAGATTTAACAAGCTTGGTAGTGGGGTTGACGCTTTCCTTCCTCATCAACACCTTTTCCGGAGTTTTTATTTTTGAGTATTCTTCCAATAGGTTCATCATCTTCGCCATTTTTTCTTGCATCTCCTCTTTCTGTCTATAGAATGCCTCCTCGATTTTAGCCAACCATTCAGATGGGTTGACATATATTCCCTCATTCGAGTTTTGAATTCCGGACTGAGGTTTTGAGGAGGTTAATAGGGTTGAGCATATTTTTGAAAGGTTTCGGCATTCTCTCTAAGAGGTGATTCGTACAACAGTGTTGGATTTATATTTGAGACAGAGTTGATCTTTGCTCGTCTTAGACTTAAAGGTCCCTTTTGTTTTTCCATGAGATAGTCAACCTTTTTCTCAAGTTCGCAAAAGCTTTCTTCGGAGAGTTGAGTAGTTCCCCCTGGTGACGAAATTACATTGATAGTCGAGTTTATCACATGAGCAACTTCCCATAATTCATTATTGTCGAATGCAAGCTCATCAATAATTTCCCATGATTCCTCGGCGTCTTTATCACGCAACCTACCTCCGATGGCTCGATCAATGGTGCGTTTGGTATGGAAGTCGACATGGTCGTAGAAGATTTGGATTTGGAGCCAAAGATCGATGCCATGATGAGGGAATTTTTGGAGTAAGTCCTTGAAACGAGTCCATGCTTCATAGAGAGTTTCACCTTGACGTTGTTGGAATATTAAGATGTCATTTCTTAGCTTGGTGGTTCTCCCAGGTGGGTAAAATTGAGCAAGGAAACGAGTGGTGATATCATCCCAAGAGGTGATGGATCCCGCGGGTAAACGCTCAAGCCATTGACTAGCTTGGTCACGTAGAGAGAATTGGAAGAGACGCAATTGGGTCATCTCTCGAGTTTCAACATCAAGATATATGGAATCTACGATTTTTAGGAAATCCTTGAGATGTTTATTAGGATCTTCGGAACGAAGTCCATGGAATGCACATCCGCTTTGTACCAACCAGATGGTGTCGGACCGCAAGGGAGACACACTGGCTTCTTGAGTGAGCTCAATGGCGTTTCAATAGCCTTGGTGGCTAGGACGGGAGTATTCTCCTAAAGTGCGGGGTCTAGGAGGTTGGTTTGGTTGTGGTGGGTTTTGTTGTAGTGGGTTGATGGGTTCAAAGATATTACCACCTTCCATGATGGCGGATGATAATGGTTATGCACAAAGGAACGAAGAAATAAGATAGACTAAAGAAACCTACAAAAATAAATTAAAAATCTTACTAGAAAGGAATCTAGCAAGTAGATCTAATAAAAAGAAATTTCAACCTAAATAATAACTATTCCCCGACAGCGGCACCAAAAACTTGATGCGTGGGATTGCGCCCTCGTAAAAGGTTTTACCTCCTAAGGGATCTCAAGAGGCTTGCAATCCCCACCAGGCAGTGTACTTGACCTGTGTTGTATAGTGTAGTGGCAAGTACCGGGGGATTGATCGTTCTACTTGGGGAATAGTGTTCATTAGGATTAAAACTTAATTAAAGTAGGTCTAGAGGTGAGGGATGATTCTTTTTGTATTTTTATGGTTTATGGAAAACAAGTAAAAATCTCGAGTATTGGAAGAGTGGGCGGAATTAGTTGCTAATCAACTAGTACAAATAACTACAAATGCAAATAAAAATAAAATAACAAGAAAGTAAATGTGAGGAAAAACAATAATGAGAGAAACGTGTTTACTTAGATTTCACTACTCCCTAGCTATCTATCATTAATTGAATAGTTTGTTACAATTGCGTGGATGATGGGTTATATTCCTTAATACCATTCGTGGGGCCGTGTACGATCTTCCCCAACTCTATAAGCTTCTACCTCTTCCTATGTCGAGCCGACAACTAGCTCCTAACATGGCCTCCTTAGTAGTTACTATTGCATTAAATACAACCATTAAAATTGTAGTATACATCTGATTCATGTTTCTTAAGACGTTCAAGCATGTTACCAATTGGAAGTCTGCCAGTTTTCTTAAGCCTAACATCGATATCATTCATCCAATACAATTAATAACAAACAATCAACCAACAATCAATAGCTAGGTTTCATTACATCTAAGCAAACACAAACAAACCTAGCCTAGAATGTTAAAGTAAAGACAAGCATAAGATAGAATCAAACAACACATAGACATATTGAATGATTATTGGAAGACTTATCTTTATTGAAACATGGATGGAAGAAGGGTGAAAAACCCTGTAAAATTTGACCTAGGGTTTATCCCAAAGTTCCCCCCAAAAGTTCTCTCTTCAAGTTCTCCTCTAATGAATGAAAATTAGAAAACTATATATAGATTTTACAATCTGACGGCGTCACGTTATACATGTGATGCCGTCAACTAGCCGCCAATACTCTTCTCGGATTGCCTAGATCCAGATCTGACGCCGTCATGTGTAATTTTTCTCTTGGGCTCTTGACGGCCTTGGTGTCCCAAAGCATGACCTCGTTACTCTTTAACTCCCAAAAACATTCTAGCGCGTCTCGTGTAACTTTTTATCCACCTCTTTGCCAATACGTGATGCCATCACCTTCAAAGCATGACGCCGTCAGGTACTATTTCCAGCTTGATTTTGGAGACTTTGCCGTTTTCTTCACTTTTCGCTCCAAAAACGTCCAAAATGCTTCCTTTTCCAGATTTCTTCTCTAAAGTACATAAAATGACAAAAGGAACGATTTGAAGCAATATTTGATCAAATAATCATGACTTAGGGCTTAAATGACCCCCTAAAGCGTAACACTTTTCGCCTCATCAGATTCGTCGTGGGGTGTTAATTCCCCTAACCGTATGTCTATTTTGTGGCATAGATGAAGAATCTCAACAACATTGTTTCCTATCTTGTCCCATAATTAAAATTATATGGCGTTAGTTATGGAGTTGGTGGAGGTCTCCTCAATTTTACAATCCGTCTTTAATGGAAATTCATAAAGGAAAGTCGGGGTTTATTCAGAACAAGTTGGTTGCAAAACTTTTTCACGCGGTTTGTATGACATTTATTTGGCAGGTTTAGAACTGGAGAAATAAAATTCTTCATGCTTCTTCAGACGCCGAGGAAAATGCCATTCGTCGTGAGGATATTTTTCCTTCGGTGCAAAGATTGTCTCTTTTATGGGCCTGTAATTGTTCTTTCAGGAAACGCTTCTCTTGGGAAAATTGGATCCAAAATCCCGGTGAATTGGCTTCATCTTCTCTTCCCTAATTTTGTTGTTCTTGGTGCATTTTGTTTGTTTTTTCCTTCTCCGGTGCTCTATCTTGGAGCCTGTTCTTTTTTGTTGTTTGTCGTTGCCTTCGTGGCCTAATAAAATATTTGCTTCTTCTTCAAAAAAAAAAAAACATTACATATCTCAAAAAATTTATCTCATATGTATCACTATCGAGACTTTAAGCCATTAACTACTAATTCTTAGTCACTCACATACCTCTTAACAAAAAGTGATCATTTGGTGAAAATAATCTTGCTAATACGAGTGTCTCAGTTAGTATTAATTACAACTGTTTAGGCGGTTTACTTGTTAGATATGTATAGAATTTTTTATAAGTATAGAAAATATATATAAAATATTTATCTTGTATAGAAAGTTATTGTAAGCCGACTAGGACTCCTTAGTCTATAAAAAGAGGTTCTAGGGCATTAAGATAGATATGTGTTATTAGTAAGTCGATTAGCTTAAAGGTTGTAAACCATAATACTTTTGAGTATTTGTATTACTAATAATATTGAAGCTTTGTTTGTTAATCTTGTGTTACTAAAAGAATTCTTCTTAAGATTGGAGTTTATATTCTGCATAAACTTTAATATATTCCAAGATAGTTTCTATATTACTTGTGTTAGATTTATCTAGCATAGCTAACCTTTGCAAGCTAACGAGTTCGATCAAGGACATGACTGAGATCAACATATTTATTGCATGAATTGCGGTTTGTAGATCCTAGGAGACTTAATAGAATTTAAGCTTTCTTTGGGGAGACTTATACATTCATAGAGTTAGGGCATTTGGCACCTCCCTACGACCAATATTAAGGAATACAACGAGTCAATTAAAACAACGACGTGACAATTTGACTAATCAATAAGAGATAACTAGAGAGTAAGGATAATCTAAGTGAACACATTTACCTATCATAAGAGTTACCACCAATTTACTTTTCCGCATAATTAGTTTAATTTAGTTTAATTAGTAGCTAAAACACCCACTTTTCAAACCACGAGATTTTACTTGCTTTTATAAAATACATAAAAATACAAAAGAAACATCCCTCACTTTTAGACCTATCTTGTCATACACTTCGGCCTTCACAACACTATTCCTTTAAAGAACGATCAATCCCCCATGTCTTGGCTATACTACACTACAACGGTAAGGTACACTGCCTAGGAGGATTGTAAAACTTCTTGACGTTTACAATATCCGCATCATTTATTAGGTTTCTCGGTTATTCTTAATTTTATCTTGTCCAAATCTTTTTTAGTACAGTTATTAATAGACTATGATACTTTGTATTCAGGTTATGAAAGAATTGTTGTCTGGACATAATAATGCCTGAGTGGGGAGGATGGAAGAAATTGATATAAATGTTCTATATATCTATTGAGGGGGCATTTTACTTCTCAAGTTGGCCTAGCAGCTAAATGTCCATCCCAAAAATCTTCCTGATAAGCGATGGACGATTTTGTCGGGGTGGTGGCGTTGCTCAATTTTGGAGGCGATTTAAAGAAAAAAGTGGAAGAATTAGTGACTTAAGGGTTCTCTTGCTCTGTAGGTCACTTGCACCTGGATACTCCGAGCAATTATTTCGGATTTACCCTTAAAAAGAAGATCCTTTTTTCTTCTATAATGACAAGGTTTTTGTTTTCTAGAGCGATGTTATTACAGAAGAAAATAAGGACCTTATTGGTTCCGGTAAATCTGAGATAATATTTTCGAGTAGCTAGGCGCACATGACCTAAACAGCTTGGCCCCCTTTGGGTCACACGTATCCAATTTTCCAAATGTTTTGTTCAGGTGGTCTTCCTTAAAATTTCATATATTCTTGGGTATTGCTAGGTCGATTTGAGTTGCAAAACCCGAGTGGCATAATATAACCGTGTTTTGCAGCCACTTTGTTGTCTGAGCCAAGCATTTTTCAACATATGTACCGGTTGCATCATATGTGCAAGTTTTAGTTCAAAAGGTAATAATTTACACTATCCAACATTAGTCTAAAGTAGTAGAGTTTTTTCATGTTTCATTTGCTATTTTTGTATATCTATCTTAGACGATAGTTCGTTGGTTAATTTTAATCTTCATTTTTGCATGACAAAAACCATGAAGCATGTAATGCAATTGTACTTTGTACCCAATACCGTATTTGAGCCAGGGCCTAAATATTCTTGGTAAAATTATGAATACATTGTTCAATTTTGTATTCAGAACATGCAAGATATGTTAACCAGACATAATCTGTTCATGTGAGCAGTTTGGAAGAAATCGATATGAAGTTAGTGTATAGCGTTTGGAGGAGGGTTTTCATTTTTAAGTTAATGTATTAATTGAGGTGTGTTATTTATTGCTTTTGTTTCGTTTTAATCCTACTGACAATACCTTAAAGCATCAACCATTAGTCTAAGGTGATGCGGTTTTACATAAATTTTATAGGCTGTTTTCATATGTCTGATATGGATAATAGTTGCTTTGCTATGATGATATGATTACCTATTAGGTCCTGTGAAGGATTATACAAACACTTGGGATGTTAGTCTTAATAATCTGTTTGGGATATTTATGAATGAATGTGATTTAGTACGCGGAATTTACAAGAACACACTAAAGGAACAAAGGTGGTGAATAAGTAAACGTGAATAATTTAGAGTGATGAACACAACTTCAATAACACAAAACGATTCAATATTATTTATGAGATAATACGGGTGATCTAAACTATCACCGGGACTACAAAGGTAACCTTGAATCTTTGATACGTAAAAAGGATTTGATGATTGAAGTTATGCATGCAATGTTATCTAAGAAGGTGACTAAGGATTCGTTTTATAGGATAAGGAACATGTTAATACAAATATCGCCTAAAAACGTTATTTATATTTTAACGATCTTTGCTAAGTTTTGTTAATGACAAAGTACAAACTTTAGATTGTAGTAAAACATCATTTTAGTTTAAGTCTTGTATAACTACTCTTTACATTTCTTTTTAAACTTAACATTGTTTTTATTTCTTTAATAAGAAAGTCCATCTCATCAATGTGCATTTATGGTAAGTTTATATGTTTGACTATCCATGAAGTTCTTACACATTTTGGAAGTATTCCATGTTTGGTGCAATGCATGTTGACTAGTATTTAGTAGATGTGACATTGTTTGTTTATGTGTTTGACTATCCATGAAGTTCTTACACATTTTGGAAGTATTCCATGTTTGGTGCAATGCATGTTGACATAATAAGAAAGTGTCACATCACATTTAGGGCAAGCTTTGTTAATATAAATTTATGGTAAGAAAGTGTGTTTGACTAACCATATGTTTGCTTGCAAGTCTTGTGTTTGACTAGGTGTAATGAGATGTGACCTTGTTTGGTTTGGAAGATTTATTGCAAAACCAACTGCAGCCCTGACGGAACCCTGGGGGTACACGGGCGGAACCCATCTGAGGGTTCTGACTGATCCGTCAGACCTACAGAATGGTTTGCTATAAATATCAAACCATTTGTTAGTTTTGTGTCACCCCTTAAGGACATATTTTCATATACTCTCTCAACTAACTCAATAACATTTGACTTGTGTGATTCTCTTATGTAGCAAGGGACTTCACAAGATCATTCAAGAAAGTTACAAGCTTCAACTCTAAAGTTGCAAGTCTTGCTAGCTTTGTCATGTATAAGCTTTGGTAGTTTATACTTCATTTGTGTCATGTATGTAGAAGTGATTGATTAGTATTTTAGGCCTCAAAATACATAGTGTGTCGGGAGTTGTTGTACCCTTGTAAAAGAACTAACGGGAGTGGTTGTACCCTTGGTAAAGAACTCGACATCTAGCTTAGTGTCAGTAAAAGTGTAAGCGACGATGGGAGTGGTTGTACCCGTGTAAAAGAACTCGACATCTAGCTTAGTGTCGGTAAAAGTGTAAGCGACGTTGTAAAGGTTTTCTCCGCCGGTGAAAGGAGCTTGTTGATTAGTGCTTATAACTCTCGAGTTGGAAACTCGGGGCGTGGATGTAGGGCAAGGAAAAAGAGTCCTTGTAGCCGAACCACGATAAACAATCGTGTTGTGGTTTGATCGTTTCTTTCTTTATCTTTGCTTATTACATGTTGTCTTTTAGTTAGAATCGCTAATCACATATAAAGCTTTTCAAAGAATTAAACAAGTAAAGTTGTGTTTATATCTTCAAAACAAATGTAAAGCTTTTCAAACAACTAAACAAGCAAAGTTAGGATCATCACAAGTAAAGCTTTTCAAAGTATGAAACAAGTAAAGTTAGAATTGTTAATCACATGAAAAGCATTTCAAAGAATCAAACATATAACGTTGTGTTTATATCTTTAAGCAAACGTAAAGTTTTTAAAGGATATTCAAGCTAAAAAGGATTTAAAAAGCGGTAAATTATTCAACCTCCCCTTCTAGTTTTCCACAATTGGCATCAGGAGCTACGTTACTCAAGATCTTTAAAATAGAATGTATTTTAAAACTTGGATCGATCCATGGATTTTGAAAATCTCAAAGAAGGGCAACCTATTCAAAACCCACCGCTATTTGAAAAAGAAAACTAACTTGAATGGAAAAGTAATTTTGAAAACTATGTGAAATCAATTGATCAAGATCTTGGCATATTAATTCTTTTGGTGATTTCAAACCAAAGAAAAGAAGTTTTTGAAAACCAAGATAACTATCTTAAACTTGACAAAAATACTAAAGCTAAAACAATGATTTATAAAGCTTTAGTAACGAATATGAAAGAATGTATTTTTGTCAAACGGCTAATGATATTTGGAAAAATATGTTAAACTTTCATCAAGAAATGTGTCAAGTCAAAAATGATCAATTTGATCTCACATATGAATTAGAAGTCTTAAAAATATTAATAGATAGACATTTAGTTGAGATTAATACATGTACTACTAGTTTAAATGTTTTAAATGAAGGTGTAAGTGAAGATGATTACTCATGTCGAGCTCTTAGTGGACTTGCTTACGATTCATGGAATAACACGGATGAAGATGAAGCCAACCATCCGGTTTGTGATTCTCAACTAGATAAAACATCAAGCAAGGTACATTTTAAAACCAAACACTTTTGCTTTGACAAATTTATCCTAGAGTTTTCTAAACTAGAAAATGAGTCTAAACGTTTATGCAACATGGACCTAAAAACTATCTTCAAGAACGAGTCTTCAAAATCTTTTAAGAATATCTTTGAAAAGGAAATATTGTTAGAAGATAAAATGTCTAGACTTGAGAGTAATGTTGAAATTGATCTAGAATGTAAATTATGTCTAGATTACAAACATGACATTAAAAAGCAAAATGAGAAAGGAAAAATGTTAAATAAATTTGATAAATGCTCAAAATCTCTTGAAAGATTGTTGAGGAGTCAAAGGTTGTTTAAAGATAAAACCAGATTAGAATTTTACTCAAAAGAACCATCAACTAATATAACAAAGCAAGTAAAATTTGTCAAACCTAGAAGAGAGATTTAGAGATAATTCAATCTCTAATAGAAACTCGTGATAAAAGATTTAAGATTATCATGCTCTATGCTTGTATATGATTATCTAACCTTCTTGGATACATGAGTAATTGAGTTTCAAAGCGTATCGTCAAACCAAGATTTTACGCGTTGCGTTTATCCTCTTGATAGCATCTCTATGCAATTTAAAAGGTACGCATTACTTCAACTTGACTTTGATTGTCTCTTGTCTCTAGTATTATGTGTTGGAATATGTGTTATTAGTAATACTTTAAAAGTGTTTACTTTCTATTAGTAATAACTAAGATTAGATTCTATGCAACAAGGAATTTTGTCATTAGTACTAGTAGGAGATATAAGGTGTTTTGGTTCTTTAACCATCAAGAGATAAACACGAGAAACTCTTGAGTGAGTCTCACTCAACTCTTGCTTACAAGTGAGCTAACTAAGAATTTCCTAAGTGTTAAAATGTCTAACACTTTTGTGATGCTTGTAAAACAAACCTTTGTTAAACAACATTCTCAAACACTATACTTTGAGTCATAAATTGTGTTTTTCTTCGATCACTCCTTTATGATAATCTCACATAAAACACACAAGGTGAAATAAACCACATTAGCATACATTAGAATGTGTGAAAGAAAATGAGTTTTCAACATCTAGGATTTACACATCAAATGTGACACTTAGTCTTATGATGTTGTACCTCTTGGACTTTTTCAAAACAAGTAGAGTTCATAGTGTCTTAAGTAAGAAAACCCAAAGAGTCGAGGATTCGTTGAATATAACATTTAATGAGTAATCTCCTGCTTCAAAGATATCATCTTTGGTAGATGATAACTTAGTCGAAAGTCCAATGATAGCAAGACAAATATGTTGTGAAAAACATTAAGAATAAAAGTACAAAATAACATCTTCTCACCTTGAGTCAAACATTGAATCATGCAAAATTGACATAAGTTATAAAACTTGATTTATAGGTCATAGTTGTGTCTAAACAAATTCAACAAAAATAGTTTTTGGAATTTAGAGTAAAACAACTGGTGAAACAAAATAGATGTTTCGAAGTAATCATGTGATTATAAGTGTCAATATTTGAAAGTCTTTTTGATAATAAAAACAAGCTCCAAAAGTAAGGGATTTTAACTTAAATACATTTCTAGTTACTCTCTTGTTCTCAATGGTTAAGTTATTGATGACTTATCAAGAATGAGATTAGTAAATCCGTAGGTAAAACTAAACGTAGAGAAATGTTCGGAAGACTACTTGTTCTCATAACAATTAGATCCAACATTATGTTTAGCATTTGTCTATGTGATCGTGTTAAAGAAGATCCTAAAACAACTCTTTATTTAAGCTTGTTTGGATACATCATTAGGTACTACATAACTAGGTTATGGTATCCCAAAAGAACGGGAATAGAAACCATAGTGTATGCCAAATGGAATTATGTCGGTAATAAGTTGATAAGAAAAGCACAAGTGGTACTTGCACTTTTATACTTATTTACCCAATGATTCTCCAAAACACGTAAGGTTCTCAAATTAGTTTCGGATGGAGAAGCACATCAACAAGCTCCGCTTGAACAAGAAAATTCGTGTCAACAACGGAATTCTTTCATCAACATTGTTATCCCTTCAACAAAGGAGGCATCGACTTCGGCGACAATTCAATCAATTATGTTCTTAATAGACATATTATGATCCATCATCATAGCCTTGGTAAGATTGTTCATTGAGGAACGTCTTAACTAAGAAAGTCTTCTACGTTAACCATTCTATCAACGTTTTCACAAAACCTCTTGAATGTGAAGCATTCATCATTCCTAGGCTTAGTCAAAGACTCATAAGACCTAAAACCTTTGTTTTGAACATTAGGATAAAACCACAAAAATCAAGACAATCCTTTTTGAATTTTTCCCTGCAGCTCCCACGGTACCCTCAGACCATACGGGCGGAACGCTCCTTTTGGTTCCGCCTGGTCCGCCAAAGCTACAGAATGTTTTATTTTTAATTTCAAAACCAAACACCTCTTTACTCACAACTCCAACTTACCATCAGCCCATAAGATTCACAAAATGAACAAAACTTCAAGCACCTTCCTCATAACCTTTCATCACTCAAACCTTAAACAACCAATGTGAAATGAGAAACCGAGTTATCCTTTGTCCTATCAATATCGAGTCATCCACCATTTCCATGCCCTCAAAGAAACCAAGAGTCAATATCATCTTCACTAATAACTCCACCTAGTCATCTTCACAAGAAGATTCCACAATGTAACCAAACAAGTGTGTCATCCCCACTATAACCTAACCTATTAAGATTAAACCACCTTTCATGATACATAAACCTATGTTCACCTTTGTGTCGCTCTTTGAAACAAAGGGCAATTGTCATATCCATACTCTCATTAACATATTTGTCTATGTCGTCAAAAGTCAAGTGAATTTCATTATGAAATGCGACTCTTCCACTTTCTAGCAAGTGAAGAACACAAAGAAGATATCCAAGCTTTAAATGTTGTCAAGCAATCACCACCTCATTTCACATATCCACTCTCGGTCGTCAACCATACTTTACCACCGTTCACCACATTGTTAAAACAAATGAAAAACGTCATTGAAACATCACTTGCATTATAAAACGTTTTTAAGCATCAAAATGAGTCAAGTTAACCGTACCTCCACATTGTTTTCATATAGGCACACGCTAGAACATACACATTACAATAGTCTTTACTTAGACTAAAATGTGAAATTTTGATTTTCTAGGAATCATCATGCCTCCTCTAACTCACTAAGACCACAAGGACACCATCAAGTACCTACCCAAACACCACAAAACCAAAGGTCTTACTCAAACTCAAATCGTTGTCTTCAAAGCCATAGAAAAACGATATGTCCATAAGGGTAGAACCATTGATCCATCCTTCTTAGAAGGTACAAACCTCTACAAGGAATTTGCCACAATAAACTTTGAGTGTCTCTTAGAAATCGACGAGCCTATTTGTTCTAGGTTCATTTTAGAATTCTATGCATCCGTCACCCTCTCCAAGGATGAGTATGGTCGCATGTCTATTAACTTTAGGGCTATTAGTTGATTGATGCTAAACTGTCAACTTATATTGACCAAGGAATGGTCAACAAAGTTAAATAGCCTAGAGTCAATCTCCGGGTAATAAAGGGTATCCCCAGGTTGTTATGTCCCGACGAGGTGTGGATGGTTATCAAACGGGTTTGTGATCGGGTGAATTTGGACGAAAAGGGTTTGAGATTGTTTACACTACTGATTTATAAAATGAAATAGCTTAAATAAGCTATATGAACAAAACTGGAAGTTTGGAAAAACCAGAAACGTTTTAAAACTTAAAACGCGTACGCTTACGTTTAAATTAACGCGAACGTATAAAATAAAACGTGAAAACTGAAATCTGAAAACCCCCAGGGGGTGAAAATGACTTTTTTACAAACCTAAGGATAAAAGAAAATTTTTAGAAAAAGAAAATAAATTTTTACACTACTTAATTATTTATTATTAATTAAATACTAATTAATACTAATTATTAATATTTAAATAACTTAAATATAATACAATATTAATTTATCACTAGAAAAATGTAAATTAAATTTTTAAAATTATAAAATAACTATAAATAAATTTTAAAATTAAAAATATGTATTTTTTGTCTTTTTGTGATTTTTCTATTAATTAATTACTAATTAAATATTAATTACCTAATTAAACTATTTTAAATTATAAAAAATAGCAAATGAACAGTAAAAATTCTAGAAAAATTCCTAAAATTATATTATATTATATAAAAGCTAGGAAAAATAAAAAAACTAGGTCTTGCTTAATAAAAACTAATTATACTATTTAAAACTTAATTATTAATAAAACTAATATTAAATCTAATAAATACTAAATGACAAAATAAAAATCTGAAAAATTTACTAAAATTGCTTTAATATAAAAGGTAATTAATAAAAATATAAAAATACCAAGTACTTAATAAAAATCTAAAAATGAAAATTAAAATTTAAATTATATTAAATAGAAACTATCACTTATTATTAAATTGGTTTTTCTTGATTTTTCTTTTAGAAATCTATTTTACACCTAAAAATAAGAAACTTTTGTAAAAAAAATGTTTAGGAAATCAAAAATAATCCAAAATAAGCTAAAAAGGTGTGACAGTTGACTATTGTTGACCAAGAGAGGAAATAAGCTCAAATGAGCTTAAGTGGGACCCACTATGGTGAATTCTAGTTCAAATGACTTGTGTGGACATGTAGAAGCTAGAATAAACCAAATAAGCTCATAAGATAAGCTAATAAGCAAGATTAAGCAATTAGGTAACTTATGTAAGCATTGAAAATGGGACAAGTTTTGGGACTGTCTAGGGGGCCCACTAGGTTGATTGGGGGCACAAGCTTGGGTGCTATGGATAGCCACCCACCTTGGGAGTGCAAAGAACCAAGAGGGGAGCAATGGGTCCCACTATGGAGGGCTGCAGCCACCACCAAAGGTGGTGGTTGTGTGATGGTCTGCTGATGCAAGGGAGACTACTCCCCCTGCATGTAACTTTGATCAAGTGTGGGGCCCAGCAGAAAAATCACAAAAATAAAAGGATGCTAGGACCTCCAAGATGAGCTGGTAGGCTTTACACACAAGAAATTTTAGAGGCTGAATCACAACACAAAAATCTAGGAAATTCTTTGAACTTTTGGAAAAATCTGAAACATGCTCATTTGACTTTTTATAAAAACTTGAACTTTTGACTTTGTTGGATTTTGATCATGCTTTACTGATTAGTTGTACTATGTTAAGCTATAATAGAACTAATTTAGGCTAGATTACATACTTATGCAATGAAATGGATGGGTTGTAGGTCTTAAGTCCCTAACAGTTAACTGTTAGGGGACTTGGGTGTGGATTTTGACTTTTAGTCAAATGAGGCTTGTATTTTTAGGCTTTTCTGAACTATAACTAACTAAAGAAACATGCACAAGCAGAAACAATCAACAAGGAACACCCTGAGCACAGAGATGTCTATTAAACCAAACACCCCTTTACATATATGACATTTTGATTCTCATGGCATTTGATGAATTCAAACTATGAAACTGATTTGTTATTATCTATAATGATAAACTAAACTTGAATGAGCTCTTAAACATCAAGATTAACAATCACACCATGAAAATCACTAAGATGCTAAGTATGGCAGTGGATATGAGATTTTTAAGTTTAAAGAGATTTGAGGCACTATGACATAATATTAAGCAATAAACTGAGCTTACTACTCCTAATGAGCATAAAGAAACACCATTTAAACATTCAATGAGCTTTGCTACAGTAGTTAAGGAAATTGAGAGATGAAACTTACAAATGCTCACTGTGAGATCAAGAACCAAGGACCATGGTACAACTCTTAATTTTAACACCTCCCTGAGGTTTCTAATACCCTACACTTCAACAATTTACCAAGATCCCACAGCCTTCAATACTTAACAACTAGTTTAGAATTTTTATTTGAAATAACTAAAAACTTGATTATGTAAAGAAACTTGAATTTAAATGACATAAAACTTACAGAATACTTATCTGAATATATTACAAGCTTTTCAAACTGAAAATTACAACTTGGAGTTGAATTACAATAAAAACGACATACTATTGCTAAGCTAAATCTAAGCTAACTAACTAACACCCTTTGCTTATCTTTCTTCTTGACTTATAGGGCTCCTTGGGACTTCCTTTCTCTTTCCCACACTGTTTTGTGACCATTGGATTTGTCCCTTTGATATCAGACTTTGATTTATGTTTTGGCGCCAAAAGGTCAAAAGCAGTTGGGGTTTCTTGGAGTATTTCATGGGAATTTAATGGAGTTTGGAAGGTATTGGAGGCTAGGGGGACAAAGTATGGGAAGTGTTTCAGAGTTGGTGAAGGTGGGGGTGATTAGCAGGGTGTTAATGGTGGAGGGAATGAAGGTTAGGGGTGAACAGTGGTCGGTTTGACCGGGTCAACGAGGGTGGGAAGTATTAAAATGGATTTGGGCTTTTAGTGGGCTAGGGGATGGATCAGGGGTGTACATGGACCAGGTTTGGGTGGGTAGTAGATTACGTATTTTGGGTTTAGTTTTAATAAAAGGTTTAGTTTGGTTTATAATATTTCATAAGGACCAATCTTGCAATTTGTGAAAAATGCAAGGACTGAAAATGCCATCTTTCCATAGATATCATAAGGACTAAACTTGCCACGCTTGATAAACCCAAGGACCATTAATGTATTTTCCCATATTTAAATTCCCGGGGACCAAAATTGTCAATATCCAAAACTGAGGGACTGAAATTGTAATTTCCTCAAACTTCACACCAAGGACTGAAAATGACTTTTGTAACTTCCCAAGGACCCAAAATGATTTTTCTTTCAAAGATATCCCACCAGGGACCAATTCTGGCAATATTTGAAACTCCAGGGACCAAAACTGTAAATTCTCAAAACTTTTCAGATTTTTCACCAAAGGACTAAACATGACAACTTATGATTTTGAAAGGACCTTTGGTGATAATTTTCCATATTTTGAATGACCAGGAACTAGTTTTGACAGTTTATGAAAGTTGGGGGACTGAAACTGCCAATTTTGCAAACTTTGTACGTTTTTCATTTGTTTTTGTTCATTTTGCATCAAAAACATATAAAACACGATTTTGAAATATTTTCAGTAATTTGATGCATTTCTGAGTGTTTTTGTATGTTTTGTAGTTCAGATTTGACCAAAAATGATGAGTGTTTGAGCACTCATCAATCCCCCACATTAAAATATTGCTAGTCCCTAGCTATAAACTGTTTTGAAAACTCAATGGATTTTAAACTCTTTACCAAAAGCCATCACTTCTGGAGTAGCCAGATGTATCGATTCAAGTAAGAACTATGGTCCACCTGATAACCATGTGATTTTGAGCAAACCACCAGCTGTCAACGGATTGGATTAGTCTTTACCAAAAGCCGTTTGCTTCTGGACTACCCAACTCTTGAGGGACCTAGTCAACATCTTGGTGAGCTGATTACCAATTATGGTTTTTCCACTGCCTTTACCACAAGCCATAATCTTGCGGGCTAGCCAACTCATTCGCTTTTTAGGATATGGCGAGTTGAGGTACCATACAATTTTGGGCAAATTGCAAGCCATCAACGGATTTGATATATCTTTACCAAGAGCCATTTGCTCCTGGATTAGCCAATCCTTTTGTCGGTTAGACAAGGCAGACTGATAACCACAAAAATTTTGAAGCACAAGTGAAAAAAAATTTTAAATTTTTGAAATTTTGGCCAAAACGGGGGTACTAGGTAGTAAAATATGATAAAATTCGCTAGAATACCCCCCCCCCCCCCCCCCCCCACACACACACACACACACTTAGAATGAATATTGTCGTCAATATTCAAAGTCCCGGCTATTATGCCGACTCTTTGAACGTAAAAGGGCAACATTACAAGCTAAATGTGGAAACACCATATTTGTTTTTTCACTTTATTTGTAACCACAGTAGGGGTAACTCCCCCACACTTAGGGTGAAAACCCTATATGAATGCTACTGTTTTTGTTTACCGAGTCACTAGCTTGACTCGACCCCGAATTCATTTGTCCTTGGGGAAGCATGATGTGGAAGAAACAATCTCCATCGGACTTTCATTCAAGATGTTTGGACAAACATTTGAAGCACGTGAAAGTTCCACACCGATGAGATATAATCCCGGCTTAAGATAGTATAAACTATAAGCGGTGATGCCGGGATCAAAGATAATGTCTTCATTCCCGAAGGAGTGAAGAATAGGAGAAGTCACCCGGTAGGTGAAGAAAGGAAGAAAGATCTGGATGACAATCAAGATTGACTCATCATCATCAGAAAGAGAATTCATGATTGGTGTATCATGAATCTCATCATTTAGGCTCGTATGATCTAGACATATGGGTGGGAGGGTTGGGATTTTGATATCAATCAAATTCTCAAGGTTGAGAATATTTCCCTCCGGAACACAAGGATTATCTTTGTCTAGATCAAAGTAAAAATTATCATACTCCGGTGGAGATATGATATGAGTGAGTTCACCGGAGAACTCCTCAAAGGTGAATGAATCATTTTCGGGGAGAGAAATTTGAGAATGAGAAGTGGTACTGCCACTAATCTTCTCTCCCATATGATCAAAAGTAAAGGCTTCAAACTCCGGAATAGGATCATCGGAAAAAATGTCACTATCCTTAATGGGGATAGGAGATTAAATAGGTTTCTCTTTAAAAGCCTCGATTTTAGAAATGAGGAGATCGACATTCAATAATGTTGCACGAAGTGCTTCATCTTTGATTTCAGTGTCAATCTCGTCATTCTCTTCTTCTAAGCTGACTAGCTCAGAAGGTAATTCTTCCATATAAATGATGTCTCCACAAGATAACGAATTGTCATCAGTAGAATCGGAGAACATCTGAACATCATCATTCGGGAAGACAAGAGGAGGAGGGATATCACACATGTGATCAAGAATTCCCTGTGACTCTCTTGGGATTGAGACAAGGTTCTCAACACTAGACTTTATGAATTCGTCCGATTCCTTTTGAGGAACAGTATCAAGATGCTCGTCCCCCATGCTCAGAGAGTGAGTGGGAACCTCGGGTGTGATAAGAGTGGGTTGAGTTGGAATCTCAACTGATGGAATTTCATCTGATGAACCTGATGAATCTTTATAAAATCCAAGGATATCAAGGGTATCTTCATCATCACTGTCATCAGGAATGAAAACGAAATCGAGAGCTAGATCTGGCTGCTTTTTCTTTTGCAATCGATTCCCTAATAGATCTTTCATAAGCATCTTGGGAATTTATTTTAGCAGCCTGTTCGTCAGCTAACAATTCTTCCATCGATTTTTGATTTGGATTATCTGGGGTATGTGTGATTCCTTTCAAATCTTTCACTAAATCCAAAAGATCAAGTAGAAGACTTTGAGGAATTGGCTGAGGTGGAGGTTCGTCATAATACAATGTGTCAAAATTGTCACAAGAGTATGGATTCCCCGTTTGACAATCTGAGCTGAAGTATGGACCTCCACAGTAATCACAATAGTAAAACTGTTGAGTCTGGACTGGTGAATCATATGGGTATTGGTCATAACCAAAGTTCTGAGTATTACCGAAAAACTGTTCATAGACAAACGTGTTTCCGGCTTGACACTCAAATCCTTGGTGAGGACCTCTACAAAACTCACACAGATATGTCAGTATCTCATGATGTGGTGGCTGGTAGGATGTATCAGATGTGTCATGGTAAGCATAGGGAGCTTGGTTATAGACAGACCCATCTCCTGACTCTACCATGCTACAACCGGGACAATTCCCGCCATTATGAGGACCACCACACCATTGGCAACCGCAATCATGTGGATACGACATATGAAAGAATCAAAGGTTTACAGAGGGTAAGGAATGAAGAATCAAAGATGTGAGAGGGTAAAGGTGATTATTTTTGGATTTTTGAATGAACATTTTGTACAAATGGGAAAGAAAATGTTTTTTGTGTTCGTTGAAAACTGATTTTAAAATGTTTTCGTGAACGGTTTTGTTTTTATATGAAAATAAGAAGATAATATGAACAAGGGTGATAAGTATACAATGGACGTATATCCTGATTTACTAATACGCAAAAGCGTTTAGAAGACGCACACAGCCTCCCCGGCAGCGGCGCCAAAATTTGATTGATGCTAAACCGTCAACTTATATTGACCAAGGAATGGTCAACAAAGTTAAATAGCCTAGAGTCAATCTCCGGGTAATAAAGGGTATCCCCAGGTCGTTATGTCCCGACGAGGTGTGGATGGTTATCAAACGGGTTTGTGATCGGGTGAATTTGGACGGAAAGGGTTTGAGATTGTTTAGTGGAGCATAGTTCTTACTTGAATCGATACATCTGGCTACTCCAGAAATGATGGCTTTTGGTAAAGAGTTTAAAATCCATTGAGTTTTCAAAACAGTTTATTGCTAGGGACTAGCAATATTTTAGTGTGGGGGATTGATGAGTGCTCAAACACTCATCATTTTTGGTCAAATCTGAATTGCAAAACATACAAAAACACTCAGAAATGCATCAAATTACAGAAAATATTTCAAAATCGTGTTATATATGTTTTAGATGCAAAATGAGCAAAACCAAATGAAAAACGTACAAAGTTTGCAGAATTGGCAGTTTCAGTCCCCCAACTTTCATAAAATGTCAAAACTAGTCCCTGGTCATTCAAAATATGGAAAATTATCACCAAAGGTCCTTTCAAAATCATAAGTTGTCATGTTTAGTCCTTTGGTGTAAAATCTGAAACATGCTCATTTGACTTTTTATAAAAACTTGAACTTTTGACTTTGTTGGATTTTGATCATGCTTTACTGATTAGTTGTACTATGTTAAGCTATAATAGAACTAATTTAGGCTAGATTACATACTTATGCAATGAAATGGATGGGTTGTGGGTTTTAAGTCCCTAACAGTTAACTGTTAGGGGACTTGGGTGTGGATTTTGACTTTTAGTCAAATGAGGCTTGTATTTTTAGGCTTTTCTGAACTATAACTAACTAAAGAAACATGCACAAGCAGAAACAATCAACAAGGAACACCCTGAGCACAGAGATGTCTATTAAACCAAACACCCCTTTACATATATGACATTTTGATTCTCATGGCATTTGATGAATTCAAACTATGAAACTGATTTGTTATTATCTATAATGATAAACTAAACTTGAATGAGCTCTTAAACATCAAGATTAACAATCACACCATGAAAATCACTAAGATGCTAAGTATGGCAGTGGACATGAGATTTTTAAGTTTAAAGAGATTTGAAGCACTATGACATAATATTAAGCAATAAACTGAGCTTACTACTCCTAATGAGCATAAAGAAACACCATTTAAACATTCAATGAGCTTTGCTACAGTAGTTAAAGAAATTGAGAGATGAAACTTACAAATGCTCACTGTGAGATCAAGAACCAAGGACCATGGTACAACTCTTAATTTTAACACCTCCCCGAGGTTTCTAATACCCTACACTTCAACAATTTACCAAGATCCCACAGCCTTCAATACTTAACAACTAGTTTAGAATTTTTATTTGAAATAACTAAAAACTTGATTATGTAAAGAAACTTAAATTTAAATGACATAAAACTCACAGAATACTTATCTGAATATATTACTAGCTTTTCAAACTGAAAATTACAACTTGGATAAAAACGACATACTATTGCTAAGCTAAATCTAAACTAACTAACTAACACCCTTTGCTTCTCTTTCTTCTTGACTTATAGGGCTCCTTGGGACTTCCTTTCTCTTTCCCACACTATTTTGTGACCATTGGATTTGTCCCTTTGATCTCAGCCATTGATTTATGTTTTGGCGCCAAAAGGTCAAAAGCAGTTGAGGTTGCTTGGAGTATTTCATGGGAATTAAATGGGGATTGGAAGGTATTGGAGGCTAGGGGGACAAAGTATGGGAAGTGTTTCAGAGTTGGTGAAGGTGGGGGTGATTAGCAGGGTGTTAATGGTGGAGGGAATGAAGGTTAGGGGTTAACAGTGGTCGGTTTGACCGTGTCAACGAGGGTAGGAAGTATTAAAATGGAGTTGGGCTTTTGGTGGGCTAGGGGATGGATCAGGGGTGTACATGGACCAGGTTTGGGTGGGTAGTGGATTAGGTATTTTGGGTTTAGTTTTAATAAAAGGTTTAGTTTGGTATATAATATTTCATAAGGACCAATCTTGCAATTTGTGAAAAATGCAAGGACTGAAAATGCCATCTTTCCATAGATATCATAAGGACTAAACTTGCCATGCTTGATAAACCCAAGGACCATTAATGTATTTTCCCATATTTAAATTCTCGGGGACCAAAATTGTCAATTTCCAAAACAGAGGGACTGAAATTGTAATTTCCTCAAACTTCACACCAAGGACTGAAAATGAATTTTGTAACTTCCCAAGGACCCAAAATGATTTTTCTTTCAAAAATATCCCACCAGGGACCAATTCTTTCAATATTTGAAACTCCAGGGACCAAAACTGTAAATTCTCAAAACTTTTCAGATTTTTCACCAAAGGACTAAACATGACAACTTATGATTTTGAAAGGACCTTTGGTGATAATTTTCCTTATTTGAATGACTAGGGACTAGTTTTGACATTTTATGAAAGTTGGGGGACTGAAACTGCCTTTTTTGCAAACTTTGTACGTTTTTCATTTGTTTTTGCTCATTTTGCATCTAAAACATATAAAACACGATTTTGAAATATTTTCAGTAATTTGATGCATTTCTGAGTGTTTTTGTATGTTTTGCAGTTCAGATTTGACCAAAAATGATGAGTGTTTGAGCACTCATCAGTAGTCATCAATACTGCTTCACTCTCGAGGAGTTTGCTCAAATCCTAGGTGTCCCAAACCATGGTACTTGCATCTACTCCGACTTGCACTCCCTCTCAACTCTTGACACACTCTTTGACCGCATCTATCCCTATGATACCCCTCTTGTGTCCAAAGATGAACTTCGTGACCACCTCTTCATTAGGACCACCAACACTAGGAGAACTAGAATCGGAAATGAGGTCATCAAGGACCCATATGGAATGGAATTCAATGAACTCAAGCCCCAAATTCAAGGAATGGGAAGAACTCCTTAGAGCCAATGTAATTAGCACCATAGGAAACCGGGATCACATCAACTCCTAAAGGTCTTCACCTAGACTACACTCTTAATCCACACGCTTTTGTCCCACTAAAGTGATAGGAGAATCTACAAAGCCCAAGGTAAACATTTTCCAACTCTAGGCTTTGCCCAACTCTAGGCTCCCGCCTCTAGAATACATTTTCCAACTTTCGGATATTCCAAATGAGTCGGCGGAGTTCAAGCAAACAAAGGGGATGTTCAAAAGCATCGAGAGATTTCTTAAGCTCAAGAAGAAGATTGACCGTCTATGAGAGCGGGTGTGTAGGAGTGTTTAGCACTAGGTGCGATTTGAACAAATTTGGTTGTTTAAACAATGTTTATGATGTATTTGTGTGTTAGTACAATGTTTGATACAATTTGGAACGTGTATTATCTAACTTTGATGCAGGTAGACAACTTTTGGCAAGTTGTCAAATTTTCATGTTTATGATATTTTCACCAAGTATAGTGAAATTCTCGACCTCAAGATCAAAGTCCTATGATATGTGTGTTTACGTGTCTATTTTTTGCATTGCCTAACCAGAAATGCATTATCTTTTTTATTTTAGAAGTGTTCAAAAAATTTGAAAATCATCTCGCGGGTCAAAATCGCGGACTGCCAAAACTTTCAGGTGTGGCGGATCTGGCGGTACCCAAAATTGGGTTCCGCCAGTGTATTTTATGGGCAACCCAGAAATGGCCCAACGGACCGGACGGAACCCTCACACGGGTTCCACCTGTGTGTTCTTAAGGTTCCGCCAGTCACCTGCATTAAATTTTTATCATTTTTCTTAAGTCCAAAACTTGTAAAGTGTCAAACCATTATCCTAAGTGAGAAACATCTTCCATTAACTCCAATAACCATATTAGAACAACTCTCACTCACTAAAACAATTAGGAAGTCACTTCCCTCCAAAAATTCAAATTCAAACATAACTAACCCAATGAACCCTTTTAAAGGATCCTTCAAACCATTGGAACATTTTCAACCAAATCACATCCCACGATCACAAAGCATTGAGTGCATATGTTGATCTTTCACTCCACCCTATTCCATTGGATTGACATAAAATGATGTGACAAGTTCATGAAAATCATTTGAAACCTCAATCTTTGAATGGTAGAACATCAAATCCAAACACCCATTTCAACATCTCTTTCACCCTATAAATTTGAAAGTTTTGCAACAATTCAAATCACACCATCACCATCAAAATACCCTCTCTCAAAACCACACCTTTGAAATGACTAAATCCAACACCTCATCCGAGTCATCAAAATCTTTGGCAAAAACCACTAAGATTAGTGTTAAACCTTGTTGCTTCAACAAAGCCATCGAGTCAAGCTCATCATCTTCAAGTGATGCTTCACTTAACATTTCTTCACCTATCCAAGATTTCCTTAACCTTACTACCTCAACACCATCCTCAACACATTGCAACACCAATGTAATCACCATTCAAGATTTGCTTAATCTTGCTACACCAACACCCTCTTCAAAACATGGCAATACAAACATATACACTTTTTAACCATCAAAAATTTTTTCAACCATCTATCACCAACACTTACACCAATGGAACTTTTCCATACACCACCAACATCACCACATCCACTATTGGAAACTTTTGAAAACCTATCACCTAAACCATCAAGCCCTCCATCATTGTCATTTTTTTTTACACCATTTCCAAAATGGAAACCCAACAACAACCAATATTTCAACCAAATGAGTCATTGGATGATGCATCTCATCCACCGTCATTGCTTGAGAATTTGCCTTACCGTTATGCTAGACCCAAAATTTTCAAGGTTATACACACCTACAATCATTTGTTTTTCACCTCATTTACAAACACCTTCATGGTAATCCTTTCGGAGAACCAAGCTTACACCATTTTGTTCAATAAAAACAACCACAAAAACAACAAAACCACCACCTTTCACAAATGAAAAACCAAAGTCATTGCTTGACCAAAATAAGTCTTTTGACCACAACCAACTACTACAACAAGAGTATCATCACTCAAAACCATTGTTGTTTCACCCTATCTACAAAGACATCCATGGACCTCTAACCAATAAAATGAGGTTTATACTAAACCACATTTTGGATCGTCTCAAGTTTAGAGTCTCCAAAATGAAACAAAACCGTTTCTTTTGGAAAATGTTTCTCATTAAAACCAACAAACCAAGTTTAAAGCACCAACACCACCTCAAGTTTAGAAAGCCAACATCAAAACCAACAAACCAAAACCGTTTCACCTCCACAACATTCAAAACAAAACCCGCTACACCATTCAACACACATTTTCATCCTTAAACAACCTTAGCCTTGTTTTTGGAAAATATTTCTCATTAAGGAAAATGATGATTTCCTTGTAGCATTTTATGTTCTTAGTTTATTTTTAGTTTTTCTTTATTTTTAAGAAGTAGGATGATGTCGTCCTAATTTCTTGTCTTTGACCTTTTAAGAGTCAAAATTTTACATGAAATGAATTTCATTCTACTACAAGGTTTGCATTGGTAGCATACATATATCTTGTGTTTTAGAAACTAACCTTTCTTTTTGTAGGATCATTATCCATGTTTTCCTTCCTTGATACTCCATTTAGGGGAGTAATATTCAAGGGGGAGCATGAGTGTTGCATTATTCCACTTCATAACTCTTAGTTGTGTTCTAGACATGAAATGCTTTCATGACTTGTCTTGTGTGGCAACTAACATTTTGTTTTGTAGGGTCAAAATCCATGTCTCCTCTCTTGGCACTCCATTTAGGGGGAGTATCGTGCAAGGGGGAGCAAGTGCATACTTCCGCCTCGCTACTCTTCTTTTTGTTTCGACAAAAAGGGGGAGATTTTATATATAAACTTGTTTCAAAATTTTTCTGCATATCACATCTTCTTAGCAAAAACAAGTTTTTATACTAACTTTATAAGACTTAACATTAAAACAAGTGTTTTACTTATAAATAAAGTTTATGTCATCAACAAAAAGGGGGAGATTGTTAATACAAATATCGCCTAAAAACGTTATTTATATTTTAACGATCTTTGCTAAGTTTTGTTAATGACAAAGTACAAACTTTAGATTGTAGTAAAACATCATTTTAGTTTAAGTCTTGTATAACTAGTCTTTACATTTCTTTTTAAACTTAACATTGTTTTTATTTCTTTAATAAGAAAGTATTTCTTTAATAAGAAAGTGTCACATCTCATCAATGTGCATTTATGGTAAGTTTATGTGTTTCACTATCCATGAAGTTCTTACACACTTTGAAAGTATTCCATGTTTGGTGCAATGCATGTTGACTAGTATTTAGTAGATGTGACATTGTTTGTTTATGTGTTTGACTATCCATGAAGTTCTTACACATTTTGGAAGTATTCCATGTTTGGTGCAATGCATGTTGACATAATAAGAAAATGTCACATCACATTTAGGGCAAGCTTTGTTAATATACATTTATGGTAAGAAAGTGTGTTTGACAAACCATATGTTTGCTTGCAAGTCTTGTGTTTGACTAGGTGTAATGAGATGTGACCTTGTTTGGTTTGGAAGATTTATTGCAAAACCAACTGCAGCCCTGACGGAACCCTGGGGGTACACGGGCGAAACCCAACTGAGGGTTCCGCCTGATCCGTCAGACCTGCAGAATGGTTTGCTATAAATACCAAACCAATTGTTAGTTTTGTGTCACCCCTTAAGGACATATTTTCATATACTCTCTCAACTAACTCAGTAACATTTGACTTGTGTGATTCTCTTATGTAGCAAGGGACTTCACAAGATCATTCAAGAAAGTTACAAGCTTCAACTCTAAAGTTGCAAGTCTTGCTAGCTTTGTCATGTATAAGCTTTGGTAGTTTATACTTTATTTGTGTCATGTATGTAGAAGTGATTGGTTAGTATTTTAGGCCTCAAAATACATAGTGTGTCGGGAGTTGTTGTACCCTTGTAAAAGAACTAACGGGAGTGGTTGTACCCTTGGTAAAGAACTCGACATCTAGCTTAGTGTCGGTAAAAGTGTAAGCGACGATGGGAGTGGTTGTACCCGTGTAAAAGAATTCGACATCTAGCTTAGTGTCGGTAAAAGTGTAAGCGACGTTGTAAAGGTTTTCTCCGCCGGTGAAAGGAGCTTGTTGATTAGTGCTTATAACTCTCGAGTTGGAAACTCGGGGCGTGGATGTAGGGCAAGGAAAAAGAGTCCTTGTAGCCGAACCACGATAAACAATCATGTTGTGATTTGATTGTTTCTTTCTGTATCTTTGCTTATTACATGTTTTCTTTTAGTTAGAATCGCTAATCACATATAAAGCTTTTCAAAGAATTAAACAAGTAAAGTTGTGTTTATATCTTCAAACAAATGTAAAACTTTTCAAAGAACTAAACAAGCAAAGTTAGGATCATCACAAGTAAAGCTTTTCAAAGTATGAAACAAGTAAAGTTAGAATTGTTATTCACATGAAAAGCTTTTCAAAGAATCAAACATATAACGTTGTTTTTATATCTTTAAGCAAACGTAAAGTTTTTAAAGGATATTCAAGCTAAAAAGGATTTAAAAAGCAGTAAACTATTCAACCCCCCCCCCCCCTTCTAGTTTTCCACAGAACACTTATTACAAGTTGTCAAGTTGTATAATATAATAAGACTAGAGAACTTATCTTATCCTAATATTACACTTTTCAATGTAAAACACTCCATATTATCTACTGAGAGGTATAGATTTCTGTACTACTTCTACTTAACGTGTAACTTTGTACAAAGACTTATGATACAACTAAATATCTATAAATAAAATATATAACAACTTGACGTTTAAACTGGCAGGACCTTCATCAACTAGCAGTACCTTCTCACCCAGAAGGTACTATTAGTTTATCTTCAACTTCAACAAAACAAAGAAGCAGGCTTAATACATCATCTGGCAGGCTCTTTTGACTTAAGCATTTTATTCCCAACAATCCTCCCCTAAACTTGTTATTCCTTATTAAAATAACTAAGTTTCTTGTGAATAAAATTCATACCTTGAGGATCTGAGGGAACTCTTCCAAAAACCTTATCATCTATTCCTCCTTAGGCTTTCATATTGATCAAATATTCTTTCCTTCAGTCTTTTGACTGCATCATCTTCTTCTTCACATAATAGTTTATTGGAGATCAAGACTGATAATACTTCATAGCTTAAAGGATACTCTTTCTCAGCTAGCATAAAAAGTTCTATTCCACTTTGAGTGGAAAGATGATGAATATGGCTCATGCTGAAGTATTCCTACGAAACAGATAAATCATGGCAAGGGAATTTCCAATGTGTATCAGTAGGATTTGGATCATATAATCTGCTGAACTCCACCCATAGCTCTTGCTCCTTTGCATCAGGTTTATACTTTGTATTCAGCTTCTTTTGAACTAAGTCCCACAATTCATCTAGATCCATTCTGCTACATACTCTAAGCAGATTTTCAAAGTTCTTGAATATTTCAATCTTATTGCCAACTCTTGTTATCTTCCATGCTTTACCAAATCTGTCATAGTAGATTTCCCAATCTATGATTGGATGTCTTGCATGTAAAGGCTCAGCAAAGATAATTTGTGGAACATGGACAATCATTTTACTTGACTGAACAGGAGGCAAGTCTGCTTTCTTTTTCTGGGCTGCTTGATCCTTCTGATCAGCCCTTCTTCTTTTGGAAGGCCTTACTTGTGAATGCATGAGGAAACTGGTTTTGTTTCTTCTGTAAGCTTCTAAGTATAGAAGCTTCAATTCATCAAATGATTTATTTTTGAGTTGATGATCCTTCATGTTCATTTCTCTTTTCAGATATAGCTTGAAGAAATGCTTCTGATCTGCCTCAGAATGAGGCATTTTAAACCCTTTCTTCTTATTCTTCTGGATCTGCTGATATACATCATCTAATGCCTCTTGATTGTATTTCTTAGTGATGAAATCATTAAGCTTGATTGTCATTTCATCTGAGCTAAGAGACTCATCACACACAAGAGTATAAGCTTCACCCCTTACAACTGGGTCAATGGAAATGATATATTGCAGCTGAGCATCAAATTTTTCTTGTACTATTCTTGTCTCTTCTTCAGCCCTCATAACCTCTTCTTCATGAAGCTGTTTGGATAACTTATCATCTACAGCCATCTGTAGTTGTTCTTTCTTCTTCAACTTTTTAGGCTTTGTTTCATCTTCAAACATAATTTTCTTGCCCTTGTCTTTTGGTGTTGATACTTGACTTGGAGCAGCAGATTGTTCATCAAAAACAAGAAACCTCCCCCTGAGGCTGTGATTCCCTTTTTCTTTTGTAGAACTTTTGAGCAGAACCTTTAAAATCCATAGCCAATAGCCTCTGAATCCCAGCAAGCTCTTGCTCTGCTTCAGCAGCCTCTTTTGTACTAACAGCCCCTTTTTCTGCACTGGCAGGCTCTTCATCAACCACTTGACTTCCTTCATGAAATTGAAACTGATTCTCTTCTTCATTTTTAGAACTACCCATCTTCCCCTTTTTGGAAGAGAGACCCAAACCTTCTGCATCTGAACTTGAAGAACTAGAAACAACCAACTATGAAGATCTTTTACCCTTTAGCAACTTCACCTTTAACTCCAATTTCTCAACCCTCTTAACTAGCTTGGTGTTAATCTCTGTAAAGTGCTTGTTTTGCCTTTCAAGAGCAGTTTCCAAGAGCTGCACTTGCTCCTTTAGTTCCTTTACAGTCTGAGAATCAAGACTTTAATGTGGAGGAGAGTGCGGTGGTGATTTATGATGTGATGATGATGGTGATGTTGCAGATGGTATTTGTGATGGTTGATGAGATGCTGAATGTGGTATGACCGATGGTATTGCTGATGGTTATGTGACTGATGGTACTGGTGATGGTGGTGTGACTGATTGATCAGATGATGTGGATGGTTCTTCAGTATGTTGTGGTAATATCTCCTCAAAAAGTAGTACTTCTTCTCCTTGAAAACCAATTTTCATATTTGAAAACACCTTGTGGGTAAGTTTTGGAGTTTTAAAAGGTTTGTTTGGGGGAAGTAACAAATGTTTGGATTTGTTGATGATGCATTGAATAAACCTAGGGTACATCAAAAACTTTGTTTCACTATCCACATTTTTAACCAATCCTTCAAAAATATATTTTGAAAAGTTGAATTTTTTGTTTGTTGCCAAGCAAATGAGAGCTGCAACCATGTTACCACTAAACTGCTCCCATGAGGTTTTCTTTTGGCTTAAACAATGAAGGATGGTATGGATCAAAAATCTCCATTGAGGCGTAAAATGCTTTTTAAGAAATGTGAGCTTAGTAGAAGTCACATTATACCCCATTTTTGTCAAATTTTCAAAGATTTTAGTATTAGGCAATTGACTAATACCATCTGAATCATCCAAATGAAGATGTCTTTGAATGGATGATGCGGTAAGAGTCAGGGTTCTGCCATCCACTTTGGCCTTTATCTCTTGAATCCCATTCCTAAGAGTTTTAACTCTAGCCGTTTGCCAAAACTGTAAAATTTGAGATTCAAAAATAGTGGGATTCACAAGTAAAGCAAACCTGATGTAAGAATTGTTTAGAAAGTCCACTATTTGATGAAAAGATTCATTTTCCTTAGTTTTCCAAAAATGCTAACTGGTTGTGACGTTTGACAAAACTTAGATCAACTATGGTGAAGGTTTAAGGAAAAACTTGATTATGATGGTGAGATTTGATTGTGGTACTGGTAGAAGATGACAGGTGAGTGTGAATTGTGATAAGGATTGATTAAAGAAAGTATGAGAGAATTACTTTTGACCGACTATTGAAGATATAGATAAATAATTGAAGAGGCGGTCAAAAAGATCTTTTATATGTGAAATTTAATAACCATACCCTTAAATCGAGGAAAACATGAGGAGTTTACAAAAATACCCTTCAAACAACGGCTATATTTTTTAAACTGACAGACTCAACGGTTATTTAGCAGTACCAATTTACTTTACCAGTACTAAAATTTGAACTACCAGTACCTTGTATTTTGAAAGAAAATATAACTTGGCAGTCTCTTTGAAATTTTAGTAAAAATCCCTTATAGGTTTTAGCAAACTATCAGCTATCAATGGATTTGAGAAGTCTTTACCAATAGCCGTTTGCTTTTAGACTAGCCAGCTCTTAAGTTTGTAAAACTTGGTGAACTGATTACCATCTCCACATCATGATTTTTGTTATCAATCTTGAGTAACCTGAAATTTGTTAGTTGTAGACCAAAAGAACAGAGTGCAGAGCACTTGTTTTATAGCATTGTCAACATTTTCAGCATCAAGATGAACAAAAACAAAGCAAACTTTATACTAGCAGTACCAATTATGAACTGATAGTACCTTATGACTAACTAGCAGTACCATGTTTAAAGGCCAGAACTTATTATTTTATGTACAAAAACACATGTTTTTCAAAGATTTATCGTACCAATACCTGCTACTAGGTATTTAAATCTACCTAAATCAAAAGCTTTGGTGAGAAGGTCTGCAAAATTCTTTTCAGAATCAATTTTGACAACTTGTATTAACCTTTTCTCATTGCAATCTCTTATGAAATGGTGTCTGATTTCAATGTGTTTTGTTTTTGAATGTTGAACTGGATTTTTAATGATACAAATAGTACTGCTATTGTCAATGTAAATAATGGTGTTAAGAAAATTGTACCCATAGTCAAGCAATTGATTTTGAATCCAAAGTACTTGGCCACAACAACTTGCACTTGCAACGTATTCTGCTTCAGTTGTAGAATTGGCCACCATTGTTTGCTTCTTGCATTGCCATGATATGAGTCTACAGCTGAGAAATTGACATCCACCTGTTGTGGATTTTCTGTCTAGGGTTGCACCAGCATAGTCACTATCAGAATAAGCCATCAATTTAAAAGATGATTCCCTTAGATACCATAGACCTAACCTAGGTTGATCCTTGAGGTATCTAAAGATCCTTTTGACTACTGTGAGATGAGAAACTTTTGGATTTACTTGAAACCTTGCACATACATACACTGGGAACATGATATCTGGTCTTGATGATGTAAGGTACATCAAGGATCCAATCATTGATCTGTAATTGTGCACATCAACATCTTCACCCTCAGCATCTTTGAGTAACCCCTTTTCTGAATCCATTGGAGTACTTGCAACCTTTGAATCTGCAAACTGAAACTTCCTTAGGATCTCTACTACATATTTATCTTGGCTGATAAATATGCCTTCATTTGATTGTTTCATTTGGAGACCCAGAAATAAAGTAAGTTCCCCCATTGAACTCATTTCAAACTTACTATGCATAAGTTTTTCAAACTCCACACAAAACTCCTAGTTTGTGGATCCAAAGATAATGTCATCAACATAAATCTGCACCAGCAAGATGTCTTTCTTGGTTCTTTTGATGAACAAAGTTGGATCAATCTTGCCTCTTTGAAATCCATTTTCCAATAAATAGAAAGCGAATGTTTCATACCATGCCCTAGGAGCTTGGTGTAGACCATAAAGAGCCTTGGTAACCCTGTATACCTTGTCTGGATATTCTGCATCAATGAAGCCTGGAGGTTGAGAAACATACACCTCTTCTTCAATAGTACCATATAAAAAGGCACTTTTGACATCCATTTGGTAAACAGTGAAGCCTATGAAAGAAGCATAGGCCAAGAATAGCCTAATTGCTTCAATTCTTGCAATAGGAGCAAAAACTTCTTCATAATCCACTCCTTCTTCTTGAGTATACCCTTGGGCCACCAATCTTGCTTTGTTTCTGATCACTATTCCCCTTTCATCTTTCTTATTGGTGAAAACCCATTTGGTTCCAATTGCCCTATAACCTTTGGGCAAATCAACCAGTATCCAAACCTTCTAGAGTTTGAATTGAAGAAGCTCTTCTTGCATTGCTTCAACCCAACTTGAATCATCTAAGGCCTTTATAATGTTTTTGGGTTCAACCTGTGAGATAAAACATGAAAACAGGCATATGTTGGCAACTTCATGGTTCTTTTCTTCATAGACAGCTAAGATAAACCCTTCTTGGTCTGAAGATAAGACTTGAGTTCTTGTTTTAACATCAGAATCAATGCTGCCAATCACATTATCAATGGAGTGATCTTTGAGAATTCTTGTGTTGTGTATTGTAGGAACATCATAGGTAAGTGGAAGATTGCCAATCCCTACATCTTCTGGTAAGGAATCATCTGATAGAACATTTAATGGTTCAGAAGGACCAACTTGTGAACTGGCAGTACCATCTGGTGAACTGGCAGTACCATTTGGTGAACTGGCAGTACCATTTTCGTTTGCAGAAATTTCTTGATTCCCTTGACCTTGAGTTCCATGATCATTTTCAACACCTTCATTTGTTGTATTAGAAGGCTCTCCATGACTTGAAGATAAATCCAATCCTTTCCAAATTGGTGTCAAGATGTAATATTGATCTTCAGTTGTTTCAATATTGTCTTCAAAACCTGTATTATCATTAGTATTTGTACCTGTGACAGGCACATAATTCATAGATTCTGAAAGCTTATCAATGTCAAAATACCAATCTGGTCCAATGCCTGCTACATTAGATAGTTTCTCTTGAAACTCTATGTGCAGATTTTCTTCCACTAGCCTAGTGAATCTATTATACACCCTATAGGCCTTACTTTGCAAAGAATACCCTATCATGTAGCCTTCATCAGCTTTTCCTTCAAACTTTCCTAGATGATCTTTGGTATTGAGAATAGTGACATGACATCCAAAAGGTCTCATAAAACTTAGAGATGGTGTTCTACCAAATAAAAGTTCATAAGGAGTCTTTCTATGAGGTTTAATCACAAGAACCCTGTTCTGCACATAACAAGCAGTACCTACAGCTTCAGCCCAAAATGAAATAGGCATCTTAGAGTCTACTAACATTGTTCTAGCAGCCTCTATAAGAGTTCTATTTTTCCTTTCTGCTACTCCATTTTGCTGTGGGGTTTTAGCAACACTATATTCTCTTTTTATTCCTTTTTCTTTGCAAAATTCATCCATAATTCTATTCTTGAATTCTGTCCCATTGTCACATCTAATTACTTTCACTTTCTTATCAGTTCGGTTTTCTATCCCAGTTATATAGGACTTAAGGATCTCACTAGTTTCATCCTTAGTTCTCAAAAAGAAAACCCAAGAAAATCTGCTGTAATCATCAGTAACTACAAGACAATATTTTTTTACCATTCAAGTTATTCACAGATGTAGGACCAAAGAGGTCCATATGAAGCATGTATAAAGCTTGAGAAATTGAGTTATGGGTCTTGGGCTTACAAGAAGCTCTATGTTGTTCGCCTTTTAGATAATCAACACAGGTTTGGTCATTTTGAAAAATCTTTTTGGGTAAACATCTAACCAAATCATATTTTGCAATTGTATTGATTGTTTTAAAGTTTACATGACCAAGCCTTTTATGCCAAAGCATAGATTCATCCAATGAGGCTTTTGCTACTAGACATGTTAAACTCTCTTTAGGAACAATGTTCTTTAAATCAACAATGTACATATTGTTCCTTCTTGGGATTTTAAGAAGAATATGACTTTCATCAGGAATTTTAAAATCAGGAGAAAGAACAATGCATTCAGTGTCAGTAAAAAGAACATTGTTCTTTGTGTCACACATTTGTGAGACACTTAGGAGATTAAACTGAAGTTCTTTCACAAAGTACACATTTTCAAAATCTAATTTACTGTTTTTAATTGTACCTTTACCAATAATTTTTCCTTTGATTCCTCACCCCAAAGGTAACATATCCTCCATCAAATGATTTGAAGTCTGTGAGGTAAGACATGTTGCCTGTCATGTGCCTTGAACATCCACTATCTACATATCCTTGATCATCCATATCATTTGAATGTTCCTGCACATATATACACATATTAGTTTCCTTGGGGTACCCAAGCCATGACGTGCATCAATGTAATCAAACCTCTTTAGGACTGTTGATGCACCTTTTGATTGGAGTGGTCTCCAAATCTAACATGCTGAGGACTTAACAGCATTTTCACTCTTAACACATTTTGTGGTTTTTGGTCTGACAGTACCAAATTTTGCAGTACCATTTGGTCTAGCAGGACCATTTGGTCTAGCAGGACCTTTTGGTTTTGGTCTCCAATCTTGTGTTTTAACCACATAATTCCTTTCAATGAGACTTTTCACAACTCTTGGTGTATGTTTGAACATGTTACTTGCACCCTTAGTAGTGGATTTTGGGTAAATAAGCTCATTTGGTCTAACATTATGATTGACTTTTGGTGTGTTAGATTTCATAAAACCTTTTCTGGGGTTTGTTTTAGACCTTGATGTACTCCCAGAAACCCAATTGTTACAATAAGCATGAGTAAGATTAAAACTACCACAGTAATAGCATGCCTTATTGTACATAACAAAATTATCACCAAGTTGGTGTGACTTAAGATTGTTCCAATTTCTCTGACTACCTCTAGGTTTGCTATTACATTTAGCACAACATTCAACTATTTTCAGAACAGCTTTAGCCTTTGTCATACTATCTACACTTTTAGGACTGGTTGGTCCTACTTTGTTTCCTTTCTTTGAAGCAGTCTCTTTTTCATTCTCATCAGATGTCCAATCTTCAATAGATGGATCATCTGAGCTCTTGTCAGTGAGCACCTTTTCTTTAGAGAGTGAAGTATCACTTGCACTTTCAAAAGGTTAACTATTTTCTACAGGTTTTACACTTTCTAGTGGTTTATGAGTGAGTTCATGTAAACCTGATTCAGCAAGATCTATACCTGGGGGACAGGGAATTCCTCTGTAAGGAGGTGTTCAAGTATTGTATCCAATCCCAGATTTGATTTTCTTGTTCATTTTGGTTTTCAACTATACTTCTAGTACAGTCAGAAGCAATTTCTAATGTTGTAACAATTAGTTGAATATTATCTTTTGCTTGTTTCACTTTAGCAAACTCAGTTCTTAACAGGCTTATTTCAGGATCTTTTAAAAATATGTCTCTATTAAGAATAGCTTTTGTGTCAGAAAAGGTGAGTTCATTTTCTCTAAAGTGAATTATCTGCTTCTCAAGTTTGGCCATATCACACTTATGATTAACTAGGTCTTGATGAGTTTTTCTTTCTTCTACTTTCAGTTCATCATAAAGTTTCTTTAAAATTTCTAATTCTTTAAAAACTTCACAAGTAGTAGAACATTTAGCAATTTGTACCTCAGGATTGGTGAAAGCCATTAAAGCCATTTCATTTGAAGCTGACTCTTCTTCACTCATAAAGCTCCAATCAAAACCCAGCCCATCAATAGCTACCATAGCTTTTGTTTCAGTGATTTCCACTTCCTTGCTCTTGTTCTCATGGTTTCCCTTATTCTTGTTCTCAAAACCTCTTCCCTTATCACCCTGCTTCTTTGGTCTTCTACAGTCTCTTGAGTAGTGACCCTTCATGTGGCAGTTGTAGCACTCCACTTTAGACTTGTCATACCCATCAGGTTCATTACCATTGATGATAATCTTCTTTCCAGTTCTCATCAAATATTTCTTAGCCTTCATGCTAAGAAGTGAAAGCTGCCACTTTATGTCCATTTCTTCAAGATCATCATCACTGATCTCTTGAAGATCTTCAAAGGTCAATATGGAACCATTGTGTTGTGATGTTAGGAAAGCACAACCAATGGTTTCATCTAAAATGGTTTTGGTACTGCTAGAAGTATTGGCAGTACCAAAATTTGTGTTGGCAGTACCTTCTTCTCTACCATCTTTTTCTTCATCTACTTTCTTGGTAGTACCATGAGATGACACAAAGGCCATATTTTCTGAGCTTGAACTAGTAGACTTCTTTAGTTCATGCTCTACTATTTTGAAGTTGCTGTAAAGATCATTAAGACTCATGTAATCAATATCTGGTTTGTTTTTCCAGAGAATGACATGCATGGCCCATTCAGAGGGTAGACTTCTAAGGAATTTGGAGTTTAAGTCTTCTTGAGATATTATCACATCATGAATGGCTAACTGACTGGAAAGCTTTTGTAGTCTATTGAACATGCTGTCCAAAGACTCATTTGTTGTAGCTGAAAAATTTTCAAACTGTTGTTTTAGAAGTGTTTTCTGAGTTTTCTTGGTGGCATCATTACCACCAAATCTAGCCACAATAGCTTGAAATAGGGTTTTAGCACATTTGTACTTGTTGAAGATTAAGAGCTGGTCATTTGGAATAGACATGAGAAGCATACTCCTGGCTTTAATATCATTTCTCTTTTGGATTCTTTCTTCTGCGGTTGTTGGGTTTACTTGCACAGTTGTGATTAGTGCATCGTTTACTGTGGAGGTGGTGGTTGTTGGTTTGAATGAGTTTCCTTCTTCAATAATCTCCCAAAGTGCATAGTCTTGCACTTGGAAGTATTGCTCAACCCTCAGTCTCCACATCTCAAACTCATTCTGTTTGAGTAATGGAAGTTTTGCAGCCACATTGGTTTGAATGTGTTCAACATCCATTTTTGCTTTGTTCTTTTATGTCGTAAATATCAGCCTTGCTCTGATAC
Organism: Artemisia argyi; assembly: GCA_030686995.1. Lineage (NCBI taxonomy): Eukaryota > Viridiplantae > Streptophyta > Magnoliopsida > Asterales > Asteraceae > Artemisia > Artemisia argyi. The sequence goes on from CM060691.1 coordinate 129,494,320, forward strand.
CACTTGTGAAGGATTATTCAAACACTTGGGATGTTAGTCTTAATAATGTGTTTGGGATATTTATGAATGAATGTGATTTAGTATGCGGAATTTACTAGAACACACTAAAGGAACAAAGGTGGTGAATAAGTAAACGTGAATAATTTAGAGTGATGAACACAACTTGAATAACACAAAACGATTCAATATTATTTATGAGATAATACGGGTGATCTAAACTATCGCCGGGATTACAAAGGTAACCTTGAATCTTTGATACGTAAAAAGGATTTGATGATTGAAGATATGCATGCAATGTTATCTAAGAAGGTGACTAAGGATTCCTTTTATAGGATAAGGAACACTTATTACAAGTTGTCAAGTTGCATAATATAATAAGACTAGAGAACTTATCTTATCCTAATATTACACTTTTCAATGTAAAACACTCCATATTATCTACTGCGAGGTATAGATTTCTGTACTACTTCTACTTAACGTGTAACTTTGTACAAAGACTAATGATACATCTAAATATCTATAAATAAAATATATAACAACTTGACGTTTAAACTGGCAGGACCTTCTTCAACTAGCAGTACCTTCTCACCCAGAAGGTACTGTTAGTTTATCTTCAACTTCAACAAAACAAAGAAGCAGGCTTAATACATCATCTGGCAGGCTCTTTTGACTTGAGCATTTTATTCCCAACAGGTCTGATCGCGCACACGCGTTCATGCAAACCATGAAGGATATGAACAACAATTTTAGAAAGTGTGAAAAGCTGATGAACATTAACATTGATGAGGTTAGGTTTGCTTGAGAGCGACAAAAACATGCTAATAAAACCATTTGCACTTTTCAACTTTATAAATCTTATTAGAAATGAATCAAAGATTTACAAGGGATAGCTTACGAAAAACTACCCTAGGTTGATGACAGATTCTCTCCTAACTCAAACAAAAAGTGGCAGCTAGCTTTGCATTGTTTTTCCTAGCATATGATGATTCTAACCATAATACTTTGTATTATTTTCATTGTATGAATCTCTACTTAAATTGATAACATCTGAGAGTTTATATAGGAGGGGAAACAATGGTTACATGTGGGTTGCATAGTAAGTTATCCACTTGCTATAGATAGGCACGTGCCTAGTAGGCTAGTTTGAAGCGTACTTTCGGCTTTCATGATTTGACTTTTATAGTTCCAATGCATGTTTCTCGTATATCGATAAGTAATTGAACTTATATTCCTAAAGAAGTTTCCCACCTATACATTCAGAGATTGTGGTTGTAATCCAGAATCAAGTCCTGAAAGTCATAGAGACATTTGTCAGATCTCAGTGACACTAGTGTTTCTTTTAGCTCCATGTAAATCACTCTCTGACACCGCATTAGTTTGTGATATATTTACTTTAGTTGGTCTTCGACGTCCCTGAAGCAGTATAGACGTTTGAGCTTTATACAGCACTCACTGATTTCTTTATCAATAAGTCACTTTCTGAATAATAATCAGAGAGACATCTCCTCTGATGACATATCAGGGAGTATCTCACTTCTGATAACTATAAGGTTCACATTGATAGTTATGAAGTCACATTTTCTCTGATCGTTATTAGAGACTTGATGCTCACTGACCTTCAGAAGATGTATTAGGCTATTTTATGTTTAAATACTTATGAGAGATAATTGGGTTGGTTTTTCATACTTAACAATCTCCCCTTATTTGAATAAACGAATAGACTAATTATCAGTAGTAAGTGAGCATAACGGCTTCTTCTTAAGTACTGATTTTACATCAGAAAATATTAAAGATATTACAGTTTATTTTGATATTTCTGATGTTGCTGATTTTGTGCTCTCTGAGACCTTGTTGCTTTCCTTAGTTTGTGAACCCTTTGACATCAGGTTTAGAGACTGTATCAACGTCTATGTTCAAGTCTAGACAATTCGAAACATATTCCAGAGTCACTTGGGTAGCCTTTCATTCCCAGTATCTCTTCCTGTTTATAGTATGAGAATAGTCTAGCTTTATCAGTAATAACTAATAAGTGAGCATGATGGCTTCTTCTTACATACTGATTTACAACAAAGAATTAAAAAAATCAATAAAGCATGATTCTTTGTTATGCATGTGTTCGGTGAGGTTTATAGAAGATTAGGGACTATTTTGTTTACTGTATATTCCCTAATGATCCTTACTTTTAAGAACATGAAGACATCTTCATACTACCCCTGAATCTCCTAAAATCTTTTATCCCATCATTTTCCTGATTTAACTGCCTTTGAAGCTCCTTTCCATGAAATTCTGGTGACTTCTGAAAGTGACCACTTTTCACATTTAAGTGTTACCACACCTTTAGTTTGTGAGAATGTAGCTTACCTTTTCGTCCTACCCTAAGAATAACAGGGCTCATGCAAAAATATCACTAAAAGGAGAGTGGCTAGTAGAATTGGAGAGGAGATTGAGGGAACTCTTTCCTGAACAAGAACAATTACGGGTGCTAGATCTTGTCAGGAAAAGGCTAAAGAAATCTTCAGAGAGGTACATTTTTGTGGGGATTAAGTATGGTATTGGTTTACTGTTATTAGCTGTCATTCAAGAACGGCTATGTTGATGTTCATCAGTTTTCTTAACTTGCTAAAATTGTTGTTCATATCTTTCATGGTTTGCATGAACGCGTGTGCACAATCGGACCCAACAAGTGGTATTTGAGCGGTTGGGTTTTTCTTAATCCAAATCCATTCTTAATTCACTACTAATAAAATATAGCCGTTCTTGAATAAAGTACTTTGCTTTACTTTATTCAAGAACGGCTATATTTTATTAGTAGTGAATTAAGAATGGATTTGGATTAAGAAAAACCCAACCGCTCAAATACCACTTGTTGGGTTCGATTGTGCACACGCGTTCATGCAAACCATGAAAGATATGAACAACAATTTTAGCAAGTTAAGAAAACTGATGAACATCAACATTGTTGAGGTTGGGTTTGCTTGAGAACGTCACAGACATGCTAATAACACCATTTGTACTTTTTAATTTTAGAAATCTAATTAGAAATGAATCAAAGATTTACAAGGGATAACCTACAGAAAACTACCTCGAGTTGATGACAGATTCTCTCCTAACTCAAACAACATGTGACAACTAGCTTTGCATTGTTGTTCCTAGGAGAGGAGGATTTAAACCATAATACTTTGTATTATTTTCATTGTATGAATCTCTACTTAACTTGATAACATCTGAGAGTTTATATTAGGAGGGGAAATGGTGGTTGCATGTGGGTTGCATAATAAGTTGTCCACTTGCTATAGATAGGTACGTGCCTAGTAGGCTAGTTTGAAATATACTTTCGACTTTCCCGATTTGACAACTTATAGTTTCAATTCATGTTTCTCATATATCGATAAGTACTTGAACTTATCTTCCTAAAGAAGTTTCCCGCCCATGCATTAAGTGGTTGTAGTTGTAATCCAGAATCGAGTCCTCATAGTCATAGAGACATTTTTCAGATCTCAGTGACATTGGTGTTGCTTTTAGCTCCTTGTAAATCACTCCCTGACACCGCATCAGTTTGTGAGATGTTTTCTTCAGTTGGGATTCGACGTCCCTGAAGTCATATAGACATTTGAGCTTTATATAACACTCACTGATTTCTTAATCAGTGAGTCACTTTATAAATAATAATCAGCGAGACATGTTCTCTGATAATATATCAAGGAGTATCTCACTTATGATAACTATCAGGTTGACACTGACAGTTATGAAGTGACATTCTCTCTTAGACATTTGAACTTTATACAACACTCACTGATTTCTTTATCAGTGAGTCACTTTCTGAATAATAATTAGAGAGACATGTTATCTGATAATATATCAAGGAGTATCTCACTTCTGATAACTATCAGGTTCACACTGATAGTTATGAAGTGACATTCTCTCTTATCGTTATCAGAGACTTGATGCTCACTGACCTTCATAAGGTGTATTAGGCTATTTTATATTTAAATACTTGTCAGAGACAATTGGGTCGGTTTTCAGACCAACACCAAATAGGCATATTAATGTTGGAGTAAGGGGAGTGGAAGAAATCGGTGTAAACTTTCTTTATGATGCTTACGTCACGCGGAAGCCATTATCCGAGCTTCTTCGTGGCGAAAAACCTCCGTACATGTCCAACAAAAAATTTTCATGTTGATTTCTTCCATCCTCCTTACCTCAATGTTAGTATGCCCATTCGTATCATGTGTATTCTAAATAGAAAATGAACTATGTCTTAGGTGACATGTTTTTTGGGACGAGAAACTTAATTACGCCAGGTTTACATACAAAAGGCATCACTGAAGCTAGGCTTCATCCATCTAACACCGAGAAATGAAAAGGCTTCATCCATGTAACACCGAGAAATGAAAAGTCTTGAAGAACTTTCTGGTAAACATAATCTTCTAAATTTCTATTCTTGGTGTATTTCCATAATGGTTGTTCGGTAAATATATGTGGTGTGAAACCAACTATATAATATATGGTGCCATTTTCAAATATTTATTTTGACTATTTATGATTTAGAGCTTGAAATTAGCGATTTACGAATTTGTAGGTGTAATAATGTGGCACACTTTTTGATAGAAACGATGAAGAATATGGAAATGAAAGATTTGACGAGGATCGAGCTATTATGGTTGCTCAAACTTACAGGCTTTGAGCAGCTGTTCCGGATAATATCAACAGCAAGTCAGCAAGAGCTGAAGCCAAGAAGAAAAGAAAACGATTTTTATGGCTTTATATGTATCTTACTTGCAAAATTGAAACCAAGAAGAAACGAAACGATTTTGTTTAAATTTATATGTAATTTACCTTCATAAATAGTAATAGTAGTTTCCTCTTATACTTTTTTATTAGCTGCATGTTTCATTCATGTTTAGTGTTTTGCTTTTTACTTCCAATGATATAAAGGGTCACTACTTTGTTTATTCAATAACAATTATTTTATCTTTCTTTTGATAATCTTGTATTTTAGTTACAGTTACAATCACGGTTAAGACATTCCAACAAGTACAACACTAAATCAAGAAAAAATGAAAAGGATTTTATGTAACTTTAGTGTAAATCACCTACAAAAATAAGTGGTTCACTAATTATTTTATCTTTATCTTATTATTATTATTATTATTATTATTATTATTATTATTATTATTATTATTATTATTATTATGTAATATTGTATTGTGAATACTGTACAAGAACGGTTAACACATAAAGACCCTGTTTGATCTAGAAAAAAATATGGTATTCTAATAACCATAATACTAACGTATACAAACACTCTGCATCACACGAGTTGAAATCCTCTTTATAACTATTTGCAATTATAAAATGATGTTGATATGCACGAGTAATCGCTAGTTATTGCAAGTTATACAAATTTTTGTTAAGGTTTTGCTAAATAATACCCACCGAGCATTATAAAAAAATAAAAAAATGGACTTTATTAAATCAAAAATCATTTATTGAAACTTAGGGTATGTTTGGCAAAACTAGCTGTAAGCTAAATGCCTGTAAGCTGTAAACTGCAAAGCTGTTAACATGAGCTACAAGCTGTATCTTTTTTTCAATAAAAGTGATTGGTAAGTTAGCTGTTAAATATAATTATAAGATGTTAAATGACATAAAAGGATATATTTATAATTGTAAATAAATATTTAGAAGGTATATCAGTAATTTAAAGTTTTAACAGCTTCAAAATATTTTAAAAACTTCATGAATCAGCTTTTCATTTATGACAAAAAGCAAAACCAGAACAAACAAAAAAAACAAAAAAACAAAAAAAAAAAACTCAACTCAAAATTTCATACCAAAAATAACTCAACTCACTTTTGATCTAATCCAATCTTCATCTCTTTAAAAGACAAACTGAAAGCAATAATTAACATGTGTGTAACAGATAATGATAACAACAATCAACTTAATTCTGATGAGATTAATCTATCTACTTCTTTTCCGGTAATACCCTTTATTCTTTTCTTGAAAATTACTTGTTGAGTAGAAAGAAAGGAATGTTTATACGAGTATTAAGTTGTTTTCAGGTAAAACAAAATAGAGAAAAGAATAAAAAGTAGAAAAAGCAGAGCGTGTTTTCCGGTGCAAGGACGAATAAGAAAAAGCTGATGAAAGGAATCCACGTGGACAGAATAATAGACGTGTGATTAGAATGTAACGGACAGGATTAAACGTATGTTTTAATTGCAACTGCCAGACAACTGTAGAGGAAATATTGGGAGATCATATTTTGCAGATTTGAGTTTTATCTTTTTATTTTAGAAAGAGAAAGATAAAAATTGTATTAAATTTAGGTAGCAGGCTTGCAGTAGCTATTGGCGGCGTTTGCAGGGGGCGTGATTTTAATGCATCCAAGTTACTAAAAGACACCAATATTTATATTTAATTATGAATAACTTTGTTTTTATACAAAAAAATGAATCATCTAAAACACAATACTGTAGTTGTGTACTTTTTAATATACGGAGTATGTACCTAGACGTTTAAATATGTTTTGAGGTGTTAAAGAATGTGCATGCAAAATTAAATTTTACACACTCAAAATGAGAGTTCTTAAAAACAAGATTTTGATATATTTACACAGTATTGTGTTTTTTTTTTTTTTATTACCTTTAATTTTTATATCGTCAATTGATAATTTCCAAAACAGTAAATAGCTGACACAATATTCTTTTTAATGAATAGTTTAGTCAAAACAGTAAAAAACACAAATCAATATTGTTTTATACTAGTACCACATAGTAGTCAATCTAACTTTCGTGACACTTATAGCTCGTATATTATCACAGTTTCTAATACGTTCCTGTAAGCCTTTTCTTACTTGGAGGGGGATTTGATTTCAGAGAACTACTCCAACAATTATTTTCCTGCAAACCTTGGACTCGAATTGGTAATTTCAATTAGTGAATTCTTCCGGACCATCACCGCATGCATTTGCGGGTGCTTGTGTATATAGCTCTCGCCAAACCGCTCCCCATTTTCTTCCGTGTGTGTGGCATGGTGTCGCCATGCAAGAACACAACCATTTTTATGGATTTAATACTCCTACGGAATTAATATGGTACTCCGTACTTGATTAAACTCTAAAGATTATGTATTCCATATCATGATACAATAGTAATTTATTTTCATAACCAGTGTCACGATGTGCACACACACCCCAAGTTGATTTGTAAATAAAGTTGTGTTTACTAAACGAAGCACTCATAGGCTATCTTTGGCACACAAGATTGTTGAGAGATTGTGTTTTTTTTTTTTTTAAATAAGCTACTTAAAAAATAATCTTTGTTTGTCAGACATAACTTATAAGAGATTCTAAAAAAAATAATCTTCCATAATCTCTTAAAACCAAAAGTTACTTCATGTAGCTTATAAAAATAATCTTTTTTTATAATCTCCAGCACCAGCACCATTTCTAGCACCAACACCAGTTCCAACACCAGTTACTTTCTCCAAACATACCCATAAAGATTTGTATTAACCTCTTATTAAAGAGAGAAAAGCATTAACATCTCTGCCAATTAAGAGCCATTAAAAATTTTAGACTCACTTTTCTCTCCATTAAGAGAAAAATAAATACCCTTAATTCAAACCAGGTATCATCTTTACAAAGTAATAACATGTATTCTTAGTCGTTAATTTTTCATGACTTAAGATCAAAATGAAAAGAATATTGAAATGAGAAATATGAAAAATAACTATAAGTATGTATTAGAGATGCATCGACTTAAATTAGATACATCTTTATTATTTTAAATGCATCATAATATATTTTATACATCAAAATTTGATACATATACATTACATTTTTCGTCCTTTGCGTATAAATTGTTTTTCTAGTACCACTTTGCATCGCTTTTAGCTCAAAATCAGATTAAATGAGATGCATCAAAATAAATAAAGACATATATAATTTAAGTAGATGAATCTCAAATATATAGTTATAGTTATTTATGATTTTTTTTATTTTAAAATTTCTTCTCAACGTGTCCGTTCGTATCAAAAGTGGCTTTTTTTTTTTTTTTTTTTTTTTTTTATTAAAGTAGTAAACGTATCAAAAGTGTTTAATACAACAAAAATTGGTTTGTAGACAACTTTTTGATTTTGACAATTATACCCTTACAAATTAATCACTATTTTTCTGTTTCAAATAAAGTGTTAAACTAAAGTTACCAACTAACATTTCTTTTCTCGTATACGTACCATTTTCTTTTATATTACAAAATACGTATTTTTCTTAACACAATTGGTTTAGCACATTTACTTTATTTTATCCTTGTTTCTCTCTCACACTAAATTTACATTTTTCTAAAAACCCTAGATCTTTAAGTAGGTGGCACTCTCACACCCCTATCTATTCCGTGATCAGTGAGAGATTAAAAACCCTTTTAATTTCTTTTCTTGCTATGGATTTTTGTTTATTTTTTGGTGTGAAAAAATGTCAGGTTTTTTCTCACTAGGTGGTGGTTACAATATCGCTAAAGATGATACACAACAACAACAACAACAAAGAAATCAAGAAACTAATGAAGATAGCATAATCACTCCAAATAGTTTATATTTATTCAGAAACAACGAAGATATCTATAACAAAGGGTTTGACTTATGGCAACAATATTACCAGCTTCATCAGCAACGACACCAGCAACAACATTATGATTTAGATGTCGCTAGAAGAAAAAACACCAACACTATTAGTGACGGTGTAGAAGATCTTTGTCTTAACAGCAACAACAACAATAATACTAGTCACAACAACAATTTGTACTCTTCTTGGAACTTTGTTAGTAGGTCAAGTGGAAGTAGTGACAGCTCAAGAGTGATGAGGGCGGCTGGTTATGGGATTGTGGGCGGAGATGGCGGCGGGGGTAGTAGTAGTGGCGGCGGTATGAATTGTCAAGATTGTGGTAACCAAGCAAAAAAAGACTGTCAGCATATGCGCTGTAGAACCTGCTGCAAAAGCCGTGGGTTTCAGTGTCAAACGCATGTCAAGAGCACGTGGGTTCCCGCTGCTAAGCGGCGGGAACGCCAACAACAACTAGCTACCTTAACAAATCAGCAACAGCAACCTAGTTTAGGTAACCAACAACTTAGTTTAATGATGAGAGGTAGTGGTGCTAGTGGGAGTGGTATTGATCCAAACCCGAAAAGGTTACGAGAAGATCATCAACTTATTGCAACTGCTGGGGGTGGTTTAAATTTGCCTCATCATCATAACACTTCAGGTTAGATTATTATGTGTGAGTTTTCTAATTTTTTTATATGAAGTGAGAAATGAGCATAACCCTTTTTGATACAATTATTTCTTCTTGAGAAAAGAACATATTTTTTTTTTTTCACTAATATTCATTTATGATTTGATGGGGTTCATTTTTACCTTTTTATAGATTTTTGTATAGATTAGCTTCATGTTTCAAGAATAATTTAGGTTCTACTGTATGTGAGAATATTAACCCTATATCTAGATAAAATCTAATGAGTATAGAAACATGTAGTGTTAGTCACTGTGTGCAACTGTATGTGCTATGAAATATCGCATTATGCGTGTTATAGGTGAAGGGTTGACTTCATTTCATAGCCTAGAACATAATATAATGTTTTATAAATTGTGGACTTTTGTTTATATCGTTTGTCAAAATTAGGGTTAGAAGTCGGACATTTTCCAGCAGAAGTGAGCTCTCCGGCGGTGTTTCGGTGCGTTAGGGTCACTGCAATTGATGAGGAGGAAGAGCAACTAGCGTACCAGACTGCGGTTAGCATTGGTGGGCATGTTTTCAAGGGAATTCTGTATGATCGTGGTCCAGAGAGTCGGTACAACCACCCCGAAGGAGGAGAGAGTTCCTCCGGAGGTGGTGGTACCGGCTCTCAACATCAACAACTTAACCTAATTACCTCGGGCACTATGGGAGTTGCTACTGCAACCACCACAGTGAATCCGAATGTTACTTCTATTGATCCTTCATCGATATATCCAACTCCACTCAACGCGTTCATGGCCGGTACGCAATTCTTCCCTCCACCGAGATCTTGAAAAATAGAGGCAAAGTTGATTATAATTTGCTAATTGTTATGGAATTTTAGTAGTGCATTTGCATGCTTTGATCTTGATTATAACACATTGTTTATGTAGCTGCTAGCATTTAACTAGGAGATATCATCAGAAACAAAGTGTATGCAAAATTTAACAAATTTGTAATGAATGATTATGAATGACTATGGTTACTACAATGTTAATTATTTCATCCCTTTTTTTTGTTCGTATAAAAAGTTATTTATAGCGTAACTAATGTTGTATGCCGATCGTCTGGTAATTAATACCCTAAGACTATATTTTTGAACTCGTTAGTTGTCACAGTCATATTATTCTACCTTTGATGTATCTATTTCACTTGAATAGGTTTTTGATTGTATCATACTACTACAAAGTACTTTATCCGGACCATATACTACCTCCGTCCCATATTAAATGTCCACCTTAAATTTTCAAAGACTTGTTTTATTAACTTTGACCATAAATATTTTTATATATGATATATAAAACATGATGTAAAATATATGAATGAATTGGGTTTTAAATGTACTTTTCAATGATATAATTTTTATCAAGTATCATATAATACAAACAAAAATATTTAAGGTCAAAGTTAAAGAAAAAAGACCCAAAAAGTCAAAACTGGACATTTAATAAGGGACGGAGGGAGTACTATAATTTTGTTTTTTAATAAACAAAAATAGTTCTTTGTGTGAACGTTGAATTTGCTGTTTCAAATTCTCATAGTACTGGGGTACATCTGGATTTGTGCACAGAGAATAAATATGATCATTAAGACCTGGAGTATCGTAGAGTGTTATTTTGGTTAAACAATAGTAATCATTTCATTACTTAAATATTTTATGAAAAATGTAATTACTTTCTGCTTTGTTTTTGAACTCGAGGTAGCTTTATGCCCCGTTTACCCGTTTGTATGCCGGGTTATAATGTCACAAAGGCTTTAAGGTGCATATTCTTTTCTTTCCAAAAGTTCATAATTCATACATTTAAAAGGTTGACTCTTTTAAGGTATAATTACATTAGTTTTCATATAAACTTTTTATTATGATTGCTTAATGAAATTTTGGGATTTTGTAATCTCCAACTTCTTGCTAGCTAGATTACTATAAAAGTATTCGTTGCGGTTCAAAAAGAAAGGAATGACTTTCCTGATGTGTAAATATGTTATAGTATAGTTGAGATAACATACGGAACGACATATATATGAAATGGATGTTCTGATATAAATGGTATAGTTTTAATAAAGTATAACGACAATGTAACTCTTTGGTGTAATGTTTGGTGTTTCTGTAAGGTCGATTATCAACCTACTTTTTGTTTTGAGGTCCATCATCTAAACCCTCCACTGCATAGCATTTTTCACCAATTATGTATGTTCATTAAGTATTGCCCATGTGTGGGGGCATCTTTAAAAGGATTTTAGAGTATCCAACCTTGATAATTCTTGTTAGTGTAAGATTTCAAAATAAGTTATATTTGTGATGGTGAATAGATATTTATATCTGGATATGTTTTTGTTATCGTCGCGTGCATAGTTTTGTTGAACTTAAATCTTGATGGCGATATAGCCATATGACGATTGTTTTTAAGCTACATGTTTACTTATCAACGGTGAATGTCAGAACGTTGGACATGAAGTATATATGTGATCGGTAATGCTTATTTGGATTCATATTCTAGACAAAAAAGCCCTATAAAAATCTCGACATTCTTCATCTCTACATTTGGCAAGGTTTGTGTTTTGAAAATTTTACGATCATACCTCTCATATCTACATGTCGACTAGTTTTAAATGTTGTCATTAACTCATTACAGTATGAACATGGGTATGATGTAGCTAGGCTTCATGTGTTTAAATGACGAATCATGGTGATCAGACAGAATTTAATTTGATTTAAAGGTGTATATTATTTGATAATAAATATATGGTTAGACAAGGACATGCATAAGTGCAAGTGAGTCCCAAAAAAGAAGGATGGAAGGTGTTTCTGGCACATTATTATGGTTTTATAAATGCAACTCAACTTCAGCCCAGTAAATGCATTTTATGAGTTGCGAGTACTGAGTTAATATGCATGCATTATATGTTCATTTATGTTTGCCTAGTAAATGCTGCTTATTAATCCATCACGTACATATATACATAAACATTGTGTATCTATATATCTATTGTTCTCTAAAATAGACCCAACTCATGACCTCTCTAGAGGAGAAGTGTGTATCATCCCGTGATACCCTAATTTGTAGGACTTAGATACCCAAAAGATTTATAGATTCCACATGTTAATGTATACAATTTTGATCCACTCTCACCACTAAATATCATCACCCAACACCATTATCACCTTCCTATAACGATTTTTCTATACCTCTTAGACCCAAACATACCACACAATAATACATGCTCATAACGATTTATCTAAAAATAGTCCCAAAACTCAATATGCTTTCACTTTTTAGTAAAAAAGAAAATCATTTTAAAAAATAGTCTTGTGTGATCGTTAGTTTGTACGACTTCATAGAAAATTTAATAAGTGTCCTAACAAGTTGGTGAGGTTTTTTTTGTTAGAAGTGATATTTTGTATGACCAAAATGATGTCTTGCTAGACTAGTTTTGTCTTATTCAAAAAGTCAACTGTATGTCTCACTTTTTTGTTCAAAAAATATGTAAATGAATAAAAATTACGATTCACGATTGACTTTCTCAAGACAAAAATGATTTAGCAAAACATCAACTTGGTCGCACAAAATTTCGCTTCAGTTTAACAAAGTTTAACAAAATTTAATATGCATACATCTTGTGCGATAACTATTAGTTGATATCCGAAACAAAGTTAAACAAAGCCAATGTTAAATGTTCGCAAATGTTATTTATAGGATGAATATAGATGGAACTTTTTGGAACTGAAATGTTTTTCAGCCTCTATTGTATTTTGTACAATGTGTTTTAGATGTGGCACCTTTGGGCTAAAGGGAATGTAGGACGATAGCCATTACACAAACTTAAATATGTTCATATAAATGGTAAAAAAGTTTCATGCATATCCACATGTACTCTATGCATAAAAGCTTGTGCTTTATGATAATGCATATTTAGAGAATTGAATGAATACAGTTATAAATATGTAGATGGTGGTATGGGCTAGAAAGGTAGGGGTCCTAGATTTAGAAAGTATGTGTAAGAAAGAGTAAATGGTTAAACGAGGTTACTCGAGTTGATGAAAGTTCTGATTTTAAACAAGTACTTCCTTTTGATCAACATAATTTTAGCATTTGTAGTAGGTTTTTTTATACCGCGTCTCAAATTAATAGTCCTTGTTTTCATTTTGGGATGTCCCAGTTTAATTGTCCACTGATAAAATATAGATAGAGAAGTTTGTTCGAGTTTATCATTTGAGGTATTAGTTATGAGTACATGCCAGCTGCTTTTTTTTTTTTTTTTTTTTTTTTTTTTTTTTTTAACTATAAGTGTAACAATTAGAATTTTGGACATGCTATCAAGTATCAAGAACCTCTTGACATGTATTGCAAAGTAATATTGAGTATGTTTTTTTGGCCAAGTTATTCAAGCATTGGAATTTCACTGTGAATGCTTCTACGTACGTGTTTCTCAACTCTCTGGATACCCAATCTCAGAGTGGATTCTCGGACCAATGATTTTTCTTTTGTCCGGATATCTATAATTTTCCTTGGTTGACAACGGTTGTAGTTTTACCAATATTTGTGGTTTCAATTCCTTAGTTTCTTATTGCCATATATTAGTTTGTATATGTCAAAATCAGACTCGTAGTCAGCCTGAAAAGAATAGGTTTACCGCCCTCTATTCGCACTATTACGGATATGAAATAAATAGGAAGATAGGATTCGTATGAGAAAACGAGTCCAAGATCAAACTTTATGCATGTCAACCTTATGAACCATTTGAGCCTCTGTTTCAAAAATGTTACTGTGATTTCATTTTCATGACATCTGAATTCTTGGTCTTTATATAAGGTTACGAATGTATAAACATGAATACGTATATATTTAGCTAGGTTTCATTAGATTTATTCTTCATAATGTTTAAAAGGATAAGATGTTGAAAGATTCAGGAATTTAAGCATTATGGTATGTTTGCATATATAATTATACTAGACGAATACCCGTGCATAGCAACGGTTCCTAGCGGCAGATAATTAACGATTTGTGATATTGTGGTGAGTGTTTTGTGTAGCGTTCAAAATAGAACGTGAACATATCATAATGTAATTGCAAACGGTTGTACTACACGATAACCAAAGTCTAAGAAAAATTCTTAACATCTATCAAACAACATATAAAAACATTTATAGTTGCGATATTGTGATAATTGACATAGCGACCAGTGTTTTCAAAACCGGACTGGACCATCGGTTGAACCAGAAACCGGTTGGTCCGGAACCGTCAGGCTGAACCAGACAAAACCACAAAAAGCACTAAAAAATGTGAAACATTTGAAAAACTACTCGCTCGCTGTCTACTAAATGAGCCTTTATTGCCCGCCCGACCCCTCTCTTTAATCTTAAGTAAAGTGAAGTCAAATCGGTTCGGTGTTCGATCTAGTTTAAAAAAAATCATGTGTACAACAATAAAAAAAAAAAAAGATTATATAAATTGTAAAAAGATTTTCTTTTTTTCTTTTTTTTTTTTGATTAACCTGTGTAACATGTATAATTCACATATACATGTGACAATGAATTATGGATACTGAAAAATACTAAAGAGAAAATATAGTACAACGTGACTCGTTCATCGCATATGTCACATCATTGTTTGAAACTTTGTTTGTAAAAATTATGTGGATTTATCATAGACATACGTTATCACTTGAATAATCACAACAATAGATCTGCCCAAAAAAACTATAGATCTACATAAAAAAACAATAGATCTGCCAAAAAACTTTATTTTATTTTTTTTATGCAAACAATAATCACAACAATTAAGCATCTACAATTCACTTGCAAATAGAGAATTGTGTCCCACGTGTGTCTATTTGATCATCGTTTATCATCTCCTCGTATTAGTTGTTTTTCTCGAATTGTTGGACATGTATATAACTGAGATCATATAAAGTTGAAACAAATTACGAAAAATCATAAACAAAGAAAGCAACTTTTGAGGCTCCAATAAAGTCGTGTACGCATTGTTTGATTCTTTTAACAAAAGCCATGAAAGTATATATGAATAGGATATCCAATGTACATTTGCATCGAGCCCATCAAAGTATACATGTACTATCACACAAATTCCAACAATATTGAGGTGAGAATTGCAACAATTAATTTAATTGTTTATAAAGAGACTTTAGTTTAGGCGTGTGTGATATCTTGCAAATGTCAATAATATTGATGAGTGATAGGTAACTATCAATTTCATTGTTTGTAAAGAAATGGTAACATTTTGTAAACGATAAATCTTTTTGTAAAATTCAACAAACATTAGCATGCACTATTGGTAGTTTTCACAAGATGAGTTTTTTAAGTTAATATAGAGCATAAATATTGAATTATTGGTAGTCACACAAGATGCAAAGTTACCTATGGTCTAAGAAGTAGCTCAAGTCTCCATTTTTCAAATTAAAGTGGTAATGGAATCTGACAATCTGACTCACGCTTTTTGCAAAGTAGTCAATTATAAATTTCAATATATAACTACAATATAACTTCTAATAAATAAAGACAAAGAACCAATTCAAACTTGAAAATGTTACATTCAAAATATTTCAAAGTTCAAAAAATTTAAGTCTTAACATAACTTTAAACAATTTCAAATATTTCACAGTTTAAAAAATTTATATTATAAAAATTCAAACATTATAAAACAATTAAAATTCTCAAAATACTTTAAATTTCAAAATATTTTGTATTTTTATAAATTCCAAATTGAAAGTTCAAAATATCTCAACTTTCAAAAAGTTCAAATTTTTTATAATTTTCGAAAGATTTAAAAGAATTAAAACTTTCAAAAACTTTCGAATTAATAATTTTAAAAAAATTTCAATTTTTTTAATATTCCGAAATTTTTAAAAAGTTAAAAAAATAATAGAAAAACTTATATTTTTTTGCGTGGATCTAGGTAACCCAAACGTGATCAACTTTACATTAATTTTTTATTTTTATTTTGAACAACTTTACATTAAATTCAAAATTAAAAGTTTCTACATAGTAAACTGTGTAACAACTTTACATTAAATTCAAAATCAAAATTAAATTCAACCATGAAGAATTAATCCACCAACAAAAGGCAATAAAATTAAAAGATGCATTTATGGTTGTGTAACAATAGTTAATACAATGTGCAAAAGTGGTGTGGTCTATTTCATTGATTAAAATTTCAAATAAACTCAAAAAAAAAAAAAAAATAAAAAAAATAAAAAAAAAATAAAAATAAAAATCACAAGTTATACAACAAATCAACAAACAGATTCACAAATCTTAACCACAAAGATTACACCATAATGATTGTACCAAAATATTGAAAATTTACTAATAAATTTACAAAACAAAAATTACTTGCTTTACACCATCAGTTTGCAGCTAGTTCCGGCGAGACGTTAGCAGATACGGCGGCAGGTGGTGGCAATTAGCGGTAGGCGGCGACAGAGACAAAAAAACCTCAAAAGTTTGTAATAAAAAATCTAGATCTAATAAAAAATCTCAATAAAAAAACCTAGATCTAATAAAAAAATCTCAATAAAAAAACCTCAAAACAAATTTACAATCTTAATAACAAAGTTGAAACCATAAAGTTTGTAATAAAATCTACACCACGGTTTCATAACAAATATTAACTTTAAAATTTACACCATGGTTGCCATTGGCCTCACTGGTCGTGTTGATGGTGGTTGGGCTCTCGGTGGAGGCCTAGGTTTCTGCGGAGGGGTGGGTTTAGATGATGGTGAGCTCCGGTGGCGGAGGTCGCGTGGTGGTGAGGTTGGGTGAGCAACCACAAACGCCTCGGCCCTCGGCCGGATTCCACATCAACAACAACTCCTCAACATCAACAACCATAATCCAACATCCATTTCCCATCAATAATTCAATCTCAAATTCAGGAAAAGTCAAAAACTAACAAGGAAAATAAAACAAACAACAAGAATAACAACAAGAAGATTCGACCACAAGTTACCCATGACCACAAGCTCTCGACCGTGAGCCTAGGCTCATGGTTCGAGCCAAACACTCGACCTCATCACCAGAGCACGATACCAACCTAAGTTTTATTAACAAAATCATTTTCCCAAATGTTTTAAACAAGATTCAACCAAAACCCATTAAAATAATCCGTGTTTTCACGGATTTTTACACACATCGAGGCACATACGGTGCAAACTCGATGCTACTTACCTTTTTCGTCTTCAAAACTCACGAATCTAACAAGGACAACTAAGATGGTGGTGATTTGATGCTCAATTAGTATGATATCGAGGTGTTTTTAGTGGATTTAAGGCGCGTGAGTTACACCAAATTGAAGAGGAGGGTGTGGGAATTAAAGTGGTGGTGGTGGTGAGTCGTGGTGGTCGGCGGTGAGGCCGTGGTGGACGGTCAAAGTGGCGGAGAGGGAGTTGGGGTGTTGGTGGTTGACGGCTCGAAGAAGAAAAAGAGAAAGAGTCAAGAGGGTTGTGTGTGTTTTTATTTAATGTGTGTTTGAATTTTCAATAGGTTTAGTCAGCCATTTGCATTGAATGTTGTAGTGGTTTAAATGAAAAAATGATGTAATTAAAAAAAGTAGATAGTAGTTAAGAAGTGGTTTAATGTAAAAATGATGTAATTAAAAAAAGTAGATAGTGGTTGATGGGGATGGGGATTGGTTGTGGGTATCGAAAGGTAAAATGAAAAATACATTAATTTCAGTTTTTCACATTTGACTTGTTGATCAAATCTCCATTATAAGTAGTAAAGATATAATCATAACATTAGAATAACCAACTCTATAAGACAATAGGCTATCAATATTTAAGTCGCAAGCTATGTTAAACTATCTTGAAAATCAATTCATGGGTGAAACATATGTTTTCTACATCAGAGTGAATAGAGGCTCGTAAAAGAGAAAAATGATTTTTCATTCCATGAATCATTTTATGAAAATTGTATGGTTGTGTAGCAATGGAAACCGAACAAAATAGGTAGACCAACCGAATGGTTTGGTCCCTATTGCGTTCAGTCTTATATACATAGATTTAAGTCATAAAACTGTTTCACACTTCATATGCACAAAATTGTGTGAACTCAATGTAACAATATGCACAATGATTAATTTGACTTCTACTCTTCTAGAATACTTGCAAAATCTATAAGTATAGTAGTCACCTATAACCTTTAGTAGCAAATCATTATCATCCTTTCAGGCTTTGTGTCTTAATTATGTTGTTGATCTCCTAAAGATTTGACACATGCATGCAACCGATAACACCAAGTTGCTAAAGTTACATGATAACGATGTCCATAATATATAATAGGCAGAAACTTATGAATCTCTTAATGGGATTTCTATATAACTGTCAAGCAACAAAAAGAAACACTTACAAAACAACTTAAACCATTTTTTTTAAGTTTGCCCTAGATAGTAAATTGCTAGTTTAGATAATAGAAGAGTAGCACATATATCCTCTTTGGAGCAACCGACTAACACAGTTAAATCAAAGTCTCATAGCCTACAAGATAAATTGAAGACATACGACCAACAAGCTCGTTAGCTGATCGAACAAATAATTACTTTGGAGCGGAGGAATAAGCTAAAAAGATCATGACCTCAAAATGGCTACCATTCAGCCTTCCAATATTATACTTTGAACTTAATAGAACTATTAGTTTGATAGATTCCGCGTATCATTAAAAATGCAAACTAATGTATCTATACAAACTACAAAGTGTTTCGGTGATATGCCTGCAACTAATGGGCTAGGCCCATGCTTAATATAAAATTGGCTAAGGGCCTGTTTGGTAAGAACATTTTTAGAGCTATTTTTAAAGCTGTTATCGGTTTGTGTAACAACCGGTAATTTTTTAAACCTTTTTATTAGTCAAATATTTTATTTGTGCAATACCTGAGAACTTAAATATTTACCGAACTGATTTGGGCTTGAGAAACGTGAGATATTTTGAGAAACGAGAACATTATTGAACCGACACAACCTAAAAGCACGAAACGAATCGAATTTGCTAAATAAATTGACTTCGTGAAAGTTATGCGAATTTATACTCGTTTTTATTGAAAAAATAACCACCGGGTATGTCTTTACACTTTTTGACGGATCAGTAAGTTGGGTTTCAAAACTGCAGTCAGTTGTGGCCATGTCAACAACAGAAGTAGAATATGTTGCAGCTGCTCAAGCCAACAAAAAAGCAGTATGGTTGGAGATATTGTTGGAAGAGCTTGGGCACGAACAAGAGAAGATTACTCTATTTTGTGACAATCAGAGCGCCTTGTATCTGGCAAGGAATCCGACATTTCATTAAAAGACAAATCATATACGAGTTCAATATCACTTCTGTTAGTGCAAACATTACGATATTTAATCTATACAGTGTCTTCATGTTTTAATGATGACAAACATGTAACTTGTAATACATAACGTAAAATGCACAAGTTACTCGTTCACACATCAACATCTCTCGACGACTCAAGTCTACATCACTTCAGGTATGGACAAACACTATACCAACTTTGTTAAGTGATTAAAGAAAATATTTTTGTCCTTAAACCTCATATTTTTATAAATGTGAAAACCTTTTTACAAAAATAAATTATACAAATTATTTTTGTATTTATAAAGAAATGTTTTGATAAGAAAAATAAACTTGAAATTTGAATTTCAAATCCCAAACAGCTATATTTCCCGCCCAAATCAAATAAAATTTCACCAGATAACATTTCACCAATAAATGACAAAAACGGTCGGGGAGGTCCCTTAAATAGGTGGCGGTCCCTTATTGATAAAGGAACATCCAAGGTTTAAGGGATCGTCCTCCCGCTCCTCGAGCTGTCTATAAATACTGGGCTATTTTCCACACAAAAAACGGAATCCTCTTAGCACAAAATTTTATGTTCTTTCCTTCTTCTTCTTCTTCTTCTTTGATCACTATAACTCTTGATATGTGTTTATAAGTGATCCCTTCATCCTCTATCTCAAGTGCAAGAGAAGAACACTCGAAGTTGTCAAGACTCAAAGTGTTATTGAGTTGATGCGTAGGGATTGCACCAGGCTTTACCTCTCGAGGGATCTCGAGAAGCTTACAACCCCCACCAGGCAGTGTACCTGATCGATGTAGTATAGTATAATGACAAGTACCGGGGGATTGATCGTTCAGCTAGGAATAGTGTCGCTAGGATTAGAAAACCTAAAGACTAGGTCTAGAGATGAGGGATGATTCTTTTTGTATTTTTTAGTTTTTATAAAAGCAAATAAAATCTCGGTTTTGAAGGAGTTGGGCGGAATTAGTTGCTAGTCAACTAACCCAATTACTAAGATGCAATCAAAATAAAATACTAAAAATGAAAATAAACTATATTAAACTAGTGGTGTGAGCAATATATGGGAGAATTGTGTTTACTTAGATTTCACTACTCCCTAGATATCTTTTACATGTTAATTACTTGTTACAGTTGCGTGGATGACGGATTGTATTCCTTAATACCATTCATGGGGTGGCGTACTTACTTCCCCAATCCTATAAGCGCATACTTCACTCCTATGTAGAGCCGGCTAAGAAGCTCCTAACATGGGATCATTAGAATTTGTTCATGCATTAAATACAACCAATAAAACCTAGTACACATCGGTTCATGTTTACTAAGACGTTCAAGCATGTTACACAATGGAGATCTGCCAGTTTTCTTAAGCCTAACATTGAAATCATTCATCCATTACAACTATAAACAAGTAATCAACATATAATTAACATCTAGGTTTCATTACATCTAAGCAAACACATGAAAGATCTAGCCTAGCATGTTGAAATCAAGACAAGCATAAGATATATTCAAACAGCACATAGACATATTGAATGAATTGAAAGAGGACTTATCTCAATTGAACATGAAAAGTTTCAAGGGGTGAAAACCCTTGAAAATACTGTAAAAAACGACCTAGGGTTTATTAGGTTTGACCCTATTATTCTCCACACAAGTTCCTCTCTAATGAATGAAAAATAGAAAAGTATATATAGTTTCTGTGAGGTGACGGCGTCAAGAACAAATGTTTGACGCCGTCATCTCGCCGCCAAATAATTTCTCGGACTGCCTAGATCTGGGTTTGACGCCGTCACGTGTACTCCTTATGCAGGCCGTGATGAGTGTCTAAATACTCATCATTTTATACTAATCTGAGCTGCCAAAACATACAAAAACACTCAAATATGCATCATAATACTTAAAATATCTTAGAAGTGTGTTTTATATGTTTCAAATGCAAAATATGCAAAAACATATGAAAAACGTACAAAGTTTGCATAATTGGCAGTTTCAGTCCCTCAAGTTTCATAAATTGGCAAAACTAGTCCCTGGTTATTCTAAAAAAACTTGAAAAAGTCATCAAAGGTCCTTTTTAATCATAAAATTAAATATTTAGTCCTTTGGTGCAAAGTTTCATAAAATTACAAGTTTAGCCCCTGTACTTTGCAAATTGACAGAAATGGTCCCTGGGATGTTAAAACTTTGAGAAAAATTAATTTTGGTCCTTGTTCTAATAATTTTTTGCAGGAATGGTCCTTGGTGTGAAGTTTAGTGAAATTACATAATTGGTCCCTCAAGTTTGGCAGTTTGTCAGTTTTGGTCCCTGGACTTTCAAATAATGGCAGAATAAGTCCCTGGTGGAATATTTTGGATAAAAAGTAAATTTTGGTACTTGGTTATTCACAAGTTGTCAAATTTGATCCCTGGTTGAAAGTTTTGAAGGAATTACAAATTGGTCCCTGAAGTTTCAATTTTGGCGAATTTAGTCCCCGGATATAAAAAATAGAAAAATATCAAAACAGGACCTTGTACTATCCAAGCTTGGCAGGTTTAGTCCTTTTGAGAACTTTGGGAGAATTGCAATGACAGCCCCTCAACTTTGCACAAACTTCAAAATTGGTCCTTGTTGGTTACTAATACAAACGGACCCTTAGTTTTAATATAAACCAAAAACTAAACCCAATCCTACACTAATACCAAGCCCACCCTTTTTTGTTATATGATCCAGCAGCCCAAACACCACACCCGGCCCAAAAATATAAATAATATACTCCCTCCGGTCAAATGGTCAAACAAACACCCCAAACCGCCCTACTATTCACCATCTTCCACCTCACCCCCCACATGGCTCTGCAACTCTTCCACCTACACCCCCAGTCACTACCCACTCCCCTCCACCTCACACATACTCCCAAGGCGCATTTAATGCCCTTGAAAACCTCTCCACGCAACAAACAGTTCCCCAAGACTTTTTCGCGCCAAAATGCAATTTGAACGGTGGTGATTAACTAGGTCATTTCAAGGGCTGTGATGTGGTGGGAAATGCTTCTGTGGGTCCCACAAACCTCTAAAGTCTCTACAAAAGGAAGAAGAGACAGTGATGAAGGATTATTAGTTTTAGTCTTAGCTTAATGTAATCGTAGGTAGTGTAGAATAAGTTCTAATTGTTATTTTCAGTTTCAAACACTTGTTCTCAGTTAGTTTAATGTACTTTAATCTTTAAATCAAGTTAATTTCAAGTTTCAAGTGCTATCTCAGTTTATGCCATTTACTCTTATCTCAAAAATCTCACAAAAGTTGTATGTTGTTTATTGTTGTTGTATTGAATTGTTAAGTTCACATAAGCCTTGACAAAGCTTATTAAAGCTTTTAGATATCTCAGAATCCAGTTTAGTAGTTAAATACAAAAATTCCAAGAAAATCAAATAAAATAGTGAAAAATAAAAATCATAAGAAGAAGAAGGAAAAGCAGTGGAGCAGGTGTCATTTGGATTGTTCATGGTTTAGAATCCTATGGGGGATACTAGGTTATGAGTTTGTTCACTGGTTCACTCAGTCCTCAGCTTATACCATTTGTAAGCCTTTATATCCATTGTAATTATTTTACTGTTTAAGTATTTAATTAGCTTTGATATTGTTAATTTTAGGTTTCTGTATTGTTAATTAGTTATAATCTCAATTAAAATCAGTTATTTGTTCTTAAGATCCATTAGTTCTAAAAAATCAAAATTCTCACAGTGAAAAACTCATTTTTGACAAATCTGATTTATAAGCTTGTGTTGTGATTGATTCATGTTCATTTGATCTTATAATATCATAATTTAGTGTTTTGAAACTGTGTGGTGGCTTAAACTCACCATTTGCTTCACAAAATCTTCATAACAGGTTTAGTAGGGGTGTTTGGATTAGGGTATTTCACCCCTAGGTTCTAAGTTTCATCTGTTGTTCTTGGTTCTTACATGCTTAGTCAAGTATTTTTAGGTCATAAGTAGTTTAAAATTCAGGTCTTAAACATTAAATAGTCAAAATCATCCTTGATCACCCCTCACAGTTAACTGTGAGGGATTTGTCATCCACAAACCATCACTTTAGCTCAAAAGTTGTAGCTTTAGCTTATTTTAGGTCTATAATAGCTTATTATAACTTAATTAGTCAGTTAGAAGTGTTAGAATCTCATATAAGTCAAACTAGCAAGTTTCACTAAAAAGTCAATTTGCACATCTCAGATTTTCTCAAATCTTAGGAGAATTGTTTAGAATTTAGGAATAGGTTTTAGAACCTAAAACTTGTTCCTAGTTGTAGTCTACTAGCTCATTTTTAAGTTCCCATAAGTTTTGTATTTTTAGGAATTTTACCTTGGGCCCCACAGACCCTCAAACTCACTTGCAGGGCAAAAGGTGTGCCCTGCACCAGCAGATTCAGTCTATCACCACCACTTTGGTGGTGATTTGTGACCACCTCTGTGGGCCCCATTAGTCATACTTAGTTCCATAGAACCCCCCTCCTACCAGGGAACCTAGATTGACCATTTGTTTGACTTGTGCCTCAGTGGACCCCACCTAGAATAAGCCATAAACCTTGTCCCCATTCTGTGTTGAATTTAAGTTTTGGAATAGTTTATTTGTGCTTATCAGCTTATCTACTGAGCTTATGTCACACCCCCAAAATCGGGTCCAGCGGAAGCATACGTGTAGCTGGGGTGTAACTCAATCGGTATTACAACACAAGTTCAAAAATGGTTTTCACTTTAATCATTTAGAATAAAATCGTTTAATCAAAAATGTTGAATTTACATCATTAAAAGTAGTGCGGAAGTAGGCCCTTAAAATAGTTTAAAACGGTCCCCATATAACTAATCAGAGTCTTCTATGACCATGCCATGCCCTGCCAAAACCTCCTGTAGCGTGCCATTGGTTAAAACCTGAAAATACATGCTAAAGTGTCAACACGAGGTTGGTGAGTTCATAGAGTTTGTTTAACAAATAAAGTATATAGAAAAATGATCACACAGCAAAGGCATCGTAAATCCACTCAGTTACAAGTC
This sequence comes from Artemisia argyi, assembly GCA_030686995.1. Classification (NCBI taxonomy): domain Eukaryota; kingdom Viridiplantae; phylum Streptophyta; class Magnoliopsida; order Asterales; family Asteraceae; genus Artemisia; species Artemisia argyi. The sequence continues at coordinate 129,518,928 of CM060691.1, forward strand.
CCGCCATAAGAGCCTTGTAACCTGTGTGTTCACAACCCACTGCTAAAATATAGTTGCATGTTTAATAGTCAAGTACCCGCGGTCATAATAAGTCACAATATAAGCACCACCTATATAATAATGTATGCCATGCAAAGCCCCTAATTAAATAATATGCGTCCCGTAACATGGTGGACGAGAGGTTGGCCGACCTCTAATAGCGCTATCCATACTACTAATAGGCGTCGAACAATGCGAATGTACGAACAGTACATCATACAACTATTATATAAGATTAAGAACGCTCCGAACATGGGAGACTTAGCACGCTCCACCAATAAGGCGAGACTTTAGGGTTAAGAACGCTCCACCAAAAATGGCGAGACTTTAGGTCATAGCACGTACGGTACATTAGGGTCAAAAGTTTAAGTCAAGTTCAAAAGTCAAGTCAAGTTCAAAAGTCAAGTCAAGTTCAATAGTTCAAAACAAGTTATAAGGTCAAATGAGTTCAAAGAGTCAAGTAGTAATTTATGTAAAAACGAGCATGTATTCTCCCCCAAAAAGTTAACAAAACAATTTAAAAGAGTAGGGGCTATGACTCACCTCGAAGCGATAGCAATGATGACAAAAGTGGATACACAGAAATGAGGTTCGATCCCTAACCGCAACCTAATATAAATGATAGTGATCTACTTAGATCATGAAAGGATGTAATGAAAGCACATGCACATGATACCTATACCACTCTTAACTTGAAAATACTTGTTATTGTCAAAGTAATATGTTTTTCCATAACTTGGGAAAAATAAGTCTAACTAGACTTATAAAACTAGTCGTAATATATATATATATATATATATATATATATATATATATATATATATATATATATATATATATATATATATATGGTAGTGTTGAATTCCTTGCTTTGAAAACCTTGAAATAACGTTTGATAGACATATAAATAAGCTTGTAATCATAAGTACTTCGATGGTTAAGAATTTGGCACTTTGGTAGTATTTCTAGAAAATCTAGGATTTAGTACGTAGAAGTATTATTATTTCTATTAGTGGCAAAATGGTCTCGCAAAACTAGTCGCGAAATAATGAATATAAAGAGTTAAGGATGAAGCTCAGTAGTTTTAGGAAGATTTTCACCGTATCTAAAAAGTCACAGAAGTGAAGTTTGTCTATACGGGTTTCGATCATAAAGGAATATAGCCGTCAAGTGAGGTGTTTGGGCTGTTTTGGCAAATTCTGGGCAGTTTTCGGGAAAGTTTAGAAGACCATAAGTTATTCGTTATAAATCCTTTTGACAAACGGTTGGATGTTTTGAAAACTAGGCTGGGTGAACTAACTTTTTGTCAATGATGTAAATTTTCCAGAAATGAGTTTATCAATGAGTAAATTGGCTCTCAACATGATGTATTACAAAAACTGTTTTTCTATACTTAGTAATATTTTGCTAAAAAGCTGATGGAAATAAATAGAGTTTCGTCGATTTTGAAACGTGTATATCTTGGTCGTTATATGCTTGTTTTCTACGTTCTTTATATCCCCGGATTCGTGGGACAACATACTAATATATTTTTGATAAGTCGGGATGGCTAGATCAAGTTTTACACCTCAGATTGCCCATTGAAAATCGTGGGACAGCAAGTAAAATTTTCAGAAAATAGTTTTCGTCGTTAAACTTGCAAAAATCATATCTCCGTCGTTATAAACTCGTTTTAATCCGTTCTTTCGCCCACGGCTTCGTTTTTGAAAGTATTTTCTAAATCTCTAGCCCAAAGTTACCCGGAAACCCCTGAGTTTTCTGTATTTTATAAAAATGGACAGTAACATTTATATAGTGGCTAAAATTCATTTTTCTTGTTTAATACTTGTCCAAATCCACTCCAATCACTTCCAATCACCACAAATCTAGTCTAATCCTACCATACACCTTCTTAGGGTGTCATGGGTTCTTAAACATCATCAATCTAGTGGATCTAACAAAGGTTTCCATTTCTAGTGTTTCAAAGTTATATATATACAAAAAGAGTGGTATAAACTAGCATATGCATGAAATCATGTATAGAAATCATATGATCATAAAGATAACATGAAGAAATGATGAAAATGAATTTTGTAAACTTACTTTGAAAGATTATGTATCTTGGATGATGAAAACCTAATGATCATTGAGTTTATATTACAAAACCCTAACAAGGATCACCAAAGGAACTAGAAAATGGCTTGATCTTCAAAAATCAATGGATTTTGGTCTTAGTTTTGTTTTGGGTCGTGGCTTTTGAGAGGAGAGGAAGAAGATGAGTTTTTGTTTTGTGAAAAATGAGCTAGTTTAGGCATTATATAGTCCAAGGGCAATTTTGTAATTTCAATGAAAGGGTATAATGGTAATTTTAGTGACAAGTGAAAGTATCTAGATATTTTTTTAGATATTTAGGAGGAGTATGAAGGAAGTTTGATAATATCTCGTTCACGGAGTCAGTTTTGGTTCCGATAATCGCTAACCGTAAAGTGTTAAATCGCGAAACGTAAATTCGGGTATCGTAAAAATATGAAACTTGAAAGAATGACTAAACTTGTCAAAATACTCCATAATAAAATATAAAATGAATGGTAAGTTTCATCGGGTTGCTTAAACGCTGTTAAAACTGGAAACGCGGGTTTAAAACGCGTAATTCGCGTAAAATGCTGAACTGAAAAACGTAAAATTCCAAAACTTTTAAAATTGTCGTAAAATGAGAGAAAATCATATTTTTATTGTTTATATTGTTTTATGGACATATCGGGATGCCGGAAGGACGTTTAAACCTGAATGTAAATCTCGGACACGGCTTTGTGATTTTAGCAGAAATGATCCGACGAGCGTCAAACTCTCGGATTTTCATTAAAATGGTTTAACTTACGAGAATATGAAATAAAAAATTTCGGGAATGAATAGTGAAAGTGAATAGTAAAAGTGAATAGTAATCCGAAAATGCGATTTGTTACAGCTTATTTGACCAAATTGAGCTTTGACTAGTCCAACTAACTTATTTAGATCAGAATAAACCAAGGTGGGTGCCACATAAGCTCATTTGAGCTTATTAGCCTTTTCAGTCAACAAAAGTCAACTGTGGTAGCATTAAGCTTCCACAGTGCTTAATAATAAGTTAGAAAATTATTGTCTTTATTAAAGTTGTCTATTTTTAGATATAATATAGTATTGTAAAATAAAAATCCAGAAAAATCAACATAAAAATAAGTGATAGTTTCTATTTAATTTAATTTAATTTTAATTTTCATTTTTAGATTTTTATTAAGTAAGTTGTGTTTTTATATTTTTATTAATTTCCTTACAGGTTAAAGTAATTTAAATAATTTTCTCAGATTTTTATATTGTCATTTGATATTTATTAGAATTAAAAATAGTTTTATTAATAATTAATCAATAATTAAGTTATAAATAGCATAATTAATTTTTATAAGGTAACACCTAGTTTTTATATTTTTTATAGCTTTTATAAGTCATAAAATAGTTTTATAATTTTTTCCATAATTTTCTAAGTTGATTTTGTATTATTTGTAATTTAAAATAGTTTAATTAGTATAATTAATATAAATAGTTTTTAATTAATAGAAAATACATAAAAAGACAAAAATATTTATTTTTATTTTTTATACTTTCTTCAAGTTCTAATTTAAGTTTAGAAATTATTTTTATAAGTTTTTAGTTTAATTTGTAGTGTTAATCATTTTTAGTTTTTATTTAAGTTAGTTTTAATTAAATAGTTAAATAGTTTTTAATTAAATAATTAATAATAAATAATAAAATAATCTAAAAACTAGTTTTCTTTTTAATTTAATTTTATTTTAAGTTTAAGTTTATAGGATTTTCATTTTTAACCCTTGTAGTTTATTTTTCTTAAAACTCACCTTTTTCTCAGTACGCAGTCGCGTCTGATTTTAAATTGGTATACGTTTATACGTTTTAGATATCTAGGATTTACGTAATCATTAAGATAGTTTATTTAAGTTATTTTAAGTTTTAAAACCCTAGATTAAACACACACACACACTTTTATTCATATCCCTGTTCACATTCACTCGATCACAGATTCGCACACCTCGTTGGGACATTACGACCCGGGAAAACACTGTATTTCACGGAAGCATTTGCCTTTGATTAGTTTGACTTTTACGGTTGACCATTCACAAGTGGTTGATTAATAATTGTCTGACTAGTTTGAGGCGAATCAGGCCGTCACAAAATTTACTCTTGACGCCCTTCTCTTGACGCCTTCAGGTTTTCAATGGGTCGTCATGGATTTTACTCCTTACGCCGTCAGGATTTTCCTCTTGACGCAGTCAGGTACTGTTCTCAGCATGGAAAATTAAGTCTTTGCCGTTTTCTCACTTTTATGCTCCAAAAACGTCCAAAATGCTTCATTTTCCAGAATTCACTCCCAAAGTACCTAAAATCACAAAAGGAACGATTTAGGGCAATATTTGATCAAATAAATTCAATTCCGGGCTTAAATGACCCCCTAAAAGTGGTTCATTTTTCGCCTCATCATGAGTCCATACATAAACATAACTAGTGTTACGATTCTCTTCTTCTTCTAAACTCTATTCTTGTAGATTAGTATATCCGACTAGTGAGTGAGCCATGATTAAGTGTGTTAGGATAAACACGGACAACATGTAAGTCCATAAAGTGTTGTATCTAGACTAAGACTTTGTATACGTTGGTGTCTAGGTGTGTGAAGACTTGAACTTGGTGTGAGTTTAAGAAGTGAAGACTAGAACCTAGTGAAGGTTCGTGTGAAGACTTGAATCGGGTGTAGATTCAAGTGGACAAGAGTGCTTATTCGTGTGAAGATTGAGGCGAAGTAATCGTCATGTGAAGACTTGGATTATGTGAATCCAAGTGGACGAGATTGCTCGTTCGTGTGAAGATTGAGACGAAGTGATCGTCGTGTGAAGACTTGGATTGTGGGAATCCAAGTGAACAAGAGTGCTTGTTCGTGTAGCCACGTGGGCTTTGTGTAGATTGGTTATAGCTAGGATTAGGACTCGACATTATGCTTAGTATCGTTAAACTTGGTGTAAGCTTTGTGTATGGTTTGTTCCGCCTAAAGGGAGCGTGCTGACTAGTGAAGTAACTCTCGAGTGTGGTACACGGGGAGTGGAGTAGGACGAATAGGTGTTTCGTGCTGAACCACTATAAATCATCGTGTCCGGTTTGCGTTTTCTCTTCCCATCTCTTTACTTTCTACACTTGCATTACATTTAGGTTTGTGTAGCTTGTTGTGTTTATGCTTGAGATATTAACTAGTTAACTTAAAACGCAAAATATAAGAAAACTTAATCACATGTAATAAACTCTCCACTGACGGCGGTCCCTTAATTAGGGCGGCGGTCCTAAATATATATGGGACCGTCTGTACATATTGAGGACCGTCCCCAGTGCAATTAGAAGTAGCTTAATACTTTTAATCTCGTGTTATGTTTATATTTATGTGATTACTTGTTTACTTGTAGTTACGTAACATATATACTTGTTATGAGTGACATACCCACAATTCATATTTAGTCACACTTGACCGGGAATTTGATATGGAACATTTAAGATTTTAAACAGGAACGTATTCACCTCCTCTACGTTTCTACAACTTTGTTCGTGAGAAAGTGAAAAATGGAACCATGGATATGCAGAAATTCATACTGATGATAACGTAGCAGATTATCTAACGAAAGCAATCAACTGTGACAAGTTTATATGGTGCTGATCCTCATGCGACCTAGCAGAAACGTAAGCAACATGAAAGTGCAAGGAAGAATAACGGTGTGAATATTGATTAAGCCTCAATCTAATCTTCAAGTGGGAGATTGTTAAATGTAGATACATTGAATATGTGATGAGAATCTTACACATTGCAACTTGGACTACAACTTGCATATAAACTTGGTTTGTGGTTTGGTCATGCATGATGTCAATGGGCAAGCAAACATGCCTATAAATGGCAATGAAGGACAGCTTTATTCTTCATCCCATTCTCATTCCCTTTCACACAGTGGCTCCTAAATTGTGAGTTAAAGTAAGAGTTTAGTATATTTTCTAGTTACAAGAGATTAGTATTGTATTACCTTTGTAACGAGAGAGAAGGCGTAACTTTTAATTTTCTATATAGTAAACCGTATCTTTTCTTAATCGTGGTTTTTTACCATATTGTGGGTTTCCACGTTAAACCCGTATGTCATTTATGCGATTTGGATTGTCACACAAAAGTTTTACTTCTCAAGGGATCTTGAGAAGCTTACAATCCCCGCCAGGCAAGTGCACCTGACCGATGTAGTATAGTGTAGTGGTAAGAACCAGGGAATTGATCATTCTCCACAGGGAATAATGTTCGTTAGGATTGAAAATAATCTAAACTAGGTCTAGAGGTGAGGGATGATTCTTTTTGTATTTTTATATTTTTTAGAAAGCAAGTAAAAATCTCGGGTTTTAAAGGAGTGGGCTGAATTAGTTGTTAGTCAACTAACCCAAATAATACAAATGCAATAAAAATAAAATAATAAGAAAATAAATGTGTGAAAAACTAATATGGAGAAAAACGTGTTTACTTAGGTTTCACTACTCCCTAGCTATCTTTCATTAATTGATAGATTTGTTACAATTGCGTGGATGACGGGTTGTATTCCTTAATACCATTCGTGGGGGCGTGTACGTCCTTCCCCAACTCTATAAGATTCTATCTCTTCCTATAACGACACGTTTAGTATCCTATCATGCCCTCATTAATAGTCACTTATGCATTAAACACAACCAATTAATCGTATTACACATCTGATTCATGTTTGTTAAGACATCAAGCATGTTACCAATAGGAGATTAGCTAGTTTTCTTAAGCAACATCGATAATATTCATCTAACAACAATTAATAACAAATCATCAATCAACAATCAATATCTAGGTTTTATTACATCTAAGCAAACACAAACAAACCTAGCATAGCATGTTAATGTAAAGACAAGCGTAAGATAGAATCAACAACACATAAACATATTGAATGATTGATAGAATATTTATCTTTAATTAAACATGGAAGAAAAAAAGGTTTAGAAACCTTAAAATTGCTGCAAAAGTCGACTAGGGTTCGTACCCTTTATTCTCCCTAAAGTTCCACACATAATGAATGAAAATTTGATGAGTATTTATAGATTTTACAACCTTGACGGCGTCACCTTATGGGTCGTGACGCCGTCACCTCGCCGTATTTAGGGTTCCTTGATAGCCTAGATCCACTTCTGACGCCGTCACCTTGTAATGTTCTCTGGGCCGTCTCCTTTTATGATAACACGTGACATCGTTGATGCTTTATAACGTGACGCCGTCACTCTTTAACTCCAAAATTCTTTCTAGCACGTCTAGTTTAAAGTAATTATCCACCTCTTTGTCAACACGTGACGCCGTCACCTAGTAGAGTGTGATGCCATCAAGTACTGTTTCCAGCATAATTTGAGACTTTGTCGTTTTCTTCACTTTTATGCTCAAAAAACGTCTAAAATGCTTCATTTTCCAGATTTCCTCTCAAAAGTACCTAAAATGACAAAAGGAACGATTTAAGGCAATATGATCATATAATCGCGATTTAAGGCTTATATGACCCCTTAAAAGCGTAACACTTTTCGTCTCATCAGTCATCTTTTATTATATTCCATATTTTAGTTGTGGGTTTGTTTTAATCTGATATCGTTTTTCTTAACATTATTAAAATATTTGACATAATTTAGCGAAGACAAAAGATTAATATAGAACTCGTATTTGCCACAAAACCAATGAACAATTCCTAGCCACTCATTTTTTTTTTATCAAAATAAAAAAAATAAACTCACCATTTTTTTAAAACTAAATATCTCGCAAACAGTAAATCGTTGCGCGAAAAAAAAATACCATCGCGACGAGAATTAAATTATCTTTTTATAGACATGCATTGTTATATACTTTCGACGAACTTTTTTTTCGACGTTTTTTTTTTCCAAAATTTCTACCCCGAAAAATCATATATGATTTATAAAAATCATATGTGATTCGTTAAAATCAAATCATATGTGATTTTTACGAATCATATATAATTTTTGCAAATCATATATGGTTATAATCATATATGATTTGTAAAAATCAAATCATATGTGATTTTTACGAATCATATATGATTTTTCTGGACAAAAATTAAAATAAAAGTTCGTCGAAAGTATATAACAATGCATATCTATAAAAAGATGATTTAATTCTCATCGCGATGGTATTTTTTTGTAGTTTGAAGATTTACCGTTTGCAAGATATTTGTTTTAAAAAATATATATATAAAATAAAAATAAGTGAATATGATTTGTTCATTGATTTTATGACAAATACGAGTTTTATATTGATGTATGAATTCTATATTGATTTATATTGATCAATATAGATCTATATTAATCAATATTGATTAATTGGTTCTATATTAATCTTAGAAACATTTAACAACAATTTCTTAACTATAACTTATTTCCGAACCATTATCAACAAAGAACCTGAAGTAGGGTTAATGGAGGTTGCAGTGGATGATAAGGTTCAGGCTTTTGGTGAATGGTTCAAGTTTGGATTGTTAGGGCGTGTGAAAGATTTTGGAATTTTAACGAATCTGCGGAGGTGTCTGAGGATGGTCAGTGACGTTGCTATAGAGATTAAATATGTTGGGGGGTTTGTATGTTTTGCTTCTTTTTGGTAGTCGAAGGGAGAAAGACGAATTTGCTGTAAAGACGGACGTTTTGGCTCATGTTTTTGGTCAGTTGGATGATTGGACTGGTCAAGCTATGGAGTTTGAAAGGATTGCATGGCTTAAAATTCGTGGAGTTCCTTTGAGTTTATCACGTATCCAGGTTTTTGATGAGATAGCATCCAAGTTTGGGGATGTGGTACACCCGGCTCAGTTTGCTGAAGATGGTGGGGATTTATCTTTTGCTCGTATCGGGGTTCTTTGTAAATCAGTTGATCGGGTGAATCAGAAGATTTTGTTGAAATGGAAAGGTAATAGTTGCGGGGTTGTGGTGGAGGAGGAACAAGGAGACTGGATACCGGATTGCTTAGTTAATTTGGAGGAGGAGGAAGAAGACTGTAGTATGTCGGACACTGTGGGGATAGGCGAGAAGTCTAGTAGTAGCCCTACTACTGGACGTGATTCGGGATTAGAAGATCCTCTTTTTGGTGTTAAAAATTTGCCATCCAATCCATCTGATGGAATTCAATATAATATCCCGGACGTACATGAAGTCTTTTCTCATCATTTGCATGAGGGGGGTAAGGGCACGGAGCATAAGAAAAAAAGGGGTAGGTTTGCGAGAAAGAAAGCGGATAGGAGTAAGTCCAGATCTCCTTTGGATCAGGAACAGCCCAAAAAAAGACTGAGAGAGGATGATGACCCATTTGATTTGGATCGGTTTATTTTTAGAGTCGATGGGAATGCTCAGGTGGAGAACGAAACGAAGGATACTGAAGAAAACAATCATGAATTTTTTACTCCGGATTTAAATCGTGAGGGTGTAGGTGTAGAGGTTGACTCGACTTCGGGAAGGAATTATGTTGATAGTGAAGGTGATCCTATAGTGGCTCAAAGATTGGAAGATGTTTTCAGTGATGAAGTGAATGATACGATAATGTTGGCTAAGACTTTGGGCGCATCTAATATTGATCAGTTTGAAGGAGATTTAAAGAAGGTAATTAACAATGAAGGTTTTCAAATGGTTGATCAATGAATGTCCTTTCGGTTAACATTCGAGGGTTGGGTGGTGAAGAGAAGAGTCCTTGGATTCGTTCTCTGAGACTTGTGAATGAAATTGGGTTTATTATGCTTCAGGAAACCCAATTCTCGTCTCTTGATGGTTTGGATATAAGTAGGTTTTGGGGTAATGATGAGTTTTCGTATGAGTGGGTGGGGGCTACGGGACGGTCTGGGGGCTTGTTATCTTTATGGGATCCGAGGAGATTTACTTTGGTGTCTGTAGAAAAACATAGATATTATTTGTGTACTCGTGGTGTTTTGAAAGAAATGGGGAAAAGTATAACGCTCATAAATGTTTACTCGCCTCAAAAGCTGATGGACAAGAGGTTGTTATGGACCGAGTTAGAGAGGATTATTGTTCAAGATCAAGAATATTGGATTGTTGGAGGGGATTTTAATTGCGTGAGGGATCGAATGGAGAGAAGGAAATCCAAGTTCATTGCATCGGTGACTAATGAGTTTAACGACTTTATAGACAAGGTGGGATTACACGAGTTTATGTTGAGAGGGAGAAAGTTCACTTATGTGTCCGGAAATAAATGCAGTCGAATTGATCGTATTTTGGTGTCTTGGAGTGTCATAAATGATTGGCCCAACGCTGAATACCGGGCTCTTGCTAGGGAGAAGTCGGATCACAGTCCATTGATATTCAAGGTGGAAGTTAGGAATTATGGTGCCAAACCGTTTCGCTTCTATAACTCGTGGTTGCTTCGCTCGGATCTGGAAGACTTTGTCGATCGAACACTGAAGGATTTTAGTGGCTATGGGCCCCCGGATATTGTTTTAATGAATAAGTTCAAGTTGCTTCGCCAAGAGATTGTTAAATGGAGGAAGACTAAACAGACCGAAGAAGCTGAGGAAGAGGTGAATTTGAACCAGGAATTGATTGAGTTAGATGCTATGGTTGAGGATAGAGATTTGACTGAGGCGGAACAATGGGTTTTTGTGGAAGCAAAGAAGAGATTAAAGGAGTTGGAAGAATTTAAAGCTAAAGACATGAGACAAAAAGCGCGGGTTCGTTGGGCTAAAGAGGGTGACGAGAACACAAGTTTTTTTCATGGTTTGATTAATAAACGGAGGGTGTCTAACAATATTCTGGGTTTGATGGTTAATGGGAATTGGATAGTTAAACCTTCAGAAGTGAAAAGAGAAGTTTGTGGTTTTTTCAGAAAGCGATTTGTTGAAGACCTTCATGTTCGACCGACCCTTGATTGTTACGGTCTTAAACAGCTGGACGAAAATGATGTTCTGGAGATGGTGCTGCCGTTTGCTGAAATTGAGATAAAGAATGCGGTTTTTGAATGTGGTGGTGATAAAGCACCGGGGCCAGATGGGTTCAATTTTCGTTTTGTGAAGAGATTTTGGTCGCGCCTTTCAAATGATTTTGTGAGTATTATGCAGAATTTCTATAGGACTGGTACCATTAATCGGGGTGTGGGTTCATCATTTATTACTTTGATTCCAAAAGTTAGTGATCCTACCGATCTAGGTGAATACCGTCCGATTAACCTCATTGGGGTCATTAGCAAGGTTATTTCAAAGGTCCTTGCCAATAGACTAAAAAAGGTGATGGGCAAAGTTACACATGAAACTCAATCAGCCTTTTTATCAGGGAGGTACATTCTTGACGGGCCATTAATTATTAGTGAGATATTTTCATGGGCAAGGAGGATGGGAAAAGATTTATTTTTGTTCAAAATCGATTTCGAGAAAGCCTATGATAATGTTCATTGGAAGTTCTTATTATCGATTATGCGCCAAATGAAGTTTCCTGATATGTGGTGTATGTGGATTAAGGGGGTTCTCGAATCGGCTCGTTCGTCTGTGCTCGTTAATGGCTCGCCTACGTTCGACTTTGGATGTGGGAAAGGTATTAGACAAGGGGACCCACTGTCTCCTTTTCTATTTATAATTGTTATGGAGGCTTTCTCAAGCATGATTCGCAAGGCTTGTGATACCGGTGTTTTTAATGGGGTGAGGCTTCCAAATGGTGGTCCAATTGTTTCACACCTGCTTTATGCAGATGATGCGATGGTTATGGGAGAGTGGTCTCAGTTTAATTTCAAGGCGTTGAAGAGGATGTTACGCATCTTTCATTTATGCTCTGGCCTTAGAATAAACTTACATAAATCGAGTTTATTCGGGGTGGGCAAGAGTATGGATGATGTGTCTCTACAGGCTAGTGATATGGGATGTAGAGCGGGTGAGACTCCATTTACCTATTTGGGAATACAAGTGGGTGCTAACATGAGTCGCATTAGTAGTTGGGATCCGGTTGTCGAGGTGTTTAAAAAAAGACTATCGAGGTGGAAGGCTAGTATTTTGTCGAAGGGAGGAAGGGTTATTCTCATAAAATTGGTGCTAGAAAGTCTCCCAACATATTATTTCTCGTTATATAAAGCTCCGGTGGCCGTGATTAGTAAGTTAGAGGTAATTATTAAACGATTCCTTTGGGGTGGAAATGAGGAAAAAAATAAGGTGCATTGGGTTGCTTGGGACACGGTGACGATGCCGAAAAATGATGGTGGTTTGGGTCTTAACAAATTAGAAGAGAGTAACAATGCTTTATTATTAAAATGGTTATGGAGATATCGTGTTGAAGATGATGCTCTCTGGAGAAAAGTGATTGATGCGGTGCATGGTTCGGCCAGAAGGTGGGAAACATTTCCTTGCAATAAACGGTTTCCTGGAACATGGAGCAAAATTGTTTCTTTTGGTAGTCGATTGAGGATACAAGGTAATAATTTTGTTAATATGATTCGGGGTAATGTGGGTAACGGTAGAAAGGTGAAATTTTGGATCGATCCTTGGATAACTAGAGCGCTGCTAAAGGACATATATCCTGATTTGTTTCGCCTAGAAGTAAATAAATGGTGTTATGTAGATGATATAATTGGTTCTCAGCATCATGGAAGAGGTATAACTTGGAAATGGAAGAAGCAACCTGCCTCGGGTAGTGAGGTCGACGCGCTTATTAACTGTCATAGAATGGTTGCTGATGTCATTCGTGATGAGAAAGATGATCGCTGGTGTTGGAATCATGGGTCTAATGTGGAGTTCTCGGTAAGGGAAGTTAGGAAATGGTTGAAAGGAGCTGATGTGTTTGACGATGATAGTCGCTTTACGTGGTCTAAATGGATACCGAACAAGTGTAATATTTTTATGTGGAGGGCTAATATGGACAGGATTCCGACGCTTCATGCTCTTCGTCGAAGGAATATTTATGTGGGAGAGGGTATGTGTGTTTTTTGTGGAGAAGCGGAAGAGACCTCGGATCATTTATTTTCGGCTTGTAGATTGGTTGACGGAGTGTGGAATGGAATCGCGTCGTGGTGCAAGATAGATCCTTTCTTTGTTTTTTCGACTAATGATGTGCTCCAGATTGTTAAACATGTGGGGGGATCGAAGGCCAAGCAAGACATATTATATGGCGTTATTATTTTGACATGTTGGCGTATATGGAAAGCTAGAAACGAGAAGGTTTTTACAAGCAAAGATACGAATGTGGCTCAAATTATCTCGGATGTCAAGTCGTTGGGTTATCTTTGGTTTAGAGGTAGACATAAAGGGGGGTCGATAGAATGGAAGGATTGGTGTAATTTTTTCTTTCCTATGATGTAACGTTTGGTTTGGCGGGTTTTTCTCCAGCTTGGAGATGCCCGTCTGTTTTGCTTAATGAAATTCACTTTCCAAAAAAAAAAAAAAAAAAAAAAAAAAAAAACTATAACTTATTTCCGCTCAATACGCCTAGGATTACATAATCCATATCCACCAGGAGGCGTTTCTCATGCCTGCGTGTACAAATTACGGCATTCCTCATGCCTGTGAGCCTATGACATAAAAACGTACAAAAAGGTACACAATACACAATAGTCAAAGTCAAACACCCACATGTCGTCGTTTCCATACTACTCGTAGATATTAAAAAAAGAAATTCTTGGTAACGAAGGTTCCTTTACGTTGCGTAAAATAAATCACCGTGTCGGTGTAACCATAATTTATCATCATCATTATACATTTTATTATTTTTTAGGTTTAATTCAAGTGCATACATATATTATACCTTCTGATTGATTGATTGATTGATATTAATCAATTAATCAGAATGAACGTTGGAACGATGGATCTGATGAGATCAGAGCCAATGCAGTTGGCTCGGATTATTATCCCCATGGAATCTGCTCATCGAACGGTCTCGTATCTTGGTGATTTAGGCCTCTTTCAGTTTAAAGATGTAATCACCATCATTATCATTATTATTTCAGTTTTTGTTACATTATTTTGAGCTTGTGTGGTTTTTCATTAGGAACCATGATGCATTAACTGTTATATAATATACTGCTTTATTTTAGTTGTGATGATGATAATACGTACATTGTGATTATTTTAGATTTTGTAGATTATTTGGCTTTTTTATGAGAGTTGATTGGGTCAGTTTGAATAGGTAGGTTTAGTTGATTAGGAGTAATTAGTAAGAACATTGGATGATGCGTCAATTGTTATATGTTACATATGTCGTATTTTGATGTATGAGTTAGTAAGTGACACTTTGGCCGGTGAAACATGGTTAACGTTAAACGTTTCATTTTTGGAAATCTTATATAGTTAGGACTTGTTTCTGGATCTTCCATTTGATCAATCTTATTGTACATTGGCGAGTAATATAATGATTAAGAGATTTAGACAGAGGCGGAGCCATAATGTTTTGCTGGAGGGGGCACACTTTGATAAATTTGAGAAACTACACTACAAATTGGTTCTTGGGGGGGTTACAAAAAAAAGCCAAATATTTTAGAAATTTTACACTACAATTTTTTTTCACGAGGGGGGCATGTGCCCCTTGTGCCCCCCCCCCCCCCCCCCCCCACCCATGGATTTAGTATCCGTTTCTTTTTACAGATGTTTTATGTGGTTTATTGTTGATCGTTTTAGTCTTTTACTTCCTTTATTTTGCTTTGAACATAGAGATCTTAACTTATAGGATTAACTAAGAAAATTGGCTTGTGAATGTGCGCATGATAATACCACTTGGTGAACTTGTGTGTGTAAATTATCCAATGCTTGGAAACTTCAGTTTGATGTACTACTAGCTTGTATGTATGTTTTACTTGAAAAACACAAGGAGCAATAAATGAGCTAATTCGCAGCATGGTCATTAATGTATCCCTAGTACGTTTATGTGAGATCTAAGTTCGGGGCGTGTAAGATCTCGTGAGAGAATTCCATAGGGGTGTTTTTTATTAGGCTAATATCGGGTCTCTATTTTGCACCTGTTGTCGAATAAGATAGAGCAGGAATAACAACTTCAGCCTGGATGTATTTGGTGAACCAATTGGATAGAAGTTGGCCCTATGCTTAGAGGACATGCAGCATTTAGCTACCAGTTATTATCGGAATGATGACATATAGAAAATATAGTATTGTTTACTTGTTCTGTATGCATTTGATAGTTGCTTAGTTCATGATGATATATGACTCGCATTGTGCATATAGCTTTTAACCGTATATTCAATTATTCATAATCAGGACTAAATTATTACTGATAGTATCATTTTCTTTGATTTTTCTTTTTATCTGGATAGCTCAATCCGGGAAAGAGCCCATTCCAAAAGACATTTGCTGCTCAGGTATGCTGATTGTTTGTCACTTCAATTTCGATATCACTGGAACTGTATGATATGATTTTTGGGGTTATAATATGTCGTGGCATGTAATAAATAAGTCTAATGCTATCTCTTTGATTCTTTATAAAAAATAGGATCTCAAGATGTGCTTATACTAGAATTACATTAATTTACCGGGTGGAATGCCCTTTACCCAAATATATATATATATATATATATATATATATATATATATATATATATATATATATATATATATATATATATATATATACATGTAATTTAAGTGCCAAAATCAAAATCATGAGATATATACGTATATGTAATCTAGTTGTTTAAGTATGCGAATGAAATGGAACATGAAAAGAGGTTTAACTGCAGCATTGCTGTATTATTGGTAAGCTTATACGAATAGATGCTGAATTGCTTATACACTTAGCGATGAGATCTTAGTCCTGAATACAGCGGTATCTTATTAGGTGCCCTAGTTCTGCTACTGCATACTTGATACTTTATATCCTAGAGATAGTAGTAAAGTTCTGTTGCTAACTTGCTATATAAAAACGCCACCTTGCCATGAAGATAGGAAAATAAGTCAAGTACTGTAGCATTGCCATTTGAACAATATTAACCAGATACTAGTATGCTAAAGTTGATACACACTGTGTTTTTTCAAGGCAATGAAGGCCAATGATTAAAGCAAATCCTTGATTTTTAAATGGATGGCAATACAAACATAATTATTAACTTCATAAGATTTCTCAACCCATAAATCCAGAGATTCTGGTAGTGTAAATCTTGGGGCTCTGTTGTTATATATGTAGGAGAAAGGCTCATCACAGAATCTCTGTCAACAAGTTATATCAAGGAAACTGTTGCATATATGTCAAACAACACATCTTGGCTCTGTATATCTGTACCCTTACTGTAGTCCATCTATCTTGCTGCTTAGTGATACTAGACGGATACTTCTGCTTCTGACTTCCATCAATCTGTCTTTCTAATATATAGAGTTGGCACTAATAACGAACTTTTAAAATATAGGGTTGTCTTGCACTAGCTCTTTAACTGTATCCCAGAAATACGGTTAAGAATTCATTCTGGCACCCTTTAATTCTTTTTGTCTCCTATCTGACTATCTTTCATCTGCTTCATCAAATCAACATTTCTGATATAGATTAAAAGATGTGGGGAGATGGCGCGCAAACTACGTTTTTTCAAAGATCAAATGACAAAGGCTGGCCTGTTAGCCTCATCATGGTCTGCATATGGCTCAGAATTTAATCTAGATCAATTGGAGGTCTGTAAAATGAGAAAAAGCATTTAATTATGATCATGTTATTAATCCCTTCTGACATATAGTGGGGTATTTATTAGGTAAAACTTGGAGAACTTGAAGGTGAGCTGATAGAGATGAATGCAAACACTGAAAAGTTACAGCGTGCCCATAATGAACTTCTGGAATACAAGCTTGTTCTGCAGAAGGTGAACAAACTAGTTGATATTATCATTTGTTTTTGTCTGTTGGTTTATCCTTGGACGTTATGTATAGGGGGTGGTGGCAACTTTAACTCATGCACTAAAAAATGGGTCCATTTGGGTTGTGTTGTACCTCAAACGGGTCAAGTTAAAAAAGGTTATGTAAGAGGGCAACAGGCCTAATGGGTCAAATGGTTTGAAAACCACTAAACTCTATTTTCAATGCAATCTAACTTATGAGATTGATTAATTATTATAAGTGAGGAAAAAGTTATGGTGGGGGTTAAATCAATTCAAGTCGACCAGCGTGTCTGATCTGTACTCAAATGACCCGTGTCAACCAAACCTATTTGTCGCCTTACCAAGCCATCATGTATGCGCTTTTCTTGCCACCTCTGGTTATCTGGCATTCCGAACCTTTCAACTGCTACATCATGTTTAAGGTAAAAAGTGTTGCTTTCCTATTACAGGCTGGTGATTTTTTCCATCACGCACAAAGCAATGCTACAGCTCAACAGAGAGAATTCGAAGAACATCGACTTGCTGAAGGATCAATGGACAGTCCTCTGTTATTAGAACAAGTACTCATTTTTTGTTTAGCTTTGTATGTTGGTATTTGTTACTATATAAATTCTATTGCATTGTCTGATAACATGTTGACACCCCCTGATTTTTGTAGGAGATGACTACCGAGTTGTCAAAGCAAGTAAAGTTGGGATATGTAAGTGGTCTTGTTCCAAGAGATAAATCACTGGCCTTTGAAAGAATCCTATTCCGTGCAACCAGGGGTAATGTATTTTTGAAGCAAAATGTTGTTGCAGAACCTGTGGTGGATCCTGTGCACGGAGCGAAGGTTATATTAATAACTTTGTTTATGTAACATCATTTGATATCATCTGGCTACTTGAGAAGCGTGCTTCTTAATGTTAAACCTAGTACAAAAAACTCCGACCTTCTACTTTTTTCTTGCAAACATAGCCATAAGCTAGTGCTATAAACTCCGACCTTTTATTTATCTGTTGCAAACATGGCCTTACTTCAGTATGTATTACGATTTTATTTTGCTAACATTCATGCATACGTTATTTTTGAAAACATATCTGCATTTCTTTTGTACAGGTGGAGAAAAATGTCTTCATTGTCTTTTATTCTGGAGAAAGGGCAAAAAACAAGGTGTTAAAGATATGTGATGCATTTGGAGCAAATCGTTATCCCTTTACAGATGACATAGGGAAACAATACCAAATGATTACAGAGGTATGTGCATACAAGAAGCTTTAATTGATCTTGTTTCTTTTAATTTGCTTATCATACATAGTTGATGGTCTCATGAATTTGTGTCATGATTTGTGTAGCTCTGGTTTACTTAAGTTGCTTTATTTGTCTGTTTAATCATTTATGTACTACAGTAAGATACAAAGAGTAATGATCATGGCATTTAAAAGCACTTTAAACACTCCTCAGATATGAAGAATACTTAAATTTTTCGTCAGTACAATGTGTATGTCATTGCATGTTCATGGGGTTATAATCAGCAGTACTCCCTGAATCTGTGGTATTTTTATGGGAGATAGGGTGAAATACTGTTTAAATATCCATCCTTTCTCGCGTTGATGTTTATTGTCTAAATTAATTTACCGGGGTGATTTCCCTTTTACCCAAAAAAAAAAAAAAAAAAAAAAAGACGTTTATTGTCTAAAAATGAGGGTGTGCTTAGTAATAGTTGAACCTTATAAACAGTTACAAGTAGTTGATTGTACCAGAGGACAAGTATGAGTGTGAGTAGAAGCTTTTATTTTAGAGATTATACCTCAAAGTTGTAAATCAAAGTCGTAATCATGTCTAAAAATCCAAAATTTCAACTTTTAGGTATCTGGCAAACTTTCAGAGCTAAAAACTACTATTGATGTTGGAACATTGCACTGGAGCAGTGTTGTACAGTCTATTGCTAATCAGTTTGAGCACTGGAACAATTTGGTAAGTTTTGCTGGTCTATTAGTTCGCCACTTTCGGTATCCCTTTTTGGTAGAGGTGGCAAGATGGTGGGCTGGGCTGCAAACACTCTTTTATCAATCTTATGAAAACAATTCATAAATAGTTACTGTGCTAATTGTATTACAGATATGTTTGTAATTATAATCTAACTCTCTGAAAAATAATGATCTAGCGGGTTTTGTGCAAAAGGGCCACTTTCAACCCATTTGATATCAAACACAACCCAGATAAACCCATTTTTAGGTTAACCTCTACTAGTCTGGGGTGGGGCAAGTGTTTATAAATCTTCTTTATTACTAGAAATTCTCTCTTCTCAACTTCTATTCCAACTTATGAAGGTCAAGAAAGAAAAATCCATTTATCACACTTTGAATACTCTCAGTTTTGATGTGACAAAAAAGTGCCTCGTGGCAGAAGGCTGGTGTCCCGTTTTTGCTACAACTCAGGTATAGTATAAAGAATATCTCAGTTATGATATATAGACCTTCAATAGACTATTAATTTAATTGATATTCGGATGCGCCTTTTGCAGATCCAGAATGCTTTGCAGCGGGCAACAGTTGACAGTAATTCACAGGTTGGAGCCATATTCGAGGTTCTGAATGCAAAGGAATCACCACCTACGTATTTCCGTACAAACAAGTTCACATCTGCTTTTCAAGAGATTGTAGATGCTTATGGGTGAGTATCTCTCATTCATAGATTCAGTTATTTGATGGAAATTTCTTGGTGTAGGAAACACATTCGTTTGTTGGGTTAAAGTTAAAAGTGGCAGTTTTAACCCATAAGAATAGGAACATATCGATTTGGATTTTGTTTTTATCCTAAATGATAAACAATTAAAGACCAACAAGATAATAGGTCAAACACCCAAAGCCTATTTACCCTTCTTAGTTATTTCATTCAAAGAGTATATGAGTACTGTAGTATTTTTTCTGGGATCACTTATTATAAAGTGTATACCAGTTTGAAAATAAGCAGGTACCAACTTGGTTATTTTATTGTGTATTTACTCTAAAATAAGCAGGTTCCATCCAAGCACTTATTGCTACTTAAGCTGCTTATTGTTTAAAGAAAACAAAATAAGCAGAAATCACTTAAAATGCAATCCCAAACACCTCCAAACCAATTAATTAATTATAGTACAAAATAGAACAAAGAGAACAATATTATTCAACTCGAATCTGTTATGATTCGTTACGGCCTATTTTCCCACGTCTGGTTAAAGGCTTAAATGCGTTGCAGCGACAACAGGTTTTTAGCTCTAAGCCCAAGGCTGGGAAGCAACTTTATATCAAGTGTTATTTCAATTTTGCCATTTGTCTTTTGGCATGTAATGTGAGAATAGTACAAATAGTTAATTTAATCAGGGAGTGTTAGTGTTTGCTTCATACCACTCTTTCAGTTTCGTCTTTCAGACATTATTAGTGGAGATAAAATAAATGAGTATTTTACCTATTCATCATTTAATTGATTCAAGGCAATTTTTTAATTACAATTGTTTTCTTTTCTTCTACAGGGTCGCAAAGTATCAAGAAGCAAATCCTGGTCTATTCACAGTTGTTACTTTTCCTTTCCTATTTGCGGTCATGTTTGGAGACTGGGGACATGGCATATGTTTGTTTCTGGCAACTATGTTTCTTATTCTGAGGGAAAAGAAATATTCCAGTCAGGTATTTGCTACTGGCTTTCTGTGGCCTTTTCTTGTGGTTTGACTAGACTTCATATCTAATTTTAATTAGGCTGCAGTAGCAATCCTATGCAAGTAAGATATATATGTGCTCATTGTATGCTGGTAATTGAATGGGGGACAATTGGCTAACGTTTAATGGGGTTTGTGTTACTTTAGTCTTAGATATGAGTTAAATCTAAGGTTATGGATAAAAGGCTTTAAGCAATCTTCAACTTGTTCCACACAACTAGAACCCACCCAATCGTAATTGAATGTGTCAAACTTGGCTAATTTTTAAAGGGTTTGTGTTACTTAAACCCTGGTATGAATTCTGTTTTAAATGTAATATAAGGGATGAATTCATTCACCTGTTTTGCTGCATTAGTTTGATAGGTTTTCTAGCTTTTCCTGGATCATTTTTGTTTGCAATCTATGTTCGATTGTATTAATGTATTTTTTCTGTGGGCAACTAACAGAAGCTAGGAGACATTATGGAAATGGCATTTGGTGGTCGTTATGTTCTCATAATGATGTCAATTTTTTCAATCTACACTGGATTTATATACAACGAGTTCTTCTCTATGCCATTTGAACTCTTTGGGCGTTCAGCTTATGACTGCCGTGATTCATCCTGCAAGTATGGCTCGCTAAATCAATTTCATAGATCACTTTTCTTTAATGTACCAGTTTTTTAAAAAATTGACTTGCACTTTAGGGATGCTACTACAATTGGAATGATCAAGGTACGGGATACTTATCCATTCGGTGTGGATCCTATATGGCATGGAACTCGCAGTGAATTACCATTCCTTAACTCACTGAAGATGAAAATGTCGATCCTACTGGGAGTAGCTCAGATGAATCTTGGAATCATTTTGAGCTACTTCAATGCAAAGTTTTTCCGAAATGAAATAAACATCTGGTAAGTTAAATGCCTATCAGGCATAGATTTTTGTATCATACTTGGCATGTAAGAGGGTGCCTAGAGTTGAGTTTTGAATCTGATTATCAAGACTTGAAATCGCAATCATCAGTCATAATGTTCAGATAAACATATTCTAGTTCAGTCAATGAGTCTGGTCCAGCAAGCAACAACAAAACTAGTTTTCTAGAGTAAATTCCAAAATACATCCTTGTGGTTTGCCAAATTTCACAGTGTACATCCCTGTCACATACATCCCCCGTCAGAAAACGTTGGACTATATACATCCCTAGGGACGAATGATGCAAACCTTGTTACAGTAAGACGAAAATATCCCTTGATAACAGGAAAAGGTTTGCATCGTTCGTCCCTAGGGATGTATATAGTCCAACGTTTGCTAACGGGGGGATGTATATGGCCCAACTTATTTGACGGGGATCTAAACTGTGAAAGTTGTCAAACCACTCAGTTTTCTAAGTGTAAAGTGATATCACTTTATTATTCCTTCTCTTAACCCAACCTGAAAGATCCTATTTTCATTTCACTAGCCATTTCTACTTTATCCACAACAAAGTCATTTAATCCATATGCTGGAGCCGGCTTTGCAACAACTGAATATTTTATTCTATTCAAAATCTCTTAATCACTTTCAAAAAACATGTCCAAACACCTCTAATTCAGCATTCGATATTGTCACATATATATGATTTGATGCATACTGAGACAGTCAGGTGGTAATTATTTTGTTCTCTTTCATTTTTAAAGTTATGTTGTTCACGTATTTCTCTTTGAAACATGGATTATGGCAGGTACCAGTTCATTCCACAAATGATATTCTTGAACAGTTTGTTTGGCTACCTTTCTCTACTCATCATTGTGAAATGGTGCACCGGTTCTAAAGCTGATCTATACCATGTAATGATATACATGTTCCTCAGTCCAACAGATGATTTAGGAGAGAATCAGCTTTTTTGGGGACAGAAGTATCTTCAGGTTTCATACTTTCTTAAACTTCTTTTTTTGTTGTGAATAAACTCGTAACTAATTTAATTGTATTAATCTATCTCTACCGTCAGATACTACTACTATTGTCTGCACTTGTTGCTGTACCATGGATGCTTATCCCAAAGCCACTTCTATTGAAGAAGCAACATGAAGAAGTATGCTCAATTATTTTTCCTCCTCTTTTTTTATTTTATTTTATTATTTTTTTTTAAATTTATTTAGATTTTTAATAATTAATTAACCATCTACATTGTATTTTTTTCATTAGAGGCACCAAGGCCGAGCCTATGCACCACTTTACACCCTCGATGAGAATCTTGAAACAGATTTGGATGAGGATAAATCTCATGGTGAACATGAGGAATTTGAGTTCAGTGAAGTTTTGGTCCATCAGTTAATACATACTATTGAGTTTGTTCTTGGTTCAGTGTCTAACACTGCTTCTTACCTACGTCTGTGGGCTCTAAGGTCAGTTCACAGATTTCTCTTCTGTAAGACAAAGTTATTTTCTATTGCTAAAGTGTATTCCATACCAAAGTCTTAAGGGTGATAACTTATGAATGGGGAGATTTGGGCATGTATTATCCATAATGTCCAATTGGGTAAAAACATAAGTTTTAGCTAAATGGAAAAGGGTTGAATGGGTCATACATTGATAAAAGTGCATTTTCAGTGAAGGAGAAGGATTCTCTAAAGTTGTTTTTACAACTTTAGTGAAGTTAGGGGGATGTGAGCTATTGGATTTGATCCAATGGCTCACACATGTCCAACTTCACTAAGGTTGTAAAAGCAAACTTTAGAGAATCCTTCTCCTTCAGTGAATACAACCTTTTCACTGTAATCAAA
The DNA here is from genome assembly GCA_030686995.1 of Artemisia argyi. Lineage (NCBI taxonomy): Eukaryota > Viridiplantae > Streptophyta > Magnoliopsida > Asterales > Asteraceae > Artemisia > Artemisia argyi. Next base: position 129,542,271 of record CM060691.1, read on the forward strand.
GGTGGATAATCATTGTAAAAATGAATTTTATGAAATCATATCTTAGACAATAGTTATAATCTTTAAGTGGACAAAAAAGTGTTTCCCATAAACCCACCCCACCTCACCTCGCATTTGACCCGTAGTAAAATAGTATCCATTCTGATCCGAATCCATCATACTTGCTACCTAAGCCGCCTGACCCACCCCTTTTTTCCACCTTTATAAAATCTCAAGTTGATGAATATTCCACAAGGGATTGCATAAGTGTCACTAATTCTAAATAACTGGTCATGAAAAGGGGTGCGTGTCAGGATAACGAGTCCAAATTGGTGAAATTTCAAGTCATGTTAAAACCTCTTTGGGTTTGATTGACCCGCCTTCCCCTCTCCCTCTCGTTGTAATTAATCCCCTTGTTTATTATATTAATAAATGTCCAATATTTGACCTATTTTATTTTGTTTAATCTTACCAGTCTTGCACATTCAGAGCTTTCGAGTGTATTTTACGAAAAGGTCCTGCTTCTCGCATGGGGGTAAGCTATTGCAATTATTGTGATTCCAAAATTAGAGGTTTTCAACGAAAGGATATTAACTAATAACTCTTTGTGACTGCAGGTTCGACAATGTAATTATACTTATAATTGGCATAGTCGTATTTATTTTTGCAACCGTTGGTGTTCTCCTTGTGATGGAAACATTAAGTGCTTTTCTGCATGCATTGAGGCTTCACTGGGTAGAATTCCAAAACAAATTCTACGAGGGAGATGGTTACAAATTCTGCCCGTTTTCATTTGCTTCAATTAGTGAAGAAGAAGACTGATATGCCGATTTTCATATCTTTTCTTGTTTGCTATACCTCAAGTGATTCATTAACATTGCCGAAGAAAGTTTACTAGATGGGTTTCTTAGATTCTTTTGTATGTATCTTACCACAAATTTAAGTCTCCCATTGGTCGGGGTTTACTGTAAAATTAAAGGAACAACTTATAGTGCCATTATATTCATTATTTTCTATTTACCGGGGGTTTTAGATGCCAAAGTGTTCACAGCATTATTAAAGAATCAGAAATCTAGAATCTGATTGACGGTTTAGTATATTTGTTGACAAATTGTATTGAAAGGTAGCTTTTATAATTTAGCTTGTTTTGTATAATGTTTCCGATCTGATAAATTTGAGCTTATAGCTTATGTAGGTATATAATCTCACAAGCAATAAAAGCACGCTTATTGGACATTCAGATTTTACATTAACTCGCAAAGTCTAACATATACTTTCTTCTCAAAAAAGTATAAATAAAAAGATGAAGTCTAACCTAATCAGTAAGAGCACAATGTGTAGTAACATAAGCAGTAGGAGCACAATGTGTAGTAACATAAGCAGTAAGAGCACAATGTGTAGTAACATAAGCCAAAATGCTCCACTTTTCTCTTACTTCTCACCCACGTAACAAAAAACACCCTCCCCTGTAACTTAAGACAAAACTTAAACTCACCATTTTATTTTATTTTCTATTTTTTTCAAATTAACTAATTTTTCATTTATTAAAATAAAAATACAAATTACAATACGAAATTAAAAATAATACAAAAAATTAAAAATTAAACGAAAAATTAGAAAATACAAAAAAAAAAAAAAAAAAAAAAAAAAAAAAAAAAAAATTAAAATCAATGTAGATGACTAATTGCAGTTCATTCTATATTGTGCTCGGATTCCTTCTTTTGCATGTTGAAGATAAAGGCATCCTCCTCCGGTAACCTCGCGGTGCTAGTGCCGAGAAACTTCATTTTTTCCAACTGCATTATTGTGGCTTCATTCGCTTTAGTCACCGCGTATAGAGTGGCTTCCAGTTTTTTGAGTCTAAATTCATTTTGTAAAGACTTCCAAAAATCTTACTAGTTACTCTCTGTTGTGCCTGACATGGTCTCCATTTTTTTTCGCCACGCGTTGTTTGCATGGGGGACTCGGTCTCGAATCATCTCCAAATAGCTCGATATGTCAGATGACATCAGCCTCAACGGGTTCGGCCACATCCCACTTGGGGTGTTTTCTCAAGATATCCCATGGTCCGTCATGATTAAACCGTCTTCCTTTTGTCTTGTCTCTAAACGAACTCCTAGCCCGGGTTTTAGAGATCAACCTCGTTTTCATCACTTCTACTCAAACGTCTTAAATGTTTGTAGATACCGTTGAACTTTTGGCAATTAAAGTTCAACGTTGCTAACTCCCCCGTAATCATATCTTTGTTACGTTTGAGGTGAGAAGATGAGTTGAACTCATTAAGAACCTTGCCCCGAAAACATTGCTCATCTTGGTCATTTTTGACTTGGTTATCCTCAAAAATCACAACATAACATGTGGCTAATAACTCTTCTTCTTGGGATGTCCAATGAGTGACTAACTTTTCGGAATTTGTGCTGCTGCTGGTAGTTTTTTAGCAGTTCGTGGGTTTCTTGTGGTGCTGGTGGTGGTTTTTGTGGTTGTGTTTGTTGTAGTGGATTTTGTTGCAGTAGTTATTGTTGAAGATAATATTGCACAGTTGTGTATGGTGGCATATTATATTGGCTACCAAACAGAGCAAAGTGAGGTTGTATTGAGGAAGATATTGAGTTTGTAGATGAAGGTGTAGCGGGATTTGATGAAAATAATGAGTTTCGAGCTTGCTATATCCCCAGAAAGTTATTGAAAAAGCATAGTTGAGACATTTTGTGAAAGTGGAAATGGAAGTAAAGAATTTTGATGGAAATGGAAGTGAAATATTTTAGTTTGTGTGTGTAAAACTGATGGTGTAAGGGGATTTATATAGAATGAAAAGGGTTGTGTAAAATTTAAAGTGTTTAAACATTTTTGAAAATATAAAATAAGCAAGTAGCTGTTGCATTTGCAACCACGAAAATGTGCACATTTCTCCCATTTGGCGAACGCCAAATAACTGGCGAAAGTTTTGACGAGGTAGGGGCGGTGCAGTGGCGTGTGAATTGGCTAGGGCTACCTTAGCTTGGCGAGCCTTGCTCTAAGCAGTAATCGTACATTCCATATTCCACATGCTATACACTTTTTATCCCAAAGTTTTAGTTATTATACTATATAACATTCACTGAAGTGGAACTTGAAGCGGGTACTGTTGTGAAGCCGCCAGGTGGGAGGTCGGCTCCAGGGAGATGGATGGCTCGAGTGCATTGTGGAGCCGCAGCTCGAACCGACACTGTTCACACGCCGCGCCGAGCCTTCGGCTTCGGCTTAGAGGAATTAAAAAAATGATACCGAGTTTTCCACTTAATTGCCACTTAATTAATTTTGAGGGTTCAATGCATATTGTGCACCTCCCACAGTTCTCGTTATTTTTGTTAGTAGGTTCTTCACGGAGGTGGCACTTGATTTCTAGAGCTGTCTGCATGTTGTACAGCTGTTTTTCATTATCACACTTCAAGAAATGTTATATAGTAAGGCTGGGTGGGAGATTTCTAGAGTTATTATGGTGTTTGTTCAAGGGATCTAGCACAAAATGAGGCGTGAAGCTGCAGTACAACGTCTTTTAAATTACTGGTATGTGATGTTTTGTTCTTTTGGACCTTTTAATTTGTTATTTCATTAGGGTTAAAGTAAGAGAAACTGAATAGGTGTTGTGTCAATGCCATTTGTTACAGATACGCCATCAGGTTCTTCAGTGTTTGATTGTTTGCTGAAGTTGCGTTGTTGAGGGAGCATGTTTATATTCCATGCGATTTTGTTTTTAGTTTATAAAGGGGTGTAATCGATCCAAGTCGAGTCGAGTATTGACATGCTCGAGCTCGGCTCGTTTAAAATCGAGTCGAGTCGAGTATTTTTTGAGTCGATCTCGAGTTGTCTCGGCTCGATTACACTCCAATATATATATATATATATATATATATATATATATATATATATATATATATATATATATATATATATATATATATATATATATATATATATATATATAGGGGCTTTATTTTCAGAACCCTGTTAAGTGCGGGAACTGCGAGAACTCCAATTTTGCATTAGAAAACATGCATATTCATATAAAACATGTATGTTTTCTTACATACACATGCCTGCGTATTAAGGTGTATGTAAGAAAACATACATGTTTTATATGAACATTCATGTTTTATAATGCATAATTGGAGTTCTCGCAGTTCCCGCATTTAAAATGGTTCTAAAAATAAAACCATTTGCATTGATCTATTGCACTTAATAGGTTTTTATATAAACATGTATTATGTGTATTAAGGTGTATGTAAGAAAACATATATTTTTATATGAACATCCATGTTTTCTAATGCAAAATTGGAGTTCTCGCAGTTCCCGCACTTAACAGGGTTCTGAAAATAAAGATACACTATATATATATATATATATATATATATATATATATATATATATATATATATATATATATATATATATATATATTGGGGTGTAAATGTGTAATCGAGTCGAGTCGAGTAGCTCGCGAGTTGTCTCGGCTCGTTTAAAATCGAGTCGAATCGAGTATTTTTCGAGTCGATCTCGAGTTGCTCGCGAGTTGTCTCGGCTCGTTTACACCCCTATAATAATTATAATGATTACTTATTATTTGGCAACGGTGTTGTTCTGTTATTGCTTGCGATTTTTTATTAAAATATGAATGAAAAATTTAATCTTGAAAATTAAAATAATGAGCCTCAAATACTTGATGACCAGTTACCTTTTTAAAGACTTGGAAAAATCTTGAAATTGTTGAATTACCTCATCATTATTTGTGGCCTGTTTGAGGGAAGATCAAGATAAAAGTTTGGTTACCATTTGATTGGTTAATAAATGGTGTTTTTGGTTTATTTTAGGTTTGCATGCCATTAGTGGATTGGTGGATACGTGTTTGTTTACGCTTTATGGTGAGCTTGATATATGATCATATGGCTGAGCATTATAGATTGCAGACCGGATAGAAAAAAACGAGAAACCGGACCGAACCGAACGTATTTCTGTTCGTTCCTCGATCCACCATTTTCCTCATTGTTTGTCCTCGGTCGGGTCCGGTCTGGTTCAGTCTTACACATAACCGACTATTATGCTTTGCCGGACCGTACCGATCGAGGAACCGGACCGGACTGACCCACACATGAACCCAACATTTCGGTCCGACTTTAGTCAGTTCGGTCCGATTTTCGAACCGTACCAGCCCTATGTGATCATAAGGGCTAAAAAGGATATGTCTCGTGGGCCAATTAAATAACAGCTAAAACCATAAAATGACATCCTATGGTAGAAAAAATGCCGTCACACGCATTAAAGAGAGTAATTAAATAGAGAAAGGTCGAACAAATAAAATAAAGGCGAGATAATATTTGGTGAAAATAGAAGGAGGTGGTGTAAAAGTCAAACCCTTTTCTTGAGCGGACACACAACAGCAAACCCACCCCCAATCCAAAATCCAAAATCCAAAATCCAAAGTCAGTCAAACAAAGAAAAAACACACATCACCGTTTTAGAGAGAGAAAAAAAAAAAAAAAAAAAATGGAAGATGAACAAAAGAACATAAACTTAGAAACAACAAGAGCAGATAGATCTGTTTGGTTAATGAAGTGTCCTGTTGTGGTTGCTAAATCATGGCAAACTCTTCAAGATTCTCAGCAGAATCTTTCTAAAGTTGTTGTTTCTCTTGATCCTCTTCGTCCTGAACATCCTGATTCTCTTCAGGTTTATTTTTATGTTTTCTTTTTATTTTATTAATCGATTGCTGGTTTTTAGGCTTATCTACTGTTTAAGTTGTATTATTTAGGTCTTAGGGGGTGTTTGTTTCGGCTTATATAGCTGGCTTATGGCTTATTTTTGTTTTGGGCTTGTGTTTTATAAGCTCATTTTTTGTGGCTTATTTTGAAACTTTTCGGCTTATTATATAAGTTTATTACGTATGTCATAATGAACTTGTATAAGCCGAAAATATTGAAAATAAGCCACAAAAAATGAGCTTATGAAACACAAGCCCAAAACCAAATAAGCAATAAGCTGGCTATAAACACCCCCGTAGTTTAGGAACCCTAGCTTTGTATATTCGGAAATAGGGGTGGAAACAAGCCAGGCCCTATACATCTTTGTATTGCGTATATGTATAACTATGTATAAATGGGCTCAAAATAAGTAAACGAGCTTGATGCTAGTGTGCTTAACAAGCCGAGTTTGATTTGAGCTTTATTTCGTGTAATTCGTCATAAAAGCTGAGTTGAGCCCAAGCCAAATCCGAGCTTGTGAATTTGTCACGAGCTGAGCTCGAGCTCTTGCAGGCTCAGGCTCAGCTCGTTTCCACGCTATTTGGAAAGTATTGGTGAATGATAATGGCCGGAAAACTCGTTAGAGGTCGCAAACTGGCAATCTAGTTAGTAATGATTGTAGATGTGATGTAGTCTCTTTGATAGAAATAAGCTGGTGTGTATTGAGTATGTGTAGTGTTGGTATCGCTATACTTATTAGCAAGGGCAGTTGCTGTAGCTAATGAGACGATATTGCGGAGATTTTGAAGCGGGTTGCTGATGCTACCTGTGAGAGCAGGCAGAGGGGTGTGTTAGGAGGCGAAATGAGAGGTCGAGTGATTGAGCAAAAAGATCTTTTACTCATTGGTAAAAAGCTTTTCAATGACTAATTTGAGCCAAAAAAAGTCATTGCTCAACCTATTTAAAGTAAGCCAAAAGGAGGAATGAAATCACCATGAAATTGATAAGGATCGAAGTTACAACGAAATCGAACAGTAATCAAGTAAATACTAATAGTTTTCTGTAAGATTTATCAATGATTAGTTTACCTATATTTACCTGAGGTCGAACAAAAGATGAATGACTATGGCTTGTTGTCTGCAACTCGCCTTGATTGGCTTTGTAGGCTAATAGCATGTGGGGTTCAAAGTCTAAAAAGTGGGATACTGTTTATTTGGATCTGAGTACTGGTGCGCTTGAATAGCTGAACTAGGCAGAAGGGGCTTGATGTATATTAGTCTAGAGTCTAGACTCTAATTTTTTTATTTATTTATTTTTTATTATCAAAGCAACTTATTTTTTACTCTACCAATCATGAACTCAGTTTCATTTTTCGATTTTAGTCTATATTGTTCTAATTTTGGAGAACAGCAAAATGCATCTCATCTCATCTCATTGTGGTGACAAGAAATAGAACATTTACTTTGTTGGTTTCATCTAATTCTGTGAATTTGTGACATTTAATAGTTAGAGCGAACCGCACCCTGCTTCCATGATGTTGTTTTTGAAAGCTTCACATATGGTGCCACATTTGTTTACAGTTTGCAAATTTAATGCACCCATCTTCAATAGCACTAAGATACGGCAATTCAGTCGGTTTATCAAGCAACAAAGTAAATCTCTAGGATGGTAGCAAAAAGTGTATAAATGGCTGGCAGCATTATTTGTAGAAAATCTTTTCGCATTTATAAAAAGTTTAATTGATTTCTCTGATTTTATTTCTACCTTTTTGGCGTGTTGGATGAATGACCAACTTTGTATCTGTTTTTTTCTACAATTAGTTCTCAATGGAGATGGCTGGTAGCAGTGATATCCCGAATATGCCGAAAAGCTACTCTTTAAATATGTTCAAGGATTTTGTTCCTATGTGCATTTTCTCAGAAGCAAACCCAGGTAACGCTCTTGGTTCCATTTTCCTAATAGAATTCAGTTCGATATTCTTCATCTTTTGGCAACACAGGCATGGCTTGGGGAAATGTTGTCGAGAGTTCTAATTATTTCTAGCTCCTCGTGAATAAATGAATTCAGATATTATTGTAATATCCGTTTCATTAAGCGCAACACTATTAAATGTTTTATTGATGTGTGAGTGGGTAATTAGATGGAATCGCCTAGAAAGGTAATTAATCAAGAAATCGTGCAAGCTAATTAGTTACTTGTAGATCAAACTTAAGTTTGATGAATGCTAATGCTTGACTTATTCATGAGATATCGTGAATTACTTTAAATAAATCGTAAGCATACATCGATGGTAAGTACCTTCAAATACATAATACTATGGTGTAATTTTATGTATTAATGACGATTGAAACTAAGTAGTAAAGCTCCTTGATCTTTGCCTTGAATTTCATTAGGTAAAATAGTATAATAATTTTTACTTCTCCCACTGGAATTGCTTGTATGATAAAATTTCTAAACTTTCATACACAATTGACACCACCATATCATATCCTAATAAATCCTTATTGGACATCGACTTTTCATGAGTTTGTCTTTTGTTATTGCTTGAAAAACTGCCTTAGTGTAAGTCGATGCATTGAATGGTATTAAAATGAATCCATTGACTCATTAATACTGTACTATTCCCTGTTTCAATACCTTATTATTATTATTATAACTAACTCATATATGAGTGTATTATAGGAAAAGTTGCAATGGAAGGGAAAGTAGAACATAAATTTGACATGAAACCCCATAACAAGAACATGGAGGAGTACAGAAAGATGTGCCGTGAACGAACAAATAAGTCCATGGTTAAGAATAGACAGATACAGGTATGATTCTTCCTTGTGTTAGTCAGCTATTTATTGATTAAGCTATTGTTTAAATTCTAATGGAGCATGCTGCCTTCCGTGTTTGTTTAACAGGTGATTGATAATGACCGAGGTATGCATATGAGGCCCATGCCTGGAATGATCGGTTTGATACCTACCAATCAGAAGGTAATTACAACCCTGGTGTAAATATTTTTACTTTGTTAGTGTAGAGACATAAAGGTGGCAAGTTGGTGGATTCAAAAACAGAACGGGTCGGGTTGGGTTGACACCCACACTTTTTTATACAAATTTTTAAATGATTCGCATGTTTATTATTACAGTAACAACATTCTTACAGCATTAGTTTAAATCTTTAATAATTAAACGGGTGAAATGGGTTGAAAGTCACCGCAAGATATGTGGTTTGGTGTACTAGAAATTGTTTGTTTCAACCTGAACTTGTTTTGATCTGATACCCAGCCCACCAAACCACATATCTTGCCAAAGTTCCGTCCTCTAGTGAATACTTGTGATATAGATGTTGACTTGTGTTAGTTCCTAGGTTTAAGGTATGACCGTATGAATTTTCTAACTAGACAATTTGGTTTGATATAGTACAAATAATTGCCACATACCTAAAGTGGGCAAAAACTAACAAGTGATTCTGTTCTCGTATTCGTTTGTGATGTGTGCTTCTTCTACATCCAGGAAAAGAGAAAAGCTGCTGTTCCAGTCAAGGCACCAGAGGTTAAGAGAACCAGGAGGGATCGTGGAGAACTGGAAGATATTATGTTTAAGCTTTTCGAGAGACAACCTAATTGGGCTCTAAAGCAGTTGGTCCTAGAAACCGACCAGCCTGCGGTATGTACTCTTGATGTTAATTCATTGGCAAAGTGCGCATATAGGGAATGTATTGTATTTCAGCGAGATCTTAGTTTAGGGAACCTACTTTTAGAATCAATACCTAAGGGACAATGTTTATAAGTATATGATCAGATAGAGGATCTCGTTACAAGGGTGTTCTACTTGTAGCCTATTTCCTTATTCGAGGGTAAATTGCATCTAAGATAACCAAGTTTTATCTGATGCTCCCTTTCCAAAAAAAGTTGATGTGTTTTGAGTTACCATTTTTTTTCACCTGAAATAATGGTGATCAACTTTAAAATTTTACATTTATGGTAACATATCATGGTCAAAACGATGACATTGCAGAGTTGCAATTGATGTGTTGGCAACTTTGACCTGAATGACTTATCTATTACATAGAACTGATATGACACTAGCATGCCACCTACAGTGATTTAACTTCAAATATTAATCTGAATGAGAACTGTTTGAAAGTTTGAACCTCTTGTGAGTTTGTAGAGTTTTTCTACTCAACACGGAAATGAGAAGTTACTTATTTATGCAATTATCCCCTTATTTGATTATAATCTTAACCGCATAGGCTCTTGATTTTGATTATGAAGGTATGTTCATAGAAACTGACTGAATGAATGTATGTTACTTTTACATGCAATTTGCCTTTTATTTCTACTTACAGTTTTTGGAACATGTTTCATGACTTATTAATTTGTGTGCAGCAATTCTTGAAAGAGATATTGAACGACCTCTGTGTGTACAACAAACGAGGATCGAATCAAGGAACATACGAGCTAAAGCCAGAATATAAGAAATCTGTAGAGGAAACAAATGCCGAGTAAATCGATTCTGTAGAATGTTGTTCAAGTAAGTCAAGATGAACAAACGACACAAGCAACATTGTACTAACCAACGCTAACAAATCTTGCAAGACATGAAAAAACCTTTGTTATATTACTATTTCAAGTGTAGCTATCTGATCTTATAATCAGACAAAGCTTTGCAGTTCTTACACTTGCTGGATTTATATAGTTTATGATTTTTAAACTTTTGGTTCCTATAATGAGACGTGCATGCTTCTTTTATATGGCCCATTATATGGTGCAGGAGTGTGAAAAATGGGGTTGTGTCAACTATCTCAACTAGTCCAGTTGGTTTGGTTATCTGTGGAACCTGTTTATCAAATGTGGAGTTGGGTAAGTTTGTATGTTATGGTAGAAAACAGGAGCTGATTATTTAAGGAAGTTGAAAAAACAATCAAGAATAAACAAATATTGCTTGCATGCTAAGTTTTAGTGCTTCAAAAATATTGATTAATTATATTTTGACAAACTTGAAATGAGTTTTTATAAATCTATTAGTTGTAAGTTTATTAAGTTGTATGTTGTCAATCCATAAGCAATTAAGCATATATTGATTTGTTTCAGTATTTTGTATTATTGGTAACCATGACCTTTTGGCCGACTAATTCACGGAGTCTGAACTCACTATCACACATACTCAAACCAGGCATCTTTAAGAAATATGGCCAGTTTTTTGCCCTATGGCCGCACCAGAGGTTTTCTAGAATGTGAACTTGGATTTTGTTGAAATGCGAACAGTGGCCGAAATTGATGTGAACGCTAGGGTCTATTTTTACTTATATTATCGCTTTTCTTTGTCGATATCTCAGTCGATAATGACCAAGGGAGGTTCAATTGTTCAAAAATCGATATCTGGATTATGTTGTACAGGTTTTCCTATAAATTGAAAATGCATTTGTAACTTAAGCTTACAAATGAAAGCCTTCAAATAAGGGGCAAATTACGTTAGTCTGTGCGGGAGGGTTAATCTGTTTCTAAGGCAATTACGTTTTTCCTTTGCAGATAAACCATGCTGTTAACTCTAACTTGCAGAAATTACTGTGATCTAAGACAAATATATTCAGTTTACACTTTGCGTCTTTTTTGCCAATGTTGCTCCACTAACATATGTAACATTTTTGGAGATCAACTGAAAAAGAGGTTATGCAGCTCCTTAAGAAGCTGCAAATGTACCATAAACAAAACAAATGTTCCTAAACATTACAACTTGATTTTGAATATAATTACGATTAAATGACAGACACTTTTTAATTAACTTTGGTGTCGACCCTTGTACCTGCGAGCCACCCATACATAAACAAACAAGTTAACCAAACTTATGGCTGCCAATATCGCATAATAGTAGTCGAGTTTACTCTTATTGAGATCATCTCTCAACCACCCATTCTCTCCGGTTCCTGTAGCCCGCTCAACAATCTTCACAAGTGCACTATTTACCCAACTTCCGATTCCAATCTCACTCAAAAACAACGCTCCACAAACACTTTTCATACCATCTGTGGCTTCGTCATAAAAGAACTCCAATTGTCCAACATAGGTGAACGACTCGGCCCCACCCAAGATAAAAAACTGCGGGACCAACCAAAAGACGCTTAAACTTAAAGGGTTGGAATTTTTCCTACGCATATGTTCAACGACTGCAGCTGATGCAAGCGCAAAAATGGAAATAAACAAACCAATACCCATTCGTTGTAAGGCTGTGAAGCCACGATGGTGATTTGTTTTCTTTTTTATAATTGGGACGACAAATCTTTCGTAAACGGGTACGGTGACAAAAGCGTTGACGACTGCAAACACTTGCATGGAGCCGGCTGGGATAACGAAATTTGGGCCAAGGTTGCGGTCTAAGATTTTGGATTGGGCTAAGAAGAAGGTGGATTGTTGTGCTAAGGAGAGGGAAAGAGCTATTGTTGCGGCCCACACGGGGAAGACTCGTACGAAGGTTTTTAGTTCTTCTACTTGTGTAACCGTACATAGTTTCCATCGGTTGTTTATGTCAGTCAACTCTGGATCTTCCATAACTGCTGCTTTGTCTAAGAATCTGCAAAAAAACAAGTCAATATAAGATTATCACTTGCTGTCTATAAAACTTCATTAAAAGACATTCTTTTAAACAATCTTTTCTTCATAACATGTGTTTTAAGTTCTACCCCATGGAATTTGAGTAATTGCCACATAAATTTTCTAAGAAGATAATTAGAGATGTCAATTTTGACATGGTACTTGTGAACAGATCGATTTGAGTAATATTTCGTCTTCAAATGGTTCAATGGGTAAAATAAAGAACTCGCTGAACATGTAGAAAGTTATAAAAAATGTGCTATTAATGAATACAACCACGTGAATTACCTTATTCATAAAGTTGGATTATTACGGTCATAGCTAATTTCCTAATTTTATATCGAGAAAGTTGGAAAAAAAGAGTGTTTTATGTGAATCCAATCCACCATATCTTATTTAATTGTGCCAAAACTAATGTTTCGAACCGACTTTGGGCCAAAACTAATGTTTCGAACCGACTAATTCTCCCTCGTTACCCAATCCCCCTGCCAGAATCCCATTTGTCACGTGTAGGTAAAACCAAATTTTTGCTAAAGAAAGTATTGAGAGGCCGAAAGTCATCCAAAAAGAATTTCTAATGCTTTCAACATCTTTAATCCTTTATTCAAATATATAGATATAATAATTATACAATTAATATCGGGACAGAACTGTTTGGAGGCTAGAGAGGGCCATGGCATCTCCAAAATTCTCGGTCCATGACGTAATTTATGTAATGTATTAGTGCTAAGATTTTGCTTCAAACAGTTTGGCTCCTCTAAAATCATTAACATTTTAACCCTCTTAATAATTTTGAACTGAAAATGGTTTAAGTTCAGTCACTCATTAAAATATAGTTTTCGATTCGTAAAGAAGTGGGAGTAAAGAACAAACTATTCTAACCTGTATTGAGGCGTATGAGAGAGCTTTCTCGCACCCACGATATCAGATTCTTCTGTTGCCACCTCGTAAAGCTTAACATCAGGATTCACTTCAACACCTTTAAAATGATTCCTTATCGAAACAAGAAGAACTTGAATAAATCTAGTAAAAACACTCCCCATCGGCTTCTTATATCTATACACGGGAAACCCGGCTGCCAAAATCACGACAGATGAAAACATGATCACAGTCGGGATTCCAAACCCCCAAGCATACCCTTTTTCTTGTTCTATATACACCATCACTGTAAGCCCTAACAACGCCCCAACTTTGATTGATAAGAAAAAAAGGTTGAAGAATTTGTACTTATATGATAGTTCTTTCTCGTCATTCTCATCATGTTGGTCAGCACCAAATGAAGGGACATTGGGTTTCACCCCACCCGTCCCTAGGGCTACCAGGGCTAGGGCACAGTAGAGGAACGCCGATTGGCCCGGGGTAGCGGAAGGGCAGTTTGAATTGTCGGCACAAGGTGGTGGGCGTAAGCCTTTGACTGATGCCGAAACGGTCAATAGTATCATTCCCTGATCATATCAAGTAGTAATAATAAGAATAATCAACTACTGCCAGATCCAAATTCATCTGCTTTAAGGTATCATGGTCACATTTTTTAAGTTGAGAATTTTATCCAATTTCTAAATAAGGAGAACCATAACAAATTTATGAAAATCCGCACACGTAGTGATTTTATTTTGTTTTTATTAAGGATTAAATTGAACATAAATAAGAAAGTACTAAAAAATCTGTTGGTAATTCAATTTTTATTCTTTTATAAAAGGATTCGGAAATGTACAAGAAATATTTATTTTGCAAAATGAAAAGTAATGATAAATCAAATATAGAAATTGCATTTGATTCTGTTTGAAAGTTCAATCACATCAAAGTAAAAAAATCAACTCAAGATTTTTCCTAAACCACATAGTTGAACCATCAACATCTTTTCTATTTAGTTTTAAAAACAAAATTGTTGTCAACATGAGCTAAAGAACAAAAAGATTAATTCCATGTTTGAATAATCAAATAAAATTTTATACACGTTAGGACTATACTTGAAAATGTTGCACCTAATCATCAAATAAGTCTCATTCATATGACTGACCAATAACTTATGCAAGCTCAAACCAACCATATAAGTGTGATCCACCAATCCATAGTGCTACTTGTCAAAGCAAGAAAAAAAATAATGAAAGGGATACAACCATGGGCGGAGCCGGAACATTTTGCTTTCAGGGTCAAATATTAATAATTTTTGGAATTATGAAAATATAGTTTCAAGTATAAAGAATTCTTTTTTAGTGGGCCTAGCAATCTACAACCACAAATAATATGTTAGCACGTTGACAAATTTCACATAAATTTTACCAAAACCCAACCTTATAGACATCTTTTATGGAAAACAAATATTTGAGTTATTTGTAGCCCAACATATCCCAAATCCTTAACCAAACATCTTTAATAAAGCCAACTCCAAATCCAAGCGCCAATCCCCTCATACTAAACGGGCCCTTAATTACTCCCATCTATATATACATAACAAAAAGCTGCACGCATAAATTAACGCTAGTTATATATAAAGAGAAAAGAAATGTGCTTGAAATTATCAAAATGAGAAGTGTGAAATTACTGCTACGCCCTTCTCCATATTCCTACCATAGTTACACATTATAGTTTCCATCCACATAGTTTCCTTCCATATAAGTTGGTAGTTAGAACCAATTATCCATTCATCCATTTCATACATGGGGAGTAGTCGACAATTCATATACAACCCTTTTCACATTATGAAAAATGAGGAGTAGTCGATAGTTCATACACAATCTTTTTTCATTTAAACACTATTAGATTAATGATAATTTTACGTTATATGCATAAACGCTACACGAAACACCTAACCATTCTTTCATAACTATAATCATTTGATGCTTTAAATTTCCGCTATGCACAAGCACTCGCCTAACTTAAATAAATCATACAAACTATGCCATTCCATTTCATATATGTTGCTACAAATTTATGTAAATACAAGTAGAAAGCTTCATCACATCTTTCAAGAAATGTAAGAAATTATGGGAGAAGTTGCAGTAATATTTACTCTTCATCAATAAATACAAAGCATTGAAAACACCAATTGCATCCCATAAAATCTTCTATTTCCAGTTTTAGAATATACTTCTCAAAATATTTTACTACTATGCAATAACAAAGAACAGAGGCACTTACAACAAGGTAAACAGCAGAAGACAAGATAACGGTGAGATAACGTCCCAAATATGCATCAGCAAGAAATGCTCCTAAAAGCATCAAAAGATATGTGGCTCCAACCCAGTCACTAACATGTGTTGCTGCATCCGGCAATGACTCCTTCATTTCTTTTGTTAAATATAGCACCAAACTTGCCGACACCGTAAATGCCGACAACCTCTCAGCCGCCTCATTAGCTATACATAGCAACAAAATTAGATAAACAAGGTAGAAAGGTGCTTATTTATCCGAATTTACTTTGTGTCAACCATAACTAGATTAAAAATTTAAGATAAGCAGGTCCAAAGGCTTATTAAAACACTCCAAGGAGTTTGTTATAAGCCGGTAATTAGAAGAAGAAAGAAAGCCATCCTCAGAGCGTGTTTATATTTTAAAAAATTTACACTACAATTTTTCCGCCCATGCATATTTTGGTTCATGATTATTATAACTTCCAAGCACTTTAAATTAAGCACCTACCAATTTTCTTACTTAAAAGAGTATATTACATCAAGATATACACATCTCATAAATAAGAAAACTAATTAGAAAATCATCAAAAAGTTAATAAATCATATAAAAAAATATTCAGAATTTTTTTACGACCTATGTGGGATCAGAATTTCTTTTGCAATAAAAAAAATATTCACACACACAAATACAAGTTCTTAGCTTTTTTTTTTTTTTTTTTTTTTTTTTTTTTTTTTTTTTAAATTACCTCCATTAAAAAACTCAAATTAAACTAAAAACCAATAAGCATTTAAAATATGCAACTTAGTGACTTACCACCCACTTGATCATTACAAATAAAACTTAATACGTGTCATGATCTTGGACGTATAATAATGAATTAAAAAAAAAAAAAAAAGATTATGATAAAGTTAGGAATAATTAATACCGATGATCCATGGAGAAGCTTTCCAACCACCAGTTTTCCGTTTATTAGCGACTCTTCCTCTAAAGTCGACGCTACCGTTAGTCACTAAATCCATTGAAGAAGTTGACGACGACGAAGCTGTATTATTATGAACCGTTGCTGGATCAGTGGTATCAAGCAACTGATAGCTCATGAGTTATAATAATAAAGTGTGAATATATATGAATACAATAAATGGTTACAGGTGAGAAAACGAATTCAGAACGAAATAAAGTCGTGATTCTGTCACTATTCACAAGTGTCCTGATACAGTGAATCAGTGACAGTTAAATTTAAAAGGTATGAGATTTGGTCAGTAAATGGTATGGGAAAAGATTTGAGGAAATTGTGGTAATTTTGTTGTTGCTAAAAAGAAGGCTAGATATTTGGAGAGCTGTATATCGATAAGACTTTTCTTATTCCTGTAGGACAAACAACATAGGAGATTAGGAGGTGTGGGGATAGGTAGTTTATACTTTATATGTTTTCTTAAAGAAACATAATTGTTTTTTGATATTTGGATAAATGAAACGACCTATGATATTTGTGGTTAGTTTTGAGCCAAAATAATTTCTTGGTTGAGCTGATTATTTTGACCAAATTCATTACTTTTTCACACTTTCATTTCTGCCGTTTTCATAAATGATTGAGATTCATAAACATGATCAGTCATATTCTTTCACAAACAAAAAGATAGTTTTGCAGTAAATCTTATAATTTTGTATGTACGAGAACATGACCAATCATATACATTGTAACTTGAAATGATCTCAATTTTTTCATAAATCAAAAGCAACAACCGAACATCCAAATTCACACCAGTTTATTCGTCTAATAAGTTTTTTCCTAACAAAAAGACCAAAAGACAAAAGTAACACAATCTTAAATATGCTGAAAATACATTATACTTATAAATTAAGAGAATACCTTTTGGTACGGATTATATATGTTTTTAATCACCTTATTTCGATGATTGAACAAACTGAAGCAGTTATTATCAACTATTCACTTTAGCAAATTAAAGGATTCACGTTCACCTTTGCAAAAATCATCTGTAACGTACTTGTTACTAGTTTTTTTCTTCTTTTATTTTCGGTGTTGGATTGCAAAGATAAAGGATTAAAGAGCTTTATATAAAAATTTAGGAACTTGAGCGCTGTCACAATTAAGGTTTTGAATACATATATCGTAAGGAATCTTATTAATTTATTTTCGATCAACTCCTAATATTTACCCATATTAATTTCACACAGAGCTATTTATAGAAAATTAGATAAGGGCTAATTACGCACGTATACAATATGTATATTGATGGGTATTGACATAGACATATTTATGTATGAGGCACTTTATTTTGCATACTCATATTTTGGTGCATACTAATGGACAAATCCTCACCAACCATTTTATTTGATCTAATGGTGAGGATTAACCTAATATTAAATAGGACAACCTAAGTCCATGTTTCTTTTCTCCCTTTTTCTTTGTCTTTCTATTTTTTTTTTTTTTTTGTCTATTTTCTTCCAATTAACGTTTGTTACCTTTTTTTTTAACACTTTTATCACGTTCTTTTTTTTGTCTTTTTTTTTTAATTCCTTTTTTTTCAATAATTCACTTTTTTAGGTCACTTATTTTTTTTCTTTTTTTTTTCCGCTTTTATACGTTTTCGTCCGTTTTCGTCCGTTTTCATACGTTTTTGTCTATTTTCATCAGGGTTTTTTTTTTACGTTTTTTTTCTGTTTTCGCCCGTTTTCATAAGTTTTCGCCCGTTTCCGTCTGTTTTCAAACGTTTTTGTCTCTTTTCATGCGTTTTCGCCCGTTTTCGTCGGGTTTCTTACGTTTTCTTACGTTTTCGTCCATTTTTCATAAATTTTCGTCCTTTTCATATGTGTCTTTACGTTTTCATACGTTTCATCCGTTTTCATTCATTTTTGTCCGTTTTTAAATGCTTTTAGCGTTTTTTAGACATTTTCATATGTTTCTGAATATGATAAGAGATATTATGTGATATTCAGAATATCACAAGTGATATTCTGTGATATGCTGAATATCACATGTGATTTTTTGAATATCACATGTGATATTCTTTGATTTTTTGAATATCACAAGTGATAAGAGTACCACGAATATCGCAAGTGATTTTCTGAATATCATAAGTGATTTTCAACTAATGTTTTGTAACATGAAAATCACAAGTGATATTCTAAAACAACAAGTGATAGATATTCAGAAAATCACAAGTGATATTCAGAATATCACAAGTGATATTCAGAAAATCACAAGTGATACTCTGAATATCAATTGTGATATTAAAAAACGTATGGAAAACGTAAGAAAATGGATGAAAATATAA
Organism: Artemisia argyi; assembly: GCA_030686995.1. Lineage (NCBI taxonomy): Eukaryota > Viridiplantae > Streptophyta > Magnoliopsida > Asterales > Asteraceae > Artemisia > Artemisia argyi. The sequence goes on from CM060691.1 coordinate 129,560,975, forward strand.
GAAAATCACAGTTGATATTCGTCCGTTTTCATCCGTTTTCATACGTTTTCGTCCATTTTCATACGTTTTCGTCCATTTTCATTCGTTTTAATAAGTTTTCAACCATTTTCTTTCATTTTCGTCCATTTTTCATACGTTTTCATCCGTTTTGAGACGTGCTTTTATGCTTTAATACGTTTTTGTCCGCTTTCATACATATTCGTCCGTTTTCTTGCATTTACATCCGTTTTTCACGCTTTCATCCGTTTTCATACGTTTTCATCCATTTTCTTACGTTTTCGTTCGTTTTATTATGTTTTCGTTTGTTTTCATACGTTTTGACTGTTTTCATCAGTTTTCTTTCGTTTTCATCCATTTTTCATATATTTTCGTCCTTTTCCATATGTGTTTTTACGATTTATACGTTTTCATCTATTTTTATTCATTTTTGTCCATTTTTAAATGTTTTTGGCTATTTTCAGACATTTTCATACGTTTCTGAATATCATAAGAGATATTCTGTGATATTCATAATATCACAAGTGATATTCCGTGATATTCTGAATATCACAAGTGAGTTTTTGAATATCACATGTGATATTCTTTGATTTTTTGAATATGACAAGTGATATTCTGAGTACCACAAACGATATTCTGAATATAATAAATGATAGTCAGAATATCACAAGTGATATTCTGAATATCACAAGTGATTTTCAATTAATGTTTTGTAACATGAAAATCACAAGTGATATTCAGGAAACCACAAGTGATAGATATTCAGAAAATCACAAGTGATATTCAGAAAATCACAAGTGATACTTTGAATATCAATTGTGATATTAAAAAACATTTGGAAAACGTAAGAAAATGGATGAAAACAGAAGAAAATCACAAGTGATATTCAGAAAATCGCAAGTGATATTCTGAATATCACAAGTGATATTCAGAAAATCACAAGTGATATTATGAATATCACTTGTAATATTCAGAAATGTAAGAAACAGATGAAAACGTAAGAAAATGGACGAACACGTATGAAAACGGACAAAAACGTATGAAAGCATAAAAGCACGTATGAAAACGGACAAAAACATATGAAAAATGGATGGAAATAAAGGAAAACGGAGGAAAACGGACAAAAACGTATGAAAAAGAAGTAAAACGAACGAAATCAGACGTAAACATATGAAAATGGGTGAAAATGTAAGAAAACGGATGAAAACGTACAAAAACAGACAAAAATGTATGAAAGCGTAAAAACACGTCTAAAAACGGACGAAAACTTATGAAAAATAGATGAAAACGAACGAAAACGTCTTAAAACGAATGAAAACGTATGAAAACGGACGTAGACGGGCAAAAATGTAAGAAAACGGACGAAAACGTATAAAAACGGATGAAAATGTATGAAAACAGACAAAAACGTCAAAAAATGGACGAAAACATAAAAAACAGACGAAAATATATGTAAACGGACAAAAACGTATGAAAACGAACAAAAAAGTATGAAAACGGATGAAAACGTATATAAACGAACGAAAACGGATGAAAACGTATAAAAACGGACGAAAACAAACGAAAAACTTTGAAAAGAGACGAAAATGTAAAAAAAAAATGAACGAAAATGTTTGAAAACAGACGAAAACATATGAAAACGGACAAAAACGTCTGAAAACGTATATAAACGTATGAAAACGAACAACAACATATGAAAACGGAAAACAGATGAAAATGGACAAAAACGTTTGAAAGTAGACGAAAGCGTAAAAAAAACGGACGAAAACGTTTGAAAATAGAAAACATTTGAAAGGAAAAAATGTTAATTATTAAAAAAGAATGAATTAGAAAAAAAAAACGTGAAACAAAATAGAATTAAAAAAAACAAAAGAAAAATAGACACAAAAAAAAAATTAAATAAAAAATAAGAAAGAAAAAAAGACAAAGAAAAATGGGAAAAAAACATGGACTTAGGTTTCAATATTAAATCTTAAGTTAATCCCACCATTAGATCAAATTATATGAATGGTGGAGATTTGTCCATTGGTATGCACCAAAATAAGGGTTTGCAATTGAATTTTCCTCATGTATCCAAAATCTTTATATGCTGACAATTATAATGAGGAAAATTCAATTGCATACCCTTATTTTGGTACATACCAAAGGATAAATCCCCACCATCCATATAGTTTGATCTAATGGTGGGGGATTAACTTAAGATTTAATATAGAAACCTAAGTCCATGTTTTTCCCTTTTTTCTTTGTCTTTTGGTCTTTCTTATTTTTTATTTAATTTTTTTTTTGTCTATTTTTCTTTTGTTTTTTTGCAATTCCATTTTGTTTCACGTTATCTTTTTTTTTTTTCTTTTCTTTTTTTTCACAAATTCACGTTTTTTCTTTTCTTTTTTTCTTTTTTTTTTGTCTTTTTTTTCTAATTCATTTTTTTTTAATAATTAACGTTTTTTCCTTCTCATTTCATACTTTTTCGTCTGTTTTCAAACGTTTTCGTCCGTTTTTTTTACGCTTTCGTCTACTTTCAAACGTTTTCATTCGTTTTTACACGTTTTCATCCGTTTTCAAATGTTTTCGTTTGTTTTTATACATTTTGGTCCGTTTTCATATGTTTTTGTCTGTTTTCAGACGTTTTTGTCCGTTTTCATACGTTTTCGTCTGTTTTCAAACATTTTCGTCTCTTTTCAAACGTTTTTGTATGTTTTTATACGTTTTCATCCGTTTATATACGTTTTTGTCCGTTTTCATACGTTTTCGTCCGTTTTCATACGTTTTTGTCTGTTTACATATATTTTCGTCCGTTTTTTATGTTTTCGTCCATTTTTTACGTTTTCGTCCATTTTTTGACATTTTCGTCCGTTTTCATACGTTTTCGTCCGTTTTTATACGTTTTCGTCCGTTTTCTTACGTTTTCCCCCGTCTACGTCTGTTTTCATACGTTTTCATTTGTTTTAAGACGTTTTTGTCCGTTTTCATCTATTTTTCATACGTTTTCGTCCGTTTTTAGACATGTTTTTACGTTTTCATACATTTTCATCTGTTTTCGTACGTTTTTATCCGTTTTCTTACACTTTCGCCCATTTTCGTCCATTTTCATATGTTTTCGTCCGATTTCATTCGTTTTCATTCTTTTTAATACATTTTTGTTCATTTTCATCCGTTTTCCTTTATTTTCATCCATTTTTTATATGTTTTTGTCCGTTTTCATACGTGCTTTTACGCATTCATACGTTTTTGTCCGTTTTCATACGTATTCGTCTATTTTCTTACGTTTTCATCTGTTTTCTTACGTTTCTGAATATTACAAGTGATATTCATAATATCACTTGTGATTTTCTGAATATCACTTGTGATTTTCTTCTGTTTTCATCCATTTTCTTACATTTTTCAAATATTTTTGAATATCACAATTGATATTCAGAGTATCACTTGTGATAATCTGAATATCACTTGTGATATTCTGAATATCACTTGTGATTTTCTGAATATCTATCACTTGTGTTTTCTGAATTTTTCATGTTACAAAACATTAGTTGAAAATAACTTGTGATATTCATAAAATCACTTGTGATATTCATAATATCACTTGTGATATTCTGAATATCGCTTATGATATTCAGAATATCGTTTGTGGTACTCAGAATATCATTTGTGATATTCAGAAAATCAAAAAATATCACATGTGATATTCAAAAAATCACTTGTGATATTCAGAATATCACTTGTGATATTATGAATATCACAGAATATCTCTTATGATATTCAGAAACGTATGAAAATGTCTGAAAACGGCCAAAAGCATTTAAAAACGGACGAAAATGAATGAAAATGGATGAAAACTTATGAAAGCGTAAAAACACATATGAAAAAGGACGAAAATGTATAAAAAATGGATGAAAACAAAAGAAAACGTATAAAAACAGATAAAAACGTATGAAAACGAACGAAAACATAAGAAAACGAACGAAAACATAAGAAAACGGACGAAAACGTATGAAAACGAACGAACGCGTAAGAAAACAGATGCAAACGCAAGAAAATGGACGGATATGTATGAAAGCGAACAAAAACGTATGAAAGCGTAAAAGCACGTCTCAGAACGGACGGAAAAGTATGAAAAATGGATGAAAACGTATTAAAACGAACGAAAATTGATGAAAACGTATGAAAATGGACGAGAACTTACGAAAACGGACGAATATCACTTGTGATTTTCTTATGTTTTCATCCATTTTTTTTACGTTTTTGAATATCACAATTGATATTCAGAGTATCACTTGGGATTTTTTGAATATCACTTGTGGTATTCTGAATATCACTTGTGATTTTCTGAATATCTATCACTTGTGGTTTTTGAGTATCACTAGTGATTTTCATGTTACAAAACATTAGTTGAAAATCACTTATGATATTCAGAAAATTACTTGTGATATTCGTGGTACTCAGAATATCATTTGTGATATTCAGAAAATCAAAGAATATCACATGTGATATTTAAAAAAACCACTTGTGATATTCAGAATATCACATAATACCACTTGTGATATTCTGAATATCACAGAATATCTCTTATGATGTTCAGAAATGTATGAAAATGTCTGAAAAAGGCCAAAAGCATTAAAAAACGGACGAAAATGAATGAAAACGGATGAAAACGTATGAAAGCGTAAAAACGCATATGAAAAGGACGAAAATGTATGAAAAATGGACGAAAACATAAGAAAACGAACGAAAACGTAAGAAAACGGACGAAAACGTATGAAAACGGACGAAATTGTGGTAATCAAAATATCACTTGTGATATTCTGAATATCACAGAATATCACTTGTGATATTCAGGAAATCAAAGAATATTGCATGTGATACTCAAAAAATCACTTGTGATATTCAAAATATCACGGAATATCACTCGTGATATTTAGAATATCAGTTTTGATATTCTGAATATCACAGAATATCTCTTGTGATATTCAGAAACGTATGAAAACGTCTGAAAACGGTCAAAAGCATTTAAAAAAGAGTAAAATGAATGAAAACGGATGAAAACGTATGAAAGCGTAAAAACATATATAAAAAGGACGAAAATGTATGTACAATGAACAAAATTGAAAGAAAACGAATGAAAACGGACGAAAGCGTAAGAAAACGGATGAAAACACAAGAAAACGAACGAATGTGCATGCAAACGGACAAAAACATATGAAAGCGTAAAATCACGTATGAAAACGGACGAAAATGTATGAAAATGGACGAAACGAAAGAAAATGGATGAAAACGTATTAAAATGAACGAAAATAGACGAAAATGTTTGAAAACTTAAGAAAATGGGCGAAAACGAATGAAAACGTATGAAAACAGACAAAAACGTTTGAAATTGGACGAAAGCGGGCGAAAACGGACAAAAACGTAAAAAACAGACGAGAATAGACAAAAACGTATGAAAACGTATAAAAACGGACCAAAACGTATGAAAGCGGAAATAAAAAAAGAAAAAAAAAATAAGTGAACTAAAAAATGTGATCTATTGAAAAAAAATGAATTAGAAAAAAAGACAAAAAAAAGGTGAAAAAGTGTATTTAAAAAAAAAAAAAAAAAAAAAGAAAAAAAAAAAAGAAAAAAAAAAGGTAAACAAACGTTAATTGGAAGAAAATAGACAAAATAATAATAATTAGAAAGACAAAAAGACAAAGAAAAAGGGAGAAAAAAAACATGGACTTAGGTTGTCTTATTTAATCTTAGGTTAATCCCCACCATTAGTTCAAACTAGATGAAAGGTGGGGATTTGTCCTTTGGTATACACTAAAATATGAGTATGCAAAATAAAGTGTCTCCAATTATAATTAAGATTTCAAATCAAAATAGGTAAGCGTCAAATTTTAGATTAAATGTAATTTTTGTGCATAAAAATTTTCAAAATCAAATTCAAAATGTACGTGACAATATCTATAAGGGGGTGCTTGGTGGGGGGTAAAGGGAGGGTGGGGAATGGGTAAGGAATTGGAAAGGGCCCACATCCCTTCAAATAAGGTGCTTGGTTAGAGAGGGGTAAGGTATTGATTACCCCGTAGTGGGTAATCAATCTTTATAGAGTAAATTGGGGGGTAAGGTATTGATTACCCACCCCACTCATTCCTTTGCATTCCTTTCCCTTTCCCTTTCCCTTTCCCTTTCCCTTTACTCACTTTGAACCAAGCGGACCCTAAGTTATTTAGGTCCTGCATATATGGTATGAAAGATGACAATTTTGTTCCTGAAGATAATGTTAAATCTTTTTTGTGGATAATTGCTTTTATCTATTTCTATTTGATAATTGCTACTACAATAATACACCAAAGCCTATTTCGTTTCTTTCTTTCAACCGAAATAATATACCTGTTAATTACCCAGTGAATGATCCATAATTAATTAGTCACCTTTATTTCATTAGCATAACGACTATAAATAATTTATATCCGTATAAAAGTTAAGTACATAAAATACATTTTGCACAAACAAACAAACAAACAAACATAACATGTATTTATATATCGACTATACCGAACGTGAGCTTCTGTGGCTAACTAATAACCTCCCTTCCTACGTAATTTAGTGTCGTGTCATTTAATAAATTGCAATAGTTCTAAACGAACTTATGTCATGGTTATCAGTTAGGCAAATATATTAAGCTTCTTTTTTACAGTTCTGAGTCGCGTATTGTGTCTGTATTTGATATCATTCACTCGGATTTGTGGACACCCTTGATTCCAAATGTTAGTGGAATCTAAATACTATATATGCTATTTTCTTAGATCATTTTTCTCATTATCTTTGGGTTTATCCTTTGCATCATAAATCTGATTTATTTGCTAAGTTTGTTGGACTTCGTGCAGTTGTGAATAAGTAATTTAATGTTTATATTAAGTCCTTGCAGTGTGACCACGGGGTAAATTTGATAACTCGTTTTCATACTCATTTTGGCCAACATGGAATACAAATTTGGTTTTCATGCTCTAAGACATCTTGGGAAATCGGATCGTATGCTTTGTTCTATTAATAACATAGTCCGCCACTTTTTCAAGCCCACATCCCTCCTATTTATTGGGTCGAAACACTTCATATTGCTACATATCTTTTAGATATCTTACCTTTTACGACAATTAACAATGAAATACTTTTCACCAAACTATATCATAACAACTCATTATCACGACCTTCGTGTATTTGGGTGTCTATGCTACCTCCATTTACATGTTGACCATAAGTTACAACCACGGTCCACGTCTTGTATTTTTCTCGGATACCCATCTCATCATCGCGGATATCGATGCCTTGACTTATCCACCAACAAAATCATCATTTTCCGTCATGTAACATTTGATGAGAATGTTTCTTATGGATCCATGACCTGTACTCAACAACCTAATTATGATTTTTTTACCAATTTATTGCTTACACCAACTTTAGCTCCTACTACACCACCTCAACCACCTCCTGTTACTACACCACCTTTAGCTCCTACTGGACCAATTCCTAGCCCAACCTCTTTGGCCCAAACAACTCCCCTCGCCGCACCACAGTCCACTCCCCAACAATCCCAACAACCTCCATCTCACTCGCAAGCCCAATCTGTCTTACCTTCACAAGCGGCCCACTCGGCCCAACAGCCTAATCCACCCGTTATTCCTACTGTCCAAATACCCGCACCCGCTTCTGATATCGCGGCTATATCTAATACTCACTCGATGGACACTCGTGCAAAGGACGGTATCTCTATACCCGTTGATCGGTTGCGTCTTCACAATACCACTGCCTCGCCCCTTCCTCGGTCTTATGTTCATGCCATTCGTGACCCAAATTGGCAAAAGGCTATGTTAGATGAATATAATACTTTAATTACTAACGGTACATGGGTACTTGTGCCTCGTCCAACTAACATTAATATTGTGAGATCTATGTAGCTTTTTGACTTGCCTCAGATTAACTAATTAACCAAGTGTGGTCAATAAGTCAAACCTGAGTGTGTGTGCAAGTGATCAATTTATGATCCGGTGTAAGCACAGTGTTTTCCCGGGTCGTTATGTCCCAGCGCGGATTGAAATTGTATTTTGGAAACGTTTGAGGATTAAGTGATTGAAACAGTAACATGAATATGATTTGGTGGATTATACTAAACAGATGATGGAAATAAGCCAAATTAACAATATAAACAATAACTGGAAATCAGATAAACCTAAAACGCATTTAAAACTAAAAACGTACGTTTAAATTAAAATAAACGTAAACGCGTACAGGAAAAAAATGAAAATAAAGCAGAATTAATCCTAAGGGGGTAAAAATTAGTTTTTTATAAACTTAATAATAAAAGAAAATTTTATAAAAAAAACAAAATTATTTTTTTTTGATTTTTTAATTATTTATTATTAATTAAAAACTATTTAATTACTTATTTAAACTAATTTAAATTATTAAAAATACTAAAATAACTTGGAAAATTATGAATTTTTTTCTAAAACTAATTAACTATCACAGGAATCCTACAAAATTATAAAAAGTTTCTAAAACTTATAAATAAGCTATTTGAGAAATTATTTACTTATTTATTAATTAAAAGCTAATTAAACTAAATTAATTATCAAAAATAGCAAATGAACAGTAAAAATTATGAAACTTTTTCTAAAAATACTTTATAATTATAAAAAGTTAGGAAAAATATAAAAAGATGCAATTACTTATAAATACGATGTTAATGATTTTATTTTTGATTTACTAATTAAAATTAATTAAACTAATATTAATTATTAAAAATACTAAATGAAAACAGAAAATTATGAAAATTTTTATACAAATACTTTAAGATAGCAGAAATCTAGGAAAATATAAAAACACCCAAGTGCTTAATGAAAAAGCAGAAAAATAAGCTAAAAAGCTAAAATAGCTTAAGTAGAAGCTATCACTATAAATTAAAAAGGGGAAAACTATAACACTAAGTGACAACTAGGCCAGATGGTGCAAAGGTTTGGTTTGATTTTGTTTTTGGAACCAAGAGGTCTCAGGTTCAACCCCCACAAGTGACACTTTTCTGTTTTTTATTTTTCTTTTTGATTTTCCTTTTACATAACTATTAAACAACTACTGATAAGCACTTTTTATGAAAACAACTGTTTTATAACACCAAAATAAGCCCTGTGTGAGCTATTGGGCTTAACAATAAGCTTTTTTGGTTTAAAAATGGAATTTTAAATGAAAGAAGCAACCAAATAAGATAAAAGCTGAACAAGGGGTAAAATAAGCTAAAACTGGATTGTACAAATTTGAAATAAGCCAAAACAACTAAGTAAGCACACTGAATAAGCTACAAATCACAAATAAGCAAGATCTAAATCCAACAACTATGCAGGCCAAAATAAGCTAAGGGCAAGAGCTCTGGGTCTAAAACAAGCTTGGAACCAACAAGTCAGCTATGAGAGCTTCTCAAAAAGCCAATAAGCTCAGGGTGGGACCCACTAGTAAGCTCAGTAGGAGGTTATAAAAGTTGGCTTTGGTTCATGCTGATGAAGCAGTGGAAATAGGGCAAACTTATGGTGTAAAAATAAGCACTGAGATTCAAAATGAGCATAGGTTATTAAAACTGGAATGGAGGGCTTTTCAAAAAGCCAAAAGTCAAGGGCTAAGCTTCTCAAATGAAGAAGCTAGAGGCTTATGAAAAAGGGCCTTTTGGACAAATCCCTTGGTGCTGGGCACTAGTTTGCCTTGCAGGCTACTTTGAGCTACTCAATAAGCACTTAGAAAAATTCTAAAAAATAAGCAAAAATTATTTTTGAAAGCACAAGCTGACAATCTATTAGAAACCTGAATTTTGTAGAAATAAGTTGAAAAATAAAGAAATTAAAACTCAAAACAGGTTTTTCAAACTGATGCTCTTTTTGACTTTTTGATATTTAACACTAAGTTGACTTATATGAGATTCTAGTGATCCTAAGTGACTGATTATGTTATGTTAAGCAAATATGAGACTAATTTAAGCAATCCTAACAACTAATGAACTAAAATGGATGATTATGCTACTTAAATCCTTAAAAGTTAACAAAATATAAGAGATTAAAGTTGATTTTGACTTTTTGATGAATGAGGACTAAATTTTATGACTGAAATACACTAACTGCACCTAATGTGAGATGTTTCAACAATAAACACCAACAAAAACACCCTTCTACTCAGTTGATTCAGCAAAATCCAAACAACCCTTAAGGGAACTGATTTTGATGTTTTCAAAGCAAATGGATGAGACCAGCTATGCTACTGATCTAGGATTGTGCATTAAGCTATATTAACTGATTTTAAGCTAAAATGAAACACAGACAAACCTTAAGGAAGGTTATGCAGTGAACTTGAAATAATGGAAAAAGTTTGGTTTAAAATGAACAACTAAGGTTACAAAAGCAAATAAGCAACTACAATATGCTAAATGAACTCAGAATAAGCAAAATAAAACACAAATAAGCTAGATTAAGCTAATAAGCAGACTATGGAGATTAAGCTAAAAAATGTGTGGAAAACTAGAAGGGGGCTTGAATAGTTTTACCGGTTTTTCGTTTAATTATCTTTTGAAACTTTCCGTTTAACCAAAGATAGAAACACAAAGAAAATATATATAACATGCAAGTATAAAGAAAGAAACGATCAAACCAGAGTTAATTGCAAAATCGTCCCTAAGGTTTGCCCAAATTGCAGATTTCGTCCCAAATAGTTTAAAATTGCAAGAATCGTCCCTAAATCAAACCTTTTGGCAAATTTTGGTCCCTAGCTTTAACTGCCGTTAAGTAAATTCTGTTAGAATTTACACTTTAGCCCTTTTAGCCAACAATTCTTGCAGCGTTCATCCTTTTAACTAACGTCTGTTATAATTGAAAAAAATCGGTTTTTATACGTTCATTTTCGTCTGTTTTTATACGATTTCGTCCGTTTGTCTTACGTTTTTATACGTTTTCGCCCGTTTTTGTACGTTTTCATCAATTTTTATACGTTTTCGTTTGTTTTTATACGTTGCCTATTTTACTTACGGTTTTATACGTTGTCGCCCGTTTTTATACATTTTCATCTGTTTTCGGCCATTTTTATATGTTTTTGTCCGTTTTTATACGTTTTTGTCCGTTTTTATACGTTTTCGCCCGTTTTTATATGTTTTCATCCGGTTTCGTCCATTTTTATATGTTTTCGTATGGTTTTATACCTTTTCGTACGTTTTTAATCATTTTCATTCGTTTTTACACGTTTTCGCCCATTTTTCTTCAATTTTTATACGTTTTCGTCCGTTTATCTTACGTTTTTATACATTTTCGCTCGTTTTTATACGTTTTCATTCATTTTTCGTTCATTTTTATACGTTTTCATCCATTTTTATACCTCTTCATACGTTTTTAATCATTTTCATTCGTTTTTATACATTTTCGCCTGTTTGCTTACGTTTTCATCCATTTTCGTACATTTTTATACGTTTTCATCCATTTTCGTCCATTTTTATACGTTTTCATCCATTTTTATACCTCTTCATATGTTTTTAATCATTTTCATCCATTTTTATACGTTTTCGTCCATTTTTATACATATGAAAACGGGCGAAAACGTATAAAAACAGACGAAAGCATATAAAATGGACGAAACCGTATAAAAACAGACGAAAACATATAAAAATGGCCAAAAACAAACGAAAACGAGTAAAAATGGATGAAGGCGTATAAAAACAGCCGAAACATCTTAAAATGGCCAAAAACGGAAGAAAACGTAAGAAAAACGGGCGAAAATGTATAAAAACAATTAAAAACGTAAGAAAAGGTTTAAAAATGAACGAAAACGTATAAAAATGTAAGAAAAACGGGCGAAACGTATAAAACAAATGAAAACGATTAAAAATGTATGAAAAGGTATAAAATCGGACGAAAACATATAAAAATAGACGAAAACGGATGAAAACGTATAAAAACAGGCAAAAACGTAAGAAAAACGGGCGAAAACGTATAAAAACGGACAAAAGCGTATGAAAATGGCCGTAAACGGATGAAAACATATAAAAACGGGTGACAACGTATAAAAACGTATGTCAAACGGGCGAAAACTTACAAAAACAAATAAAAACGTATAAAAATTTATGAAAACGTATAAAAACGGGCGAAAACGTATAAAAACGTAAGACAAACGGACGAAATCGTATAATGATGAGTGCTCAAACACTCATCATTTTTGGTCAAATCTGAACTGCAAAACATACAAAAACACTCAGACATGCATCAAAATACTAAAAATATTTCAAAATTGTGTTTTATATGTTTTAGATGCAAAAAGAGTAAAAACAGATGAAAAACGTACAAAGTTTGCATAATTGGCAGTTTCAGTCCCTAAACTTTCAAAATTTGACAAAACTAGTCCCTGGTCATTCAAAATATGGAAAATTATCACCAAAGGTCCTTTTGAAATCATAAGTTGTCATATTTAGTCATTTGGTGAAAAATCTCAAAAGTTTTGGAAATTTGCAAGTTTAGTCCCTGGACTTTTCAAAAATGACAATTTTAGTCCCCGGGTGTTTTATTTTAGAAAATTGCAACTTTGGTCTTGGTGTTATTCACATGTTGCAATTTTGGTCCTCATAATATATTTTGGAAAGTTTCATTTGCAGCCCCTCAATTTCAGAATAATTACAAAAATAGTCCTTGCAATACTAAACCAAATGGACCAATGTTATTATTATAAAACAAAACCAAAAATCCAGTCCACCATACAAAACCCCCAAGCCCAAACAAATCCGGCCCACACCCTCTAATATTATACCCGGTCAACCCACCAGTCAAACCCCCTCACCAATTACTGTTCATCGTCCCTAACTTTCCCCTAATCCCTGGTGCTTTGTCTCCCCCTCCTCCCAAATTCTCACCAATTCCACCAAACATTCAACCTCCCACTCATCATGCCCTCCCCTCATTTAATGCCTCACCTACACTCACCAAACCCACTCAATCCTGCCCAAACTGTTTTCCCGCCAAAATGCCATTGGATGGCTAGGATTGATTTGAAGCATCCAACGATTCAGAATGAAGTGGGATTTGACCATTTGACCTCCAGGTTCTATTTAAATGAAGAAAAGAGGAGAAAGAAGCAGTTAGTTAGCTAGATTAGTTAAGTAGTATAGTTTTATTGTCATTTGTAATTTCTTTTCCTTGTTTTGAAAAACTTAGTTATTAACTGTAATCTCAGCTTTGTATTGTATTTTGAAAAGTATTTATATCAAGAATTACAAAGTTCTGTGTTGAATCAGTGTTTGCAAATTTCAAAGTAAATTTCTAATGTTAGCTCAAAGTTGTTGTTAAGTATTGTTAGCTGATAAGTAAGATTTATTTTGGTTTATTATCAAGATTTTACAAGCTCAGTAGGTTATATACTTGTTTAAACCCATTTCACCAAGAATTATTAAAAATAGCTAATAATTCAAGAAAAATCAAAAGGAAGAAAAAGGAAAAGAGAAGCAGTTGGGGAAATCATTGGTTTAGAACTCATGGGAGTATTAGGAATGTAAATTTGGGTCTTTGATTCATGGTTCTTGGTTTTGAGAGCTCACTGTATGCAATTTGTAAGATTTTCCACTTTCTTTTGCATAATCTGTAAACTTATTCCTTTGTGCTTATTTATCACTAAGTTGTGCTTATTTAGCTTCATTTGTGCTTATTAGATACAATTTAGCTCATGTATTAAGCTTTGGACTGAGTTTGTTCATGTTTCATTTGAAAAACAGTTTTTAAGGGGTGTTTGGTTTATGCATGTTCACTGATCACAGAGGTTGTTCAGTTGTTTTTGGTTTTTGAAACATGTTTACCTAGGTCTATTAGGGTCATGTAAACCATAAAATCAATAGGTTGTTAAGTAAAAGTCAAAATCACCCTTATCCACCTCCAACAGTGGACTGTTGAGGTTTTGGGACCTCAAACCCCCCACATTAGCTCATAACTCATAACTTTAGCTTAAATTAGCTTTATTATAGCTTGTTATAACCTTATTAGCTTATAGGATCCATCAGAAGTTCATATTAGTCAACATATCAAGTTTTCTCAAAAAGTCAAATTGTATGTTTTCAGTTTTTTCCAAATATTGCATGATTTTTGTAGAATTTTGTAGCAAGATTTAGAACATGAAGCTTTTGAGGATTTGAAGTTTACCACTTAATCTTTGGATTCCAACATCTAGCTTATTTTTTCCATTTTTCCTCTGGGCCCCACAAAGCTTGAAACACACCTGCAGGGGGAGTCTCTGCCCTGCTGCAGCAGATCTCAGGCCACACCACCCACTTTGGTGGTGGTTTCTGGCCACCCTTGTGGGTACCATTGGCCAAACTTTGTTCCTTTCAACCCCCCTGGTAGGCTTCTAGGATTGACCATAAGTTTGACCTAAAGTCTTGTGGACCCCATCTGAATTTAGCCAAAATCTTTGTCCCATTTTCAGTCAAATAGCAAGAAATCCAAGTGCTTATTGGCTTATTCTGTGGATCCCAAGTACTTTTTCTAGCTTAAACATGTTCACATAATTTATTGGAAACAGAATCACTCATAGTGGGTCCCACTTAAGCTCATTTGAGCTCATTTCCTTCTTTGGTCAATTAAAGTCAACTGTGGTGCTAATAAGCATCCACAATGCTTATTTTTAAGTTATAAAAAATTTGCTTTTACAAAAGTTGTGTGTTTTTAGTTGTAAATTAGTTTTCAAAAAGAAAAATCAAGAAAAACCAATTTAATAATAAGTGATAGTTTCTATTTAATGTAATTTAAATTTTAATTTTCATTTTTAAATTTTTTTAAGCACTTAGCATTTTTATATTTTTCTTAAATTCCTTTCATATTAAAGTATTTTTAGTAATTTTATCAGAGTTTTATTTTGTCATTTAGTATTTATTACATTTAATATTAGTTTAAATAAAAATTAATTAATAATTAAGTTTTAAATAGCATAACTAGTTTTTATAAAGTGAACCCTAGTTTTATGTTTTTCCTAGCTTTAATATAATATAATATAATTTTAGGAATTTTTCTAGAATTTTTACTGTTCATTTTCTATATTTTATAATTTAAAATAGTTTAATTAGGTAATTAATATTTAATTAGTAATTAATTAATAGAAAAATCACAAAAAGACAAAAATACATATTTTTAATTTTAAAATTAGTTTTTAGTTATTTTATACTTTTAGAAATTTTATTTTCATTTTTCTAGTACTTAAATAATATTATATTGTATTTAAGTATTTTAAATATTAATAATAATTATTAAATAGTTTTTAATTAATATTAAATAAGTAATTAGTGTAAAAATTTATTTTCTTTTTCTAAAAAAATTTCTTTTATCTTTAAGTTTGTAAAAAAGTCATTTTCACCCCCTGTGGGTTTTCAGATTTCAGTTTTCACGTTTTATTTTGTACGTTTACGTTATTTAAAATGTAAACGTACACGTTTTAGGTTTTAAAATGTAACCACCGGTAAATTTACACTTAAATTAAAATAATATTTATTCATTTCTCTATGTTATTTTTTTTTAAACGTTATCACAAGAATCAACTAAGGTCACATAACTCACATTCTAAATAAACAAGTTCATTTAAATTCGTTTTGAATAAATATTTTATTTACGTCAAGTACCAACGTTTTCAATTTCTTATTTACCACTTTATATCAGTTCGTATTCAACATTTGAATTTAACATTTTCTATTTATTAGAGTGTTCATGAAAACCCTAAATTATTACAACTATAATAAAACTCAAATTAATGATATTTATTTTTAAGAAATACAAGAGTACAAGTTTATCAAGCTCAGGTACAAGTCAATAATGCATGAAGACTAATAATATATAAAATTCATTATAAATCTCAATGTACTTATCTTTAAGCTCACAATACAAGTCTATTTTGCACAAACACTAACCCTAGTATTTTTACAAATATTCAAACTAAATGTACAAGTCTTAAAACCTAGTGTACAAG
Source organism: Artemisia argyi (assembly GCA_030686995.1). Lineage (NCBI taxonomy): Eukaryota > Viridiplantae > Streptophyta > Magnoliopsida > Asterales > Asteraceae > Artemisia > Artemisia argyi. The sequence continues at coordinate 129,576,959 of CM060691.1, forward strand.
CACTTGATGCATGAAACCTAAAAACCATAATTATACTGAGATAACAAAACACTAAAAATATATGTTCCATAATCTTGCAACATATCAAATGTCCAAAATAATATACGTGTCATATTTTGCATCAAGTATGAAAAATCCAAAAACGTGTTTCATCATGCTACTTTCAGTCATGCATGGTTATAAACTTTGTCTTTCTTAACAATATACAATTCTTAAAACTTTCGGCTATATAAATCGAACCACAAATTCCTACCTAGCCATACTTAGACTACACATCATCATGTTTCAAGATATGTCACCATGGTCAAAGATGTAGGGTAAAATTCCCTGGCTAAACTTTAACCACCATTCGCTACTTACATCACCACCATAAGCACCTTACAAACTTCAAGACTACACATCAACATGTCTCCTTAGATTTTACTCATGGTTAAATTAAGTAGGTAGAACCTTTGGTTTAGATCGAACCACACCATGTCCCCTCACCATCTACATGTAAATTCCCTAGCCTTAGAACTCTTCCTTTGGACTCATAAGCCTCCACATCAACATTCCTCTAGAAGAATGACCATAAGTCAAAAAGGTTAGTTAAGCTTTGTGGTTAGGGAAAATCCACAGCACAGCTTCATCTCCTCTACACCCAAGTGTCGAACCAGGGAAAATACAACCTCAACATGTCCCCTAGGTGTAGACAAGGTGACCTAGACATCTCTAGAAGGCCCATGATACTAGTCCTATAAATAGCGAGCCCTAGGTGTTCATTTTCACTCACCTCCTGTTCGAAACCCACAAACCATTCACTCTCAGTTAGGTACTGATGTTAGGGGTCTAAGAGAAGTTAAGGAAGAAGCTTGTAGCAGCCCAAGATAGAAGATAAAGTAGTGTTGCAAAGTTCCAAGTCACTTTATTCAAAATCGAATTTTCTTTCCATGTAAGTGTTCCAATCCCTTTTCAATCACTATTGTAAACTTAAAAATCAGTTAGGAGAAATAAAAACGAGAATCTAGGCTTTTGAATCACCTAAAACGAACAAACGAGTCAAAAGTTATGTCGATTTGAAGTTATATAAAACTTAAAACTACCTACTGTTACAGCAGGATAAATAACGCAAAACAAGGCCTTTCTGGTCCGTTTCGTCAAAAACTTAAAACATGAAAGTTCTCCGGAACGACGTTTTCTTCAAAAACTCTTTAGACCTCGAGTCATGAAAACGCATAACAAAGGGTGTTTTTAATTAATTTCAGCACAGTTTTTTTTAAAGGGACAGCAGCAGAGCTGCTGCTTTGGACCCATATTTCATGTATCAAACGTTATTCTAAAAATCTAGGTCTTGACATGGTTAAATTACACTAGAAGAGCTAAATATAGGAAAAAGAATCAGTCAATTTCATTGAGAAACGAGGGAGAACGAGGCATTCAAAGTTGGTAATTTTTCTGTGACGAGTAAACTTAAAGTCGCGACTTCTGTGATTTATTGTGAAGTCGTGGGATCAAATCATGCCATGAGATTTTATAAAAATACTCTTAAAACTCTTATAAATGTTTTAGAAAAGGATTCGTAAAAAGTTTCGAAGTAAAACGAGAGATATAAACTGTTTTTGAATAAAAAGGATGTTGGGTGCGATCGGGGGTTAAACACAAGGGTTGCTTTTGCCAAAACTCTATAAGATTTATATGGTTGGACTTGTTTTGCGATAGGGGAGTTTCTCAAGGGTAAAAAGTGTCAATTTTGAAACTTAAGGGTAGAAAGTGTCATTTGACCAAAGTTCAGGGGTAAAAGTTGTCATATTTATAAAAGTTAAAGGGTAAAAGTTGCCAACTTTAGAAACTTGAGGGTCAAAAATGAAAATATATAAACCCTAATTAATATTTATTATTATTATTATTATTATTGTTATTATTATTATTATTATTAAGTTTTATTTAAAACTTAAATATAAGTTTTATACCGTAACTAATAAACGAAGTATCTATTTAACGAACGGACGGAACCAAATCTTACAGATAAGAAAATATAATAAAATAATACTTTTGAAACTACATATTGGCTCGATAAAATATTTAACCATTAAACCAAAACGGAACAAACATTGAAAAACTTATATAATCAGAAACGAATACTAAGAACTTGACATAATAACCCAGGTTTCAAGCCGGAGACGTTTATCAACTTCATTTAACTTTGTTTTCCATCCAGACTGCCCAGGTGAGTTCATAGTCCCACTTTTTCATACATTTTCTAAACTTGTGGGGAGATACATGCTACTAAATCGAACACAAGTATTTTCTGTATGCTATCCTGATCTGGTATTGCCTAAGTTAACTGTGTTGCCACTGAAAGTCCCTCATATCATGAACCATTAATCACTTGCGAGTGAACGCGAATATAGTGAATAGATCTATTGGCAGTTGACGCCCCATTTGTGTTGCTGGATAAGTGGCCAAATGCACTTTATTTGAGAACTACTAGGAAGTTGGCAAGCTTCCTACTCGAGGGCACCATTACGTTATAGCTCATTACTATAATGTCCAAACTGTTAAGGTTTGAGTTCATGAGGCTTAGTGCAATACGCTGCGTTACTACGTTCTACAACTATTTGACTTGTGTTCAAACTATTACTTATTCATAAATACTGTGGATTCACTCAACCGTTGTGTTGACTTTTTAGCATGTTTATCTCAGGTCCATAACAAGCAAGGATGGCATGGAAGGGCATGGATACGGAAGGAAGGCTAAGATTTTATTAATCTTTGATAAATTATTTAACAAATTGTAAAGCTATTGGGACCTTATTTTGTAAACTCTGATATTGAATAATAAAATCATTTTAACAATCCAATTGTAGATTGTTTTTCTATTATTATAACTGTTGTACCGTCGAGTAACACCCAGCTTTAATTTCGCTGCGTATCCCAAATTTGGGGGTGTTACAGATTGGTATCAGAGCTATAGTTATAGAGAAACGGGTCTAATTGAGATCCGAACTATAACCACTTTTTCACAAAAATGTTTTATAGCCTTTCGTTGTCCGTGCCTTCCAGCCTCCAGATGATTATGTGACTTATAGGTAATTATGTTACTCAAAAACTTTAGTAAACTGGTACCTACATTTATGATATACTTCTGATTACTATATACAAACAAACATGTCTGCAGATGCCTATTCTAAGGCATTACGTTTTAATCTTATTTCCCTGAGGATGTATCTACTTCAACATTTTCATAAATTTACAAAACTTTCTTAAGACATTGTGGTTTTCACAAATCTTATCCTATTTACGTTAAAAATATATTCTCCACTATTTAAAAAAAAACTATGTCGACTCACCTTGATTATCTTACTCCCATATCAAAAAAATGAGTATAAATACTCTCTCCGTACTCCCAGAATACCTAATTCATTAACTAATTACTAATATTAAATTAGAAATTCCCAAGTAAGATAATTAACTCATAAATCTTGAATAACGTCTTACCATCACTCCACAATTCATACCAAGAAGATCATCAGAATCCCAACAATCGTCAGAAGACAACAACAACGTTTAAATAAAAATAAGAAATTTCTGTTATAATAATAAACCATAGCTCAGCTCTTAAGGGTTGTAATTATTTCTCTGTACTTTACCTTGGGTACAATGATGTAACCAAGTTATAACTAGTACTTTCCCATTTAATGTCTTTTAATAACCTCACTACTACTATAACCATCGTCCATTTCACTTTCCTCTTATATTATTCATAGCCACTTCGTAATAATATACCACCATTTTATACCTGATTATATCTATTAGGTTTTTCTGCGAATATATTCCTAAGAATTTCTTCAAACTATTTTCCTATCACCCCAAAGATTGATATCCTGTCATCCTACAATTATATACTATCATTATCCGAATCGATTCCTTATTACTCTAAAAAGTATTCAGGATGCTATTTTATAAAAATAAAACATTGAACACCATCTAAAACTTGTGAAATCTAATATCAAAGATTGACTAAATCACGCATTACATCATCTGTCCTTAATTATACATAGCCTGATCACCTATGTATAATTCAGGAAGGATTATTTCATGGGGGAGACGATTATTTTTGTAGATTTCCAAAACGATCTTTACTTAAAAACAAAACCTTGTATCAAGATAAACTCTTAGTAAACGTTCCTAACATTCACATCATTTTATTATTAATCACCACACCATAAATTTATATTTCTCTATTCATATTGTTCAAAAGGCCTCATTATAAATCATGAAATTGAAAGTATAAATTCGAGAATCACAAAAAATTCATAAAACACAAATAACGTAAAATTTTATTAGGATCCATAAATATTCATACATAACGAAATGATTAGCATCGGTAGTGCTAATGTTACAAATATCACTAAATAAACGATAGAATCGCCAATAGGTTGATCCGCTATGCTAATGAAGAACAACACTGTGCCTACGAGTGCAAGAATCACAACGGGATGTAAAATCTTGAATACTCTGTAACGGAAAACGTAAAACAAATTACAAATGCGATAATAAAAAGAAATAATCATACGCATAGTTTTATTCATAAACGATTACAAGAAAATACAAATGAAATAAAAGTTGCTTCGACATTCCTACCCCCATATCTTGTCCACACCGATAGCTAGGACCACTAGAGGAACAAGAACTGCTAAGACTATAGCCAGGAACTCATAGTCTTCCTCCGGAACATAGGCGAAATAAATCGCAGCAACAACGGTATAGATAATCGCGACGATAGTAATAGGATGCGGCATTTTAATAAAGATAGATGGAAATGTTAGTAGGAAAGAATGAGGATTGAAATTGGGTATTTATGAATCAAAAACTAGCCGTTGAATTCACTATTAACGACCGTTGGAGTTACTGTTCATGACCGTTGGAACACTATTCATGGACATTTGAAAATTTAAAATTTCTACTAAGGAACAAACATATTCATCATCTACAAAAGCCAAATTTAAAAAAAAAAAAAAAAAATTTCTTTACATTCATAAAATTTCATTCTGAAATTTTATTATTTAAAAAGACAGTTTTTCGATGTCAAAGATTTATTTATTTTTACTAAATGAGAAATTTGAAATCAGGATATTTTCAAAGATAATTACTGAAACGGAATAAATTTTACGAATAACAATCTTCATTTAAAATAAATCTTCTTAAGTTTATAATAATATTTACGTATGTAAATTAAGTTTCCATAAATTAGACAATTTGTCCTTATCACTTTAACACCTAACATAGGCTGAATCTCGGGACGAGATTCCGTTAAGGGGTGAGACTGTAACCACCGGTAAATTTACACTTAAATTAAAATAATATTTATTCATTTCTCTATGTAATTTTTTTTAAACGTTATCACAACAATCAACTAAGGTCACATAACTCACATTCTAAATAAACAAGTTCATTTAAATTCGTTTTGAATAAATATTTTATTTACGTCAAGTACTAACGTTTTCAATTTCTTATTTACCACTTTATATCAGTTCGTATTCAACATTTGAATTTAACATTTTCTATTTATTAGAGTGTTCATGAAAACCCTAAATTATTACAACTATAATAAAACTCAAATTAATGATATTTATTTTTAAGAAATACAAGAGTACAAGTTTATCAAGCTCAGGTACAAGTCAATAATGCATGAAGACTAATAATATATAAAATTCATTATAAATCTCAATGTACTTATCTTTAAGCTCACAATACAAGTCTATTTTGCACAAACACTAACCCTAGTATTTTTACAAATATTCAAACTAAATGTACAAGTCTTAAAACCTAGTGTACAAGCACTTGATGCATGAAACCTAAAAACCATAATTATACTGAGATAACAAAACACTAAAAATATATGTTCCATAATCTTGCAACATATCAAATGTCCAAAATAATATACGTGTCATATTTTGCATCAAGTATGAAAAATCCAAAAACGTGTTTCATCATGCTACTTTCAGTCATGCATGGTTATAAACTTTGTCTTTCTTAACAATATACAATTCTTAAAACTTTCGGCTATATAAATCGAACCACAAATTCCTACCTAGCCATACTTAGACTACACATCATCATGTTTCAAGATATGTCACCATGGTCAAAGATGTAGGGTAAAATTCCCTGGCTAAACTTTAACCACCATTCGCTACTTACATCACCACCATAAGCACCTTACAAACTTCAAGACTACACATCAACATGTCTCCTTAGATTTTACTCATGGTTAAATTAAGTAGGTAGAACCTTTGGTTTAGATCGAACCACACCATGTCCCCTCACCATCTACATGTAAATTCCCTAGCCTTAGAACTCTTCCTTTGGACTCATAAGCCTCCACATCAACATTCCTCTAGAAGAATGACCATAAGTCAAAAAGGTTAGTTAAGCTTTGTGGTTAGGGAAAATCCACAACACAGCTTCATCTCCTCTACACCCAAGTGTCGAACCAGGGAAAATACAACCTCAACATGTCCCCTAGGTGTAGACAAGGTGACCTAGACATCTCTAGAAGGCCCATGATACTAGTCCTATAAATAGCGAGCCCTAGGTGTTCATTTTCACTCACCTCCTGTTCGAAACCCACAAACCATTCACTCTCAGTTAGGTACTGATGTTAGGGGTCTAAGAGAAGTTAAGGAAGAAGCTTGTAGCAGCCCAAGATAGAAGATAAAGTAGTGTTGCAAAGTTCCAAGTCACTTTATTCAAAATCGAATTTTCTTTCCATGTAAGTGTTCCAATCCCTTTTCAATCACTATTGTAAACTTAAAAATCAGTTAGGAGAAATAAAAACGAGAATCTAGGCTTTTGAATCACCTAAAACGAACAAACGAGTCAAAAGTTATGTCGATTTGAAGTTATATAAAACTTAAAACTACCTACTGTTACAGCAGGCTAAATAACGCAAAACAAGGCCTTTCTGGTCCGTTTCGTCAAAAACTTAAAACATGAAAGTTCTCCGGAACGACGTTTTCTTCAAAAACTCTTTAGACCTCGAGTCATGAAAACGCATAACAAAGGGTGTTTTTAATTAATTTCAGCACAGTTTTTTTTAAAGGGACAGCAGCAGAGCTGCTGCTTTGGACCCATATTTCATGTATCAAACGTTATTCTAAAAATCTAGGTCTTGACATGGTTAAATTACACTAGAAGAGCTAAATATAGGAAAAAGAATCAGTCAATTTCATTGAGAAACGAGGGAGAACGAGGCATTCAAAGTTGGTAATTTTTCTGTGACGAGTAAACTTAAAGTCGCGACTTCTGTGATTTATTGTGAAGTCGTGGGATCAAATCATGCCATGAGATTTTATAAAAATACTCTTAAAACTCTTATAAATGTTTTAGAAAAGGATTCGTAAAAAGTTTCGAAGTAAAACGAGAGATATAAACTGTTTTTGAATAAAAAGGATGTTGGGTGCGATCGGGGGTTAAACACAAGGGTTGCTTTTGCCAAAACTCTATAAGATTTATATGGTTGGACTTGTTTTGCGATAGGGGAGTTTCTCAAGGGTAAAAAGTGTCAATTTTGAAACTTAAGGGTAGAAAGTGTCATTTGACCAAAGTTCAGGGGTAAAAGTTGTCATATTTATAAAAGTTAAAGGGTAAAAGTTGCCAACTTTAGAAACTTGAGGGTCAAAAATGAAAATATATAAACCCTAATTAATATTTAATATTATTATAATTATTATTATTGATATTATTATTATTATTATTATTATTATTATTATTATTATTATTATTATTATTATTAAGTTTTATTTAAAACTTAAATATAAGTTTTATACCGTAACTAATAAACGAAGTATCTATTTAACGAACGGACGGAAACAAATCTTACAGATAAGAAAATATAATAAAATAATACTTTTGAAACTACATATTGGCTCGATAAAATATTTAACCATTAAACCAAAACGGAACAAACATTGAAAAACTTATATAATCAGAAACGAATACTAAGAACTTGACATAATAACCCAGGTTTCAAGCCGGAGACGTTTATCAACTTCATTTAACTTTGTTTTCCATCCAGACTGCCCAGGTGAGTTCATAGTCCCACTTTTTCATACATTTTCTAAACTTGTGGGGAGATACATGCTACTAAATCGAACACAAGTATTTTCTGTATGCTATCCTGATCTGGTATTGCCTAAGTTAACTGTGTTGCCACTGAAAGTCCCTCATATCATGAACCATTAATCACTTGCGAGTGAACGCGAATATAGTGAATAGATCTATTGGCAGTTGACGCCCCATTTGTGTTGCTGGATAAGTGGCCAAATGCACTTTATTTGAGAACTACTAGGAAGTTGGCAAGCTTCCTACTCGAGGGCACCATTACGTTATAGCTCATTACTATAATGTCCAAACTGTTAAGGTTTGAGTTCATGAGGCTTAGTGCAATACGCTGCGTTACTACGTTCTACAACTATTTGACTTGTGTTCAAACTATTACTTATTCATAAACACTGTGGATTCACTCAACCGTTGTGTTGACTTTTTAGCATGTTTATCTCAGGTCCATAATAAGCAAGGATGGCATGGAAGGGCATGGATACGGAAGGAAGGCTAAGATTTTATTAATCTTTGATAAATTATTTAACAAATTGTAAAGCTATTGGGACCTTATTTTGTAAACTCTGATATTGAATAATAAAATCATTTTAACAATCCAATTGTAGATTGTTTTTCTATTATTATAACTGTTGTACCGTCGAGTAACACCCAGCTTTAATTTCGCTGCGTATCCCAAATTTGGGGGTGTTACATAAATCAGTAGTGTAATCAATCAGTAGTGTAATCAATCTCAAACCCTTTTCCGTCCAAATTCACCCGATCACAAGTCGTTTGAATACAATCCACACCTCGTCAGGACATAACGACCCGGGGAAACACTGTATTCCACGGAAGCATTGAGCCTAAGGAGTTTGACAATATTGACCACATCTGTGGTTGACTTTTGTTGACTGCTTTTGCTTCAATCATATAAAAACGGACGAAAATGAACGTATAAAAACCAATCTTTTTCAATTATAACGGACGTTAGTTAAAAGGATGAACACTGCAAGAATTGTTGGCTAAAAGGGCTAACGTGTAACTTCTAACGGAATTTACTTAACGGTAGTTAAAGCTAGGGACCAAAATTTGCCAAAAGGTTTGATTTAGGGACGATTTTTGCAATTTTAAACTATTTGGGACGAAATCTGCAATTTGAGCAAACCTTAGGGACGATTTTTGAAATTTTAACCAAAGTCACATCAACTTATTTCTAGTCAAACACTTACTTGTGTAAGAAAGCTTATGGTGAGTCAAACACACAAACTTACCATAAATGTATGATGTGATGTTAACATTTACTATATTAAGAAATATGTAATGTTTTTGTATTTTAAGAAATATAAAAAGTGTTGTGTTTTATATGAAATGTAAATGTAGCAAATGTCTAATTATGCAAGTCTTTAAACTAAAATTATGTTTTACTAAAAACTAAAGTTTACACTTTGTCATTAACAAAACTTAGCAAAGATCGTAAAATATAAATAACGTTTTTAGGCGATATTTGTATTAACAATCTCCCCCTTTTTGTTGATGACAAAACATAAACTTTGTTTTTAAGTAACTCACAAAATTTTAGTGTTAAGACTTAAAAAAATGTTATATTAAACTTGTTTTACTTAAGTGATGAAAATCATTTTAAGTTTATAAGTTTATATATCTTTCTCCCCCTTTTTGTCAAAACAAAAAGAAGAGTAGAGAAGCGGAACTATGCACGTGCTCTCCCTTGGTCGATACTCCCCCTAAAAGGAGTGCCAAGATGGGAAACATGGATTTTGAACCTACAAAAAAATGGTTAGTTGGTGATAATGACACATAATCAAGTTTGTAGGCACCACACTATATGAGAATATAAGCAACCATAATCACAACTCATATATGATCAACCAACAATGCAAATAGGATAGTAGTAAAAGATGTAATTTCAAGTAAAATTTGACTTTAAAAAAGTCAAAGACAAGAAATGAAAAATATCCTCCTACTTCTAAAAATAAAATAAAAGATAAAAAATAACCAAGAAATGAAAGAAAAATAAAATCCTACTTCTATAAGTAAAAGTCATTCAACACATTTCCTAAATGGGGCAAAAAGCCTCCGAACTTGGTCTAGGATTTGTTTGGGTGGGAAAGAGCATCCAAACGCTCGATGATGTGTTGTATAGGAAAGCAGGTTTCATCTTGAAATTGGTGAAGCAACATCTTGATGCTTTCACCTATTTTGAGCATTTGCTCACATTGTGAGCAAACATGGTGATGAGTGGGTGGAAACGGGTCGTTTGATGGTGGTGGTGGTGGTGGGTTGGTTTTGGGTTCTTGATTGGAGGATGGGTTTGAAATGGAGTCAAACAAGGTCATTTGAAATTCCATTGCATGATGGAGGTTATTTTCGACTATGCTTTGAATTTCCTCATAAGAAGGAAAGAAAGACTCAAAGAGTTGGGATTGGGAATGTGGAGGTGTTGGGTGATCATGGTGTTCAAAGTTAGGTTCTAAATATAGAGGACCGTGGATGTCTTTGAAGATAGGGTGAAACAACAATGGTTTTGGGTGGTGGTACTCTTGTTGTGGTGGTTGGTTGTGGTCAAAAGGCTCATTTTGGTTAAGCAATGGCCTTGGTTTTTCATTTGTCAAAGGTGGTGGATTTGTTGATCTTGGTGGAAGATCATTGAGATCTTGTACAAATGGATGTGGTGATGTTGGAGGAGACCCAAATAACTCCATTGGTTCAAGTTTAGGTAGTGTTGATGGTGATGGAGTTTAAGATGTTTGGATTGGTGCACTTGGTGGAGTTGGGTCAATGGGAGATTTTGTTGGTGGTGGAGTGGTGAGCTAATTGGGTCCTTTGGGTGATGGAGATGGAGATGCAAGGTTTAGAAAATGTTCATTTTTGATGGGTGAGGAGAATTCATCCGAGGATGAAGAGCTTAAGTTGATTGTGTGGTTTGACCAAAGTGGTTTGACACTTATGCGGGCGGTTCTTCGAATGGGTCGAGATCGTTGACAGGTGATTTTTGACTCTGTCATTGTTAAAATGGTTGATTAGAGGTTTACAATCAGAGATTGTGATGGTGATGGTGTGATTTGAGGGTGTTCTAAGATGGTTAAATTTATAGAGGTGAAGAAGTATGGGAAGGAGTGTTTGGATTTGATGTTTAACCATACAAAAATGGAGGTTGCTAATGATTTGGAAGATTAATGAGGGTTGTCAAATCATTGGAAGTCAATCCAATGAAAATAGTGAAGGAAGAAGACAAAGATTTGCACTAAATGCTTAGTGGTTTTGGCAAATTGGTTGAAGGTATATATTTCACAGATTGCAAGGAACCTTTGGAAGGGTTCCCTCCCTTATGGGTGAAGGTTCCTTGAGGTAGTTGATTGATGCCAAACCACCTAACTTATATTGACCAGGTGATGGTCAACAAGGTCAAAGGCCCAAGGCTCAATGCTCCGTGGAAGTATAGGGTTTCCCCGGGTCGTTATGTCCTGACGAGGTGTGGATGGTATCAAAACGGTCTGTGATCGGGTGAATTTGGACAGGAAAGGGTTTTAAGTGAGTTTGAATGATTACACTAAGGAAATACGAATGAGAACGATTTACACACACTATATTAACAATTACGTGAAACCTAGTTAACCTAAACGTAGTCTAAAAACTTAAAATCAGATTTTGCTTATACGTAAGCAGAAAAATAAGCCAAACGGCTTAAATAGAAGCTATCACTTTATTTATGTTTTTGGTTTTTCTTAATTTAACAAACTACTTTTGATAACATAACCTAAATTTAAAAACGCGAAAGTTAATTAAATAAAACGCGAGTTAAAATTAAAACAAACGCGAGTGCGCGAAATAAAAAGTGAAATTTGAGCTACGCTAACCCTATGGACATGAAAATTATATTTTTACGATCCTAACAATCAAAGAAAATTTTAGAAAAAAGAAAATTTATTTTTTTGACTTTTTAATTATTTATTATTAATTAAAAACTATTTTTACTTATTTAATAATACACTAAAAGTTAAGAAAATATAAAATAAACCTAGAAAAATGAAATTATAATTTTGAAAAATCTAAAATATTATAAAACTAATTTTAAAACAAAAAATATATTTATTACACTATTTATCTATTTATTATTAATTAAATACTAATTATTAATTACTTAAACTATTTTTGATTTATTAAAAATACTAAAAATGCAAAGAAAAATCTGAATCTTTTAGGAAAATTCTAAAATATAATTAGAAACTTATGAAAAATAAAATCTACTGAAAAACCAATCACAATAAGCAGAATGGGGCAATAAGCACTTAAAAATAAGCAAATAATGCAAATAATTATCAAAAGCTAGAATACACTACAACTAACTTGTATAAGCTTAATTTAACTTAAAACAACAAAAGAAATGCTCAGAATAAGCTAGAACTAGCAAATAAGCAAACTTACAAAGCATAAGCCAAACAGGCCTGAGAGGGTGTTTTTGGACCTCAGTGGGGCCCACCTGAGTGATTCCAGGTCCAAGGTGAGACTTGATCCTAAAAGCTGGGGTGGTAAGCTTTCAAGAGAACCAAGAAATGGCTTGTGGGGCCCACTAATCAGGCCTAGGGGATGGCTGGAAGTTGGGTGTTAAAACCTGATGCAGGGCATACTTAAGCAAACAAATAAGCATAAAAACTTGAAATAAGCTAACAAAAATATAAAGATTAACCTATGAGCAAATTGTAAAACAGAAATAACATCCTAAATTCTATCTAACTATCCTAAAAATGAGATCAAAGGGAGAAATAAGCTGCTGAAACAGCAGGCTTGTTGCAACAGTTGGATGGTGTGGCTGAGCAGGAAACCAATAAGCTAAAATGAGCTAATAAACTTACAAGGGCTTATGCAAACAAATTAACAACACTAAAGGCAATAATTAACTACAACTAGAATAACTAACAAGTCCAATAATCACTAGTCATCCACAAAATCAACCAAGCTCAGATTACAAGAACATGAGCAACAATAATCTCAACAAGCAATTGATCTTAAATAAGCTACAAGCTTACAAAAGCTGATGCAAGCATACAAACAACAATAATAATAACTACAAAGAACAACAACAACAAGAATTCTAACTACAACTAACAACTAAAACCATATAACAACAACTGGAATCTGATGATAAGAACTAGAGTAGCACAACAGCAGGTCACAGCAAGGCCAAAAGAGGGCTTATTTATAAGCAATAGATAAGGAGTACAGACTAAAATGAAAGCAATTACCTAAATTCTACCTAAGTGGCTTTCTAAATCACCAAGAAGCACAGCCTAACACCTAGAATTGATCAAACTACAGCCCTTTGAAATTTGTCCAAACTGAGGTTGCAGGGTATATTATGGCCAAACAGACAACTTTGGAAGAGCTTTTTAATAAGCAAACAAAATTCAAAATCCAAGTTTCCTTTTGATACAGGTATCCAGGCTACCACAGATTGCAAAACAACAAAGATCACTTGTTTCCAGACTGCCATGAACCTTGTGCATTGATTTGAAATTCATCCCATTTTACAGTTATGGAAATTTTGACTTTTTTAATTCTTCTAAAAGTTGACTAATCTGAATTTGGATCATCCCTAACAGACTAAGTATGATACTCTAGGCTATAACAAGATTAAATTATGCTAACTTAACAATTCCTATAACCAATATGAAGATTTACCCTTCTTATTTCTAACAGTTAGGCAGATAAAAGATTAGGAGATGAGTTTGACTTAACCACAAATATCCTACTGTTTTTATGCTTGCACAACTCAGATTTGACCTAAAGAATGCTATCTAAACCATTATCAACTAACCATCATCACAGGAACACTGAGTTGCAGGTTAATCCAAACACTCCCTTAAATCTCTCAAATCCAAATACAAACTGACTCACAGCATAGAACTTGTTTGATTAAGCAAGTTTAAGCATAAATAAACTGTATTAAAGCATATAAGCTAAATAAAATAAGTAGTTTAGACAGGAAACAAGCAATAAGAAAAACAGATGCAATAGTGAAATCTAAATTTTTTTTAACTTCGATTGAGAGTGAAAATGTAAACTTACAACTGGAAATTAAATAAGCATAAGCTACAATTACTACTACTTCTACAAACTAGAAATTTAATTTAAGACCTAATTCCTAATTAACTACTAAAAATCTAAAATCTAACTGCTTCAACTCTCTCTTTCTCTTTTCTTATATAGTGCCCCTCTAGGGTTTCTGAGCCCACTTGTGCTTTCCCACATCAATCTTGGTCCCTTGGATGCTTAAGTTTTCATCTTGGCCGTTTGCTTCATTTGGGCGGGAAAAAGTGGTAAGCTACTTTGGCAGCTAGCTTTTGGCATGGGGGGCAAGAATTGGAGTTTTGTGGAGGAAAGTGGATAGGTGGAGTATGGGATTAGAGGTAAGAGTGATGATGGTGTTTGGAGAAGTAGCAGGCTAGGACAGGCTAGGAGGGGGGAGGTCACGGGTGTGATAAGGATTTGACTATGGTTGACTGTGGGGTGAGTAATAAAACGGGGAAAGTTAAATTTTTGGGGTGGATTGGGTTTTGTGGTGTGGGCTGTGGGTAGTGGGCTTTGGGTAGGATTTGGATTTATTTTTGTTTTGGGTTAGATTAGAAGTGGGGTGTGTTTTGGAGTGATAAGGTTTAGGTCCGGTTGGCTTGTTATAATAAACATAGGGACCAAAAATGTAGTTTCTGAATTTTTGAAGGGTTGAGTTGTAATATTCCCTAAAGTCATCAAAAGGACCATACATGCCATAATTGAATAGTACAAGGGTAAAGTATGATAATTTCTAATTTTAAAATACCCGAGGACTAAATCTGCCAATTTTGAAACCTGAGGGACAAATTGTGTAATTTTCAAAATTTTTTTTACCCAAGGACTTGTTTTGAAAATTTTGAATTCCAAAGGACTTGGGTTGACTTTTCTTTCATTTTAAACCTCCAGGGACTAGTTTTGTAAATTTTTGAAACTTGAGGGACTGAAACTGCCAATTATGCAAACTTTGTTCGTTTTTCATTTGTTTTTAAACGTTTTGCATCTAAAACATATAAAACACATTTTTAGAATATTTTCAGTATTTTGATGCATTATTGGGTGTTTTTGGATGTTTTAGCAGTTCATATAAGACAAAAATGATGAGTATTTACACACTCATCAATCCCCCACACTAAACTATTGCTAGTCCCTAGCAATATTTTGAGAAAAACTTGATGGATTTTAAACTCTTTACCAAAAGCCATCACTTCTGGAGTAGCCAGGTGTAAGAACTGTGGCACACCTGATAACCGTGTGATTTTGAGCAAACCACCAGCTGTTAACGGGTTTGAGTAGTCTTTACCAAAAGCCGTTTGCTTCTGGACTAGCCAGCTCTTGATGGAATAGTCAACATCTTGGTGAGCTGATTACCAATTATGGATTTTCCACGGCCTTTACCACAAGCCATAATCTTGTGGGCTAGCCAACTCATTTGTTTTTGGGGAGTTGAGGAACCGTACAATTTTGGGCAAATTGCAAGCCGTCAACGGATTTGAGATGTCTTTACCAAGAGCCGTTTGCTCCTGGACTAGCCAATCCCTTTTGTCGGTTAGACAAGGCGGACTGATTACCACAAAATTTTTGAAGCACCAGTGAAAATTTTTTAAAATTTTTGAAATTTTGGCAAAAACGGGGGTATTATATAGTAAAATGTGATAAAATTCGCTGGAATAGCGAAATACCCCCCCACACTTAGCATGAATATTGTCCTCAATATTCAAAATCCCGGCTATTATGCCGACATTTTGAACGTAAAAGGGCAACATTACAAGCTAAGCGTGGAAAACACCATTTTGTTTTTCACTTTTGTAATCATAGCATGGGGGACTCCCCCACACTTAGGGTGAAAACCCTATATGCATGCTACTGTTTTTGTTTACCGAGTCGCTAGCTTGACTCGACCCCGAATTCATTTGTACTTGGGAAAGCATGATGTGGAAGAAGTGATCTCCATCGGACTTTCATTCAAGATGTTTAGATAAACATTTGAAGCACGTGAAAGTTCCACACCGATGAGATAAGTATCCGGCTCAAGATAATGATACATGAAAATGCCGGGATCAAATATAGTGTCCTCATTCCCGAAGGAGTGAAGAACAAGAGAAGTCACCCTGTAGGTGAAGAAAAGGAAGAAAACCATGATAAAAAGCATGATTTGATCTTCTTCCTCAAGAGGAGGCTCAATAGCCTGAGTTTGGATTTCAAAGGGTAAGCTCGTAAACAACCCGGGAGGGTGGGTGGGAATTTGCAAATTCTCATGATTGAGAGCATCTCCCCCCGGGATATCAAACTGATGAGCGAGTTCACCGGAGAACTCCTCATGAAGAGAATCATTCACAAGATGTGAATCTGTGAACTCATGTTCCCTTGTGGACTCATCACAATCCTCGTCAAAGATTGGATTGTTAGAAATCAAAGTGAATTCAGATTCGAATTCAAATAGAGGATTGGTGAGAGTCGTATCGAATGTTTCGGGAACAAAGTGAATATTATTCTCTATTGGACTGTTGGAATAAGAACTGAGTGACGGATCATGATGTAGGAGACTTTCAATTTCTCCCAGATCGGCTTCGAAGTCAAGGAGACCATCATCACCTTCCAATGAAAGTGGATTGATGTGAGTAAGTTCATCAGCGAACTCCTCAAGAAGATGATCAACATCAGTTTGTCGAACTGAAGCCTCAACATACTCGATGTCTCCATAAGATGTGCAATCATCGCTAAAATCTGAGAAAGTCTCAAATTGATCTTTAGGACACTCAATAGGGGAAGGAATATCACACATATCATCCAAAGTTCCCTGTGACTCTCTCGGGATTGGGACAAGGATCTCAACACTAGACTTTATGAATTCGTCCGATTCCTTTGCAGGAATAGTGTCAAGATGCTCATCCCCAATGTTTAGAGAGTGAGTGTGAACTTTGGGTGTGATAACAACAGACTGAGGGAGATGAGAGGAGCTAGTATTCATGGAATTTTCAAGTTCCATTTGTTTAACGGCTAGTAATTTCCCCGTCTCATTATTTTCTCCCTGATTTTCCGTGGGAGGAATCACAAATGATAAATCTGATGAACCCTTATAAAATTGAAGGATATCAAGGGTGTCGTCATTATCACTATCATCATCACAGTCTAGAAGAGCAGCTTGACGAAATTTGGCACGTGTTATAGCTGCTCGCTCTAAGACAAGTAATTCCTCCATACTCAATTCGTTTCTAGCCTCCCGTTCTTCAGCAAGTAATTCTGCCATAGATTTCTCACGAGAGTCTCGAAACGGTGTAGTAACCAACTCCTCCTTTAGTTCTTTTAAAATATCAAGAGCCTTTAGTAAAAGGTCTTGCTCGGTTTCTTGAGGAGTTGTGTGAATCATATCGTACTGTGGAGGTGGGTCTGAAAACGAATAGTCGTAATTGTTACAAGGAAATGGATTCCCTGTTTGACAATCAGAGCTAGTGTGTGGACCTCCACAATACTCACAACAGTAAAACTGATGTGGCTGTGAGTAGTATGTGCTAGAGTTATAATCGTAATCAGGAAACTGCTCATAGACAAGCGTGTTTCCCGATTGACAATCGGAACTGTAATGTGAACCACCACAGTGCTCACAACAGTAAAACTGCTGAGTATCATGGTGTGGTAACTGATGGAATGAATCAGTCGTGTCATGGTAGGAATAGGGATCTGGGTTATAGACAGACCCGTTTCCAGATTCTACCCTGCCACAACTGGGGCAATTGCCACCATTATAAGGATTACCACACCAATGGCAAACCAGAAAGTGTGGATGAGACATAGAAAGAATCAAATGTGTATAGAGGGTAAGAAATGGAGAATCAAATATGTGAGAGGGTGAAGGTGAATATTTTTGGTGTTTTTGAAATACATTTTGTACAAATGAGAATGAAAATGTTTTTGTGTTTTTGTGTTCGTTGAAAACTTGATTTAAAAAGTTTTCGTGAACGGTTTTGTTTTGATAAATAGAAAATATGAACAAAGGATGGATAAATGTACAATGGAACGAATTCCAAGATCACTAATCAGAAAAACCGTTTAGAATAGCGCGCACACCTCCCCGGCAGTGGCAACGGTGCCAAAAGTTGATTGATGCCAAACCACCTAACTTATATTGACCAGGTGATGGTCAACAAGGTCAAAGGCCCAAGGCTCAATGCTCCGTGGAAGTATAGGGTTTCCCCGGGTCGTTATGTCCCGACGAGGTGTGGATGGTATCAAAACGGTCTGTGATCGGGTGAATTTGGACAGGAAAGGGTTTTAAGTGAGTTTGAATGATTACACTAAGGAAATACGAATGAGAACGATTTACACACACTATATTAACAATTACGTGAAACCTAGTTAACCTAAACGTAGTCTAAAAACTTAAAATCAGATTTTGCTTATACGTAAGCAGAAAAATAAGCCAAACGGCTTAAATAGAAGCTATCACTTTATTTATGTTTTTGGTTTTTCTTAATTTAACAAACTACTTTTGATAACATAACCTAAATTTAAAAACGCGAAAGTTAATTAAATAAAACGCGAGTTAAAATTAAAACAAACGCGAGTGCGCGAAATAAAAAGTGAAATTTGAGCTACGCTAACCCTATGGACATGAAAATTATATTTTTACGATCCTAACAATCAAAGAAAATTTTAGAAAAAAGAAAATTTATTTTTTTGACTTTTTAATTATTTATTATTAATTAAAAACTATTTTTACTTATTTAATAATACACTAAAAGTTAAGAAAATATAAAATAAACCTAGAAAAATGAAATTATAATTTTGAAAAATCTAAAATATTATAAAACTAATTCTAAAACAGAAAATATATTTATTACACTATTTATCTATTTATTATTAATTAAATACTAATTATTAATTACTTAAACTATTTTTGATTTATTAAAAATACTAAAAATGCAAAGAAAAATCTGAATCTTTTAGGAAAATTCTAAAATATAATTAGAAACTTATGAAAAATAAAATCTACTGAAAAAGCAATCACAATAAGCAGAATGGGGCAATAAGCAATTGCAAATAAGCACTTAAAAATAAGCAAATAATGCAAATAATTATCAAAAGCTAGAATACACTACAACTAACTTGTATAAGCTTAATTTAACTTAAAACAACAAAAGAAATGCTCAGAATAAGCTAGAACTAGCAAATAAGCAAACTTACAAAGCATAAGCCAAACAGGCCTGAGAGGGTGTTTTTGGACCTCAGTGGGGCCCACCTGAGTGATTCCAGGTCCAAGGTGAGACTTGATCCTAAAAGCTGGGGTGGTAAGCTTTCAAGAGAACCAATAAATGGCTTGTGGGGCCCACTAATCAGGCCTAGGGGATGGCTGGAAGTTGGGTGCTAAAACCTGATGCAGGGCATACTTAAGCAAACAAATAAGCATAAAAACTTGAAATAAGCTAACAAAAATATAAAGATTAACCTATGAGCAAATTGTAAAACAGAAATAACATCCTAAATTCTATCTAACTATCCTAAAAATGAGATCAAAGGGAGAAATAAGCTGCTGAAACAGTAGGCTTGTTGCAACAGTTGGATGGTGTGGCTGAGCAGGAAACCAATAAGCTAAAATGAGCTAATAAACTTACAAGGGCTTATGCAAACAAATTAACAACACTAAAGGCAATAATTAACTACAACTAGAATAACTAACAAGTCCAATAATCACTAGTCATCCACAAAATCAACCAAGCTCAGATTACTAGAACATGAGCAACAATAATCTCAACAAGCAATTGATCTTAAATAAGCTACAAGCTTACAAAAGCTGATGCAAGCATACAAACAACAATAATAATAACTACAAAGAACAACAACAACAAGAATTCTAACTACAACTAACAACTAAAACCATATAACAACAACTGGAATCTGATGATAAGAACTAGAGTAGCACAACAGCAGGTCACAGCAAGGCCAAAAGAGGGCTTATTTATAAGCAATAGATAAGGAGTACAGACTAAAATGAAAGCAATTACCTAAATTCTACCTAAGTGGCTTTCTAAATCACCAAGAAGCACAGCCTAACACCTAGAATTGATCAAACTACAGCCCTTTGAAATTTGTCCAAACTGAGGTTGCAGGGTATATTATGGCCAAACAGACAACTTTGGAAGAGCTTTTTAATAAGCAAACAAAATTCAAAATCCAAGTTTCCTTTTGATACAGGTATCCAGGCTACCACAGATTGCAAAACAACAAAGATCACTTATTTCCAGACTGCCATGAACCTTGTGCATTGATTTGAAATTCATCCCATTTTACAGTTATGGAAATTTTGACTTTTTTAATTCTTCTAAAAGTTGACTAATCTGAATTTGGATCATCCCTAACAGACTAAGTATGATACTCTAGGCTATAACAAGATTAAATTATGCTAACTTAACAATTCCTATAACCAATATGAAGATTTACCCTTCTTATTTCTAACAGTTAGGCAGATAAAAGATTAGGAGATGAGTTTGACTTAACCACAAATATCCTACTGTTTTTATGCTTGCACAACTCAGATTTGACCTAAAGAATGCTATCTAAACCATTATCAACTAACCATCATCACAGGAACACTGAGTTGCAGGTTAATCCAAACACTCCCTTAAATCTCTCAAATCCAAATACAAACTGACTCACAGCATAGAACTTGTTTTATTAAGCAAGTTTAAGCATAAATAAACTGTATTAAAGCATATAAGCTAAATAAAATAAGTAGTTTAGACAGGAAACAAGCAATAAGAAAAATAGATGCAATAGTGAAATCTAAATTTTTTTTAACTTCGATTGAGAGTGAAAATGTAAACTTACAACTGGAAATTAAATAAGCATAAGCTACAATTACTACTACTTCTACAAACTAGAAATTTAATTTAAGACCTAATTCCTAATTAACTACTAAAAATCTAAAATCTAACTGCTTCAACTCTCTCTTTCTCTTTTCTTATATAGTGCCCCTTTAGGGTTTCTGAGCCCACTTGTGCTTTCCCACATCAATCTTGGTCCCTTGGATGCTTAAGTTTTCATCTTGGCCGTTTGCTTCATTTGGGCGGGAAAAAGTGGTAAGCTACTTTGGCAGCTAGCTTTTGGCATGGGGGGCAAGAATTGGAGTTTTGTGGAGGAAAGTGGATAGGTGGAGTGTGGGATTAGAGGTAAGAGTGATGATGGTGTTTGGAGAAGTAGCAGGCTAGGACAGGCTAGGAGGGGGGAGGTCACAGGTGTGATAAGGATTTGACTATGGTTGACTGTGGGGTGAGTAATAAAACGGGGAAAGTTAAATTTTTGGGGTGGATTGGGTTTTGTGGTGTGGGCTGTGGGTAGTGGGCTTTGGGTAGGATTTGGATTTATTTTTGTTTTGGGTTAGATTAGAAGTGGGGTGTGTTTTGGAGTGATAATGTTTAGGTCCGGTTGGTTTGTTATAATAAACATAGGGACCAAAAATGTAGTTTCTGAATTTTTGAAGGGTTGAGTTGTAATATTCCCTAAAGTCATCAAAAGGACCATACATGCCATAATTGAATAGTACAAGGGTAAAGTATGATAATTTCCAATTTTAAAATACCCGATGACTAAATCTGCCAATTTTGAAACCTGAGGGACAAATTGTGTAATTTTCAAAAATTTTTTTACCCAAGGACTTGTTTTGAAAATTTTGAATTCCAAAGGACTTGGGTTGACTTTTCTTTCATTTTAAACCTCCAGGGACTAGTTTTGTAAATTTTTGAAACTTGAGGGACTGAAACTGCCAATTATGCAAACTTTGTTCGTTTTTCATTTGTTTTTAAACGTTTTGCATCTAAAACATATAAAACACATTTTTGGAATATTTTCAGTATTTTGATGCATTATTGGGTGTTTTTGGATGTTTTGGCAGTTCATATAAGACAAAAATGATGAGTATTTACACACTCATCAGTAGTTATGGCTAAGTTTGAAATTTGGCGGGAAATAGTTTTCTATGAGTTCTAGAGGCTGAGAATCAATCTAATGATGTTATAAACTAACAAGGGATGGGTTTCTCACCTAAAAGATTGTTTTGGAGTATTGTGGAAATCGAGAGTTTGAAAAATACAAGAAAATTTGCAGGTTGATTGGCGGAACCCTCGCGAAACACAGGCGGAACCCTATTTTGGGTTCCGTCCGGTCCGTTGGGTCAAAACTTGGTTGCCCAGAAATTTACACTGGCGGAACCCAATATTTGGTTCCGCCAGACCTGAAAATCAAGACAGTCCGCATTTTAAAGTGCCGAGACGATTTTCAAAATTTTCAAAAATTCCTAAAAACAAAAATCTAGCCTATTTCTGGTTAGGAAAAGAAAAAATTGGACATGTAAACACGCATACCATTGGACTTTGACCGGGGGCTAGCGAATTTCACTATACTTAGTGAAATTTTTATAAACTTGAAAATTTGACAACATGCCAAATATTGTCTTCTTGCATCATTGTTAGATCATACAAGTTCCAAATGTTACAAAATATCCCTACAAACACATAAATTCAAAGAACACATAGTTTAACAACCCAAATTGTTCAAATAACACCTTGTGCCAAACTCTCCTACACACCCGCTCTCATTGACGGTCAATCTTCTTCTTGAGCTTTCCAAGGAATCTCCCGAGATTTTTGAACATCCCCTTTGTTTGCTTGAACTCCGCCGACTCATTTGGAATATCCGGAAGTTGGGAAAGGTATTCTAGAGGTGGGAGCCTAGAGTTGGGCAAAGTCTTATCTTCACTCATTGAGGATGATGATGAGGAGGTGATACGTGGGAATCGCACCAGGCAGTGTACCTGATCGTTGTAGTATAGTATAGTGACAAGTACCGGGGGATTGATCGTTCAGCTAGGAATAGTGTCGCTAGGATTAGAAAGTCTAAATACTAGTTCTAAAGGTGAGGGATGATTATTTTTGTATTTTTATATTTTTTTAGAAAGCAAGTAAATATCTCGGGTTTGAAGGATTTGGGCGGAATTAGTTGCTAATCAACTAACCCAATACTAAAGATGCAATCAAAATAAAATACTAGAAATGAAAATAAACTAAATTATACTAAAGTTGTGAGCAGTAAATGGAGAAAATGTGTTTACTTAGATTTCACTACTCCCTAGACATCTTTTACACGTTAATTACTTGTTATAATTGCATGGATGACGGATCGTATTCCTTAATACCATTCATGGGGTGGCACACATAACTCCCCAATTCTATGAGCTCTTATCTCCTCCTACACCATGCCCAACACAACTATAGGGATTGTAAACAGTGGCTCATGCATTAAATACAACCAATAAAGACCTAGTGCGCCTCGGTTCATGTTTCTTAAGACGTTCAAGCATGTTACCAAGTGGAGATCTGCCAGTTTTCTTAAGCCTAACATATAAATCATTCATCCAAGACAAGAATAAACAAGTAATCAACACATAATTAACATCTAGGTTTCATTAGATCTAAGCAAACACAAGATAGATCTAGCCTAGCATGATTGAATTAAGATAAGAACAAGATATAGACAACCAACACATAAACATATTGATTGAATTAAAAGAATACTTATCTCAATTACAATGAAAGGTATCAAGGGTTTGGAACCCTTGAAAAACCTGTAAAAGTTGCACCAAAATCGTACTTAGGGTTTCTCCAAAACTTCTCTTAAAACTTCTCTCTTTTAATGTGAAAATTAGAAAACTATATATAGAAAAATAGGTCTGACGGCGTCAAGAATAAACTTGTGACGCCGTCACCTCGCCGCCAAAACTCTTCTCGGACTGCCTTGATCTACATTTGACGCCGTCAAGACTTAATCATTTCCAGGCCGTCTTGACTTTTAACTCTTGACGCCCTACCTTCGTGACGCCGTCAAATCTGTACTGGGTCGTCATGGACTTCTGCTCTTGACGCCGTCAGAGAATTACTCTTGACGCCGTCACCTACTGTTCCCAGCATGGAAAATTAAGACTTTGGCGTTTTCTTCACTTTTATGCTCCAAAAACGTCCGAATTGCTTCCTTTTCCAGATTTCTCTCCCAAAGTACCTAAAATCACAAAAGGAACGATTTAGGGCAATATTTGATCAAATAAATTCGAATTCGGGCTTAAATGACCCCCTAAAAATGGATCATTTTTCGCCTCATCATATACCCTTACACTTGAGATTTGCTTGTCCTCAAGCAAATGCGCTTTTATTCTAGTCAAAAGACAAGTTAGGGGTCATTTAACACTAATATAAAAGTAATTACAACAAATAATCATTCCACTAAAGACCAATAGACAAGCACGGAGGTCATATACTAGCACCTCACAAATAGTGTTTAGATACTCACATCTCTCGGGTGTAATAAAGTGTAAATTACAATATGGAAACGGAAGATATCTCTCACTACCTGTCATAGCAAAATAGATTACCATAGGCTTGGGAAAGGATCAAACCTCCACCACATGGCGTAAGCACCTAGGATAAACTATCAAAGAGGTCTTTTAAAGGGTTGTAATGTTAGGTATAAGGATATGAAATACACGGTTTTGTTGGATAAAGGAAGTTTTACTGGTGGCGAGTAAACAATCTTGGTTAATTACATGTACAATATGGCGTTGCTAAGCCAAGACTAGACTCGACTTAAGCTTGTAAATGAAAAATAACAAAAATATAAAATAAACAAAGAATGAAACGGGATGGTAGTCCGTATGTTTTTTCTCTTTTTCTTTTTCTATATATATTTTTTTTCTTTTTCTTGATTTTTTTTTTTTTTTTTTTTTTTTTTTTTTTTTTTTTTTTTTGTCCATACATTCTTACCCTACCATCCAAAATAATACATCATAGGGAATGAACATTTCCCTTACACTTGAATCTTTACATACTTTACATTAAACTAATCTAATGACTCGAATTAAGAAAATCAAAACACTTGGAGCACTTTTAAGATTAACGTACATATGGGGGTAATAAGTGATGTTCTTCCCCATTACTCCATAAAATAAGTACTTACCCATGAGTCCCAATTGTCCCAAAACAATATTGACAAGGATATGACTCGACTTAGCAACCATGTAATCAATTAGATAGTTAACTTAGAGTTTAACAAATAACAATAATGCACTAAAAATGAGCGCATACACGGAAGGCTAAGCGATTTGGTTGTACATTTAAGTGGGGTGTAACAAATTCTTCCTTTAAGTAAAATGCTTAAAGTTAGAAATGAAAAGATAGGCTCGGAGGGGTGTACTAGGGGTTTCGTGTACTAAAAATGAGTACAACGCTAAGGATGTGGGAAAAATTAGTTGACTTAACTAGCCAAGTAACATAACTTAAATGGTCAATTAATTATGATACGGGTTTAACACAAGGGTGATCCTAATGCCTCTTATCATGTAGTAAATCCTACCACACGAATGTAGTCTCACTAGCGGTCTCGGGATGCATCACTAACGCAAGTTCTAGAATCTAAATGCTACCGGTATACTCATAAGCACTAATAGTAAATGCTTTTCCTATCAAATCTAAAGGCGAACCTCACATATTTGGGTGGAAAATTTTTCTGAATATACGGTTATGTGCTAGTCATACAATCTCCTATCCATGAGACGCTTGCTATGGCTAAAGTTTCACTCCTAAATGTTGTAAAAAATTTTAAATTTGGCGCTAAAATTGCACTAACAAGTATTTCTCATAGTTTTATTACACATCTACCATTAAACAAAACAAACTCAAACGAAAGTGCATATGTAAGGTATCATCTTTTTACCCTCCCCTTACACTTAAGATGAACATTGTCCCCAATGTTCAAGTAAAGAATGTAAAAGTGAAAAAGTAAAAAAGAATGAAATCAAATACTCCCCTGATTCGCTCGGTATGGATAATAGGGTGGCCAGGTTAAATCTTCCTCCAAGAAAATGAACAATCAAAGCTTCCCTTCCAGAATATAAATCATCTTCTTGTCATACATAACCTGTAAAACCTGATAAAATAGACAAGACAACCTCGCGTAAAATCGGCGGCATCCTATATAAGTTACTAAATCCTAGAAAACAAAATAAGATATAATGCTTGTGGAATGAAGTTTGCAGATCTCCTGGAGATTATAAAACTTAATAATTCACAAAAACCATAAGACTCCGTTAGAAAAACAAAACCGGTAAAATTTCTAGATTTTTACACTTGACACCGTCAAGAGTAAACTCATGACGCCGTCAGAAGTGACCTGCATAAATTCTTATGTTAAGTTTCCGGAAAATTTCTGGAAAAACTTGGTCCTACTTCCTGGAAAATCCTGCAAAACTTCATTATGACTCAATACAAGCATTTGACTCTAACAAATACGAATACACATGTTCATTTAATATTGTGGAGAATCATGATCGGTTTGTTTCTTGAAAACATATTTGGGGTTTCCCCTTATTCTTATCTTTTGCAAAAATACTTTTAGTTGGAGTTAAGACTAGGCCAAAACAACAAAGTAAAGTATTTCCACTATTTAATTGAGAAACATGATCTACCAACAATAAAAATAAAGCATGCATACGGAAGCAAATAACAAACAAACAAAATAAAATCACACAAAACATGGGTTGCCTCCCAAGAAGCGCTTGTTTTTGTTCGAGTTACGAGCCTGACTCTACCCTTATTTAACAGAAATAGGGGAGGTTTTCCCTACACTTAGGATTAAGTGCGGGTGAAAGTAGCGATACACACCCTTAGGGTGGAAATATGCCACATGAGGAAAGAGTGGTGGATGAATTATATGCTCAAAGGGGTGTGCTCCTATCATCATAACCTTTGCAAAATCAATCGGGTTAATGGGTGGATTAAGATTTTCTCCTAGAAAAAGATCATTTTCTATCAACTTCGAAAGACTCCTAGTTGGGGATCCATCTTGACCTAATAAACCCGGTTTAAACCCATAATGTTTTTTGTGATCAATCATAAATGGGTGATGTAAGTATGTAAGGTCATTTTCCACTCCTATATTGGCTTCCTCTCTACAAGGCTTAGAGTCCACCACCTTTATCCTAAGACTACCCGGACTACATGGGTTGATGGGTGGGTCGGCTCCTCTTTTGTCTCCTAGATGTATATCTAAGGATGGAAAGGTGTGTAAAGATTGAGGTTTCGGTTCATCAACACTAGGAAATTCCCTAGAACTAGGAGTAAGGTTATCACTACAAGTGTTCAAACCTATATCCTCAAGTGGTGCCTGGTCCAAGGGTTCTACCTCCATCGGAATTCCTAAAGTTTCTTCTACTTCTTCCGGGTAAGTCACGGGTGGTGTGTGTGCCTCAAATGATGGTTGAGTATTTTGTGGGCTTATGTTGTTCACCTCATCATTCCATGTGTCAGGATCTAGCCCTAACATTCTCCCAAGTATCTCACGTGCTTCTCTAGGCATCTCAACTTCTATGTCCGAATCATAAGGATCATCTTCAATATTCTGACTGCTATATACAAATTGCCCAAGAGATTCATCATCTGTTTTTTGAGATTCATCATCATCGATCATAAAACCTAGGTCTTTTTGATCAATGTGATCATGTTCGGCTACATCCTCCATCACATCAAGGTCACCTATGTGTTCATCCCGTATTCTGGTAGGGCCTAACCATGACATGCAGCTAGGTGGCTCATACGAAACTATCCTAGGTGAAGGCTCATATGGTGCATAGGTTTCACTAAGTGAGGCATTTTGAGGGGTTGATGGAGCTCTTGAGGTGAATTCTTTAAAAGCATTATGCACTTGGCCTCTTTTCTCAAGGTACTCAATAAAATCAATGTAAGATCCTGTCCTCCTCATTTCATTCCTCCATCTTGTTATATCCAAACTAGTGTAATTATATTTTTTCTGGTAAAACTCTAGTGTCGGACTTGGTGGATTCGCGTTCTCCATAATGGTCAACGGAATAGTCAATGGATTTGATTTACTAACAAAGGCACAAAGAAAAAGATAGACTAAAGAAAACCAAAAAATAAAAATAAAATCTTACTAGAAAGGAATCTAGCAATAATAAAAATAAAAATAAAATCTTACTAGAAAGGAATCTAGCAAGTAGACCTAATAAAAAGAAATTCTAACCTAGACAATAACTATTCCCCGGGCTGCGGCGCCAAAAACTTGATGCGTGGGAATCGCAACAGGCTTTACCTCTCGAGGGATCTCGAGAAGCTTACAACCCCCACCAGGCAGTGTACCTGATCGTTGTAGTATAGTATAGTGACAAGTACCGGGGGATTGATTGTTCAGCTAGGAATAGTGTGGCTAGGATTAGAAAGTCTAAATACTAGTTCTAAAGGTGAGGGATGATTATTTTTGTATTTTTATATTTTTTTAGAAAGCAAGTAAATATCTCAGGTTTGAAGGATTTGGGCGGAATTAGTTGCTAATCAACTAACCCAATACTAAAGATGCAATCAAAATAAAATACTAGAAATGAAAATAAACTAAATTATACTAAAGTTGTGAGCAGTAAATGGAGAAAATGTGTTTACTTAGATTTCACTACTCCCTAGACATCTTTTACACGTTAATTACTTGTTATAATTGCATGGATGACGAATCATATTCCTTAATACCATTCATGGGGTGGCACACATAACTCCCCAATTCTATGAGCTCTTATCTCCTCCTACACCATGTCCAGCACAACTATAGGGATTGTAAACAGTGGCTCATGCATTAAATACAACCAATAAAGACCTAGTGCGCCTCGGTTCATGTTTCTTAAGACGTTCAAGCATGTTACCAAGTGGAGATCTGCCAGTTTTCTTAAGCCTAACATATAAATCATTCATCCAAGACAAGAATAAACAAGTAATCAACACATAATTAACATCTAGGTTTCATTAGATCTAAGCAAACACAAGATAGATCTAGCCTAGCATGATTGAATTAAGATAAGAACAAGATATAGACAACCAACACATAGACATATTGATTGAATTAAAAGAACACTTATCTCAATTACAATGAAAGGTATCAAGGGTTTGGAACCCTTGAAAAACCTGTAAAAGTTGCACCAAAATCGTACTTAGGGTTTCTCCAAAACTTCTCTTAAAACTTCTCTCTTTTAATGTGAAAATTAGAAAACTATATATAGAAAAATAGGTCTGACGGCGTCAAGAATAAACTTGTGACGCCGTCACCTCGCCGCCAAAACTCTTCTCGGACTGCCTTGATCTACATTTGACGCCGTCAAGACTTAATCATTTCCAGGCCGTCTTGACTTTTAACTCTTGACGCCCTACCTTCGTGACGCCGTCAAATCTGTACTGGGTCGTCATGGACTTCTGCTCTTGACGCCGTCAGAGAATTACTCTTGACGTCGTCACCTACTGTTCCCAGCATGGAAAATTAAGACTTTGGCGTTTTCTTCACTTTTATGCTCCAAAAACGTCCGAATTGCTTCCTTTTCCATATTTCTCTCCCAAAGTACCTAAAATCACAAAAGGAACGATTTAGGGCAATATTTGATCAAATAAATTCGAATTCGGGCTTAAATGACCCCCTAAAAATGGATCATTTTTCGCCTCATCAGGAGGTAGGAGGATGAGGACGTTTTCCTTGGGCTTTGTAGACTCTCTTATCACTTAGTGAGAAAAAAGTGTGTGGAATGAGAGAGTAGTTTAAGTGAAGACCTCTAGGGGTTGCCGGAATGGGGGAAATGAACCTAAAGAGACGGGTCAAGAGCATTCCATACGGCATAGCCGTTGTGCCTTGCACGGGAATATCGGCCATTCTCTTGGTCATGTAGTAGGCAAGGTTGAAGGGTTGCCTAATGTTAAGATCGTTTATAGCTCGAGGTTGTTTAGACCTCATCTAGGGATTGCACAATAATAATGAATGAACACGATACGCAACGGAATAAACAAATATATCATTATTATTGCTAACAAGGTTTCTCGACATCATCTCTACTCTAACATACACCAAAGCTCCAATGCTACGTGATCAAGTGTAGCACGGTTACATCCTAACAGCTATCTAAGATAGTTGAGGCTTAACATCAATCTACCCTAGGTGTTTCCCATAAAACACCTGTACACACAAGTCTAGGCGTTTCCAGCCCTAAACATACACTCACACGTTTTCTGTATATTACATTGTGGAAGACTTATTGAAACCTATTCCCTGTATCTCTTTATATAATAGAGATACTAGGGTTACAAGGAATAAAGTAATAAAATAAAAGATATGCTGTAATCTTTTTCTTTCTTTGCAAGTTTCTTCCTTTGTCTCCATAAGTCCTTCATCTTTCATATTTGTCAATATCAACTCAAAGTATAATTCTTAACACCTAACGGACAAGGAGTAGAGCATGTAGCAAAGGCAAACATTGATATGATCCCGGTTTCCTATGGTGCTAATGACATTGGCTCTAAGGAGTTCTTCCCATTTCTTGAATTGGGGCTTGAGTTCATTGAGTTCCATTTCATATGGGCCCTTGTTAACCTCATTTCCCGTACGGGTTCTCCTAGTGTTGGTGGTCCTAATGAAGAGGTGGTCACGAAGTTCATCCTTGGATACAAGAGGGGTATCATAGGGATGGATGCGGTCAATGAGTGTGTCAAGAGTTGAGAGGGAATGCTTGTCGGAGTAGATGCAAGTACCACGGTTTGGGACACCTAGGATTTGAGCAAAATCATCGAGAGTGAAGGAGTATTGATGACCACTAGCCAAGAAGTTAATAGACATGCGACCATACTCATCCGTGGAGAGAGTGACGGATGCATAGAATTCTAAAATAAACCTAGGACAAATAGGCTCATTTATCTCTAAGAGACACTCAAAGTTGATGGTGGCAAGTTCCGTGTGGAGGTTTGTACATTCTAGGAAGGATGGGTCAATGGTTCTACCATCATGGACATATTTTTCTAAGGCTTTGAAAATATTGATTTGAGCTTCCGTAAGACCTTTGGTTTTGTGGTGTTTGGGTAGGTACTTAATGGTGTCCTTGTGGTCGTAATGGGTTAGAGGAGGCATGATGATTCCTAGAAAAACAAAATTTCACATTTTAGTCTAAGTAAACGACTATTGTAATGTGGATGTTCTAGTGTGTGCCTATATGAAAACAATGTGGATGTGCGGTTATCTTGACTCATTTTGATGCTCAAAAACGTTTTAGAATGCAAGTTTTGTTATACAACAAGAGATAACCCAAGCGCTCCTAGTTCAATGTAGCTTCGTATGAATGTACCCGAAAATACATATTGGTTATGTATTCCCTTTAGCATTCAAGAGACATTATGCAAGTGATGTTTTTGAACATAACATTTTGATTTTGTATTCACAATGTGAGACGAAAAAATATTTGTCCTATTTGTGAGAAATTTTTGCAAGAATTTGACATGGGGTGTTTTAGTAAACATGTTAATAGCTTATAATAATGCAATTCCTGACTATGGGAAACATGATTAGTTTTGTTAAGCACCTAATTTCATGCATGAGTTTCTCAAGTTAATGCATAACCCCAAGTTTTTGTTTTTTTTGGGTGCAAAAATAGAATTCTTAGACTCAGATCAGGAGTGTAATCATGTTTAGAATACTTACAATGATGATTGATGAGCAATGTGAATGAAAGAAGGACCACAAATTTGAAGGTGTGGATGAATGGTAAAGTGAATAGTAGCAGTTTGGAAGTGGTGGTATGAGATAATGGGTGTTTGGTTTAATATAAACTAAGAAAAAGTTCTGCAGGTCGGCGGATATGGCGGAACCAAAAAGAGGGTTCCACCCGTTATGGCTGAGGGTTCCGCCGACTCTGCTGAGAAAAAGACTTATTGATTTGTTTTGATTTTTGTGATTTTTGTCTAATGTCTAGAACTATAAGATAAGTTCCATAAGTCCTAGGCCTAGCCTAAGGAGGTTAAATGGTTCTCGTTTAAGAGGTTTTGTGAGGATGTCGGCTATGTTGTCTTCGGAAGAAACTTTCTCAATTGAGATGTTTCCTTTTTGAACGTTATCACGAAGGAAATGATGACGGATTTCAATATGTTTGGTACGAGCATGTCATAAAGAATGGTGATGTCGTTAAGTTGAAATCCGTAGTCGACACGAGCTTGCTTCATCCAAAGAGCTTGTTGACATGCCTTTCTGGCCGAAACGTATTCGGCTTCCGTTGTTCAGATAGCGAGAGCCGTTTGCTTCTTAGAGAACCATGAGGTGAGACAATGTCCAACAAAAGTACAAGTACCACTTGTGCTTTTTCTATCAACATAGTCACCGGCATGATCCGAGTCGGCATACACTATGGTGTCTGATGCGTGGGAATCGCAACAGGCTTTACCTCTCGAGGGATCTCGAGAAGCTTACAACCCCCACCAGGCAGTGTACCTGATCGTTGTAGTATAGTATAGTGACAAGTACCGGGGGATTGATCGTTCAGCTTAGGAATAGTGTCGCTAGGATTAGAAAGCCTAATTACTAGTTCTAAAGGTGAGGGATGATTATTTTTGTGTTTTTATATTTTAATGAAAGCAAGTAAAATCTCGGGTTTTGGAAGAGTGGGCGGAATTAGTTGCTAGTCAACTAACCCAAAACTAAGATGCAATCAAAATAAAATAACAAAAATGAAATTAAACTAATTTATACTAAGGTTGTGAGCAGTAATTGGAGAAAATGTGTTTACTTAGATTTCATTACTCCCTAGATATCTTTTACACGTTAATTACTTGTTATAATTGTATGGATGACGGATCGTATTCCTTAATACCATTCATGGGGTGGCATACATAACTCCCCAATTCTATGAGCTCTTATCTCCTCCTACACCATGCCCAGCACAACTATAGGGATTGTAAACAGTGGCTCATGCATTAAATACAACCAATAAAGACCTAGTACGCCTCGGTTCATGTTTCTTAAGACGTTCAAGCATGTTACCATTTGGAGATCTGCCAGTTTTCTTAAGCCTAACATATAAATCATTCATCCAAGAACAAGAATAAACAAATAATCAACACATAATCAATATCTAGGTTTCATTAGATCTAAGCAAACACAAAAGAGATCTAGCCTAGCATAATGGAATTGAGACAAGAACAAGATATAGACAACCAACACATAGACATATTTATTGAATTAGAAGAACACTTATCTCAATTACAATGCAAGGTCTCAAGGGTTTGGAACCCTTGAAAAACCTATAAAAGTTGCACCAAAATCGTCTTTAGGGTTTCTCCAAAACTTCTCTCCTTTAATGTGAAAAACTAGAAAACTATATATAGGAAAATCGGGGTGACGGCGTCAAGAACAAAGGTGTGACGCCGTCATCTCGCCGCCAAATACTTCCTCGGACGGCCTTGATCTACTTCTGACGCCCTGTGTGACGCCGTCATGAGCTACGGATTTTAATTCTTGAGGTTTGACGCCGTCATGACTTTACTCTTGACGCCTTCATGTACTGTTCCCAGCATGGAAAATTGAGACTTTGCCGTTTTCTTCATTTTTATGCTCCAAAAACGTCCAAAATGGCTTCTTTTCCAGAATTCACTCTCCAAGTACCTAAAATCACAAAAGGAACGATTTAGGGCAATATTTGATCAAATAAATTCGGATTCGAGCTTAAATGACCCCCTAAAAACGGATCATTTTTCGCCTCATCATATACCCTTACACTGGAGATTTGCTTGTCCTCAAGCAAATGCGCTTTTATTCTACTCAAAAGACAAGTTAGGGGTCATTTAACACTAATATAAAAGTAATTACAACAAATGATCGTTCCACTAAAGACCAATAGACAAGCACGGAGGTCATACACTAGCACCTCACAAATAGTGTTTAGATACTCACATCTCTCGGGTGTAATAAAGTAATATAACATTATGGAAATGGAAGATATCTCTCACTACCTGTCATAGCAAAATAGATTACCATAGGCTTGGGAAAGGATCAAACTTCCACCACATGGCGTAAGCACCTAGGATAAACTATCGAAGAGGTCTTTTAAAGGGTTGTAACTTTAGGTATAGGGATATGAATTACACGGTTTTGTTAGATAAAGGAAGTTTTACTGGTGGCGAGTTAACAATCTTGGTTAATTACATGTACAATGTGGCGTTGCTAAGCCAAGACTAGACTCGACTTAAGCTAATAAATGAAAAATAACAAAAACATAAAATGAACATAGAATAAAAAGGGATGGTAGTCCGTTTTTTTTTTTTTTTTTTTTTTTTTTTGCATACACTCTTACCCTACCATCCAAAATAATACATCATAGGGAATGAACATTTCCCTTACACTTGAATCTTTACATACTTTACAATAAACTAATCTAATGACTCGAATTAAGAAAATCAAAACACTTTGAGCACTTTTAAATATTAACGCACATATGGGGGTAATAATTGACATCATCCCCATTACTCCATAACACAAGTACTTTACCCATGAGTCCCAATCGTCCCAAAACAATATGTACAAGATATGACTCGACTTAGCAACCATGTAATCAATTAGACAACTAACTAAGGGTTTAAACAATTAACAATAATGCACTAAAAATGAGCGCATACACGGAAGGCTAAGGCGATTTGGTTGTACATTTAAGTGGGGTGTAACAAATTCTTCCTTTAAGTAAAATGCTTAAAGTTAGAAACGAAAAGATAGGCTCGGAGGGGTGTACTAGGGGTATCGTGTACTAAAAATGAGTACAACGCTAAGGGTGTGGGAAAAATTAGTTGACTTAACTAGCCAAGTAATATGACTTAAATGGTCAAGTAATTATGATACGGGTTTAACACAAGGGTGATCCTAATGCCTCTTATCATGTAGTAAATCCTACTACACGAATGTAGTCTCACTAGCGGTCTCGGGATGCATCACTAACGCAAGTTCTAGAATCTAAATACTACCGGTACACTCATAAGCACTAATAGTAAATGCTTTTCCTATCAAATCTAAAGGCGAACCTCACATTTTTGGGTGGAAAATTTTTCTGAATATACGGTTATGTGCTAGTCATACAATCTCCTATCCATGAGACGCTTGCTATGGCTAAAGTTTCACTCCTAAATGTTGTAAAAAATTTTAAATTTGGCGCTAAAATTGCACTAACAAGTATTTCTCATAGTTTTATTACACATCTACTATTAAACAAAACAAACTCAAGCGAAAGTGCATATGTAAGGTATCATCTTTTTACCCTCCCCTTACACTTAAGATGAACATTGTCCCCAATGTTCAAGTAAAGAATGTAAAAGTGAAAAAGTAAAGAGAATGAAATCAAATACTCCCCTGATTCGCTCGGTATGGATTATAGGTTGGCCAGGTTAGATCTTCCTCCAAAAAAATGAACAATCAAAACTTCCCTTCCAGAATATAAATCATCTCCTTGTCATACATAACCTGTAAAACCTGACAAAAATAGACAAGACAACCTCGCGTAAAATCGGCGGCATCCTATATAAGTTTCTAAATCCTAGAAAACAAGATAAGATATAATGCTTGTGGAATGAAGTTTGCAGATTTCCTGGAGATTATAAAACTTAATAATTCACAAAAACCATAAGACTCCGTTAGAAAAACAAAACCGGTAAAATTTCCAGATTTTAACTCCTGACGCCGTCAAGAGTAAACCTCTGACGCCATCAGAATGGACCTGCAGAAATTCTTATGTTAAGTTTCCGGAAAATTTCTGGAAAAACTTGATCCTACTTCCTGGAAAATCCTACAAAACTTCATTATGACTCAATACAAGCATTTGACTCTAACAAATACGAATATACATGCTCATTTAATATTGTGGAGAATCATGATCGGTTTGTTTCTTAAAAACATATTTGGGGTTTCCCCTTACACTTATCTTTTGCAAAAATACTTTTAGGTTGGAGTTAAGACTAGGCCAAACAACATAGTAAAGTATTTCCACATTTTAATTGAGAAACATGATCAACCAACAATGAAAACTAAACATGCATACGGAAGCAAATAACAATCAAACAAAATGAAATCACACAAAACATGGGTTGCCTCCCAAGAAGCGCTTTTCTTTATTTACGAGTCTTGTAGCTAGACTCAAGGTCATGGGTTACTACGTGATCTCATCATTGGTTCCACTCTCTAGGTCATCTTCTAAACCAGTTTTGTATTCCGGACCTAGTTGCAAGCACTCTTTGTAGAAACCAAGCATCATATTCTTTACATATTCTACTCCCCTACGTCTATCCTCCTCATTCCTATAATAAGCCGCTTGCTTATGTTCTTTTTCGAAATTAGAGAGAAGGCGGTATTGTTCGATCTTGTAGGGCATTTGATAAGCAACCTCATCATTCTCTTTCTTGAATCTAACTATCCCTAAAGTCGGATCATAACTCATCCTAGTGGCCTCAACAAATGGTTTTCCGAATATTATTTGGCTTAGGCAAGCATCAATCACCGGACGAGTGTCCTCAACTATCATAAAATCGATCTCATAAGTGAGATTCCCTATAATCACATGCAGTCCCTTCACTCTTCCTGCAAAGTTACTTATCAGATTCTTACCGGGCATCATCCTAAAATTGAGTTGCTTCTTCATCACCCAATTGTAATAAGTCCTAGTCATGATGTTCACGGGGGATCTAAGGTCGATGTAAGCTTTCCATATATGCATGTGCCCGATATTGCATGGGATGTTAATGTTAGAGGGGTCTCCTATTTTGATAAGGGGGTCGCCAAAGATATGTGTTCTCTCGGGACTATCGAATAAATCTTTATGGTATTCCCGTTCTTCCTTGGTTGACAACTTATCAAAGTATTCTTCTATAGGTTCTACTTCCTCTAATTCCTCATCCTTATTAACCTCAACTTCCCTACTCTCATCCTTACTATCGGCTTCTATTCTAACTTCATCCTTGTCACTTTCCTCTATCTCCTTATCTATCGGCTTAATGGTGACAACATTGACAAAGTGGACATGTTTGGATGATGAGGGATCCTTAATTTGGCTTCCACTATTGGTGTCCCTAGTGTCCTTCCTAGGTGTGATTAACGATTGGTTGTTGAGGGCTTTCAACAAGTTGTCAATCTTGTTGGTCATCTCCGTTTGTTGTTGGTTGAATTCGGTTTCGAACATAGCTATGCGAGCTTCTTGAGATGCCATGAACTTTGACATCAATCCTTCAAGATTGTTGGTACTACCATAGTTGTTAGAAGGATTGTTGTTGAAAGTACGGTTGGATGGTGGACCGTTTGGTTGGTAACGATTAGGCGGATTGGAAGAATTGGGTTGATTTTGTTTCCACCTAAGGTTTGGGTGATTTTTCCATGAGGGGTTGTATGAATCACCGTAAGGGTTTGGCTCGGGCTTGAAAGTGTACCACTTATCTCCCGCTTCGTCGGTACGCGTGGATGCGTAGTCCGCAAAAGCTGTTCCGGGGAGTTCCACACAATCACGAGTGTCATGGGGACCACTACATAATTCGCATGAAGAAGTGATTTTGTTCACTTGGCTTGAAGGCTTCGGAGCTTCGTAAGATTTCATGAGAAACTTGACTTGGTCCTCAAGTTCCATGATCCTACGGTCGGGAGTGCTAGAATTGTTCGAAGGCAAAGATATTGCCTTGACCGTTTTGTTCAAATCACGGGGATCATTCCAACTTTCGTTGTCATAGAGAGCAAGATCTTCTATGAGTTCCCATGATTGTTCCGCACTAAGATCACGTAGCTTACCACCGGCCGATTGGTCAATGGTTCGCCTCGTGGAGATGTCGATATGGTCATAAAAAAACGAGTCCATGCTTCATAAAGAGATTCATTTTGACGTTGTTGGAACATCAAGATGTCATTCCTAAGCTTAGTAGTTCTCCCCGGTGGGAAAAATTGAGCAAGGAAACGAGTGGTGAGATCATCCCATGTGGTGATGGATCCCGCGGGTAAACGCTCAAGCCATTGACTAGCTTGATCCCGTAGAGAGAATTGGAATAGGCGTAAACGGGTGGTCTCTCTAGTTTCAACACCTAGGTCTATGGAATCTACGATTTTGAGAAAGTCCTTAAGGTGTTGGTTTGGATCTTCGGAACGAAGTCCATGGAATGCACATCCGCTTTGCACCAACCGGATGGTGTCGGATCGCAAGGGGGTCACATTGGCTCCGGTGAGCTCAATGGTGTTTCGGTAGCCTTGGTGGCTAGGACGGGAATACTCTCCTAAGGTTCGGGGCCTAAGGGGTTCTAATGGTGGGTTTTGTTGTAGTGGGATGACGGGCTCAAAGATGTTACCACCTTCCATGATGTCGGATGGTAAAGAGTTACGAACAAAAACACGAAGAAATAAGATAGACTAAAGAAGACCTAAAAATAAAAATAAAAAATCTTACTAGAAAGGAATCTAGCAAGTAGACCTAATAAAAAGAAATCCTAACCTAGACAATAACTATTCCCCGGGCTGCGGCGCCAAAAACTTGATGCGTGGGAATCGCAACAGGCTTTACCTTTTGAGGGATCTTGAGAAGCTTACAACCCCCACCAGGCAGTGTACCTGATCGTTGTAGTATAGTATAGTGACAAGTACCGGGGGATTGATCGTTCAGCTTAGGAATAGTGTCGCTAGGATTAGAAAGCCTAATTACTAGTTCTAAAGGTGAGGGATGATTATTTTTGTGTTTTTATATTTTAATGAAAGCAAGTAAAATCTCGGGTTTTGGAAGAGTGGGCGGAATTAGTTGCTAGTCAACTAACCCAAAACTAAGATGCAATCAAAATAAAATAACAAAAATGAAATTAAACTAATTTATACTAAGGTTGTGAGCAGTAATTGGAGAAAATGTGTTTACTTAGATTTCATTACTCCCTAGATATCTTTTACACGTTAATTACTTGTTATAATTGTATGGATGACGGATCGTATTCCTTAATACCATTCATGGGGTGGCATACATAACTCCCCAATTCTATGAGCTCTTATCTCCTCCTACACCATGCCCAGCACAACTATAGGGATTGTAAACAGTGGCTCATGCATTAAATACAACCAATAAAGACCTAGTACGCCTCGGTTCATGTTTCTTAAGACGTTCAAGCATGTTACCATTTGGAGATCTGCCAGTTTTCTTAAGCCTAACATATAAATCATTCATCCAAGAACAAGAATAAACAAGTAATCAACAGATAATCAATATCTAGGTTTCATTAGATCTAAGCAAACACAAAAGAGATCTAGCCTAGCATAATGGAATTGAGACAAGAACAAGATATAAACAACCAACACATAGACATATTGATTGAATTAGAAGAACACTTATCTCAATTACAATGCAAGGTCTCAAGGGTTTGGAACCCTTGAAAAACCTGTAAAAGTTGCACCAAAATAGTCTTTAGGGTTTCTCCAAAACTTCTCTCCTTTAATGTGAAAAACTAGAAAACTATATATAGGAAAATCGGGGTGATGGCGTCAAGAACAAAGGTGTGACGCCGTCATCTCGCCGCCAAATACTTCCTCGGACGGCCTTGATCTACTTCTGACGCCCTGTGTGACGCCGTCATGAGCTACGGATTTTAATTCTTGAGGTTTGACGCCGTCATGACTTTACTCTTGACGCCTTCATGTACTGTTCCCAGCATGGAAAATTGAGACTTTGCCGTTTTCTTCATTTTTATGCTCCAAAAACGTCCAAAATGGCTTCTTTTCCAGAATTCACTCTCCAAGTACCTAAAATCACAAAAGGAACAATTTAGGGCAATATTTGATCAAATAAATTCGGATTCAGGCTTAAATGACCCCCTAAAAACGGATCATTTTTCGCCTCATCAGTGTCTATTCCCGTTCCTTTGGGATACCATAAACCTAAATGTGTAGTGCCCTTAATATATCTAAAAATCCTTTTAACGGCTTCAAGATGAGTTGTCTTAGGATCTTCTTGAAAACGAGCACATAGACAAACACTAAACATAATGTCGGGTCTACTAGCCGTTAGGTAAAGTAGACTTCCAATCATACCTCTATATTTAGTGCTATCTACGGATTCACTTTCCTCATCCTTGGTGAGTTTTGTTTCCGTGGACATAGGTGTTTTGATTGGTTTAGAATCTTCTAATCCAAATTTCTTAAGCATGTCCTTAATATATTTAGATTGGTTAAAGAAGATACCATCTTCTAGTTGTTTAATTTGGAGTCCTAGGAAAAAGTTGAGTTCTCCCATCATACTTATTTCAAACTCGTCATGCATGATTTTTGAGAAATCACCGCATAATTCTTGACAAGTTGATCCGAATATAATGTCATCAACATAGATTTGGACTATGATAATATGTGAACCTTTCTTCTTAGTGAAGAGAGTATTATCGACTAAGCCCATGGTATAGCTATGGTCAACTAGGAAGGTTTTAAGTCGATCATAGCATGCTTTTGGAGCTTGCTTAAGTCCGTAAAGATCCTTTTTAAGTTTGTAAACATGATTAGGTTTTTCAAAATCGATGAAGCCCGGTGGTTGAGCAACATACACTTCTTCATTTATAAACCCGTTTAAGAATGCACTTTTGACGTACATTTGAAAGAGTTTAAAATTGTGTGCACATGCATATGCAAGTAAGATTCTAATTGACTCGAGCCTAGCAACCGGAGCAAAAGTTTCATCAAAGTCAATGCCTTCTTGTTGATTATATCCTTGTGCTACTAGCCTAGCTTTGTCTCTAGATACAATTCCATTTTCATCCATTTTATTACGAAAAACCCATTTTGTTCCAATTATTGTTTGACTCCTTGGTTGAGGAACTAATGTCGATACATCATTCCTTACAAATTGGTTTAACTCTTCTTGCATGGCTATTACCCAAGACTCATCATTTATGGTTTCGTTAATGTTTTTCGGTCAATGGTTGACACGAAACAAAAGTCGTTACTTTCATTTTGGGCTTGAGATCTTAGTGTTCTCTCATTTATTTTTCCTATGACATTATCTAATGGATGACTTTTGGATTGTTTAACAGTAACAATTTCTTTGTTTAATGGTTCATCTTCCTTGTCATTTTCTAAGATTACTTGATTTTCAATAGCTTGGCTTTCAACTAAGTCATCATCTACCAAAGGTGATGTCTTAGAGGGAGGTGGACTCTCGTCGAATGTTACGTTCAACGATTCCTCGACTCTTAAGGTTTCTTTGTTTAAAACGATGTAAGCTTTACTATTTTGTGAATATCCAAGAAATACACCTTCATAAGACTTTGGGTCAAATTTGGTGAGATAATCCTTGGTGTTAAGTATAAAGCATTTACTACCAAACACTCTAAAGTATCCTAATGTAGGTTTTTTACCTTTATATAGTTCATAAGGAGTTTTATTCAAAAATGGTCTAATTAAGATTCGATTTAAAATGTACGTTGATGTGTCAACGGCGTTACACCAAAACTTTTGTGGAATGATTTGTTCATTAAGCATTGTTCTACTCATCTCTTGCAAAGTCCGGTTTTTACGTTCTACTACACCATTAGATTGAGGAGTACGTGGAGCCGAAAAGTTATAAGTAATTCCATTTTTATCACAAAAGTTTCCAAATTGAAATTCATTATCAAATTCACGACCGTGATCCGTTCTAATAGACACAATACTAGACCCTACTTGATTTTGAATTTTCTTACTTAGAATCTCAAATTTATCAAAAGCTTCATTTTTACTTTTCAAAAATTTTGTCCAAGTATATCTTGAGTAATCATCTACTATGACCAAAGTGTAGAAGTTACCTCCATAACTTTGTATAGCGGATGGACCAAATAAATCCATATGCAAAAGTTCTAGACACCTAGATGTAGAAACCAAGTTTTTAGCCTTATGGCTACTATGGACTTTTTTACCGACTTTGCAAGCGTTACAAAAGTGTTGGTCATATTTCAACTTAGGTAGGTTTCGAACTAGGTCTTTGGAGGAGAGGTTTTGTATAAGTCTCATGTTAGCGTGTCCTAAACGTCTATGCCATAAAGTTGAAGATTCATCTAATGAAGTAAGACAAAGTTTGTCTCTAGATGTTTGATCCATCTTCATGACATACACGTTGTTCTTAAGAATACCTTTAGCAATGGTTATGCCATCTTTAAGTATTTTACTTCCAATTTTACTAAAAAGGACGTTATACTTATTACGGCAAAGTTGACTAATACTAAGTAGATTAAAACCTAAGTTATCAACATGAGCTACATCATCTATAAAAAGAGAGTCATGAGAGATTGTACCTTTTCCGATGATTTTGCTTTTAGCTTTACTACCAAAAGTAACATTACCTCCATCACATTTGTGATACGTTGAGAAGAGGCTTTTGTTACCCGTCATGTGCCTTGAACAACCGCTATCTTTAATCCATTCATCCGGTTCCAAACATACTTTGAGGCACACCTATTTTATGAAAAACACTCAAACATTTGGTCCCCAATTTCTCATGGGTCCATTTTGGTTAAGCATACCATTAACTTGATCCAAGTATGAAAATAGAACATAAGGGTTCCATGACACGTATTTTGGAGTTTGGTAATGTCTAGGAGTGTTTTGGTTCCAAACATATTGGTAGTTTGGTCGTGTGTTGTAGTTACTCTTTGGAAAAGGGGCATTTGGGAATAGGAGTCTTAGGTCTCGGTTGAGTAGTTCTAGTTCTAAATTCATTTTTACTAAGTCCTACTCCAATTTTAATAGCAGGTTTTGTTTCATTTTTATATGTGACTTTAACAAATTTTGAATGATCTGACGTGGAAGCTGTCACTGCTGCTGCAGACCCGGCGGAACCTTTGGGTTCAACGGACGGAACCCTATTTTGGGTTCCGTCTGTTCCGAGGGTTGCTGTAGCAGTTTTGTTAGTTTCTTGTGCTTTCTTTTCTTGTTTCGTTTGACTCTTCGAAGTTTCTAGTTTCATGAAACCTAGTCCTGTTTTATCAAATGGTGACTTTTGAAGTTTCATAATTTCATCCGCACAAGAAATACTTTTATCGAACTTCTTAAATTTTGTGGTTTGTTTTATTAGATCATCTTGAGTAATTCTAAGTTTCTCAATTTCGAGTTTAAGCTCTTCGCACGATTTGCACGATGTGTCAATACCTTTACTCTTTTCTAATCTCTTAGCTTTTTCTTTTAACTCATAAACTTCATTTTCTAAAAACTCCTTTTTAGTTTTCAAAAATTTATTTTTGTTTATGATTTTTAAGCTTAATTCACAAAGTTTGTTATATTCTTTTTGTAAGGAGTCATCATCAATAGAAGAGTAAGATGAGTCGGAGAGTACCTCATTTGAGTCGTGAGCCATGAGAGCAATTTCATCATTCTTCGGCTCATCGTCATCTTCTTCATAGTCACTCCAAGCACCACTAACAAAAGCTTGTTGAGACTTGCTTTTGGGTGGTTTTGGACATTCTCCTGTGAGATGACTTGTGTCTCCACACCTAAAGCATTTCCTTTCAACCTTTCCTTTCTTATCGTCACGATCTTTTCGAAAGGTTTTCTTGTCATCTTTAGGTTGCCTTACAAACTTCCCTCGTCTACGAAAGAACTTTTTAAAGTCTCTAACGGCCATGGCATATTCTTCATCATCACTATCCGAACTAGATTCTTCATCATCACTTGATTGGACTCTAACTTTCAAAGCAATGGACTTAACCTTTTCTTTCTTGCCTTTAACTATTTCCGAATCTTTTTCCATTACCATTTCATGAACTTTGAGGTTTCCAATTAGCTCGTCAAGTGACCTGCTTGAAAGATCCTTGGATTCTTCAATTGCCGTCACTTTTGCTCTCCACTTCGGATGGAGTGCTCTAAGAAATTTCCTGACAAAATTCTTGCTACAAAAAGATTCATCAAGTGCTTTAAGTGAAGTAATAATAGTGTTAAACCTAGCAAATGCACTATCAATAATCTCATCTTCAGGAATAGCAAATTGTTCATATTGTTGAACAAGAAGATCAATTTTGTTATCCTTAACTTGTGAGTTTCCTTGATGAGTGACTATTAAAGATTACCAAATTTCTTTGGCGGTTTTACACATAAAGACTCTTTCATATTCGTTCTTAGGCAAAGCATTGTAAAGCATCATTTTAGCTTCATTATTTTTAGCAATCAATTTCTTTTGATCTTCATCTTTACTATTCGTAGCTATATTATCACCATCAATGATTATATACCATAAATCTATATCTTTAGATTTCACGTAAGTTTCAAATCGGTTTTTCAATATATAAAACAATTTGCTTTAAAAAGTGGTTGTCTTTGCATAGATTGCCCTTCTTTGTAATTTTCAAAATCCATGGATCGTTTCAAGTTTTAAAACACAGTATATTTTAAAAGCTTGAATAACGTAGCTCTTGATGCCAATTGTGGAAAACTAGAAGGGGGGTTGAATAGTTTTACTGGTTTTTCGTTTAATTATCTTTTGAAACTTTCCGTTTAATCAAAGATATAAACACAAAGAAAATATATATAACATGCAAGTATAAAGAAAGAAACGATCAAACGACAACACGAGTATTTATCATGGTTCGGCTACAAGGACTCTTTTTCCTTGCCCTACGTCCACGCCCCGAGTATCCAACTCGAGAGTTTCTTTCACTAGTCAACAAGCTCCTTTCACCGGCGGAGAAAACCTTACACGTCGCTTACACGATTACCGACACTAAGCTAGATGTCGTGTTCTTTTACAAGGGTACAACCACTCCC
Organism: Artemisia argyi; assembly: GCA_030686995.1. Taxonomy (NCBI): domain Eukaryota; kingdom Viridiplantae; phylum Streptophyta; class Magnoliopsida; order Asterales; family Asteraceae; genus Artemisia; species Artemisia argyi. The sequence goes on from CM060691.1 coordinate 129,621,701, forward strand.
GTTAGTTCTTTTACAAGGGTACAACAACTCCCGTCATACTATGTATTTTAAGGCCTAAAATACTAACCGATCACAACTAAAAATACACAATCAAATGAAGTGTAAACTACACAAAGTCTACACGATGCTAAGCTAACAAGTCTTGCAACGTTGTGTTGAATACTTGTAACTTTATATGTACTTGTGAACTTCTTTGCTACAAAAGAAACTTCACATAAAAATGAAATGTTAAAGGGTTAGATGAATGATATGAATGTGTATGTGTAAAATGTAATGAGAAGTGATGATTAAAAAATTCTAACAAATGGCTTGGTATTTATAGCAAGACCTTCAGCAGCTCTGGCGGATACGGCGGAACCCTCAGATGGGTTTTGCCTGTGTACCTCCATGGTTCCGCCAGGCTGATAGAAGGTTTTGCAATAAATCATTCCAAACCAACCAAAGTCACATCAACTTATTTCTAGTCAAACACTTACTTGTGTAAGAAAGTTTATGGTGAGTCAAACACATAAACTAACCATAAATGTATGATGTGATATTAACATTTACTATATTAAGAAATATGTAATGTTTTTCTATTTTAAGAAATATAAAAAGTGTTGTGTTTTATATGAAATGTAAATGTAGCAAATGTCTAATTATGCAAGTCTTTAAACTAAAATTATGTTTTACTAAAAACTAAAGTTTACACTTTGTCGTTAACAAAACTTAGCAAAGATCATAAAATATAAATAACGTTTTTAGGCGATATTTGTATTAACAAAATGAAATTTGGATCTTACAAGCACAACCCTAGCTGAACAAGGGTACTTCTTGATCCAAGCCTATCTTTAAATAGGCTCCAAGCTCAGGTACAAATGGCCTTCACACCTTCTGATAAGCTCAAGTGTGCTTATAAATAAGCACAGTTGACTTTCTTTGACTTTTTGGAACTATGGATTTTTTTACACTAAAGCTACCTATATAAGACTCACAGAAGCTATGAAAAGCTAATATGAGCTTAAACTTATAGAAATCTAGCTTATTGAAGCTAGGGAATTCAAATGAAAGCATATTTTTGTTTTTTCAAATATATTTTCTGATTTTTTTTTGGATTTTTGATATAAGGTTAACAAAGACATAATATTGAGGTTTAGTTAAGCTAAGATTGATCAATGTAGGTTAATGGAACAGTTAACAAGCGCTTTTAACAAGCTATAAGCTAAAATGAAAATTTAAGCATTAAAAAGTGTAAACTGAATTGAAGTGATAATAACTTGAACTTTGATTAAGAAAGCTTTGATTACACTATTGAAACTGAGAATACAATTTTTAAGCTAAGAAATACACTTGAAACTAGAAATTAAGCTAATGCGACATGAAAATTAAGCTAATAATCTACTCCTTTCTTCTCTCTGCTTCCTCTTCTATTTATGGTGAAGAATTAGGGTTTGTGAGCCCCTCTTGTGCTTTCCAAGCATTAATCTTGGCCATTGGATGACCCAAACTGATCCTAGCCCTCCATTTGGTTTTTGGCGCCAAAAAGTAAAACTGCAAATTGGCTTAGATTGTTTGTGGGGTTGGCGTAAGCATTAAATGCTGTTGTCTGTGGTGTTTTGAGGTGATGGATTGGGCGGTGGGAGGTGACTGGCAAGTTGGGGGAGGGTGATGATGATGCAGGCAAGTGGTGTGGGGAAGGAAGGAGGGAAAGAGGTGGGGTTTCACCCCGTTTGACCCTGCCTTTTTATTTGTAAAAAGGCCGGGTTGGGTTGGTTTGTTGGACTGGGCCAAGAAATGAAAAGAGGGAGTGGGCTGGGGAGTGTTTTAGGTTTACGTTTGGATTAGATATGGGTTGTGTTTGTGTAATAATAACAAGGGTCCGTTTGGTTTAAATTATCACAAGGACCCTTTTGCAATTTACCGAAAATCCAAGGACCAATTTTGCCCACTTTCCAAAGTATCTTCAAGGGTAATTCTTGGCAAGTTTCAATTGTACAAGGACCTTTGTTGATTATTTTCCAAAATTTAACTCCCAGGGACTAAAACTGTTAATTTCCAAACTTGAGGGGTTGAAACTGCCAAATCTTCAAAACTTTAACCCAAGGGACAATATTGACAACTTTTGAATTTCCAAGGTCCTTGTTTGACTTTTCTTCCAAAACAAATGCACAGGGGCCAATTCTATCAAACTTTGAAACTTGAGGGACCATTTCTGCCAACTCTTCAAACTTTTGCTCCAAGGACTATTTCTGGCATTCTGTGATTCTCCAAGGTATGTTTTGACAATCTGAGCTCAAAAATGATAATTTGCTTCCCCGGCTCTGGCTTTTGACACGTTTTCCAAACTCGTGCTCGTTTTTGTCCTTTTTGGCCTGATTTATGCCTGTTTCTGAAATATCCATTCCTGCATGATCACAAACATAAAAACACAATATATTTGGCATTTATGGTTAGTTTGTATTTGTTTTGGTCTTAATTTGGCCAGAAAAAGGTGTGTGAATAAGCACACACCACTTTTCAAGCATAAGTTCATGCATATGGATCTCTAAGTCGCTATAAGGCTCGCCTAGTAGCAAATGGTCGCAGTCAGCAGCAGGGCATTGATTGTGACGATACTTTTAGTATTGTTACTAAACCGGCCACCATACGATCTGTTTTGAGTATTGGTGTGTCTCGCAGTTGGCCTTATAATTTATTGACTGACACTATTCATATGTAATTTTAACTGATAAAATCGCTATAACTTCTAGACAAAATAGCAACATAACATCCTCAAAATTTGAACGTATTCTAATTGGAACATATCTTATTTCATATTAACCAAGGAGGTGAGATCCCTCACATTCATGTATTCTCTAAAGAACAAACAAGAAGATCACAATCATCCATCCAATGGCTGAGATGAAAGCCAAAAATTACAAACAAGGGCACATTAGTAATTTCACATGTCTCTATACAAAAAAAAAAATCAATCTATCTCATTTAATACATCACTTTCTCTCTCATCAATAAAACCTATATCTACTTTCTATCTCATCACTCAGCGGAATCACCATTTAACCATCATCGGAGTCATCAAACCGTCAGAATCATCAATAAAACCGTCGGAATCATCGGAATCACATCAAGACTTTCGGAATGAAACAAATCAAAATAAAACTACCGGAAATCAAGATATAAGTGCCATTGTCTCCGCCGTTCCTCTTCTTCCGATTCACCGGAAAACACCGCCGCCGTCTAATATGGTTGAAAATCAACAATTAATCAATGTTATAGATGAAACGAAGTTCCAGTAGATGATGTAGTTACAGAAGATGTTTTAGATGATTTACCAGAAGATAAAGATAAAGATGACGCTGTAAAAGAAATTGATGGTAAAATCCATTGAGATTCTATATTCTGAAATTCTATATTTACACTTTGCTTTATATAAACTAGAAGTAAAAAATCACTTGAGATTCAGTGTTAGTTGTGTAACATACTCTAACTAACATCATACTACCTACATACGGATGACTAGCAGTATACAGATGACTATCTAATCATACACATCCCATATATGCAACTAACCGAGCCGTTTTACATATATCCAGACATGAACTCATACAATTGACCTAAGTAGTACATGAAATCATACACGTTAGTCTGTAACTAAGAAAAATTCTACCTACTAGACCTTAAATTCACCATTTCATATATCAATACAGTCACAAACATATGAAAATAAGCAAAAAAAAATAAATAAATAATAAATAAATAAATAAAAGAAAAAAGGTAATCGATCACAAACTTCAACCTTCTGATTCCTATAAGCAACAAAGTAAGCTAATCGATCACAAAACTTCAATCTACTATCTGAAATAAGCTAATCCAAACAATCATTATATCACAACTTCAATCTACTTATTCATATAACTCATCACCAAGCAATATCATTCCAAAAAAGTTTTAAAATCAAAATAAGCAACATCTTACATCTGTACAAAAATATATTAAAAAATAAGCAATGAAGCAACATATAATGACTAATATAACAGAATAAGCTAAAAATATACCAGAATCTTCATTGCGGAGCTTATTTTGACCGAAAAGTAGCAATGAATCATTTGGCCAACAAATCGCCTTTAGATAGAGCTATTTCACCTCGTATGTTCATTTTAATGGAATGATTTTTGGAATTAGGGTTTGGCGGTGGTTTAGGGGTGGTTTGGGGGTGAGAGTTTGAGAGTCGAGTGTGTATGTGTATATACCGTGTGTGTGTTTGGGGGGGGGGGGGGGTGGTATAAAATAATAATGACTAAATGCCCCTCAATATATTTTTATTTTAAAATGCTAATTAATCTAAATCATTGGATGAAAGGAGGATGGATGGTTGAGATCTTGTGGTTTGTTCCTTAGATAAATGTTCTTCCGTATGAAACTTTTCTCCTTAACCAAGAACACATTAAGTATATATCTTTCACTTTAAATCATCCTTAAAAATGACACGTACAAGATACAATTGAATGTTTTCTTTGTTCTATTTTTTTTCCTAACAACAAATTCGGTCGATAATGAACTTTATAGATAATGTACTTTGTTGATGCATAATCTGGCGCGGGCCGGATTTGACGACTCTCCTTGGGCCGTTCGTCATCTTCTCAAGCCCTGAGTAGACCTGTCAACAAAGAGAACCCGTTAAGAGTGGACCCGAGGCCGTAGCCCCGGGATCCACCTCCGACGGTCAAGTTAGTATCGGTGCGATATGGCTTATGAGAGTTAGGTTTAGAGTAACCTCTTATCTTCTATCAAGAAGAGAATCCCAGCCCTATATTTATAAGCATGGAATTAGGGTTTAGGCGTAGAGTGGGCCGCTGTCTGCCGGGCCTGACCCATTCCTGACCCAGTCCGGACCATACGTCCACAAGCCCCCCAAGTCTAGTGTGACATAGTGCATGGCTATGTTATGCAAGACTTAAGTTCTGTTCATGGCGCGTAGGCCCAATCAACCATGACGGCACGGCCCATGTGTGCGCAACTTGTGTGCACATGGGACAGATCATACTGTTAGGAATTAAATATCAGAAGAATCAAAGCAAGTTTCCACTGATGGATTCTACTGAAAACTGTTTCCACTTAAGGTGATTCGTTTCCACTGCTGCTTTATTCTGCTGCTGCTTGATTCTGCTGCTGCTATGACTCGACAACTATGACTCATAACAAACAGCTGTGTAGATAAGAATGACTTATTCAACACTTGCATAATAAGATAATATCTTAGTTCTAGTCATCAAATTGAACACTCCAAGTGAGTTGTTTATCTTAGATACATGATGTATCTTGTATGACTAAGCTAGAATAGTGATTAGTCATAAGCTAGTTATTTGTTGAGTCATGTAAATTGTAAAAGATATTTTCCTTGGACTATAAAAGGAAAATCTTAGATATGTAGATAAGAGAGACAATGCCATACACAACTCTCATACACAGACAATAGAAAGAACAAACATAAGATTCAAGGTCTTTGTAACCCTAGTGATAAGCTAAATATCACTCGTATTATTATTTTGAATAATATTGAATCGTTTGATGTTAACTATTCCATTTCCATAAACAATAAACATAAATCTTCTAAGTGTGGTTAAGTAGATTCCGCATACTTAATCATATTCATACAAACATATCTCATACACAAAGAACGAAGGTTTAACCACCTTAAAGTGTAATCGATCCCCAACAAGTGGTATCAGAGCTTACAGGTTGATATTTTTGTTTTAGAAGAAGAAGTTAGAAATGGATGTTGAGTCTATTCAAACAAATGTTGCTGCTAAGTTACCAATGCTCAAACAGAATGAGTTTGAGATGTGGAGGTTAAGAATAGAACAATATTTTCAAGTGCAAGATTATGCACTGTGGGAAATCATTGAAGATGGAGATTCTTACAAGCCTACAACCACTACATCAACAATTGATGGTAAGGAAGTTGATAAGCTGCAAACCATGCCACAAACTGCAGAAGACAGAATTAAGAAGAAGAATGACCTAAAGGCCAGAAGCATGCTGATGATGACCATTCCAAATGATCAACTTATAAACTTCAGCAAATTCAAAGATGCAAAGTCACTATTTGAGGCCATTATTGCAAGGTATGGTGGGAATGAAGCCACCAAGAAGACCCAGAAAACTCTTCTTAAGCAACAGTTTGAAAATTTCACATCAACCAACCATGAATCTTTAGACCATATGTTCAACAGGCTACAGAATATTGTGAGTCAACTTGCTATTCTTGGAGTTGAAATACCTCGAGAAGATTTAAACTCAAAATTTCTGAGAAGCTTATCTGAAGAATGGGCTATGCATGTTGTTGTCTGGAAGAACAAGTCAGACATTGACACCATGGATCTTATGGATCTGTATAGCAACTTTAAGATTGTTGAGCAAGATTTGAAGAAAACTGGAGGTACTAGTTCAAGCACTGGGAAAATGGCATTTATGTCATCTCCTAGTAATTCAGTTCCAGTTACTAATGAAAAAGTTCATGATGTTGCAAGTGCTGCAAGTTCATCAAGCAGTACTTTTGGAATTTTGGATGAGAAAACATGTTGTGCTTTCTTCACAAGCAAACATAATGGATCCATGTTAACTCATGAAGACCTTCAAGAGATCAATGATGATGATCTGGAGGAAATGGATCTAAAATGGCAAATTTCTCTTCTTAGCATGAGAGCTAAGAAATTCTATCAAAGGACGGGGAAGAAGATCACAATCAGTAGCAATGATCCTGCTGGTTATGACAAGTCAAAGATAGAATGCTACAACTGTCACAAGATAGGACACTTCTCAAGAGAATGTAGAAGGCCAAGACAGCAAGATAGCAGAAATAGAGATGTTGGAAGAAAATACAATACAGGGGAGATGTCTGAACCAAAAGCTATGGTAGCAATTGATGGATTAGGTTTTGATTGGAGCTTCATGGATGATGAAGAAATGGGTTCTTCACAGATGGCTCTTATGGCATTTACTGCACCTGAGGTACATGATCATAAAACCTGTTCAAATACTTGTACTGCTCTTAAAGACTTAAAAATCTTAATTAAACAGTATGATGACCAAAAGGTTAGATACGCCAAATCTGATCTAGATTGTTTCAATTATAAAAGTGGTTTAGAATCTGCAGAGAGGCAAATCCTACACTATAAAAGGAATGAACTTACCTTTACTGATGCTAAAACTTTACTTGAAAATGATAATCAATTTAAAGATCAAATTATTGAGGCCTTAAAAGAAGCATTGGATAGGGTTAAGACTGAGAAAGAAAACATTCAATTGACTAAAGAGAAGCTTGAACATGCTTCTAAAAATGTAAACAAAATAATAGACAATCAAGTGAATAATAAAGTTAAGTCAGGATTAGGATATAATGCAGCCCCACCCCCTTATAGAGGTATCCCAAAACCCCCAGGGATCGACCTAGAACATTCAGGATTGCCTGAATTTCAGCTACCTGAGTTACAATATGGAGTTCAACCAAACTCTAACATAGTAGCTGATGAGCCTAAGAAAGAAAGTAAATGTTTATGTAAAACATTACTTTTTCAGGACAAGGTGTCCTTTGTAAATAAACAGGTTATGTCTAAACCTGAAGTGGTTAAGAAAGCAAGAACAAGAGTTCCTAAGATAGTCAAACACAATACTGATAGGCCTAAGACCAATGAAAAATATGTTAGGCAACCAGTTAGATATTGTGAACAATATAGAACCACAAACAAGCCCAGAGGTAACCAAAGAAATTGGAATAACCTCAAGTCTTACCAACTAGGTGATGACTTTGCTTTTCACAATAAAGCTTGTTTCATTTGTGGTAGTTTTGACCATCTTGCAGCTTTCTGTAACCAATGGGTATCTGGGTATGAAAGTAATAGAGTGAACTACAAAAGGCAAACATCTAAATCTCATTTTCACTCTAATTCTAAAAGATCAAAACCCAAAACAGTCACAAAAACTGTTCCTGCTGAAAGGAAAATGGTTTCTGCTGAAAAACCATATATGATTGTTTACCCAAAATCAACAATTAAGGGTGCAAAAACAACTTTCAAACATGCATCTAATATTGTTCAAAGGCCCATTCAAACAAAAGCAGTGGTCCAAAAACAAGTTTGGAGACCAAAGGGTTCAACTTCAAAACTAGCAGTTTCCTCTGCTAAGCATACTGCTGCTAAGGGTAACAGGGCAAATGCTGTTAAGGCCTCAGCATGTTGGATTCTTAAATCCAATGTTGCATCAACAGTCCTCAAGAGATTACATTTCATTGATGCAAGAGGCAGATCCAAGTCAGTGTTGGCTTGGATCCCCAAAGAAAACTAATTCTTTTATTTTGTGCAGGGACATTCACCAACAAATCATGAAGATCAAGGATATTCAGATAGTGGGTGTTCAAGGCACATGACAGGCAACATGTCTTATCTTTCCAACTTTCAATCAATTGATGGTGGATATGCTACCTTTGGAGGAGGAATTGGTGGAAAAATTACTGGTAAAGGTACTATCAAAACCAGTAAATTAGATTTTGAAGATGTGTTTTATGTGCAAGAGCTTAAGTATAATCTCTTTAGTGTCTCACAAATGTGTGATAGAAAGAATAATGTTCTTTTTACTGAGACTGAATGTCTTGTACTTTCTCCTGATTTTAAGATGTCTGATGAAAGTCAAGTACTTCTTAAAATTCCTAGGAAGGGCAATATGTACAGTGTTGATATGAATAACATTGTTTCTAAAGATGCTTTAACTTGTCTTGTTGCAAAGGCCACATTAGATGAATCTATGTTATGGCAAAGGAGACTTGGTCATATTAACTTCAAAACCATAAATAAGATTGTTAAGAATGGTTTGGTAAGAGGTTTACCTCAAAAACGTTTTGAAAATGATCAAACATGCATTGCTTGTCTTAAAGGCAAACAACACAAAGTCACTTGTAAGCCCAAGATTTTTAACTCTATCAATCAATCATTGTTTATGCTTCATATGGACTTATTTGGACCTGTTTCAGTAAGTAGTATAATGCATAAGAAATTTTGTCTAGTTGTTACTGATGACTATAGTAGATTTACATGGGTATTCTTTTTAGGTACTAAGGATGAGACATCAAACATCCTTAAGACTTTCATTACAGAGATAGAAAACCTAGTAAGCAAAAGAGTAAAAGTCATTAGATGTGATAATGGGACAAAATTTAAAAATAGAGTTATGGATAATTTCTGCAAAGAAAAAGGTATTAAGAGAGAATTTAGTGTTGCTAGAACTCCTCAACAGAATGGAGTAGCTGAAAGAAAGAATAGAACACTAATAGAAGCTGCTAGAACTATGTTAGCTGATTCAAAGTTGCCTATAACTTTTTGGGCTGAAGCAGTCAACACTGCTTGTTATGTTCAGAACAGAGTTTTAATAGTACAGCCTCACAATAAGACATCATATGAGCTTTTTAGAGGTAGAACTCCTGCAATAGGATTTCTTAGACCTTTTGGATGTCATGTGAGAATTCTGAATACCTTAGACCATTTGCGAAAATTTGATGGTAAAGCAGATGAAGGTTTCTTTGTTGGATATTCTCTCAATAGCAAAGCTTTTAGAGTATACAACATAAGAACTAAGAGAGTAGAAGAGAGTCTACATATAGAGTTCTTAGAGAACAAGTCTAATGTAGAAGGTCAAGGACCAAAATGGCTATTTGATCTTGAAACTCTAACCCATTCAATGAATTATATGCCTGTTGTTGCAGAAACTAATGATTTTTCAGGTTCACAAGCAACAGATGAGGCAAGGTTAGACAAGAAGACACATCAAGATTATGTGATGATGCCAATATGGTCAAATACCAATGTGGAATCAACTTCAACCAATGGAGAATCTTCTTCTGGCAAAGCTAAAGAAGATGTTGAAGATAAAATCAGAGAAGGAAGAACAGAAGAACAGCAAAATGTTCCTGCTGATGAGCAAAATGTTCCCGCTGATGATCAAACAATTCCTGCCGATAAGCAAATTGTCTCTGCTGATAGTCCTTCAGAAGAAACAAAATCAGACTTTTCAGAAGATGAGGTGGATTTGAGAAATATTCCATCTGATTATCAAGTTCCTTCCACTCCACAAACACGAATTCACAAAGTCCACTCCCTAGAAAATGTGATTGGAGATGTACAATCTGGTGTGAAGACAAGACAACAATTGATGTCTTCAGATAAAAAAGGGATTCTTGATGCCCTTTATGCTTCAAAGCAACATGAGTCTTCAAACTCTTGTTTGTTTGTATGTTTTCTCTCACAAGATGAACCAAAGAATATTCATAAAGCCCTAGAGAATTCAAGCTGGTTGGAGGCTATGCAAGAGGAGCTTCTACAGTTTAAGATTCAAAAGGTTTGGGTGCTAGTTGATTTACCTAATGGTGTTAGAGTAATTGGCACTAGATGGGTTTTTAGAAATAAAAGGGATGAAAGAGGCATAGTGATTAAGAATAAGGCTAGATTAGTAGCACAAGGGTACACACAAGAAGAAGGGATAGACTATGATGAGGTTTATGCTCCAGTAGCTCGAATTGAGGCAATTAGGCTTTTCTTAGCTTATGCTTCATTTATGAACTTCACAGTTTACCAAATGGATGTCAAGAGTGCATTTTTATATGGTTCAATTGAAGAAGAGGTGTATGTTACACAACCTCCAGGCTTCACTGATCCTGACCATCCAGACAAAGTGTACAAGGTAGTTAAAGCTCTATATGGCCTACATCAGGCACCAAGAGCTTGGTATGCAACATTAGCTTCCTATTTATTAGAAAATGGATTTCAAAGAGGAAAGATTGATCAGACACTTTTCATCAAACAACACAAGAAAGATCTTCTGTTAGTACAGGTGTATGTGGATGACATTATCTTTGGATCTACAAGGAAGGAGATGTGTTTAGATTTTGAAAAACTTATGAAAGATAAGTTTCAGATGAGTTCTATGGGAGAACTTACATTCTTTTTGGGTCTGCAAGTTAAGCAATCATCTGAAGGCATATTTATTAGTCAAGACAAATATGTTGCAGAGATACTAAGAAAATTTCAATTTGCTGATTCAAAAATAGCAAGCACACCAATAGATCCTGAGAAGCCACTTCTTAAAGATGCAGATGGAGAAAATGTGGATGTACATACATACAGATCTATGATAGGTTCTTTGATGTATCTTACATCATCAAGACCTGATATCATGTTCTCTGTTTGTGCTTGTGCAAGATTTCAAGTAACTCCAAAGGTTTCTCATTTAACAGCAGTCAAAAGAATTTTTAGATATCTCAAAGGTCAACCAAGGTTGGGTTTATGGTATTCTAGAAAATCACCTTTTGATTTGATAGCATTCTCAGACAGTGACTATGCTGGTGCTAGCTTGGACAGAAAGTCAACAACCGGAGGATGTCAATTCCTTGGATGCAGACTTATCTCATGGCAGTGTAAGAAGCAAACAATTGTGGCAAATTCAACAACTGAAGCTGAATATGTAGCTGCTGCAAGTTGCTGTAGTCAAGTTCTATGGCTTCAAAACCAACTTCTTGATTATGGGTACAATTTCTTACATACCATTATACATATTGATAATAGTAGTACAATTTGCATTATTAAAAATCCAGTGCAACATTCTAAAACAAAAAAAATTGAAATAAGACATCATTTTATAAGAGATTGCAATGAGAAAAGGTTAATTCAAGTAATGAAAATTGCTTCAGAACAAAACTTTGCAGATCTTCTTACCAAAGCTTTTGATGTTGGAAGATTTCAGTACTTGGTAGCAAGTATTGGAATGCTTAATCTTTAAATTTTTCAATATAATGTGTTTTTGTATATAGATTTTGTTAATGCATCTAACTTTGTTATTTAAGACTACTATTAACAATATTTGAAGTTATTCATACAGTTAGTTCTATGATTATTCTAATTCAAGACAAGTACTTTGTACTTTGTTTATTTGGTTTTAGACTAACAGTTTCAGGTATGAATGTTTGAGCTGAAAAGCTATTTCAAGTGAAATTTGCTGATCAAAGCTGCTGATCATTGCTGCTGAAAGCTGATCATTGTTGCAGATCATTTCCACTGACATAATAGGTTCATGATAGAAAAGGTTTGGGACTTCAAAACTCCTTAAAACTTCTTTCTTGAAATCTGATTATGATATTTCACTTTGAATTGATAAATTAGTTGATCAGTTAATCACTGATACAACTCACTTTCTATCATTTTATACTTTTAAGTATAATGTGACTAATCTACGGATATCTGATAGAAAGAACAGCGAGCAACAGTGAATCTAACACTTGTGTTAGAGGTAACAAATGCCACGAGCTGGAAACCCTGTAAAGAAAGCCTTTTGAATAGGTTTATCTATACACAGGCGGTTATTTATAACTGAAAACATTGGTTCTCACACAACCAGAGGTTGCTTTAAACCAAAATTTTGACTAAGTGTCTGTTACACACTTAATCCCTTCAAAATGGTTGTAAGCAGTATGATTTTTCATAATAAAATCATATACATACTGCTAAGGCAAAAGTTTCTTAAAAGGATTTTTTTTAAAGATGACTTTAAAAACCATCATCAGATGGACCATGAGTCAAAAACGTCCATTGAATCACCTCTCATAGGAGTTAACACACCTAGAAGTGATGAGGACAGAATCTTAAACTCTTAAGGAATTGATGGCTTCATGTACAAATTGTCTGAAAACATGGAAAAATGCTAGATCAGATGATGATGTTATGATTGTGAGAAAATCTTTCAAACAAGGGGAGGATATCATTATAAGATGATATTTGAATCTCAGGGGAGGAAATTCAAGCCCAGTTTAAGGAAGATTAACCAAAAGAAAAGACAAGATCATACAAGATGATGACATAGAGGTTGAAAATGACAAGAACATTCTTAAATGTTGTATTCAGAAAGGATGAAGCATTTCAAAGGAGAAAGTTCTATCTAGGTCAAAAAGTTGAAAAGATTCAATTTCAGTTCACTACGTTTGTTTATCACTTGTTGAAAGATCAGAAAGCAGATAAGTTCCAGAGAAAGATAAGTTCATTCACTCAGAAGAGAAGAAAGTTCAGATCAACTAGTCTGACAATGAAGTGTTTGAAAGATCTTCACAAAGTCCTCATTTAATTCAGGAAAACATGTTTGAATGTGATTCACATGTTTAGGGGAGGATTGTTAGGAATTAAATATCAGAAGAATCAAAGCAAGTTTCCACTGATGGATTCTACTGAAAACTGTTTCCACTGAAGGTGATTCGTTTCCACTGCTGCTTTATTCTGCTGCTGCTTGATTCTGCTGCTGCTATGACTCGACAGCTATGACTCATAACAAACACCTGTGTAGATAAGAATGACTTATTCAACACTTGCATAATAAGATAATATCTTAGTTCTAGTCATCAAATTGAACACTCCAAGTGAGTTGTTTATCTTAGATACATGATGTATCTTGTATGACTAAGCTAGAATAGTGATTAGTCATAAGCTAGTTATTTGTTGAGTCACGTAAATTGTAAAAGATATTTTCCTTGGACTATAAAAGGAAAATCTTAGATATGTAGATAAGAGAGACAATGCCATACACAACTCTCATACACAGACAATAGAAAGAACAAACATAAGATTCAAGGTCTTTGTAACCCTAGTGATAAGCTAAAGATCACTCGTATTATTATTTTGAATAATATTGAATCGTTTGATGTTAACTATTCCATTTCCATAAACAATAAACATAAATCTTCTAAGTGTGGTTAAGTAGATTCCGCATACTTAATCATATTCATACAAACATATCTCATACACAAAGAACGAAGGTTTAACCACCTTAAAGTGTAATCGATCCCCAACACATACTGCGCAGCCCACATGCGACAGTGCGCACTGGGATTGCGATTGTGATTGTCTCACAATGGTGAAGGTGGATCTCGTATGCTACATCCTGGGTAAGGGCGTACCTTTTGTACCAGTAGCGATGCAGCATGGTGCGACAGAAGACGTGCTTCTGTGGCAGATGTGCGTGCTGTGCGCGACAAGGATGCGCGCTGTGCGCGAACATTACATTCGTCTTTACAACCGACAGAGGACGTCTCCCATGCGGCAAGATGGTGCGAATATTTAAATCCGTCTTTGTACCGGGCTTGCAATACCTCTTACGTACAATCTGCTTCCAAATATACCTGAGTGACTTGTACGGAAACAATGGTATTATATACCCTGGTAGCCCCCAAGTTTGATGGTGCTACTCGTGTAGGAGCATTTAAACTTAGTTATTCAAATCCTGAAAAACACTTAATGCAAATATTAGAAGTATATGCCGCGAATCGCAACATATAAAACCTAATGAAGTAAAAGATTAGCGTGAAGCAATATATAACACATAGCATATATAATTAACACATAAAAGAAGTAGCAGTGCGAATTACAACTATCGCGAGGTTTTACAAACTATATAAGAGAAGTAGCACGTAGCTAATATGCGAACGCAGTGCGCTCATGGCGATTTATTGATCTTTTTCTTTTTTATTATAATAAAAATAATGGCGCGGATGGACACACCGTGACCGCGACTAATAGTTTCAATTGCGCGCGCAGACGCAGATGGATGTATCGTGACCGCATAGACTCGAACGTTCGTGGATGATCGCAGATGAACATAACATGACCACGGCTTTTGCCCAGTGCGCTCATGGCGATTGGCTAGCATCGTGGTGCCTGTACGTGACAGTGCGCTCATGGCGCCAATCTGCGAAGATGTCCAGACGCATGGCCTAACGCGGGTAGATTTATCGTGACTGGGTTGTTCGCGGCTAAAAGATAAAGTAGGTCCGATCGTGCGGACTTAGTGCGGTTATAGGTAAAATCGTGTTTACCAAATTTAAAAGATTTACATAAAATCTTCTTAATATTTAAAAAATATGCACAAAAAATATTGGGATATCTTTTTAAGTTTTAGAAAATATTTTAAACAGATGCTATTTGAAAATATTACTACGAATATTTTATGCGTTTAATATTCATAACGATTATATAGAATGAAATAATCTAGAATGAACAACTTTGTACGTATAAAAAATATATATGTGCGCTGTGCAATATTATATTTGGAACATAATCTACAAAGTTCTATAATAATTATTTAATATTGTACCGCATTGTGGTGCCCGTAGCCCATGCGATATTTTAAATATGTATGTCGTAGCATGTGGTAGTATCTTATTAAAAATATCAAAATATCTTATCAAAAAATATATTTTAAAGTTACCGGCTTTTGAACTCGATGGTTGCTTTCCGGTGATGTGAGAGCACGAAATTTGTCGTGGTCATGTCCCACGGATGGCGCTACTTGTTGATGCATAATCTGGCGCGGGCCGGATGACGACTCTCCTTGGGCCGTTCGTCGTCTTCTCAAGCCCTGAGTAGACCTGTCAACAAAGAGAACCCGTTATGAGTGGACCTAAGGCCGTAGCCCCGGGATCCACCTCCGACGGTCAAGTTAGTATCGGCGCGATATGGCTTATGAGAGTTAGGTTTAGAGTAACCTCTTATCTTCTATCAAGAAGAGAATCCCAGCCCTATATTTATAAGCATGGAATTAGGGTTTAGGCGTAGAGTGGGTCGCTGTCTGCCGGGCCTGACCATTCCTGGCCCAGTCCGGACCGTACGTTCACATACTTAATCAGAATAAGCCATTGCTTTCTTGCACCAAATGCACGATAATCTTGTGAATATTTGAGGTTACATGTTCTACTTAAATACGAAAGATCTATCGGAGACTTTTGTACTTTCAAAAGCATCGATAAAACTAGTTTGTTGCTGTTTTTAGAAACTAGTGGCCAAAGTAGCAATTTCTAAACTTCTTCTTTATCAAAATGAGGCCAAAATAAGAGATTCCAAACTCTTTATAATAGTGAGAGGCCATAAATTAGCTATACCAAACTTGGCAAAAGAATATAACGTGAAAAGTGGTCATTTCCTCCTACTTAACCCAATCACTAGACCCGACCCGAGCCATTACCATTATCAACACTCCCTAGCTTCAGTTATGCTTGTATTTTAAGAAAACGCGACAAAATTATTCACATACAAGGATATTTAACATCTTTTTTTATTTTTATTATTTTTTAATTTTTTAATTTTTTTACGCTATCATTTTGGCTACAAAGAGATTCCATTTGAGTCCACATTGTAACCAATATTAGAGTTTATAAAAATCTTTCATATTTCAGCTTCTAGAAAAGACAATTTTGGAGATTACTAGATGCATTGCCGCTCAAAAGTAAAATTTCAGATTTCACCTACTATAGAAATCATGAGAAAAGTATTAAGGGTCCGTTTAGTTGGGGAAAACACCCTTGTTTTTCACAAATGAAAACAAGGTTTATAGAGAACGTGTTCAAATAAACATTTTCAAACAAAATATTTTGCAAAACACAAAATCCCTTATTTCCTAACTTAACAAGAAAAATTACAAAACAAATTTAAGTTGTTTTCCACGTTTTTCTTTATAACCCACAACCCTCCCTCCCCTTCTTCAAAATAGAAAATACAAACATTTACTAAACGCGTTTTTTATATTTTCAAGTGTTTTGTGGAGATTAATTTTCCTTCAAATTTTTTACAAAACTAGAAATAAAAAACAAAAAACAAAAGAATTTTTCTCCAACTAAACGCACCATAAGAGTCTACGGAGTTATAAGTGGCCGGTTCAAATTTTACGATGTACTAGTGTCACACGAGTTGAACATATAAAAGCAATTTCAGCTATTTTTAACAAATGACAAGGATCTTAGTATCTTACCTTCAACTGTGGCTAATTAAAACTCGAATCAAGTCTTAATTAAGTACCATCCCCATATTCGCGCTTTAATTAGACACCGCAATTCCTGAAACTTTCTGGACTTTTGCTAGAGTTTTTACTCGTTATTGCATCTTTGATCTATATATAGAAATATAAAAACGGATAACCATCGCCATTATAACTAAAAAATGAGCCACGTAGAACCAGCATTACTATCCCTCTCACTAGCCACGTAGAATTACCTGCAAATTCATCAATGTCTTTAAATCTTGACAACATTAAAAGAGAGCTAGTTAGTTGTTCGTGTAAATTCAACTTTCAAGCATTGTTTAATTAAACACGACAGTAATTTATTGCATAAGCTATAAGAGCCAGCTGAAAGAAAAGAAAAATGGCACACGCGCACAAAGTATACCATATATACATTTATGGTATCAATAACAACAATACCCAATCCATGCCAGTCGGAACGAGATATGAGAATATGAAATGTAGACAGTTAGGGACATATTTTTTAAGAGGTAAGAGGGGGTTGTGGCCCCCAAATTTAGAACCACTATATATAATTGTGTGTATTGTACATGTAAAAATAATGTAAATAAAAGGCAAGTAAAAGTTTGACCCTCTCAAAATTAAATTATTGTATTTCGGCCCTTTCAAAATATTATTCAAGCTCCGTCCCTATAGACAACTATACCCTGCTCGACGGTAAAGAGACAAGTAAGGGATGAAGAGGGGAGGCTTTCGAAACCCAACGACAAGATATTTACGTTGATCCATAATGCCAATGGAGAGAAAATGCACATGACCTAGGTACTATCTAGGATGGATTAAGCACATTTACAAATAGATATGTCAGATAAAAAATGTTACATAATGATTTATTTTTTCTTCTACGACGAGCGACGCGATTACCAAGCGAGACCCAAGGACGACATCGTCAAGAGGTAGTATTTGCCAAAGGATACCGACTACTGAGCATGTCCGGGCTCTGACATCCCCCATGCCACATTCATTCCGGATGCACTAGTTGAGATTGTTTCATGTTTGACTTTGGCAGTCAACTTCATAGTTTTGACTATATTAGTTAGTCAAATTCAATTATGGTCAAATACCAACTTTAACCAAGAAAGTTAAAAGAGTGAAAACCCGAAATGGAAAGTGAAAGCAAAAGCAAAAGCCCAACCTAAAGCGGAAAACCGATAACAAATGAGTTCGTTGAAATAGGTTAAAAACCAAAGAACCGAGATTTTTAGTTTACGTTGATTAAGGGGTCGTTTAGTTGGTGAAATTTTTTCCTATTTTTCCATTTCTAAATTTCTAG
This sequence comes from Artemisia argyi, assembly GCA_030686995.1. Classification (NCBI taxonomy): domain Eukaryota; kingdom Viridiplantae; phylum Streptophyta; class Magnoliopsida; order Asterales; family Asteraceae; genus Artemisia; species Artemisia argyi. The sequence goes on from CM060691.1 coordinate 129,639,831, forward strand.
AGAATGAAAAAAGTAAGAAGAGCAGAATAGGCTTTTCAAACCTTTAGTTAAAATTTAAAAAATGATAATTTCACATTTTTTGAAAATTATTAGAAAAAAGTTTAACTAAACGGATTTTCAATTTTTCTCTTTTCATATGAAAAATTTCCTAGAAAAATTGGAAATTTTCCATTAACTAAACGGCCCCTTACGTTCGTAGAAAACCATATATACATACCATTTTAAACTCACAACTTTTAAATTATACTATAATACTCGTATGTTTTATGGTATCGCTAAGCTAAAAGTATGTCAAATGACCGAGAAACCAAATGAAGGTAATCGTAAATTCAAGCTTTTGGTCTTAACAAACAAACAAAATCAACATGAGTTAAGTAAATACACAATCAGTTACTGGAAAACAATGATTTTTCAAATAATAATGCCTAAGATTTAACTTTGATCATCCTTAATGGTTTCATCTCTAACACTACCTGTGGAACTTGCTCCATCTCGACCCTTGTAACGTCGAGCAACCCACATGTAAATCACCAGATTGAGAGCATTAATCGCCATCAAAATCCAGTACATATAGTCCAACTTGCTCACGTTCAAGTCGTTCCTCAACCACCCTTTGTCCTCCTTTCCTGTTGCCTTTTCAATTATCTTCACGATCGCAGTACTTAACCAGCTCCCTATACCAATCTCGCTCAAGAATATAGCACTACTTAAACTCCTTGTTCCATCCGTAGCTTCATCATAAAAGAACTCTAGTTGTCCCACATATGTGAAAACCTCAGCAGTACCCATGAGGAAAAACTGAGGAAACAACCAGAAAACACTTAGGGTTTTCGGGTCAGAGTGAGTTCTTCGTTTGTGTTCCACCACTGCAGCTGAAGCCATAGCGAAAATGGAAACGAATAGACCTACACCCATTCGTTGCAAGGAAGTTAGACCACGACGGTGGCCAGTTTTGCTGCGGAGGACAGGGACGATGATCTTTTCATATATGGGGACAAGGATGAGAGCATTGATGGCGGAGAAGACTGGGACTGAGCCAGATGGGATGACAAAGCTTGACCCGAGTTTCCTGTCCATCAAACTGGCTTGGCTGATAAAGAAGGTAGAGAGTTGTGCGAAAGAGATTGAAAGAGCAATGGTTGTGGCCCAGATAGGTAAAACCCTAATGAAGCATTTGAATTCTTCGACTTGTGTAACCGTGCATAAGTTCCATCGGTTTTGAGTGGTGGACGATCCTGATTCGTGATGCTTGACAGCTGCTTTGTCTAAGAATCGGTATTGTGGTGTGTGAGTGAGTTTTCTTGCACCGAAGATGTCAGATTCTTGGGTTTGGACTTCATAGAGTTGTTTGTCTGAGACAACTTGGACTCCTCGGAAATGGTTCTTGACTGCAACTACCATTACCTGCAGTGACGGATCCACAAAATAGAAATTAGAACACCAAGATCGAATTACGATACTACAAAAATAGAATATCTTTCTGAAGCAAAATCTTAATGAGAAGCTGAAACACATTCGTCTTTACAAAAATAAATGTAATGATGTACGCAAAAGTTTGTACATTCTAAAATGCCAAAAAGATATTCTATTTAAATACGCATTTCAGTAACAAAATCACCTGTACAAACCGCGTAAAAGCACTTCCCATCGGTTTCTTGTATCGATAGCTTGAAAATCCGGCTAGCAAGATTATGATCGACATAAACATGGTTATGGTGGGAACACCAAAACCCCAAGCAAACCCTTTTTCTTGTTGTACATACACCATAAGTGTAATTCCAAGCAATGCCCCCATGTTAATAGCAAAGAAAAACCAATTGAAGAATGCGTATTTCTTCACAACTTCTCGATCATCTTCTTCATCAAATTGATCCGCTCCAAAGGATGAGACACAAGGCTTAATTCCTCCCGTCCCAATGGCAATAAGGCCAAGTGCAGTATAAAGGAACGCCGTTTGACTAGTGGATGCTTGAGGACATGGTCTTTTGAGGCAAATTGGGGGACGTAAGCTGTCGAGTTTTGCTGAAAGTGTGAGCATTACCATTCCAGCAAAGTAGATGAAGGAGAAGACGATGATAGTCAAGAATCGGCCCAAATAAGCATCAGCTATGAATGCTCCAAGGAGAGTGAGAACATAGGCAGCTCCAATCCAGTCGGTGACATGGGTGGCAGCATTTGGTAGAGATTGGTGCATCTGCGTCACCAAGTATAATACCATGCTCACTGCTACCGCAAAAAAGGCCAGCCTCTCCGCTACCTCATTCACTATAAATAAATATCCGAGTTAAAACGGGTTCATATGAACATGTTAATTAGGGGAGTGCATTTTTTTAGTAACATTTTTATGACACATGTGAGATAAAATATGAACAACCTGTTGATACAAAAATAGATAATTTAAACGCTAGTTATCTCATACCAATAATGAATGGAGAGGCTTTCCATCCTCCAGTTTTTCGCTTATCCGCAATATTTCCTCTAAAATCAACACAGCCATTGCTCACCAAAGTCATTGTTGACATATCTATCGCGTCTAATTCCTGTATATATAGTTCAACATATAAAAAATGTCACAACTATGATAAAAGCTGAAAACAAGACATGGTATAGTGTTAGCACACACTTCATTACCTTAAACGATTTTTGTTCAAGAATAGGACCCATAACAATCGAGGGTTCTACATATGACGATTTCTCGGATTTTTCACTGATAGTATCCATAACACTTTTTTCGCGTTTCAAGTTTTGTTTTTGAATATCTTGTCTTGTTTTTGGATACGTCTCATATGATATATTTCATGAGCTTGTACGAGTTTAGCTCGTTATGAGGATATAATTTATATTGGTGTGTAGGGGTGTTTGAGTAGTAGGAGGACGGCAGGGTTATTGACTTGCATGACCCAACACATTTTTGAAAAAAAATTAGTGAGATTCTTTTGTCATTTTCCACGGTTGATGCCATTTCAATCAAGAGCATTATGCTTTCTGTTAAAATAATAACAATACGTACTTTTATAGCTTTTGTCTTGAAGAAAAAAACTTGATACTCACTTTAATATTTACGCACATACAACAGTCTAAAAGGCGATTACCTTACTTTAATTATGATTCATTTCTGTAAGTACTTATACAACTAGTCCTATAACGGAAACATAACAAAAGAATAATGTTATGAATGGTAATGTAGAAGTAAAAGTAACGAGATGCTAATCTAATGTAAGTGATAGACAATGTTAGTTAGTCATACATATGTAGTGCTCTCATGAATCAACCTATGATTCTATGAAAATCATAACATTTGCATTGGTGATACGGCCAATACTAGAACCATTTAGTTTGGCAAGAGACTTGTCAAGGGAGATGTGGTCAAAATGCCGCTCAAAATGTGTTTCACAAACCAAGTCAAACTTAGTTACTAATTGACAGAAAACCCACAACAGAATATTATTAACAGAGTTATGAGGCTTCGGCATTTGGAACCCGGCCTACTTCACTTCTTCTAGATAGGTATCTGTCACTTAACTTGCAATTCATTACCGATGCTATTAATATAATTTTTGAACAACTAACTACAATAGATACACTACAAATTTATTTTACATGTATTAATTAAGACTTAAAAGCACAATAATTCCTTTCGGGGTTATCAATATTTATTTCACATAATTTACCTTTGTTATTTTAGTTTGTTTTAAAATAAGTATCAACCATCTAAGTGCATGTGAATTGAAGTGTGAACTAATGTGTTTCACCAAGAAGAAAAGAAAGATTTTATTTTTTGGAAAATAAGTCAAGCCCAATTATTAATTATTGATGCTTGAGAAAATAATAGTTGAAAATATTTTACACATGTTTTATTGTAAGAAAAATTATGTTTTGCTTTTATCACAACGATTCAATACCATGTGGAAAACAAGAAACTAGATATACTTCTAAAAAATCAATTTGATCTTTGACCAACCTTTCTTTAATAGTTAGTATAATGTTTGGCCTTAAAGGTTGTAGTATAAGTACGTGGTGAATTATGTAACTTTTTTTTAAGCCTTTTGTTTTGAGTATTTATATTTTAATTCAAGTTAACACTTTTTTTACATTGATAGTCCTTAATATATTTGCAATGTTAGTCCCTAAGTTATTTTTTATTAGTTAATCTAATGTGTTTTAATTTTAATTTTATATATCTAATAAATTATGTAAATGAAAAAAAAAAAAAAAAAAAAAAAAAAAAACGTTTTGTTAACGTGTGCCCACTGGATACATATTTAGCTCTTTATATATATGCAAGGTTTAAGTTAATTAATATCAAATTTCTATTTAATTAAGGCAATTTTAGGGTTTAATTAATGTTTATTGAATGCATTTTTTGATTTAAAGGAAATTTTATGTTCATTAATTTCATTTTATGGAGTGCCCAGTAGGCACACGCTAGAAAAACCAAAAAAAAAAGTCCAACGGCATCACATTTTCTGATGCCAACAGTAACGGCACAAAATGTAGTGCCAAAGGTTTCTGGTGTCGTTGAATGTTTTGCTGACGTTGCAGCACTTTTGGGGTATGGCACGAGCCTCACGGCTCCACGACACCCACTGCTCTAAATGACTATTCATCTAGATTAACCGAGTCATGGTGATGAAATTGAAGACCAACGAGTTATTGAAAAAACTCTCATCAGTGTCCCGAAAAATATGATCCAATTATAGCAGTCATTGAAAACACCAAAGATCTCGAAACTTTGGGTATTCAGCTTGCAAGACCACAACCAAATTTCGGAAGAGGGAATTCATCCTGAGGTGGTCGAGGAGGCAGAAATTTTGGAAGTCGTGGACTTGGACAAAGCTACGTAACTTTCATAGGTCGAAGCAACTTTGACAAAAGATCATTTGGCGATGGAAACTCTTACAAGTATTTCATTTTCAAGAAAGACAATCATGAAGAAAAAGATTGTTGGGACAAAGGAAAGTTTAAATGTACTGAATGTGATCAATTTGGTCATTTAGAGAAATTTTGTTGAAAAAAGAACTAACAACAAGCAAATTGTTTAGAAGAAAAACAAGAAGATAGAAATGTTTTCTTTTGTCACTCAGCTAATGTTGAAATAAGTGACACATGGTTTCTTAACAACGGTTGTAGTAATCATATGACCGATGATGAAAGTATTTTGGTCGATATTGACACTTTAGGAAATTCTCAAGTAAAAATGGGAAATGGGTCAATAGTACAAGTGAAGGGAAAAGGCAAGACCCAGTCAATACAAAAACATGTATCAAATATATTGATGATGTTTTACTAGTTCCTGACCTTACACAAAATTTGCTTAGTGTCGAACAACTTGTAGAGCATGGATACTCTGTTATTTTTGAAGGAAAAGGTTGTAGTATTTATAGCAAAGGAAGAAACAGTGAGTTGATGTATAAGATAATAATGGGGCGGAAATGAAGTTTTCCTATCACATTTAGATATGAAGAACACACCGCGATTAAAGCAACAACCGCAGATGAGGCGTTGTTATGGCACAAGAGACTTGGACATCTTAATTTCAAAAGTCTAAATTTACTCCACCAGAAAAATATGGTTGGAGGTCTGCCACAAATTCAAGAGATTGAAGGAGTTTATGAAGGGTGTGCGCTCGGAAAGCATCATCGGAAACCATTTCCGAAAGGAGTCGCTTGGAGAGCCAAGGAAATTCTCGAGCTAATGCACAACGATCTTTGTGGTCCGATGAAGAATACATTTCATGGTAGTAATATCTATTTCATTATATTTATTGATTATTTTAGTAGAATGACATGAGTTTATTTCATGAAAGAAAAATCACAAGTTTCTGGAATTTTCAAAAGTTTTAAAAATTTTGTCAAAAAAACAAACGGGGAGTTTTATCAAAATTTCGAGAAGTGATCAAGGAAAAGAATCCAACTCAAAAGAGTTTCACAAGTTTTGTGAGGATGAAGGCATGCACAGACAGCTTACAACTCGATACACACCTCAACAAAATGGTGAAGTTGATGACGCTCGAATTATACATATTTTATATAGTGTTATTTGTTAGTTTCCTAATAGATTCTATGGACTTTCGATACTTAATTGCATGAAAATAAATTCCAGGTCCAATCGAAAAAGAGCTTCAAGAACCAAGATAAAATGTAAGCATCTAAGCCAAGTGGATGCTAGAAGCAAAGTAATGCCTGTTAAAGAAGAAAAGCACGTCGTCCTTTCTATCGATGTACGCCGGTTATGGGGGAGTAATAAGTCTTATTCAAATCTGAGTCAACATCGTCAAGTACGGCGATCTCAAGAATAAAACGCGTCGGCCTTCAATTCAATTAATGACCCTTTGACACCAAGAAAACTATTGAAGCCCGCCGGTGTTTCTAACTATGTTCGCCGGTATCGCAAGTGAAGCCCGCCGATCTTACCTCAAATGCGGCGTACTTCAAAATATGATCAGTCTCAGTTAGCATATAAATAGAGCCTCAATCCATCTCAAAATACACACCTCTCATCCCAACTATTACAAAAGCTCTAATAACTCTTTACCATTCGAATTACATCAATTGGGAGTCATCAAGTGAAGCTAAAGTTCCAAATACATTTAAGTACTATCTTGGTATTGTTATAGTGATTGCTAGTGATGGTAGCTCAGTCATTGTAACTAATTCAGGAAGTATGTCTCTCATTGCAAACGAATCAATCACTGTAAGCATGATTACTGGAGCCATGTTAGGCTAAACTCCTTATGGTTGCTTGGTTATATTAATATAATAAAGTGATTGGTTGTGATATGATCTCATTTGATTTCTTATTTATGTTGAAACCTTGTTGTGTTCTAAACTTTTTATCCATTGTTTGATTATACTTGTCAATTGGAAAAGGTAGAAAGAACCAATTGGTATTATATATTTTCGAAATATGTCTATGTATCTTGATCAATTGGTTAGAGAAATCCGCTCTTGTTAAGTTATAAACAATAAAGTTTCTTGCATTGCAATTAGTTCTTGAGCTTGGTAACCACTCGTTCAAGTGCTATTAACATAAATCTTTAATCAAACTTGTTAATCCGTGAAAACGTCAACTAATCATTGGTTGAACTTACTCAATCATTGAGATCATCATCATTAATCATTCACTGAGTTATAGTAACTATCAAAGTAATCATATTTGTCTCATATTTGAATTTCATTTAGTTCATGCATAATTTCCTAAAACGTTTTCCAAGTCATCCTAAGCAGTTAATTGATATATAGAATAATCCCAGTCCCTGTGGAACGACTTGGTCTTACCAAAATTTTTTACTATAAACGAGGGTTATACTTTTACCCTTGTGTTTTGAACTAAGAGAAATCGGTAGAACTAGTTATATAAATTTAAAGATTTCGAGACACATCAACAGTCGAGAGAAAGAATCACACCTTTGTAGAGATGGCGAAATTAATGATGCACGAGAAAGATTTACCAAAAAGTTTTTTGGCAGAAGCAGTTTACATGGCAATATAGTTGCTGAATAGAAGTCCAACAAAAGCCCTCGATAACAAGATTCCACTTGAAGTGTGGAATGTAAGAAAACCTTCGGTAAGACATCTTAAAGATTTTGGGTGCGGTTGTTATTCTCAAATACCAAAGCAAAAAAGATACAAGTTAGATGAGACAAGTGAAAAGTGTATTTCTGTAGGCTATAGTAGCAAGTCAAAAGCTGGTATATTGTATAGCCTAAAAACAAAAAATATAATAGTTAGTAGAGATGTAATTTTTGATAAAAAATTCTTCCTCGAATTTGGAAGAAAAAAAAGGAATGAACAAGTTTTCCTACTAACAATACGTAGGATGAATCACATGTGGAAAGTGATGAAAATCAACTGTTACATGACGAAGTACCCAGCGAAGAACCTGATGAAGAATCTCAAAGTCCACTACAAAGAAAATTTCGTTCGTTGAAAGAAATATACAATGTTAATTTTTGGCATGTAGGGCCAGAAAGTTTTGAAGAAGCGATTAGAGAGGAATAATGGAAGAAAGCGATGGAGGATGAAATACAAGTTATCAAAAAGAACAACACATGGGAGCTTACAAATAGGCCATTAGATAAAGACATTAGTGGTGTCAAATGTGTCTACAAAGTCAAGTACAGCGCATATGGTTCTGTGCAAAGGAACAAGGTAAGACTAGTCGCAAAAGGTTACTCACAATAACACGAAATTGACTATGATGAGACATTTGCTCCAATTGCTCGAATGGATACAGTCCGATCAATCATCTCACTAGCAGGCCAAAAAGGTTGGTTACTATACCAACTCGACATTAAGTCATCATTTCTCAATGCATGCAGAACTTAAAGAAGAAGTTTATGTGAATCAACCTCAAGGATTCGAGGTTGAAGGAAAAGAAGAAAAAGTTTACAAGTTGAAGAAAGCTCTTTACGGACTCAAGTAAGCACTGCGAGCGTGGTATAGCCAGATCGATGGTTATTTTAAAGAAAAAAGTTTTAATCAAAGCAAGAGCGAGCCAACATTGTATGTTATAAATCAAGGCACAAAGGGCATTTTAATTGTAGCGCTCTATGTCGATGATCTTGTGTTCATAAGAAATAACAAAAAAATGATTGAAGATTTCAAGAACGAGATGATGCAAAATTACTAGATGAGTGATTTAGGTCTTCTAAATCACTTCCTCGGAATGGAAATATATCAAGACGAAGGCAGCGCATTTATTTGTTACGAAAAGTTTGTCGAGAAGATTTTGAAGATTTCTGATATGTCGGAATGCAAGCAGTAGGACACTCCTTTGGTTGTCAACGAAAAGCTCATGAAAGAAGACGTCAAGTAAAGTGGATGCTACCTTTAATCGAAGTTTGGTGGGGAAATTGTTATACCTCACAACAACAAGGCCCGACATCATATTTGCCGCAAGTTTAGTCTTAAGGTTCATGCACAATCTTAGTCAGATTCACATGGGATTTGGTAAAAGAATTTTAAGATATTTGCAGGGCACGAAAGATTTTGGAATCAAATTCGAAAAAAATGCAGATATAAATTTACATGGTTTTGGTGACAATGAATGGGGAGGATGTACAAATGACATAAAAAGTACATCTGAATATATATTTTCATTTGGTTCAGGTGTGTTTAGTTGGTGCTCCAAGAAGCAACAAACACTAGAACAATCATTAGAGGTAGAGTACGTAGCAGCTCCTCTAGCTACATCACAAGCAATTTGGATACGAAGAATTTTTGAAGATATAGGAAAAAAGCAATTGAAGCCTACAACAATTTTCTGCGATAGCATGTTAGCAATAGCAATCGCAAAGAATCCGGTTCATCGTAGCAGCACAAAGCATGTCTCTTAGAAACATCATTTTATAGAGAAGCAATTGAAGACGGAGAGTTGCAACTTGAATTTTGTTGAATGAGTGATCAGGTGGCAGACACTTTCACAAAAGCACTTCCACAAGAAAAGTTTCAGAAGCTCAGATAAAAGTTGGAGTTTAGCCAAAACACATTATGGAGATAATGTGAACTAATGCGTTTCACCAAGAAGAAAAGAAAGAGTTTAATTTTTGGAAAGTAAGTCAAGCCCAACTATTAATGCCTGAGAAAATAATAGTTGAAAATATTTTACACATGTTTTACTTTAAGAAAATTTATATTTTGATTTTGAGAGATGATTTGCACACTTATTTAATTGATTGGCATACTCCAAATTAGAGTGTGTTGACAATTATACCCTCACATTAATTTATACATTTTTACTCTGTAAGAGTATAAATGTCAACACACTATAATTTGAAGTGTGCAAATCAATTTAGAGAGTGTGCAAATCATCTTTCTTTGCTTTTACTACAATGATCAACACCATGTGGAAAACAAGAAATTAGATATACTGAAAGATCAATTGATCTTTGACCAACTATTTCGTAATAGTTGTATAATGTTTGACCTATAAAAGGTTGTTGTATCAGTATCAATGTTTTGTAAATCGGGTTTTTAATCGACCCGGTCGAGTCATCGGGTCAACCTGGTTTTCTATTTAACTACTCCCTCCGTCCCAAAATAAATGTCATGTTTTACTTTTTTGAGTCTTTTTTGTTCAACTTTGATGTTAAATATTTTTATTTGCGTTATATAATACTTTATGAAAATTATACCAATGAAAATACATTTAACCGGTTCGACCACTGAGTCAACCCGGTTTTCTATTAAAAAAATGAAAAAAACAAAACCCGGTCGGGTTTCGAGAACCAGGTTGACTCGGGTAACTTAAAACCTGGCGGGTCTAACCGGTTAACCCGTTTTTAAAAACCCGATCTTTTTGCCAGATCCGGTTCTTCCGGTTAACCCAGCCGGGTAGACCCGGGTTTCAAAACATCGAACAATAGTGAATTTTGTACCAGCTGCCTACAAAACAAAAATAGTGTTTGAAGTTTTTTAAGAAATATTTTTGAGTGTATTGTTTCCTATACAAAAGAATATTTTATACTTTGTTGTAATATTTATTGTGAGAGTAGCGTCTTATATATGTCCAACAGCGCATCCCAAATTAAGTGTACTGCACTTGCAAATTACAGTGAATCAAATTGTAAAAGGAAAAATTTATGATCTTCCAGGAAATTTGGATGCTTTTAATGTCATTTATGACTTTAATCTCCAAGGTCGTAGGAAGTAGTCTATATTTTTGTCAGAGTCTTTTGTTATCATGTGGTTAGTGGTTTGTTTTCTAGTTTAGAAAATAGGAAGTATCTTGTTATGTAAGCTTTTCGACTATGTAACAGGTTGAGATATGAGATTCACCTATATCCGTTGTACTTAAATGTTTTTTGGAGTAATATATTTACCGGGTCGTTGACCTTTTATCAAAAAAAAATTGTAACAGGAAAAGAAAATGATATTTGATTAAGAACAACATAATAACTGAATTTTCTTGAAACACAATGTTAATAGTGGACACTTAATTTGAGGCGAGAATGGTATAGTATATATTAATCTTTGTATTTTACTAGCTAACTTTAGTACATGATTCAAACTTAGAATGTATGAGGGAGTAGCAACTACTTCGTATGTGCATTTTAGGTTAATAAAACTCAATATGATAAATTTAATGAAATACGAATATGACAAAAGTCCTCATTTTCTTGCTTAGAGTAACGTTTGTGTTGAGAGAACGGGTCACTGAATGGCTGGTTAGCAACACACATCTCGTATTCTGTTGATTTATTTTGGAAGACTGCTTGTTCTAAACGATAACGTATTCATTACTATAAGTCATATAGTAATGAATTAGGGTAGTGGCAATGGTGGCGGTTTGGCCATCGGTTTGCCCCAAACCGCCGGGGAACACCGCCGCCACCCCAGCGGTTTGGGTAAACGGTATGGTCTAGCGGGGAAGAACACTGCTGCGGTTTGAAACAATCTATCCGTTGGAACCATTAATGCAGTGAACGTTGGGGGTAGAATCCAAAAAAAAAATACGTTGGCTGCCTTGGTTTAAAAAAAAAAAAAAAAAAAAAAAAAAAAAAAAAAAAAAAAAAGAGAGAGAGTGTTGGTGCTATAATATTGTGGAGAAGTGGAGAAGAAAATATATTGTGGAGAAGAAAAAAAAAATACGTTGACTGCCCAACCAAAGAAACAAGTGGAGAAGAAAATATATTGTTGTTCTTGCTGCTACTGCGTTTTGATGTAGAGAGAAACAAAGAGAGTGTTGGTGTTTTGTTTTGTGGTGAAAAATGAGAAGTGAAAAGAAAATACTAAGTTATATAAAAAGAAAAGTTGGTAGACAGTTGGTGGATAGTACATGGAAAAAAAACGTTCAAATGATGCATTTGATGGCCTATTGATTTTTAGAATAATTGTGTTTTTTTTTCAAGTATTGTGTAATTTTCTTTTTAAGTATTATGTATTTTTATTTTAATTATTAATGAAATATTATGTTTTTATTAAATTATTTATTTATGAAAATAAAAAATAAAAAGTTGGTGGTTTGGGAGGTATGGAAAAAGTGACCATTGCCACTAAAAAAGTGTTGGGAGGTATGGAAAAAGTGTGAGTGAGGTGGAATGATATTATTGGTGGGTTGAGAGGTATGAGTTTTTTTTGTAGTGACCATTGCCACCACCCTTACAAGTTGCAAAAGTTACCCATCATAAATTATTAAATAATTTCAAAGGAGTTTAATTGGATGTGTATAATGAAACTATTTGTCATATCATTTTGATATGAACCTCGATTGAGTTTCAGTAATAAAAAATAAACACAGGTTTCTAATATTTGGTAAAGGATTATTATACAAATAAGTTATTATACTTAACAAAAAAATTCGCCTAAGTTACTCAACTTTCAAATTGTTCATCCAAGTTACTAAACTTTGCGAATTGTTCATCCAAGTTATTGAACATTTAAAAATCATTCATTCCAGTTACTCCAACAACTGGCTACCGGGTGTTAACCGGTTGACCAATGCCACGTCATTAGATAAAAATGGAAATGTTCACATAAGTTACTAAAATTTGCATTTTCTTCATCTAAGTTACCAAACATTGCTAAAATGTTCACCTAAGTTACTAAAGTTTGCGTTTTCTTCATCCAAGTTACAGAAGGTTAACCGTTCACTCTAGTTGTTGTCGGGATGATGTTAAAGTAGCTTCGTCCGTTTTTATATACTTTCATCTATTTTTCTTACGTTTTCATATGTTTTATCAATTTTTATCCGTTTTCGTCTGTTTTTATATGTTTTCATACGTTTTTATCTGTTTTCATCCATTCTTATACGTTATCATCTGTTTTTATACGTTTTCGTCCTTTTTTATACGTTTTCACCCGTTTTCTTACGTTTTTTATCCGTATTTATACGTTTTTATATTTTTCGTCCGTTTATATACGTTTTTCCTGTTTTTAAAGCATATACAAATTGACGAAAATGTATAAAAATGTATGAAAACGTATAAAGACGGACAAAAAGCATATGAAAACGTAAAAAAAGGGGCAAAAACGTATAAAAATAGACGAAAACGTAAAAACAAAGGACAAAAACGAAAAAAACTTATGAAAGCGTAAGAAAAAAAGTATAAAGCCAGACAAAAAAGTATAAAAGTGACAAAAAGAGTATCAAAACGTATAAAAACTGATGAAAACATATAAGAAAAACGTATAAATACGGATAAAAACGTATAAAACGGACAAAAAATCGAGAAAAAAAATCAAAATTTTATACATTTTCATTACATTTTCGTTTGTTTTACTTACGTTTTCTCACCTTGCCACATCACCTCAAAAATTGAGAAAAAAAATCAAAATTTTATTTTTTTGAAAAAAATAAAATCGAAATTTTTTTTTCAAAAAAAATCGAGCAAAAAACAGACGAAAATGTATAAAAACGGTTTAAAACGGACAAAAATGTATGAAAACGGACGAAAGCGACTAAAAACTGATGAAAACGTATAAAAATAGACAAAACCGTATGAAAATGTAAGAAAAACGGACAAAAATGTATAAAGGACTAACATTGCAAATAATCGTTGGCTAAATGGACTAACGTTGCCACATGATAACTAACAGAACTGGCGGCAGTTAGCTCAGGGACGAATGGTGCAAATTCTGTGTCTAAAATCAAGGGTATTTTAGTCATATCACGGTTTTTAACCTGTTATCATGAGTTAATATAAGCTCAGTAACGTACATAACCGGTTAATCAAACATTAGTAACTTAGATGAACAATTTAAAAGTTGAGTAACTTAGGCGAACTTTTTTGTAAAGTATAGTTACTTTTTTGTCTATTAACCCTTTGATAAACGATTTTGGTTTGGATTGTATAATTATTATATACAGTTGACAAAATAATTTCAGGTAATTGTAACAGAAGTTGAATTATCATAAAATGGTAAAATCTTAATCTTTTAACATGTTTGTGAAACAAGTATTAGCAGTTAGTCATGTCTTCCTATGATGTCTAGCTAGGGACAAACCTTTAAGTTTAACAAGTTTCATAATACAATTTTGATTATGCATACAGGAAACACACAAACCTCAGAATATAAATTACGAGCTACATCAAAACAATAAACATCCTGAAATCTGGTTGATTTCAAAATCCAAAATTTATTTATTAGTACACGAATGTGAGCACAAGCTCAACAATCGACACTTTGATGCTAAGCTCCTTTCTCACTTATAGATCTTATATTGTAGTAACTTAAAACCATGTTTGTTGTAACACATAGTAAATTTTTATTTTGCTTAGCTTTGTAAGTTTTAATAAATCGCTACTATAGAAAAAGAAAAACATATACTATTACTATTATACCTTCGAAGGTAAAATCTGATGTTCAGATATTGACCAATATAATTACAAGGAATGTAAAACGAGAAAGTGACAAGATATTTCATCAACTAAAGTCGTTTTAAACCTAGCTTTTTATACAAAAGTAAAAAAGATTAGTTTAACGGAAAACCAACCTTAAAAGAAGTGAACCCAATTATCACACACAATCTTCAGTCTTCATACGTTAATGATTTTCATGGTATGATGTTGCAAACTTATTTTATGTGTTTTGTGAAAAGTTTTGATGTAATATTGGTGAATATAGTAAGTGTAGGTTTATACATAAATGAGAGTGTATATAAGCAGATGGAGAGTAAGAGCGTATAGTAAGAGTAGTTTAAATGAATGGTGTTTGTTGGTGAGAAATTAATACAACGCCTACTGAATTAATTTGTAAACACGTGGTTTTGGCAGTGTTTCAACGGTTTTGGTTGGTAGTTGCATTTATGTTACATTAGTCTACGCTACTACTTTTTGGTTTATTTTGCCCTAGCTTTGTTCATGGCATAGGATTTTATTATTATTATTATTATTTTAAACAAATTGTTAGTTACTGTTAAAGATAGAAATAATTGGTAGTCAAGAAAGTTTTATATTAAGGCATCCACAAACAACCGAAGATTACAGAAAATAGCGATTAAAACCTCAAAACTATGGTGTCAAAGAAACTGTGGTGTTAAAGGAGCAGTCATATTGGAAAAGAGTATGAGCAGCCGTCATTGTCGAAGACATAACATGACATGAGATTGTGATTATACTAGCAGCTAGCGAATTAATTGTAGGATTAAATAAGATCTTGAAATTGGGGAGCAACCGTCATATTGGAAAAGGGTTTATTATTATTATTATTATTATTATTATTATTATTATTATTATTATTATTATTATTATTAGGAGGGTGACAGTCATATTTCTGAAATTATCCATACTTCTCAAATCCACCAATAATATCATTCAACCTCATTCATATTTTTTTCATACCTTTCAACCCCTTTTTAGTGGCAACCATGCCTTTTTCATACCTCCCAACTAATTTTATTTTTTTATTTTTTTACCCCTTAACTAATATTTCATTCAATAAAAACCTTAACTAATATTTTATTTATTAAATTAATATACAAAAAACATTTTTATTAAAAAAAAATACAAAACTAAAATTTATAAACAAAAAAAGAAAAAATGTTAAAATTGTTGTTTGGTCCAATAGCCCAGCCCAACTCATACCACACTTAACTATAACCCAAAAGGAAAAAAAATATATATATATGGTCATCTTCTTCAATCTCTTTTCTTTCTTTTGTATAACCCAGCAGCATGCCATGGAATCACTTTTCTTTCTTTTGTATAACCCAGCAACGGTCCAAACTTAAATCCCAGCGTCTCTATTTTGCTCACACCGCTCCATACCTCCGAGTCATTTTTTGACGTTGGACCCATGCCGCTGGCCATGCCGCCGAGGTGGCGGCGGTGTTCACCGGCGGCATGGCCATGCCGTTGGTGATGCCGATGTCCACTGCCACCGTTCTTATTGTTATTGTTATTATTTTATTTATTTATTTTTAGTAAATCAAATTTTATTATCAAAACACAATAAAATTTATATAGATGAGAGTCTAGACACAAGCTGTGCTCCCTCCTTTTTCTGAATACAAAAGCTAACTCTATGAAAGATAAAAACACCACTTTTAGCGTTATTTGAGTAACTAATGGCAATCGATTTAATACGAGAAAGTGTATCCAGAGCCTCCGTATCGAATTCGCCGAACGTAGAAAAAGCAAAAGGTATGAACTTGTACGTTGTCCTCACATTTGGTCGCATACTTCCTCTTTTTCTTCTCTACAGCATTGTGCAAGGCTACCCCAGGAGCCCCTATACCATCAAATGGAGAGATACCAGTCACATCATGCATGCATCCTTACCTTGAAGCCAATTAAATAATAACAAGTCTGCAGGTTGTAGCTCCTTCACATCCTCCGAAAGAAACCCCATAGGAGCCTCCTTACGCACCATGATCTCAACCTTAGAACATATGTCAACAAGAATATCACGCACCAGATTATGCCTGAACTTCACACCCACTTCACTAGAGCAGTGGACTGCATGATCTCCCCATTTCTCCATACGATGTATATTACAACTCGGGCAAAGGCTACCTTCAGAAAACATAGGTACAGTAAGCCTATAACACAACATAGAACGAAATTGGCGATGGTTCATCCTCTGTCCCAAGCCATCAATAGGGATGGTGAAAAGAAAATCATGTGTATGTGGGGGGCGTATACAACTCAGAATAGCCACCTGTTTTGGACTCAGCGAGTACTTAGAAACAAGGTCTTTCTCAATGACACCAAAATAACACTTTGCCAAAGCTTTCATCATTTAGAGGGTAGAAACGCCATTGGAGACAGAGAGAGCGTCCATCTTGCAAGTAATGTTAAAAGTATCAAGAGCATGCTGAAAAGAAGGGCCATAGGAGACATTACCAGTTTTAGTCAGTATCTTGTCCTGTAGATCGCTCGTTTGGATACGAGAGGCGAGAAAAGCATACTGGATAATATCACCCGCTGAAAGGATACCAAGACCACCCAACTTGATCGGAAGAGTGTCAAGCCGCCACGGGCAATCACCAAACCCCGGCCCAGAGGCGGTAACAATCTTCTCCAAGGAAGTACGTAACGGCATATCAAACTAGACCTGGGCCTCCTGTAAATACAAAGGGGAGCTTGTCCTTAAAGCATAAGAGAATTTTGCAACCCCGGCACAACTGTGAAGAAGAAGAAGCTCACATTGGGGATCATGAAGTTTGTGGATTGCCTCTGTGGAAAACTAGAAGGGGGTTTGAATAGTTTACCGCATTTTAAGTTAATAACCTTTTGAAACTTTAGGTTTAATTGATTGGCTCCAAACGGTCAACCTAAATTGACCAAGTAAATGGTCAACAAGATCAGACTACCTAGAGTCAATGTTCCGTGGAATACAGTGTTTCCCCCGGGTCGTTATGTCCCGACGAGGCGTGATGGTATCCAAACGGGTTTGTGATCGGGTGAATTTGGACAGGAAAGGGTTTGAGATGATTACACTAAGTAAATACAAGTTAAAAAAACTCAAATAACCTATAGTAATGGAACCGTAAAACCAAATTACTTAGAAACGTATTTAAAATAAAAAACGCGCGTTTAAGCCAAAATAAACGCGAGTGTGCAAAATAAAAAGTGAATTTTATGCTACCATAATCCTACGGACATGAAAATTACTTTCTTATGATCCTAATGGTAAAAGAAAATTTTAGGAAAAAGAAAAATATTTTTTAGACTTTTTATGGATTTATTATTAATTAAAAACTATTTTTAACGATTTAAAAAATAATAAAAATGAAAAGAAATATGAAATAAAGTGAGAAAAATGTAAATTTACTTTTGAAAAATCCAAAATAACCTAAAACTATTTTTAAAACTGAGAACTATTTTTTTTGGGTTTTTATTTAATTTTTATGAATTTAGAATGATTTAAAAATACTTAAAAACTAATATTAAATAAGAAAAGTATTAAATGAGCTAGGAAAAATCTGGAAATTTTCTGGAAAATCTAAAATATTATACTAAGCCTAGGAAACATATAAAAAGTTAGATAAGCCCACTAATAAGCTGAATTGGGCAAATAAGCACTTCAAATAAGCACATATGCACCAAATCACACCAAAAGCTTAGGGAAGGTTCAACTAACTTAAATATGCACAACTAAAGAATAAAAACAAAATTAAGCCTACAGAACAAATAAAAACAAAAATAAGCCCACAAAATAAGCTAGAAAGGCAATAAGCAGCTTAAATAAGCACTTAGAATAAGCACTTCTACACCACATTGCACCAAAAGCTTAGGGAAGGTGTAATATACTAAAACAAACTCAACTTAACTGAAAAAAGTCAGATAAGCCCTGGCCGCAAGCCAAAACGAGTGCTCAGGCACATTGTACTATTTAGACAAAAACAAGGCTAAATGGCTACTTTAGAGGGCCTGAAAAGCTAACAAAAAAAAAAAAAAAAATCACAAAAATAAAGTAAAAATATGGGCTTGAAGACAAGCTGACAAATAAGCTATAAACCAAGTTTCAGGTCCTCAGGACTTGAAACAAAGAAATTAAAAATGCTTGATTAAGGGGCTGTTGGACCGTTTTGTGAAGAATGGGTCAGCTTTGGTGGGTGGAATTTGCAGGCTAACAATCACTATCTACTGAGTTTAAGTCTTGAAAATAAGTTGACACAAGTTCAATTTAACTTATAGACTACCTCTAAAACAGATTTGAGACCCTAATTCCTAATTTAGCTAATAAAAAAATGAAATCAAAAGTGGCTTATGGACTATTTGGTTACAGATGTGCAGCAGGGTACAAATAAGCTAACAAATGGGCTTACAAGACTAAGATAAGCTGAAAAACATAAAGTCTACACTACTAGTCGTTTATAAAACTAGTATCAAAACTTAAATCCTAATTTAACCTAACTAATCTAGGAATTAAAAGTGGCTTGGTATGTCAGAAAACAATGCTAAGGGCATACTTAAGAGGTCTAATCAGCATAAAAGAAAAATTCTATAAAATAAAATAAAAATACCACCTTAAAGATAAGCAATAAAATAAGGCATAAACTAATTTTCAGGCAATATAAGCTAGTGATGAAGAAATGAAAATTGCTTAACTATGGGTTGTTGGGTTAGTCTCCTAATGCAACAGTTGGTGAAATGGGTCACAAATGGGTGAGTATTGACCACAATGTGTCAAATTACATATTTGAACGACTACACTATCCTAATTGACTCTATTTCCAACAAATGAAACAACTAAAATTACTTAAATCTAAATCCTACCCTAATACTTGACTACAACAGTGAACAAAAAAATATGTTGAATAATTTACTAAACTACTTGGAAACTTATTTGGAATTGTGAGAACTTGATTTAAAACAACTAACAATAGCTAAATAAAACTAATTGAACTAAAAGGAATTTGTAAAAACAGTTTTAATGGCTAAACCAAGCTTGTGCCAAACACCCCTTTACAGGGTGCCTGATTCGGTATTTTTCAAAGGAAGTGATGGTTTTAAGCAAAGATTTGGAAGACAAACATTAGCTAGGCTATATTATGAATAGAAAAGCAGTTAGGAACAAATAATAAGTAGTCTAAATAAGAAAGCACAAATAAGCAGTTAAGAGCCAAAATTGACAATGGGTATACAAATCTTAAACAACTACATTCTAAACTATGAAACAAGCTTGAACATGAGCATTTAACCTAAATAAGAACTGAAAAAACATAGATAAGCACATGAATAAGCAGTTTGAACAATAAAAAGCTGTTTGGTGGAAAATTAAGCAAAATGGTGAAATTTGAACTTACAAACAAAGGCTCAATGTGAACTTCCAAAACACTTTCTAACTGATCCTAATGCTCCCCAAGAGCTCTAAACCATGCCTTTCAACTTTCTTCTTCTTCTTTCTTGATTTCTTATTTTTTTCAACTATTTTTCCTATTTTTTGGTATTTTTTGATATTTTAAAGTAAGACATGTAAAGATGAAATACAAAGGTTGAAATCAACTTATAATGATCAAATATGGCTTATGAAACAGTAAGGAAACTAGTTTAACAACTTTTGGCTAAAAATGAGAAATTTAAGAATTTTGAATGAAAAATAAATTGAGCAATGAACTTGGAATCTTGATTAATTAAACTTGAATTACATTAATGAAACTGAAAATACACTAAGAAAACTGAAATTCACACTTAAAAGGTTAAATTGATATTAAAACTAAACTAAGAACTACTAGCTACTACTAACTATCTGCTGCTAGCTCACTAATCTTCTCTCCTCCTTTCTTCATTTATAGGCTTCAAAAAGGCTTCTTGGAAGTTTCCCACTTCATTTTTGGGCCATTGGATGAGAGAATTTAATCTTGGCCGTTGAACACTTTTTGGCGGGAAAACTTTTTGGCAGGATGGGAGTGTTAGCTTGTGGCAGGGATTAACTTTGGAAGTTAGTGAAGGGTTGAGTGTTGGCAGAGGTGAAGTGTGGCAGGATAGCAAATGATGGTGTTTGGTGTTAGCAATGGCAGGGTAGCGGGTGTAGAGGGTCACGTGAAGAGGTGGGAGATGGAGTGGTCAAAGGTCAGGGGTTGACCCCGTTTTATTATTAAAACGAAAATGGGGTTGGGCTTGGTAACTTGGGCCAGGTTGTTTGGTGGATCAGGAGTTGGTGTTTGGATTAGATTTTGGGAGTTATTAATAAAAATGGATGGTCCATTTGGTTTGTAGTGTTATTAAGCCCAAGGACCACTTTTGCACATGCTGAAAATTCAGGGACCATTCATGTCATTTTCCAATCCTGCCAATAAGGACCATTCTTGTTTTTGTTTAACGAGTCGCTAGCTTGACTCGACCCCGAATTCATTGGTTCTTGGGGAAGCAAGGTGTGGAAGAGACAATCTGCATCGGACTTTCATTCAAGATGTTTGGACAAACATTTGAAGCACGTGAAAGTTCCACACCGATGAGATATATTGAGAGACCCTGGCTCAAAGGAATGATACATGGAAATGCCGGGGTCAAAGATGGTATCTTCATTCTCGAAGGAGTGAAGAAGAGAGGAAGTCACGGGATAGGTGAAGAAAAAGAAGAAAACCATGATGAAAATCATGACTAACTCATCATCACCCACAGGAGAATCTATAATTTCAATATTATGAATCTCATCATTTAAGCTCGCTTGATCAAGACATATCCCGGGTGTGTCTGGATCAAAGTGGAAGTTATCGTATTCCGGTGGAGATATGACATGAGTGAGTTCACCGGAGAACTCCTCGTGAAGAGAATCAATCGCAAGATGTAAATCTGTGAACTCTTGTTCCGGTTTAGACCCATCACTATCCTCGATTTGAGTACCAAAGATTGGATTATCATAAATCAAAGTGAATTCAGATTCGAATTCAAACAGAGGATTGGTGAGAGTAGTTTTGAATGCTTCGGGAACAAAGTGATTAACATTCTCTATTGGATTGTTGGGATTAGAACTGAGTGACGGATCATGATTTAAGAGACTTTCAGTTTCTCCTGGATCGGCTTCAAAGTCAAAGAGATCATCGTCACTTCCTGTTGGAAGTGGATTGATGTGAGTGAGTTCATCAGTGAACTCCTCAAGAAGAGGATCAACATTAGAATGTGCAATTGATGCCTCAACATACTCGATGTCTCCATAAGATGCACAATCTTCGCTACAATTGGAGAAAGTCTCAAATTGATCTTTTGGACACTCAAGAGGGGAAGGTAAATCACACATATGATCAAAAGTTCCCTGTGACTCTCTTGGGATTGGGACAATGTTCTCAACACTAGACTTTATGAATTCGTCCGATTCCTTTTCAGGAACAGTGCTAAGATACTCATCCCCCATGTTCAGAGAGTGAGTGTGAACTTTGGGTGTGATAACAGACTGAGGGAGTTGAGAGGAACAAGCATTCATGGATTGTACAAGTTCCATTTGATCTTCTGCTAGTAATTTCTCCGTCATATTATTTTCTCCCTGATTTTCCATGGAAGGAATTGTAACTGATGAGCTAGATGATGCTTTATAAAATTGAAGAATATCAAGGGTATCTTCATCGTCACTGTCATCAGGAATAAAACGGAACTGAGAGCTAGATCTGGCTGCTTTTTCTTTTGCAATTGATTCCTTAATAGATTTTTCATAGGCATCTTGGGAATTTATTCAAGCAGCCTGCTCTTCAGCCAGCAATTCTTCCATGGATTTTTGATGAGTGTCTCTTTGAGCAAGGTCTTTAAATAAACCCTTAAGCTCATCAAGTATTTCCAGTGCATTTTGAATTTCTGGAAGAATTTCTTGATTCATTTGGTACTGTGGAGGTTGGTCGTGAATTCGTGATAAGGATAGTCGTAATTGTCACAAGGAAATGGATTCCCCGTTTGACAATCTGAGCTGAAGTGTGGACCTCCACAGTAAAACTGTTGAGTCTGGTTTGGTAAATCGTATGGATATTGGTCATAACGAAAATTCTGAGCATCACCGGAAAACTGTTCATAGACAAACGTGTTTCCGGATTGACACTCAAATCCTTGGTGAGGACCTCCACAAAACTCGCACAGATATGTCTGTATCTCATGATGTGGTGGTTGGTAGAATGAATCAGATGTGTCATGGTAAGATAGGGAGCTTGGTTATAGACAGACCCATCTCCTGACTCTACCATGCTACAGCCGGGACAATTCCCACCATTATGAGGACCACCACACCATTGACAACCAAAATGGGGTGGATACGACATAGGAAAGAATCAAATGTTTTCAGAGGGTAAGGAATGTAGAATCGAAAGGGTAGGAGGGTAAAGACGGATATTTTTGTGATTTTTGATAAACATTTTATGAGAAAGAAAATATTTTTTGTGTTTTTGTGTTCGTTGAAAACTAATTTTAAAATGTTTTCAGGAACCTTTTTGTTTTTATATGATAATAAGAAAATATGAACAAGGATGGATAAATATACAATGAACGTATATCCATATTTACTAATATACAAAACCGTTTAGAATACGCGCACAACCTCTCCGGCAGCGGCGCCAAAAATTGATTGGCTCCAAACGGTCAACCTAAATTGACCAAGTAAATGGTCAACAAGATCAGACTACCTAGAGTCAATGTTCCGTGGAATACAGTGTTTCCCCCGGGTCGTTATGTCCCGACGAGGCGTGATGGTATCCAAACGGGTTTGTGATCGGGTGAATTTGGACAGGAAAGGGTTTGAGATGATTACACTAAGTAAATACAAGTTAAAAAAACTCAAATAACCTATAGTAATGGAACCGTAAAACCAAATTACTTAGAAACGTATTTAAAATAAAAAACGCGCGTTTAAGCCAAAATAAACGCAAGTGCGCAAAATAAAAAGTGAATTTTATGCTACACTAATCCTACGGACATGAAAATTACCTTTTTATGATCCTAATGGTAAAAGAAAATTTTAGGAAAAAGAAAAATATTTTTTAAACTTTTTATGTATTTATTATTAATTAAAAACTATTTTTAAAGATTTAAAAAATAATTAAAATGAAAAGAAATATGAAATAAAGTAAGAAAAATGCAAATTTACTTTTGAAAAATCTAAAATAACCTAAAACTATTTTTAAAACTGAGAACTAATTTTTTTTTTGGGTTTTTATTTAATTTTTATGAATTTAAAATGATTTAAAAATACTTAAAAACTAATACGTATTAAATAAGAAAAGTATTAAATGAGCTAGGAAAAATCTGGAAATTTTGTGGAAAATCTAAAATATTATACTAAGCCTAGGAAAAATATAAAAAGTTAGATAAGCCCACTAATAAGCTGAATTGGGCAAATAAGCACTTCAAATAAACACATATGCACCAAATCACACCAAAAGCTTAGGGAAGGTTCAACTAACTTAAATATGCACAACTAAACAATAAAAACAAAAATAAGCCCACAGAATAAGCTAGAAAGGCAATAAGCAGCTTAAATAAGCACTTAGAATAAGCACTTCTACACCACATTGCACCAAAAGCTCAGGGAAGGTGTAATATACTAAAACAAACTCAACTCAACTGAAAAAACTCAGATAAGCTCTGGCCACAAGCCAAAACGAGTGCTCAGGCACATTGTGCTATTTAGACAAAAACAAGGTTAAATGGCTACTTTAGAGGGCCTGAAAAGCTAACCAAAAAAAAAAAAAAAAAAAAAATCATAAAAATAAAGTAAAAATATGGGCTTGAAGACAAGCTGGCAAATAAGCTATAAACCAAGTTTCAGGTCCTCAGGACTTGAAACAAAGAAATTAAAAATGCTTGATTAAGGGGCTGTTGGACCGTTTTGTGAAGAATGGGTCAGCTTTGATGGGTGGAATTTGCAGGCTAACAATCACTATCTACTGAGTTTAAGTCTTGAAAATAAGTTGACACAAGTTCAATTTAACTTATAGACTACCTCTAAAACAGATTTGAGACCCTAATTCCTAATTTAGCTAATAAAAAAAATGAAATCAAAAGTGGCTTATGGACTATTTGGCTACTGATGTGCAGCAGGGTACAAATAAGCTAACAAATGGGCTTACAAGACTAAGATAAGCTGAAAAACATAAAGTCTACACTACTAATCGTTTATAAAACTAATATCAAAACTTAAATCCTAATTTAACCTAACTAATCTAGGAATTAAAAGTGGCTTGGTCTGTCAGAAAACAATGTTAAGGGCATACTTAAGAGGCCTAATAAGCATAAAAGAAAAATTCTATAAAATAAAATAAAAATACCACCTTAAAGATAAGCAATAAAATAAGGCATAAACTAATTTTCAGGCAATAAAAGCTAGTGATGAAGAAATGAAAATTGCTTAACTATGGGTTGTTGGGGTTAGTCTCCTGATGCAACAGTTGGTGAAATGGGTCACAAATGGGTGAGTATTGACCACAATGTGTCAAACTACATATTTGAACGACTACACTATCCTAATTGACTCTATTTCCAGCAAATGAAACAACTAAGATTACTTAAATCTAAATCCTACCCTAATACTTGACTACAACAGTGAACAAAAAAATATGTTGGATAATTTACTAAACTACTTGGAAACTTATTTGGAATTGTGAGAACTTGATTTAAAACAACTAACAGTAGCCTAATAAACTAATTGAACTAAAAGGAATTTGTAAAAACAGTTTTAATGGCTAAACCAAGCTTGTGCCAAACACCCCTTTACAGGGTGCGTGATTCGGTATTTTTCAAAGGAAGTGATGGTTTTAAGCAAAGATTTGGAAAACTAACATTAACTAGGCTATATTATGAATAGAAAAGCAGTTAGGAACAAATAATAAGTAGTCTAAATAAGAAAGCACAAATAAGCAGTTAAGAGCCAAAATTAACAGTGAGTATTCAAATCTTAAACAACTACATTCTAAACTATGAAACAAGCTTGAACATGAGCATTAACCTAAATAAGAACTGAAAAAACATAGATAAGCACATGAATAAGCAGTTTGAACAGTAAAAAGCTGTTTGGTGGAAAATTAAGCAAAATGGTGAAATTTGAACTTACAAACAAAGGCTCAATGTGAACTTCCAAAACACTTTCTAACTCATCCTAATGCTCCCCAAGAGCTCTAAACCATGCCTTTCAGCTTTCTTCTTCTTCTTTCTTGATTTCTTATTTTTTTTCAACTATTTTTCCTATTTTTTGGTATTTTTTGATATTTTAAAGTAAGACATGTAAAGATGAAATACAAAGGTTGAAATCAACTTATAATGATCAAATATGGCTTATGAAACAGTAAGGAAACTAGTTTAACAACTTTTGGCTAAAAATGAGAAATTTAAGAATTTTGAATGAAAAATAAATTGAGCAATGAACTTGGAATCTTGATTAATTAAACTTGAATTACATTAATGAAACTGAAAATACACTAAGAAAACTGAAATTCACACTTAAAAGGCTAAATTGATATTAAAACTAAACTAAGAACTACTAACTACTACTAACTATCTGCTGCTAGCTCACTAATCTTCTCTCCTTCTTCTTCATTTATAGGCTTCAAAAAGGTTTCTTGGAAGTTTCCCACTTCATTTTTGGGCCATTGGATGAGAGAATTTAATCTTGGCCGTTGAACACTTTTTGGCGGGAAAACTTTTTGGCAGGATGGGAGTGTTAGCTTGTGGCAGGGATTAACTTTGGAAGTTAGTGAGGGGTTGAGTGTTGGCAGAGGTGGAGTGTGGCAGGATAGAAAATGATGGTGTTTGGTGTTAGCAATGGCAGGGTAGCAGGGTGTAGAGGGTCACGTGAAGAGGTGGGAGATGGAGTGGTCAAAGGTCAGGGGTTGACCCCGTTTTATTATTAAAACGAAAATGGGGTTGGGCTTGGTAACTTGGGCCAGGTTGTTTGGTGGATCAGGAGTTGGTGTTTGGATTAGATTTTGGGAGTTATTAATAAAAATGGATGGTCCATTTGGTTTGTAGTGTTATTAAGCCCAAGGACCACTTTTGCACATGCTGAAAATTCAGGGACCATTCATGTCATTTTCCAATCTTGCCAATAAGGACCATTCTTGCCATCTTTAAATTCCACAAATATAATTTTTCCAAATTTAAATTTCTCGGGGACCAGTTTTGCCAAAATTGAAACTCCAGGGACTAAACTTGCAACTTTTGAAAACTTTTCACCCAAAGATCATTTTTGATAATTTGTGACTTTTAAAGGTCTTGGGTTGACTTATCTTTCAAAATAAATGCTTAGGGACTATTTTTGACAAGTTTTGAAAGTAGGGGGACTGAAACTGCCAGTTGAGTAGGACACTTTCCATTGAGAAACAGATTGACAACCCCGGTAATAGATCCTAGCAGATCATCAGCAATAGCAAAAGCAGACCCTCCCAAAATATCCATTAATTGTTGTGCTCTAAGCTCATCCCGACCACATGAAGTCCCTTTGGGGAAACTGGGGATCCTATTCAACACCAAGTCTCTATGTATAGAAAGAGCATTCCCATCTAGAGGAGAAGAAGACAAAGTCAGGGGTGGGGCATAAGGGTGTTTGGCCTCTAGCTCATGCAGGGTGTCGGGAGTAGGTGGGGCGACACCGAAGGACGTGAGCACTTTAATGGCAGCAGTAAGGTGCCCATCCCCAAGTTTACGTTTGCATTGAACAAGGTTCGCTTCATCATGGTCCTTGGTTTTCTTCACCCTACTGACGACTAGAGTTACTTCAGCTAAACGATCCAACACCAAACCAAGCCTGTCTACGGGATCCTATTATTATTATTATTATTATTATTATTATTATTATTATTATTATTATTATTATTATTATTATTATTATTATTATTATTATTATTATTATTATTACTATTATTTTTTATTATTTTTTTTATAAGACATCACTTCATTAGAAAATCATAGGATTTACAAGAAATTAGTGGGGAGCCGAGAAACTAGCTGGGCCCCCACTCCTCTAGCTATAGCAAAGCTAATCCTACTAAAAATATGGTCAGTAGCACGTGCTCCAATGTCTTGAGTCACCGAGAATCTTCCCTACCATCCAAAATAATACATCATAGGGAATGAACATTCCCCTTACACTTGAATCTTTACATACTTTACAATAAATTAATCTAATGACTCGAATTAAGAAAATCAAAACACGTGGAGTACTTTTAAGATTAACGCACATACGGGGGTAATATATGATGTTCTTCCCCATTACTCCATAAAATAAGTACTTTACCCATGAGTCCCAATTGTCCCGAAACAATATGTACAAGGATATGACTCGACTTAGCAACCATGTAATCAATTAGATAATTAACTTAGGGTTTAACAAATAACAATAATGCACTAAAGATGATTGCATACACAGAAGGCTAAGGCGATTTGGGTGTACATTTAAGTGGGGTGTAACAAATTCTTCCTTTAAGTAAGATGTTTAAAGTTAGAAACGAAAAGATAGGCTCGGAGGGGTGTACTAGGGGTTTTGTGTACTAAAAATGAGTACAACGCTAATGGTGTGGGAAAAATTAATTAACTTAACTAGCCAAGTAATATGACTTAAATGGTCAAGTAATTGATATGGGTTTAACACAAGGGTGATCCTAATGCCTCTTATCATGTAGTAAATCCTACTACACGAATGTAGTCTAACTAGCGGTCTCGGGATGTGTAGGATCGATATAATATGTTGATTCATGTGGTTCGGGTGGTCTTGGGTTATGGAAGATTAGATTGGCCATGGTAAGAGTTTAGAGAGAGAGAGAGAGATAGAGAGTTGGGAACTCTTAGAGAGAGAAAGTGAAAGAAAAAGAAATTGAATGATTAGAAGTTCCAACCATCTCCACATGTGGAGAGGGGTATTTATAGTTATCTACAAAACACCCACATCCGGGCTGTGGATCAGGCATACAGTGGGTAAAGACCCGTCCTTCTTCCACGGTGTTACTTAAACTAAACTAATATCTAACTAACTAATAAACAAACTACGAGCTATCTTAATGCTATTACAATAATCAGGTGACCGAGACTTTTACAGGAATATTTGTATTCCTAACAATCTCCCCTAAGCGAGGTCACCTTTGAAATTAAGCTCTTTGGTCTTTAAGCATTCTTTCGTCACTGTAGCTCGTAGGATCTGATTCTTCACTTTACTTCACACTTTGTACTTCAAGCAACGAACTTGTGATTTGGATTCCTTTGTGATATATGATCTTTGAGCTTCCTTTGAGATCATCAGCCAAAGTAAATCTCCAAGCTCATCCATAGTTGTATTGCCTTCATGTGATGTAGTGACTAAGGACCATCATGCTCACACCCTTCTGGATCAAGAGACCTTACATTGGAGTTGTGAATCAGGAGACTTTTTCATCAGAGTTGCGGAAACGTTGTTGGTAGTCTCTCAACATTTGTTGTAGCAAGTCTCTCATCTTCATTGATAGTGTGGAGGATGTGTGAGCATGAGGTATGGATTGACCCAATTCAGCTGGAAACTGGAGCCATCAACGCCATCTTTATATGTGTTCCTGAAATAAGACAGTTAGCAATAAAGATAGAGAACGAATATGGCTTTGTCATTCATTCTGCGAGGATAGACTACCCTCCGGTTTTGTGAAAACCGACCTGTGATCAGGTAGAGTCTCTTTTAAAGAAGACTCTCCTTGACAGGAATTTCCAGCTTGTAGTAATGAATTTTCCAAAGAATCCACTTTGGAATCTTCATACTAAGCATGTTCTCATATCGGAACGTCTCAAAGCAGACAGCACGATAGAGTGAATCGGTGAATTGATATTCACGGATTGATGAGAAATTGATCTATAGAAATCACTCGCGTGTCATATGATAAACATTTTTTGAGACACGACGAGAGTTTTGTACTTTGAATCACATTTCCATCAAAAATACTTTTGTTTGAAAGATATTGTACACAATCAATGTGCTCGAAAGATTAGTTGGTGAGCACATTGAGAGGTTTTAGCAAAAGTATCCGTCAATCCATATCCTGGAACAAGTTTGATTCAATTTTTTGAATCGCACCATCGTTGCTTTCCAGTTGTCACTTGATCATTGATCCAAGATGGATCTTACATGTCACCCACCAAGAGCTTGAGTGATGTTCGCTCTAGAAGGATTTCCATCTTCATTGTGAATATTTTCATATCACTCGGATGTTCTGGCAATACCACAAGGATAATGTGTAGGACTCTAAATATTTTATCTTATTTTCCACATTGTGTGAAACAATAAGCATATTTGGAATATGTCCTATCGAGATTTATGGATGATCTCATGGCTCTAGACTCAATAGTGCGTTTTGATCCGCTCCTGGAGACTGGGGAGGCGTCTCCTGTTTTAGGTATCAACATAGCTCGCAATGAGCGGTCGATACATTGCACAGAGTTCCCCGTGAGAATGAAACAAGCTCTTTTAAGAGAACTTGAGTGGTTGGGAAGTTGAGTGCAGTGCGTCACTGGGTCCATGACGTCTTGTCTTCAATACTAGTGTTACCTTAGTAACCACTAGTAGATTATGAATTGAACTCGGTTTCTGCCCTAAGGTTGAATATTTAGAGGGCTATTTCTTTTCACCCTTTCTCATTTCATTTCTTTTTCATTCTTCAACCCCTTCAGTGCTTACCGAGACTTCACCACTAGAACCTTGTTGGGTTTGTTCCAGTCCTAGC
Source organism: Artemisia argyi (assembly GCA_030686995.1). Taxonomy (NCBI): domain Eukaryota; kingdom Viridiplantae; phylum Streptophyta; class Magnoliopsida; order Asterales; family Asteraceae; genus Artemisia; species Artemisia argyi. The sequence goes on from CM060691.1 coordinate 129,669,867, forward strand.
TCTATCTCAGTCCGCACTCTTCCCTTTCTCACTTTACTCCTTTTTTCAATCATTCCTAAGGACTTCTAATCTATCTATGGATTGTCCCTGGGAAGATCCTTCCGGTTCTGGTGGATCATGGGAGCTTATACCTAACCTTAACCGTCCTTATAACTCCGTGCATTAATAGTAAATGGTCGGTCTTAGGTATTACTTCCACAAACGCCTTTTGCTCCCCCTCAATATGTGCATCGATATTCGAAAGAGTTTAGCACATATGTGGGAGCACATTTATTGAGTCCAAAAGATCACTTTTGTTTATCAGATTTCATATTTAAATCACATTCTCTCCCCCGATCAAAAATTTCAAATCTTTCAAGATTTTTGATCTCAATTGATTTAAATAAGTTAGAAAACGTTTGGGAGAGAAATGCGGTTAATTTTTAATATTGTCTGATAAAAGGAACCTTTTTCTTGCTCCCCCTCAATCTGTGAGGGAGGTTGTTATGTGTCAGATTTGAAGAGTTTACAAAAGATTTGAAGTTTTAACGAAAACTCTTTGAAAATGTACACATTCTGACACATAACACATCACAAATCATTTTGTTGGAAAGTTTTATGTACGAAGTGTGGGGAGTTTTGATGATACATAAAATTTTGTGAAATCACTCTCCCCCTCAATCAATGACGGATGTTAAAGCATAAATATTTTCATAAACTATTAACGTCATTGATTGAGTAAAAATTTTATCAAACTTTTGAGTTCAATTTGATTTTCATTCAAAATTTCATGGTACCACCAAGTTTTGCACAAACACTTTCCGGAAAAATCATAGAAGGGAAAGTATTTGGCGATAAAAAGAAGATTTCTCTTCTTTATCAAGAAATAATGCACTGAAGCGTACATTAGATCGAGGAAACATGGATATAAAGTAATCCATGCCCAGGTGAACTTCACCCGGTAAAAGGAACAACCATCTTTTTGGCGACGTGTTTTCCTCATTTTGAAAATCGGGTTGCTATCTGAAGTAATAGCAAGCCATATTTTTGAAGTCCGGGTTGTAGCCTGAAATGACTACAAGCCATAATTTTAAGACCGGGTTACAGTCTGAAATGACTGCAAGCCATAGTTTTGAAGAATGTTTTGAGAGACGACATGTTTTAGAAAAAAACTTTATTTGAAACCGAAAAACTCTTGCTCAAGCATATGTATGATTCCGTGTCATTATTGAATGACATTTCTAGAAACGTACATAATATTGATTACACAAGAGACATGTCGTGAGAAGAATATTTTTGTATTTTATATGATTTTTCAGATTTTTATGGTTTTTATAGGTTTTATATTTTTCTATTTACTTTTTGGTTTTTAAAATATGTACAAAGGATATTAACCAAAATCATTACTCCTCAGCTTCCAGACTTTTCTCCGCTTTCATCATTTGACATGCTGAAGAGTAACATGAGCACATTTGACCAGGGATTAATTCAGGCATTACACTCTCCCCTAATTAGTGCTCTCCCCCAATCCTAACAACCTTTCCGATGAACATCCACAATAGAAGGAAGACTTTGGACGAACACCCATAATATGAAGAGGTCTTTTGATAACCAAATACATGCCGTCTTTAGTCTTCTAATCACATAGCGGAGAATGTAGAGAAGACAGTAGACACGACCTACTTCATGCCCAATATGGAGGAACAGAATACCAACCATCTTCATCTCACCAAATGCCTTCCAGTAACCTTACATATAACCCATCAGCCCGCAGCGCACACATGAGACGATAACACCCAACCGAGAATAAAGAATAGACTGACGACTCGACCTTCTTCAGTCTTTAGTATAACACCAAAGTAACAAGTTGAACCACTGATCATCTATAGAATGTATCCATCCTTGGATATTAAGCCCTGATCATGTAGACCTGTTGTGCGTCCTTGATGTACACATTCTCTCTCCCCTGATGGTTACGATTAATCATATCATGACGTAACAGTGAAACGTTAATACCAAGGTGACAAGTTGAACCACTGATCATCTCTGCGGCTTTTCAACACCGGAATACACGATTAAGCCCGATCACGTGAACCTTTTGTGCGTCCTTGGTGTACAAATTTCTCTCCCCCATGATGGTTACGATTAATCGGAATCATCATCATTATGTGTACATGTAGCCTGATGACGTATACATGAAGCATTAACTAGAAACCCTTTGTTACTGATTGAATCAGCCCGTGAGACGATGTCGATTAGCATTCCATGACCATGTTCTTCAACACCTTGATAGAGAGGAAGAAGTAGTGTTGGAGAACCATGCATACCATGACCATGTTCTTCAACACCTTATTAGAGAGGAAGATGTAGTGTTGGAGAGCCATGGTTTGTACGACTCCTGAACTGACGTATTCAGGAGTCGTATGACCATTTCTCAATCATCATCCAACATATAGATTAATATTCACCCTTTCCCCCCCTCAAAAATTGCATATGCCAGCCAACTGCAATTTTTGATGATTGAACTAGTGAATATGAATACCATCAACGGTAGGAAGCTCCACTTGATGGTTCTTGAGGACTGACATGTTGTTTATTCACCCTTTCCCCCCCTCAAAAATTGCATATGCCTGTCGAATGCAAGTTTTGGTTGAATAAGTGAATAATAGAATACTCCAATATGCGCCGATCCACTTGAAAACAGAATAAGCACGGAAAGAGCATGAACTTGTTGATGAGAATGGCCATAAGTAAGAAGATTCCTCTTCTTTTGAAGATAAAGTGCACTCAAGCATACACTTTTCTTTTCTTAGATGAACGGGGCCTGAAGTGTTGTCAGCAGACGCCATAATGTTGAAGTTGAGAACCGAGGTTTGAACTGATGTGTCCGAACGTCATAACGATGAAGAGCGAGGCCTGAACAGAATTGAACAGACGTCATCTCTCTCTTTTCTTCTACTCTCTTGCTAACTCGTTACCAACCCCATTATCATTCTGTCGGATATATGTCGTGACTACTGATGGAGAGAAACCCAATATGATGAACTTGAGACCGAAGTAATATGACCCGAATTTGTGACTTAAACTTGTACTAATGCGAGACAAAGAGCGGTGTAGAGACTTCGTGCAACATCGAATCCCTAAGTAGTATATACTCTTCAACCAACCAACCATCAAGTATAAGATGTACATCACCTCTTGGACATCCACAACTTCGTGTGACACTGAGCACTACAACGTGACTCCTTAAAGTGATAGTTATTTTGCAATAGAGAGAAAGAAAAAATAACTAGATATCCAAGTCCTTGTCATTGTACTGAAAGCTCGAACAAGGATCTTGAAGAATCTTCATCGAACTTCCCCGATATCTTCAGATACTAAGTACACGCACCCATGAAATTTCACTTCAGCCTCAAATAAATAATACTGAGCTAACCCCGTAGTCACATCTTGTCAATTCAATGCCTCAATCCAGCCATTTGTGATGTTATGGCTGAACTTTGATAATGGTTTTAACCCGACCATGGTCAAGAGCACATAGCCCATCATCATGGGATTTTACACATCTATAGTTTAAACCGAGAAATAAGTTCTTTCGCGGGATTTTACAAAACCAAGAAGAAACCGTGAGACAGTAACAGGTTGAATGTGGCAAGACTGATTTGGTTATGGCAAACATCAGTTTGGGTTAAGAATATCATGTGAGAATTACAGATCACATCACAATTTTAAAGTCTTTGTCCAACTAACCAACCTCGAACACAAACAATTGTGACCACATGATGAAGGAACCCGATATACCAATCTTGAAAATGAAGTAGAATTACTCAAATTTGTTACCTAAGCTTGCATTGTTGTTGGAAGAACGGTGTAGAGAATTTGTGGACCATGCAAATCTCTAAGTACTCAATACTATCTTGACAAAGTATGAGACAATCATCACCTCTTGCGATTATCTACAACGTCATTTATGTGTGACACTGAGTACAATAACGTAACTCCTTTAAGTGATAGATAACCAGGTCTTCAACCATCCACCCCGACTTCTGGAAACTAGATAACCCAAGTCTTCAACTTACATCATATGCGCGAGCAAGTTATCATTGAAATCCTGCATCCAACCATCCCCGATTTCAAGATAAAATAGGTATACTCTTTCGTGAAATCCAACTTCACCCTCAAGAAAGGAATACCAAATTAGCTTCGTGATCATTAGCTTCGTGATCATTTTGTGCGGTTGAGCAATCAAAGTGAGAAGAAACATGCGCAAATTCTTAGGAGTGCCCATGACTCATAGTCAGTCCAATCAAACATAGCTGTCTGACCCAGCTGCTTGAATGTCATTCAAAACAGTCGACATCTCAATATCTTCAAACGGGATTTTACAACTTATGTGACTTAAACCGAGAAATGATTCTTTCTAGGGATTTTACTAAAGTCAACAAAAGAAACCGGAAGATATATTCAACAAGTTAAACTTAGAGAGAGATACCGGATGAGTCACAATTCGCACTAAGTGTCAAGTCGTGACAAGTCAAGTTACAATATATCAAATTGAGATTAGTCAAGTCGTAAGGATTAACTCACAACGTCAGATAACACTTTGATTAATCGAAACGACTTAAGTTACAACAAATCACTAATTGCAAAATGATTAACCAATCACACGAATCTCATCACTTAGTAACTTGCCAATAAGTTAGAGATAGTCGCTAAAGAGTGAGCAAACCTCTAGAGACTGACCCACTGAATCCAGAATTGCTGAAACCGGAACTGCAAAGATTCACACTACTGGAGACGGAATCGCTAGGAAACTTACGCAAATTCTCCCCCTCAAAAAGGACATGCAATGACCTTTTTGCCAAAAACTGAAAGTCTGTGATAGTTGTGAATTTGACATGCGCAAAACAGATACATGGAAGGAGACACATAAACCTACTGCAGAGAAGATGGTGATAAAGACATGCTTGTAGTAACACCTTGCTGGACTCCTCATCAATGATTTAGCAGATTAATGATTCATTGAAGTTCGGAATATGCTAGACCACTGGATGAAATGTGCATAACTATAGAGTGAGTAAAGGGTTAAAGCACGTCTCTAAACAAATCACCTCCTGTCTTTAAGTCTGACCATCTCTTGAGAAGTTCTTGTACTACAATCCCATTAGAAGCTTGAGAAACAACAATCTCTTGATGAAGCATGATAAAGGACAAGTTAGTGACTTATACTTGCACTAAAATCGTGATTTAGAACCTATATTGAGCACAACAACGTAACTCCTTTAAATATAGGTAGTGATATATACCCAACCTTCCATCCTTAATTGTATATATCCACTTCTTGAACATCCAAGTCTAATCACCTTAAATACACTCGAGCAATGGTCACCAAACATCGTGCGTCCATCCACCCCGAGATGTTTGTGACACTAAGTATACCAACCCGTGAATTAACACACCAACCAAGTCACCGTAATTTCCCAATTCCTGCTGTTCTCGAAGCACAAACTTATCCCGAAGATAATAGTCAGATCCCGTAAGTTTTAATATGTCAAAAACCAAGTCCAGCCTATGGAATCTTTCGCAGGATTTTCTAAAAACATCAAGAGTAACCGCGAAATTAACAAGAACATCTAAGGGTGAGTTGCAATACTAATCTTCAAAACTTAAGTCAACGAAGTCAAGTATCAACTTGATCAAATTGCAGCAAGCAAGTCGCAGTTTGAAAAATCGCAACAAGTCAAATTGCAGACAACCAAATTGCAATATGTCAAATCGCAAGTGTTAACTCGCAAAGTCAAATCGCAATTGGTCAAAATGCAATCAGTCAAGTCGTAACAAATCAAAACGCAATTTGACGAACCGCAATTAATCAAATCGCAAGTTGTCAACTGTAACTCAAGTCGCAAAAATTAAATTGCAGGCTCACTCAAATCATAGGCATCCACAATGCTGACAAACTTAAAAACTCTGTACTCACGTCGACACATATATATATATATATATATATATATATATATATATATATATATATATATATATATATATACCCCAAATACTAGCTGTGACGTGTGTATCCCCGTGAAATTTTCATGACCAAAGTACCACTCCTTATCACCAAGTATTAACAAAAGTTTGTATCCAACATTTTTTAAAAAATCATTGGAATAACAAATTTCCGTTCTTGTCAAAAACAAATAACCCCTTAAATAGTTATTAACACCAATAATCTACCAAGAAAAAATTAATACTGCCAACTGCCAAGATAAAATTTTTACAAAATTTTCGTATAGCACCAATTAAATCCAGTAGTAGTACATTTAGGCCCATTCAATTCAAGACCCAACACCAGTCCATCACACATTTAGAATTTTCGAGTCCAAACACCAAGTGACAATTATCAAAAATTATATCTGGCCAAACATGAGTCATCATACCCGGTCTAGTCCATAAGTCCGATCCACAATCTTACCCAAAATTTCATCAATATAACCATCCTAAAACCCCACATTCATAACCCTAATCACACTTATATTAAGATAAGCGCCCCCATCTGTGTTTCATTCTCCCATCTCCAAACCTCATTTCACAAATCTCATCTCATATCAATCATAACCAATTTCATACGATCATATACAAACAACAATAGAATACACAATAATCTCCTTCATCCTTAAACACATCTCAACTCCATCATATCATACTCAATCAGAATAACAATCAAAGCACTCATTAATCTTTTTGCTCTGGTTCGAATCCCGTACACCTGACCTTACTTTCTTTCGGTTTTACACGAATAGTATGCGTTTCAAGATCGTATACAAAGGTCATAGGTAGGTCTTCTTTCATTGTATTTTGATTGTGTTATAGATCGAAACGAAGATTGATAATAACATAATTGTTATTGATCTTTCTTTAATTTCGGAGATTAATTGAAGTTCAGCTTAAAAAAAAATGATCGGTGATGATGCAAGTTCCACTAAAAAATCTTGAAAAAGATTATAAAAGCACGGAACTATTTCAGAGATCGTGTGAATTTGTTATTGTTTTTCTTTAAACGAATCAAAGAGAGTTGATAACACAATTGTTATAAACCTCTCTTTCTCATTCGGATATAGAAAAAAGCTTTACTTTGAAAGATAGATCGATGATGAGTTTGTTTTCATGTTTTAATCCTTAAAGATCTTGATGTAACAATGAACAACATGAACGACAAATCTGAGATCTTGTTCCTTTTATGTTATTTTCATTTGGTTTTAGTTGAGTGGGTATTAGATGAGGGAGATGTGGAGTGTTATGGATATGTTGTAATGGTTTGATGTTGTTGGTTGTTGTTGATGGGACTCGTGTATAAAGGTTCTACTCATCTTCTTATAAGTTTTGTATTATATTCCTGGACTGATTATGTTGTGATAGAGTTGAGGTCAATGAGTCGGTAATTTGGTTTGTGGTCAACATCTTCTTCATCTTTTCTTTGGAACAAACCGCAAGTCGAGGTAACCGCAAGTCGAAGTAACCGCAAGTCGAGGTAACCGCAAGTCGAGGTAACCGCAGACATGAGCTAACCGCAACACAGAGTTAACAGCCGGGACAAAAGTTAAATGCTGATTTGATAATCTGAGGTAAATGCAATACCAGATGAGAACAAAGCAGTCACTGTCGTTTTTTCGTCTTTTTCCCGTTTTTGAGCTAAACGCAGCCAAGAAAACGTTTGTGACCATTCGAGCAGCAGCCAAGAACATAAGTACCAAACAAGCAGATTCCGACCAACATTTTGACCACAAGATTCATCGAAATGGGAAAAAAAAATTGTCACAAAGATATACAAATAACAGTTTGGACATAAAGATGACACAAAACTGATTTTGTCATTTTGATAAAGCACACAGGACTATTTTAACCATATGGATACACAAGAAAGTATGAGAAACTGATGTTAACAAAAAACAAGACAAAAAATATTCATATCCGAAAAAAAAAAAAAATTGGTAGAGAAACAGCTCCAACATGGTAGAAAAAAACAGCTCCAACACATGATTAGAAACCACAAAAATCAACACAACTAACAACCTTGCTCTGATGCCAATTGTAGGATCGATATAATATGTTGATTCATGTGGTTCGGGTGGTCTTGGGTTATGGAAGATTAGATTAGCCATGGTAAGAGTTTAGAGAGAGAGAGAGATAGAGAGTTGGGAACTCTTAGAGAGAGAAAGTGAAAGAAAAAGAAATTGAATGATTAGAAGTTTCAACCCTCTCCACATGTGGAGAGGGGTATTTATAGTTATCTACAAAACGCCCACATCCGGGCTGTGGATCAGGTATACAGTGGGTAAAGACCCATCCTTCTTCCACGGTGTTACTTAAACTAAACTAATATCTAACTAACTAATAAACAAACTACGAGCTATCTTAATGCTATTACAATAATCAGGTGACCGAGACTTTTACAGGAATATTTGTATTCCTAACAGGATGCATCACTAACGCAAGTTCTAGAATCTAAATGCTACCGGTACACTCATAAGCACTAATAGTAAATGCTTTTCCTATCAAATCTAAAGGCGAACCTCACATATTTGGGTGGAAAATTTTTCTGAACAGTACGGTTTTGTGTTAGTCATACAATCTCCTATGCATGAGACGCTTGCTATGCCTAAAGTTTCACTCCTAAATGTTGTAAAAAAATTTAAATTTGGCGCTAAAATTGCACTAACAAGTATTTCTCATAGTTTTATTACACATATACCATCAAACAAACAAACTCAAGCGAAAGTGTATCTGTAAGGTATTGTTGATATAAATAATCCCTAAAAACATTATTAACATATATCGATATCTCTATGTTTTGATAATCACAAAACGTAAACTCATTGAACTACAAATTATGACGTAAACAAGTATTTAGTCATAAATATTTGCTTTAGCATCCATATCACTTAAGGTATGAATAAACAAAGTGTCTAATGCATTTTATGATAAAAGGAATTTTTATTTTTACAAACCTTACATTTTATTAAAGTGGGACAAACATTTTTAAACTTATACAAAACATTTTTGTATTTATAAGAAATGTTTTATTCAAAATAAATATTTTGAATTCAAATTTCAACCCAAAAAACGGCTACATTCTTCAGAAAAAACCTCCCCCACAAAAAGACAAAAAAATCTGAAGAAAAAATATTTTTTTATTAGGCGGCCCCCTTAATTATTAAGGGGACCGGCACCCAATTAAGGGGACCGACCACGCTCCCAAACAATATTTTTCCCTCTATAAATACTGGTTCATTGCACAGATTTTTCTCACCTTTTGCACGAAAATTTTCAGTCTCAATCCCTTCAAAACATCCTTCTAAATCCTTTGATCATAAGATTATAAGTCTTTGTTTCAAGTGATCCAATCCTTCACCACTCAAAGTGCAAGAGAAGAATCCTCCATATCATAAAGCCAAAGATGTATTAGGATCTAGTTAGCGTTTATTTGATGTTGTGAGTTATGTATATGTAATAAGTAGATCAAGATGATCTTACTTAGTAGTGAGTTTGTGAGTGAGTAAGAAGTAGTGGGAAAAAGTAGTAGTGTGGAGAAGTCATGAAGTTGTGAAGAAGTAGATGTGTGAATATGTAGTGGAGTATAGAAGAAGTTGTGAAGTAGTGAAGAAGTCGTGAAGTCGTGAAGCCATGAAGAAGTCGTGAAGTCGTGAATCGATGAAGAAGTCGTGAAGTCGTGTAGAAGTGGTGTAGTGATCGAAGTAGTGTTGTGAGATTGGTTCTAGCTACTATTAGAACTCGACATTTAGCTTAGTGTCGTTAAATTGTGTAAGCAAAAGTTGTGTACGGTTTTCTCCGCCAAAAGGGAGCTTGTTGAGTAGTGAAGAAAACTCTCGATTAGGTGACTCGGGGAGTGGAGTAGGGCAAGGAAGGTGTCCTTGTAGCCGAACCACTATAAATCATCGTGTCCGGTTTGCATTTCCTTTCTCTTATCTTTTTTCATTTATTCTTGCATTTATCGCTTTACATCTATGCTTGCCTATATGTCTTAGTTGTTGCTTATATAGTTGTGATGAATGATTGTGTTGAACATAGAAGTTAATATTGTGATTGTGTGTATAATTATATGATATGGTCAAATAGATTATTATTCACACTTCTCATATTGAGTTTAACTTGATAGATAATTTGATACAAAACGTTTTAAGATTTTAAAAGGAAAACGTATTCACACAAAGATCGACCAAAGCTCCATTCATAAAACTAAGTTTTTCCAAAAGCTTACATATATAATTGATCATATTGATTATATGGTGTTTACATACTAAATTCTAATTAAAGGTTTTCCAGACAAACAATTGAATAAATTCGAATCAACATTTTGAAACAAAGTTTTTATAAAATGAAAAAGAGGGGAAAACTATTCAACCCCCCTTCTAGTTTTCCACAGGTATCATCATTTTACCCTCCCCTTACACTTAGGATGAACATTGTCCCCATTGTTCAAGTAAAGAATGTACAAGTGAAATAAGTAAAAAGAATGAAATCAAATACTTCCCTGATTCGCTCGGTATGGATAATAAGGTGGCCATGTTAGATCTTCATCCAAGAAAATGAACAATCAAAGCTTCCCTTCCAAAATATAAATCATCTTCTTGTCGTACATAACCTGTAAACCCTGAGAAAACAGACAAGGCAACCTCGTATAAAATCGGCAGCAATCTATATATGCAAATAAATCCTAGAAAACAAAATAAGATATAATGCTTGTGGAATGATGTTTGCAGATTTCCTGGAGATTATAAAACTAATAATTCAACAAAAACTTTAAGACTCCGTTAGGAAAACAAAACTGGTAAAATCCCCAGAATTTTACACGTGAAGCCGTCAGAAGTGACCTGCAGAAATTCTTATGTTAAGTTTCTGGAAAATTTCTAGAAAAACTTCGTCCTACTTCCTGGAAAATCCTGCAAAACATCATTATGACTCGATATAAGCATTTGACTCTAACAAATATGAATATACATGTCCATTTAATATTGTGGAGAATCATGATCAATGTTGTTTCTTAAAAACATATTTGGGGTTTCCCCTTACACTTATCTTTTACGAAATACCTTTGTATGAAGTTAAGACAAAGCCAAATGACAAAATTAAGTATTTTCACTATTTTATTTTGAAACATGATCTACCAACAATAAAAATAAAGCATGCATACGGAAGCAAATAACAATCAAACAAATAAGAATCAAACAAATAAAAACACACAAAGCATGGGTTGCCTCCCAAGAAGCGCTTGTTTTTGTTCGAGTCACGAGCCTGACTCTACCCTTATTTCACGGATAAAGGTGAGGTTTTCCCTACACTTAGGATTAAGTGCGGGTGATAGTAGCGATACACACCATCTCGGTGGAAGTATGCCACGTGAGGAAAGAGTGGTGGATGTGGTGGATGAATTATATGCTCAAAGGGTTGTGCTCCTATCATCATAACCTTACCTAATTCAATCGGGTTAATGGGTGGATTAAGATTTTCTCCTAGAAAGGGATCATTTTCTATCAACTTTGAAAGACTCCTAGTTGGGGATCCATCTTGACCTAATAAACCCGGTTTAAACCCATAATGTTTCTTGTGATCAATAATAAATAGGTGATGTAGGCATGTAAGGTCATTTTCCATTCCTATATTGGCTTCCTCTCTACAAGGCTTAGATTCCACTACCCTTGTCCTAAGACTACCCGGAATATATGGTTTGATGGGTGGATCGGAACCTATTTCAATTCCTAAATTTTCATCCAAGGATGGAAGATTGGGTAACGATTTTGGTTGAGGCTCCGGTTCATCAAAACTAGGAACTTCCCTGGAACTAAGAGTAAGGTTATCATTATAAGTATTCAAACCTATATCCTCTAGTTGTGTTTGGTTCAAAGGTTCTACCTCAGTTGGGTTTCCTAAAGTCTTTTCTACTTCATCCGAATAAGTCACGGGCGGTGTGTATGCCTCAAATGATGGTGGGACTTGTGGGGTACATGGTGGGCTTAGATTTTCAAATCTATCCTCCATCTTATCAAGATTACCAATGTGTTCAGCTTGTATTGTGGTGAAATCAAACCACTTCGTGCACCCAGTTATCTCATCTATTCGCTTATCCCCAAATAATCTTCTTGCTTGTTCCCTTAAACTTGCTATCAATTGATCTGTAACAACGTTTGTTGGGTTGTCCATTTTTTTGGCAAGTATGGCACAATTCTCTATGGTTTCCCATGCTTCATTAACACTTAATCCCCAAAGGTCCCCATCTGCGGCATGGTCAATGTCCATTTTGGTATAGTGGTCGACACGATGGTAAAATATTTCAATTTGGGACCACAGATCGAAATTATGATGAGGGACTTTTCGGAGTAAATATTTAAAACGAGCCCATGCATCATAGATAGGTTCATCCTCACGTTGTTTAAACATCAAGATGTCATTTGGAGTGGGTGAATTTCGTGGTTGGTAGTGTGGTGGATTCGCGTTCTCCATAATGGCTAACGGAATAGTCAATGGAAAGGTTTTTACAAACAAAGACACAAAGAAAAGATAGACTAAAGAAAACTTAAAAATAAAAATAAAATCCTACTAGAAAGAAATCTAGCAAGTACACCTAATAAAAAGAGATTCTAACCTAGACAATAACTATTCCCCGGGCTGCGGCGCCAAAAACTTGATGCGTAGGGATTGCGCCAGGCTTTACCTCTCGAGGGATCTCGAGAAGCTTACAACCCCCACCAGGCAGTGTACCTGATCGATGTAGTATAGTATAATGACAAGTACCGGGGGATTGATCGTTCAGCTAGGAATAGTGTCGCTAGGATTAGAAAACCTAAAGACTAGGTCTAGAGATCAGGGATGATTCTTTTTGTATTTTTTTAGTTTTTATAAAAGCAAATAAAAATCTCGGTTTTGAAGGAGTTGGGCGGAATTAGTTGCTATTCAACTAACCCAATACTAAGATGCAATCAAAATAAAATACTAAAAATGAAAATAAACTAAATTATACTAGAGGTGTGAGCAATATATGGGAGAATTGTGTTACTTAGATTTCACTACTCCCTAGATATCTTTTACAGGTTAATTACTTGTTACAGTTGCGTGGATGACGGATTGTATTCCTTAATACCATTCATGGGGTGGCGTACTTACTTTCCCAATCCTATAAGCACCTACTTCACTCCTATGTCGAGCCGGCTAAGAAGCTCCTAACATGGGATCACTAGAATTTGCTCATGCATTAAATACAACCAATAAAACCTAGTACACATCGGTTCATGTTTCTTAAGACGTTCAAGCATGTTACACAATGGAGATCTGCCAGTTTTCTTAAGCCTAACATTGAAATCATTCATCCAATACAACTATAAACAAGCAATCAACCTATAATCAACATCTAGGTTTCATTACATCTAAGCAAACACAAGATAGATCTAGCCTAGCATGTTGAAATCAATACAAGCATAAGATATATTCAAACAACACATAGACATATTGAATGAATTAAGAGAAGACTTATCTCAATTGAACATGAAAGGTTTCAAGGGGTGAAAACCCTTGAAAATACAGTTAAAAACGACCTAGGGTTTACAAAGTTCGACCCTAGTATTCTCCACACAAGTTCCTCTATAATGAATGAAAAATAGAAAAGTATATATAGATTCTGATAGGTGACGGCGTCAAGAACAAATTGCTGATGCCGTCATCTCGCCGCCAAATAATTTCTCGGACTGCCTAGATCTGGGTTTGACGACGTCATGTGTACTCCTTATGCAGGCCGTCACCAAAAATACTCTTGACGCCCTTGTTGTGACGCCTTCAGGTTTTCACTGGGTCATCATGGATTTTACTCCTGACGCCGTCAGGATTTTCTTTTTGACGCCGTGATGAGTGTCTAAATACTCATCATTTTATACCAATCTGAGCTGCCAAAACATACAAAAACACTCAAATATGTATCAAAATACTTAAAATATCTTAGAAGTGTGTTTTATATGTTTCAAATACAAAATATGCAAAAATAGTTGAAAAACGTATAAAGTTTGCATAATTGGCAGTTTCAGTCCCTCAAGTTTCATAAATTGGCAAAACTAGTCCCTGGTTATTCTAAAAACTTGAAAAAAATCATCAAAGGTCATTTTTTAATCATAAAGTTACATATTTAGTCCTTTGGTACAAGGTTTCATAAAATTACAAGTTTAGTCCCTGTACTTTGGAAATTGACAGAAATGGTCCCTGGGATGTAAAAACTTTGAGAAAATCAATTTTGGTCCTTGTATTACTAATCTTTTGCAGGAATGGTCCTTGGTGTGAAGTTTGGTGAAATTACATGATTGGTCCCTAGAGTTTGGCAGTTTGTCAGTTTTAGTCCTCGGGTATTTAAAAAATGAAAAATAACAAAAATACCCTTTTACTATTCACATTTGACAATTTAGACCCTCATGATAAACTTTAGAAAGTCACATTTCCAGCCCCTCAATATTTACCAATTTACAACTTTGGTCCTTGTGTAATTTCTAAAAACCAAACAGATCCTTTATATATTTACACCCTAAACCAAATCCAAAACATAAACAATCCACAAACCAAGCCCACCCATTTCCTTGTCCTAGCCCAATACCCAGCCCAAACCAACCCCTGGTATTAAAACCAGTTTAACCCCAGTCAAACCCACTCCCACACCTCTTCCCTCCTTCTCCTCCCTCACAGCCATCAATACCACCTCCACACCCACAGTATCACTTCCACCTCACCTCCTACTCACCCTACCCACTCTCCTCCACCTCCACAACCTTCGAAACCCTTGAATAACTTCTCCACGTTATCTACAGTACCTCAACTGTCACTTTGACTATTTTGGCGCCAAAAGTGGTTTTGAATGGCTAGGATCATTTTAACCATATCAACGGTTGGGAATTGATGGGAAAGTCACAAAGGGACCCAAGGAACTCAGAAAATATCTATAAAGCAAAAGAGAAGCAGGGATGAAGATTATTAGAGTAGTTTTAGTTAAATGTAATCGTAGGTAGTATAAACTTGTATTTTTAGTTATAATTTCAATTAAATCAGCTTGTACTAAGTTAAATTGGTGTATTGCAATCTTTATTTTCAAGTTAATTTTAAGTTGCAGTTGGATATCTCAGTTATGCAATTTTACTCTTATTTCTAAAATCATCAAAAGCTCAACTGTTGTTATTTGTTGTTATAATTGAATTCTAAAACTCACTTAAGCTCTGACAAAGCTTATTTAAGCTTTTAGAAGGTTTAAATTTCAGTTTAAGTTAATAAAGCAAAAATAAGAAAAATATCAAAGAAAATATAAAGAAAATAAAAAAATAGTGTCTGATGAAGAATTGAAGCTGAGCAAGGTGTGATTCTGGATTGTTTTGGTAGCAGAAACCTTGTGGAAGGTTGTTAGGTGGTTCACAGTCTTTGGCTCCATGTTCTCAGTAAAAATTCAATTGTAAGCTAATTCTCAACTTTTAGCTTATTTAGTTTTTTATTGTTTCTATAGCATAATTTTATTTCAAATAGCCTTAATTAACTTTGCTTAACCTGTTTCAAGTTTTAAAATCATAGTTATAGTTTAATAATTACAAGTTTTAGTGTAAAACTAGTTATAAAGGGGTGTTTGGATTAGTGGTTTTGACCACTGTGTCCTTTGTTCTAGGGACAAATCTTGGTTCAGACAACTTATATTATGTCATAATAGTATAAATTGAACATAAAACCAAGTTGTGTTATTGTGAAAAGTCAAATCTCACCACAAAAACTCACTTAGCTGTCTACTGTGTGGACAGTGGAGCCTAAAACCCCCTCACTTGATCACAACTCACATTTTTAGCTTAGGATAGTTTTATCATAGCTTATTATAGCTTAATAAGCTCATAGGATCTAGTGGAAACTCAAAATAGTCAAACTAGCAAAGTTCTATAAAAAGTCAAATTGTGCTTTGGTAGAAAATCTCAAATCTTGTGAGATTTTTGTAGAATTGTGTAATAGGTTTTAAGGTCTGAAAATTCTTAGGATCATAGTCTACCACCTCAATTTAAGTGTCCCATCTTTGTTATAATTTTGTGATTTTTGTTGTGGGTCCCACAGACCTCCAAACACACTTGCAGGGCAAGGGTGTGCCTTGCTCCATCAGACCTCAGTCACAACACCACCTTTGGTGGTGTTTTGTGACCATCACAGTGGGCCCCACACTTCCAACTTAGCATCTTTCAACCCCCCTCCTACTAGGGAACAAAGATTGACCATTTGTTTGACCTGTGTCTCAGTGGACCCCACCTGGAATAAGCCCAAAAGTTTGTCCCCATTCTGTGTTGCTTTTGAGTTTTGGATTAGCTTAATCTGGCTTATCAGCTTATCTACTGAGCTTATTTGGCCATTTTGAGCTTAGACAAGTCCAAAGTACTTATTAGGATCATAATATACCATAGTGGGTCCCACATAAGCTCAGTTGAGCTTATTTGCGTTTTCAGTCAACAAAAGTCAACTGTAGAAGTAATAAGCTTCCACAGTACTTATTAGTAGCTTATAAAAAAGTTGTTTTTATTAAAGTTGTTTATTTTTATATATAATATAGTTCTGTAAAAGAAAAATCCAGAAAAATCAATATAAAAATAAGTAATAGTTTCTATTTAATTTAGTTTAATTTTAATTCTCATTTTTAGATTTTTATTAAGTAAGTTGTGTTTTTATATTTTTATTAATTTCCTTTTAGGTTAAAGTATTTTTAATAATTTTCTCAGATTTTTGTTTTGTAATTTAGTATTTATTATAATTAATAATAGTTTTATTAATAATTAATAAATAAGTACGTTTTAAATAGCATAATTAATTTTTATAAGGTAACACCTAGTTTTTATATTTTTTATAGCTTTTATAAGTCATAAAATAGTTTTATAATTTTTTCCATAATTTTCTAAGTTAGTTTAGTATTATTTGTAATTTAAAATAGTTTAATTAGTATAATTAATATAAATAGTTTTTAATTAATAGAAAATCTATAAAAAGACAAAAACATTTATTTTTATTTTTTATACTTTTTCAAGTTCATTTTTAAGTTTAGAAATTATTTTTATAAATTTTTAGTTTAATTTGTACTGTTTATAATTTTTAGTTTGATTTAAATTAGTTTTAATTAAATAGTTATTAATTAAATAATTAATAATAAATAATAAAATAATCTAAAAAATAGTTTTCTTTTTAATTTAATTTTATTTTAAGTTTAAGTTTGTAGGATTTTCAATTTTAACCCTTGAAGTTTATTTTTCTTAAAACTCACCTTTTTCTCAGCACGCAGTCGCGTCTGATTTTAATTGGTGTACGTTTTTAGATATTTAGGTTTTACGTAATAATTAATATAGTTTATTTAAGTTATAAAACCCTAGTATAATCACACACACACACACACACACACACACACACACACACACACACACACACTTATTCATACCTTTTCCTGTTCACATTCACTCGATCACAAATTCGTTTATAATAAAACATCGCACACCTCGTTGGGACATTACGACCCGAGGAAACACTGTATTCTACGGAAGCATTTGTCTTAGATTAGTTTGACTTTACTATTGACCATTCACAAGTGGTTGAGAAATAAAAGATAACTAGTTTGAGGCGAATCAAAATTTGGCGCCGCTGCCGGGGAGGTTGTGCGCATATTTTAAACTATTTTCGTATTAGTGAATCTGGATATACATCCATTGTATATTTACCATCTTTTATCCATATTTTTATAAAACAAAACACAAAAATATTCACCTTTACACCCCTACCTATTTGATTCTTCATTTCTCATCCCCAAAACCCTTTGATTCTACCTTCTTCCACTTGTCCCATAATTAATTTTAATGGCATCTCTCGATGACGATTTCTTTAAACAAAGGGCCTGTAAAAGTAAAGTTGAAAAGCTTATGGCCTTGTCAAAAATGTCGAGATGTTATGTTGATTATGATGGACCTTCGATTCCTATTCCCTCTCCAGTGAGGGAAAGAGATCATGAAACCGAGGTGACAAAGGACCTTGTACTTTCCTCTGACGATGGAGGTGCTAAATATGTCCAAACCACAGTTGTCCAAAAACCTGAGCTCACAAATGCTCCTAAACCTTCAAGAATCAATCCTGATCTTTCACGGTTTACGGTTAAAAGTTTGTCAAGCAAACGTACAGAGCTTAGGGCAATTACTGAAAAGAACGATTTGCCTAACCTTCACGTTTATCAAGAACCAAAACCCGAGACCATAACGGAAGTGGTGGAAATTCCTAGCTCTCAGAGCACACCACTTGTCCCACCTTCAGATTTTGTTCCTTGTGTCGGTTGTGGTGAGCCGCTTTTCGGTTTTCCATGTCGTTGGTGTACATGTGAACAATGTGGTAATGATATTCAAGACGGGAGTTGTTTGTTTTGTGGATCGAGTAATTCATTTGCTTATGATCCTAATCAAAACTCATTCAACGACTCCTCAAATTTTTCTAACTACCCATCACATTCATACGAGCAAGAATCATATTATCCAAATATCCATGATGCTTCGTATCAAAATACACCAAGCCAGACTCAACAGTTTTACTGTTGTGAGTACTGTGAAGGTCCACACTTTAGCTCTGATTGTCAAACAAGGAATCCATTTCCTTGTAACAATTACGACTATTCGTTTCAAGACCCACCTCCACAGTACCAAATGAACCAAGCAACTCCTCATATCTAGCAAGACCCTTATATAGAGGTTCTTGAAAAACTTAAAAACATTAGGGAGGAGTTAGCTAATATGTCGCTTCGCCATGATCCAAGTTCTGCTTGTGTATATTGTGGGGGTCCTCATAATGATGATCAATGTCAACCTTCCGGTTTTGACACATCCACACCCCCACAATTTCCACTCATTCAAAATTCTCGTGATAAATCTATCGCATAATTACTTGCTGAAGAACGAGATTCTGGTAAAAGCATGGAAGATTTAATTGCTGAGCAAAGAGTAGCCAAAATACGTGCCAATATTTGCTAAGCTGCTTTTTATGAGTACGATGATGACAGTGATGATGATGATAACATTGTTATCATTCAAAAAGATTCATCAAGTTCATCAGTTGAGACTTCTTCCATGGAAATACAGGGAGAAAAGAATATAAACGAATCACAAGCAGTAGAAATAATGGAACTTGTAGACTCCATTACTGCTAGTCCTTCTCAGCTCCCTCTATATGATGTTATCACACCCGAAGTTCCCACTCACTCTCTGAGCATGGGGGACGAGCATCTTGACACTATTCCTGCAAAGGAATCTGACGAATTCATAAAGTCTAGTGTTGAGAACCTTGTCCCAATCCCGAGTGAGTCACAGGGAATTCTTGATCATATGTGTGATATTCCTACCCCCCTTGATAATCCAAATGATCAAATTGAGAATGTCTCTAATTCCAGTAATGATTGTATATCTTATGGAGACATTGAGTATGTTGAGGCATCACTGCCTCATTCTGATGTTGATCCTCTTCTTGAGGATTTCACAGAGGAACTCACTCACATCATTCCACTTCTATCTGGAAGTAATGATGATATTCTTGATTTTGAAGCCGATATGGGAGAAACTAAAAATCTTTTAAACTCTAATCCCAACATCGAGCTTAGTACTTCACATACTGATGAAAATTCTTTATCTTCTGGAGACATCAGTTATGTGGAGGAATTACCTTCTGAGCTTGTCAACTCAGAAGAAGAGAATGATAATCACTTTGTTCCCGAAGCAGTCAAGACTACTCTCACCAATCCTCTATATGAATTCGAATCCGAATTCACTTTGATTTCTGATAATCAAATCTTTGATATTCAGAATGAGGATTGTGATGAGTTCACAGCGGAACAAGAATTCACAGATTTACATCTCCTTGTTCCTGAAGCATTCAAAACTACTATCACTAATCTTCTATATGAATTCGAATCCGAATTCACTTTGATTTATGATAATCCACTCTTTGATATTCAGAATGAGGATTGTGATGAGTCCACAACGGAACATGAGTTCACAGATTTACATCTTGTGAATGATTCTCTCTACGAGGAGTTCTCTTTTGAACTCACTCATATCATATCTCCACCGGAGTATGATACTTTCTATTTTGATCTAGATATACCCATAATATGTCTTGATCAAACGAGCTTAAAAGAGGAGATTCATGAAACAATGAATTCTCCTATTGAAGATGAGGAGTTAGTCATGATTTTCATTATGATTTTCTTCCTTTTCTTCATATATTCCGTGGCTTCTCCTGTTCTTCACTCTTTCGGGAGTGAGGACATTATCTTTGACCCCGGCATTCTCATTTATAAATTATGAGCCGGGTATCATTATATCTCATCGGTGTGGAACTTTCACGTGTTTCAAATGTTTATCCAAACATCTTGAATGAAAGTCCGATTGAGATTGTCTCTTCCACTTGCTTCCCCATGGACAAATTAATTCGGGGTCGAGTCAAGTTAGCGACTCGGAAATCAAAAACAGTAGCATGTACATAGGTTTTCATCCATGTTTCACCCTAGTGTGGGGGAGATACCCCACATGTTGTATATATATATCCTCTAAAAAAAATGTAAATATAGTGATAGCTTCTATTTAAGAAGTTTTATCTAAAAAAATAATTGTATGTATATACATCTTAAATAAAGGCTATAGAATATTTTCTTCTTACGTTCTAAGTGTTGGTTTAACACCCGGTACTTTGAATATTGAGGACAATATTCAGTTCTAAGTGTGGGGGGAGATTCGTTATTCTAACGAATTTAAACACATGTTCCATCAAGAACCCCCATTTTAGCCAAAATTTTAATTTTTTTTCTCACTTAGAACGCAATAAATGGTATCAATCCTCCATGTATAACCCACAACAGGATTGGCTAATCCAGGAGCAAACGGTTTTTGGTAAAGATAACTCAAACCCGTTTATGGCTTGCAATTTGCCCAAAATTGTATGGTTCCTCAACTCCCCATATCCCATAAAGCGAATGAGTTGGCTAGCCCGCAAGATTATGGCTTGTGGTAAAGGCTGTGGAAAAACCATAATTGGTAATCAGCTCACCAAGATGTTGACTATTCCATCAAGAGTTGGCTAGTCCAGAAGCAAACGGTTTTTGGTAAAGACTAATCAAATCCGTTGACAGCTGGTGATTTGCTCAAAATCACACGGTTATCAGGTGTGCCACAGTTCTTACACCTGGCTACTCCAGAAGTGATGGCTTTTGGTAAAGAGTTTTTCAAATCCATTAAGTTTTTCTCAAAAGATTGCTAGGGACTAGCAATAGTTTAGTGTGGGGGACTGATGAGTGTCTAAATACTCATCATTTTATACCAATCTGAGCTGCCAAAACATACAAAAACACTCAAATATGTATCAAAATACTTAAAATATCTTAGAAGTGTGTTTTATATGTTTCAAATACAAAATATGCAAAAACAGTTGAAAAACGTACAAAGTTTGCATAATTGGCAGTTTCCGTCTCTCAAGTTTCATAAATTGGCAAAACTAGTCCCTGGTTATTCTAAAAACTTGAAAAAGTCATCAAAGGTCATTTTTTAATCATAAAGTTACATATTTAGTCCTTTGGTACAAAGTTTCATAAAATTACAAGTTTAGTCCATGTACTTTGGAAATTGACAGAAATGGTCCCTGGGATGTAAAAACTTTGAGAAAATTTGGTCCTTGTATTACTAATCTTTTGCAGGAATGGTCCTTGGTGTGAAGTTTGGTGAAATTACATGATTGGTCCCTGGAGTTTGGCAGTTTGTCAGTTTTAGTCCCCGGGTATTTAAAAAATGAAAAATAACAAAAATACCCTTTTACTATTCACATTTGACAATTTAGACCCTCATGATAAACTTTGGAAAGTCACATTTCCAGCCCCTCAATATTTACCAATTTACAACTTTGGTCCTTGTGTAATTTCTAAAAACCAAACGGATCCTTTATATATTTACACCCTAAACCAAATCCAAAACATAAACAATCCACAAACCAAGCCCACCCATTTCCTTGTCCTAGCCCAATACCCAGCCCAAACCAACCCCTGGTATTAAAACCAGTTTAACCCCAGTCAAACCCACTCCCACACCTCTTCCCTCCTTCTCCTCCCTCACAGCCATCAATACCACCTCCACACCCACAGTATCACTTCCACCTCACCTCCTACTCACCCTACCCACTCTCCTCCACCTCCACAACCTTCCAAACCCTTGAATAACTTCTCCACGTTATCTATAGTACCTCAACTGTCACTTTGACTATTTTGGCGCCAAAAGTGGTTTTGAATGGCTAGGATCATTTTAACCATATCAACGGTTGGGAATTGATGGGAAAGTCACAAAGGGACCCAAGGAACTCAGAAAATATCTATAAAGCAAAAGAGAAGCAGGGATGAAGATTATTAGAGTAGTTTTAGTTAAATGTAATCGTAGGTAGTATAAACTTGTATTTTTAGTTATAATTTCAATTAAATCAGCTTGTACTAAGTTAAATTGGTGTATTGCAATCTTTATTTTCAAGTTAATTTTAAGTTGCAGTTGGATATCTCAGTTATGCAATTTTACTCTTATTTCTAAAATCATCAAAAGCTCAACTGTTGTTATTTGTTGTTATAATTGAATTCTAAAACTCACTTAAGCTCTGACAAAGCTTATTTAAGCTTTTAGAAGGTTTAAATTTCAGTTTAAGTTAATAAAGCAAAAATAAGAAAAATATCAAAGAAAATATAAAGAAAATAAAAAAATAGTGTCTGATGAAGAATTGAAGCTGAGCAAGGTGTGATTCTGGATTGTTTTGGTAATAGAAACCTTGTGGAAGGTTGTTAGGTGGTTCGCAGTCTTTGGCTCCATGTTCTCAGTAAAAATTCAATTGTAAGCTAATTCTCAACTTTTAGCTTATTTAGTTTTTTATTGTTTCTATAGCATAATTTTATTTCAAATAGCTTTAATTAACTTTGCTTAACCTGTTTCAAGTTTTAAAATCATAGTTATAGTTTAATAATTACAAGTTTTAGTGTAAAACTAGTTATAAAGGGGTGTTTGGATTAGTGGTTTTGACCACTGTGTCCTTTGTTCTAGGGACAAATCTTGGTTTAGACAACTTCTATTATGTCATAATAGTATAAATTGAACATAAAACCAAGTTGTGTTATTGTGAAAAGTCAAATCTCACCACAGAAACTCACTTAGCTGTCTACTGTGTGGACAGTGGAGCCTAAAACCCCCCTCACTTGATCACAACTCACATTTTTAGCTTAGGATAGTTTTATCATAGCTTATTATAGCTTAATAAGCTCATAGGATCTAGTGGAAACTCAAAATAGTCAAACTAGCAAAGTTCTATAAAAAGTCAAATTGTGCTTTGGTAGAAAATCTCAAATCTTGTGAGATTTTTGTAGAATTGTGTAATAGGTTTTAAGGTCTGAAAATTCTTAGGATCATAGTCTACCACCTCAATTTAAGTGTCCCATCTTTGTTATAATTTTGTGATTTTTGTTGTGGGTCCCACAGACCTCCAAACACACTTGCAGGGCTAGGGTGTGCCCTGCTCCATCAGACCTCAGTCACAACACCACCTTTGGTGGTGTTTTGTGACCATCACAGTGGGCCCCACACTTCCAACTTAGCATCTTTCAACCCCCCTCCTACTAGGGAACAAAGATTGACCATTTGTTTGACCTGTGTCTCAGTGGACCCCACCTGGAATAAGCCCAAAAGTTTGTCCCCATTCTGTGTTGCTTTTGAGTTTTGGATTAGCTTAATCTGGCTTATCAGCTTATCTACTGAGCTTATTTGGCCATTTTGAGCTTAGACAAGTCCAAAGTACTTATTAGGATCATAATATACCATAGTGGGTCCCACATAAGCTCAGTTGAGCTTATTTGCCTTTTCAGTCAACAAAAGTCAACTGTGGAAGTAATAAGCTTCCACAGTGCTTATTAGTTGCTTATAAAAAAGTTGTTTTTATTAAAGTTGTTTATTTTTATATATAATATAGTTTTGTAAAAGAAAAATCCAGAAAAATCAATATAAAAATAAGTGATAGTTTCTATTTAATTTAATTTAATTTTAATTTTCATTTTTAGATTTTTATTAAGTAAGTTGTGTTTTTATATTTTTATTAATTTCCTTTTAGGTTAAAGTATTTTTAATAATTTTCTCAGATTTTTGTTTTGTAATTTAGTATTTATTATAATTAATAATAGTTTTATTAATAATTAATAAATAAGTACGTTTTAAATAGCATAATTAATTTTTATAAGGTAACACCTAGTTTTTATATTTTTTATAGCTTTTATAAGTCATAAAATAGTTTTATAATTTTTTCCATAATTTTCTAAGTTAGTTTAGTATTATTTGTAATTTAAAATAGTTTAATTAGTATAATTAATATAAATAGTTTTTAATTAATAGAAAATCTATAAAAAGACAAAAACATTTATTTTTATTTTTTATACTTTCTTCAAGTTCATTTTTAAGTTTAGAAATTATTTTTATAAATTTTTAGTTTAATTTGTAGTATTTATAATTTTTAGTTTGATTTAAATTAGTTTTAATTAAATAGTTAAACAGTTATTAATTAAATAATTAATAATAAATAATAAAATAATCTAAAAAATAGTTTTCTTTTTAATTTAATTTTATTTTAAGTTTAAGTTTGTAGGATTTTCAATTTTAACCCTTGTAGTTTATTTTTCTTAAAACTCACCTTTTTCTCAGCACGTAGTCGCGTCTGATTTTAATTGGTGTACGTTTTTAGATATTTAGGTTTTACGTAATAATTAATATAGTTTATTTAAGTTATAAAACCCTAGTATAATCACACACACACACACACACACATTTATTCATACCTTTTCCTGTTCACATTCACTCGATCACAAATTCGTTTATAATAAAACATCGCACACCTCGTTGGGACATTACGACCCGGGGAAACACTGTATTCCACGGAAGCATTTGTCTTAGATTAGTTTGACTTTACTATTGACCATTTACAAGTGGTTGAGAAATAAAAGATAACTAGTTTGAGGCGAATCACGCCGTCAGGTACTGTTCTCAGCATGGAAAATTAAGTTTTTGCCGTTTTCTTCACTTTATGCTCCAAAAACATCCAAAATGCTTCCTTTTCCAGAATTCACTCCCAAAGTACCTAAAATCACAAAAGGAACGATTTAGGGCAATATTTGATCAAATAAATTCAATTCCGGGCTTAAATGACCCCCTAAAAGTGGTTCATTTTTCGCCTCATCAGTCTGCCAGTTTCTTTATGAGTTTGGGGGCAACGATCTCATATGAGCTGCCTAAAAGGTCAGTTTCCATTTTCGCATTAAAAGCATACAAGGCCTCATCAAAGGAAGATCCAGAAGTTACGATGCTAGAATGTCGGAGGAGCTTAGTATGTAAGCCATTAGATTAGAGTCTAGATGCAAGAAATCATAGTTCAAGACATCACCTGCAGCGTATACACCAAGCCCCCCAAATTCAAAAGATAGTGTGGCCAGTCTCTAGTGCCACTCACCAAACCCAGGTCCAGAAGCAGTGACAATACGCTCTAGAGAAGAACGAAGCGCTGTATCAAAGGAAATCCGAGCCCGCTCGAAGACCTAAGGGGGACATATGCGCATAGAAAAATATAGCTTGGAGATTCCGGCACATGCACGAAGGAGCAGCAACTCACATTGAAGGACATGTGCGCATTGAAAAATATAGCTTGGAGATTCCGGCACATGCAAAAAGGAGCAGCAACTTACATTGAGGGTTATTATTATTATTATTATTATTATTATTGTTATTATTATTATTATTATTATTATTATTATTATTATTATTATTATTATTATTATTATTATTATTATTATTATTATTATTATTATTATTATTATTATTTACTTACTTACTTACTTACTTATTTATTTATTTAATAATAATAGGGGTGTTCACGAATTGGGTAATATTCACAGTAACCGAAAACCGAAACCGAACTATACCCAAAAAAACTGAACCGAATTGGTCAAAACCGAACCGAGTTGAACTAAATATCCAGTTATCGGATTGGATATGGGTTTCCTAATGAAAACCAAAAATCGAATATATATAAATATATAATTTTTTATGTATTTATAAAAAAATATCACTAAAAGTCTTTCTTAGTATAAATATAACATTAGACAAAAATACACCGTTGGTCCCTAAACTTTCCAGAAAACATCACCAGGCACCTTAAGTTTGAAAAATAGTCGTCAGGCATCCAAAAGTTGGGTTTTTGAGGCCGATTGCGTCCCTTGACCCGTTTTCCATTAGTCAATGCCCCGTTATATCTCATCAAATCCCGTTATTCCTGTTAAATGACTATTTTGCCCATATATAAAGTCATCCCTACCATTTTCTTCATTTCATCCCAACCAAAAATCATCCATATCCCCCCTTACATCTCAGTGGAGATAAACATCCCTCATCTCCTCCATATTACTCATATCTTCGACACCACAACACCGTCACCGCTGATGTCCGATCGATCTATCGCTCCAACCAGTACTCAAAAACATAAGATAAGTTTATTAGTTAAAGTTTATAGTAATGGTGATGTTTATGAAGGTGAATTTTATAAAGGTATGTGTTCAGGAAGTGGTATTTATTATTATAATTTGAATGGTAGATATAAGGTGATTGGGTTGATCAAAAGTATTATGGTATTGGAGTACATACTTGTGAAGATGGTAGTAAGTATTTTGGTGAGTTTAAAAGCGGTGTGAAGCATGGGATTGGGCATTATCATTTCAGGTATGTTTGATTAGATGTTTGTTGTGTTTTGATTGGAGTATTGGTTATGGAAACTGCTTATTTGATTAATTGAGGGTGAAAAAAGTGCTTTTGATTGATTAGTTGGGAGTTGCTTATCTCCAAATTGCTTGTCTGATTTTTTTTGCAAATCATAACTAGTTTTACCAAACGGTCCCAAAAAACCTTGTTATGCTTGTTTGAATGTTTATTATATGGTTTGGTTGAGTACTATTATTACCTTGTTAGAATAGTAAGCGAAAATAGGCTGTGATTTTGGTTCTTAATTTCTGTCTAGAGTCTAGACCAGCTTTGTGAGGTCTGCAATTAGTTATTGGTGAACATAAGACCAGATTTTGGTTCTTATGTTCGTCATATTATCTTTGTCAGGTAAAGTTGGATACATTTTCAGATTATTATATATTCAAATGTGTCGAACTTTACCCGTGAGGAGACATACTAGCTAATGTTTTAATTAAAGAATTCGGTAAGAGTTTTTATGAACCCGAGCAAGGGCTTGTGACTATCTATTACTAAAAATGTGTGAGGTCTCACGATCAATTCCTGGCCATGCCAACCCCTTGAAATGGGAGGGCTATACACGGTTTGAGTCTGTTGGTGGCAACCCCGTGGATTAGTCGGTCAAAAGGTCGGAAACCATGGTTACCCCCCCCCCCCCAAAAAAAAATTAAATAAATAAAATAAACTCGAGCAATGGCTGATAGCTGCTATAAATGATGCCTATAGTTAGGAAATTCAAATGCTGTGAAACGTGAGTGTTGTGAAAAGTAGATAAATCTACATTGTTAGTTGTGTGTATAGTTGGAGCTGAAGTCGAGCTACTTTAGTATATCTAGTGGATGGATAGTAAAATGATATAAGAAATATCAGTGATGTCCTTGAAAGTATGTTATGGTCTTTTGGGGATGTTAATGCCTAAATGAAAGAGAGTGTAGATGTCGTGTGAGATTATTTAGTTTTACTGTGAATATGGCTCTGTCATTTGTTTGCTAAAATAAGTATATAAAATGATCTTTTGTTTGTGACTAATAGTACATTTCATATTATGCAGTAATACGAGTATAGGAAATGATTTATGTGGGTTGTGGTCTTTGTTACGAAAGATGGCATAAGTGCTTGCTACTTGTAATTATGTTTATAGAAATTCTGTGGATGTTACGACTTTTTGGTTCTTGCATTTAAAAAAAAAACAGATACTGCGGTCAGGATCTTTTGACTAGGGGGATGGACACTATAGTAATTAGTATGACAGGATTATATTCATGTTGGTATACATCCTTCTTGCAAAGGCGTTGGGGACAATCTGATGTAGAAAATGGGAAATTGCTGCAGAAAAAGGCTCTTAGTTGGCGTGGTGGCTAAAACATTAGTATAGTCATTGCTTTAAGTTTCAGTATATTGAGTTAGGTTATGACAGTGAATGTGTTAAGGCAAGAGAATCACTTTTTATACATATTTCTGAAAGAAATTTTATGCTTTTACATGAAATACTAGTTTGTATGTTTGGTCTAAGGGTGTTAACGATTCGAGCCGAGTCGAGTTTCAACATATTCGAGCTGAGCTCGATTAACTATTAATTGGCTCGAGCTCGAATAATTTTTCATAATCATACTCAAACTCGAGCTCGAATATATTATTAATGCTCGGGCTCGAGCTCGATGCTCGTTTATTTATTTTAGTTTTTCTTAACTCAAGCTCAAGTGCTCGTTTATTAGCTCGAGCTCGACAAACTTTTGTTTAACCAGAGCTCGAATGCTTGTTTATAAGAAAGAGTTGCTTTTACAGCTTGAGTTAAAGATTTGTTTTACCAAAAACCTATTTACTATTAAGTCTACTACTAGAGAAATGGGAGTCTCCAAAGTTTTCCTAACTGGGCAACTAGATTATGGGTTTTTGTTATTATAGTGGTGTCCATGAAGGTAATTTCCTTCTCTCTTTCAATGTGGGATGAAATAACTAATTTTTCTAGTGTCTGTTTCTTGTACGCACAATAGCACTATACACAAAAGATGTTATATGCCCAGTGATTAAATAGTTTGTGTATATTTGATGTTAATGTATTAAAGCATTTGCTTGGTTAATTTGAAACAAGTTATTTGTTTAAGGAGCCATGTGTTATTGGACTGATTAACTTTTAACAGAAATTTAGCTTTGGTAACAAGCAAACTATCTATTATGCCTATAGTAAATAATAAATAGTAAACAGTTGTTAGACATTACGAAATCTGCTACGTACTACCTATAACGTTATGTTTGCATGTTCTATGTTAAAAACAACTTAAATAATCAAAAGAATGTTGTCCATATTTTGGGAGATATGATAAATAGTTACGAAGAATATGTCTTAATAATATATGCACTTTTATCATTTCCATATAACTAGGCTTCCGTGGTACCAGTCATGTGGAACTTCAGACCAAAAGATTAGTGAAATTGTCCTGGCCTAGAGCCTGACGAATACATTAGGTTGTTAAGGTCAGTAATTATCTTTCTCTAGATCGGTTACTGTATAAATCGAGTAAACAAGGCTACAAAGTCATTGTTTTATATATAGTACACCCCTTTTTTATCCAATGTCAAGGGAAGTAGATTACTGAATGGTTGACGTAAAAAATGTTTGTTTTGCATAATTTTTTTAAAGAGTTCTTTAGATCTTGATTTCTCAATGTTGGGTGAATATTTGTGTCCCAACGACTGTTAAATCCATATTTAATTATGATATTTCAAAATAGTAATTTTGTTTGATAAGCAAGTCTTGTTTCACAGGCTGAAACTTCTCTCGAAGCAATTGCTAAAGGGGCAGTGTTGCTTCCTCGCGGGTTTACGTTACATGAACTATGAGATCGGTGTCATTCTCTTATTTATGATCACATTGTTTCGGCACAAGCTTCAGCTTACATGTTTAAGGTTGAATTAGCTGGTTCAAATCCAATATCACCAACAAGTAACATGGATGATTTGAAAGGAAATGAAATGTACCCTAGTAAGAGAAAATGGGAGAGCATCTGCAGACATTATTCATGAGAAAACGGATAAAAAAATGCCTTTTTTAGGTCTTCGGGTCTAGGTTTCTTTGAGAAATGCAATAATCATAGTCACAGTAGGCATGGAGATAGTTTTCATGATCATTCTACACTTGAATCATGAATTTGTAACAACATGTATCTGAATCATGAATTTGTAACAACATTAAGCAAGTCTATTATGTAACTTTTTCTTTTGAATATTCACATATTTTATTTGTGAACTATATTTATTATTGCCGATTCAAGAATGATTATAAAGTTAGATAATTATGGGATTGTTGTTTGATTTTGTTTATGTTTTTTAGTGGAGTGGGTGAATGAGATTTGAGAATGGTGGTGTTAATTTTAGAGAGAGAAGCAGGAAAAATAGATAAAGAAAAGGTGTTGGTAGTGATGATATAACTTTTTGATTAAATACACCGTTCATCCCTAAGGTTGTACCACAAACATAAATAACCAAAACAATGAAATAACCATTTTGCCCACTTGTGCAAGGCACATGGGGGAAAATAACAAACGTTGACTAACGGAAAACGGGTCAAGGGACGCAATCGGCCTCAAAAACCCAACTTTTGGACGCCTGACGACTATTTTTCAAACTTAAGGTGCCTGGTGATTTTTCTGGAAAGTTTAGGGACCAACGGTGTATTTTGTCATAACATTATTTAAGCTTGAAAAAAAATTGTGCTAAAAATATGTATAATTAAATGAAAAAATAATTTAAATTATGTAATTCTGGTTATTCGGTTCGGTTTTCGGTTATAAGGGATCGGCTAAATCAAATTTGAATTTGGTTCGGTTCGATTTTCAGCTTGACCCAGGGAAAAAATTAACCGAACTAACAGAACCGAGTAAACCGAATAACCCGATAACCAAACCGATGAACACCTCTAATTAATAGCGTTATTTAGTAGCATCGATTGCTGACAATTTTAGAAAATATGTCTCACAGAGGTTTTTTTTTTTTTTTTTTTTTTTTTTTTTTTTTTTTTTTTTTTTTTTTTGTTAGACAAAAATACATTGTTGGTCTCGAAACTTTCCCAAAAACATCACTTTGCACCCTAAGTTTGGATTTTAGTCGCCATGCGTCCAAAAGTCAGTTTTTTGAGGCCAAATGCGTCCCTTTGACCGTTTTCCCTTGGTCAATGTTTTGTTTTTTGTTGCCAAATCCCGTTATTCTTGTTAAATGACTATTTTACTCATATATAATCTCATCCTATCACTCTTTTCTTTATTTTTTCCATATCTCTCTAGCCAAAAAAGTTACTCATCCTGACCAAGAACCCTAACCTCCAAATCCACAGTCACATCCGTTCAATCTCCAACGCACCTTCTACTTTAATTGATGAATATACTCAGTTGGCGATGGAGGAGAAAGGGATGACATGGACGATTGTTTTGATCGGAGTTGTCTCCGGCTAGGACTGGGTTGTTTGGTGATTCGGTTGATGCTTTGACACTTTGCCCTTTCTCCTACTAGTAATCTATTAATTCTATACTACTTTGTTTGTTACTGTAATTATTACTTGCAAATTTTGATTTTAATTGAATATCCAAAGTTCAGTTAATTAAATAACTTGTACTATGAAGTTGTTATATGTTTGGATATCTTCATAACATTAGTAATCAGGTTTTCAATATTTTCACACTAGCTAACTCAACTGATTATCCATTAAAGTCGCGCTGCCCACTGACGCTTTTTCTCTTGGTTGGGTGCCCAGAATGTCTTCTTACATGGGTAAGTATACTATCCTTTTAATCCAATCACTGAAACAAAATAATTGAATGTATTTTTTTATATGAAGTAAAAGGTCAAATAGTTGGGTTGAACTCTGTAAAATGGGTACAAAGTTGTCAAAAGTGATTTGGCCTATGTACTTTGAGGTAACCCGGGTTAAATCAATTAGTCAATATTAGTTGCAAAAACTAAGAAAAACATGTGGAAGTTACATCGAAATAATAAATAAATAAATGTACGCTGTAGTAGCATGGTGGCATGTATATTTCAGATAAGCAGTTAGGTTGTTTTTTGGCCTGGTGGTAACATTCAAACCATTGGTTGATTGTGAAAATTTGAAGACAACAGTTGAAATTTGGGCAATTTTGTAAAAAGTATGGATGGAAAACTGTTTTGCATGTTGAATGAATCTTGTAATGGTGTTTCTTTTTTCTACTACATGCATCTGCTAAAGACTTGATGGAATTGAGTATTCTGCTCATTTAAGAGGCTATGCTTGCATCATTCTTAACTCAAATGACGAAACTCATGGTCATATTTTACAGAAAGTCACAACGTTGAATATTAATCGTCAACACTTAAACAGCCTTTGCACTACAAGTCTTTGGGAAGGTTGCCTTAGCAGTTAGCATGATTCCTACTCTTTATTTTGTTTCGTCTCATGCTATACTTCCTTATGAACAAAATTATCTTAACACATATGTTATTAAAGTCGAATTTATGTTTTTGCATTCTTTCCAAATTAAGCAAGGAATATTTTTGAGGGTTTAAAAGATGGAGGAAGATTGATCAATGTTGACATTTATCTCATGTTTTGACATGCAACTAGATGTAACAGTATCCGATGCTCATATGGATGCATTCCGACATCAGCTACAAAGTGAACATAAACAAGCTATTAATGAAAAAGAGCAAGGACTGCATTCATACATAGATCTCACCATGTGAGCTTTTCATATTGACCTAATTGTTTGCTTATTCAATTATTGTTCTTTTGTTATTACCTGGACCCACATTTTAGCCTTCTCGTTCGGTTTGTCAAAGATTGCTGTCTAGTTAAATGATGAATCTAACACCAAAGAAAATATAACTAAAATACATGTTTGTGCTTGCTATATGTTTTTCAAGGATAACGTCACAAATTTCTCACTTGGATGTATAAACGAATGTTTGTGCCCTGCTTTATAATATCAGAATCAATAACCGCAAAGTTTTACCACAGTGAGGAGTTAATTGATGGGCAAGAAGATGTTAAAGAGGTTGTCCCTACTTCTCTAGCAGCACAAGATGTTTTTTATCTGAAGTTATTTGATGCCACACTGTAACAAATGGGAAAATGCATTCGCTGGGGAAACCATTGGAACTGGTGACACCCTTTCGGCAATGAAAGGACAAGTTTGTCGTACACTCCACACTTAATAACCTACCCATAGTTGATGGCATTAAAGTGGAGCAGGGCGAAGAGAAACCTGATGAAGATATGATAATTAATAGGGTGCAACCCGTCAAAAGGTGTTCCCTTGAAGTTCATGGTTCCAAGCCTGTACCAGGTTGCATGTATATGTATGACAATATAGAATATAAGGTAGGGTGACTTTTTTGTTAGCCGCGACAAAGTAGAAAATCACTTTTTAATGGTGCCTTATTAATTAGTTATATATTGCTATCACATTTGAATTTTGGAATAATAATTATAATTTGGAATGTGAATCAAAGTTGAACATTTACATTTGTTGGTAATTGTATTGTATTATTGCGTATTTTTGTTTGTAATTAGCATTTTTGGATTTTAAATCGCAATTTCTTATGGTATTTTGTATTTGTAGCATCTATGGACCGATCACAAAAATTTTATGAGTTTTAATCGTGTGTGTCGGTATGAAATGAAGAATGAAGATTGTTGTTTGATTGGGTGTATGTTTTTTAGTGGAGTGGATGAATGAGATTTGAGAATGGTGATGGTGTTAATTTTAGAGAGAAAAGCAGAATTTTAGAGAGAGAAGCTGGAAAAAGAGATAAAGAGAGGGAGGTTGATGCGTGGGATTGCGCCTACGCAAAAGGTTTTACCTCTCGAGGGATCTCGAGAAGCTTGCAATCCCCACCAGGCAGTATACCTGACCGATGTAGTATAGTGTAGTGGCAAGTACCGGGGGATTGGTCGTTCTACTTGGGGAATAGTGTTCCTTAGGATCAAAACTTAATTAAACTAGGTCTAGAGGTGAGGGATGATTCTTTTTGTATTTTATGGTTTATGGAAAGCAAGAAAAAATCTCGAGTATTGGAAGAGTGGGGGGAATTAGTTGCTAGTCAACTAACCCAATTAACTACAAATGCAATGAAAATAAAATAACAAGAAAGTAAATATGAGGAAAAACAATAATGAGAGAAACGTGTTTACTTAGATTTCACTACTCCCTAGCTATCTTTCATTAATTGACTAGTTTGTTATAATTGCGTGGATGACGAGGTATATTCCTTAATACCATTCGTGGGGCCGTGTACGATCTTCCCCAACTCTATAAGTTTCTACCTCTTCCTATGTTGAGCCGGCAACTAGCTCCTTACATGGCCTCCTTAGTAGTCACTCATGAATTAAATACAACCATTAAAATCGTAGTACACATCCAATTCATGTTTCTTAAGACGTTCAAGCAAGTTACCAATTGGAGACTAGCCAGTTTTCTTAAGACTAACATCGAAATCATTCATCCACAACAACTAATAACAAACAATCAACCAACAATCAATAGCTAGGTTTCATTACATCTAATCAAACACAAACAAACCTAACCTAGCATGTTAAAGTAAAGACAAGCATAAGATAGAATCAAACAACACATAGACATATTGAATGATTATTGGAAGACTTATCTTTATTCAAACATGGATGAAAGAAGGGTTTGAAACCCTTACAAGAAGGTGAAAATTCGACCTAGGATTTGTGGTAAAGTTCCTCCAAAAGTTCTCTCCTTAACGAATGAAAATTAGAAAACTATATATAGAGATTACACGTCTGACGGTGTCACGTTGTAACTCTAACGCCATCAACTAGCCGCCAATACTCTCCTCGGATTGCCTAGATCCAGATCTGACGCCGTCACTAGTAATTCATCATATGGCCGTCACGTGTTAAATTGCTATTGACGTCCTTGGCATCCTAAAGTATGACGCCGTCATTCTTTAAATCCCAAAAACATTCTGGCTCGTCTTGTGTAAACTTTTTATCCACCTATTTGCCAACACATGACGCTGTCACATGCAAAGCGTGACGCCGTTAGGTACTATTTCCAGCTTGATTTTGGAGACTTTGCCATTTTCTTCACTTTTCGCTCCAAAAACGTCCAAAATGCTTCATTTTCCAGATTTCTTCTCCAAAGTACCTGATGAGTCTCGTATTATACATATTTTTATCCCCGATATTATATGAAATATATGATAAATAACCATGTTATTAGGACTTTTGGTACTTAATATGAAAATATATGTGCAGGACGATAAATTGGAGAAAAGTACAAGAAACGCACGAAAATGATGACTTTATGGACATAAAAGGAAAAAGACATAGTTTGGACTAAAGCACGCCGCTTATATGGATAAAGAGCGCCGCTTACGGGTGTTCTTAGTCAACTATTTATACACGAGTCAAACATGAAGAGCGCCGATTATATATTATAAAAGCGCCGGTTACGAGAAACAAAGCTCGCTGGTTTTATACCAAATGCTCGGTGTACTTCACATGAAAGTTATATCTTCTACATTAATAAGCTACTTCAAGAATGACGATCATTTGCTTGCATTAACTGATCAGAGCCAAGTTAGGGTTCCATTTACACTATAAATAGAGGCACAATTCGTGACTCTAAGACACACCACAACAAAGTACCACACTTGATCAAAAGGAGCAGTTTTGGTAGTGGTTTGCACCAAAACCACTAGCTAAAGCCGGAGAAATACTTGGAGCAAGCAGTTGGAACGTGAACACACTTGGAAAACTCGGTATAATGACAACATCACTTGTTTACTTAGTTTACTTTCACATGAATATGGAGTAGTACTCTTATGTTTGTTAGACGCATCTTTGCCATGATTTGAACCGTATATGTATTATGACTATTGAATCTATCTTTTATGTATTTGATATATTATGGTTTAGACTCCTATCATATGTCTTGATTGGTCATTATAATTGTTTACAGGTCGAAAGATGCAATTATCTTGATTATATTATGAATCGTCTGTCTATAACGAGTCATTGCTATACTTGTGAGAATTAGATAGTAAAGCATATGATAACCTCAACCATAACATGTTTAAGACCTGGCCTCACGTCTAGCGACTTGGTTAGGAGAAATACATACTTGATACTTCATGCTTGGACCATACTTTATGCACTTTATGTATCTAGGATCATAGGCCGAAAGGAGATTCTTTTACATGAAGGAGATATATTAGTTTACATGATCACCAGTCATGCTTTGCTTTTATGCGTTGTCCAAGTATTGTCTATAATACATATGCTCATTCATCTTATGTGCTATGCCTTTAACAAACATATTTTTAATATCAATTGGGAAAATATTTCAAAAATCTTAAATCCAAAAAAACGGTTTTAGTGATAAGTGACAATCATTGGAATATAATTTTGTTACCTTTAGCTAACTATAAGAACAATCACCTCTCTTGGGATGACCTGGTCTTACCTCAAACCTTTACTATAAACGGGAGTTATACTTTACCCATGTGTTTTATGAATTAAGGAAATGGTAAAATTAGTCTTATAAATTTAAAGTTTTAGAAACACAAAGAGCATCGGTGTAAACCCCGGAATTCTTAAACATGTGAAATACCCAATATACTCCTCTAATTTTAAACTTTTGAAAAGACGAATAATAATTCAAGACATTGCGATATATTTTAACCTAAGTAATTAAAACGTTATTAATTAACTATTACGCAACATGTTGAACCTATAACTTTCGATAACTTAATATTTTGTATACTTTTCTTTCATAATTCTACATTAATCCTTTAGACTACATTTCTCCCTTTATAAAAACATGTCACACGTTTCA
Source organism: Artemisia argyi (assembly GCA_030686995.1). NCBI lineage: Eukaryota > Viridiplantae > Streptophyta > Magnoliopsida > Asterales > Asteraceae > Artemisia > Artemisia argyi. The sequence goes on from CM060691.1 coordinate 129,706,543, forward strand.
TGATAACTTAAATCTTTACATGACACATTTATGCTTAATTCTTGTACACGCTTGGCTAAAGATGAGAACCAAAGTTATTTTTGGTATATCCTAAACCCAATGAAAGATCTAATTGGCTGTTTAATCCATAATACACATTATGATTAAATGATAAACATAAAATAAAATCCTTATCCTAGTCCTAAGCTACATACAAAAAAAAAATCTTTTATTCTTATGCATGTTACGTTTCATTTCTTTTTGATGATGAGAACAAGCTAGACAACCAAATAGACTTAATAATAATAGAAGATACGCATGAGACAAGATTTTTTACACGTCTATTTTTTATTAGAGATGTGATGCTATCACATTTACTTCCTTTCTAAATTCAAAACACGTTTAGTCATACTCCTTTACACGTTATACAAGTCATATATATGACCAATCCATTTTATTTTTGTAACATACATATAGTTTGAAGTATGGTAAGTTGGAATGACAATTTATATCCTATAATGACTAGCTTAAATCTCGGCTCAATCACCCTACAATTTTGACCCTAATTCATTTCCCTCAAATCCTTGAAATACGTGTTTCCTAATTTGAGTTCCCCTAGCCTCTACTCGTTTGTAAAAAAAAAAAGTAAAGTAACTCCCAATACCGTCTTCCACGGGTTATGGGTCCCAATACCGTCTTCCACGGTGTATGGGGGAGGTTGAGATGTAGACAGCCTTACCCCTACCCAAGGTAGAGAGGCTGCTTCCGGTTCTACCTAAGGTAGAAAAGGACCTCCAGCCTTTTGTAGGGAGTGAGGATCGAACCCTTGACCTCTAGGTTGAGAGGCAAGGGGTTTTCCAACTGATCCAACCCCACTTGTTATAGCCTCTACTCGTTTGTGATTAAATGATATGCATGAACCTTCTGTCTCTCTTGTTCGATCACTTAGAAACAAAGACACACACATCAAAAGCAAACCAAAACCGATTCCCTTGATTAAACAGAAATCGACCAGCCTATTTGAAGGAAAGCTTTTGATCATGGACGTTTAGTTTGAAGGTCTTTGTGACACGCGCGGCTTTACTTGGCTCGATTGCGACTACATCTTTGTTCCTACTTTCATTCGTACAATCTTGTTACAAGGTATTCCCCATATTCTTTTAATAATCATTTTGATTCTCCATAATGTTGCCTCGCATGGTAAGATATGAAAAACAAAATTTCTATTTCGTTTAAACAAAAGTCATACGAAGCTTTAACACGTTTTGTTCGAAGATGATATACATGTCACGTAATCAAAAGGATCACTAAATTTGTTATAACAAGTTACACAAAGGATATAAAGACCACCCTGGTGTCGTTTGGATGGTGGATGTTTTGTGCCGTGGGTGTGGCAAGTCATATAACTTCTTTGTGTCGCGACCCATGGCGACCGTTTATCATATTTAAAATGCACCATTAAAACTCGTTTAATCGAACGTGTAAGGAAGCTTAAAACCTAGAACCCTAGACTAATATATACTTCGTGTGTCATACGTTAGCGTAGAAATGGTTTTGAATCGATTCATGATGGTGTACGTGGGAATGATGGGTCTTAATATTCAAGTTGTTTGTCTTCAACTTTAAGAGATTATTAAATTAATGGAACTAATTACCCTTTAGACCCTAAACTCTAAAAGTTTACATATTTAGACCCTAGACTTTGATATTTGCCATAAGTAAACTCTCAAGATATATGTAATATTAAGCTTTATGTCTAATAAATTGTCGTCGTAATTCGGAAAATTACTAAATCGAGAAACTTACTCAATTTAGAAAGTCACCAAAAATGGAAAGCCGACAAAAACGAGTAATCTGATTTAAACCAAGTTATTAATAATTAGTCGATCATTAATTTGTGTAGATGCGCTGGAGAAGGAGTGACTTTCTATTCTTATGTTATGATGTGCTTTCGTTGGCGGTTTAAGGTACAGATATTCCGTACTCTTCGGCAAGAGTACAACTTCTTTCTCTCTCATGACTTTTCTCTCTCTCCTTTATATTATTTGGACCTTGACATTGATCCTTTGATTGTCCCTTTGATATTGACCCTTTGGATATTGACCCTTTGGATATTGACCTTTTGATGGATCCTTTGATATTGACCGTTGATAATGAACTTTTGGCATTGAACCTTTGATTCTGACTTGGCACTTATACTTTGATATTGAACCTTGACTACATGACCCTTCAGTATTTACCCAGGTATTACTTGTTGTGGAGTAGCCACAACCATAGCATTGATGCACCAATGTTATGTACTCTAGTGTGGTTGGAGAGATGTACCACACCGTCCCTGATATTGTTATCGACTACTGCTATGATTGTTATTGGCCTCAGGGGCGTATGGATGCATCCTAGATTTGATTGATTGATTGATTGATTGTGATTACTATATTGACTACATTGATTATTGCTACATTGTTTGGTGACTGGGTGTGCGTGCATTGCAACCCTTCACATATTGGGAGCTAGCTACTCCATATTGGGCTACTATTGGATTGTATTGTTTATTGATTGGGCCTGGGGTAAAATACTGAATTCCATATCCATTATATCTTACACTTAAACTTGTTATCGTTGATTACCCATGTGAGACCATATGTAAATTCATTTCGTATTCTCTTATCTTATTACTTGATGTGCTTGTTATCTTCATATCTGTTCACTGGGCTTTTATGCTCAGTCGCTTTCTTTTCCATGCGGCAGGTACTTAAGCTAGGATGCGGGTTTAGCTTTGGGGATGAGAGTGTGTGGACCTACCCTAGAGTTCCTTGAACGATGGACTTTGTTTCATTATTGTATCTTCCGTATTTTGATATTCATTTGTAACCTTTGTACTCATTGTATTGTTAAAGTATTAAGCTTGTGTTTTGCTCTGTTGGACACTATTTATTGTGATATCTTTACCCTTGTCGGGTTGGGGTGTTACAATTTATGGTATCAGAGAGCCAGGCTGACGACTTATAATACATAACCTGGACCTGTGAGTTTTGGACCATTAGGTTTCCACTATAGGAACATTGATGAACACCTTGAAAACTTGATATAGGATTCTTTCCTGTGCGAACTTAATTTTAAACCTGTGAGGATTGGGTAGATATTAGGCTTCCTTCGGCGTACTTTTCCCTTTCGTGTTTGTCCTTGGCTTCCTTATCCTGACCATTTGGTAACCGTTCAAATGGTTAAATCCCGTCGCTCTGGACCACCTGACAAAAACCCGAAGAAAATGGTGACTCATGCCATTAAGGATACCTCAATACAGATCCAGTGTGTAAGAAGGAGTAAGGGGACTACTGTTGATGCTACGGGCTGCCAGAAGATGGATGACAAGGAGAAAGAGATGTACGGAACTAGTACAAATGATAACAAAGGTATTGGCACCAAGTATTACGGAAAGTGCCATAAGTCTGTGGAAGAAGAAGAGAGAGATCGCAAAAGTGGTTTTGCTAGCCGCCGTTTGCCACAACACGAGAATAACAGAAATGGTTGGATTAGTGAAAGGGAGGAAGCGAAATAAGAGAATGATGTAGACTCCGATCTAAAGTCTAGGGCGACCAGCCGTTATAATCCAAATTGAACGAAGGGAATTTGTGATCGTGAACTAGTTTCTTTTACTCTCTCAGCCTGTATTAGACTTCGAATTTCATTTCCGATTTCATGCTACTCTGATGATATTGAAATTTTGAATTAATTTCTCCTATGTAAGTTCTGGTATTGCAATCCTGTTTGTGTTCATTAGTTAATTGTTATTGGGAATCTTGATGATTTTGGAAGTATTGGTACGATATTTTTGCGCCTAAATTGATTGACTTGATAGATTCCGTTATTTTCGGATAATTCTCATCTTTCTATTTGATTCCATTGACGATGTTGGCAACTAGTATCCTACGCGTATCATTTTGACAACAATACAATGTTCGAATTCGCAATGAGGCGCACTTGGGCTATGAAGCTGAACAAAATCCCAACCTTTTCGAATAGTTAACTTATCTGCCAAAAGATTTTTGATAAACCTTACACTTGATCCTAATTCGTAAATTATCCGTCTGGTTTGGCGAATGTAGTTGTTCTACAATTCTGTTTACCTTTGATATGATCTTGACCTACCTTTGAAAATTCGTTTCCGATGGCTTCATTTGAAATACTGAAGAAACAAATGAAAGAACTTCTAAGAAATGAGTTTACTAACCGAGAGTAAGCCTGTGAAGTATACCAGTTTTATTGGTGAAGAAGAGGAGGAACGACGTGGGGGTAACGTGAAGGTGCCTTAAAATGATTTTGAAGCCGTTTTTGTATTCATAATAATAAGTTAATGATTCCAATTGTATTGGCTATCACGTCAACCATTCCCTTGTATATGGTGAGGTTACGTTTTTGTGAATATTTGCAAGAATTGTATAGTATCACATTGTGGTATGTTTTGAAATGGAGTTATGAGTTGAGGTTATTTTTGGAATCGCCTTCCGTATTCGTGAAGACTACTATGACGGTTAGTGACGCTAATAGTATTAGCTAAAGCTCTGACCATCTTGTGAATCTGATAAATAGCGCTTTCTCGTGAGTACTTGGACAAACAGTCATTGTATGACATAATAGTGCATTCGGAGACAAGAAAGGACATGGAAACTATTTTGTACCTTGTTAGAAACTTGGCGACCATTTGTGCATTTTGGGGAGATTGATATTTGTTGGGCAACGGTGTTCTTAGATTAAAATACCTCTTTAAATTCCGCAAGATCTGAAACTATCACCAAGTGATCAAGACCGACAATAAGTTTGAGAAGGTAGTCTCTTGAATCTTACAGAAGAATCTTGAAAGATGCTTACCCATTTGCGTTACCATTGATAAATTTCTTGAACAAAAAGAAACGACTTAGTTTGATTGAGAACGGAGTTTTGGGAAAAGCTGAAATAGAAATTAACTCCCATATTTTTGGAAGAACAAATTTTAGGACATTTCAGGAAGAGACTTGGTTATACTCTCTTAAAGCGTAGAAGATTTTGCGTATGCATCAAGACAACTAGAAACGTATGAGGAAATTAACTTCACTGCCTGACCTGGAATTGACAACAACAGTGGGAAGACACTCCTTAAAAGGCAGAAGTGCTGGCAATGCAGGGGACAAGAAGCTAGTCAAGGCGGCGAACCTGGAGCTGATAAAGACATGCAGTCTCACTTCCCTATTCATTTTGGTTGTACTAAGATGAATTAAGAGCGGAAGCGGACTGCATGATGAAGGGATTTAAAGATGTCAAGAATTCACATTACTCCATCGCATTCCAATAAGAAACTGCAGAAGGCTTGATGAATCAGACTCAAGTTCACAGTTTTGTTTCACTTCCAGATTGATGGACAAAAGAAGACAGATTACTTGGACTTGAAGAGATTTGATGTGTTGAATGGATGGTTTTTGGAACAAAACATTTTGTTGATTGGATGAGTTGATCTTGTGAAGGATGAAGTTAATGATGATTAATGCTCACTCTCGTTAATTTCTTGAGTTTCGTTATCTGGTGATGTGATCCTTGGATGATTTAGATTCTCCAATATCATCTCTATTCCGTGTTCATTCTGCGTATGTCTGATAATGGTCTTGTTTTGGAAATTTGGGCGAATTTTGGGAAAATTGATGCTTTTGGAGACGACGTACCTTACTTGCTGATAGGATTAGATTTCTGTTACTCTTGCGAATAGTTTATTTTCCTCTAGTCATTTATTGAGACTTCCATTGCTTTGTCATTGAACGTTCCTTCTGGTTATGACGCTTGATTTCGGTTGACGTCGGGTGATAGAAGTAATAGGTGAACTAAGATTGACTTGTTTGTTTACGACTCGTGATAAAGTATGACCATCATGAGAGCATATTTATATGATGCTAGTATTATGACGCCTGGCCAACGTGATAATACTCACACCATATAACGTGCACTTATTGTGATCATAGGATATCTTGGGGGAGTATCTAAGAAGTTTGAATTTGATCTCTGTTGGAATTTCTACGATTTATGAGACTTTAGGTTCATTCTACCTATGCGGTTACTCTGCATTCTCATCAGATAATTGGAAATTTGAACTCTCGATTTTTGTATTCTGTTGATCTTGATTTCATCTGTCACCAATCTCAAGCTTCTTGTAGAGATCTCTACTGTTTGATACAGTTAATTTGATTGAAGACAGGAGAGAGTCATGAGAAATAAAGTATTCGTTTTGATAAAGTTCTTTAGAAGAACCATCCACCACGTGAGGCGACCTGGGAGACCGAGGAGTCTATGCGAGCCAGCTAACCTCATTTTCCTTTCTAGTCTGGTAGGCGTTCGTTTTGTTTCGCTACCTCATTCCTTCTTTCAATTTCGCGGACGAAATTTTCTTTTTAGAAGGGAAGAGTTGTAAACCCCGGAATTCTTAAACATGTGAAATACCCAATATACCCCTCTAATTTTAAACTTTTGAAAAGACGAATAATAATTCAAGACGTTGCGATATATTTTAACCTAAGTAATTAAAACGTTATTAATTAACTATTACGCAACATGTTGAACCTATAACTTTCGATAACTTAATATTTTGTATACTTTTCTTTCATAATTCTACATTAATCCTTTAGACTACATTTCTCCTTTTATAAAAACATGTCACACGTTTCATGATAACTTAAATCTTTACATGACACATTTATGCTTAAGTCTTGTACACGCTTGGCTAAAGATGAGAACCAAAGTTATTTTTGGTATATCCTAAACCCAATTAAAGATCTAATTGCCTGTTTAATCCATAATACACATTATGATTAAATGATAAACATAAAATAAAATCCTTATCCTAGTCCTAAGCTACATACAAAAAAAAAATCTTTTATTCTTATGCATGTTACGTTTCATTTCTTTTTGATGATGAGAACAAGCTAGACAACCAAATAGACTTAATAATAATAGAAGATACGCATGAGACAAGATTTTTTACACACGTCTATTTTTTATTAGAGATGTGATGCTATCACATTTACTTCCTTTCTAAATTCAAAACACGTTTAGTCATACTCCTTTACACGTTATACAAGTCATATATATGACCAATCCATTTTATTTTTGTAACATACATATAGTTTGAAGTATGGTAAGTTGGAATGACAATTTATATCCTATAATGACTAGCTTAAATCTCGGCTCAATCACCCTACAATTTTGACCCTAATTCATTTCCGTCAAATCCTTGAAATACGTGTTTCCTAATTTGAGTTCCCCTAGCCTCTACTCGTTTGTGATTAAATGATATGCATGAACCTTCTGTCTCTCTTGTTCGATCACTTAGAAACAAAGACACACACATCAAAAGCAAACCAAAACCGATTCCCTTGATTAAACAGAAATCGACCAGCCTATTTGAAGGAAAGCTTTTGATCATGGACGTTTAGTTTGAAGGTCTTTGTGACACGCGCGGCTTTACTTGGCTCGATTGCGACTACATCTTTGTTCCTACTTTCATTCGTACAATCTTGTTACAAGGTATTCCCCATATTCTTTTAATAATCATTTTGATTCTCCATAATGTTGCCTCGCATGGTAAGATATGAAAAACAAAATTTCTATTTCGTTTAAACAAAAGTCATACGAAGCTGTAACACGTTTTGTTCGAAGATGATATACATGTCACGTAATCAAAAGGATCACTAAATTTGTTATAACAAGTTACACAAAGGATATAAAGACCAACCTGGTGTCGTTTGGATGGTGGATGTTTTGTGCCGTGGGTGTGGCAACTTGGTGTCGAGTCATATAACTTCTTTGTGTCGCGACCCATGGCGACCGTTTATCATATTTAAAATGCACCATTAAAACTCGTTTAATCGAACGTGTAAGGAAGCTTAAAACCTAGAACCCTAGACTAATCTATACTTCGTGTGTCATAAGTTAGCGTAGAAATGGTTTTGAATCGATTCATGATGGTGTACGTGGGAATGATGGGTCTTAATATTCAAGTTGTTTGTCTTCAACTTTAAGAGATTATTAAATTAATGGAACTAATTACCCTTTATACCCTAAACTCTAAAAGTTTACATATTTAGACCCTAGACTTAGATATTTGCCATAAGTAAACTCTAAACCAAGATATTTGTAATATTAAGCTTTATGTCTAATAAATTGTCGTCGTAATTCGGAAAATTACTAAATCGAGAAACTTACTCAATTTAGAAAGTCACCAAAAATAGAAAGCCGACAAAAATGAGTAATCTGATTTAAACCAAGTTATTAATAATTTGTCGATCATTAATTCGTGTAGATGCGCTGCAGAAGGAGTGACTTTCTATTCTTATGTTATGATGTGCTTTCGTTGGCGGTTTAAGGTACAGATATTCCGTACTCTTCGGCAAGAGTACAACTTCTTTCTCTCTCATGACTTTTCTCTCTCTCCTTTATATTATTTGGACCTTGACATTGATCCTTTGATTGACCCTTTGATATTGACCCTTTGGATATTGACCTTTTGATGGATCCTTTGATATTGACCGTTGATAATGAACTTTTGGCATTGAACCTTTGATTCTGACTTGGCACTTATACTTTGATATTGAACCTTGACTACATGACCCTTCAGTATTTACCCAGGTATTACTTGTTGTGGAGTAGCCACAACCATAGCATTGATGCACCAATGTTATGTACTCTAGTGTGGTTGGAGAGATGTATCACACCGTCCTTGATATTGTTATCGACTACTGCTATGATTGTTATTGGCCTGCAGGGGCGTATGGATGCATCCTAGATTTGATTGATTGATTGATTGATTGATTGTGATTACTATATTGACTACATTGATTATTGCTACATTGTTTGGTGACTGGGTGTGCGTGCATTGCAACCCCTCACATATTGGGAGCTAGCTACTCCATATTGGGCTACTATTGGATTGTATTGTTTATTGATTGGGCCTGGGGTAAAATACTGAATTCCATGTCCATTATATCTTACACTTAAACTTGTTATCGTTGATTACCCATGTGAGACCATATGTAAATTCATTTCGTATTCTCTTATCTTATTACTTGATGTGCTTGTTATCTTTATATCTGTTCACTGGGCTTTTATGCTCAGCCGCTTTCTTTTCCATGCGGCAGGTACTTAAGCTAGGATGCGGGTTTAGCTTTGGGGATGAGAGTGTGTGGACCTACCCTAGAGTTCCTTGAACGATGGACTTTGTTTCATTATTGTATCTTCCGTATTTTGATATTCATTTGTAACCTTTGTACTCATTGTATTGTTAAAGTATTAAGCTTGTGTTTTGCTATGTTGGACACTATTTATTGTGATATCTTTACCCTTGTCGGGTTGGGGTGTTACAATCGGTTTTTCAGATAAAACCGCCGATCAAATGATACAGTAAAAGAGCAGTTGGATTTGATTTCACAAAACCCCAAAAACAATCTTGTATAATGCTTTTTACAGAATTTGAGCACATAGGACTCATGTTTCTTGTGTTTTTACTGCCTGAATTAATGCATGAGTATATAATGCACATTAAAAGGAAAAATACAAAAAATATTTTGTTTTTACTTTTTAATTATTTTCTTGCAAATGTTCTACTGGATTGCTTTATTGAATGAAATGATTATTGCAATATGTTTTCAATTATTATCTGAATTATAGAAGATTATATATCTTATGAAGAGCTGCTAAAACCCAGAAACACGCCGGTTTTATACCTAAACTCGCCGAACTTTTGGAGAATTTCAAATAAAACGGCTACAAAGTCACGTAACCGCCGTGCTTTTATAAAAACTCGCCGAACTTTTCTGAAGAACTCTTTACAGAAGACTTATTTCTTTTCCATGATGAGTAAACATATGCATATCTTGGCATTTATCAGTTATATGAGGTTATTGGAGTATGATTATGTGCTTATAACTTATTTGACTAACCTGCTAATGTTTTGTTTGATGTTATGCTGTAATACATTAGAAATGGAGAAAAAATCAAACTTAGGACTAGTAAATGATGAGAAGAACCAAGTGGAAAACAAGGACACTTGGCAAGGAGAAGTTACTTTTGAGAATACAGTTGATAACACGGAAGATGAACAAAGGGTTCATACTTTTAAAAGAATGGAGACTGAGGGATGCTACATGAAGTTCATAACGCCTTGCTTTGTTGAGAACAATTATGCTCATGATGCTGTGGCTGATTTGGATTACAGCAGGAACTTACTTTCAAAGGAATTGATGAAAAGACTAAAAGTTAGCATTGAGGAAAAGGAAGATGGTAGAAAGGAGGTTACTAAGAGATTACTGGTGCAAATGAATAGGGATATTTTCTTTGTTGAATTTGATGTTAACCCTAGTGACAATGAGTGGGAGCATAGTGTGATCCTAGGAAGAGATTTTCTAGAACAAACCAATGGAATCATTGACTTTTCCAAAGGTTTACTTACCCTTCACCCTAACACTAATGTACCGATGCAGGTTTTACTGACCAGGTTTTAATATTTATAAAGTCTCGTTTACCAAAGGTCTACCTTTTACGCACTAACAGACAGTGTATCCGATCGTGTGTGGTATAGTCAAATGGTAAAGCCGAGGTCGTCCCAAGAGCTAAAGTGCGGAAATTATCTAAGTCGTGTCACGTTTAAAAGGGGTTTTTGAGTTGAAAGATTAATTAAACTAATTAAAAGTAATAACAAGACAATAAAGTAAATAGAAGAAAATCAGTAAAGAGAAGTAGTGTTAACTTAATTAATACTCTTGTTATGATCATGACTAGCTTTCCTATAGGTGCATCCTATCATATCGTTCGGGGATTCGATATTCATTTCGTGTCAGATGGTCAAATTCGCCTAGATCTATCTTATACCTTATCCTATCCAAAGCTATTATAAAGCCTTGGGTTCATCGGTACGAAGACATAAGAGTCATTAAGTGCCTCTACTAACATGGACAAGGCTAACGAATGCGGCATGGTCAGATCTTACACCCCTCTAACTCCGTTAAGTGTCTAGCATTGGTAGGTGGTCCTAGGGTTAATTCTCACATGTATGGTGATATTGCTATCACCAAGCCACATCCCTAGCGACTTGCTTCCTAGGGTTAATTCCACAAGTATCTAGAGAACAACCAACGCTAATCACTATGGGAACTAGAGTGTCCCAAGCCTCGCCATGAAAGTAAGCAAACAATAGATAATAGGTGCGTGGAAAACTAAATCAATAACATAACAATTTCATAAATAGGCTAACACCAAAAGGTGTTTTGCCACTCATGTTCATAGTTGCAGTAAAACAATGTTGAGTTAATACAAATCTAAGCATGAATCGAATACAAAGTAAAGGAATGAAACACTTATGATCGGTGTGTGATTCCTCCCTTGGAATTGACTTGGATGTGGCTAGAACTTCGTTCTCCCTCCTTCTTGAGTTTTTCCCAACGTTGTTGTGGTGAAGAGATGGGAAGTGATATGAAAAACTCGGAATTAGGGTTGGTATTTATAGGCCCCGGCTGTGTTACGGCGTAGCGTATTAGAGTTGCTACGCCGTAACCTTTGCAAATTGTGTTACGCCGTAACTTGATCAAGTGTTACAGGCGTAAAGTCATGATGATAAGCATCCTACAGCGTAGTAGATAAGGTTGCTATGACGTAGCTTCTTCCTTGGCCTCGTTAGTTCTTTACTGCCCCAAATGAGATCCTACATCGTAGCTTGGAAAGTTGCGTACTCCGTAGTGTTCTTTAGTGGACTTCTACGCCGTAGCCTGTTGTTGGGATACGCCGTAGTCTTCATAAATTCTCCATTACGCCGTAGGTAGGAGAGCTTCTACGGCGTAGTCTTCGTGAAGCCTTGCTACGGCGTTGGTAGATGAACCTCTACGCCATAGTTAGTGCAGAATCCATAATTTCCACGTATTTGCTCCAAAGTCCTTCGATTTCCGTGTAAGTTCGTTCTTTTACTCATCTTTACCATGAAACCAAAATAGGAAGAAATAAGAGTGTATATTCTTCATAAAAGTAGAAAAGATGATTATTTCAAGGGGGAAATTAACACTTAAATTGGGGGTAAATTTGATGTTATCAAATATCCCCCTACTTGAACTCTACTTGCCCTCAAGTAGACCTTATAAGAATAATTTTCAAAAGATATCCCCCAAGAAACTGGAGAATATTAATTAAAAACTCCCTATGCTAGAATTTATCAAAGCCGAACACCTCACAAAATTGGAACAAACAGTCACATCTCTCTCCTAATCTAAGTGTTAATTTTGGGGTGATCACTCAACGCACAGTCATAGAATGTATTCTATCATAGGCTTGGCAGTTACACAAATCTCTACCACTAGAGCTAAGGTCAAAACAATTTTTAAAGGCAATATTAGGTGAATACATATAAGGCTATTTGGGTGTAGCGTTGTTACTAACATACTACGGCAAGGGCGACAAAGGCAATGGTACATGACTGGAACGCCGGGCAAGACACCAATGACTGCTCAAATCCCTCACCTAAGCAAGATTCACAACTAAAGGGTAGGATAAGACATGGGATGCACAATAATGGTGTAAAATGAAAAAGAAAACAAATAGTTTTGACCTATAACTGAGTTGCTACCACTTGCCGTTCATCCAAAGTCCAAGTTTCAAAATACGAGAATGGGATCATGTAACAAGTGTGTGCCATTAGAGGACGTCATGATGGGGCATCACACTTGGTCTTCATGCTGGTGATTAAGAACCAACAACTTCATTCTTCAAATATGACCGAAGTCGCCTCTTCGATGCTAAATCTTTCAAAGCTCTTATTACGGTGCTATACAAGGGTGCACCAAAGTAAACATATCTACATACGGAAATTCACATTTTTTTTTCAATATCAATAACATATCCCCCCACTTGGGATGAAAAATACATGTACAATAGTGGGTTTTCTCATGATCTTCAATGATGAGTCTTCAATGTAGGTGTGATTCTTGAACCTCTTGACTTGGACCTCAAATTAGAACAAGTGGCAAGTTCCCAATCATAAACAAAGACTACACGGTAGACTAAGGTGTATAGGTGTATCGAAACAATAATATGGGTAAGAAACGAAAGGATAGGCTCAAAAGGGTGTATCTAGGGGTATCTTGCACTAAAGGTGAGTGTAACAAAGGGTTTTAACACGGGGTTCGAATAGTCGATGTGACTAATCGATAAACACACACATAAAGGTTATTTTGGTGATAATCCTAAAATATTGCCTTCTTAAAAAGTTTCTTCCAAATGTATTAAGAAATCTCAATACACTACTCGTACATGGTTTCGAAATGATGTAAAAGCCAAGTTCAAAAGTTTACAAACTACCGGCACACTTATATTTTTGGTGGATTTGGGGTAAAATAGTGTGAAACTGAAATAGGCTAAACCTCACCATGGTATTAAGGGTTAATGTGCTCGGCTAAGGTCCATTCTAGTTAGGTTCGGAAAAACATGTCAAAAGTTTTAAAAGTGGCATAATTTTTCAAAATAAACAAGAAAATTAAGGGCAAAACAAAGTTCAAGTAAATAATTCTACCCCCGTCCCCCCACTTGAGTTGTACAAAGCCTCTTTTGTACATAAAATAAAAAATAAGGCGGAAAAGTAGAATTAGAACGAGAACTTCCCTAAAATTCACTCTTGAAAATAGAAGGATCATGTTGAGAAACGTGCCTTCACTACTCCTTATGAGCAAATTTCAATTCCCTGGAATCACACAACTACCAAAAGCATAAAACCTAAAAAGAAAAAGAAAATGAAAAGAAAAACCTAACTCACTTTCGTAGGAATCACGGTTGCATTTAGCGTATGCAACAAGCCTTTTAAACCACTTGGTGTTCCAAGTGGACGAGTGAAGTCTCGTGAGGGTTTACATGGAACACACCCACAAAGTTCATTTAAAAACTAATACAAGTTTAAAGAATGTTTTGTAAAATAAAAAGCATTTTTAAGGTTCACAAGGTAGCTACGGCGTAGCTTAAATGGGGTGCTACGCCGTAGTTGCTGAATAAATCCAATATGAAACCTGGAGGGTGCTACGGCGTAGTCAATGGAAGAGCTACGCCGTAGCAAGGCCCTGGAGAATATTTCTTGGAGTAAAAGTCCAAAAATTTGTTCCCCATCGCAATGCTTCCTTTAGTACCTGCAAGATATTAGTACAAAACATACCAAACCAACTAGAAAGAGAAAATAAAAGGAAAAGGATAATTCGGGTTGTCTCTGGAAAGAGCACTTTTGTTTATTATCGAGTCTTTAAGTTAGACTCACTGTTGCGACCCTTCAAGTAGGTTCATGAAGGACTTGCCCATGCTCGTCCATCTCCTTCATGAGATTATGCCTTATCCATGCAACATTTGTAGCCGTACGACAATATTCTTTGGTCTCGATTCTTCGTACCTTCAAAAATCTTTCATCAGGCCCTAAATGATATCAAGTTACTTCATAAGTTTCTGCGATGATGGGTGGAGGTTTCTTGTATTGCAATCCCAACAGCTTACACCGCCGCTGCTCATAGCTCTCATCGTCAGGGTCAGTGAACCCCTCAGTTCCTTGTAACTTTAATTAATCCATAATTCCATCAGTGTCATCATCATCGGATGATGTTCCATCCTTGCATGACTTTCTTTACTAGTCTATTTTCTTAGCTGGTTTTGTTCAATATCCAGGGTGGTCTCTTTGTATATGTGTTCGTAGGCTTTACACTCACATAGACTTGACCGGCCCATACATCTAATTCAAATCTTCTCTTTTGTCACAGCATCAACTTTTCCATATTTAATTTTGATCCAATCATCGAATCCTAAATTGTTGACCAATCCCAAATCTGTCCTTTGGTTGTAATTAGTTGAAAACCATAGGTAGTCATCGTTATTTACTCTCATGACGCTACTTCCTCCATTACATTCACCATCATAGGGATCACAAGATGCCCATGTTTTACTTCCATTGGTATCTTGGGTATTTACCTGCTCGCATCAATGTGTCCTTGTGCTTGTATTAGTTTGTGATGAAGTAGGACTCTGATTGCTCCCTTTTTTATGTGGGATATCCTTGGTACCCTTTTCTTTATTGACAAGATCGTTCCATATTTTTCATTTCTCATATCGATGACTTTACCATGGACGATTTGAATCCAATCGTTAAAGATCATGGTGTTATCTCATTCTAACAATCTTCTCATAGCGTCATTTCTAGAACTCCATAAATGTACATCGTTTCCTACTCTATTTGCATCATGCCCACCATCACAAAGATCGGCGTTCGGGTTACATGATGCCCAATAACCGTACCATTCCTCTTTGTTGACAGGTATTGCCTCGCACCAATGGTGTTTTCTAACTTTTTCTTCGCTATTAATTTCATGCTGGGCTACCATTCCCAAAATATTTTTAGCTTCCTTCCCTATTATAGGAGTAATTCTGCTGGTAGATGAGTCATGAGCATAAGAATTAGGGATAACAGTCTTCATTCCTGGTAACATGTTGGAGGAGTCACAGTCCTTCTTCCCGTAGTCTTTTTCCTGCGCAAAATCGCTAAACGAATTATCCTTATCAGTGGTTAATATTTCATGCGCAATCAATTTGGGTGAAGATTCCTTCTCTTTAAGGTTGCCATTATTGATAACATAAACAGTTTCTAATTTTTGACATCGCCCTCTTTCATCCATATTAAAAACTATTTTCTTATCGTTACAAGTCAGAGAGATTAATTTATTAAATACATCAATAATGGCATGGGCAGTGGCAAGTAAAGGTCGACCTAAGATTATTGGTAAATCGTTATCTTCCTCAATGTCTAGTATGACGAAATCAACAGGAAAGGTGAATTTATCAATTTTAACTAATACATTCTCGACTATACCTTTAGGGATATTAACTGTTCTATCGGCCATCTCTATGGTCATGCTAGCTGTTTTAATTTTACCCAAATTTAAACGTTTGTACATAGAAAATGGCATGATGCTAGTACTTGCTCCTAGATCTGCTAAAGCATTACTAATAAACAAGTTATTAATTGAACAAGGGAGAATAAAACTTCCTGGGTCCTTTTCTTAAGGAGGCAACTGATGTTGAGTGAGTGCGGAGCATGTGGCATTTAGTTTCACTTCATCTCCTTCATCTTTATTCAAAGGGAAAAGGTCCATTTCCTCCTCGAAATCCACTTCATTGTCGGATTCCTCACCACCTCGCTCAGCAAAAAATTCAAGCTCTTCATTAGAATACCTAAAAGGAGTGTAAAGAGGTTGGTCATTATTAGAAAATATAGCCTTGAACGCTCTAGAATTCTTTGAGCACTCTCCTGCTTTCACGGATACTTGATTGGTCAAAACCCCTATCTTATCTTCAAGACCTTTTATAGTATCCTTGTGGTTTTTAAGGTTTAATGTTGTTCCTTCTTGAAATTTTCTAAGCCATGCTTCCCACTCCGTTTGCTTCTTAGCTGACTCGTCAAAATATCTTTGGATAGATTGCTCAAGATTGGATTGTGGTTGGTTATATCCCGATGTCCTCTTGCGATAACTGTTGCTGTTGTAACTGTGGAAGGGTTTACTTTCCCCATACTTTACTTCTTCAATTTTCCCATCGTCCGATTTCAAAGGGAAATCTTTAGACAAGTGGGGTCCTTCACAAACTTCGCAACCAACTTGAATAGCATGGACATTTTCCTTAAGCTTCTTCATGTCACGCCCCAAGCTTTCGAGTTTGTTGGTGATTAAGGTAATTCCATCCGATTTTTCAGCAATGCTTCTACTACTTCCACCTTCGTGCCACTTCTGAGAGTGGTCCGCCATATCTTCAATAGCTTTTAAAGCTTGAGCCGGAGTCAGGCTAGGGATTGGACCCTGAGAATCTAGCATTTGACGGGTTGAGATGTTGATCCCCTTATAAAAAATGTTGACCATTTGTTGCTTGTTGAGATCATGAGTAGGACATTTGTACAAAAGATCATTGTACCTATCCCAAGCTTGGTACAATGTTTCATCCCCATCTTGCTTGAAGTTGTGAATATCTTCAAGCTGTTTTGCCGTCCTTGAAGAATGGCAATATCTTTGGATGAAATGCTTCTTCAAAAGAGCCCAAGTGTTTACTGTCCCTGCTGGTAGTCTATCGATCCATCTCTTTGCAGCTCCAGTCAATGTCATCGGGAATACCCTGAGCATTATCGCATCATGAGATACTCCCGGAATGTTGAACAAACTGACAATGTAAAGAACATGGTCAATGTGCTCGTGAGCATCTTCCATCTTGCATCCTGAAAAAGGGTCTTTACGCAGTTCCCTTATGAATTGATTTTGAATTTTGAACTGCACATCATCCCCAATAGCCGGCCAAACCAAACCAGGCCCTTGCTCTTCTCGTGTAAGAGCCAAGTATTCTTCAAGCGTGAGGTTGTCAATGTCAATTGCTGCCATAACACCTGAAGCTTGAAAATAACCGTGAGTACTGAAAAAAAAATAAAACAAAATTTAAAAACTCAAATAAAATCATAATAGCTCCCCAGCAGCGGCGCCAAAAACTTGATGCAGGTTTTACTGACCAAGTTTTCATATTTATAAAGTTTCGTTTACCTAAGGTCTACCTTTTATGCACTAACGGACAGTGTATTCGATCATGTGTGGTATAGTCAAATGGTAAAGCCGAGGTCGTCCCAAGAGCTAAGGTGTGGAAATTATCTAAGTCGTGTCACGTTTAAAAGAGGGTTTTGAGTTGAAATATTAATTAAACTAATTAAAAGTAATAACAAGACAATAAAGTAAATAGAAGAAAATCAGTAAAGAAAAGTAGTGTTAACCTAATTACTACTCTTGTTATGATCATGACTAGCTTTCCTATAGGTGCATCCTATCATATCGTTCGGGGATTCGATATTCATTTCAGGTCAGATGGTCAAATTTGCCTAGATCTATCTTATACCTTGTCCTATTCAAAGCTATTGTAAAGCCTTGGGTTCATCGGTACGAAGACATAAGAGTCATTAAGTGCCTCTACTAACATGGACAAGGCTAACGAATGCGGCATGGTCAGATCTTACACCCCTCTAACTCCGTTAAGTGTCTAGCATTGGTAAGTGGTCCTAGGGTTAATTCCCACATGTATGGTGATATTGCTATCACCAAGTCATATCCCTAGCGACTTGCTTCCTAGGGTTAATTACACAAGTATCTAGAGAACAACCAACGCTAATCACTATGGGAACTAGAGTGTCCCAAGCCTCACCATGAAAGTGAACAAACAATAGATAATAGATGCGTGGAAAACTAAATCAATAACATAGCAATTTCATAAATAGGCTAACACCAAAAGGTGTTTAGCCACTCATGTTCATAATTGCAGTAAAACAATGTTGAGTTAATACAAATCTAAGCATGAATCGAATACAAAGTAAAGGAATGAAAAAACTTTTGATCGGTGTGTGATTCCTCCCTTGGAATTGACTTGGATGTGGCTAGAACTTCGTTCTCCTTCCTTCTTGAGTTTCTCCCAACGTTCCTGTGGTGAAGAGATGGGAAGTGATATGAAAAACTCGGAATTAGGGTTGGTATTTATAGGCCCCGACTATGTTACGGCGTAGCGTATTAGAGTTGCTACGCCATAACCTTTGCAAATTGTGTTACGCCGTAACTTGATCAAGTGTTACGGGCGTAAAGTCTTGATGATAAGCATCCTACGGCGTAGTAGATAAGGTTGCTACGCCGTAGCTTCTTCCTTGGCCTCGTTAGTTATTTACTGCCTCAAATGAGATCCTACGTCGTAGCTTGGAAAGTTGCCTACTCCGTAGTGTTCTTTAGTGGACTTCTATGCCGTAGCCTGTTGTTGGGCTACGCCGTAGTCTTCATAAATTCTTCATTACGCCGTAGGTAGGAGAGCTTCCATGGCGTAGTCTTCATGAAGCCTTGCTACGGCGTAGGTAGATGAACCTCTACGCCGTAGTTAGTGCAGAATCCATAATTTCCACGTATTTGCTCCAAAGTCCTTCCATTTCTGCGTAAGTTCGTTCTTTTACTCATCTTTACCCTGAAACCAAAATAGGAAGAAATAAGAGTATATATTCTTCATAAAGTAGAAAAGATGAGTATTTCAAGGGGAAATTAGCACTTAGATTGGGGGTAAATTTTTTGTTATCATGTACTTGGAAGGAGTTATTGGAAAATGAATCCTTCATGTTTCTTAAGACGTTCAAGCAAGTTACCAATTGGAGATTAGCCAGTTTTCTTAAGCCTAACATCAAAATCATTCTTCCACAACAACTAATAACAAACAATCAACCAACAATCAATAGCTAGATTTCTTTACATCTAAGCAAACACAAACAAACCTAGCCTAGCATGTTAAAGTAAACACAAGCATAAGATAGAATCAAACAATACATAGACATATTGAATGATTATTGGAAGACTTATCTTTATTCAAACATGGATGAAAGAAGGGTTTGAAACCCTTAAAAGAAGGTAAAAATTCGACCTAGGGTTTGTGGTAAAGTTCCTCCAAAAGTTCTCTCCTTAATGAATGAAAATTAGAAAACTATATATAGAGATTACACGTCTGACGGCGTCACGTTGTAACTCTGACGCCGTCAACTAGCCGCCAATACTCTCCTCGGATTGCCTAGATCCAGATCTGACGCCGTCACTAGTAATTCATCATATGGCCGTTACGTGTTAAATTGCTATTGACGGTCTTGGCATCCCAAAGCATGACGCCGTCACTCTTTAAATCCCAAAAACATTCTGGCACGTCTCGTGTAAACTTTTTATCCACCTCTTTGCCAATAAATGACGTCGTCACATGCAAAGCGTGACGTAGTCAGGTACTATTTCCAGCTTGATTTTGGAGACTTTGCCGTTTTCTTCACTTTTCCCTCAAAAAACGTCCAAAATACTTCCTTTTCCAGATTTCTTCTCCAAAGTACCTAAAATGACAAAAGGAACGATTTGAGGCAATATTTGATCAAATAATCACGACTTAGGGCTTAAATGACCCCCTAAAAGCGTAACACTTTTCGCCTCATCAGAGGTGGTAGTGATGGTATAACTTTTTAATAAAATACATCGTTCGTCCCTAAGGTTGTATCACCATAATAATTAACCAAAATGATAAAATGACCATTTTGCCCTCATGTGCAAGGCACATGGGGAAAATAACAGAAGTTAACTGAGGAAAAACAGACAAAGGGACGCATTTGGCCTCAAAACCTGACTTTTGGACGCATGGCGACTAAAATCCAAGCTTAGGGTGCCAGGTGATGTTTTTGGGAAAGTTGAGGGACCAATGGTGTATTTTTGTCTATAGTTTATGTGTGCTGATCAGTTAAAGATAACTAATTACACTTATGTGGTTTTTCGGAACATATAACATACACCTTTAATGTAACATTAAAATATGATAATTGCGAACTTAAAATAAAATAAAGAGTAAACTGCAAAACTAAAATGAAGAGTGATAGTGGAGAGAGGGTGGTGGTGATTGATAGTGGAAAGAGAACTCAAAATAAAATAAAGAGTAAACTGCAAAAAATGTTCATGTAGTAGGTGAGGGTAAAATAATTATTTCACATGGCCACTAACGTGGAAAACTAACAAGTGTTAACCAAAATAGGGAATTTGCAACTACAGTAACGGTTCAAGAGCATAACTCGCAAAAAACCGAAATGTTAGGGACCTTTCTCGCAGTTTTTTAAAAATTAGGAAATTTATCCTTAAAATCGCAAAGTTTAGGGACATTTTTTTGAAGTTTACTCTAAAAATAATATGACGTGAAAATTCATTTAACTATGTGAAGTTCAATGCATTGAGAGTGTTCTGTATAAATTAATAAGATGCTGACATGGTAGTGATATGGCAATGGATTGTGTTAATACAAATAATGTCAAAAACGTTATTTACATTATTCGGTCTCTACATGTTTTGATAATTACAAAATATAAAAACACGATACGTAAAGCTACGGTTAATAAGTTTTTAATCAAAAAAACTCGTTTCTACTAACGTATCTACTACAACGTCACTTCAGGTATGAACAAACTCTATACCGATATTAGTAAAGTGATCAAAGAATTTATTTTTACAAAACGTCACATTTTTATGTGTGACAAAATATTTTCACAAAAGTATTTTGTGTTGTTAAAGAAATGTTTTAAGAAAATGAATTCAAAATTCAAATAGTATACCAACCATATTTCCCGCCTAAAACAGTAAAGTTTTTCACTAGATAAACTTTCACCACGTCAAGACAAAAAGAGGAGCGTCTGTCGGGACGGTCTTTTAAATGGACTGGCGGTCCCTTATCGATAAGGGACCACCCACGCTCTTCTTGACGCCTATAAATACAGAACTGTTCTATTCTGTAAACCAAGCCTCTTTGCACAAAGCCTTTATGTTCTTTCATTCTTTCATCTTTGATCACTATAACATGTCGGTATGTGTTTATAAGTGATCTCTAATCCTCTGCATCAAAGTGCATGAGAAGAACACTCGAAGTAATCAAGAATCGATGTGTTATTGAGTCCACACACAAACTTAACAAGTGTTAAGATTCTATTCTTCCTCCAACTCTCTCATTTGTATATGTTGTAAAATTGTATATCCGACTTGTGTATGAGTCGTGACTAGTTTTGATAGGGTGAACTTGGACAAAGGTGTAAGTCCAAGAAGTGTTGTATCTAGATTAGGTCTTGTAATAGATTGTGTGTTGTCGTGTGAAGGCTAGGACTCTGGGGAGTTCTAGTGTGAAGACTTGAATCGGGTGAAGATGCAAGTGAACGGGAGTGCTCGTTCATGTAAAGACTTGGATCGTGTGTCGATCTAAGTGGGACAAGTGTGCTTGTTCGTGTGGCCACGTGGGCCTTGGTGTAGATTGGTTCTAGTTAGGATTAGGACTCAACATTTCACTTAATGTCGTTAAACTTGTTGTAAGCTTTTGTATGAATTGCTCCGCCTGAAGGAGTGTGTTGACATAGTGATTGAAAACTCTCGAGTGTGGTAGTCGGGGAGTAGAGTAGGACGAAGAGTGAGCTTCGGGCCGAACCACTATAAATCTCGGCGTCTCCTTGGTTGTGTTCTTTCTTTTACTCTTTACTTTACTTGTTTCATACATTTACATCTAGTTGATTAGATATCACATAACTAGAAAATCTAACAATTTATAAAAGGAACATAAACGGACCTAAAAGAAGCAAAAGATTTTAAAGAGTAATTATAAACGGTGAAACTATTCAACCCCCTTCTAGTTTTTACATATTGAACTCAAAATGATATAATGTATTGGAGATGTCCTTATGTCAATTTGATCATAAAGAGAAAATGTGGAAAGAGATATCTACATTAACCAAATGATTGAATATTTATACTTCAAATCATTGATTAATAATAGACTTATTACAATTTTCTTCCCTAATACATAAACTATTACAAAGATAACTAAACTAACCATAAACTATTGATACACTATTGTTACAATCATTAATAATTCTTTACAATCTCCCCTAATGTAAAAATAGTTTAGCCTAGTGTAGTCTTTGTCTTCACTTCTTGATCTCTATGAATCTTGAATGCTAAGAAGGATTGATGAATGTTGAAGTAATCTTTTGAGGACCTTTGACTCTCATTATGATCTTGATCCAGCTTTAACCTTGCGCAAACTTGAAGACTGTCATCTCTTGTTCTTCATCTGCAACTCTAATACTTGATCTTTGTCTTCATTCTTGAACATTTGGAGTTGTTGAAGAATATTCTATGACAATTTGACTGAGCTTGATGTAAATCTTCTTTGTCTTTGCTTGTCATCTTGTAGGAACATTGTATAATAATAATAGCTTTTGTGAAAGTTGATATTTGTATATACTTTAATAAACCATTGTCAACTCATAATCTTCTATGTCTTCAATCATCATCTTTTGATAGAATTTCTTGGTCATGTGGTTGACTCATTCAGAGAAGTAGAAAAAATTGGATGTATATTTTTCTCTCTCGTCTTCATTTATCTTAAATGCTGAGAATAACTGCATCAATCGACTCTTGAAGCCCTTTTTTTAGTCTTGACTCTTCTTAATCTTTGAAGTCTTAATTCTCTTAAAGCATCCATGAAGACCATATCTTTCTTAAACTCTAACCCTTAACTTTGAACGTGTCATAATGAATATTTTCTCTTTGATGAGCATCTTCAACATGTAGATTCGAGATGCCAACTGTTCCCCCATGGATAATCTTATCTCTTGAGCATCAAACAACCCCGCAAAGTTATTCTTCATTCTTCTTCAAATCCGCAAATGTTGATTGTTGGAGTTTATGTTGAATGTCGAATATTTTCCCTTTATCTTGGTAGATATATGCGTGAAAACTTTAGTTTAGTTGTTTTGCAAAATGTAGTTAAATGTATATTGTCTTGAGAATATTAACTTTAATAACAAAGTGTTACAAAATTAAATGAGAGCATTCATGTTCAACAAATATTGCCTCTAAATAAGGAGACGGAAAAATGCCAACAAAGATTATTCAATGCTTTATACAAAGCAATAATAGTAATTGTTTTAAAAGAATTAGAAAATAAAATCAAGTAATCATCTTGATCTTTGATTCCTTCTTCTCCGTATCACGTATCCCTGACTCTTGCTCATCATTGTAAAAGTAAACTTCCATTAGTAATGATTACTAAGAAAATTTTAGGAAATACACTAGTACAGATATGGCCTTTCGTCACACATGCTCGATTTTGAACTGTCACACTGTAACATATTTACGTGACTAAATGTACGAGAATAAAATAAACAGCCACACTTAATCCGACTTGTGTGACCATTTCGGAAAACACATGTCACACATTTGTGTATTATGTGACTAGAGGGTAACTGGTAAATAGTTTTGGATTATTTAGTCACTTTTAATTCGGGACGTGTGCCAGATACAAATCAGCTTTAAACGTTAGTCACACTATAGATATACATACGTGACAAATATATGTCACACAATTGAATAGTGTGACCAAAATAGATATATGGTCACATGAAGTAATTGTGTATGTGGCTAAATTATATAGTCAACTTTGTCACACATTACTTAAACGTGACTGCTATTCTTTGCTGAATATTTAGCCACATATGAATTTAAAATGTGTGACAACTGAAAAGTAAGAGCGTTAGTCACGATATGCATTTAAAAGTGACAAATATATGTCACATACTTGAAGAGTGTGACCAAATGTCATATATGGTCACACTAAACCATAGAAACATGATTAAGTGTAACGAAAATTTGATACATATGGTCACGTAAGTTAATATGTGTGTCTAAAGTTTAGTGTGTGTTTGCTTGCCAAATCCTAATGTGTACAGTCACATATATTTGTAGCATGATCATGTAACTATAGGCTTTACAACAGTCACTCCATATCACAAATGTGTATGTAAATTATGTTTATGGCCACATTATAAGGGTATTATATGTGACCAATACATTCAAAATAGTCACATTGTGAAATATTCATGTGACTATTATTTATAACCAAATGTGAAGTCAGTTATCATTAACCTTGATATTAGTTACACTCAGTTTTTGTGTGACTAAATCATAGAGTCATATTTTGTGTTATCATTAACCTTGATATTAGTTACACTGAGTTTTTGTGTGACTAAATCATAGAGTCATATTTTGTCACACATTATTTAAGCGTAGTCACACAATCATAGAGTCATATTTAGTTGTACGGCTTAAATGCCCCATCATAAAACTATGTAACCCCTATGAACTATGTTACTTGACTTTCTAAAGTCAATTTTCAACTTTAATGAAGTAACAATTTTCAACTTTAGTTAATGTTGCTCAGCTGTAGTTAGTGATGCTTATGAAAGTGAATGAAAAATATGCAGGGTGTTTACTGCTGCTAGTACATAGTTAATACGGCTAGTACACAGTTTATGCTACTAGAAGTTATAGTATTTTATAATCTGGAATCCTTTAAAAGAGTATTCGCAAGTATGACTTAAACAATTAATACAACAACAACAACATAAATGTTGGGTTTTGAGTTCTGCTGCTTAGTGAAACTGCTACTATGATGAAACTGCTGCTAGAGTAAATGATTCTGCTGCTGATGACAAAGTGCTGCTAAGGAAAATGCTGCTGAAAGAAACTACTGCTATAGAGATAAGCATGTATTCGTAGTAGATAATTATAGAATAGATTGAATGTATATCTTATAAGTCTAGAATATTCTTATCTTGATTAGAAAGTTATTGTAAACCTAGTAGGACTCCTTGGCCTATAAAAGGAGGATCCTAGGGTTAGATTAAAAACGTATTGTTTAGTTTTCGTTTACACTTCAAGGTTGTAAAACCCTAGCATTATTAAGTGCTCGTATTAATAATATTGAAGTGTTGATAGAAAATTATTCTTCTTAAGTTAAGCTTTTACATTCCGCATTCAAGCTTAAGTGTTTACTTTAAGTCAACTTCTATATAAGATCGTTTGCTCAACTGGAATCAACAAGTGGTATCAAAGCTTGTGATCTAGAAGTTGTAATCAAGAAGAAACTGTTCTTTGCAAGTTTGCTGTTCCTAATCAACTGCTGAAGATGGGTGATGACACACATATGGTGACTGCTTCAAAGGTTCCAATGCTCAACCCTGGTGAATATGAGCTATGGAAGATGAGAATTTGATAATACATTCGCATGATTGACTTTAACATGTGGAATGTTATCATGAATGGTGACTCTTTACCAAAGAAAGGCCCTGATGGTAAAGATATACCAATCAAGTCTGCTGAAGAAAATTCTGTAAGAAAGATGGAGATCAAGGCTCACAGTATTCTCTTGATGGGAATACCTAATGAGTTTCAGTTGGACTTTGAGAGTTGTGAGACTGCGAAAGAATTAACGGATGCTATTAAATTCAGGTTTGGAGGGAATGATGCTACCAAGAAGTCAAAGTAGAACATGTTAATTATATTAGTGTTAGAGATTATCAATGAAAAACCTTGTTTATGATATTGTTCTTATTCCGCTAAGTTATTGATCTTATGAACATTATCATTCCTAGATATAGTTAACATTAGACTTATCAAGTCTAGAGCCCGCAACGATCAAGGAGTGCTGGGTTTCTACATGTGGTATCAGAGCTTGGGGCTCGTGATATCTAGGATTGACTCAAGGTTTTTATTCGAAGAGAAGCAGCAGATTGAAGATGCGGTCATTGGTTTTTAGGGTATCGACTTTTTGCGGCATGCTGAATATAACACGGTAAAATATTCACTTTACTTTTCATCATATTGCCTATTACTCATGTTATATCTGATTGATCGATATTTATTGCAACAACTATCATGGGCCGCTGGTAAAAGGGATGGTTATATATTGATTTATGTCAATTAATGTTGTTGTTGTTTATCACATATATTGATTGGAGCATGATATTGGTCACTGATGAACAACAATGGGTCGGTACAAATTTATTTGTTTGTCGAGTCATGAACACGGACAAGACCTTAACCTCGTACTGATTCATAGATTATTAAATTAAGAATCGATTTGGTGTGGTGTGGTGTATAGATGGTATGATACACCTATCAACTGATAATGAGATTGTCGGATAGTTCATGATGTGTGGGGCTGCTTTGTTAATTGAAGATTTGTTTTTCAATAATGATTATTTAATCATCAGGGGTCGGTGATGGATGTCTTCTTAACCTTGAACTTTTGTTGGTTTGTTGTGATTGGATTAAAAGTTTGCTGCTTCGAGAGATGGGTTTTAATGTTAATCATGCTATTCTTGGTCAATTGAAGCTGCTCAGTAGGTAACGTGAATTCTCATGAGAACAAGTTGCTTGCTATAATCACTTATGACTCGTTAAATTAAAGTCTGATTGACAAGTGGTCATAACCTCGTATTTGTTTATTATGGTGGGTCAGTATTATGGTTGGAATTTTGCCAATTATTAATACTGCTGAAGTTTTGTTTCTGCTACTGCTGGTCCTAGTAAAAGTACTGCTGATGGAGATGCTACTGTTTCACTAAAATACTGCTGTTTGTATTTAGTATACTTGAAAGTACTGCTACAAAGTACTGCTCCGTTCAATCAAAGTACTGCTATCTCCAAAGTACTGCTCGACTTCTCAAAGTACTGTTCGACTATTCAAAGTACTGCTGCGTGTTATGAGGAGTAAGGGGAAATCGCGATGAGTTTGATTGATATTAGTTTACACACACATGAAGGTTATTTGGTTCACACACACAATGAGTTTGGTTTTTGTTCTTAAAGGTTTTAAAAAGCTCGTATTTGTTCATAGTGGAAGAATTGATTACGGAGAAGATTGTTTATCACTTATTTGAAGGTGAAGTGGAGTTTCTTGGATGAGTGTTCTTATCATACCTTATAGTAGGAGGTAACTTGTTTGTGCGTTAAAGTTGTGACAAAGACTTGATGAATCTAGCAAATTGGTGTATTATCTACAAACTGAAGGTGCTTAATGTCACATTTGCTATCACTTTAAGGAGTTACATTGTAGTGCTCAGTGTCTCATATTAGTTGAGGATTTCGTCAAGAGGTTGCGGTCTACTCATATTTTTTGTTCTTGGTATGAGTTTGGAGTCACATGGTTAGTACAAGATATAAGGCACAAGTTTGGGTTATTCTACTTCTTCATCAAATTCGTCATACTTGATTTTCTTCATCAGTGATCATTACAAGGAGCTTACAGAATTGAAGATTCATGAAGATGATTAACACATTGGTTTAAGGGGAAGTATCTTATTATGTGTTTAATCATTTGATGTACATGCACCACTCAAGGGGAAGTTTCTATTGCTTATATGTTCCCTATTTGTTGATAACAAAAAGGGGAAGAGATGTTGGAAGAGATGTTAGAGTGGCATGGCATGGCTTAACGGGAAGACAAGATTGTTTCATTCATGGTGAGATTTAATTATCTCAACTTTTCTACTTCGTCTAGGGAAGTTCGTACAAGAAGGTGTTTGTTTTGTTATCATCAAATAGGGGAAGATTGTTGGGAATTATATTATTGATTTGATGATACAAAACATGAAGAATGAAACATGAAGGACTTAATGTGACAAAAGACAAAGATGACTTGCAGAAAAAGATGGAGGATAAAGATTAGGAAAGTATTTGTTTCCTAATACAATTAGTAGTCTTTTGTAACCCTAATATCTCTCTATATAAAGAGACATAGGGCGTAGGATTTTATAATGTCTTCCATAATGTAGTCGACTAAAAAGGTGTGTGTGTGTGTAACCTAGGCGTAAGAGATAAACGCCTAGGGATTATTAGTGTTTTAGATTAGATAACATGTTCTATCTTGATCAAAGTAGAACATGTTAATTATATTAGTGTTAGAGATTATCAATGAAAAACCTTGTTTATGATATTGTTCTTATTCCGCTAAGTTATTGAGCTTATGAACATTATCATTCCTAGATATAGTTAACATTAGACTTATCAAGTCTAGAGCCCGCAACGATCAAGGAGTGCTGGGTTTCTACATGATGATGTTCCTCCAGAGAAACCTAAGGAAGCTCAAGCAGATGTTGTAACTCCTATTGATGCAGAAAAGATACCCAATGAAGCTCTAAAAGAAGTTGTTACTGACTCTCCAATTAGACCAGAAGACTCTACTGCTGACTCAGAAGACTCTACTGCTAGACCAAAACAAGCAACTACTACTTCTATCTATTCTGCTGCCAAGCCTACTCACTCTGCTTCTACATCACAGTTTCCTTCTTTGAATGCTCAGGATAAACCTTTTGATGATATAGATTATCCTGAAGATCCTAATAAGCCTCCTCTAGAGAATATCTATGATGACACAGATGATGAAGCTCTTGATGGTAAATTATTTGGAGCTGAAGTAGATTATACTAATTTGGAACTCAATATTCATGTTAGTCCCACTACTACTACAAGAATTCACAAGGAACATCCTAAAGAACAAATTCTAAGTGATCCTCAATCATCTGTACAAACAAGGAAAATGACTAAAGAGCTCAAAGATCTTCAACATCAAAGTTTCTTTGCAAGATCTCTGCTTCAAAGAAACAGTCATAAAGATCTACAAAATTGTTTGTTTGCCTGTTTTCTATCTCAAATTGAACCCAAGAATACTTACAAAGCCCTACAAGAAGCTAGTTGGGTGGAAGCAATGCAAGATGAGCTTCTGCAATTCAAGCTACAAGAAGTATGGACTTTGGTTGATTTACCAAATGGAAAAAGAGTTATTGGTACTAAATGGGTTTTCAGGTGTAAAAGAGATGAAAGAGGGATAGTTATTAGAAATAAAGCTAGGTTAGTAGCTCAAGGATACACACAACAAGAGGGACTTGACTATGATGAGGTATTTGCACCAGTGGCAAGGATAGAAGCCATTAGACTATTCTTGGCTTATGCTTCATTCAAAGATTTTGTGGTGTATCAAATGGATTTCAAGAGTGCTTTCCTTTATGGGACCATTACAGAAGAAGTTTATGTGTCTCAACCACCAGGTTTTGAGGACCCTGATTATCCTGACAAAGTTTACAAGGTGAATAGAGCAATGTATGGACTACATCAAGCTCCCAGAGATTGGTATGATACCTTGTCAACATATTTGTTGGACTCTGGGTTCACTAGAGGAAAGATTGACAAGACTTTGTTTCTCAAAAGACAAAAAGATGATATTTTGCTGGTACAAATCTATGTTGATGACATCATCTTTGGTTCTACAAACAGAGCAATGTGTGTTGATTTTGAGAAGCTTATGAAGGATAAGTTTGCAATGAGTTCAGTGGGAGAACTCAACTTCTTCTTAGGACTACAGGTGGTTCAAAAGAAGATGGCATATTTATCAGTCAGGATAAGTATGTTAATGACATCTTGAAGAAGTTTGGATTTGAAGATGCTAAGCCTGCTAAGACAACCATGGATACCAACAAACCTTTGTTGAAGGATGAGAATGGAAAAGAAGTAGATGTTCAATTGTACAGGTCTATGATTGGCTCATTGATGTATCTTACAGCATCAAGGCCTGATATCATGTTTGCTGTATGTGCCTGTGCAAGATTCCAAGTTTGTCCCAAAGAATCACATCTCAATGCAGTGAAGAGGATTTTTAGGTATCTAAGGCATCAACCTAACTTGGGCCTATGGTATCCTAAAGATTCACCTTTTAATTTGGTGGCATATTCAGACAGTGACTATGCTGGTGCTTGCTTGGATAGAAAGTCTACAACTGGAGGTTGTCAATTTCTCGGAAACAGATTGGTGTCATGGCAATGCAAGAAACAAACAGTGGTTGCAAATTCTACAACTGAAGCTGAGTATGTGGCTGCTTCAAGTTGCTGTGGTCAAGTGCTATGGATGCAAAATCAGCTACTGGATTATAGGTACAATTTCATGAACACCAAAATTCATATTGATAACAACAGCACACTTTGCATAATTAAAAATGTTGTTTTTCATTCAAAAACAAAACATATTGAGATAAGACATCATTTCATAAGGGATTGCTATGAAAAGAAGTTAATTCAAATTGTCAAAATTCATACTGATAACATTGTTGCTGATCTTCTCACTAAACATTTTGATGTAGGAAGATTTCAATTCTTAATTGCAAACATTGGTATGATTAATCTTTGAAAACCTTATCTCTTATTGTTTTTGTAAAAAGTGTAAAGGTCTTGTGCTGATTGTTCATCTGTTTCTGCTGCTTCTTAAGAAGCAAGTGATTAAGCTGCAATGTACTCTACTGCTATTTTACTCTACTGCTAGTATACTTTCTTGTGTACTTTGTGGTGTTTGGACTAACATTTTGCAGGATAAGTTGCGAATTGATGATTTGCAAGCATATTAAACAGAAATTCAAAGGATTTCATTCATCAATCACAAAGAGTACATTCCACTAAAGAGAACATCCACATCATGTTCTGCAATAACAAAAGACTGCTACATCACAATCTAAAATAAAAAGACTTAATACATCATTTTCTAGAGCATGGAAGTCCAAGTACAATCTTCCTCTCCTTAGGAAGTGGAGGGTTTGCTTTTCTTGCCTTGGTAGATGTCTTGGATCTTGGCCTTGATGATGATGGTCTTTCTGGAGTGGATGGTGGATTGTAGTCTGGTTCATCCTCATCTGATGATGTGTAGATGAAGGGGGAAACAAGCTCCTTGGGAGATGGTGGTCTGATTGGGATCCAAGCAGGGTCTTCTGATGATTCTGAAGACGATGGAGACTTAGGAGACATCACCTCTTTACCCCTAGAAGTACTTGGGGTTTGATTCAAATGTAGGAGATCTTTGAAGACTGGAAGGTCATGCTTCCTCTTTCTGGCTTTCTCCTTGGTTCTACAACCATTGTGAGGAGGACGGAATGGAGGGACATATGTTTCAAAAGGAGATTCATCTTCCGAAGAAGAATCGGATGAGATGTTAATTATTTCGGGTGAAGATTTCATTGTGATTGGATAAATTGATTTGGGTGATTTGAAGATTTGATTGTGTGATTGGCGTTTCAAATTGTAATTAGGGTTTGATTATGATGATTTAGGGAAAAGATTGCGTCAAGTTTTATAGGTATTTTGGAGTATCAAGCGCATTAATTGTTATGGGTTATTGACTTTTTGACCAAGTTTGAATAGTCAACTCTGCTGCTGTCTTATTTTCACTCTGCTGCTAGTTGTTTTATTCTGCTGCTAGTTGTGGATGACTGGGTTATGCTGCTACGGTTGTAAGTGAAAGGGTGGTATGTGTAACTTCTATCAATCAGTTTAAAACCTAATTAATCTTCACAATTGGTTTCTACACGCTACAAATTGAAGTTATCACAAACCCTAACACTCCATTATTGTCAAAATCAATTATCCCCAATTTCCCTAAACCCTAATTCATGGATTGTGCACGTACCTGGGCTGAGCAACACAATAGTGTGGCTGTTTTGGATGAAGAGTTGGTTCCTGAAGGGCTCACAGATATGGTTAAATTTTTGAATGCTACTTCTCTTAGGTATGCACTCACAGTGAATCCTACTATATATGTTTCCTACATCAAACAGTTTTGGCTTACTGCTAAAGTCAAATCTATGAATGGGGAAAAATATGTCAGTGCTTTGGTAGATAGGCAAAAGGTTCGTATCACTGAATCATCTATAAGGGAATCTCTTTTCTTAAATGATGAAATAGAGACTACTTGCCTTGCTAATTCTGCTATTTTTGGTGGTTTAAAAACTTTGGGGTATGAGGGCAAGCATAACAATTTAAAATTTCAAAAAGCTCTCCTCTGTCCTCAATACAAGTTTTTGGTACACCTTCTCCTTCATTGTTTGAGTCCTAAAACTTCTGGGTGGCATGAGTTTAGTGCTACTATTGCTTATGCAATGGTATGCTTAAGCACAGGTCAACCATTTAATTTTTCAAATATGATTTTGGAGGGGATTGCTAAAAGTGTTAAAGAGTCTGGTTCTAATTTTCTTTATCCAAGATTTCTACCGCTCTTTATTGTTGACCAACTTACTGATTTTAGATCCCATGCTGGTATTATGAAGCTCCAAGATTGATTTCAAAAACTTTCACTTTCTTGGTTAAGCATGGAAAAAGTTTTTCTGGCACACATACAAATCTTACACCTTATATGGTGCAACTTGTGCAAAATATTCAGGGTGAAGGATCAGGAAATCCCACTGATTCCCATCACACACCCAATTTTTTTGCATCTGCTACACAACCCAAAATACACTATACCCGTAGGAAAACCAAAAAGAACACTGATCTACCTCAGGATAGTGTTAGTATGGCTGTACCAGATGAGGCTGTCCTAGTTGATAGAGGGGACATGTTGGTGAGGGCTGTCACTACTGCTTCTAGCTTAGTAGCAGAGCAGGATAGTGATAACATAAATAAGACCCAATCCAAGGCAACATCTAGAGAAAAGGATTCTACTGAATCTACTTCTCAGGATGGTAACCCTAGCCAAATGGAAAATATAGGGGGCTCAGATGATCAAAC
The DNA here is from genome assembly GCA_030686995.1 of Artemisia argyi. Classification (NCBI taxonomy): domain Eukaryota; kingdom Viridiplantae; phylum Streptophyta; class Magnoliopsida; order Asterales; family Asteraceae; genus Artemisia; species Artemisia argyi. The sequence continues at coordinate 129,739,532 of CM060691.1, forward strand.
TAGGTTTGATACTGAGTTTATGTCCCAAGATTCACCTCTCGGACCAGGTTACACAGGTCGAAGTGATGAGGACAGGCCAGTGACCAATGAATTGACAGAAAATCTTGTACATGATGACAATGTCCATGATTCACCTCTCGGACCAGGTAACACAGGTCGAAGTGATGAGACTACTATGCAACTCATTCAGGAATTGACGGTTACTTGTACCAATTTGGGGTTGAAGTGTACTACTTTGGAAGATAAGGTTCTTACTCTGTCTACAGTGGTTGCAAGTCAAGGCAAGATAATCACAACATTGAACAAACAGATTAAGAAATTGAAGAAATCAAAAACTTCAACCTCATTGAAAAGGCTAAAGAAGGTGGGCACTTCTCAAGTTATTAGTTCACCTGAACTCTCTACACATTTGGAAGAGGATGATGCTTCAAAACAGGGGAGGAATGAAGATGCAATGGGTTCAGGGGAGGCAAATTTGAAGAGGGTTGAAAGTGCTCAGGTTATGAATGAAGAAATGGCTTCAGGGGAGGTTCCAGTGATTGGAGACATGGATGTGGAAAGTCCTGAGGATGCTGAGAATTTTGTGGTTGCTGATAAATCAGGGAATGAGGTTGTAATGGAAAAAGTGATTGCTACTCAAGAAAAGGTGGTGGAAAAACTCAAGACTTTGGAGCCTGAGCAATTAGTGAAGGCAACAGGGGTAATGGGTGAAGCCTTAAAGACTTTGGGGGATTCAATGGTGAAAGAACTTGAAAATGCTGGTATTGTTGACAAGACTAATGACTCTACTGCTGCTCATGATTCTGCTGCTAAGGATCCTGCTGATCCTGCTGCTAGTGGAAAAGTGACTTCTGCTGATGCACAAGACTCTGCTGCTAGGTCTAGTGATAATGCTGCTGCTGAAGCAATGGTTTTGTTAAGTAAGAAGACTTCAGAGGTTCTATGTGAATCATCTTCAAAACATACACCACTACCAACACCATCACTACCAAAACAACCTACAATAACAACCACATCATCAACACCAAGTTTACCTCTAAAAGGAGTTGTATTTAGAGAACCTGCTGCTCAACCAAAGAAGATAGTATCATCATCTACTGACAAAGGAAAGGGCAAGTAAGCTTAAGAACCTCAATGGATGTATAAGGGGTTTGATTACTCTGTACTACCTTTTCATCTGTGGCCTAAGGAACTACAACTTAAATATGACTCAGCTGCTGCTTTGAAAGAACAAGAGATGATTGATCAAGAAGAACTACAGCTAGCTAAGAAAGAAAAGGAAAAGATTGAAAAGGAGACAGAAGATTTAAGGAGGTATGAGGAATGGGTGGATGAGAAGATAAGAATAGAGGCTGATATTGAACTCAACAAGATGATGAAGCTTGAGGATAATGAAGTTCAAACTTTTGATGTGAGATCTTGGTTAAGTAAGTTCACAGCTAAGAAAAAGAAAGAAGATGCTGCTGCTAGGAAGAAGAAAAAGGCACTTAGAGGTCCAACTCAATTACAACAAAGAAAAGAGTATGAAAGATATCTAAAGAATATGAAAGGATGGAAATTGGTGCAGTTAAAACCTAAGTCTGATCAAGAGGTTTATGACTTGTATCAAGAGGCTAAAAGACAAACAGATACCTTTTATCCTATGGGTTGTGCTGAAGACTTGGAACATATTGCTCAAAGGAATAAGAAGTTGGTACCTGAAAAAGTAGTTAAAGCAGAGCATGTTCAAGAAGCAGATGTTGTTAAGCAGCTTGATGATGCAGTTAAAACTACTTCTTCTGTGCAAAGTGTTAAAAGAAAAGGTGTGGTTCAAAAATCATTTGCAAAGAAAAAGAGGAAAACAGGGGAAGAAAGCAGTTCTAAGCCAGAAGGAGATGAGTTCAAGAATGATTGTGATCATATTCCTCCTGAGCATTTAAAAGAACAATTGAAGGTTTACACTATGGTTGGCAAGATGGAAGATCCTGAAGTAGTTGATGCCAAACCATTAGGAATCAAATATCCTATTACCAAAGTAACTACAGGATATGATACTAACATTGGAGCATTTCATGATGTTGAGAGATCTGATGGTAAGACTCACAGGTTTCTTAGATTTCAACAGATGCTACACTACTTTGATAGAGAGGATGTTGATGACTTATGGAAGTTGTACAAAGCAAAGTTTGGAGCTAAGAAGTTTGATGGTAAAAAGTATGAGAAAGATCAAATTGATCATATCATAACTATGTCTGATAATGTTTTGTGGAGAGCTCTAAAACTTATGTATGAACCTTCAATGGATGATTCTGAGTGGACAGAGACAGTACAATACAAAGTAAGAAAATGGAGACTCTTTTAAGATTCTGGAGTTCATATGCTAGAAATTGGACCAATTACTTTGTATATGCTAGCTGAAAAGGATTACCCAATGGTAAGATACTGGAATACTGTCAATCAGATGGTTAATGGTGCTGGGTTACTCAACTTGCAGAAAGACTATGATACTGATGATCAAGCATTCAAATTTCTGTCAAAGTATAAGAAGATACTTGATCAACAGACATCTCAAGACTTGAGTGTTTGGAAGCATCCTCCTGGTGTTTAGATGAGCTTTGAAGAAACTTAATGATTTAGAAATAAATATTAAGTTTAGGGGAGGATTGTTAGGTTTTGAGTTCTGCTGCTGAGTGAAACTGCTGCTATGATGAAACTGCTGCTAGAGTAAATGATTCTGCTGCTGATGACAAAGTGCTGCTAAGGAAAATGCTGCTGAAGGAAACTACTGCTACAGAGATAAGCATGTATTCGTAGTAGATAATTATAGAATAGATTGAATGTATATCTTATAAGTCTAGAATATTCTTATCTTGATTAGAAAGTTATTGTAAACCTAGTAGGACTCATTGGCCTATAAAAGGAGGATCCTAGGGTTAGATTAAAAACATATTGTTTAGTTTTCGTTTACACTTCAAGGTTGTAAAACCCTAGCATTATTGAGTGCTCGTATTAATAATATTGAAGTGTTGATAGAGAATTATTCTTCTTAAGTTAAGCTTTTACATTCCGCATTCAAGCTTAAGTGTTTACTTTAAGTCAACTTCTATATAAGATCGTTTGCTCAACTGGGATCAACAATAAATAATTTAAAAGAGTATTTGCAGCAAAACAAAAGCTTTAATATGACATGTGCTTCACTTTGATTTTCTTACAACATAAACAATTGCTGATATGGGCATTCCCAAGATCAACACTACAAACACCTTATCTTCTTTCCTTCCTATCATACATTGCTCTTTCATACTGATCATTAATTCTTTGAATGAGATCTCTAACTACCTCTGTTTTTTCTTCACATATGATCTTTGTAGATATCAGCACAACAAGTAATCCAGGAGTCAAAGGATATTGATAAACGATGTTATTGTTTGTCATTAGAGAGAAATTATGTGTGCGTGAAACTGAATTATCAATTTAATTGGGGATTTAAACCCTTAAGTGTAAATGTTACCAATCCATCCGTGCACTCTCATGTCTAGCAGTACAAACCCAACTGCAGTAATGTTTTCTTAGCAGCAGAAACTTTTGATTAATATAATACAAAATATATCCCAAGTTCTTCTTAATGAACACAACAATCAAAATATTGTAACAATTAATGAGAAAATTGAGCAATGACAACATGTTTATTTATAAAGTCAAATAAATAGTACAAAAGGATTACACAGGTTTATTAAAATTACTTCCAAACTCAACTAATACATTTTCTTTTTACCTTCCCTTTTGAACAAACTTTGGGCATTTTTGGTTCCCATGGTTTTATACCATTGTCTTCACAAGTCTTAGCATTGGGCAGGCCTAGCACCTGAACCCTCTCATCAAAAAGCTCTTTGGCAGTCTTTTTTGGAGTTTTAACATTCCTAGCATCTTCCTTTTTTGTGCCTGATCCAGAATATCCTTTTGGAAAGTAGTCTGCTTATGTATATGGAGGACCATCAGAACTGCTTGATATGTGAAATGAGCTTGAGTCACTGCTGTCAATGTTAATGATTTCTGCAAAAAAATAAAAAATATATTAAAATTAAAAAAAATATAGTGTAAATGAAATAAAAGATAATGTTGCAATTCAGGGTGTGTTTGAAACAACCTTTGTTCTTGGAACTCATTGTTTCAGTAGGTAGAATGGGGTTGTGGGAGCTTAGTTGGTGTGTTTGGTTTTTATAGAGAAAAAGGTATGCTTGGTTAGTGTTTCAAAACTGGAAAAGTAGTCAATTGACAGTGAAGAAAAAACTAGTGTTTCTTACCCTTCTTGCAGGCATGAAATTGTGCAGTCATGACATTACTTTTTTATGTGTGCAAACATGAGGAAAAAATAGTATTTGCGTTACCAAGGCCAAAAAGGCAGGTGTGCAAAGACCAAGGCCAAAACAATCAACTAATGTGGACAAAAATAGTCAATGTTGCAATTCAGGGTGTGTTTGAAACAACCTTTGTTCTTGAAACTCCAATGGCCACATTACTTGGTGGATGGTTGGTTTTAGGTCATAAAAAAGAATGGAATGCAATAAACCAACATACGTAACCCTTCTGAGTTCCCGTTACAGCTCCTTTTGTCATTTCAACTCCCTTTGAGCAAAGGCCTGCACCAGGCGCATTGCTAGATTGTGGAAAAAACAAAAGGAACTGTATGGGAACTCAGAATGGAAAAGTATGTTGAAATTCTAGAATCATTAAGATTATAAAAAAGAATAGAATGCAAACAAAGTGATACAAACAATCTACAAATGTTGTGTAAAGAATAAAGTCTAAGTAACATCACTCATCTTGAATGCGATAATGAAGGAGTGTGGCCTGTCATGGACAATACACATTATATCATTATCGCATTGAAGACGTATCAATGATCAGGCCAGATCTATCTAACGTTGTAGAAAGGTTCCATTGCTTTATTTTTGGACATCGTCTAATAACGTTTGTGTGCGCTTGATCACTAGCTTTGGCACTTTCAAGACTGTATCTTCATTGTCGGGACAAAAGTTTTAATCAAGGTACATTATTGAAAGAGCCAAAGCTTGTGATCAAGATCAACGACACAAACGGTAGTAGACGTTTTCCAAATTAAGCAAGGGAACCATCTACAATGCTAGATAGATCTGCCCTAATTATTGAGCTTTAAGTTATTAGAAAACAGATTCTTACTATTATTTATATTACTCCCTTAGATGTGACGAACATACATATTAATTATGTAGATTCTACGACATTAGAGAGATAATCGTGCATGAAGGAAATCATATTAAATTTATATTAACAATGCAATGAACTACCATCCTTTCTACCCTAGTCAACAACAACATATTATTCAGCCTTGAATCTCTAACCTACCAACATGCTGGAAGACGAAGACTCTAAATTCAAGCATCGGACCTACAAATTATACTTGATGATTGTTTCTGTATTTTGACAAAGAGCAAAGATGAATCAACAATGGATGAACAACACCAAAACAAGCTTATGTTCATACTTGAAAGTGGTGTTGGTTCATCCATCATTGATACTTCTTCCATCTTTGATACTTGGATGTTTTAGCCTAAATATTCGCACACACATCCACCACTTTTCTTCCTTATTCTCTTAATACAAATGCAACATAATTCTTATACCAGATAGTCAACCTAAGCCTAAGATAAAATAAGCTAATCCAAGCAAACCTTAATATCTCTTTTGCTCTAATTATTCGCAAAAACAACACAACATGTTCTTCCTTATTCTATCAATACAAATGCAACACAATTTTTATAATAGATAATCAACCTAAGCCTAAGAATAAATAGCTCTAAGGGGGTATTTGGATTATATTACTTTGTGATCTTATTGGCTTTTTGAGATTTGAGGATGCCAATAAGCCTATGTTATTTTAATTGGATAAGCTAATAAGCCAACAAACAGTGAGCTTATTAACTTTCCCAAAACTCAATAAGCTAATAACCACACAAAATAAGCTAATCCAAACACACCTTAATATATCTTTTTCTCTAATTATTCGTAAAAACAACACAACATAAATCTAATACATAAAGTAACAAGTCTCTAACAAATGTAAGACAAAACTGAGAATAAAGGATCAAAACCCTAGATCCATTTACTTGGTCAATTGTAACCGAGTTAGTTATAACCATGAGAGAGAAAGAGAGGATTATGTTGAAGTGTGTTTGATAAACTTTGTATATATTATAAGTTTAAAAGTGAAGTGTGTTTGATACTCTTTGTATATATTATAAGTTTAAAAATTATTAAAAGTATAAAATCTAAAAGTATAAAAAGTGGTAAAAGTTTTAAAACTAATAATTATTAAAGCTACATTTGTATTTTAGGGCATGCTTGGTAGGGGTGTTCACGGGGCGGTTCGGTTCGGTTCGGTTCGGTTAGTTGGGAGATTTTAACTATCCATCGCGAGGTGGGTAATTTATTTATATTATATATGGTTCGTTCGGTTAACCACAAATATCTAAAAGTAAAAACCGAAATCGAACCGTGATAAGCGATTTTTCCGGTTTTGGTTTTTTTTGGTTTCAGGTTTTTTTCGGTTTCAGATTGAGCGGTTTGTCGGTTTCTCAGGTTTTTTGAACACCCCTAATGCTTGGTAGGGGGTTATAGGGGGTGAAGAATGGGAAAGATAATGAAAAAATATGCTTGGTAAAGCATAACGCAATGACCCATTACCCAATAGTGGGTAATGGATCATTACCCAATAAATTGGGGGGATTGATTTTCTTTACCTTTCTTTTTCCAGACCATTATCTTACACTTTCCCTTTCCCTTTCCCAAGTTTGAATAAAGCGCACCCTTTAGTGTATTTTGTATTTAAAAAGTCGCCCATGTGAATTAGCCATTATCACCGGTCATGCATGGTTTCTATTACACTATAAGCTACTACAACCCAATGCACATGACCCATGACCCATGTTAATTACCCATTGTCGATCACCAGTAATGTATTGGTCGATAACATGACACTATAAGCCACTATAACCCAATGCACATGACCCATTACCCATGTTAATTACCCATTGTCGATCACCAGGAATGTATTGGTCGATAATATGACACGTACTTTAAGCCACTACAACCCAATGAACATGACCCATTACCCATGTTAATTACCAATTGTCAACAGTCATGGATGTGTCGTAACATGACACTCTAAGCAACTATAACCCAATGCATATGACCCATATGATGTCAAATACCCATATTAATGAATGTGACCAGTGATAACCTAATGCACATGACCATGACCCATGTGAATTAGCCATTATCACCGGTCATGCATGGTTTCCATTAGACTAAAAGCCATTATAACCCAATGCACATTATCCATGACCCATGCTAATTACCAGTTGTCAACAGTCATGGATGTGTCGTAACATGACACTCTAAGCAACTATAACCCAATGCATATGACCCATATGATCGATGTCGAATACCCATTAATGAATGTGACCAGTGATAACCTAATCCACATGACCTATGACCCATGTGAATTAGCCATTATCACTGTTTATGCATGGGTTGCACCGGCTTGGTAGGTGTATACCGTTTGTCACAAACACTAAGAAGCAAGTATCCAGGGACCTCCTGATCATGTTATCCGGAATCGAGAAAGTTTGAACTCGGCTTGAGCTTGACTCGAAAAGCTCGATTTATCTGTAAAGATGTGTTTTCTTACATAAATTAAAATTGAAATATAACCTAAGAATTGAATTCGGTTCAACTTCAGCTCGAAAAGCTTGATGCATTCATAAATAATTATTTACACTGAGTACACTTACATATTAAAAAAAAACATATTTTATATCACTTACAAGCTTGAGAACTCAACAATAACTCGAGTCCAACTTATATAAGGTTGAGCTCAACTCATTAAACATTTTGAGCTCACCTTTTTCCCCAAAATTTCAATCTCCCGCTCAAGATCCCGCCCCTTTTTTCCCCAAAATTTCAATCTCTAGCTCAAGATCCCGCCCTTTTTTTTCCCCAATATCAAAACCCAAACACTAGTCAGATCTATCTTCTCTCTATTCATCTCTTCTCCTTCTCTCTAGAACTGACTCACACCACCGCCATACTTCACCGCCTTATCTCGCCGTCGTTCCACCAACCATCGCTCCTTTACGCCATCACTGTCATCAAGACAAGGGAGGCAATGGGTGAGTTTGTTTGCTTCGGTTGTTTGGTTTGAGATAACCACCACATCCACCACCATCACAGTCAAGCCACCATCACCCTCATCTCACCTATCCTACTCTGTTCAAGGGTATGCTGAAATTAATACATATTTAATTTATATTTTCTTAAATGTGTAATCGAATATAAAACGATTTATATTCATTTTCGTGGATTAAAACTAGCCTAAAACATGTTTTTAATTATAAATTTGTGTGGTGGTAATCGTTGCTAGTAGACTTATTAAGACGACATAGTTTTCCTGTTTATTAGAATGGAGACAATTGACGTGTTCTAAGAGGCCACTATTTTGCTCGTAAAGAGAGTCTTGATTGGTTTCCACTCCGGGATGATGTTGCTGAACAGTTGGAGTTTGCTTATCGCAGTCGCGTAAGTGATCTATCAAAAGATTAACATAACATCTGTTATAGGAAATTAACTCAAATATGGTTGCTTTTTATGAAACTATTTCATTTGTACCAAATGTGAGTGATTCTCATTTGCTTGCTTGGTAATGTTTTTGACAATTATTCGTTCCAGGTTTGGCACTGCAGAACTGTTGGGTCACTGAATTCCCCAATCTTCTTCTAACAAGGATTTGAACGTAAAATAACCTATGTATAAACAAGTCACTGAGTGAACAGTAATTCAGTGAGTCATCTTCAGGATGCTTAGACTGAGCCTAAGAAGAAAGGTTCTCCATTCAGTGAGGCGGAACTCAGTGAGTGTGATCTAAGCCAAGAAGGTGATGGGTTCAGTGAGGATGACAATAACTCACTGAACCCCAAGACTCCTCAACAACTATCATGGTACTAAAGACTGATGACTTGAAGACTGAAGTTTTGGCGGGACTGGGCGGGAAAGTTTGAACTAGTTCACTAAAGTGCTTTATCACTTTAAGGTCAAACTTTCCCCAAATGGTTAAAACCCGGCTGTCATCAGAAAGTGCCTTTTGGACTTAACCCAAAGAAGTTTCCCTTGCCAGAGAATAAAATCTATCAAGATTTTATTAAGGAACACTTAGGTCCATTGTATAATAGAGATGTTCACATTTGTGTATAAATAGATAGCATAATTGAGGAGTAAAAGTAGACAAGTTTGTGCAATTAATGCAAAGCATTCACAAACCACTTTTACTCCTCCAAAGAACAACACAACCCCTGAGATAGCTCAGTGGGTCCTTAGTTGTCACTCAAACATAGTTTTGAGTTTAGAGAGGAGTCAATACCACACTTGTCTTTTCAATCCCAAGTGTTATTCCGCAAACACTTGAGTACGATTCTTTTTGATTAAATTCTAATAAAGAATTAAATGTTGAAAAATATTGTCTCTTATGTTTACGTTGCTTTATTGTTAATCATTTATACATCTTTGTTAAAAGTCATACAACTTGGTTACATTAGCTTTTTAGTTACTGTTAACCAAGTAAAAGGGACCAACAAGTGGTATCAGAGCCTCTGATTTGTAAAACTTAAACCTGTTTTCAAAACTTAAGAGTGCTCAAGTTTTTAAAATCAAGATTCCACTATGACTGACATAGATGTTCCCCAACTTGTCGACAAAAAGGGTGGAAGTTATTCAACAACTGTCCCTCGACTTGAAGTTGGCAAATTTAATAAGTGGAAAAAGTGAATGCTTTGCTATTTAACTGGGATGGAACCATATTACATTAAGTTGATTAATGATGGTCCATATGTCCCAACAACAGCCCAAGGTTTAATCAAACCTGAAGCTCAGTGGACCCCAGATGAAAGGAGGGTGGTCAATCAATACCAGCGCCTGAAAAGCATCATTATATCATGCCTTCCTGATGATATACTGGAATCAGTGATCAACTGTCCCACTGCCCAGCAAACATGGACTGACCTGGTTCAAGCTATGAAGGGCCTTCTGATACCAAAGAGAATAGAATCATGGACCTGAAGCTTGAATTCAATACCTTCAGGGCCAAGGATTTTGAAAGTCTCTCTGAGACTTATACTCGGTATAAGACCCTCCTGAATGAGCTGACCAACGATGGTGTTATTCTGTCAAAGCATGAGATCAATGTTGGCTTTGTCAACAGTCTCCCTGAGAAGTGGTTAAACTTCTCTCAAGGATTGAGAAATGCAAACCACATTCAGAACCTTGAGCTCCCTGCTATTTATGGGAAGTTTTTCTATGAAGACAATCTTATCACCAGGAGATACCCTGGTAAAACTCAGGAGATCAAAAAGCCCTTGACAATTTCACCCATATCAACTGCTTTCTATTCCAAAGGTGTTGTGCAGGATTTTCAAGATGGATCTGATGATAAGGTTGACCAAAGAACCAGTGAGGAGTACCTAAATGATCTTCAAATTGAATTTCATGAAAAGGCACTCCTTGCTAATTCAAAAAGGTTTTTTAAGAAAAACAAATTTCCTTCAAAGGCAAATAAAAACAATGAATGCTTTAAATGTGGCAAAATGGGCCATTTTGCTAAAGATTGTTTTTCAAAAACAACCTCAGAACCATCATTCAAATTTTCAGGAAATAACACTTTTTCAGGCCCCAGCAAATTTCAACCAAAAATGCTTCAATCTAGTCAAAGATTTGAAAACGTAACTCAAATTGACTTTGAAGCCAAGTATAGAAAGGCAAAAGCTAAACTTTCCCTTCTTAAATTATCCTCAATAGTCTCTCAGCCTCCTCAGGCTCCAAAGCCTTCTCAAGCCAAGAACAAAGGGCTTGTTGCTGAAACATATGACTGGGATGAGGTTGAAGTGTCCTCTGATGATGATGAAGTTCACATCAGTGCCCTGATGGCCCTATCAGATGACAACAAGCTTGCTGTGGAGAAGAGTCATGCAAGAAATGGTGAATGGGTTAACATCACTATGAGGAAGGTAAACCTTTTACTTTCTATGGATGATAATGATGACTGGAAATCTTACTTAGATTATATTAATGTTGATCTTAAGTATGTTGAAGAGCAAAGACTTAATTTGTTTTCAAAATTTAACAAACTGAGTTTTGAATTAAATCATAGTCAATGTTGCAAAAAACGGCCTACTCGACCTTGTAATCGCCGATTACAAGGTAAACGACCCTGGAACTTGGAGAGATTTACAAGGAAATCGGCCGATTAATCGGCGATTACAAGGTTTAGGGCCGATTAATCAGCTAAAAAACGCTACTCGGCCCTCGACCGCCTCAAGACCGATTCACGATTTTTGCAACATTGATCATAGTAGAGATGAACTACTTGCTTTAAAACAAGCCAAGCTTGAAAGTGTTACACTTCAAATTCAAAACTCTGAACTTGTAAAACAAAATCAAGCTCTTCAGGAAGAACTTAAGAAAGAAAAGGATGTTATTTGGAAATGGACTCAAAAAAACCCCAAACTTTATGAAACACTGAGTCTCACACCCAACTCCAAAAAGTCTGGTATGGGTGATGATCAATTTACTGAAGATTATGGGGAGAGTAGCCATTCAACAAATTTTCTAGTCAGCCAACATACTTTCTAGCAAAGAACTTGCTCCTAAACCCGGTGATTGGATTGAAAAAAACAATCCTGACAGTAAGATGCCAAACTTTAACACTGGAAGAATCCTGGAGCCTAAAAGTCAGGCTATCAAGGAGCTGCTAGGAGTCACTGATGAACTTAGTCCTACTGAGTCCATCACTGAGTCTAAGTCTGATTCACCACTCCCTCCTCTGAAACAACTTCAGGGAGCTGAACCCAATTCTGACCTTGCACCATTAGTCTATCAACCACATTCTCCTAAGGAGAAATCAGGGTTAGGAAAGACCATTCTGAAAAGACCTACTCCTGCACCCACTGAACACCAAACACCTTTAGTACCTACTGAAGTGAAACCTGAAAGCACTGATTCAAAGGTTGATCAGCTTGCTGAACTTGTCAGGATGCTGAGTGAGAAAATTGAGTCCACTGAAAGACCCTCAGACTCAAAATCTAATAGGCCCTCAGTATCCTCAAGTTCTTCCAAACCAAAAACCACACCCAGACCTTCAGGAAGATGTGAACTGTGCAATTATCAAAATCACAGCACTGATAAATGCTACAGAGTCCTGTTTTGCATGATATGCAAACAAGAGGACCATAGAACTTGTGATCACATCCCCCACACTGCTTCTTTAAAAGCAAGAGGTTTATACAAAACTCAAGGCTATCAGTATGCCACACCTTCCAAACAAAGACTGAAGGCTAAGCCTTTCTTGCCATGTCCTCATTGTGGTTTCAATGATCATCTTCCTGATGATTGTATGATGAAAAATTGTTGTGACATCTGTGGAGATCCCTCCCATGAAACCAAGGGACATGAAAAAGTCATTCAGTCCAGAAGGAAAAACCACACCAACACTTCTTAGTCACCTGAGGCATCAACCTCCACAAAATGTAAAACATGTGGAAGCTCAGGACACACAACTTCTGACCATGATTCATTAGTTGAGTTCTAAAAGTCCCTGAGGACTAAGCCCACTAGAAAATGGGTTAACTAAAAAAACTAACCCAGTTTACTGTTTGTGCAGAAACACATCAAGGATCCTACTTGGCATCTAGACAGTGGATGCTCCAGAAGTATGACTGGTGTGAAACGTTTTCTGCACAAATATATGGAAGAACCAGGACCCAAAGTAGTATTTGGTGATAACTCATCAACTCGCACTGAAGGTTATGGTTCAGTAAACTGCAATGGTATAGTTTTTACAAGAATAGCTTATGTTAATGGTCTCAAGTGCAACCTTGTTGGGAATTATACTAACAGTTACCATGGATAGTGAAGATGTTACAACTGCAGAAGATTGTACTTGCAGTGGAAACTCATTACCACTGCAAGAACAATATATTACCACTGCTTATTAGATAATTGTTAGGAAACGTGTCTAGATAAATATAGAATAGATCTTGTGTATATCTTATTCTATTAGCTTTATACTTATCTTGTAGAAGAGGACTCCTTGTGCTATAAAAGGAGATCCTAGGTTAAAGGTTTGATATAAGTTAAATAAGTTGTCATATACGTTTCTAGAGCTTCAAGGTGTAACCCTAGTGATATCAAGATCACTCGTATTATTATCATTAATAATATTGGAGCTAATAGTTTGTTTACATACATTGTTCATATACAACTGTCTTACTCACAATCAAACTTCTAAGTGTTACTAAGTAGATTCCGCATACTTAGTGATATAATTCAAAGTATTAATCTAACACAAGTTCAAGGTGTTTAGATCCATCAAGTGGTATCAGAGACAGGCTTTGATACTTTGATTTAGAAGACTCAAGTTCACTCGGAAGAATCAATGGAGACAGAAACCAGTAACTCAAACATTGCTGCTAAGCTTCCAAAGCTTAAGTTGAATGACTTTGAGATGTGGAGGCTAATGATAGAATAATTCTTTATGGTCCAAGACTACACACTTTGGGAGATCATTATGGTTGGAAATTCTTTCAAACCAAGTTCTACTTCAGAGATGATTGGTGGCAAGGAAGTAATCAAGGTCAACACTGGACCTGTTACTAATGATGAAAGACTTCAACTGAAGAATGATTTGAAGGCCAGAGGTCTGTTGCTGATGACACTTCCCAGAGACCAAGTTGTAGCTTTCAGCAAGTTCAAGACTGCAAAGACTCTCTTTGATGAGATCTGTGAAGTTTTTGGTGGTAATGATTCCACCAAGAAGACTCAAAAGACCTTGCTAAAGCAAACTTATGAAAACTTTGGTTCAACAAGTAATGAATCTCTTGATAGCATCTTCACAAGGCTACAAAAGATTGTTTCACAACTCACTGATTTTGGAATTGAGGTGGAAAAGGAAGACCTCAATCTAAAGTTCTTAAGAAGCTTACCCTCTGAGTTTGGAACCAATGTTGCTGTGTGGGAAGATAAGCCAGAGATGGAGACCATGAAACTTAATGACTTGTACAATAACTTCAAGGTTATTGAACAAAGATTGAAGAAAGCTGGCAAAATAAGCTCAAGTTCAGGAAGTGTAGCACTTATATCATCATCTCTTGATGATAGTTCAGATGAAGAAAGTGATAGTGATGATGACAGTGCTAACATTGTTGTTTCCACTGGTAGTGGAAGTGTTTCCACTGGTAGCTCAAAGAGACAGATTGCAGGGCTTAGTGATACTACTTTTTATGCCTTTATATCAAGTCAAGTGGGTGGTTCAATCCTCAATCATGAGGATCTGGATCAAATTGATAAAGATGATATGGAGGAGATGGACATTAAATGGCAAGTGGCATTACTGAGCTTGTGGACAAAGAAGTTTTGGAAGAAGACTGGAAGAAAGATCAACATCAGTGGCAATGAAACAGTAGGTTTTGACAAAAAGAAGGTGGAGTGCTACAATTGTCATAAGAAGGGGCACTTTGCCAGAGAATGTAGGAAGCCAAGGAAGTCTGAAAACAGGTCAACTTGGTACAAGCAGGACAAGAAGAAGGAACCTACTAGTGATGAGCCAAAGGGGCTATTGGCCATTGATGGAGTGAGCTTTGATTGGAGTTTTATGTCTAAGGAAGAGGAAGATGATTCAGAGTCTGCAATGGTTGCTACAGAACTTGCACTAATGGCTTTTTCTGACTCTGAGGTACAAATTGATAATGCTTGTTCTAAATCTTGTAAGGCCTTAAAAGAGTATGAGAAACATAAAGCACAATTTAATGAGCAACACATAGAGTTAACTCATACTAATTATAACTTATCAAATCATAAAAGAGGCCTAAGTGTTTTAGAAACTCAATTAGAGCATTATAGGGCAAATGAATCTAAGTTCAATGATGATATTGCAGTATTAAGAAGAGACTTAGATTATCAGGTTGCTGTTAATAAGGTTCTTAGAGAAGAACTAGAAAAGGTTAAAGTGGCTAGTGAGAATATAATGGTAACTAAGCAAACACTGGATCATCAATCCAAGTGTATTGATAAAATTTGGGAAGCCCAAATTGTGAGCAAAGCTAAATCAGGTCTTGGATATAAAACTGTTCCACCACCTCTAAGAGGTGTTCCAGCACCACCTGGCATTGACTTAGCTCACACAGGTTTAGAAGAATTTAAGGATCTACCTATGACCTATGGACCAAAGTTTGTTAAACTAGTTGAAATTGAAAAGGTTGAGGTTGAGGTAGATGTATTTGATAGTGCTAGTGACTCATCTCTTAAAGATGATAATTTGAGTGTTGAGTCTAAACCTAGTACTCCTGAGAATGTTAATGTGGAGGTTAAAAGAAGTATTCCTGATGTTGTCAAAGAGAAGCCTAGGTCACAACCTAATTTCACTAGGCCCACTACTAGATATGCAGAGATGTACAGAAGTAGGTCACCAACTCCTAGGGGCAATATGAGGAGTCGGAATCATGTTAAATCTAGGCAATTTGGTAGTGACTTTGTGTTCAATAACAAACCCTATCATATATGTGGTAGCTTTGACCATTTAGCTAAAGGCTGTACCTACCACTTGGGAAGAAGGGAAGTGTTTGGGAATACCAGGGTGAATAGACACAATGCTAATAACTTAACTCACCCAAATCCACTTAGCAAGATGATTCCCAGGTCTGTTTTGCTTCACTCTGGCATTAAACCAATTTCCACTGCTAGACCAGCAGTTGCCACTGCCAGAAATAAAAACAGAGTTTACCCTAAGTCCCCTGTTACTACTTTTGTTAAATCTACTCAAACAGGGAAAAAGACCAATTTTGAAAAGAAAGTTAACAATAATCAGAAGTGGGTACCTAAAATTTTTAAGCCAGCAGTTTCCACTGCTAAGGCAGCAGTTACTACTGCAAGGCCAAAGGTTACCACTGGTAGGTCTGTTAACAAGAAAAGGGTAAATATGGGAAATGTTGTTAAGCCCTCAGCTCGTTGGGAATGGAAACCAAAAGGAACCATCACCTCAAACAATCCCAATGGTGTATCAATGACCTTTGACAGATACAATTATATTGATACACGAGGCAGATCCAAGTCATTTGTGGCTTGGGTCCCCAAAAGGAACTAATTCCTTTATTTTGTGTGCAGGGACATTCAAAGGTACTAATGCTAAATAAGATTGTGAATGACTTGGTTCTTGTATACTTTTTGAGTTTTAACATTGACCCATTAACATGTCTGCAAGCTGTTTGGTGTATGTGTATGTTTTATGTCTGTTCTGCAAATGTTATGAGATTGTAAGTTGTATGTTAAAGTCACCAAGAGCCATAGCCAAGGAAATGTGGTCAAGTATGCTGAACATGGTTTCTACTGATAAGATAATTATGCTGAAGGTCTTACACAATTGATTAATTAAAGAAGATCTTTTCATTCATTCAAAGAAACAAGTTACAGCTTACATTCAAAGTTGCAGCTGAATTACAAAGACCATTCCTAAACATTTGGCTAATTAAGTACTACTAGCTTCTATCAATTATTACAAAATACTTGAGGCTATGACAAGTACAATGATGAAGCTGAAGATGAAAATGGAAAAAGAAGAGAAGGAAGACTGTGAAGATGCTCAAGTACCAAAGTCAAGAAAATACTCAAGAACTTTGGTCCATGGCAACATTCCTCAATCATCTACTTCAGCTTCTCCTTTCCCTTATGTATGATCTCAGTCTTCTTGCTCTGTCTAATATGTTCTTGATGAGGAAGACCAGGTTCTGGAGCAGGAAGATCCAACACCAAATTTGATGATGTTGGGAGAGATGAATCTCTCTTACTTGATCTTGGTTGGGATCTCTCTGGTGTGGAAGGAGGAAGAAAGGTTGGATCTTCATTTTGTTCCTCTGAAGAGTCTTCATCAGAGGTACAGATGAAGGGAGAGACAAGCTCTCTCTCAGCAGGATTAGGAACATGGCTTGATTCACCCTTCCTATGTGCATTCCATTGTCTTTCTTGTACATCCCATCGTCTCTCCATTTCTCTCTCATAGTCAGAATTCTCAAGCCCCCATGGATATGGTGGTAAATCTTCTTCTGATGATGAAGAAGAAGAGTTTTGATCAGAGGTTTCTGGGTTGATGACATGGTTTTGGTGGAAGAATTGGGTTAATTGGGAAATTAGGGTTTGAAAGATTATTTGGGGAAAATTTGTGTCTGAGATGTGTTGTGTGGAGGTGATTAAATAAGCCAAGGTTAGGCGTTATGATAATTAATGAAAGTTATTTACTTCTATCTGTTTTGGTTGGTTGGAGGAGTAAATTTTGGGTTGACTTTTGGGAAGATATTTTTGTGAATAGTAACTTAGTTAAAAAGTTACTTTGGGTTAATCTTTATGGGTTAAGTTGAGAGTTATCTTGTGTTGCAGAATACAACCCATATCATTGGAGTTATAAGGTGTGTATCATAGACACACAACAAATGGTTATTGATTCACCATGTCTAATCCACATAAGAATCAACTAGTCCAGAGCAAACGGCTACTGGTAAAGACTTAACAAATCCGTTTATGGTTGATAGTTTACCAAAAACTAGGTTCTCAACTCACCATACATCCATGTGATTAAGAGTTGGCTAGTCCATAAGCAAACGGCTCATGGTAAAGACATATCGAATCCGTTGATAGCTGGTAGTTTGCTAAAAACTATGATAAGAGCAGCAAATTTTCATGTTTTATTCACCACTTCTCTTTGATATTTTGTGAAAATTTTACCACTGCTAGTTCATCAGTTACCACTGCAAGAGTAATTTTTCCACTGATAACTAGCCGTTACAACTGTTGTGTCAGTAATCCATTTTTTTCACTAGCCGTTGTAAAAATAACCGTCATTCCTTATTAATAGGGTAAAATCTTTTGTGAATTATCTACTTACTTATTATAAATTATTCTTTTTCCAAAGATAATTCTTTCTAAAGATAATTCACATTGCGCACCTCCTCAAACCCTATTAGTATAAATTGATCATCATACGGCTTGCTTTTTATCTTGACTACTAACACTTTCATTATCTTTTTCACAAACATCATGGCGATTCTAAAATTTGTCGAGGAGCACAACCAAGTGGCCTACTTACAAAAGTCAAACGTGAAGAGTGGCCCTATTTTTCATCAGATTGTGGATTTTCTAAACACAACTAATATAAGGTATGCCTTAACTATTAATCCCACAATCTATGTCTCTTATATCAAACAGTTCTGGAACACTGTGGAGTCCATAACTCTTGAACAGGGAGACACACAAGAATCTGTGGATGCTCTAAGAGCCACAGTTGATGGGGTAACTATTGATGTTACTGAGTCATCTTTGAGGAGAATTCTCCAATTGGATGATCTCAATGGTATCTTCACATTACCTAATTCAGAAATTTTTACAAATATTGCTTTAATGGGGTATGATACATCTGAACAAAAAGTTACTTTCAGAAAAGGATGTTTTTGTCCCCATTGGAGATTTTTGATTCATACTCTTCTACATTGCCTAAGTCCTAAGAAAACATCTTATGAACAATTTGCATCAACCATGGCTTATCCTTTGGTTTGTTTGGCAACAGATAGGACTTTCAATTTTTCAAAGTTTATTTTCAATAATATGAAAGGCAATGTAAAGAGTCAATATAAATTTTTGATGTATCCAAGGTTTGTGCAAGCAGTGTTAAATGAGTTTCAACTGCACCCTCACAATAGAATTTATGAACCTTCCACTCTTAAGCCAAAAGTTTTTCAAAATATGTCTAAGGCTTCAGAACTTTAGAATGGGCAGGTTCATCCCCTTTTCCCTCAAATGCTTGCTAAAATTTCTCAAGTACAGGGTGAGGATGCACCAATCCCAGCTACATCTCAAAACACACCCAATATTGTTGTCCAAAAATTCAACATACCCCTGCTGCAACTCACACTTATGAGAGAAGGTCTAAACAACCAACTTCTCTCATCTCAACATTGCATGTTGCTGAGCCTTTTGGTTTAGGATCAAGCAGTGGTGGTTCAAGGCTTCATCCTAGTCCAACTAGGGAAGAACCTAGACCAATGCCTTATGATTCACCTCTCCCAGCAGGTTACACAGTTGGAAGTGATGAAGGTAGTGTGCAACAAAATGAATTGATGGACATATGTACAAAGTTAGTCAAGCAGGTTCAAGCTTTGGAGAAAGACCTGGCACAGACCAAAGAACAACATGCCACAGAGCTGAAGACATTGAAGGATGAGATTCACAAATTGTAGAATGAAGTTGAGAATCTCAGGAAGTAAAGATCTCAAGTTCTATTATCATCCTCTTCACCTTCAGATGAGTTCTCTGCAAGTTCTACTAAAGTTTTGGGAGATTCTTCCAAACAGGGAAGGAAAATAGATGCAGAGCTTAAGGGGAGGAGCAAAAATTTTGATAAAGATTTTGCTGAGCTAAGTGATTCTGATAATGCTCAAGCTAAAGATGATGATGCTGAATCTGAGGGGAGGAAATTGGATTATGAAGATATGGATGCTGATGCAGGTTTTAACTTTGATGATTTAGTTGGAACTGCTCAACCAATTTCCACTGATGCAGAACAAGTTCCCACTGATCAACAAATTACCACTGCAAGTGAAAATGTTCCCACTGCTACTCAAGAACTTACCACTGCAGAGGAAGAAGCTGCCAGAATAAGATCAGTTAAAGGAAAAGCTATTGTGGTTGCTTCAGATCAAGAGCAAAGAAGAAAGATTTCTAAGAAAGAACAAGCTCAGATCAACTTTGATGCAAGATTAGCAGAGCAACAACAAGCTGAAGAGAATGAAAGAAAGAAAAAGATTAAGGAAGATGAAGTTGCTAGCTTTATGGAAGCAACTAGGTTGGATAAACTTGAAGCTGTTATGGCAGAACCTATTTCAAGTATCTCACCAACTGTCATTCATGAGAAACCTCCATTATTCACTTACCTGCCTACAGAAGAAGAGATTGGATATTTGATTAACAATGATCAAGTAATCAGGAAGAAGGCCATTGAACTTATTGCAAATACAACCTTGAATGAAGAACAAAGGTCTGCTCAACTTAGTATCATCTAGCTGATATCTTCACAAAACCCCTGGATGAACCCACTTTCACAAGATTGAAAGCTGAATTGGGCATGTTGGACATAGAATCAGGAAACTGATCAAAAGTGTTCCAACCTGATGTAAATTCTCTAGGTCCCTGATCACACCCTTCCTGAAAACCAATTTTTATTGAATGAAAAATCATTCAGGGGGCTCATGATAAAAAAATGGCATTGAATACCCTAACTATATGCTCTAAGTACTTAGTTAGTAAATGTCCCAGGTAGGTAACTGATTCCTATTAAATATAGGAATATATGTCACTTACATAACTGGCATCCACTCCTTGGGCCCCCACATCTCTCTCACCAAACACACTGAGCATTAAATGCTCCCTCACATACAATAGTTGTGATGATTTTTCTCTGCAAAAGTGCATTATTTGCAGAGCCACACAACTGTTCACCCCATGATGTGAGAGAAAAAAAGGGGCAATGGGAATCGTTATATTCAATGCGGATATCAAACCCATATTATTATGCCGCTTCGGTTGAATAATATAAACCGTTGGTATCTGCAACATCACTACCCTAATTCCCACCCTATAAATACCCCCACAAAGAAGAATACACACACGCTTTAAAAATCTTAACAAAACTCTTGCAAAATTATTTCAAGAATCATTTTGTTTTCAAAAAACTTTGTGTGCTACTTCTTTGTTCAAAACCAGACCTTTTATCAAACAAAAATGGCATCTTTAAAGGTCATAAAATACGCACCCAATGTGGATTTCCAAATGGAAAGCGTAGACCTCACCAAAAATAATGTGGTGAGGAACTTTGCCTACCCTGAAGGGTTCCCTGAATACAGGCATGTTGATGCGTGGGAATCGCACCAGGCTTTACCTCTCAAGGGATCTCGAGAAGCTTACAACCCCCACCAGGCATTGTACCTGATCGTTGTAGTATAGTATAGTGACAAGTACCGGGGGATTGATCGTTCAGCTAGGAATAGTGTCGCTAGGATTAGAAAACCTAATTACTAGTGCTAAAGATGATGGAAGATTATTTTTTGTATTTTTTTATTTTTTAGAAAGCAAATAAATATCTCGGGTTTGAAGGATTTGGGCGGAATTAGTTGCTAGTCAACTAACCCAATACTAAAGATGCAATCAAAATAAAATACTAAAAAATGAAAATAAACTAAATTATACTAAGGTTGTGAGCAATATGTGGAGAAAATATGTTTACTTAGATTTCACTACTCCCTAGACATCTTTTACACGTTAATTACTTGTTATAGTTGCGTGGATGACGGATTGTATTCCTTAATACCATTCATGGGGTGGCGCACTTAATTCCCCAATCCTATGAGTGCCTACTTCACGCCTATGTTGAGCAGTTAAAAACTCCTAACATGGGATCATTAGAAATTACTCATGCAGTAAATACAACCAATAAAACCTAGTGCACATCGGTTCATGTTTCTTAAGACGTTCAAGCATGTTACCAATTGGAGATCTGCCAGTTTTCTTAAGCCTAACATCGAAATCATTCATCCAATACAACCATAAACAAGTAATCAACACATAATTAACATCTAGGTTTCATTAGATCTAAGCAAACACAAGATAGATCTAGCCTAGCATGATGGAATTAAGACAAGAACAAGATATAGACAACCAACACATAGACATATTGATTGAATTAAAAGAACACTTATCTTAATTACACATGAAAGGGATCAAGGGCAAAGAACCCTTGAAAAACCTGTAAAATTCGTCTTAAGTTCGGACCTAGGGTTTCTCCAAAACTCCTCTCTTTTTAATGTGAAAATTAGAAAACTATATATAGGAAATAGGGTCTGACGGCGTCAAGACAAATCTTGTGACGCCGTCACCTCGCCGCCAAAATACTTCTCGGACTGCCTTGATCTACTTTTGACGCCGTCATGTGTTAGCATTTTCCAGGCCGTCATGCATTTTACTCTTGACGCCCTACTTCGTGACGCCGTCAAATCTGTACTGGGTCGTCATGGAAAGTCATGGAATTTACTCTTGACGCCGTCAGAAATTCCTTCTTGACGCCGTCACCTACTGTTCCCAGGTTGGAAAATTGAGACTATGCCGTTTTCTTCACTTTTATGCTCCAAAAATGTCCAAAATGCCTTCTTTTCCAGATTTCACTCCCAAAGTACCTAAAATCACTAAAGGAACGATTTAGGGCAATATTTGATCAAATAAATTCAATTCCGGGCTTAAATGACCCCCTAAAAGTGGTTCATTTTTCGCCTCATCATATACCCTTACACTTGAGATTTGCTTGTCCTCAAGCAAATGCGCTTTTATTCTAATCAAAATACAAGTTAGGGGTCATTTAACACTAATATAAAAGTAATTACAACAAATAATCGTTCCACTAAAGACCAAAGACAAGCACGGAGGTCATACACAAGCACCTCATAAATAGTGTTTAGATACTCACATCTCTCGGGTGTAATAAAGTGTAAATTACAATATGGAAACGGAAGATATCTCTCACTACCTGTCATAGCAAAATAGATTACCATACGCTTGGGAAAGGATTAAACCTCCACCACATGGCGTAAGCACCTAGGATAAACTCTCAAAGAGGTCTTTTAAAAGGGTTGTAACGTTAGGTGTAGGGATATGAAATACACGGTTTTGTTGGATAAAGGCAGTCTTTACTAGTGGCGAGTTAACAATCTTGGTCAATTACATGTACAATATGGCGTTGCTAAGCCAAGACTAGACTCGACTTAAGCTAATAAATGAAAAATAACAAAAACATAAAATGAACATAGAATGAAACGGGATGGTAGTCCGTATGTTTTTTCTCTTTTCTTTTTTCTATTTTTTTATTCTTTTTCTTGATTTTTATTTATTTATTTTTTTTATTTTTTTTATTTTTATTTTTATTTTTTTTTGTGCATACGCTCTTACCCTACCATCCAAAATAATACATCATAGGGGATGAATATTCCCCTTACACTTGAATCTTTACATACTTTACAATAAACTAATCTATTGACTCGAATTAAGATAATCAAAACACTTGGAGCACTTTTAAGATTAACGTACATATGGGGGTAATAAATGATGTTCTTCCCCATTACTCCATAAAATAAGTACTTTAACCATGAGTCCCAATCGTCCCAAACAATATGTACAAGGATATGACTCGACTTAGCAACCATGTAATCAATTAGATAGTTAACTTAGGGTTTAACAAATAACAATAATGCACTAAAAATGAGCGCATACAGGGAAGGCTAAGGCGATTTGGTTGTACATTTAAGTGGGGTGTAACAAATTCTTCCTTTAAGTAGGATGCTTAAAGTTAGAAACGAAAAGATAGGCTCGGAGGGGTGTACTAGGTGTTTCGTGTACTAAAAATGAGTACAACGCTAATGGTGTGGGAAAAATTAATTGACTTAAGTAGTCAAGTAATATGACTTAAGTGGTCAAGTAATTGTAATACGGGTTTAACACAAGGGTGATCCTAATGCCTCTTATCATGTAGTAAATCCTACTACATGAATGTAGTCTCACTAGCGGTCTCGGGATGCATTACTAACGCAAGTTCTAGAATCTAAATGCTACCGGTACACTCATAAGCACTAATAGTAAATGCTTCTCCTATCAAATCTAAAGGCGAACCTCACATATTTGGGTGGAAATTTTTTCTGAATATACGGTTATGTACTAGTCATACAATCTCCTATCCATGAGACGCTTGCTATGGCTAAAGTTTCACTCCTAAATGTCGTAAAAAATTTTAAATTTGGCGCTAAAATTGCACTAACAAGTATTTCTCATAGTTTTATTACACACCTACCATTAAACAAAGCAAACTCAAGCGAAAGTGTATATGTAAGGTATCATCATTTTACCCTCCCCTTACACTTAGGATGAACATTGTCCCCAATGTTCAAGTAAAGAATGTAAAAGTGAAATAGTAAAACAAATGAAATCAAATACTCCCCTGATTCGCTCGGTATAGATAATAAGGTGGCCAGATTAAATCTTCCTCCAAGAAAATGAACAATCAAAGCTTCCCTTCCAGAATATAAATCATCTTCTTGTCATACATAACCTGTGAATCCTGAGAAAATAGATAAGACAACCTCGCATAAAATCGGCGGCAACCTATATAAGTTACTAAATCCTAGAAAACGAAATAAGATATAATGCTTGTGGAATGAAGTTTGCAGATTTCCTAGAGATTATAAAACTTAATAATTCACAAAAACCATAAGACTCCGTTAGAAAAACAAAACCGGTAAAATTTCCAGATTTTTTTACCCGTGACGCCGTCAAGAGTTAACTCGTGACGCCGTCAGGATTGACCTGCAGAAATTCTTATGTTAAGTTTCTGGAAAAACTTGGTTCTACTTCCTGGAAAATCCTGCAAAACTTCATTATGACTCAATACAAGCATTTGACTCTAACAAATACGAATACACATGTTCATTTAATATTGTGGAGAATCATGATCGAGTTGTTTCTTAAAAACATATTTGGGGTTTCCCCTTACACTTATCTTTTGCAAAAATACTTTTAGGTGGAGTTAAGACTAGGCCAAAACAACAAAGTAAAGTATTTCTACTATTTAATTGAGAAACATGATCTACCAACAATAGAAATAAAGCATGCATACGGAAGCAAATAACAAACAAACAAACAAATAAAATGAAAATCACACAAAGCATGGGTTGCCTCCCAAGAAGCGCTTTTCTTTATTTACGAGTCTTGTAGCTAGACTCAAGGTCATGGGTTACTACGTGACCTCATCCCGTGAGATGATGTACCCCATATAGTTGTGATCATTACTATTATGGTGGTAGTGCCTCAACCTGTCGACACTTGCAATCACCTCTCCTCCTACTTTACTTCTTAGGTTAGCCATCCCATCTTGGCTCACGCCTTCAATCGTGAAAGGCCCATACCACCAAGGACTTGGTTTATCGGGTGGTATTGTTATTTCCGAGTGTCTTAGGAGTACCAAGTTACCTTCCTCAAATGGTACATGATTTTTTTCTGGTTGATTATGTTCGAATTCGACCTGAACCTTATTGCTTTTACTTCTTTCATACTTAGCCTCCTTGTAGCTTTTGATCCTTGCCTCCCATGCAAGAATTTTATTCTGAACGCAAATGGGTGTCGTATCAATGTGTTTTTTGAGCTTTCTCCAACTCACATTCTCATGCCCATTTCGGGGGGTCATGGGGAAGCTAATATTTCTTTTCCCAGATTTAAGCTCAATCTTCCTCCCTTCATACTTAATGAAAGCTCTAGCGGTGGCAAGGAATGGCGCCCCGAGGATTATTGGCATGCATCCATCTCCCTTATCGTCGATGATCATAAAATCAACAGGGTACATAAACCCTGCGACATTAACTAATACATCTTCTGCGATTCCTAGGGGATATACATATGAGTGTCCAGCGAGGGACAACCTAACACGAGTGGGGGCCGGCATTTTAGATGTTAGTTGGATATAAATAGTGAGGGGCATAAGATTTACTTCTGATCCTTGGTCGGTGAAAGCATTAAGATATTTCAAATCCCCGATGCTAGCTGGTATCTCAAAGTTCCCACACGCCACCTGCTTAGTAGCCACCTTTTGTACCAATAGTTTCTCGAATATTGGCCCCCCAGGTAACGTATCATACTCATCTTTTCCCCCTTCCTCGTTCTCTGAACCCTGTTTGGAAGGTTGGTTACGCCCGTCACCCTTTATCCAATTTGTTATTGTGTTTTCGTTTATATCATGTTTTAGGTAGTGACTCAAGGGTTGGGATCTTGGTGGCTCTTCTAAGGTTTGTTTAGTAGAGGTTTCTACCTTCTCGTCATCCTTGTGGACAATTGTGATGGAATTAACAAATTGGGTAGTGGGGGTGACGCTTTCTTTCCTTAGTAGCATTCTTTCGGGGGTTTTCTGGTTGACATACTCCTCCAATAGACTCATCATCTCATTCATCTTCTCTTGAATCTCCTCTTTTTGCTTATACACTGCTTCCTCGAATCTAGCAAGCCGATCAGAATGAGCTACCATGTATTCTCTCATCCTAGCTTCAAACTCCGAGCTGAGCTCCTCGGGTGGGGAATAAGGTGGGCCATAGTTTTGAAAAGTCTCGATGTTTTCTCTAGAGGGTGATTCAGATAATGGTTTTGAAGTTGGTTTCGAGACAGAATTGACAGTAGCTCGTCTAAGACTAAAAGGTTTCCGTTGCCTTTCCTCAAAATAGTCAACCTTTGCTTCGAGATTGCATAAGATTTCATCGGGTAGCTCGGTGGGTCCTCCCAGTGTTGAGATTGCATTGATGGCCGCGTTAATTGCATGCTTAAATTCCCATACCTATTGATTATCGGCGGCGAGCTCCTCAATAATTGCCCAGGACTCCTCGGCGTTCTTATCAAGCAGTTTCCCTCCTGCGGCCCTATCGATTGTACGTTTAATGTGATAGTCAACATGTTCGTAGAAAATCTGAACTAATAGCCAAAGGTTTATACCATGATGAGGGATCTTGTGGAGGAGATCCTTAAAGCGGGCCCATGCTTCGTAGAAATTTTCACCCCGATGTTGTTCAAACATCAAAATGTCCCTTCTAAGCATTGCAGTCTTTTCCGGTGGGAAGAATTGGGTAAGGAAGCGATTGGCGAGATTATTCCATGTGGTGATGGATCCCGCGGGTAAACGTTCAAGCCATTGACTAGCTTGATCCTGTAGAGAGAATTGGAATAGGCGTAATTGGGTAGTCTCTCTAGTTTCAACACTTAGGTCTATAGAATCTACGATTTTAAGGAAGTCCTTAAGATGTTGATTTGGATCTTCGGAACGAAGTCCATGGAATGCACATCTGCTTTGCACCAACCGGATGGTGTCGGATCGCAAGGGGGTAACATTGGCTCCGGTGAGCTCAATGGTGTTTCGATAGCCTTGGTGGCTAGGTCGGGAATACTCTCCTAAGGTTCGGGGCCTAAGGGGTTCTAGTGGTGGGTTTTGTTGAGGTTGGATGACGGGTTCAAAGATGTTCCCATTGTCCATGGTTTCGGGTGGTGAAGAGTTACGAACAAAGACACAAAGAAATAAGATAGACTAAAGAAACCTAAAAATGAAAATAAAATCTTACTAGATAGGAATCTAGCAAGTAGACCTAATAAAAAGAAATTCTAACCTAGACAATAACTATTCCCCGGGCTGCGGCGCCAAAAACTTGATGCGTGGGAATCGCACCAGGCTTTACCTCTCAAGGGATCTCGAGAAGCTTACAACCCCCACCAGGCAGTGTACCTGATCGTTGTAGTATAGTATAGTGACAAGTACCGGGGAATTGATCGTTCAGCTAGGAATAGTGTCACTAGAATTAGAAAACCTAATTACTAGTGCTAAAGATGATGGAAGATTATTTTTTGTATTTTTTTATTTTTTAGAAAGCAAGTAAATATCTCGGGTTTGAAGGATTTGGGCGGAATTAGTTGCTAGTCAACTAACCCAATACTAAAGATGCAATCAAAATAAAATACTAAAAAATGAAAATAAACTAAATTATACTAAGGTTGTGAGCAATATGTGGAGAAAATGTGTTTACTTAGATTTCACTACTCCCTAGACATCTTTTACACGTTAATTACTTGTTATAGTTGCGTGGATGACAGATTGTATTCCTTAATACCATTCATGGGGTGGCGCACTTACTTCCCCAATCCTATGAGTGCCTACTTCACTCCTATGTTGAGCCGTTAAAAACTCCTAACATGGGATCATTAGAAAAAACTCATGCAGTAAATACAACCAATAAAACCTAGTGCACATCGGTTCATGTTTCTTAAGACGTTCAAGCATGTTACCAATTGGATATCTGCCAGTTTTCTTAAGCCTAACATCGAAATCATTCATCCAATACAACCATAAACAAGTAATCAACACATAATTAACATCTAGGTTTCACTAGATCTGAGCAAACACAAGATAGATCTAGCCTAGCATGATGGAATTAAGACAAGAACAAGATATAGACAACCAACACATAGACATATTGATTGAATTAAAAGAACACTTATCTTAATTACACATGAAAGGGATCAAGGGCAAAGAACCCTTGAAAAACCTGTAAAATTCGTCTTAAGTTCGGACCTAGGGTTTCTCCAAAACTCATCTCTTTTTAATGTGAAAATTAGAAAACTATATATAGGAAATAGGGTCTGACGGCGTCAAGACAAATCTTGTGACGCCGTCACCTCGCCGCCAAAATACTTCTCAGACTGCCTTGATCTACTTTTGACGCTGTCATGTGTTAGCATTTTCCAGGCCGTCATGCATTTTACTCTTGACGCCCTACTTCGTGACGCCGTCAATTCTGTACTGGGTCATCATGGAAAGTCATGGAATTTACTCTTGACGCCGTCAGAAATTCCTTCTTGACGCCGTCACCTACTGTTCACAGGTTGGAAAATTGAGACTTTGCCGTTTTCTTCACTTTTATGCTCCAAAAACGTCCAAAATGCCTTCTTTTCCAGATTTCACTCCCAAAGTACCTAAAATCACAAAAGGAACGATTTAGGGCAATATTTGATCAAATAAATTCAATTCCGGGCTTAAATGACCCCCTAAAAGTGGTTCATTTTTCGCCTCATCACATGTGGTGAAGTTCCTACAAAATTGTTTTCTCACTACCACATTTACAAACCCCCCCCCCCCTCAGTCATCTATCATGACTACTTGAGGGAATTTTGGTGCACAGCGGTGGTTGAAAACCCTGATGCACCAATAGAGGCCAAAATCAGGTTCTCAGTGAAGAATGGAACTAAGTTCCTAACTCTTGACTACAGAACCTTTGTCAAAGCCATTGGCCTTGACTACACTGAGACCTTTGTTGCCCAACCAACTGAAGAGGAAGTTAGACAACTCCTCTTGGAACTTGGGCCCTATGATAAACATCATCCTGATGTTACTCCAGGGGCCCTACTGTCCAAAGCCCCCATAATCAAAACATGGTTCCCTGCCCCCTGGAGGATCCTGATGACATTTGTAATTCAGGTCCTTGGGGGGAATAAATCCTCAAATGAGCAACTAAACACTACTCAATCAATGATAGTGTAATGTCTCATTGAGGGTAAAAAGATTGACCTTGGAGAAATTATCTTCAGGGAATTCATAGCCAAATTGGGTGGGAAGTCTAGGCAAAAACACATGTCTTACCCTAGATTCATTTCCTATGCCATGAATGACTTAATAGGGTCTGAGTATATCAAGCCTGACAGTGTCGGCTTTGAACCTGATGTCTTACATAAGGCAAATTACTCACGTGACCCTATTTAGGTAACACCTGTCACCCTGACCACATACATGCTGACTGCTATCCAGGGTGACAACATCATATCACCAGTTCCCTCTCCCACCAAAAAGGTGAAGAGGAAGAAGGGACAGGGGTCCAGGAAGGTGGCTCAACCCAAGTCACTCGCCACTGAGACCTCTGCCCTAAAGCCTAACAAAAGGGGGCAACAACAACAACAGACCCTGACTGCTGACACCCTCAGGATCATTAGCCAATATTTGGCCCTAAAACAAAGGCCAACGGAGGGCACTGAGACATCACACTCAGTGTCCTCGGGCGAACCCGTTCCCAAAGGCTCTGCTGACATACACAAGTCAGTGGAGTTGGAACCAACCAAACCTTCACATCCTGCTAAAGACTCTGGCAAACCACAACCAGAGTATTAGGGAATAAGGGGTCCTAAACCCTTGGGGGGGGGGGGCAGCACTACTCCACTGAGAAGGGGACCCACAAACAATCACATCCTGGCAAAGGCTCGGGTAAATCACAACCCAAGCAACAGGGAGTTCTCACCCCTAAACCTTCGACAGGCCAGAACAAGCCTGTTGGAGAGGGGGCAAAACCACTTAGGTGCCTGATGAGGACATTCGCAAATCAAAGATTTTGTTTGAGGTCACAAAAACTCATCCCAAAGACTCAGAGGGAAACATACAACCCGCTAATAGGGACATAACTTCACGGCTCCTCATGATGGCACTGAGAAACACCCATCAGTGTCTGAAGGGGTCACGGGGGACAAAGATTCAGAGGGACAAAAGCCACCCGCTGATATGGAACCCACAACCACCCCCGAAGGTGCGCATAACTCAGGAACTGACCTTGAGGACCAGGTAGATAAAACCCAATCTATCGGATTTGAGGGGTCAGGACCTGGCCATACCAAAGGCAAGTCTTCTTATGAAGAGGAGTCGGATAACCTTGTTTTACATATTCAGTCCCTAGCTGATGCTCAGGCAGTTTTGTATTCTGATGACGAATTCAACAGTGATGAGGAAGTTTTTAAGGCCGGAGAAGATATGGAGCTTGAGGAGACAGTCCCTGAACCAATTCCTCAGTCTCCTCAATCTTCTAACCATGAAGTAGCTGACATACATTCCGAGCCAGAGTCCTCAGGAGACGATCAAGCTCCTCTCACTGAGAAAGCCTTCACCAAATTCATCAAAAATATTACTAACATTTTGTACAAGTGGGGTCACTGATGAGGTCTTTGACATGCACACTGAATAGGCGGTTCATTATCATGATCTCAAAGATGCTGTCGAAGACTTCAATGATGATGTCAGGGAACAGAATGCCTCAGTTAACCACTCCCTGACACAAATGATCACTCGCCTGAATCAGTTTTTGATATCCCTTAACCAGCTGAATGTAGGGGTTCAGTCTGTTCAAGAATCGGTCAAGGATGATCCTGAACTCACAAGGAAGCTTCGTCAGGCATCTGAGACATATCAGGTAAACTCAGTGACCCTCACTGAGTTACTTGACTTGCTAAAGGGATCGAATGTTCAGGGTCTCACCACAACTATGGAGTCTCTTGAATCTTCCTTCATCAAAATGGAAAAATCAGTGGCAGCTCAATCCCAAAGGTCCACTTCTCTGGCATGGACTCTGGGATCCAGGATGATAGCTCTTGAACAAGCTCAGGCTACATTTGACTCCAAAGTGTCCACCATTCAACAAGATACTCAGGAGATCAAGTCTGTGATGACTGAAATCTTTCAAGCCTTCAAGGGTACATCTGCTTTGTCAGTTCCTCCAATACTTGCCATCACTGTTGTTCTGGCAAATGTTGAGGGGGAGAATGTTCCTAAAACTCCTGTTACTGACGAACAAGAAGCTGGACAGCCCTCTCACACTGAGGGGGAGCATGTCAATGAGGCCACTCCAATCACTGAAGTTCCACCATTGATGTGCGTTTTATATGCAAGTTTTAAATTTATAAGGGTGAATTACCAAATCTAGAAACAACACATACGAGCAAGTGTACTCGTCCGTTATAGCAAGATATGATGGTAAGACGGGATCGTTCGCAGGGATTTGTGAGTGAATCAAAATACAAGTCTAAAAGTAAATCTCTAATGTACGCAAATAAGATAATAAGCAAATTCAATAATTTAAAAACTACACTTGTTTAGACTAGTTTTTCACTTAATGACACACATGATTGTGATAACTTTTGATAACATGTTGGTTGTGATAATTAGATGGTGGTCAAATCTATTGTTTCTACAAGTTAAACCTTCGTCAAGATTTTAGTTCATAAAAACAAGCTTTAGGTGTAAACCAATCAATTCAAGATCCATCCAAGGTTCATAAGGTATCGTGAATATCTTAAACACAAGAACAAACTCTTATTACAAATCAAATACTCTTAGGAAATGGTCATTACAAAAGGTAACCCATTCATAGACAAAAAGGTTACAATTGTTTATAAACATCTAAACTTTCGTCCAACTAAAGGTTTACAAACAATCCGATTTGATGTTATAAAAGCATTCTCATTACAATCATACTTCTTGTTTCTTTGTTTAGTCAAGAACAATTATGGTGAAAAACAATCATTCATAGACAAATGATTATAACTAGTTGAATAATAACAAATCTTTCGACCCTTGAAACTATTTTCAATTAGTTAACCTTGGCTCAACAAATGTCACGATGAAACTTAAGGTACAATTGGTTCTTAGGATTGACTTGAAATTGAATTAAAACATGTTATCACAATCATAACTATCACTAAGCATAAAACATCATCAAAACAAGTGTAAAAAGACTACTAGCCACTCATAGCAAACATGCAAATAAACTCAGAATATTTAACATTAGAATCCATGGTTTTAAGTCTTACAATGCTTTGGAATTGATAACAAATGACAAGGTATTGATAACCTACGTATTGGTGATGATTTCTTGAGATTTTTGGCCTCAAAATGTTGCTTCTTTGGTCCTCCAAAGTTCCTGGTTCTTTTTCCATGAATTTTCCTTCTTTGAGAGCTAGATGATGATAATAATTGAGAGTAGTAATGAGAGTAAATGATCTCTTGAATTGTGTCTTCAATTGTGTACTCTTGGGGTCCTTTTAGGCTTGTCAAATACTCATAGTAATGAATAGGGACTTAAATGCTGGAGCTTGGATAACAAGACACTAAGAAGGGCCTAGAACCATGGGACAAAAGACCAAGATTCATGCACAAGAAGTTGGTAAAATCAGGCTGAGATGTCCATCCGATCGGTTGCGAGTTGATACCGATCGGATGGATTGTGGTAATTGTGGCTATCCATTCGGTTATACTCCAACCGATCGGATGGTAAGTTTTGGTTGCTTTGGACTTTGACTTTCCTTGTGTAGTTCTTTATGCACTATCCAAACTTGATTAACTCTGAACTTGGAACTTTGAGATGACAAAACTTAGGTTCTCCTTATGAAATGCGTCACAGATTGGACTTTTGAACTTGGGAATCTTCGTGTAATCGCATATACTTCATTTTCTTCACTTTTTCTCCATTTTTCCTACATTTGGCTACATATCCTACAAGAAGATACGTTGATACTATTTAGTGGCAAAAGCATATAAAAACAACCAAATAACATACACAAAAACACTAATAACGCTTATAAAAACATGTTAACTTTGAGCGTTATCAAATCCCCCACACTTAAACTTTGCTTGTCCTCAAGTAAATCTAGAAGAAAACTAAATATCCACATGGTGACTGATAATGATTAGAAAAAATGTGATGCAAATCCACCAAGTACAAGTACAAGATAAGATTCATCATTTTTAAGCTTTAGTGGTTAAAAACCGAGATGTTTGACAATACCCAATGATTTTCTTGCTTGAATAACATTTCTAAAACACCTCACGAAAGAAGAATAAGATATAATTCACTCATAACACTCATATATGGGGTAGCGTATATGATAAATCACACTCATTGCTCAGTCATGATCCAATTATTACTATAGGCTTGTATAAGAAACAAAACTACACCGCAATGGCGTAAGCACCAAGTCTACATATCAAAGAGGTCTTTTATTCGGGTTGTAATGTAAGGCTTCAGGATTGTACCAGGCTTATGTTCAAACATCTCATACAAAAACATAATAGATTGCTGGCGCGAATTCTTGATTAATCAAAAACCGGATGGTCACTACAATATTCTTGCACTTGATATTCTCACAAAGCCATTACTATATCCGGATAGATAAAGTAATTTGGTAAGGGTAGGGATAAGGCATGGGAATATTTATGAAATTGGTTTTAAAAGAAAAATAAAGTCAAGTCTAAGTCCATTGTTGCTAGTCACCGAACAAACCACGAACCCAAAAATGATTATAGTTACAATCTTTCTTCTTCAAATACCACATATAGATACATCGATTCGCCATAACAATATTCTTTATACTTAGCACATTGACTAACAACATATCACATAACTTCCTCTTCACATATAGCACATTTGTTATAATTGTCACCTTATAGTTGCGATGACTTATTCTCATTTTTTTTCATTTTTTTTATTATATATATATATATATATATATATATATATATATATATATATATATATATATATATATATATATATATATATTTTGTAAATTCAGATCTCCCTCACACTTCGCATAAGCATCACCACAAAAATACAAATAAGAAGCTGCAGTCTCCGTCTTTGTCGGAATGGCACACACATGATTGGTGAAGTGTGGCTAACTAATAATCATCAAAAATAATCCAACATACCAAGCAACTAGCAACCCACCGTTTAGACTTTGACAAGGGTTTAGGCTAAGGTTTAAAGTGTAAAATCTTTTTGTATTTTTCTGGATTTAACAAAATGAAAAGGATGGCTGGGAGGGTGTAACTATGGGTATCTAGCGTTAAAGATGAACGCTAACAAGAGGGTTAAAAATTGGAAATTAACTAATCAATGTGACTAGCTAAAAATCAATAATGAAGGCTATTTGGTTAAAATCATAAGGTTGCCTCTTATCACGTATGTATACTTATATTACAAAAATGTAATCTCACAACGGTCTCGTAATGATTTACAAGTACAAGTTCTATAATAAATAAAATCACCGGCACACTCATAACAAAAGATTCGAGCATATAAGATGTATGCTAGATATGAACAGGCTAAAATCCTCACAATTTAGTGGAAAGGGTTATAATGTGTGCTAGCAAATGTTATCGATCCAAAAGTAGACTGCAATATTAATCGGGACACATCTCAATTTTTTCAAAATTACTGATTTTTCCGGTGGATAGATCCAGTTATTCTAATAAATTACTCCTAAAAGTGTGAAAACAACTAGATTATAAGGACAAACTAAATTTAAAAATTAAATCGATATTAGACTTAATTTCTTATTTTCCTACTCACCCCCCCCCCCCCCCATACTTAAGTTAAGCATTGTCCTCAATGTGATAAATGAACTTAAAAGTATGAAAGTAGGGAAAATGAGAAAATAAACCATGATATCCGGTTTTATCTTCCTATCCAATCTTCTGTTTCTTGCAATCAACACCTACATTATTAGAAACAAAAACAAACAAACAAAAAGCATTGCAATTTTATTCTAATTAGTGGCACACCCCCACACTTAAGTTTGACCAAGTGATAAAACTTTGGGGTGTAGACACTGAAAAATATATTAAAAATAAACACACGGGTTGCCTCCCGAGAAGCGCTTGTTTTATTAATGAGTCCTCAGCCGGACTCAAACTTCGAATAGATTATGTAGTTGTAGTGTTATATTTCCTTTTAGGGATGTACACCACATTTCCTATCACAATTCCCTCCCCTGTTTCATCTATGTTTTCCAATGTAACTTTTTCCCATGCTCTAGGAAGAGCATCATAGATAAAACCATTATTGTGTGCCCAAGGGACCATTCCCTTGTGTGGAGCCATGAATGTGATAGCTTCATATTCAAATTCGGATGGGATTTCTTCATTATAAATTACGTTTAATTGCTCTTTATCATAATAGAGTTTAATTCGGTGCCCATTTACAATGAAACTTCCACCATGTTTGTCATAAAGTTCAACATAACCTGACGGAAATCCATGTTTCACTACATACGGTCCAAACCATTTTGGCTTGAGTTTCGGAGCTTTAAACTTGTATTTCATATTGAAGAGCAGAACTTTATCTCCAGCTTTGAATTGTTTTCGAATTCTCAGCTTTCTATCGTGGTTAGCTTTGGTTCTTGCTTTGTATAGCTTGGAGTTCTCATAAGCTTGAAGTATTAACTCATC
This sequence comes from Artemisia argyi, assembly GCA_030686995.1. Classification (NCBI taxonomy): domain Eukaryota; kingdom Viridiplantae; phylum Streptophyta; class Magnoliopsida; order Asterales; family Asteraceae; genus Artemisia; species Artemisia argyi. The sequence continues at coordinate 129,775,290 of CM060691.1, forward strand.
GAGTTCATGCAATTGCAAAAATCTCTTTTCTCCAGCTATTTTTAGACCAGGATTACAACTTCTTAGCGCCTAGTAAGCACGGTGCTCAAGTTCGAATGGTAGATGACATGTTTTCCCATACAAGAGTCTGTATGGTGTTGTACCAATTAGTGTCTTATATGCCGTACGAAATGCCCATAGAGCGTCGTCTAATTTCCTTGACCAAACGGAAGGATTGTCCTTAACCGTTTTTTCAAGTATTCTTTTTATAGCTTTATTGGTATTTTTTACTTGACCACTAGTTTGTGGATGATAAGCTGTAGCAAAACGATGATGAACTCCATATCGTTTCATTACTTTCTCCATTTGTTTATTACAGAAATGGGATCCTCTATCACTTATTAAAGCTTTAGGAATTCCATAGCGAGCAAAAAGCTTTTTTAGAAAGTTGACAATAACTCATGCATCGTTAGTAGGAAGAGCTTCAGCTTCAACCTATTTGGAAACATAATCGATTGCAACGAGGATATATTCGTATTTGTGTGATTTAGGGAAGGGTGCCATAAAATCAATTCCCCAAATGTCAAATATTTCGCAGACTTGAATGATCTTTTGAGGCATTTCGTCTCTTCGAGAAAGGTTACCGGATTTTTGGCACGCATCGCAGTTTTGAACGAGAGTATATGCTTCTTTGAAAATTGTAGGCCAATAGAATCCAACATCAAAAACTTTTCTAGCTGTAGTGGAAGGACCATAATGTCTCCCAGTGGGCCATGATGACATTCATCAAGAATTTTTCTTGTTTCGACACCCGAAACACATCTTCGTATCATTCCATCCTTGCACATTTTAAAAAGTAAGGTTTCTCCCAATAATAGTGTTTTAGTTCTGAAAAGAACTTACTACGTTGGTAGTGACTCATCCCTTTTTTAAGAATATCTCCTGCAAGATAATTTGCGTAATCTGCAAACCATGGCACTTCCTCATCATCATCTTTATCTATCGTCATGAGAGTTTCATCTGGAAAATAATCGTTAATTTCATTTTCTTTTAATTCTTCCAAATTCGGATTCTCGAGACGTGACAAATGATCAGCTGCAAGATTTTCTGCTCCTTTCTTGTCATTTATTTCGATATTGAATTCTTGCAGTAGTAAAATCCTTCTGATAGGACGCGGTTTTGCATCTTGTTTGGTAAACAGATATTTGAGTGCGGAATGATCTGTAAAAACTATCGTTTTTGAAAGCACGAGATAAGATCTGAATTTGTCAAATGCAAAAACTACGGCTAATAATTCCTTTTCCGTAACCGTATAGTTTTGTTGAGCATTGTTGAGTGTTTTACTAGCGAAGTATATAGGAAGAAAATGTTTTTCTTCACGTTGTCCTAAAACAGCTCCAACAGCGAAATCGCTTGCATCACACATGAGTTCAAATGGTAATGACCAATTAGGTGCAACCATAATTGGGGCACTAGTCAATTGACTTTTCAATGTTTCAAAAGCATTAATGCAGTCAGCATTGAAATCAAATACAGAATCCTTTTCTAAAAGTTTAGTCATAGGACATGATATTTTTGAAAAATCTTTGATAAATCGGCGGTAAAAACCGGCATGTCCTAGAAAACTTCTAACGGCTTTAACGTTAGTTGGTGGTGGTAATTTGGTGATAACATCTATTTTAGCTTTGTCTACTTCCATTCCTGAACTTGATATCTTGTGTCCTAACACAATTCCTTCAGTTACCATGAAATGACATTTTTCCCAATTAAGAACTAGATGTGCAGCTTCACATCTCTCAAGCCTTTTATCGAGATTGGAAAGACAAGTTTCAAAAGAATCACCAAAAACTGAAAAGTCATCCATGAAAACTTCCATAGATGTCTCAAGCATGTCTTGGAATATTGCGATCATACACCTTTGAAAAGTTGCAGGTGCATTACATAGACCAAAAGGCATACGCATGTAAGCGTAGGTTCCAAAAGGACATGTAAATGTGGTTTTCTCTTGATCGGCTGGATCGATAGGAATTTGGAAATATCCCGAAAAACCATCAAGGAAGCAAAAGTATTTGTTTCCTGCTAATCTTTCGAGCATCTGATCCATGAACGGTAGAGGAAAATGATCTTTCCTGGTGGCTTTGTTAAGTTTTCTGTAATCAATACATACTCGCCATCCAGTGACAGTTCTAGTAGGAACTAATTCATTCCTTTCGCTGGTCACTACAATCATTCCTCCTTTCTTCGGAACACAATGAACTGGACTCACCCATGGGCTATCCTCGATAGGATAAATAATTCATGCGTCAAGAAGTTTGATGATTTACTTCTTAACAACTTCTTTCATATTTGGGTTGAGTCGACGTTGTCTTTCTACAACGGGTTTAGTACCTTTTTCACAATTGATTTTGTGTTTGCAAAAATCTGGACTAATTCCTGGAATATCAGAAGTTTTCCATGCAAAAGCGCGTTTATGCTTCTTAAGAACAGAAACGAGTCTTTCTTTTTGATTTGTTTCGAGCAACGACGATATGACTACTGGAAGAAGTGAATTTTCTTCTAAGTAGGCATATTCGAGATTATTGGGAAGGGGTTTGAGTTCCAAATCAGTGGGTGGTTCTTCTAGAGATGATTTGATTTTCATTTGATCTTTTTCAGTGATATCTTCAAATTTCTCTTCTTCCTCTTCTTCTAATTTTACTTCCATGAATTCCTCAAATTCTTTATCAGAATCTGTTTCACTGATCTTTGCTGAAGTAGTCATGAATGGTTTCGAATCATCAAGTAATGCATCCAATTCTTCTTCAGTGACTTCATCAATTACATCGATGTTATAGCATGTGTCATCACTGGAATTTGGATATTTCATTGCATTATCGATTAAGAATGTGATTCGGTCTTCTCCTACTCAAAGATTGAGTTCTCTGCCTTTGACTTTGATCATGGCGTCAGTAGTGTTTAAGAAAGGTCTTCCTAAGATTAAGGGTACTCGACTATCTTCCTCCATTTCTAAGATGACAAAATCCAAAGGAAAAACAAATTTACCAACTTGAACAAGCATATTTTCAGCAACCCCAACAGGATATTGGTATGTATGGTTGGCTAATCTTATACTCATCTTAGTAGGTTTCAATGTATTGATGGAAAGTTTAGAATACAACGTATAGGGCATCAAATTGATACTTGCACCTAGATCGGCTAAAGCATCGCATGTGATGTTTTTTCCTAATATACATGGTATAAGAAAACTTCCGGGATCTCCTAGTTTTGGTGGAATTTTGTTTTGAATGATAGCAGAGCATTCTTCATTTAGAACGGTAGCGGAAATTTGTTCCAACTTGTTTCGATTATTAAGAAGTTCTTTCAAAAATTTCCCATAATTGGGCATTCCAGCTAGAACATCAACGAGGGGTACGTTAATTCTAACTTCTTTGATCATCTCTATAAACTTCTTATTTCGCTCCTCTCTTTTCTCTTTTCTTAGGGCTTGTGGATATGGTATTTTCGGTGTATAAGGTTTTATTGGTGGAACGGTATTTTCTTTGGTTGGTGTTTCGGTTGGTTTTTCTTCAGCTGCTTCTACTTCAGCTTCTTCCTCCTCCTCATCTTGAATGATAGTATTATCGGTAGGAATGGGTGGTGGATCATATGAAAGACCACATCGAGTGAATACAGCATTGATATGCTCATTTCTGTTTTGTGGTGGACGATAATTCTTGTCGTTTGATCCAGACAGTTTTGGATTGGATTGGGTGTTACTTGGTAATGTACCAGGAATTCGAGAAGAAAACTGATCAGAAAGTCTACCAAATTTTTGTTCAAGATCCTGGATAGAAGCTTGATGATTTTTCTGACCTTGCTCAACTTTGGTTTTGAGATTGAAAAATTGAGTTTTTACAAACTCATTTGTAGTTCTTTGAGCAGTTACGAAATCTCGCGTCATTTTTTCGAAATCAGATTCTTCCTTTTTATCAGAATTTGGTGGGTTTGGGTTGTCTATTCGGGATTGAAAATCACGGTTGTTATCCCTTTGTTGGCGGTCTTGCCAACTTCCAAAACTTCTTCCGTATAATTATCACAAAAACCTCCTCCACGATATCCTCCTTGGACATAATTGGCTTCCCCTTCATTGCGTCTATTCATAGGTTGGTCATCACACTCAGATGATGTGTGATTTCCTCCACAATTATTACCGCCATCTCGCATTTCTTTCACTTCTCCTTTTATATCTTTGTATTGTGAGTCGATTTTAGAAGTCAAGGCTTCTATTTTCTCCATGAGTTTCAAATTATCTGAACTTTCGGCAAAAGCAACGGTTTTCCGTAGGGGTTTGGTTTTGAAATCTTTTGACCAATCGAGTTTAAGGAGTACTCGATCTTCGAGAAGTTGATATGCCTCGTTAGGTGTTTTGTAAAGAAAAATTCCTCCGGCATCAAGGATTGCTTGGGACGCTTCATCAAGACCATGATAAAAGATTTGGATTATTGTTCCTCGTCTTAAATTATGACCATGACAACTTCGAAGCAAATCTTTCATGCGAAGCCAAGCTTCAACAAGAGATTCATTAGGATTTTGTGAAAAAGCACGGATTTCTCCCATTAGTCTATCATACATAGCAGGTGGAAAGAATTGGCTTACAAAAGCTTGCCTCATCTCCTCCCAAGTATTGATAGTTCCTGGGGTTAATTCGCTATACCATACTTTTGTAACACCCCCAAAATATCGCAGCGGAAGACTGTGTCACTTGGGGTGCTACTTCATAATACAAAGTACAAGTTATAGAAAACGACATCTAAATGAGACGTTTTGAAAGGTTACCATTCGATTAATGAATTCAAAGTTACAAACATGAGATTCCAAAGTATGATACATAAATGTATACAAAATGTTTTGAATGGTAAATGATAAAAAGCGTAAGTCTTCAGAATATGCAGCTTGACTCTAAGTTCCACGCACTAGCTATCGCCTTACTAACCTGAGATAAACATGCTAAAGTGTCAACACAATGGTTGGTGAGTTCATAGAGTTTGTTTTAAAACGGTTGAAAAGTTTATAAAGAATGTTCACACAGCAAAGGCATTGTGAATCCACTCAGTTGCAAGTCCCGCCCATAACAACACTTGCAACCTGTGTGTTCACAACCCACTGCTAAATATATAGTATGATTAAGACATGTATAAGTTCATCACAACAGTTAAGCAATTAGTCGTGAGTCTACACTTCATCTCCGAAGACCTCACTTTTATGATGTATCCAACATTCGCAAATGTTAGGATGTATCAAAGCTAATGGTCATCCAACAACTTAATTTGGAGCCACTAGATAGCCTCAATGGTCATCCAACAACTTAATTTGGAGCCACTAGAAGTCTCAATGGTCATCCAACAACTTAATTTGGAGCACCTGGAAGTCTCTCAATTAAGTATAACGCAGTTAAGTATAACACAATCATGTATATATGAAATCAAGTATAATGCGATCAAGTATAAGACAATCAATATAAAACAATCAAGTATAATACAATCAAGTATAAATGTTTTGAGTATTTGTACAAGTAAGCAAGTAGTTGAGCATGTATCTCCCCCAAAGAGTTAAAACAAGTATAAAAAGAGTAGGGCTATGACTCACCTTAAGCTTATGTAATGAGAAATGAAAGTGGTAGTCGAATAGCGAAAGTCTCTAAGAGCAGCCTATAATAGAACGTTGTGACTTAGGTTTGGAGTAACGTCTAAGAATATGAAGAATTGCCTATATATGTCTTGCATAATGTTCATGATGCAGTACTTAGTATATAGTGTAAGTCTTTGAATATAAATGGTTTATGAAACATGTATAGGTTGTATATCTCTTACTACCGTTCGGGCCGACATAATTCAGAAGTCATGGAGTAAACGTTCGAGGACCCAGGACACTTTAATTCGTAAATCCACAACTCATCTCGACGGCTTACTTAATGAACTCCTCACATGAGGCTCCCTACTATTGTAGTATTTGATAATATATATATAAGTTTTTGATTCGAAAAGTTACATGGTCTTTAGCCGTGGCTTTGCCATGACCTTGGTCATTGTTACCATGGTCTTGAGACTCAACCTTGGCTTTAGCCATGGTTGTGGTCTTGGCTTTAGGTCATTAGACCTTTTGGTCTTATTAAACCATAACTATTATATAGTAACTTTGGTATATAAAATAGCTGTAAAGAAACTGAAGAAAATCTCATTCGTTATTGGTTTTCTGGAAACGTGCACCTGAGTTTTTAAAGAAAGCATGATTCCGGACAACTTTCGTGCTTTAACTTTTTGGTGAAATGGACCAGAAGGGCCTCTTTTTTCGTGTTTAAGGTTCTGTCACAGAAACATTTGGCAGTTTTGCCGTAAAGTTTTGGTAACTTCAAATGGTCATAACTTTTGACTCGGGTACTCGTTTTGGGTGATTCAAATTGATATGTTTTCCTTGTTAAGTCCTCTCTAACGGTAGGTAAGTGTCAAATATCATAGTTATACTATTTTGGTCGTGGTTCTCCATAAAAGTCACTAGTTTACTTGTTTAAATAACATAAGTTAACATATATATACCATAACTTGTTTTACTAGTTTTTATACATCATGAACATAATACAAAGACCATATATAGCATGAAAGAAACATAATAAGCATGAAAATGATATTGAGCAAGAAAGTGTAATAGGGTTTCTTACAACTTTTGGCTTTCTAAAGAAAGGAAGTCAAGTATGAAACTAGGACACTAAACCTATGCTTGCAAACCCTTCACCACAACTCTTGAAACCCTTGCTAGCCTTGATATAGACCTTGTGAAAACCATTTAATCTCAGCCCCTAACACCTTGTGTAGCTACTAATTCAACCATGGAATCACCAAACAAACTCTTGATTCATGTAGAGACTAACTATGCCTTCAACTTTGGTGTGTAACTTATAACTTGAAAATCAAAGGATCAAGGTTTATGGATTATGTGTGTGGCGTTTTTATGGAGATGAAAGGAAGGGATGAGCTGGATTTTATAGTGTAAATGAGGAGGTTAGGAAGGTGTTAGGAAGGTGCCTTAAGAAGGTGCAAGTTTAGGATATTTTGGAAACTTAGCATGGAAGTTTAGACACTTGTTTTCATCCTAGAGCTTAAGGCATGAGATCAAGACACATATTAGGTGAATCCCCCCCCCTCTAAGTCGGCCAAGGCTGATCTAGGGTGACTAGATGAGTAGTCATGGTCTTATCTAAATTACGGAGTGAGTTTTGGTCCCGGTAATTGCTAACGGTAAGTCGCTAAGTCCTGAAACTTAAAATCGGGTATCTTAAAAATATGAAACTTATAAATATGTTAAAACTTATCAATATACTCCATAATAAAATATAAAATGAGTGGTAGGTTCTATTGGGGTGCTCAAACCCTGCTAAAACTGGAAACACGGGTCTAAAACGCGTAATACGTAAAACCTACGAAAGTTGCGTAAAATTGAGAAAAGTAAAATGTAACTTTTCTAATAGGATAATAATGACTTAAAATGACCTATAATGTCTAGGCTGGGCTCAGTCTAGTGTCGGTTGGTATTTAATGTCTTTAAACTTAAAACCGTAAGCCTAAAAATCAAGGAATGATTTATAAAATCAATGAATGATTTTTGGTCAAAGGAGGAGGGAAAAATATGTTGACTTATTCCAAAAATGTGAAAACTCAAATTGTCTTAGAAACGTGGTGCAGGTATAGGCTAAGGTTACGGCTAAGCAAAAGTGCTTAAAAACGAAAATTCCTGGTTCTCACGGCCGAGGTTTATTTGGTCATATTTTTCTTAGTCATGATTAATTCTCTAATTAATCATGAGAGTACTAAACATTTTTCTGATGCGGGGAAAATTAACGCGGTTGAGTTTCGTTGTGCGTAGGATTTTTAAACGACGTTTTAACCTAAACGTGTAGTTCCTTAATAACTTTCGCGAAAATGATCTGATGAGTGTCAAACTTTTATTTTGCCATGGAAATGATTTATCATACGAGAATTTGAAATAAAAATCAAAATTCAGAAAAGTGAATCGTAAAAATGAATAGTAAAAGTGAATAGTAAAACATGAATAGTGAAATTTTCGGGAATAGAAGTTAAACTGAAAATGTGAATTGTTACAGTCTCTACCCCTTAAGGAGAACTTCGTCCCAAAGTTCAGTTGATATTAACTACTTACGGTGTGTCTAAGAGAATTTGGGGTTTCAGGATCTCTAAAATAGTGGTGTTTACTCTGATTCGTCTAAGGTTGTGGTTAAGGAGTCGTATCGGATACAATTAAGCCCACTTATTTATAACTCATTACTTACATAAAGAAGCGTCCAAATTTATGTAAGTAGGGGATCATAAACTTATGGTTCGGTGATTTACAATTTCTTTATTTAAATAAAGATGCGTCCCAATCCATTTAAATAAGGAGATTCTAAATCATCCTACTTAAGAATTTCCGACACAAAGTCCGCTCTCTGAGACAGATAGTAAGATAATCAAGTCATCAAATCCCTAAAGATAAGTAACACTACTACACAAAAGGCTATAGACATCTCTTAATAGAAACAGGTTTTAACAAAACTAGTTTCTATTATTAAAAAGTAAGGAGTATGGGAGCATAAAAATTAGTTTTTTTCAAACAAACCAATCTCTTTAATCCAAATCACATTAAAATTGGTTCTATTATAAGAAACCAGTCTCTGTACAAAATCAAAGACATTGGTTGTTTCGATAAGACCAGTCTCAACATTTTTCTATGATAGACACCGGTTATTTGGATAAAAACCGATATTTTTTCTAAATTTGTAGATTGAAAATTATGGCGGCCAAATGAGGCGCTATTGAAAATTTAAACCCCCTTTTTATCGTTTGGTATCCTAGTCTGAAAAAAATGGCGTACATAGTTAAAAAATTCCCCAATTCATTTAAAACTCTAATCTCCTAAAAAAAATTGGTCCATATGTTTGACAGTCGTCTGTTAATTTAATCACAAAACATTTATTCACAATCCACAATTTCATCTCACGAAATATAACTCTACTGCCATTTCCTCTATTTAAAAAAAAAAGTTTTTCTTTTTCCTCTTTCATCTTCTTTTGCACTAATTAAATTACTAAAATGTTAATGGAGGTTACTTAATTAGTCAAAATTCAAGGAATATGAATCCAAGGTACGATCGCTACACGCAAGTTAATTTTAACCTGATTATGTGCAATCGAGTGTTTGATTACTGATTTTGTTAATACATGCTTATGTCATAATTAGGGTTATTCATCTTGAATTTGGTTAATACATGGATTTTGAAATGTTAAGAAGCAGTTAGGATATGAATTAGAATATGTGTAGACCGACTGTTCGACAAAATGCCTAACTAACTTTTGTGTTTTTCCTGTTTAAAATTTTGTGAATTGTATGTGTAGACTATGTGTTCGATGAAATGCCTCACCGAGTTATTAGCATTTACATGTTGTAATTTATTATAATTAAGTGCAGGTTGCTAAGCTACATATGCCATGGCCACGTTCGCGGACCGTGTGAGCGTCCATTGTGTTCCATCGTATTATTAAGAATCATAGTAAATGGCAAATGTACCACTAGAGCTGGTTAAAGAGTATAATCTGAGTCTTGATGATTACTTAATCTGTTCAGTGGCAACGATCTTCAATTTTGCTGAGGTAGTCACTTTATTCTAAACTTTCACGCTTTGATTCGCGATGTTTAAATTGGTAATTCTAGGGTTTTATTATGTTTAATTCGATTGCAGTTTGCTTAATGTAGTAGATGAGTTGTTTAAACTGATTTTTTAAAGGAGATTGTGTATGCTTAGATGCACATTTTTATAAGGATCAGTTGGTGTTCAGGATCGATTGCTTATTAAAACTTATTATGTACAACACAGAAAAAATTATTACAATTGCGTGATTGTCGTGTTTGTTTGAATGAAAATTATATGAAAATGAGATGTGTAGCTTCAACTGTAAATTGTTTGGTAACTTCTGTTGTAAGTTATATGAAAATGTGATGTGTAGCTTTAACTAGTAGTGCTAGGACTTCTGTTGTAAATTTGTATTCAAGTCTGTACACCTCGTTCAAACCATCATTAGTCTTGTGATATTCTTTTGAGAAATACATAGGTGGTAAGCTTGATAAGTTTGAGGACGAGAAGCGTTGTTCGGGGGAGTTAATTTGAACTCTACGAGTCTACAATTATAAATATCCTAATTCCTAAGTATATCAATGATTCTTATTTAGCCCATTAAGAATATTTTGCCCAAACTAAATTCAAGACTGTGATCGATGTCAAGTAACACAGAACTATCCGACCTAGGGTTTGGTTGCAGGTTCTTTAGTTACGTGTAGCACTTTTTATAGACAAGCAAAGTGGTAAAACCAAATCCTACTAGTTGCACAATTGTGGGTTAACATACTTTCTCAAATTTTCATGTGATGATAAACGCTGACCCGTTTCATTCCAGGTATTCTACAAGGATGGTGGATCTCCACAGAAACAGACAGTAATCGTTGATTCAGGTCCTGGTTTTGGTATGTGCAAAACTTCTTTAGCTGTGTTTAGGGGTGACAAAATCTGCCTGTTGGGCGGGTTGGATAACGGGTCAAAATAGGGTCCTTACCCACAAAGACTTCGTTACAATATTAATCTATCTTTTTGAAAACGATTTATATGTTTTTGTGCTTATAAATACATTTCAAATGACATTCATCCCGGTAGATCTGCTTGATATATTTGACCTATTTCCCGCTCAGTTAAAATATATCTTAGCCCATTTGATCCAATAGCGATAAAACCAGTGGCGGACCCAGAAAAATAAGATGTGGGGGGCAATTTTTTTTTTCGACAGTAGCAACAAAATGTGGAAGAAAAAAGTGTGATCGAAATGATAAATCAAGTATTATTAATTGGAAATGAATGATTTTTAAGGTTTGAGAGTGTTGAATGTTGGATTTTAGTATTTAGGTGGGGCAATTTGATTTTTTGTATGATCGAAATGATAAACTTTACCAACTCCAGTACAATATATTTAGTGTGCTCTTATTGTTTAATATTCAAAGCCGTTCTTCCTTGATAAGCAAAAATTTTTGTCCAAACTGTCTATTCACCAAGCTTGTTGAGAAGCGGTAAATAAAAAGACATCGACTGGAAATGAATATATCAGATATTGTACAGTGTTGAGTTTTCTTTTCTTAATGTAACAATTCATCCTATGGCAAAGAATCTTGAGGAGCTCAATTTCGATTTAAAGAACAACAAGTTCTGTATCTTTCTTTGCATCATTTGTTTTTGCTGGTGTAGTATAAAACAGTCAAGTGCTAACCTTTCCTGATATTCACAGGATTGGTTGAACTCATACAAGTCTAACTTAAAGAATGGGCAACATAGTTTTGTAATTTATGCTCTATGCTCTATGCCTGTTTTATGGTATTTTTGCATGTTCATATTTTGTTGGGTACTCATGTGTTTACGAATCTTGTGACAATGTAAGATAGAATGCTACTTTTTGTGCCAATTAGTCATTGATCTCAGTAAAATGGTCTGAGTTGTTTAGTTATATTTCCATCTTTGATGAATTGTACGATGACTAAAGCGAACACGGGTTCAAATCATGTACGTTTGTCCCTTTTATTATCATGTTTGTCGTGGGAACGGTCAATAGGGGCCGCCAGAGGCTTGGTTAGGTTATCATTTCTTACAATGACTAATGTATTAATGTGAAACATTTGTGAAAGTATATTGCAATCTTATGATATGGATGTAGTAAGACTAGATGTGGCATATAATGTTTTGATGTGTCATTGCTATTATGCAACTGTTATCATTAGATAATGTTTGGAATCAGTTTAACTATACCGAAACACTAGAAAGCCATAAGAAAAAGTAATAATCAGATAGCCACTTTCAAGTTTCACAGTGCATTGCCAAACACTCCTTAGTGGAGTTTAACCTTAGTATTTCAGAGTGTTACCGCACTTGTTTACCATTTTTATCATTTTTTTGTATAATCCATATGTTCGTCACTTGGTGAAATCAAGATCTAACGTAGATTTTCCTGAAAACTTCTCTTTGCAGGTGAATTTTGATCTTTCTCAGAATTTAATAGTAAGGTTAGTTCACATGTAAGCTACTTGTTATTCTCTTACTTCTTAATTCTATCATTATGGGAGGATACGGTTGTGCATTTGATGGTAATCTGTATCTTCTCAGTACTAGGTGCAAATTCACAAGTAACTAACAGCTTTGAATGAACTGGTGGTCATAACATAACTTATTCAAGGCCACCTCTTTCTTTCTTGTGGCGATGCCGATAAATATAGTGCCTTTATAATACTAGCATTATTATTTAAGGTTTAATTTTGACGAAAGCCAATACCTCAAGTTATTATTCAGTAGAATTTAGATCAATGAGATAATGAGTTTATAATAATTTGTTTCATGAATACCATAGGTGGGATTGTCGAGGTCATTAAGGAGGCTGAAGTACATACAAGCACGTTGTCGTTGTGTATTATGTCAATTTACCATAAGCATTGTGATTTTTATATATGTGTTTGTCGTTGAAATTTAGCGAAGGCTTCACAATCATGTTTTAATGAATTAACATTTGTTTTTTTGTTTTTGTTTTTTTTTGCAGTTCATTCATTGTCAAAAAGAGAAGAGAAGATATATCTCAACTTTACAAAAGAAAGGTCGGAGGTTGGTAGTAATTGTTTGATTCAATTGTCGGGAACCGTTAGTTATAGACTTGAGTTCTTTTTGTGACAAACGCTGAAATGATTGCAACTTAAAGTTATTGTAGCATGTAATTTACTTTGGTTAATAGAGAAGCATTTTTACGGATTATGACTTGAAGTTGTTTGATCTGAAGGAGTTAAATTACTAGCTTAAAGCTATAAATATTCTCAAGGATTGTAGCTTTAATTGCACTAGTAATTACCATAAACATATATTAGTTCCTTTAGACAAATTAGGTTGTTGATCCTCAATTTTATGAATACCTGGACATTTGAATAACAATTATATATATATATATATATATATATATATATATATATATATATATATATATATATATATATATATATATATATATATATATATATATATATATATATATATTTCAAAAAGAAATGGCCATTAAGACTGGTTGTGAAATAGAAACCAATTTATTTACTCTGAAAAAGGCATTTTGAATTTATAATAGAGATAGGTTTGTACTAGGAAATAGGTCTTGATGATTTTATTAGAGACTGGTTGCAGAACCGGTTTCTATGTGTTTTAATTATAGAGATACCCCCTCACAGAGAGTGGTCACAAAACCAGTCTTTATGGATCATTCTAACCAGTTTCTTTGGCTTTTTTTTGTAGTAGTGTAATAATATTATTTAACTCAAACCTTATGTCTCATCAAACAAGAACTGTCATAAGATCAAGTTAAGTAATTAGTTATTACTTAGCTTCATATTTTTAATGAATCGGCTAAATTCTGGGGTTCCTTATAATACTATAGTCATATCATCTAACAGCGTGGAACCAACATCTAACAAAAGCATATGCGTATGTAGTGTGTGTAAGGCAACTAAAGAGGAGAGTCTTAACGTATATAGCAGTTATAGTCTAGGCACTAAATGCAACCTAGTTCTCTATAACCAAGGCTCTGGTACCAATCTGTAACACCCCCAAAAATATCGCAGCGGAAGACTGTGTCACTTGGGGTGCTACTTCATAATAAAAAGTACAAGTTATAGAAAACGACCTCTAAATGAGACGTTTTGAAAAGTTACCATTCGATTAATGAATTCAAAGTCACAAACATGAGATTCCAAAGTATGGTACATAAATGTATACAAAATATTTTGAATGGTAAATGATAAAAAGCGTAAGTCTTCAGAATATGCAGCTTGACTCTAAGTTCCACGCACTAGCTATCGCCTTACTAACCTGAGATAAACATGCTAAAGTGTCAACACAATGGTTGGTGAGTTCATAGAGTTTGTCTTAAAACAGTTGAAAATTTTATACAGAATGTTCACACAGCAAAGGCATTGTGAATCCACTCAGTTGCAAGACCCGCCCATAACAACACTTGCAACCTGTGTGTTCACAACCCACTGCTAAATATATAGTATGATTAAGACATGTATAAGTTCATTACAACAGTTAAGCAATTAGTCGTGAGTCTACACTTCATCTCCGAAGACCTCACTTTTATGATGCATCCAACATTCGCAAATGTTAGGATGTATCAAAGCTAATGGTCATCCAACAACTTAAGTTGGAGCCATTAGATAGCCTCAATGGTCATCCAACAACTTAATTTGAAGCCACTGGAAGTCTCAATGGTCATCCAACAACTTAATTTGGAGCCACTGGAAGTCTCACAATTAAGTATAACGCAATTAAGTATAACACAATCATGTATATATGAAATCAAGTATAATGCGATCAAGTATAAGATAATCAAGTATAAAACAATCAAGTATTATACAATCAGGTATAAATATTTTGAGTATTTGTACAAGTAAGCAAGTAGTTGAGCATGTATCTCCCCCAAAGAGTTAAAACAAGTATAAAAAGAGTAGGGGCTATGACTCACCTTAAGCTTATGTTATGAGAAATGAAAGTGGTAGTCGAATAGCGAAAGTCTCTAAGAGCAACCTATAATAGAACGTTCCAACTTAGGTTTGGAGTAACGTCTAAGAATACGAATAATTGCCTATATATGTCTTGCATAATGTTCGTGATGTAGTACTTAGTATATCGTGTAAGTCTTTGAATATAAATGGTTTATGAAACATGTATAGGTTGTATATCTCTTACTACCGTTCGGGCCGACATAATTCAGAAGTCATGGAGTAAACGTTCAAGGAGCCAGGACACTTTAATTCATAAATCTACAACTCATCTCGACGGCTTACTTAATGAACTCCTCACATGAGGCTCCCTACTATTGTAGTATTTGATAACATATATATAAGTTTTTGATTCGAAAAGTTACATGGTCTTTAGCCGTGGCTTTTCCGTGACCTTGGTCATTGTTACCATGGTCTTGAGACTCAACCTTGGCTTTAGCCCTGGTTGTGGTCTTGGCTTTAGGTCATTAGACCTCTTGGTCTTATTAAACCATAACTATTATATAGTAACTTTGGTATATAAAATAGCTGTTAAGAAACTGAAGAAAAGCTCATTCGTTATTGGTTTTCTGGAAACGTGCACCTGATTTTATGAAGAAAACATGATTCTGGACAACTTTCGTGTTTTAACTTTTTGGTGAAACAGACCAGAAGGGCCTCTTTTTGCGTGTTTAAGGTTCTGTCACAGAAACATTTGGCAGTTTTGCCGTAAAGTTTTGGTAATTTCAAATGGTCATAACTTTTGACTTGGGTACTCGTTTTGGGTGATTCAAATTGCTATGTTTTACTTGTTAAGTCCTATCTAACAGTAAGTAAGTGTCAAATATCATAGTTATACTATTTTGGTCATGGTTCTCCATAAAAGTCACTAGTTTACTTGTTTAAATAACATAAGTTAACATATATATACCATAACTTGTTTTACTAGTTTTTATACATCATGAACATAATACAAAGACCATATATAGCATGAAAGAAACATAATAAGCATGAAAATGATATTGAGCAAGAAAGTGTAATAGGGTTTCTTACAACTTTTGGCTTTCTAAAGAAAGGAAGTCAAGTATGAAACTAGGACAATAAACCTATGCTTGCAAACCCTTCACCACAACTCTTGAAACCCTTGCTAGCCTTGATATAGACCTTGTGAAAACCATTTAATCTCAGCCCCTAACACCTTGTGTAGCTACTAATTCAACCATGGAATCACCAAACAAATTCTTGATTCATGTAGAGACTAACTATGCCTTCAACTTTGGTGTGTAACTTATAACTTGAAAATCAAAGGATCAAGGTTTATGGATTATGTGTGTGGCGTTTTTATGGAGATGAAAGGAAGGGATGAGCTGGATTTTATAGTGTAAATGAGGAGGTTAGGAAGGTGTTAGGAAGGTGCCTTAAGAAGGTGCAAGTTTAGGATATTTTGGAAACTTAGCATGGAAGTTTAGACACTTGTTTTCATCCTAGAGCTTAAGGCATGAGATCAAGACACATATTAGGTGAATCCCCCCCCTCTAAGTCGGCCAAGGCTGATCTAGGGTGACTAGATGAGTAGTCATGGTCTTATCTAAGTTACGAAGTGAGTTTTGGTCCCGGTAATTGCTAACGGTAAGTCGCTAAGTCCTGAAACTTAAAATCGGGTATCTTAAAAATATGAAACTTATAAATATGTTAAAACTTATCAATATACTCCATAATAAAATATAAAATGAGTGGTAGGTTCTATTGGGGTGCTCAAACCCTGCTAAAACTGGAAACACGGGTCTAAAACGCGTAATACGTAAAACCTACGAAAGTTGCGTAAAATTGAGAAAAGTAAAATGTAACTTTTCTAATAGGATAATAATGACTTAAAATGACCTATAATGTCTAGGCTGGGCTCAGTCTAGTGTCGGTTGGTATTTAATGTCTTTAAACTTAAAACCGTAAGCCTAAAAATCAAGGAATGATCTATAAAATCAAGGAATGATTTTTGGTCAAAGGAGGAGGGAAAAATATGTTGACTTATTCCAAAAATGTGAAAACTCAAATTATCTTAGAAACGCGGTGCAGGAATAGGCTAAGGTTACGGCTAAGTAAAAGTGCTTAAAAACGAAAATTCCTGTTTCTCACGGCCGAGGTTTATTTGGTCATATTTTTCTTAGTCATGATTAATTCTCTAATTAATCATGAGAGTACTAAACATTTTTCTGATGCGGGGAAAATTAACGCGGTTGAGTTTCGTTGTGCGTAGGATTTTTAAATGACGTTTTAACCTAAACGTGTAGTTCCTTAATAACTTTCGCGAAAATGATCTGATTAGTGTCAAACTTTTATTTTGCCATGGAAATGATTTATCATACGAGAATATGAAATAAAAATCAAATTTCGGAAAAGTGAATAGTAAATTTTCGGGAATAGAAGTTAACCTGAAAATGTGAATTGTTACAACTTTGGCATCTCCGGTGAGTTATGATGGAAAAAGTTTGAGCTTAATAGCATCGACATCGGTATTTCCATAACGAAACATGCTAAAAATTTTAATGAATTCGGCAATGTGTTTATGCGGATCGGCCCGCGAACGGCCATCAAATTGACGGTCTTTGATTATAGAAAGATGGTGACCTTTAACTGTAAAGTTTTCTCCAAGGTCGGCGACAACAATAGCAGCTCCAGGAGTAGGTGCTACGGTTCGATTGGCGGCCCACATGGGTTGATCGTCACCCATGGGTATAAGTTTAAAAAGATCAGAAATCGGATGTTCTTCGGAAAGATTATCAAACCAATTAAGAATAGATGAAGATCTCTTCTTACGAAACAAACTTTCAGGATTGGATAAAGGTGTACTAAGCTTTTCAGTAGTAGAACGAGTGTTCATACAACTACCAAGAGAATCGAATCAATTACCTAAACAAAAGAACAAAAAAAATAAAATTTTCGAGAACAGAAAAATCCATCCGAATCGGTTGGATATCAAACCGATCGGATGGATGCTACGTAAAATTAAAAAACTGGGAAACCGATCGGTTGGATGTCTATCTGATCGGTTGGATGCTACTGAAAAAAAAAAAAAGCTTTTTATTTTTTTTTTTTTTAGAAAACGAACACGAAAAGAAACGGACTTTTAAAATTTAAAAGAAACACAATCAAAATCCCCGGCAGCGGCGCCAAAAACTTGATGTGCGTTTTATTATGCATGTTTTAAATTTATAAGGGTGAATTACCAAATCTAGAAACAACACATATGAGCAAGTGTACTCGTCCATTATAGCAAGATATGATGGTAAGCCGGGATCGTTCGCAGGGATTTGTGAGTTAATCAAAATATAAGTCTAAAAGTAAATCTCTAATGTATGCAAATATGATAATAAGCAAATTCAATAATTTAAACACTATACTTGTTTAGACTAGTTTTCCACTTAATGACACACATTTATAGACAAAAAGGTTACAATTGTTTATAAACATCTAAACTTTCGTCCAACTAAAGGTTTACAAACAATCCGATTTGATGTTATAAAAGCATTCTCATTACAATCATACTTCTTGTTTCTTTGTTTAGTCAAGAATAATTATGGTGAAAAACAATCATTCATAGACAAATGATTATAACTAGTTGAATAATAACAAATCTTTCGACCCTTGAAACTATTTTCAATTAGTTAACCTTGGCTCAACAAATGTCACGATGAAACTTAAGGTACAATTGGTTCTTAGGATTGACTTGAAATTGAATTAAAACATGTTATCACAATCATAACTATCACTAAGCATAAAACATCATCAAAACAAGTGTAAAAAGACTTCTAGCCACTCATAGCAAACATGCAAATAAACTCAGAATATTTAACATTAGAATCCATGGTTTTAAGTCTTACAATGCTTTGGAATTGATAACAAATGACAAGGTATTGATAACCTACGTATTGGTGATGATTTCTTGAGATTTTTTGCCTCAAAATGTTGCTTCTTTGGTCCTCCAAAGTTCCTGGTTCTTTTTGCACGAATTTTCCTTCTTTGAGAGCTAGATGATGATAATAATTGAGAGTAGTAATGAGAGTAAATGATCTCTTGAATTGTGTCTTCAATTGTGTACTCTTGGGGTCCTTTTAGGCTTGTCAAATACTCATAGTAATGAATAGGGACTTAAATGCTGGAGCTTGGATAACAAGACACTAAGAAGGGCCTAGAACCATGGGACAAAAGACCAAGATTCATGCACAAGAAGTTGGTAAAATTAGGCCGAGATGTCCATCCGATCGGTTGCGGGTTGATACCGATCGGATGGATTGTGGTAATTGTGGCTATCCGATCGGTTATACTCCAACCGATCGGATGGTAAGTTCTGGTTGCTTTGGACTTTGACTTTTCCTTGTGTAGTTCTTTATGCACTATCCAAACTTGATTAACTCTGAACTTGGAACTTTGAGATGACAAAACTTAGTTTCTCCTTATGAAATGCGTCACAGATTGGACTTTTGAACTTGGGAATCTTCGTGTAATCGCATATACTTCATTTTCTTCACTTTTTCTCCATTTTTCCAACATTTGGCTACATATGCTACAAAAACATACTTTGATACTATTTAGTGGCAAAAGCATATAAAAACAACCAAATAACATACACAAAAACACTAATAACGCTTATAAAAACATGTTAACGTTGAGCATTATCAACCACAGGAGGAACCAGTCTCCTCCACTCTCAGGCAGGACAGAGGTAAAATGATTGCCACCACCTCTGAACCTGAATTACTGCTCAAGCCTGCCTCCACAATAGTCAGATATGATCCTGATGAACCCATCAGAGTCCCGTTTGAAATCAATAGTTGTGCATCATCTCACCAATGCATAAATTCAAGCCCACATGGAACGAATTGAGATTTTGCAAAAGGTCGCTGAAGAAGAGAGAATGAGCAAGCCTGCCCTTATAAAGGTTGTTCATGAGGAGGCTGAAAAGATTGGTTTGGATTCTGAGGCACTAGCAACTGAGCAAGCTGGTGCAGCCTTTAAAAAAGATCAGGAAGAAGAGTTAAATGCTCTCAAAAGGGAAAGAGTAAATAAGCTCAGGAAGAACGCTCAAATCAGGAAACACGGGGTCGAAAAGTATACTTAGGTGATGAAAGAAAGGCTAAAACCTGAAACCATCACTGACATTCAAATCCACAGAAACACCGATCCTGCAGTAGTCACGGTCTTCAGGGGACGTGATCAAAGAGTATTTGACATCCATAAGCCATTCAGGTTTTCTGATTTTGGCATCACTGAACTTGATGAGCTTCGTCCTATCATTGCCAAGAAGAACAATTCTGTAGTTCCAAACCTTCTCAAGTCACTGAAGGAAAGGTACGACAGACTGAGAGCAATGCCTGAAGCTCTTAACATTCCCTCACTTTTTCCTGCCTCAACAAAAGAGACTGCTCCATCTAAGGCTTCCAGGAGGAAAAGGAAGCACATTGAGATGGAGCCTGAGATCAAAGTACTAGGGCTAGACTGTGACAGGTCGCTTCCCGAAGGGATCACTTTTGTGAACAATGCGGTCCTTGAAGCACCTGAAAGAGGCTTATGTTTCACTGATGAGTTTGGAAACCTAGCTTTCTAAAGATGGTCTGATATGGATAAGGCAGGAGTCAAAGCAATGCTCATGTACCTCATATTGGCGTCCCCCATCAAGAGTACTGAGAACAAAAGATTCTGCCAGGACTTAGAAGCAATGATCAATGAACATCCTGAAAGACATCTACTCAGATCAAAGAAAACAAAGCATGAAGCCCTTGGATACCACCTGAACATCTAATCTGCAACAACTATGTTTTTTTTTTCTTTTCTTTTTCTTGTAATTTGTAGGACTTGTAATAACTATGAATAAACTTTGATGTTTTGTTTAAATTATGTGTCCTACCTATAATTACATCAACATTCAGTAAGAGATGAAGACCCCTGCAAACTCATACTGAATCAAGAGATACTTAGGCTATTTGTATGTTCAAATAGGGGGAGATTGTTGGGTCACTAAATTCCCCAATCTTCTTCTAACAAGGATTTGAACGTAAAATAACCTAAGTATAAACAAGTCACTGAGTGAATAGTAACTCAGTGAGTCATCTTCAGGATGCTTAGACCGAGCCTAAGAAGAAAGGTTCTCCATTCAGTGAGGCGGAACTCAGTGAATGTGATCTAAGCCAAGAAGAAGGTGATGGGTTCAGTGAGGATGACAATAACTCACTGAACCCCAAGACTCCTCAACAACTATCATGGTACTGAAGACTGATGACTTGAAGACTGAAGTTTTGGCGGGACTGGGCGGGAAAGTTTGAACTAGTTCACTAAAGTAATTTATCACTTTAAGGTCAAAATTTCCCCAAATGGTTAAAACCAGGCTGTCATCAGAAAGTGCCTTTTGGACTTAACCCAAAGAATTTTCCCTTGCCAGAGAATAAAATCTATCAAGATTTTATTAAGGAACACTTAGGTCTATTGTATAATAGAGATGTTCACATTTGTGTATAAACAGATAGCATAAGGGAGGAGTAAAAGTAGACAAGTTTGTGCAATTAATGCAAAGCATTCACAAACCCTTTTACTCCTCCAAAGAACAACACAACCCCTGAGCTAGCTCAGTGGGTCCTTAGTTGTCACTCAAACATAGTTTTGAGTTTAGAGAGGAGTCAATACCACACTTGTCTTTTCAATCCCAAGTGTTATTCCACAAACACTTGGGTACGATTGATGTGTAGGGTTTGCACCAGGCTTTACCTCTCAAGGGATCTTGAGAAGCTTACAACCCCCACCAGGCAGTGTACCTGATCGATGTAGTATAGTATAATGACAAGTACCGGGGGATTGATCGTTCAGCTAGGAATAGTGTCGCTAGGATTAGAAAACCTAAAGACTAGGTCTAGAGATGAGGGATGATTCTTTTTGTATTTTTATATTTTTTAGAAAGCAAGTAAAAATCTCGGGTTTTGAAGATTTGGGCGGAATTAGTTGTTAATCAACTAACCCAATACTAAAGATGCAATTAAAATAAAATACTAAAAATGAAAATAAACTAAATTATACTAAAGTTGTGAGCAATATGTGGGAGAAATGTGTTTACTTAGATTTAACTACTCCCTAGATATCTTTTACACGTTAATTACTTGTTATAGTTGTGTGGATGACGGATTGTATTCCTTAATACCATTCATGGGGTGGCGTACTTACTTCCCAAATCCTATGAGCGCCTACTTCACTCCTATGTCGAGCCGGCTAATAAGCTCCTAACATGGGATCATTAGAATTTACTCATGCATTAAATACAACCTAACATGGGATCATTAGAATTTACTCATGCATTAAATACAACCAATAAAACCTAGTACACATCGGTTCATGTTTCCTAAGACGTTCAAGCATGTTACACAATGGAGATCTGCCAGTTTTCTTAAGCCTAACATTGAACTCATTCATCCAATACAACCATAAACAAGTAATCAACACATAATTAACATCTAGGTTTCATTAGATCCAAGTAAACACAAGATAGATCTAGCCTAACATGTTGAAATCAAGACAAGCACAAGATATAGAAAACCAACACATAGACATATTGATTGAATTAAGAGAAGGCTTATCTTAATAGAACATGAAAGGATTCAAGGGATGAAAACCCTTGAAAGTACTGTAAAATATGAGCTAGGGTTTACAAAGTTCGGCCCTAGTTTCTCCAAACAAGTTCCTCCCTAATGAATAAAAAATTAGAAAACTATATATAGAGTTTAGAAGGTGACGGCGTCAAGAACAAATGTCTGACGCCGTCATCTCGCCGCCAAATAGTTCCTAGGACTGCCTAGATCTGGGTCTGACGCCGTCATGTATTCTCCTTATGCAGGCCATCACAAAATTAACTCTTGACGCCCTTCTTGTGACGCCGCCAGGTTTGCACTGGGTCGTCACCACTTTTACTCTTGACGCCGTCATGGTTTTCCTCTTGACGCCGTCAGGTACTGTTCTCAGCATGGAAAATTAAGTCTTTGGCGTTTTCTTCAATTTTATGCTCCAAAAACGTCTGAATTGCTTCCTTTTCCAGAATTCACTCCCAAAGTACCTAAAATCACAAAAGGAACGATTTAGGGTAATATTTGATCAAATAAATTCAATTCCGGGCTTAAATGACCCCCTAAAAGTGGTTCATTTTTCGCCTCATCATATACCCTTACACTTGAGATTTGTTTGTCCTCAAGCAAATGCGCTTTTATTCTAATCAAAATACAAGTTAGGGGTCATTTAACACTAATATAAAAGTAATTAAAACAAATAATCGTTCCACTAAAGACCAAAGACAAGCACGGAGGTCATACACTAGCACCTCACAAATAGTGTTTAGATACTCACATCTCTCAGGTGTAATAAAGTAATATCACAATATGGAAATGGAAAATATCTCTCACTACCTGTCATAGCAAAATAGATTACCATAGGCTTGGGAAAGAATCAAACCTCCACCACAAGGCGTAAGCACCTAGGATAAACTATCAAAGAGGTCTTTTAAAGGGTCGTAACGTTAGGTGCAGGGATATGGAATACACGGTTTTGTTGGATATAGGCAGTCTTTACTGGTGGCGAGTTAACAATCTTAGTTAATTACATGTACAATATGGCGTTGCTAAGCCAAGACTCGACTCGACTTAAGCTAATAAATGAAAAATAACAAAAACATAAAATGAACATAGAATAAAAAGGGATGGTAGTCCGTATGTTTTTTCTCTTTTTCTTTTTCCATTTTTTTCTTTTCTTTTTTTTTCTTGTTTTTTCGATTTTTTTTTTCGCATACACTCTTACCCTACCATACAAAATAATACATCATAGGGAATGAATATTCCCCTTACACTTGAATCTTTACATACTTTACAATAAACTAATCTAATGACTCGAATTAAGAAAATCAAAAAACTTGGAGTACTTTTAAGATTAACGCACATACGGGGATAATAATTGATGTTCTTCCCCATTACTCCATAAAATAAGTACTTTACCCATGAGTCCCAATCGTCCCAAAATAATATGTACAAGGATATGACTCGACTTAGCAACCATGTAATCAATTAGATAATTAACTTAGGGTTTAACAAATAAAAATAATGCACTAAAAATGAGTGCATACACGGAAGGCTAAGGCGATTTGGTTATACATTTAAGTGGGGTGTAACAAATTCTTCCTTTAAGTAAAATGCTTAAAGTTAGAAACGAAAAGATAGGCTCGGAGGGGTGTACTAGGGGTTTCGTGTACTAAAAATGAGTACAACGCTAAGGGTGTGGGAAAAATTAATTGACTTAACTAGCCAAGTAAAATGACTTAAATGGTCAAGTAATTATGATACGTGTTTAACACAAGGGTGATCCTAATGCCTCTTATCATGTAGTAAATCCTACTACACGAATGTAGTCTTACTAGCGGTCTCGGGATGCATCACTAACGCAAGTTCTAGAATCTAAATGCTACTGGTACACTCATAAGCACTAATAGTAAATGCTTTTCCTATCAAATCTAAAGGCGAACCTCACATATTTGGGTGGAAAATTTTTCTGAATAGTACGGTTTTGTGCTAGTCATACAATCTCATATCCATGAGACGGTTGCTATGGCTAAAGTTTCACTCCTAAATGTTGTAAAAAATTTTAAATTTGGCGCTAAAATTGCACTAACAAGTATTTCTCATAGTTTTATTACACATCTACCATCAAACAAACAAACTCAAGCGAAAGTGTATTTGTAAGGTATCATCATTTTACCCTCCCCTTACACTTAAGATGAGCATTTGACTCTAACAAATACGAATATACATGTTCAATTAATATTGTGGAGAATCATGATCGGTTTGTTTCTTAAAAACATATTTGGGGTTTCCCCTTACACTTATCTTTTGCAAAAATACCTTTGGGTGAAGTTAAGACTAGGCAAAACAACAAAGTAAAGTATTTCCACTATTTAGCTTTGAAACATGATCTACCAACAATAAAAATAAAGCATGCATACGGAAGCAAATAACAAACAAACAAAATAAAAATCACACACAATCATGGGTTGCCTCCCAAGAAGCGCTTTTCTTTATTTACGAGTCTTGTAGCTAGACTCAAGGTCATGGGTTACTACGTGACCTCATCGTTGGTTCCACTCTCTAGGTCGTCTTCTAAACCAGTTTTGTACTCCGGACCTAGTTGCAAGCATTCTTTGTAGAAACCAAGCATCCTATTCTTCACATACTTTACTCCTCTACGTCTATCCTCATCATTCCTATAATAAGCCGCTTGTTTGTGTTCCTTTTCTATGTTAGAGAGAAGGCGGTATTGCTCAATTTTGTAGGGCATTTGGTAGGCAATCTCATCATTCTCTCCCTTGAACCTAACTATCCCTAAAGTCGGATCATAACTCATTTTAGTGGCCTCAACAAATGGTTTTCTGAATATTACCTGGCTTAGGCAATCATCTATCATCGGACGAGTGTCTTCTACTATCATAAAATCGATCTCATAGGTGAAATTACCTATAATCACATGCAATCCCTTCACTCTTCCTACAAAATTGCTTATCAAATTCTTATTGGGCATCATCCTATAATCAAGTTGTTTCTTCATTACCCAATTGTAATAAGTCCTAGTCATGATGTTTACAGGAGATCTAGGATCGATATAGGCTTTCCATATATGCATGTTCCCGATGTTGCATGGTATGTTGATGTTAGAGGGGTCTCCTATTTTGATAAGGGGTGTGCCAAGGATATATGGTGTCTCGGGGCCATCGAATAAATCCTTATGGTATTCCCGTTCTTCCTTGGTAGGAAACTTATCAAAGTGCTTTTCTATAATCTCTACTTCCTCTAACTCCTCTCCCTTATTAACCTCAACTACCCTAATTTCATCCCTAGTCTCGGTTTCTACTTCAACTTCATCTTTGTCTCTTTCTTCTATATCCTTATCTTTTGGCTTAATGGTGACAACATTGACGAAGTGGACATGTTTGGATGATGAGGGGTCCTTAATTTGGATTCCGTTATTGGTGTCCCTAGTGTCCTTCCTAGGTGTAGTTAACGCTTGGTTGTTGAGGGCTTTCAACAAGTTGTCTATCTTGTTGGTCATCTCCGTTTGTTGTTGGTTGAATTCGGTTTCAAACCTAGCTATGCGAGCTTCTTGAGATGCCATGAACTTAGACATCAATCCTTCAAGATTGTTGGTACTACCATAGTTGTTAGAAGGATTGTTGTTGAAAGTACGGTTGGAGGGTGGACCGTTTGGTTGGTAACGATTAGGCGGATTGGAAGAATTGGCTTGATTTTGTTTCCACCTAAGGTTTGGGTGATTTTTAGAAGAGGGGTTGTAGGAATCACCGTAAGGGTTTGGCTCGGGTTTGAAAGTGTACCACTTGTCTCCCGCTTCGTTGGTACGCGAGGATGCGTAGTCCGCAAAAGCTGTTCCGGGGAGTTCCACACAATCACGAGTTTCATGGGGACCACTACATAATTCTTATGAAGAAGTGATTTTGTTCACTTGGCTTGAAGGCTTAGGAGCTTCGTAAGATTTCATGAGAAACTTGACTTGGTCCTCAAGTTCCATGATCCTACGGTCGGGTGTGCTAGAGTTGTTCGAAGGCAAAGATATTGCCTTGACCGTTTTGTTCAAATCATGGGGATCATTCCAACTTTCGTTGTCATAGAGAGCAAGATCTTCTATGAGTTCCCATGATTGTTCCGCACTTAGATCACGTAGCTTACCACCGGCCGATTGGTCAATGGCTCGCCTTGTGGAGAAATCGATATGGTCATAGAAGATTTGGACTTGGAGCCAAAGATCTATGCCATGATGAGGGACTTTTTGGAGTAAGTCCTTGAAACGAGTCCATGCTTCATAAAGAGTTTCACCTTGACGTTGTTGGAACATCAAGATGTCATTTCTAAGCTTGGTAGTTCTCCCCGGTGGGAAAAATTGGGCAAGGAAACGAGTGGTGAGATCATCCCATGTGGTGATGGATCCCACGGTTAAACGTTCAAGCCATTGACTAGCTTGATCACGTAGAGAGAATTGGAATAGGCGTAAACGGGTTGACTCTCTAGTTGTAACATCAAGGTCTATAAAATCTACGATTTTAAGGAAGTCCTTGAGATGTTGATTTGGATCTTCGGAGCGAAGTCCATGGAATGCACATCCGCTTTGCACCAACCGGATGGTGTCGGATCGCAAGGGGGTCACATTGGCTCCGGTGAGCTCAATGGTGTTTCGATAGCCTTGGTGGCTAGGTCGGGAATACTCTCCTAAGGTTCGGGGCCTAAGAGGTTCAAGTGGTGGGTTTTGTTGTGGTGGGATGACGGGTTCAAAGATGTTCCATCGTCCATGATGTCGGGTGGTGAAGAGTTATGAACAAAAACACGAATAAATAAGATAGACTAAAGAGAACCTAGAAAATAAAAATAAAATCTTACTAGAAAGGAATCTAGCAAGTAGACCTAATAAAAAGATATTCTAACCTAGACAATAACTATTCCCCGGCAGCGGCACCAAAAACTTGATGCGTGGGGTTTGCACCAGGCTTTACCTCTCAAGGGATCTTGAGAAGCTTACAACCCCCACCAGGCAGTGTACGTGATCGATGTAGTATAGTATAATGACAAGTACCGGGGGATTGATCGTTCAGCTAGGAATAGTGTCGCTAGGATTAGAAAACCTAAAGACTAGGTCTAGAGATGAGGGATGATTCTTTTTATATTTTTATATTTTTTAGAAAGCAAGTAAAAATCTCGGGTTTTGAAGATTTGGGCGGAATTAGTTGCTAATCAACTAACCCAATACTAAAGATGCAATTAAAATAAAATACAAAAAATGAAAATAAACTAAATTATACTAAAGTTGTGAGCAATATCTGAATGAAATGTGTTTACTTAGATTTCACTACTCCCTAGATATCTTTTACACGTTAATTACTTGTTATAGTTGCGTGGATGACGGATTGTATTCCTTAATACCATTCATGGGGTGGCGTACTTACTTCCCCAATCCTATGAGCGCCTACTTCACTCCTATGTCGAGCCGGCTAAGAAGCTCCTAACATGGGATCATTAGAATTTACTCATGCATTAAATACAACCAATAAAACCTAGTACACATCGGTTCATGTTTCCTAAGACGTTCATGCCTGTTACACAATGGAGATCTGCCAGTTTTCTTAAGCCTAACATTGAAATCATTCATCCAATACAACCATAAACAAGTAATCAACACATAATTAACATCTAGGTTTCATTAGATCCAAGCAAACACAAGATAGATCTAGCCTAACATGTTGAAATCAAGACAAGCACAAGATATAGACAACCAACACATAGACATATTGATTGAATTAAGAGAAGACTTATCTTAATAGAACTTGAAAGGATTCAAGGGATGAAAACCCTTGAAAGTACTGTAAAATATGAGCTAGGGTTTACAAAGTTTGGCCCTAGTTTCTCCACACAAGTTCCTCCCTAATGAATGAAAAATTAGAAAAGTATATATAGAGTTTAGAAGGTGACGGCGTCAAGAACAAATGTCTGACGCCGTCATCTCGCCGCCAAATAATTCCTCGGACTGCCTAGATCTGGGTCTGACACCGTCATGTATTCTCCTTATGCAGGCCGTCACAAAATTAACTCTTGATGCCCTTCTTATGACGCTGTCAGGTTTGCACTGGGTCGTCACCACTTTTACTCTTGACGCCTTCATGGTTTTCCTCGTGACGCCGTCAGGTACTGTTCTCAGCATGGAAAATTAAGTCTTTGGCGTTTTCTTCACTTTTATGCTCCAAAAACGTCCGAATTGCTTCCTTTTCCAGAATTCACTCCCAAAGTACCTAAAATCACAAAAGGAACGATTTAGGGTAATATTTGATCAAATAAATTCAATTCCGGGCTTAAATGACCCCCTAAAAGTGGTTCATTTTTCGCCTCATCAACGATTCTTTTTTATTAACTTCTAATAAAGAATTAAACGTTGAAAAATATTGTCTCTTATGTTTAAGTTGCTTTATTGTTAATCATTTATACATCTTTGTTAAAAGTCATACAACTTGGTTACATTTGCTTTTTAGTTACTGTTAACCAAGTAAAAGGGACCAACAAGAACATTTGAACCATCTGGATTATTTGTTGCCCGAGTTGATATGCAAGGGTCTACCCCGGTATGTTTGTTTTGATGCTAAACTTATATTCGGGACATCTAATTTTGTCGTCTTTTTTGTTAGCATTAATCACGTTACTTGTTTCTTGCAGGGGCTACATGCTATTTTCACGGGTGAGGATGATACATGGGATGCCTGGCTAAAAAGTCCCTCATCTGAATTTTCTGGCACAGTTCATTTTTAAGGGACTGCAATTAAATTAAGGCGTGGGTATGCTTCATCTCAGTTACCAAAGCTAACCCATGTATATTTTTACTGTGTCATGGTTGGCAGATCTTATATTATGCAGCGTTATTAGTGCCTTGGTTTCTTACAGTTTATAACATCTGTTTATAGGATGAGTTATGTCAGCAGATATAGGAAGAAATAGACGATTATTATTCACAGGTAAAACTAATTGCGTTTTTCTCAGGCTCTATGTTTATAATACTTTCAAGCTCAATTTATGGCTATAAGTCATAAACGGATTGATCCATTAGCTGTAAATTGCAGTCAATAAAATTGTTTTGGTATTCAACTTTTTACAGGTCCCTATACGACATCTAGTATTCACGGTTCATGGTATCGGTCAAAGGATGCAAAAAGAAAATTTGGTTGATGATGTTGGCACTTTCCGCCAACTTACACAAAACCTTGTTGATAAGCTTCTGACGTCTTACCAACGGGAAACTCATTCTAAGTTGGAAGTCTTCTAATTAAGAAAGCCCCTTCTTCAAGTCAGCATTCTGGGGTCCTAACTTCCTTGTTTAATGGAACAGGTGGCTAACCATCCTGCTGCCAGCTGGGATGAAGGCAATGCATTTGAATCTTCTGAAGCAGAAAAAGAATTCCAAGATAAGGTATACCAAGTTGGTTTACTAACCTTTTGTACCATTGTAGGTTTTAGGTGCTACTCTGGACTGGTGCATGGTTTTTTGCATTTCGTAATACTGTAACTTCTAACCATATCATTGTGACTGTTTGCGATACCCGTTAAATTCATACAAATTAATAAAACTAAATTGTCTGCTCGTTTTGTTCTACAACTGCAGCAAAATTGGTAAGCAAGTTCTGGACCCGTACCAAACCATTTGTCCCCTGGACCCATAAGTTCAGGTCATGTACAGAATCCCACTCCTACTACTCCTTTTGTACCTCCTACAAGTGAAGATTGGAAGAAATTATTTGATCCAATGTTTGATGAATATTTTGAACCTCAATATGTGGCTGCTCCTGAAGCTCATGTCGTTCCACCACCAGCAGTTGTAGCAAATGTTCCACATAATAATGCAGGGCCATCTACTTCACTGTCGTTAGATCCAGAAGCCCCCACTATTAGTCACTCATTTACAACATCAAATGTTCAATCCTCATCCGTACAACAAGGAGCAGCAGCTGATAATTCTTTTGAAGTAAATCCTTTCGCTCCGCCTGATGATGAACCGTTTGAAAACATCTTCGCTCCTGAATCATCAAATGATGCAACATCCTCAGAAGAATCAAACACGGCAACCTCAATTCACGATCCTCAACCTCATGAGCATCTCAGAAATGGAAAAATGATCGCCCAGTTGACAACATCATTGGAAACCCTTCTCACCAGGTATCAACCCGTAAACAGCTTGCCACCGACGCATTGTGGTGCTTCTTCAATTCGATACTCTCTAAAGCTGAGCCCAAGGATTTCAAAGATGCACTGTCTAAGGACTCCTGGTTTACTGCTATGCAAGAAGAAATTCATGAGTTTGATCGACTTGAAGTCTGAGAATTAGTGCCTCCTCTAGATTATGCTATGATCATTGCTCTCAAGTGGATATTCAAGGTAAATCTTGATGAACATGGAGATGTCTTGAAGAACAAGGCAAGGCTTGTTGCCAAAGGATACCGTCAAGAAGAAGGAATAGACTTTGAAGAATCCTTCGCACCTGTTGTTAGAATTGAAGCCATAAGAATCTTCCTTGCTAATGCTGCCAGTCAGAATATGGTAGTATATCAAATGGATGTTAAGACAACATTCTTAAATGCCGATCTAAAGGAAGTGGTGTATGTCAGTCAACCTGAAGGATTCGTGGATCAGGAACGTCCTAATCATGTCTATCATCTGAAAAAGGCTCTTTATGGACTTAAGCAAGCTCCTAGGGCATGGTATGACACATTGTCCAAGTTTCTACTTGCTAACAAGTTCACCAAGGATGTTGTTGATCCTACACTTTTTACCAGAAAATCAGGAAAAAACTACCTCCATGTTCAAATTTATGTTGATGATATCATATTTGCCTCCTCTGATCCTAAGGAATGTGATCGTTTCTCACAAGAGATGAGCGCTGAGTTCCAGATGTCCATGATGGGACAAATGTCATTCTTTTTAGGGTTGCAAGTCTCTCAAAATCCCAATGGCATATTCATCAATTAATCCAAGTATGCTAATGAAATTTTGAAGAAATTTGGATTTGAATCATGTGACTCAGTTGATACTCCCATGATCGAAAAATCAAAACTTGATGAGGACATTGTTGGGATCCCAGTCGACCAAACCAAGTATCGAAGTATGATTGGTTCCTTGATGTATCTCACTGCTAGTAGACCAGACCTTCTATTTGTGGTATGCATGTGTGCTCGGTATCAATCCAAGCCAACCAAGAAGCACTTGGAAGCAGTAAAGAGGGTCTTTCGGTACCTCAAAGAAACAATCCACATGGGTCTCTGGTATCCCAAGGACACAGCTATGGCACTGACGACATATTCAGATGCAGACCATACAGGATGTCAAGATACACGTCGAAGTACGTCAGGAGGTTCTCAATTTCTTGGTGATAAGCTGGTTAGTTGGTCCTCAAAAAGGCAAATGAGTACATAGATCTCCTCCATAGAGGCTGAATACATAGCCATGTCCTCATGTTGCGCTCAAATCCTATGGATGAAATCTCAACTTTCGGACTATGGCTTTGTTTACAACAAGATTCCCATGCACTGCGACAACAAAAGTGCCATAGCTCTTTGCTGCAACAATGTCCAGCACTCCAGATCAAAGCATATCGATATCCGACATCATTTCATCAGGGAACAAGTTGAGAAGGGAATTGTGGAACTTTACTTCGTGAGGATGGAGTTTCAGCTAGCTGACATCTTCACTAAGGCACTTCCTAGAGAACGATTTCAATTCATTCTTCCTCGCCTTGGAATGAAGAGTCTTACGCCTGAAAATCTCAAAAGTCTTCAAGAAGATAAGGAGGAGTAAAGGAGATGCTTCACATATCCTTGTGTATAATTTATGAAACAAAAAGAAAACACAAAAATATAAAATCTATAAAACCATAAAAAATCTAAAAAATCACAAAAATACCAAAAATAAATATTCTTTAGGCATGTCTTATGTTTATCAATAACATTTAAGGCTCTAGAAATGTCATTCAACAATGGCACGGATCCTTAAATAAAGCTCGAGCAGAAGTTATAATAAATGGCTAAAACATGTCTAAACGGTTTGCTATTACCTCAGATAGCAACCCATTCTTCAAAATGAGGAACACTCGTCGCCAAAAAGACGATAGTTCCTTCTACTGGGTGATGTTCACCCGGGCATGGATTACTTAATATCCATGTTTCCTCGGAATGATGTACGTTTCAGCGCATCATTTCTCGTATAAGAAGAGAAGTCTTCTTTACATCACGAATACTTTTCCTTCAATGATTCTTTGGAAAAGTAGTTGTTCTAAACTTGGTGGTACCATGATTTTTGAAATTCAATCAAAATTAAAATTTTGTACAAAATTTGCCACTCAATCGATGCTAAATGATTAATATTTTGAGTAAAATGATATTTTGAAAATGGGTCATCGATTGAGGGGGAGAACGATTTCAAAAAATTATATATATATATCATCAAAACAAGATCTTTATACATGAAAGGCAGTTAATAATATGTGATTGTTATGTGTTAGAATATGAATTTTTTCATGAGTTTTTCGTTAAACTCTAAATCATTTATAAATTCATTATTTCTGACACATAACATGCTCCCTCAAGGATTGAGGGGGAGCAAATGTATCATCTCATAATCAGTCATCCTTAAATCTGACCACATTTTTTTCTCCCAAAATCTTTGAACTTATTTAAATCACTTGGGATCACAAATCTCAATTGGTTTGAAATTTTTGATCGGGGGAGAAAATGTGATTTAAATATGAAATCTGATTAAAATGTGATGTTTTGGACTTAATGGTATGCTCTCCCATATGTGCTAAACACTTTTGTATATCAATGCATATATTGAGGGGGAGCAAATGAGTTGTGATAACAAAAAGATATGGCATCTCATATGTGCGAGACTCAGAGTTGACCAATGAATTGACAAAACAATAATTGTCATCAATCGAAAGGACTAGTCCTGGACGGGTAATAACATCAAGCTGGTCTAACCAGTTATGTAAGCGTGTCTCGAAAAGGATTTTTCTGAGTAGAGTGTACCATTTCGTGAAATCTTTCATGGATTTGATTGGGCCGGGTAATAACTTCAAGCTAGTCTAACTAGTGATGTAAGCGTGTCTCGAATGCCCGTTCATACTCACTAAAGGTGGATCAATTCAAAAGTGCAATCTCTTCCCGTCATGTGCAAAATTTTCAAATCAAAACATATGAGCACTTGTTAAGGGGAGCATTTGAAAAAGATAAAACTCTCAATGTGTTTCTTAATCATAAACACGTTGAGAGAATTTTCAATGATTTGGTTCACGGCAACATAGGATAGTCATGGAGTTATAAGGTGGCTAAGGTTAGGAAAATCGTCCTATGATCCGCCAGAGCCGGAGGGATCTACCCAAGGACAATACCGAATAGATAGTATTAGAAATTCCTTAGGTATGATTATGAAAAAAGGAGTAATGTGAGAAAGGGGAAAGAAGGGGTTGAAGAATTAAAAAGAAATAAAATGAAAAAGGGTGAAAAGAAATAGCCCTCCCATTATTCAACCTTAGGGCAGAAACCAGGTTCAATTCATATGATACTGATGGTTGCTAAGGCGACATCGGTATTGAAGACAAGACGTCATGGACCCAGTGACACACTGCATTAAACCTTCTAACCGCACAAGTTCTCTCAAAAGAGCTTGTTTCATTCTCACGGGGAACCGGTGTAATCTATCAACTTATCTCTTAGAGATGGTTGATATTGAAGCAGGAGACCTCTCCTTAATCTCCGCATAGGAAAACCAATTGCACTTATTGAGTCTAGAGGCACGAGATGCATCAAAAGATCTCATAGGAACACGTGATACTCCTACCCTGGTCGTTCAACATTAAGGACACCAGTGGTAAACTTATGAGTCCTACGCAGATCCTAGCAATCTGCCAGAACATTAATGAGGGAAGTTGCTAATGTAACTCCCAGTGATTGAATATAAATTCCTGCCATGGTCAACATCAAGCAGCCCTGAAAGCAGGTCACTTAGGTAATTCCTTGTGGATTATGCTTAGTGGTCGCGGCGGTTACAAACGGTCAACAGTCGTGGAGTGATCTCCAGCGACTCACCCAATCGTTGATCTACTTAGGTAGATCGTGTAACTCCTCTCGGGGAGTTGCCGATTGGGAACGGTCTTGGTGAGGATTAGAAGGAGTCTTCACACTATGCTGTTGACGATCTCTAATTCCAAACCTGTAAGTACCGGTCGATCTATTGCTAACTGTTTGCTTACAAGAATTTCTGAAGATTGCTACTGATTGCTGAAAAGATGCTAATCCTTCACCTCGTGCTCACACTTCTTCATCCATTCCAAAGGAATCATGAGAACTCAAAGGCCTTCATCCAAAGCTTCTGCCACTCAGATGTTGAAAACATGATTCAAGTCAAGTGTGAGCACGACAACTCATCAACCACAACTTCACCTGGAGACGATGATGCTAAAGGTGACTTGAAGATGAAAGTTGGATGACTTTCTCAATGAATTCTCGAAGATCATCCTTGACACACAAAAGATCATCTAAATCTCACTGCTTGAAGCACAAAGATCATGGACTTAGAAGAATTAAGGACTACGAGCTACAAAGTTAACTTCTAAGATTAGAATGCTAGAATTCAACTTGTAAATTCCGGGGTGACCTCCCTTAGGGGGAGATTGTTAGGAATACGAATATTCATATGAAAGACTCGGTCACCCTGAGTATGTAATAGCATTAAGTTAGCTCGTAGTCATAACTATCATTAGTTAGTATTAAGTTAGTTTAATTAACATCGTGGAGGAATGACGGGTCTTTACCCACTGTATACCCGATCCACAGCTCGTTTAAGGGGTGTATCATGTGTAACTACAAATACCCGTCTCCCACCAAGGGAGAGGGTTGAACCTTTCATTTTACAAGCTAATACATACTAAGTTTCTCTCACTAGAAAGGCTTCCACTTTCCCTCTCTAAACTTCTCACCATATTCGATCCATATAACACATAGCCATGCGAGTTTATGCAGTAGAGTAACTTACAAAAATCCCTTTGATGACCGACGAGTATGCATCATGTCTATGAACTCCATGATTTCCTCAAAAGCATGTTTATGATAATTTTCAATTAAGATCTGCATCGTATCGAAAATGTTGTGTCCCACCAATAATCTGATGTTTAGGTTGAAGTATAGCTTTTTAATAGCTCAATTGGAAAAGTGTATAAGCAATGTCATGAATGAAATGAACTATCTATGTTAATGTGAAGTTTTGCTACTTCAAAAAAGATTTGGACCTTTTGCTTTAGGTATATTCATGAATGAATATGGCCCATGACTTTTATAGTGTTTCATACATAAACTAAACATTTGATATTTTCTTCATCTTACTACATTTAAAGCAAATTTGATTTTCTCTCCAAAAAAACTTTTAAGATGTTCTAAAATAAAATTTAAGCAAATACAATTAACTAAAATATTAGTACAACCATCTAATAAAACAAATATTCAGTCATTTGACTTTTCAAACCTTCATTTAATGTCAATAATAATAATAATAAAAAGAAACCCAACATAAACAGCACATGTTACATATTGTAAAAAAAAAAAAAAAAAAAAAAAAAAAAAAAAAAAAAAAAAAACTTCATTCAATTAATATAACTTTTCTTTTTATCGTCATATACATGGTTCTTAAAATTTTCAAATTACTTGTCGTATATGCCACATTTCTCATATTCAGGGTTTCTTTTCATTAAACGCCCCTCGTTATATTTATCATCGTAAGAAACAATGAACTAGTACCTCTTAACTCTATAATATTATCATAATTCATCACGGAAAACATATAATAAGATACATTACTTGCAAAAAACTTTATTTACAAGGTAACAGCTGCCGCAACGTGCGGGTACCCTGCTAGTTTTATATAAACTACCCTTATGGCACTACATGAGTACCGCTAAGCTATAAACCCTTTAATAGTTTAAACTCGATACGATACAATCAATGTTTAACGCGTGTGTTAAGCATTTTCTTAGTCTTAGGTCATCTCCAACCATGTCATTCAAATTTGAAGAAAAAAGTATCTATTAACAACATTCTTCCTTGAAAAATCATTCTTCTCCCACCTTGTACTACCAAATATGAGTATCTAGTTCATAACATAAAAGATATCTATTAGAGTATAAAGACACCCAATTAGATAATAGTATAACATTTGGAGGATGAATAGTAATTATTCAAATATGGAGTATATTCAAAAGTTTTTTTAAAAAAAACTCTAAATATGGAGCATGGTTGGAGTTGTTTTGCGTGTCTTCATCTTTCAAATATGAAGAAAATAGGTTTTTGAAAAGCATGGTTGAAGATGGTCTTAAATCTTAAGGCATCAAAACTGATGAATTTGTTAGCTTAAATGGTCTTTACTGGGCTGACAATGGATTGTGAGCGGGTGTTATGGGCCTATCTCATAACTATGTTATTAAATAACATTAGTATTTGTTTTTCTCTAGCTCCATCAATAATCTTGTGACAAGGTATTGGCAATAGCTTTTTGGAGTTTGTAGGTGATGAACGGTAAGTAACGAGCTTTTTGATTTTTAGTGTTCGTTTGGCAAAAGAGCGGTGAGCTTTGCTATTTTTTTAAGAAAGCTCATTTTTTCAATGTTTTTTTAATAAGCTGTGAGCGGTGAGCAGTGAGCTGTGGCTATAACACGCAGCTACTACTCACAGCTCACTGCTACTGCTAACAGCTACTTTTATCAAACATAGCTATGGAACTATAAATTAGTCACGACTCAAAAGTTGCATATACTTTGTAACAAGAGAATATTCCTAACGTTTAACAATATGTCAATATTCGAGTCAAATACGCATATGTGTCCAAAACTTCACCGCAAGTACCAAATAAAAAAATCTAACACTTATTATATGTTCCTTGTGAAACATGAGTACATGACAAAACAAAAGACTTTATCCAAACCCACATACCAAAGCCAGTCACATCTAAAAATAACAACATAAAAAAACAACTTGGGTTACCTTAAATTTTCATTATTTGGATATTTGAATATCCAGTTTGTTTAAAGATCCATGGGTGTGAACTGGGTCAGAGGTGGATCAGTTTATATATTATTTGTTGGTTTGATCTTAGGAGCATTTTTAGGATCATGTAATGGTGGAGTAAGTAGTAGGTATGCTAGAGGGAATGATATTAGTGCTGATATGCCATTGAATAGTGATGTCTTTGCACTTCCTGTTGGTTATAATGCTCCTCAACAGGTTAACTATTACTCTCTATCTATCATTCTGTTTTGCATTCATATAAACGGGGAAACTTTTGAGGTTTTCCGTGTTCTGGTTATTCGGGAGGGCGATTCTTTGACTTAGATGATAAAAATGATCATGTACTTATTTTACTCTTGAATAAGCAGCTGATAAGCAGTTTAGTATAAGCAATCCTAAACAACACTTAAATGCCTATTAGTTTTAGTATATGATCAGATCAAATAACATTAATCAGTTTAAGTTAAATGGATATGATCAAAATAGTATTTTACAGCTAAGATTATAACTATAGATTGATGATGATTTATATTAGTGTAGATTATGCATATATACATTTGTGTATCTATTTATAGATGTAATGGATTATGGATGCGAATCCTATTTGAGTTATCATTATTTTGGCAAATTTCCCCTGTTTTTTAGGAATAGTTACGAATTTATTTGAAAAGATGCGTTATTTATTTGTGACTATTACATTAACTATATTAGTAGAAGTTGATTCACTCATTCACAACTCATGGAAATGGACCGAATGGTATCTGTAATATTCGATTTAACTCACAAACTGTCAAATGAAATCCGTTAAATTGATAAAAGAAGCATGCTAGATTTGTTTTAGCATTTGATAAAAAAAACACATTTCTTGAGATAATAAATGATTTGTTTCTGTATAGTGTATAATGTTTATACTTTATACAATAATCCTTTATAGAGAATGCTCCTATTTTTGATAACTCAGAAAAAAATAAAATAAAATAAGACTTCAGAAATATAATTAGTGACGAAATATTCATTTGAATGAAGGTTCACATAACACAAGGAGATCACGAAGGGAAAGGAGTGATTATTTCCTGGGTTACACCTGAAGAACCTGGTTCGAATGAAGTTGTATACTGGGCTGAGAATAGTGAGACCAAATACAGCTCATTGGGAACTGTTGTCACCTACAAGTACTACAATTACAGCTCGCCTTACATCCATCACTGCACCATCACAAATCTTGAAGTAAGAAAACGGATGCTTTGCTGTTTTTTCGAAGTTTTATAGTAGTAGTGGAAAAGTGGGACGGTCAATGGATTTGGGTTGAAATGGTTCAATTTTTTAGAATGGTTGAGATTTTGAAATACACAAGGTCGGTTCAGTCGACCTGCCAAAACTTTTTCCATTCTTTCAGAAGTAACTGATGTGTTTTTGATAAATATGAAACAATGCTATTAAAATTTTAATTTAAATGTTCAAAACTTCAAATATTAATATTCATCAAGAAGGTTATCTAACAATAACTTGTGCGACTTTCAAACCATCTAAGTGTTCCCCAGCTGTTAATTTCTTTTGTAATTATTTAACAAAGTGGTCATTTTAACTTTATCATGTAAACCTTGCAGTTCGATACAAAGTACTTCTACGAGGTTGGGACAGGAGATGTCAAAAGACAGTTCTGGTTTACGACCCCTCCTGCAGTCGGCCCAGATGTTCCTTATACTTTTGGTCTTATTGGTATTGTATCTACTCCTTATTTACTTAATCATGTGACAGACAGTTATTTGCTTGACTTACTTCTTCTTCTTTTTTTTAATCAGGGGACCTTGGTCAAACATTTGACTCCAACCGGACTTTAGCTCATTACGAGTCAAACCCAAAAGGACAGGCCGTACTGTTTGTTGGTGACCTTTCTTATGCAGATGCATATCCACTGCATGATAATAATAGGTGGGATTCATGGGCAAGGTTTGTAGAGAGAAGTGTTGCTTACCAACCATGGATTTGGAGTGCCGGGAATCATGAAATCGATTTTCTTCCCGAATATGTAAAGTGATTTGATTGTTTTGATACATTCCTGACCTTTTTTGGGTTAATTCTTATCTCTGTATTTTTGTTTTGTAGGGTGAAGGTGAACCATTCAAGCCTTATACACACCGGTATTACGTTCCATATGAAGCATCCGGGAGCACATCTCCTCTTTGGTATTCGATCAAGAGAGCTTCCGCTTATATCATTGTCATGTCGTCATACTCGGCTTATGGTAAGACTAGAAATAGCTCTATGCATTACTGCCATTAGCCCATTATATATTCAAGAATTTCTAGTGGCTTGTTTTCTATATTGAATTTTATTCTGATATTTTTAATAAAATCTTGATTTTGTTTTTTTTGTAGGAATGTACACACCTCAGTACAAATGGCTCATAAGTGAACTACCTAAAGTGAACCGCACTGAGACACCATGGCTGATTGTCGTTATGCATTGTCCGTTATATAGCACCTACACACATCATTATATGGAAGGCGAAACCATGAGAGTGATGTTTGAAAAATATTTTGTTCAGTACAAAGTTGATGTCGTTTTCTCTGGTCACGTTCATGCTTATGAAAGAACTGTAAGTAGTTATCCACATTCAAAGATAAAACTCATTTCCTTTTCGATCTTTAAACATTTAGACTTTATTTATCCAAATTCAAAGATAAAACTCATGTCCTGTTCAATCTTTAAACATTTAGACTTTATTATTGTTACAGGAGCGGATATCAAATATTGCTTACAATATTGAAAATGGATTGTGCACCCCTAAATATGACGGATCTGCCCCTGTTTACATAACCATTGGCGACGGAGGGAACCAAGAAGGATTACTCTATGAGTATGTCATTGTTCAAAATCTGTTTTCAATTTCAAATTTTGAAAAAATGTCTCTTAATTTCACCTTTTTTTGGTGCAGAATGGTTGATCCTCAGCCGTTATATTCAGCATTTAGAGAACCAAGCTATGGGCATGCTACATTTGAGATTAAGAACAGGACTCATGCATATTATGCATGGCATCGTAATCAAGATGGATATGCTGTTGAAGCAGACTCTTTATGGTTCCACAATCTGTACTGGAACTCAACACAAATATCTTCAACTGCATCAATATGAGTACAAGTTCTTAGGGTGTATGGATGTGCGTTTTGAAGTCGATTATTTGATAATCAGTTGTAATAATACAAACTATAGAAGATAGCGTTTGGATGTGTGTTTGTTGTTTGAAGTAGCAAATAGCAATAACTGAATACTCGTAATTTTGAGTGTTTGGCAAATCCCAACTATTTAAAGAAATAATAGATAAATTATGGATTAGACTTTCATATGTTTGGTTAGCACAAGGGGTAAACTGGTTAACCATTCAGTAGTTTGTTTAGTTGCAGGTTGCATACTCGTACGAAACTAACTGTATAATTGTATGTGATCGTAATGATTACGATGTCGGTTATCTGAACATTAGAAACTATTGTTCCAGAAAGAAACCCTAGAAACTTATGGTTAAGACTTTCAACTTTAAGTTGCGGTAATAAGATTAACTGTTTGAACTTTGAATATACAACTTCGTTTGATATTGTCATTCATGATGTCAATACAAGTTTGATATTGTCATTTATGATGTCAAGGGGCAAGCAATTATGCCTATCAAAAGGCGATGCAAGGCAGCTGTTGGTTGTTATTAGTAAACGGGTTCTCAGATTAGGGTTAAGATAATCAATAAAGGTAACGGATATTCACTTGAAATCGTGGTATCACTTTCCAATAGAAACTATTCGACACTATGCCTGGGTTACACGAATATCTCTATGGGATAAGACCAAGTGATGTTCTTGCTTTAGGCACAAACCAAGTACCAGATGCGTATTGAAGTGTTTAGGGTTTTGTGTTAATCGTATTGTAAACACGTATCTCCATGCAGAATGATGTGACCTCTATTTATAATAGAGAAAACTCAAAACCCTAGCCCATGAAATTATGTATAATTAACGGCCCATTAATTATAACATAATACTTTCCATAATAATAGGGATCAGTGGTTATCAGTGAAAACTATAACACTAGCAGTAGAATGCCAGCAGCAGAATCACACTAGCAACAGAATGCTATCAGCAGCAGAATCAGCTATCAGCAGGATCAGCTGTCAGCAGAATCCTAGCAGCAGGATCAGCTGTCAGCAGAATCCTAGCAACAGATTCAATACATAACCACTATTGAGTCAGGGGATTCAATGATCAAATGGGTGTATACTCCATACCTCCAAACCCATTACCAGGTGTGAATTGATCCCTCAAGAGCACTAAATTTTCCAACAATTCTCCCCAAATTTAGTTCTCTTCCTTTGCATGAAAAATCAAACACAAACCAAAACAAGTGCATAAATGAAAATATCATGAGGATTGAATTTCCACATTAGTACATATACTTTCAAATATTCGAGAATCAAGGTGTTCTAAGAATTGAACCCTTCAACCCATTTGAATACCTGATGATAAATACACACAAGTTTTCAAACACTAAAATACTCTTGACACTATACAAGCCATGTGTCCATATCCAATTCATAAATGTTGTAAAAGCTAAAAGTCCAAAGCTTCCTGAAGCGGCAAAACTTCAACATTCACATAGGTGGTTCATCTTTAATTCATGCTCCTGCTTAGCACTTTTTCAAAGAAAATTAACCATTTAAGAAGTGAAGACTTCATCCTCCTTTCAGCAGGTAACAAGCACAACCTTGGGATGTTTGTGATGCATGTGCTTCAGTCCACTAAATGATCAGCTTTCCACATTGAACTCAGCTTTCAAGTTTCCTTAGAAGGGAGTTGGGTATCCTTGCATTCAGTGACTAAGTTGGACTTAAACCCATCCCTTTAGCAGACTTCAAAACCAAGTCTCTAGCCAAACCCTTCGTCAAGTGATCAGCTAAGTTTTGTTGAAATTTAACAAACACTATAGATACCACCCCATTCATGATAAGCTCACGAATCATGCTATGTCTAACACCTAAGTGTCTAGACTTCCCATTGTACATCTGGCTATAAGCCTTTGCCAATGTAGCAGCACTATCACAATGGATAGAAATAGGTGCTATAGGTTTAGACCACAATGGAATCTCAAGAAGCAAGTTTTTCAACCATTCAGCTTCTTTGCCAGCAGCAGCTAAAGCCACAAATTCAAATTCCATGGTTGAACTGGTAATGCAAGTTTGTTTCTTGGATGCCCAAGAAATTGCACCTCCACCAAGTAGGAATACCCAGCCACTGGTAGACGAATTGTCTTCAGTGTTACTGATCCAACTTGCATCAGTATATCCTTCTAATACTGAAGGATAACCAGTATATGAGAGACTATAATCCATAGTTCTCTTCAAATACTTAAAGACCCTCTGAATTGCTTGCCAATGATGAGCACTAGGATTACTAGTATACCTGCTCAGTTTACCCACAGCAAAAGCAATATCAGGTCTTGTACAAGTCATGGCATACATCAAGCAGCTAATCACCCTAGAATACTCAAGTTGAGATACAGCTTTGCCAGTATTAGGCATTAGCTTCTCACTTGTATCCATAGGAGTACTCACTGGAGTACAATCAAAGTAATTAAATTTCTTTAACACCTTCTCAATGTAATGAGACTGAGAGATAGAAATTTTTTTACTTTCATGTTTAATCCTTATGCCAAGGATAACATCTGCCTCCCCCATATCCTTCATGGAGAACTTTGATGACAAAAATTCTTTTGTAAGATCAACTTGATTTTGGTCAGTGCCAAAGATCAACATGTCATCAACATATAGACAAATGATGACTCCTTTACCAGATTCATCAAATTTGCTATATACACATTTGTCAGCTTGATTAAGTAAATAACCGCTAGACAAAACCACTTCATCAAGATGCCATTGCTTAGGTGCCTGTTTTAGTCCATAAAGAGACTTAATCAGTTTACACACCTTGTTTTCATTGCCAGGCATGATGAAGCCATGTGGTTGGTTCATGTAAACCTCCTCATCTAAATCACCATTCAAGAAAGCTGTCTTCACATCCATCTGATGAATAATCAGTTTGTGAATTGATGCCAAAGCAATTAGCAATCTTATGGTACTGATGCGTGCCACTGGAGCATAAGTATCAAAATAGTCTATTCCTGACCTTTGTTTAAAGCCTTGAATAACTAATCTTGCCTTGAACTTTTCAACAGTTCCATCTACCTTCATTTTCTTTTTGAAAATCCATTTGCTACCTAAAGGTTTGCAACCAGGTGGTAGATCAGTAAACACATAAGTGTTATTGCCCATGATAGAGTCCGTCTCATCATTAATTGCTTCTTTCCAGAAAGCAACATCCTGGGACTTTATTGCTTCTTCAAATGTTTTGGGATCATCCTCCACAATGAAGCAATAGGAGTATTGGTCAGAGACCTCACTCCTTGTACCTTCAATTAAGTATAATTGAAACTCAGGTTCAAATGACTTTGGAGTCCTCACCCTATTGCTCCTTCTGAGCTCAGGTTCAGGTTGTTGTTCCACAACCTCAGCAGGAACCTCATCAGTAGGAACCTCTGAAACACTATTGTCATTGGTTCCATTTGGAATCCTTTGACTTGGTCTAGGGATAGATGAGAATCTGTTCTCATCAAAGATTGCATCCCTTGATTCAAT
Source organism: Artemisia argyi (assembly GCA_030686995.1). NCBI lineage: Eukaryota > Viridiplantae > Streptophyta > Magnoliopsida > Asterales > Asteraceae > Artemisia > Artemisia argyi. The sequence goes on from CM060691.1 coordinate 129,819,231, forward strand.
TATTGAGTTAATTGAAACAGAATCATTAGGTTCTATAACATAAAACCTATATGCCTTGGAATACTCAGCATATCCAACAAAGATGCATTCAATGCCTCTTTCACCCAAAGTTTTCTGCTTGGATCAGGGAGTCTTACAACAGCCCTACAACCCCATATCCTAAGATAATTAAGGTTAGGTTTCTTTTTAGTCCAAAGTTCATAGGGGGTAACTTTGTTCCTTTTGTTGGGAACCCTATTTAATAAATAGCAAGCTGTTAACATAGCTTCACCCCAGAACCCTTGGCTCAGTCCTGAATAGGACAACATGGAATTAACCATCTCCTTCAGCACCCTGTTTTTCCTTTTAGAAATACCATTTTGCTGAGGAGTATAAGGGGCAGTCGTTTCATGGATAATACCAACAGACTGAAAATACAGAGTATCCATGTACTCACCTCCCCTATCAGTCCTTAATCTTTTGATCAGGGAACTTTGTTGCAATTCAACTTCAGTTTTAAATACTTTAAATTTATCTAATGCTTCATCTTTAGAATGTAATAAATAAACATGACAAAACCTAGAAGCATCATCAATAAAAGTCACAAAGTATTTCTTATTCCCCAAAGAGGGAGTAGCATGTAAATCACAAAGGTCACTGTGAATTAACTCCAAAACTTTAGTTTCACGTTTTACTCCTTGAAAAGGTTTCTTAGTTATCTTGTTCAACATACAAGTTTTACATTTTTCAGTGTTCATATCAAAAGCTGGTATTAACCCATCCTTAGACATATCTTGCATTCTTTTAAAATGTACATGGCCAAGTCTTGCATGCCATAGGTTTGAATCATTAAGTTTAGATGTAGATATAAAAGCAGAATCAATATTATCATGAACAATATTAAGTCTGAACATTTGATTACATAAATAACCAAAACCAATAAACACACCATTTTTAGACAAAACAAACTTATCAGATTCAATAACCTGTTTATAACCACAATTATTCAAAACACTACTAGAAACCAAATTCTTTCTAATATCAGGAACATGTAAAACATTAAATAAAGAAACAATCTTTCCAGAACTAAACTTCAAATCAACACATCCTTTTCCATGCACCAGGGCAGTTGACTCGTTTCCCATGTGAAGAATAGAACCATCATTCATTGACTTGTAGGTCTTGAACCAGCTTCTATCTTTACACACATGAATTGTTGCTCCAGAGTCAACCCACCATGCAACATCATCATCCTGCACAAAGTAAATATCAGATATATATGTAACATAATAAATCTTAAAAGACTTATTAAACACATTCTGACCTTTCAGAGAATTGGTGTTACCATTCCCTCCACTTGTACCTGATCCATTGGATTTGTTTCCAATTTAACCACACTTGCAATCTTTCCTGAAGTGTCCAGGTTTCCCACACTTCCAACAAGTCACCTTAGGTTTCTTGTTAGTATCAGATTTGGTGTTATCTTGATGCTTACGCTTGCCCATGTTGTCATTGTACTTGGTGGAGTTGTTATGCTCCACCATATTGACAACTGATGGACCAGTAGCAGTGCTACTCTTTGGCTTGTCAATGTCTTGAGCTTTGAGTGAGTCCTCAATGCGCAAGTGACTGCCCAACTCAACAAGAGTTAACTCCTCCTTCTTATGCTTAAGCATATGCTTAAACTCTTTCCAAGAGGGAGGTAGTTTATCGATGATACAAGAGACTGAAATAGCCTCATCCATGTTCATCTTGTGTTGTGTGAATCGACCAAGTATACTAAGAAGTTCATTGTATTGTTCCATGACAGGTCTAGAATCAACCATTTTGTAATTGTTAAAATTACTTACAAGGAACTTCTTACTTGATGCATCCTCAGCCATATACTTGGCTTCCAAGGAATCCCAAAGTTCTTGAGAAGTTTCAACATTCTGATAAATATCAAATAGAGAATCAGACATACCATTGAGAATTAAACCTCTGCATATGTAGTCATCATTCTCCCACTTGCTCCTTGCCCTCATCTGATCCATAGTAGCATCATGATGAGGCGAAAAATGATCCGTTTTTAGGGGGTCATTTAAGCCCGAATCCGAATTTATTTGATCAAATATTGCCCTAAATCGTTCCTTTTGTGATTTTAGGTGTTTGGAGAGTGAATTCTGGAAAAGAGGCTATTTTGGACGTTTTTGGAGCATAAAGTGAAGAAAACGACAAAGTACCAAAAATCCAAGCTGGAAATACAAGGTGACGGCGTCAAGGGTTTGCTCTTGACGGCGTCAGACATGAAGAATAATTTACCGTAGCTGGTGACGGCGTCAGATGGAGTTATGACGGCGTCAAAGTGGCCAAGATTAATTTACCGAAGGTGGTGACGGCGTCACATAGGCCGTCACGATTGGATCTAGGGCGTCCGAGGAAGTGTATGGCGGCGAGTTGACGGCGTCAGATTTAACTCTTGACGCCGTCAGGACGATTTTCCTATATATAGTTTTCTAGTTTTTTCATTAAAAAAAAGAGAAGTTTTGGTGAAACCCTAAAGACGATTTTGGTGCCTCTTTTACAGGTTTTTCAAGGGTTCCAAACCCTTGAGACCTTGCATTGTAATTGAGATAAGTATACTCTTAATTCAATCAATATGTCTATGTGTTGGTTGTTTATCTTTTGTTCTTATCTTAATTCTACTATGCTAGGCTAGATCTCTCTTGTGTTTGCTTAGATCTAATGAAACCTAGATGTTGATTATGTGTTGATTACTTGTCTATTCTTGTTTTGAATGAATGATTTTATATGTTAGGCTTAAGAAAACTGGCAGATCTCCAAATGGTAACATGCTTGAACGTCTTAAGAAACATGAACCGAGGCGTACTAGGTCTTTATTGGTTGTATTTAATGCATGAGCCACTGTTTACAATCCCTATAGTTGTGCTGGGTCATGGTGTAGGAGGAGATAAGAGCTCATAGAGTTGGGGAGTTATGTATGCCACTCCACGAATGGTATTAAGGAATACAACCCGTCATTCATACAAGTGCAACAAGTAATTGACATGTAAAAGATATCTAGGGAGTAATGAAGTCTAAGTAAACACAATTTCTCCAATTACTGCTCACAACCTTAGTTTAATATTAGTTTAATTTCATTTTCATTAGTTTAATTAGTTACAAAGTAGTTTTTGGGTTAGTTGAATAACAACTAATTCCGCTCACTCTTCTAAAAACCGAGATTTTACTTGCTTTCATAAAATATAAAAACACAAAAATAATCATCTTTCATCTCTAGAACTATTAATTAGGTTTTCTAATCCTAGCGACACTATTCCTAAGCTGAACGATCAATCCCCCGGTACTTGTCACTATACTATACTACAACGATCAGGTACACTGCCTGGTGGGGTTGTAAGCTTCTCGAGATCCCTCGAGAGGTAAAGCCTGTTGCGATTCCCACGCATCAAGTTTTTGGCGCCGTTGCCGGGGAATAGTTATTGTCTAGGTTAGAATTTCTTTTTATTAGGTCTACTTGCTAGATTCTAGTAAGATTTTTATTTTTATTTTTAGGTTTTCTTTAGTCTATCTTTTCTTTGTGTCTTTGTTTGTAAAAAACCTTTCCATTGACTATTCCGTTAGCCATTATGGAGAACGCGAATCCACCATACTACCAACCACTAAATTCACCCACCCCAAATGACATCTTGATGTTTAAACAACATGAGGATGAACCTATCTATGATGCATGGGCTCGTTTTAAATATTTACTCCAAAAAGTCCCTCATCATAATTTCGATCTGTGGTCCCAAATTGAAATATTTTACCATCGTGTCGACCACTATACCAAAATGGATATTGACCATACCGCACATGGGGACCTTTGGGGATTAAGTGTTGATAAAGCATGGGAAGCCATAGAGAATTGTGCCATACTTGCCAAAAAAATGGACAACCCAACAAATGTTGTTACAGATCAATTGATAGCAAGTTTAAGGGAACAAGCAAGAAGATTGTTTGGGGATAAGCGTATAGATGAGATAACTGGGTGCACGGGGTGGTTTGATTTCACCACAGATGTGATGGAAGAGATAGTAGTAAACCCAAGCCCAATAAGTACCCCACTAGTCCTACCATCATTTGAGGCACATACACCGCCCGTGACTTACCCGGAAGAAGTAGAAGAGACTATAGGAACCCCAATTGAGGTAGAACCCTTGGACCAAGCACCACTAGAGGATATAGGTTTGAACACTTGTAGTGATAACCTTACTCCTAGTTCTAGGGAAGTTCCTAGTTTTGATGAACCGGAGCCTCAACCAAAACCATTACCTAATCTTCCATCCTTGGATGAAGATTTAGGAATTGAAATAGGTCCCGATCCACCCATCAAACCATGTAGTCCGGGTAGTTTTACGTTGAAGATAGTAGACCCCAAGCCTTGTAGAGAAGAAGCCAACATAGGAGTGAACCATGACCTTACATACTTACATCACCCATTCATGATTGATCGTAAGAAACATTATGGGTTTAAACCGGGTTTATTAGGTCAAGATAGATCCACAACTAGGAATCTCTCGAAGTTGATAGAAAATGATCCTTTCTTAGGAGAAAACTTCAACTCACTCATCGACCAAAGTGAACTAGGTAAGGTTATGATGATAGGGGCACAACCTTTTGAGCATATAATTCATCCACCACTCTTTCCTCACGTGGCATATTCACACCGAGATGGTGTGTATCGCTACTACCACCCACACTTAATCCTAAGTGTAGGGAAAACCTCCCCTATTTCCATTAAATAAGGGTAGAGTCAGGCTCGTGACTCGAACAAAAACAAGCGCTTCTTGGGAGGCAACCCATGTTTTGTGTGTTTTTATTTGTTTGTTTGTTTGTTTGTTTGATTTTATTTATTTCCGTATGCATGTTTTATTTTTATTGTTTGTGGCTCATGTTTCAAAGTAAATTGTGAAAATGCTTTATTTTGTTTTTAACTTCGTCTTAATTGCATATAAAGGTATTTTGCAAAAGATAAGTGTAAGGGAGATCCAAATTTGTTTATAAGAACGAAACTGAGCATGAACCACAACAATATTAAATGGACATGTGTATTAGTACTTGTTAGAGTCAAATGCTTGTATCGAGTCGTAATGATGTTTTGCAGGATTTTCCAGGAAGTAGGACGAAGTTTTTCCAGAAATTTTTCGGAAACTTAACATAAAGATTTCTGCAGGTCACTTCTGACGGCGTCACGAGTTTACTCTTGACGGCGTCACGTGTAAAAATCTGGAAATTTTACCAGTTTTGTTTTTTTAACGGAGTCTTATGGTTTTTGTGAATTATTAAGTTTTATAATCTCCAGGAAATCTGCAAACATTCATTCCACAAGCATTATATCTTTAATTGTTTTGTTTTTATTCCTAAGTCTGGAATTACATCTAGTTGTGAGTTATCTTTGTTCGGCTTGATGCTTTGGGTTTTTGTAGTTGTTCTGTCAAGATTTACAGGTTATGTTCGATAAGAAGATGATTTATATTCTGGAAGGGAAGCTTTGATTGTTCGTTTTCTTGGAGGAAGATTTAACCTGGCCAACCTAAAATCCATACCGAGCGAATCAGGGGAGTATTTGATTTCATTCTCTTTACTTTTTAACTTTTACATTCTTTACTTGAACATTGGGGACAATGTTCATCTTAAGTGTAAGGGGAGGGTAAAAAGATGATACCTTACATATGCACTTTCGCTTGAGTTTGTTTTGTTTGATAGTAGATGAGTAATAAAACTACGAGAAATACTTGTTAGTGTAATTTTAGCGCCAAATTTAAAATTTTTTACAACATTTAGGAGTGAAACTTTAGCCATAGCAAGCGTCTCATGGATAGGAGGTTGTATGACTAGCACATAACCGTATATTCAGAAAAATTTTCCACCCAAATATGTGAGGTTCACCTTTAGATTTGATAGGAAAAGCATTTATTATTGGTGCTTATGAGTGTACCGGTAGCATTTAGATTCTAGAACTTGCGTTAGTGATGCATCCCAAGACCGCTAGTGAGACTACATTCGTGTGGTAGGATTTACTACATGATAAGAGGCATTAGGATTACCCTTGTGTTAAACCCGTATTATAATTACTTGACCATTTAAGTCATATTACTTGGCTAGTTAAGTCAACTAATTTTTCCCACACCCTTTGCGTTGTACTCATTTTTAGTACACGATACCCCTAGTACACCCCTCCGAGCCTATCTTTTCGTTTCTAACTTTAAGCATTTTACTTAAAGGAAGAATTTGTTACACCCCACTTAAATGTACAACCAAATCGCCTTAGCCTTCCGTGTATGCGCTCATTTTTAGTGCATTATTGTTATTTGTTAAACCCTAAGTTAACTTTCTAATTGATTACATGGTTGCTAAGTCGAGTCATATCCTTGTACATATTGTTTTGGGACGATTGGGACTCATGGGTAAGTACTTATTTTATGGAGTAATGGGGAAGAACATAATATATTACCCTCATATATACGTTAATCTTAAAAGTGCTCCAAGTGTTTTGATTTTCTTAATTCGAGTCATTAGAATAGTTTAATGTAAAGTATGTAAAGATTCAAGTGTAAGGGGAGTGCTCAAACCCCTATGATGTATTATTTTGGATGGTAGGGTAAGAGTGTATGTAAAAAAAAAAAAAAAAAAAAAAAAATAGAGAAAAAGAAAAGAAGAGAAAAAACATACGGACTACCATCCCGTTTTTATTTTATGTTCATTTTATGTTTTTGTTATTTTTCATTTATTAGCTTAAGTCGAGTCTAGTCTTGGCTTAGCAACGCCATCTTGTACATGTAATTTACTAAGATTGTTAACTCGCCACCAGTAAAATTCCCTTTATCCAACAAAACCTTGTAATTCATATCCCTACACCTAACGATATAACCCTTTAAAAGACCTCTTTGATAGTTTATCCTAGGTGCTTACGCCATGTGGTGGAGGTTTGATCCTTTCCCAAGCCTATGGTAATCTATTTTGTTATGACAGGTAGTGAGAGATATCTTCCATTTCCATAATGTTATATTACTTTATTACACCCGAGAGATGTGAGTATCTAAACACTATTTGTGAGGTGCTTGTGTATGACCTCCGTGCTTGTCTATTGGTCTTTAGTGGAACGATTATTTGTTGTAATTACTTTTATATTAGTGTTAAATGACCCCTAACTTGTCTTTTGAGTAGAATAAAAGCTCATTTGCTTGAGGACAAGCAAATCTCAAATGTAAGGGTATATGATGAGGCGAAAAATGATCCGTTTTTAGGGGGTCATTTAAGCCCGAATCCGAATTTATTTGATCAAATATTGCCCTAAATCGTTCCTTTTGTGATTTTAGGTGTTTGGAGAGTGAATTCTGGAAAAGAGGCTATTTTGGACGTTTTTGGAGCATAAAGTGAAGAAAACGACAAAGTACCAAAAATCCAAGCTGGAAATACAAGGTGACGGCGTCAAGGGTTTGCTCTTGACGGCGTCAGACATGAAGAATAATTTACCGTAGCTGGTGACGGCGTCAGATGGAGTTATGACGGCGTCAAAGTGGCCAAGATTAATTTACCGAAGGTGGTGACGGCGTCACATAGGCCGTCACGATTGGATCTAGGGCGTCCGAGGAAGTGTATGGCGGCGAGTTGACGGCGTCAGATTTAACTCTTGACGCTGTCAGGACGATTTTCCTATATATAGTTTTCTAGTTTTTTCATTAAAAAAAAGAGAAGTTTTGGTGAAACCCTAAAGACGATTTTGGTGCCTCTTTTACAGGTTTTTCAAGGGTTCCAAATCCTTGAGACCTTGCATTGTAATTGAGATAAGTATACTCTTAATTCAATCAATATGTCTATGTGTTGGTTGTTTATCTTTTGTTCTTATCTTAATTCTACTATGCTAGGCTAGATCTCTCTTGTGTTTGCTTAGATCTAATGAAACCTAGATGTTGATTATGTGTTGATTACTTGTCTATTCTTGTTTTGAATGAATGATTTTATATGTTAGGCTTAAGAAAACTGGCAGATCTCCAAATGGTAACATGCTTGAACGTCTTAAGAAACATGAACCGAGGCGTACTAGGTCTTTATTGGTTGTATTTAATGCATGAGCCACTGTTTACAATCCCTATAGTTGTGCTGGGTCATGGTGTAGGAGGAGATAAGAGCTCATAGAGTTGGGGAGTTATGTATGCCACTCCACGAATGGTATTAAGGAATACAACCCGTCATTCATACAAGTGCAACAAGTAATTGACATGTAAAAGATATCTAGGGAGTAATGAAGTCTAAGTAAACACAATTTCTCCAATTACTGCTCACAACCTTAGTTTAATATTAGTTTAATTTCATTTTCATTAGTTTAATTAGTTACAAAGTAGTTTTTGGGTTAGTTGAATAACAACTAATTCCGCCCACTCTTCTAAAAACCGAGATTTTACTTGCTTTCATAAAATATAAAAACACAAAAATAATCATCTTTCATCTCTAGAACTATTAATTAGGTTTTCTAATCCTAGCGACACTATTCCTAAGCTGAACGATCAATCCCCCGGTACTTGTCACTATACTATACTACAACGATCAGGTACACTTCCTGGTGGGGGTTGTAAGCTTCTCGAGATCCCTCGAGAGGTAAAGCCTGTTGCGATTCCCACGCATCACATCATCTCCATGATCTTCTGGAATCTCAGTCGTGAGAACATACACCACATTCATACTTGACAATAAGAAGTGCATCTTCTTTTGCCACCTTCTGAAATCAACACCTTCAAACTTTTCCAACTTGGAAAAGTTAGCAGCCATTTGTCTCATAGCAGCAGCCATTGATTATCACTAATAGTTTCTATTGATTGTTGGTTGTTATTAGTAAACGGGTTCCCAGATTAGGGTTAAGATAATCAATAAAGGTACTGGATATTCACTTGAAATCTTGGTATCACTTTCCAATAGAAACTATGGGTTACACGAATATCTCTATGGGATAAGACCAAGTGATGTTCTTGCTTTAGGCACAAACCAAGAACCAGATGCGTATTGAAGTGTTTAGGGTTTTGTGTTAATCGTATTGTAAACACGTATCTCCATGCAGAATGATGTGACCTCTATTTATAATAGAGAAAACTCAAAACCCTAGCCCATGAATGCTATCAGCAGCAGAATCAACTATCAGCAGGATCAGCTGTCAGCAGAATCCTAGCAGCAGGATCAGCTGTCAGCAGAATCCTAGCAGCAGATTCAATACATAACCACTATTGAGTCAGGGGATTCAGTGACCAAATGGGTGTATACTCCATACCTCCAAACCCATTACCAGGTGTGAATTGATCCCTCAAGAGCACTAAATTTTCCAACAACAGCTTCATTCTTCATCCATTCTCATTCTCTACAAATAAATAGTTCTTCTTAAGTACTTGTGAGTAATCTTAGAGAGTTTAGTATATTTCGCAATTATAAGAGATAAAGATTTGTATTATCCTTGTAACTAGAGAAAATGTGCAACTCTTAGTTTTACATAGTGAAACATATCTTTCCTTGCCCATGGTTTTTACCAGATTGGGGTGTTCCATGTTAGTGTGCCATCTTTTATTGCATTTGATATTTTAGTTGTGGGTTTGCTTCAATCCGGTGTCACTTTTCTAAACAAGTGATATCAAGAGCTAAGATTAGATATGTGTATAATTATTTATCGTATGCTCTGTGGTTACCACTAATAACTAGACCACCCATATCAAAATATAAGTAAGATTATACTCGCTCAAAAGGTGTTCATTACTATTATTAACAAATACGTAGTAATAGTTTTGTTAAAAAGTAGATTGTGATTGTAGCAATGGCGGTGAAATTTGAAATCGAAAAATTCAATGGGAATAATTTCTCATTGTGAAAATTAAAGATGAAGGCTATCCTTAGAAAGGATAAATGTTTAGCGGCAATTGATGAAAGGCCGGTAGGTCACGGATGACAGTAAATGGGACGAGATGGATGGAAATACTATTGCAAACCTTCATCTGACATTAGCAGATAGAGTTTTGTCAAGCATAGAGGAGAAGAAACGTGCAAAGGAGATTTGGGATCATCTTGCTCGATTGTACAAGGCAAGATCGCTCCACAATAAAAATTTTCTTAAAAGGAAACTTTATGCTCTACACATGATGGAATCTACTTCAGTGACCAGGCACGTTAATAACCTGAATACTCTATTATTTCAGCTCACGTCTTTGAGTTGTAAAACAGAGCCACAAGAACGTGCTGAAATTCTACTTCAAAGTTTACCTAACTCATATGACCAGCTTATCATCAACTTAACCAATAATATTCTTTCGGACTATCTAGTCTTCGATGATGTTAAAGCCACCATTTTGGAAGAAGAAAATAGGCGCAACAATAAAGAGGATAGGCAAACCAGTTCAAGACAGGTGGAGGCTTTGGTGGTGACGAGAGGGAGGTCAATGGAACCTAGCTCCAGTGGGAGTAACAATCACGGTAAATCTAAAACAGGAAAGAAGAATTTTAAATGCTACAAATGTGGCAAGCCGGGTCAATTTAAGAAAGATTGTCGGGGTTTAAATACCTCTAATCTTTAGAGAAATGTCGCTAGCACTTCAGAAGATAATAACGCTCTGTGTTGTGAAGCAGCGGTTGCAAATGAACGCAGAAAGAGATTTGTAGATGTATGGCTGTTCGACACGGGAGCTACTTTTCATATGACCGCAAGAAGAGAATAGTTTCATCAATATAAACCTATCTCTAGAGGCGGATCTGTGCATATGTGCAATGATCATGAACTAAAGATCATTGAAGTTGGAAATATCATGGTAAAGGTGCATGATGTACAGTTTGTACTATTCGGGATGTGTGACACGTAGAGGGCCTGAGAAAGAATCTGTTGTCTCTAGGACAATTGGATGATCTTTGTTGTAAGGTTAAAATATAAAACAAGATCATGATAGTTATAAAAGGTGCACTTTTATTTATGAAAAGTGAAAAGGGAGAGATAATAGAGGATGCAGAAGCATCTATTGCTTCACATACTCCAAGTCATAGAGTTCCTGTAATATGACATTAAAAGCTTGGAAATATGTGAGAACAAGGAATGAAGATTCTTGTGAAATGGAAGCTAATTCCAGGCCTCACAAAGGTTTCTTTACCTTTCTGTGAGCATTGTGTTATCAGGTAGCAGCATCGCGTAAAATTCAAGACATCAAATCCTAGAATTGTTTCTATTCTAGAATTGGTTCACTTTGGTGTGTGGCAAGCATCTGTTCAGTCCTTGGGAAGAGCAAGATATTTTGTATCTTTTATTGATGATTTATTTCAGGAGATGTTCGGTGTACCCAATCAAGAAGAAGTCGGATGTGTTTGAAGTTTTCAAGGTTTACAAAGCGCAGGTTGAACTTGATTCTGGAAAGATAATGGAGGCGAATACACTGGTGATGAATTTGATACTTTTTGTAGGCAAGAAGGAATCAAAAGGCAGTTCACGAAGGCATACATTTCTCAACAGAACGGAGTGACAGAGCGGATGAACAAAACCTTGTTAGAAAGAGCAAGAGCAATGTTGGCAACTACAAGCTTGGAAAAATCGTTCTGGGCCGAAGCAGTCAATATTGCATGTTATGTGATAAATCATTCACCTTCCACTACTGTTGAGTTGAATACACTGATAGAGATGTGGACAGAAAAACTAGTCAACTATTCATACCATTATATATTTGGAAGTCCTATGTACGTAATGTACAATTTTCAAGAAACTTTAAAGCTGGATCCAAAATTCGAAAAATGTTTGTTCTTGGGGTACCCTGATGGAGTAAAGGGTTATCGCTTGTGGGACCCCCACTACCCACAAAGTAGTCATTAGCAGAGATGTTGTCTTTGTGGAAGATAAAATTCAAGAGAATGAAGAAGGTGATAGAACTACAAGAGAAACTACTTCAATACAGATGAAAAAGCAATTTCAGTCAAGTGATTCTTCTAAAGCCGTACCACAACAAGAGGTGAATGAGACAACCGAGTCTCAAGCTCCAATGACTCGTACTCTTAATTGTGAAAGAAAATGTCTGGTGTGGTACTTGGATTATGTTATGGAGAGCAACGTTGTATACTGTTTTCTTGCATAGGAACGAGAGCCATCAACTCTTCAAGAAGCACTAAATAATTCAGATGCATCATTTTGGATGGCAGCAATTCAAGAAGAAATTGAAGCTCTTCATAAGAATGAAGCGTGGGAACTGATGCCACTACCATCAGGTAGAAAACCCATTTGAAACAAATGGGTGTACAAGATTAAGAGGAACGATGATGACCAGGTGGAGAGGTATCGTACAAGATTGCTAGTCAAAGGATATGCTCAGAAAGAGGGAGTTGACTTCAACGAAATATTTACCCCTATGGTTCGAATGACAACTGTTTGAGTGGTTCTGGCAATGTGTGTTGCGTTTGATTTATATCTAGAGCAACTAGATGTGAAAACTGCATTTCTTCATGAAAATCTTAAGGAAGAAATTTACATGCTCAAACCAGAAGGTTTTAAACAAAAAGGAAAGGAGAACTTGCTCTGTATGGTTTAAACAGGCGCCGCGATGTTGGTACAAGAGATTTGATTCTTTCATCATTGGCCTTGAATATACCAGACTACTTGCAGACCCTTGTACATATTACAAGAGGTTTGGAGACAATGATTTTGTCCCATTGCTGTTATATGTTAATGGCATGTTGGTAGCAGGCACTAACAAAGGTCGTATCAATAAATTGAAGTCTCAACTAGCTAGGGAATTCAAGATGAAAGACCTTGGACCAGCAAACAAGATTCTTGGGATGCAAATTCACCGAGATAGAGTTAGTAGGAAGACTTGGCTTTCAAAGAAAAGTTATTTGATGAAAATCTTGCAATAATTTAATATGCAAGATTGTAAGCCAATATCAACCCCATTTCCTACTAATGTCAATTTATCCTCCAAGATGAGTCCTAGCAGTAAAGAAGAAAGGATGGAGATGTCTCGAGTTCCGTATGCATCAACAGTGGGAAGTTTAATATTCGCAATGATTTGTACAAGACCAGACATTGGACATGCAGTGGGAATAGTGAGTCGCTACATAGTGAAACATGGTAGAGAGCATTGGGAAGCTGTGAAGAGGATCCTAAGATATATTAAAAGAACCTCAAATGTTGCATTATGCTATAGACAATCGAACTTAACTGTCAAGGGACATGTTGATTATGATTACGCAGGTGATCTTGACAGAAGTAAATCAACCACCGGTATGTGTTTACAATTTCTGGTGGAATAGTAAGCTGGTTTCAAAACTGCATTCAGTTGTGGCCATGTCAACAACAGAAGCAGAATATGTTACAGTTGTTTAAACAAGTAAATTGTATGGTTGAAGATGTTGGAAGAGTTCAGGTACGAACAAGAGAAAATTAATCTACTTTGTGACAATCAGAGCGCCTTGTATCTGGTAAGGAATCCAACATTTCATTCAAAGACAAAGCATATACGAGTTCAGTATCACTTCATTTTTGAGAAAGTGGAAGAAGGAACCATGGATATGCAGAAAATACATACTGATGCATGGCAGATTATCTGACGAAAGCAATTAACTATGATAAGTTTATATGGTGCCAATCCTCATGTGGCCTAGCAGAAACGTAAGGAACATGAAAATGGCAAAAAGGGATGTCGTAAGAAGATTGACCGAGCCTCAATCTAATCTTCAAGTGGGAGATTGTTAAAATGAAGATACATTGTATCTAATAGGTGATGAGAATCTTACACAACTTGTATGCATCTTGGTTTGATATTGTCATCCATGATGTCAATATGTAAGCAATTGTGCCTATAAAAGGCAATGAAGGGCAGCTTCATTCTTCATCTCATTCTCATTCTTTACAAACACATAGTTCTTCTTGTGTACTTGTGAGTAAACATAGAGAGTTTAGTATATTTCCTAGTTACAAGAGATAAAGATTTGTATTATCCTTGTAACTAAAGAGAATGTGTAACTCTTAGTTTTACATAGTGAAATGTATCTTTTTTACCCGTAGTTTATACCCAATTGAGGTTTCCACGTTAAATTCGTGTGTCATCTTTTATTGCATTTTATATTTTAGCTGTTGGTTTGCTTCAATCATGTGTCATTTTTTTTAAACAAATGTAAGCATCACTCATTAAGACTTCCTCGCTCGCTGCCCAACACGTTGATTGTGTAATTGCATGTTGATTTTCTTCTTTACTTAATAAGGAACAACCTTGGTTTTACGGCTGGGTCCGCCACTGGTGTGCAGCCTTATGGATCGACAGGTTATAGGAAGATTGATAAAGTATATCAAAGGACTATTAAACGAATATCAATGATCGAATGTTGTGAGATCAAATCCATTTAAAGAAAACATTAAGATACATTTTGGTTGGGCCAGAATTGTTTGTGGAATATGATAATGGGGCTGTATTCTTTGTAGACTGGTCATTTATTTGAGCCCAATTGAAAGTTAAGGAAGATTTAGGTAATTAGGTGTGTACGAGTCGAGTATCATTTACTGGCAGAATTCTTGTGCCAAGTGGCTTTGAGTGGTTAATTTAATAACATGTCACGTAAAAAACATGTCATGGCTTACGTTTGGTCAGATATCATCACTGCATCACCATTAAACTTGTTCAACGTCTTATTTTAGCTGGTTTGCATGCTTGGGAAAAGATATCTACCTCATTTTTATTTTGTATGCGTCACTATATGTGCAACGTAATGTTGTTCATTATATTGTTGTATACTTTTGTGTAAAAGGACGTATCCGAAAAGAAGAAAAGTAGATTTCACTTCTCTAGCATGTCAAGGTTTTTTAGCTAAATTGCTAGACTAACTAAAAAGCTTTCACGAAACAAATCCACAAAATGAGTTGTTATTTGTTGATTGACTTAATAAAAAAGAAGAGAGAAAATTATAGCTAAATACACCAAATCCCAACTCATTTTATGTTTTATGGATGTGTTTTGTGAAAGTTTTTTGTGGGTCTACCACTACTCGTCTTTTAAACAACTTAAATCTTCAATTTTCAAAACCACTAAATATGATCTAAAGAGGATAATAAGGTAGGCAGGTAGTTATTTCAAAATGTAGTCGAACTTTCAGTAAATATAAGCTTCGTCACCATTACATTGCATGATAAAAATATTCTATTAATAGAAATTCGATGTGAAGAAGTTGACATCACATGACTTAATTTCACGTTAAAATATAGTGTCACAGTCTTATCAAATATAGATATTGTCTTTTAAACCAAACCAATATAATACATATATTTTTACATACATGCAACAATTGGTTCCTAAGATAGAAAATACAACCCGAAGCTCAAAACTATATTTATTCATGAGATCCAAACATAGTTGCAAGCACTCTTTACTTTTTCCATCTTGCCAACTGTATGATAGAGTACATGTTAGCAAGTTGACAAGTACATACAATCATAATATACTTTATTGTACACATGCAAATATACATAATAGTATTATATTTATGAATATATCTTATAAAATGAAGACTCTAAAATAAATATCACACATATATATCACACCCTATATGTGACATATCACGTGACAATCTTCCATAATCTCTATACATTTATAGACACTATATATTCCCTTTCTTACATATACTATACGTATTATTCAACGTATACACATTATATATTTTGTGTCACGGGCCACAACTTAACCAACTTGAAACCTAAGATCTTTTTCCAATGATTTAATGATCAATGGAACAACATATTACGCAATTAATGGATGATTCAATTCAATGCCAATTGTATCATTGAATGTGAAGGCCCCAATCCCTGGATCAATCGCTTGCGATTGATAATCCATTGTGGACGCTGCCTCTGTCCATAATCCGGAATCATCGAACTCTGGCAAATTAGTGTTCAGATTCCCGGTTGAGGATTTGGGGTCCAGATAACTCTCTCCCATACCATGATTGTAAATATTATGATAATTTGCACCCGTATATCCGTTAAGATCAGGGATCTCACGTACGGTGTTTTCCACTTTTATCTTGGGTTGATATTGTTGTTGTTGTTGCTGCTGGTGTTGTTGGTGCATGTAAATTTGTATCTGTCTTTCAAACTCTTGTTGCTTCTTCATTTGCTCAAGTGCACGATGGTACCTCGCCTCTTTAGCCGCCTCAGTAACAGCAGGCGGAGTGGGAGGCGGGGTAGCTGTCTCGTCCGGGAGATTCACATGCGCATTGGGCCCGTACAATCTCCTAGCAGCCGCGTCGTACGCGATAGCTGCTTCTCGGGCGGAGTTAAATGTCCCGAGCCACACACGGCTCCCACGGTTTGGTTCGCGGATTTCAGACACCCATTTACCCCAAGTGCGCTGTCTTACGCCCTTGTAAGTACAAGAAGCATTCTCCGGACCACCTTTGCCTCGCATGCACCCTTTTCTCGAACTCGCTTGAGCCGTCCTCCGGTCTTGTTTTCTCCCTCCACCACTGCTTCCATTTCCGACATTCAACATTTTGTTGTTTGTCCAATGAATCTTATCACTTGGGTGTAAGTGTAGCAAAGATATTAGTGGGGCAAGTAGGTGACTTTATAGGCCAGAAATGGGAGTAGTAGATAAGTGTTCATGTGCGTGTGTGATAAATTCACCATGGAATGGTACGTGTCTATTGGAAGAAGTGTGAAATGGCAAAGAATGGGATTGCACACGTGTGTTCATGTTTGGAATGTGAACATGTTACTTCATCATCTAGGTACTGATCACTACTTAGAAGAAAGAGAGAAATAGAGTACGGCTGTCAATAAATTTATATAGTTGCATGTTGAAACTTAACCATGAATTTAATTGATAACATTGTCTAAATATCAAGTAAACAATTCCAAAAAAATACTTATTTCTCACACCGTAAATTAATCCACATTGTAATAACCTACTTACTTATCGTATAATGACACACACATGATGAGCATCCAGAATACAACTTGCCAGCTATACATATACGCTACAAGAAACAGGAGAACAGGCGTCGACGGGAAACCCGTCGACAATATGTCGACGGCATCACCCACTAAACGACAAAAAAAACGCTTGATCGAGCCCCACTACGTTGAATTTTTCATAATCGTATTTTTCCGTCGACATGTCGACGGGAAAATTTTAACATATTTTTTTCACCTCAATAATTCACCAAAATTGGGCGCGAAATTTACCCGCTAATATATTCCCGTCGACTTGTCGACGGGAATATATTAATAACGTTTTTTCCCACAATTAACGTGTGATTAAGCATAATAATTATTTGTTTTGAGAGTCCCGTCGACATGTTGACGGGAGTATATTACTAATTATTAATATTTTTAATACATGGGTAAAATATTGGGCGGGATTTTTTCCCGCGTTCTTTTTCCCGTCGACATGTCGACGGGAATATATCTTCAAAAATCAGGCTATATATATCCTCACAAATACATTCCCGTCTTATTTTTTTACCTATATATACATTCTCACAAAATTATTTCCGTCTCATTTTACACATCTCACAAATAATTCAATCGTCAATTCTTACAAGACACACATGACTTGACGTGGTTGCACAGTTGAAGAGGAGCACTCAAAAATCTTGTCACACGAGCTCCTCTTTAATGAAGTTATGTTAACTTTTGGTCATGCAGTTTATGAGGAATATGGTTCTTTTAAGAACGTTGAACCGTGGATGAGAGACAAGATTATCGACTGGTGTAGGAAAAAGTCGTACTACAAAGAGTACATGGACGAACTAGATGCTGCTGAAGCTCAAGTTATTGCTGTTGGAGGTGACGACGAAGCTAAAAGTACGTTGGAAACCAAACTTGATAATCTGGGAAATAGGGTCACAAATCTTGAAGCTACGTTTGCACATATCAAGAAATGAGAGCAAGGAAGGGAAAAGATGGTGCGAGTTCGAGTAAAGCGGGAAGTAGCAGCAAAAAAAATAATAAACGGGTTGTTTCGTTTGATATGTTCTTTTAGTTGTCGAGTTGTTTAGTTTGAGTTGTTTCGTTTGGTTGTCGAGTTGTTTAGTTTGAGTTGTTTCGTTTGGTTGTCGAGTTGTTTAGTTTGAGTTGTTTCCTTTGGTTGTTGAGTTGTTTAGTTTGGTTGTCGAGTTGTTTAGTTTGAGTCTGTATGAAAATGCATGTGGTTAAGAACTCTTGCTTGTTTTAAATAAACAGTTTGCCTTTGTGTTTGATAATTATTGCTCCTTCAGTTCTATTATTTGTGCGTACAAATTTAAAATATAAAGGACGTTCAACATCAGTTACCACAACAACAACATTTTATTAAACATCAATAATATCAACAACAACAGCAAACAACAGCAACAACAACGATAACAGTACTACATATGAAATTTATCCATGTCACCTAAAAGGTCACGGAGTATTGCATCCGACTGACATGCGTGGTCGTGGTTGGGATACGTTGCCATGTCAAGTTTTGCCTCCAGCACCCTTAATTTTGTCTCTAGCACCTGTTTTTGTGCCTCCAGCACCTGTTTTTGTGCCTCTAGCATGTTTATTCTAAGATTTTTTTCATGACAGTTTGAGCACCTTTTTGGAGCAGATCCAGAACCGCTTGATGTTGAAGCTCCTAGAGAACCGATCATCATTTTGGCGAGTCGTTCCTCCTTCCATAAAAAAAATTACATCCATGGTCTTCTGTCCCAGGCTGTTCAAGAGTAAAAACTATTATTTTTAACAACTAACCAAATTATTTATATAATACACGAAAAAATATGTAATTGTTCACCTGCGAGAAAGGACACGCATAGTATAGTTTACCACGGGAGTAAGATTTACACGATTCTCGCAGAATCACGTCTCCTCGTTCACAAGGACAAGGAAAAGCTTCAAATTCTGCCATCTTCTTCACCATGATAACAGTGTATGTTTGTGGTTGTGAGGTGAGTGGTTGAATCGTGACCGGGGTGGCCCGATCTACAAGTTGAGGTGATAAAAGGTGGTGGCCAGAAAAAGATTCCGGCGGTCGGAAAATGCTGGTGTCGCCAGAAAACAGAAACTGCTAGAGAGAGAGATATAGTGAGATGAGTATGTGTGTGTGTGTTTATATTGTGAGGATAAGGTGTTAGGTAGAAAAAAAGTTGTTACGTAGAACCATTGCATCTCATGTATAACCATTGCATCTCGACTCGTTCGTTTAACATCTCATGTATAACCATTGCATCTCGACTCGTTCGTTTAACATCTCATGTATAACCATAGCATCTCGACTCGTTCGTTTAACATCTCATGTATACCATTGCATCTCGACTCGTTCGTTTAACATCTCATGTATAACCATTGCATCTCGACTCGTTCGTTTAACATCTCATGTATAACCATAGCATCTCGACTCGTTCGTTTAACATCTCATGTATAACCATTGCATCTCGACTCGTTCGTTTAACATCTCATGTATAACCATTGCATCTCGACTCGTTCGTTTAACATCTCATGTATAACCATAGCATCTCGACTCGTTCGTTTAACATCTCATGTATAACCATTGCATCTCGACTCGTTCGTTTAACATCTCATGTATAACCATTGCATCTCGACTCGTTCGTTTAACATCTCATGTATAACCATAGCATCTCGACTCGTTCGTTTAACATCTCATGTATAACCATAGCATCTCGACTCGTTCGTTTAACATCTCATGTATAACCATAGCATCTCGACTCGTTCGTTTAACATCTCATGTATAACCATTGCATCTCGACTCGTTCGTTTAACATCTCATGTATAACCATTGCATCTCGACTCGTTCGTTTAACATCTCATGATTTTTTAATAAATGATTTTGTGATATTCTAATTATTATTTATTTTATATTTTAATAAATGATTTTTTTAATTATAATATAAGTAATTAATTTTAAATATATATATTTTTTTAATTTTATAAAAGTATTTATAATAAATAATTTTTTTCAATTATATAAATTTAGTTTATTAATTTTATAAAACTTATTTTTTAATATTTTATAAAAGTATTTTTAATAAATAAATTTTTTTAATTATATTAAAGTAATTTTATAAAAGTATTTATAATAAAGTAATTTTATAAAAGTATTTATTATAAATAATTTTTTTTAATAAAAGTTAATTTCCCATCGACATGTCGACGGGAATAAAACCGCCAAAATTTTCGTGAAATTTTAATACGTCCCGCCAAACGCAAACGAAAAAATAGCGTAATATTACCGTCGGCATGTCGACGGTAATATTAAAAATTCCTTTCTAGTCCCGTCGACATGTCGACGGGATAAAAAAAGTTATAACAAAACCAGATCTGGTCAAATTATTTGTCATAACTTAGAAAAAAAAAAACCATCGATTTTCTTCCCCTTCTCCGGCGATTGTACCACCACCACAGCACTCCACCACCACCACTCCTCCACACCACACTACCTCCACCTCCACCTCCACCACTCCTCCACCCCAACAACACCACCCATTATACCACCACCACCACCACAGCGCTCCACCCCACCACCACCACCACCACCACATGAGCACCACTGTGCACCACCTTCCCCCCTCATTTGTTTAATTCTTCCCCAACCCTTCACATGTTTAATTCTTCCCCTTCTTCCCCCCCCCCCCCCCCCTTTTCTTTCTTGAAAAATAAACCATCGACAGGTAATTTTTGATTTTTTGATTTTTGTTATTGTTTTGTATTAATTTGTTTAATTTAAGTGTTAATTTTGTATTATTTTTTTTTCTTTTTTTTAATACAGCTGAGACCCGGAGACAGTAGCTAGGGAGGAGAGCTGAGACAGTACGTAGCGAGACAGGTAATGTTTTTTTTTTTTTTTTTTTTTTTTTTTTTTTTTTTTTTTTTTTATATAACTTTTGGTATCCCGTCGACATGTCGACGACAACAGTTTTTTTTTAAACTTTTGAGATATAAATGTGCTTTCTTTTAATGTAGCCCGAGCCCGGGACCGCAGCCCAAGACTGCAGCCGGAGACCATAACCGAGAGCCCGAGACCACAGCCGGAGGTCACAGCCCATGCCCGAGACCACAGCCGAGACAGTATGTTGTTTTTTTTCGTATCCGTATTATTTTTTACATATCAGTATAGTATGTTGGACTTTGCTTAGTATATTAGGTTTTGATATAGTATGTTGGACTTTGGTTAGTATATTAGGTTTTGATATAAAAGGGATTGTTGTGGATTGTGAAATGTGATTAAGTATTAGTTTACGACACAACCAAGGTCGGTTGTGCTCATTGTGTACCCACGGTGCAAATAGCACCTTGGGGGACTTGGTATTGAACTAGCCGTAGGATATTGGGTGGGTTGGCCGAAGGTGCAAATATTAAACTAGTATTTAGTTTAGTTAGTAGTTGTAGATATTGCGTTTGGTTAGTTGTTTGGTTGCGTTTGGTTAAATGTTAGTTGGCGTTTGGTTAATATATATTGGTTAGTATTTTAAAAATGTGAAGTTAGTATTGGTTAAATATTATGGCTTAGTTGGCGTTTGGTTAGTATATACGGTATACTAGTTTTAATATATTGGTTAATTGTAAGGTTTTGAAAAATATTATGGCTTATTGTTGGATCGATATACTCTGACCAAACTACTTTGTAGCTTGTAAGGGTTTAACAATATTAAGTAAACTCAACACTATTAATATTGAAACATTGTTTTACCTTGTAAAGTATGCGGAATCTACTAACACAAAGCTTTAGAAGAACTTTTATATTAACCAAACTTTGAACCTGCTTTGTTACATAGATTCACTAACAATCCCTAACTATTAACTTTGATCGACTTCTAAATGTATCTAAGACTTTGTAAAACTTCTAAAAACTTGTATAGACTAATACCTCTTAAGGCTCTTTATATAGATAACCTTAAGTCGGTTTACAACATGTAATCCTTGAACGACAAGTCATTATCCCTAACTAATTCTAGAATATTCGTTTAATATTACACATTAATCCTTATCTAATATTGCACATCAGTCCTTGTTTCCTTCGAAGTATTTTAAGCATTCTTCAATAACAGCAGTACTTTGACTTTATTCTTCAGCAGTACTTTGACTTTATTCTTCATGCAGCAGTACTTTGACATCCAGAAGTACTTTGATATTTTATATCCCAACAATCCTCCCCTAACTTGAACTCTACTTGCTTGATTTCAAGTTTCTTTATTATCTTTAATCTTCAAATCTTTAATCATTCAGAAAGATTGTTTCTTTATTCCTTTTTCTTTTATCTGTCATGTGTCAAAGTACTCTTCATCAGCATCATATCTTCCATGGTATCTTCTCATCAACTCAGCAACATTTTGGTACAAAGATCATCAAATCTTAAAAGTTTCATACTATTCTCATCACTTCCAGGTGTGTTAACTCCTGTGAGAGGTGAATCATTGAAAATTATGATTTTTAGCAAATCATCAGCTATCAACGGATTTGATATGTCTTTACCATGAGCCGTTTGCTATGGACTAGCCAACTCTTGATCACTTGGATGTATGGTGAGTTGATAACCTAGTTTTTGGTAAACTATCAACCATCAACGGATTTGATTATCACATCAGAGCCGTACCCTCATGATGAGTCAAACTCTTTCTTGTCTGTTAAACATGGTGAGTTGATTACCATTTGTTGTGCAGTATAAATACTAACACCATGTGTTTCTTTTCAAATCCTCTTTTCTTTTAAACATCAAAACATTTTATTTTTATTTTAAAGAACCTATACTGGTTTATATCAGCAAGCAGTACTTTGATAAAGTACTGTTTGTTTTTGCAGTCGTTTGAAAAATACTTTATTTTACAAAACAAATCATACCAGTATTATGCAATATTACTCTTCAGACTTGACCCATCTGATAAATAACTTGATAACATCCAAAGCTACTTCAGATTCATCTTCAAGTTCCATTCCATGATCCAGCATTCTGAGCATAATTTCTCTGATCAATGGATATCTCTTCTCAGCCAACATATGAATCATGGTACCATCTTCCATCTCTAGTGTATGAACTCCTGATGACTCAAAGAATCTCCATCTTGTTATTTCCCAATTCTCTTGATCATTCCAGAGAGGATCAACACTTGTTTCTTCAGTATCCCAGATGGTAAATAAGTCCCCAAG
The DNA here is from genome assembly GCA_030686995.1 of Artemisia argyi. Classification (NCBI taxonomy): domain Eukaryota; kingdom Viridiplantae; phylum Streptophyta; class Magnoliopsida; order Asterales; family Asteraceae; genus Artemisia; species Artemisia argyi. Next base: position 129,842,371 of record CM060691.1, read on the forward strand.
CAAAACTAATCCCACTCCTGAAGCTTCATTCTCTGCATAGTAAGTCTGTACTTGCACATATAAATCATAAAGATCTGCCCTTGTGATACAGTGCAACAAATCCCATAACATGTTGAATGTTGTGAAGCTTTCATCTTCTCTGTGGGACTGTGATAAGTGTCAAAATACTCATCATTTTATACCAATCTGAGATGCCAAAACATACAAAAACACTCAAATATGCATCAAAATACTTAAAATATCTTAGAAGTGTGTTTTATATGTTTCAAATGCAAAAATATGCAAAAACAGATGAAAAACGTATAAAGTTTGCATAATTGGCAGTTTCAGTCCCTCAAGTTTCAAAACTTGTCAAAACTAGTCCCTGGTTATTCTAAAAACTTGAAAAAGTCATCAAAGGTCCTTTTTAATCATAAAGTTACATATTTAGCCCTTTGGTGCAAAGTTTCACAAAATTACAAGTTTAGTCCCTGTACTTTAGAAATTGACATAAATGGTCCCTGGGATGTAAAAACTTTGAGAAAATCAATTTTAGTCCTTGTACTAATCATCTTTTGCAGGAATGGTCCTTGGGTAAAAAGTTTGAAGAAATGGCAGAATTGGTCCCTGAAGTTTCACATTTGGCAAGATTAGTCCCTGGATGTAAAAAATAGAAAAATATCACATACAACCCTTGGACTATTTACAATTGGCAATTTTAACCCTTTTAATAACTTTGAAAAGTTGCCAAGTTGCACCCCTTAAACTTTCAGAATATTACAAATTTGGTCCTTGTGATTTTCCAAGTTAAAAACCAAACGGACCTTATTATTATTACTACAAAACAAATACCAATCCAATCCAAACTTAAATCCAGCCCACCCACTTCCCTAGCCCACTACCCAGCCCAGTCCAACCCCTTAGTTATAAAACCGGGTCAACATAAGTCAAACACCACCACCTCTTTACCACTTCCCTCCCAAACCACCACCTCTACCTCTGCTACTAAACCACCTGGTATTCCACCTCCACCTCACACCCCAGCTGTCCTACCCACTACTCTCCACCTCCACAACCCTCCAAAACCTTGAAAACTTCTCCACGTTATCTACAGTACCCCCAAGACCCTTTGGCACCAAGTAACAATTTTAAACGGCCATGATTCAATTGACCATTTCAATGGCTAAGATTTGGTGGGAAATGCCCCAGTGGGCCTCACAAACTCAGAAAGTGGCTATAAAGAAGAAAAGAAGTTGTGGAGATGAAGTATTAGATTAGATTAGAGTAAATTAGGAGTAGTGTAATCGTTGTTAGTGTAAGATCCATTCTAGTTGTAATCTTTAAATTTAAAAGCTTGTAGCCTGTCATCTTAATGTAATTTAAACTTTATCTAATCTCAATTTCAAGTTTTCAGTTGATTCTCAGTTTATGCATTTTCATTAAATTCTCAAAAATCTCAAAAAGTTCTAGTGTTGTTATTTGTTGTTGTTATGGAATTCTAAAACTCATATAAAGCTCTGACAAAGCTTTTGAAAACTTTTAGATAACTCAGTATTCAGTTTAGTAGTTAAACTAAAAAAATCAAGAAAAAAGTCAAAAAGTCAACATGTGGTCAAATAAGCAGTTCTGAGGGGGTAGAAGCTAATCTGGATGGCTTTTCTGGTTTCTAGCTTGTTGACAACAAGCTAGGAGTGGTTTCTGATTCTTGGTTCATGTTCTTTAAGCCTACACAGTTGTAAGCTTAATTTCCTATTTTTGCATTAAACTCCATATCACTGTATCAGTGCTTATCTTTAGCTTATTGTGTTATTTTTTTGCTTATTAATAATTTCTAAGTATATTTCATCAGTTGTATCAGTAGTTATATAGTTTTTTCTTTATTTCTCTTTAAATCATTTAAAAAGCCAAATAAGGCATAGCTTATTCTATTGCTTATTTACCTGTTAAAAGTTGCTTATTAGAGTTTAATTAAGATAGTTAATCAGTAAAATCAAGGCTTATAGTTTAAAATGGTGGGTTCCACTTGAAAAATCTCCACAGGCCCTTATAAAGGGGTGTTTGGATTATTTACTTAAGCCATGTTCAGGGCTGTTAATGTTGTTGTTTGTTATTGTATGGTGTTAGTTAAGGTCTAGATAAGTTTACAGAGTCATAAAATTAGTAGTCTATTAACTAAAAAGTCAAAATCTTAGTTTAGTCTTCTACACAGTTTACTGTGTGAGAATTGGGATCTCATCCCTACCCCATTAGCTTATATCTGATAGTTCTAGCTTAGTATAGGTTCATCATAGCTTAATACAACATAACTAATTAGTTTAGTAAGATCTAAGTTGGTAAAAGTCAAACTAGCTAAGTTCATTCAAAAGTCAAATTTTACTTATGCAGAAAAACCCAAAAACGCCAAGATTTCTTGTGAATTTTGTGTTGTGATTCAGACTTTAAATTTTGTTGTAATAATAGCCTACCACCTCTACTTCAGTATCCCACATAGATTGTATTTTTAAGATTTTTGTTCTGGGCCCCAATCACCCTCAAACTTACTTGCAGGGAAGATACTTCCTTTGTGCACCAGCAGACTTACCCACACCACCACCTTTGGTGGTGTTTTCTGGCCACCTCAGTGGGCCCCACACCTCATACCTAGGTTTTCCCAACCCCCCTCCTAGTAGGCTCTTAGGATTGACCAATAGTTTGACCTGATACCCAGTGAACCCTACCTGAATTCAGCTTGGAAAGTTGTCCCATGATCTGTCTCAGTCCACAATAAGCAAGTGCTTATTGTGGCTTATTGGCTTATTCAGTGTGCCCCAATGGCTTATTCTTGCTTTAACTTGTTTACTTAACTTATTATAACTAGAAAATACCATAGTGGGTCCCACATAAGCTCAGTTGAGCTTATTTGCTTGTTTGGTCAAACTAAGTCAACTGTGGAAGCATTAAGATTCCACAGTGCTTATTAATAAGCTATAAATTAGTTGTTTTTATTAAAGTTGTTTAATTTTAGGTATAATATAGATTGGTAAAAGAAAAATCCAGAAAAACAAATATAAAAATAAGTGATAGTTTCTATTTAATTTAATTTAATTTTAATTTTCATTTTTAGATTTTTATTAAGTAAGTTGTGTTTTTATATTTTTAATAATTAGATTTTAGGTTAAAGTATTTATAATAATTTTCTCAGATTTTAATTTTGTCTTTTAGTATTAATTAGAATTAAAAATAGTTTTATTAATAATTAATCAATAAATAAATTTTAAATAGCATAATTAGTTTTTATATAGTAACACCTATATTTTATATTTTTCCTAGCTTCTATAAGTCATAAAATAATTTTAGAAATTTTCTTGTGATTTATACTGTTCATTTACTAGTTTTCATAATTTAATTAGTGTAATTGGTAATTAATAAATAAATAAGATAATAACTAGTAAACTAGTTTAAAAATAGATAAAATAAAGTTTTTATAATTTTTTAGGATTCCTGTGATGGTTAATTAGATTTATAAAAATCTTCTTAATTATCTTAGTCTTTTTAGTATTTTTAATAATTTAAATCATATAAATAGTTAAATAATAATTAAATAGTTAATAATTAATAATAATTAGAATAATAGTGTGAAAAATATAATTTTATTTTTAAAATAAGTTTTATAATATTTTAGACTTGTCAAAGTTTAATTTTATATTTCTAAGACTTGTTTTACATTTTCTTATTTATTAGTTAATTATTAAATAGGTAATAATAGTTATTAAATAATAATAGTTAATTAAATAATTAGTAATTATAAATTAAATATTTTAAGTTTATTTAATTTGCATTTAAGCCCCTAAGGTTTGAAAATTATTACTTTAGTTAAATTTGTTTTTTTTGTTTCGTACGCTTACGTAGAATTAAATTAAACGTACGTGTTTTTAGTTATTAAACGTTTTTAAATATCTGGTTTTCACGTAATCGTTAAAATAGTTTATTTAAGTTATTTTATTTTATAAAACCCTAGTGTAATCACACACACACATTTATTCATATCCCTATTCATTTTCACTGATCACAGACTCGTTTATAATAAAACATCGCACACCTCGTTGGGACATTACGACCCGGGGAAACACTGTATTCCACGGAAGCATTTGCCTCAGCTGTTTGATTATTATACTTGACCATTCACAAGTGGTTGACCAATAATTATCTGACCGTTTGAGGCGAATCAAAATTTGGCGCCGCTGCCGGGGAGGTTGTGCGCTTATTTTAAACGTTTTTGCGTATTAGTGATTATGGATATACACCCATATTATATTTACCATCTTTTTCCTTTCCTATTTATTTGTTGTTTCTTAATGATAATTTTACATAATATTAGGCGTTTATGTTTTGGAATTTAACTATGGTTTGAAATGGTATTTTAACTGTCAATATACATAATTTTTGATAATCCTAGGCTTAAGCTGTTTGACACCATGTTTATGCTTAAAAAGATTTGAATCTTGACAAATTATGATCTCTAGATTGGATGAAATTGGTTTATACAGTTCTATGCTTTGAAAAGCTCAATTAGGTTTCATTTAAAGGTTATTTGGATCTAATGGTTTAACTGTGTTAGAGGTTGTGTAGGGTGTTATTCTTGTTTGATATATGTCGTATATGATTATTTTGACTCAGTAATAGCTTCAATTAAGTGGTGTAGCATGTTAGAAGTCAACTTGACATTTTGATCATCTCAATATGAGCACTGTGATGTTGTTAGACCCTAGAATCTTGCATATTAGTTTAAATATTGTTTATCTTGTATATTTACCCATCCTTATTCATATTATTATAATATAAAAACAAAAACAGTTCCCGAAAACATTTTAAAATTAGTTTTCAACGAACACAAAAAAAAACTAAAAATATTTTCCTTTTTGTAGCATACAACTTGCCCAGTTTGATAGACCTCTCAGTTACAACATTTGGTTGTTGGCTGTTTTGAAAACAATTTGGTAGACGTTACAAACCTAGATTCCCTTTTAAGGGGCGGAAACGCGCAGTTTGTTAACTCCTCTATTAAGAACGTTTGATCGTTCAGTTGTCGGATTCCAGTTGCTGAGCTTTGTCAAGCCCAGATTCCCTTTCGAGGGGCGGTTGTTAGGATTTTTCTTTTCCCTGTATATATATATATATATATATATATATATATATATATATATATATATATATATATATATATATATATATATATAAAGATAAAAATACAAAAACATTATAAAATATAAAATACAAAAAGATTTTAATGGTTGAAATCTATTTGTGGATTGAAAATACTTTTGACTGTCAATTTTCCTAATCTTGATATTCCTAGGTCTAAATTGGTTTAATCACTGGTATACACTAAAAAGGATTGGATATGCATAACCCAATTCCTGGAAAGAGATAGATTAGGTTATTACAGTTTCATGTATTGAAAATCTCATTTAGGTTTCATTTTTAACCGTTTCTTTGTATATATATATATATATATATATATATATATATATATATATATATATATATATATATATATATAAACCTTAAAAAAAATTATTATAAAATATAAAATCTAAAAAGAATCTTCGTATCCTTTTCTAAGTTTCCTACGCTCAAAAAGGATCCTTAGACTAATAAATTCTTCATAATTATGTGAGTGGACCCCACTCCTATTTCTTACCCCTTTCTACCACCTAAGTGTGAGGGTGTGCCCCACATTTTGTACATAGATCTGAAAAACTTTGAAAATTGTATATAATAAAAAAACAGAATAATTGTTGTGTTACCCCACTTAGTTTTAAATGTTATCTTTTTACGTTCAAGGATTCGACATAATAGCCGGGATTTTGAATATTGAGGACAATATTCATTTCTAAGTGTGGGGGGGGGGGGGGGGGGGGGGGAAATTCTGGCGAATTTGATCACTTATATACCCTTGTATGCCTTTTTTCCCAAAAATGGCCAAAATTTAAATTTTTTTCATTTGGTGTTAGTATTTTACACTAAACACAACAAATGGTAATCAATCCGCTATGTCTAACCCACATAAGGATTGGCTAATCCAGGAGCAAACGGTTCTTGGTAAAGATATCTCAAACCCGTTGATGGCTTGCAATTTGCCCAAAATTGTATGGTACCTCAACTCGCCATATCCTAAAAAGCGAATGAGTTGGCTAGCCCGCAAGATTATGGCTTGTGGTAAAGGCCGTGGAAAAACCATAATTGGTAATCAGCTCACCAAGATGTTGACTATTCCATCAAGAGTTGGCTAGTCCAGAAGCAAACGGCTTTTGGTAAAGACTAATCAAATCCGTTGACAGCTGGTGGTTTGCTCAAAATCACACGGTTATCAGGTGTGCCACAGTTCTTACACCTGGCTACTCCAGAAGTGATGGCTTTTGGTAAAGAGTTTTTCAAATCCATTAAGTTTTTCTCAAAAGATTGCTAGGGACTAGCAATAGTTTAGTGTGGGGGATTGATGAGTGTCTAAATACTCATCATTTTATACCAATCTGAGATGCCAAAACATACAAAAACACTCAAATATGCATCAAAATACTTAAAATATCTTAGAAGTGTGTTTTATATGTTTCAAATGCAAAAATATGCAAAAACAGATGAAAAACGTATAAAGTTTGCATAATTGGCAGTTTCAGTCCCTCAAGTTTCAAAAGTTGTCAAAACTAGTCCCTGGTTATTCTAAAATTTGAAAAGGTCATCAAAGGTTCTTTTTAATCATAAAGTTACATATTTAGCCCTTTGGTGCAAAGTTTCACAAAATTAAAAGTTTAGTCCCTGTACTTTGGAAATTGACATAAATGGTCCCTGGGATGTAAAAACTTTGAGAAAATCAAATTTAGTCCTTGTACTAATCATCTTTGCAGGAATGGTCCTTGGGTAAAAAGTTTGGAGAAATGGCAGAATTGGTCCCTGAAGTTTCACATTTGGCAAGATTAGTCCCTGGATGTAAAAAATAGAAAAATATCACATACAACCCTTGGACTATTTACAATTGGCAATTTTAACCCTTTTAATAACTTTGAAAAGTTGCCAAGTTGCACCCCTTAAACTTTCAGAATATTACAAATTTGGTCCTTGTGATTTTCCAAGTTAAAAACCAAACGGACCTTATTATTATTACTACAAAACAAATACCAATCCAATCCAAACTTAAATCCAGCCCACCCACTTCCCTAGCCCACTACCCAGCCCAGTCCAACCCCTTAGTTATAAAACCGGGTCAACATAAGTCAAACACCACCACCTCTTTACCACTTCCCTCCCAAACCACCACCTCTACCTCTGCTACTAAACCACCTGGTATTCCACCTCCACCTCACACCCCAGCTGTCCTACCCACTACTCTCCACCTCCACAACCCTCCAAAACCTTGAAAACTTCTCCATGTTATCTACAGTACCCCCAAGACCCTTTGGCACCAAGTAACAATTTTAAACGGCCATGATTCAATTGACCATTTCAATGGCTAAGATTTGGTGGGAAATGCCCCAGTGGGTTCCACAAACTCAGAAAGTGGCTATAAAGAAGAAAAGAAGCTGTGGAGATGAAGTATTAGATTAGATTAGAGTAAATTAGGAGTAGTGTAATCGTAGTTAGTGTAAGATCCATTCTAGTTGTAATCTTTAAATTTAAAAGCTTGTAGCCTGTCATCTTAATGTAATTTAAACTTTATCTAATCTCAATTTCAAGTTTTCAGTTGATTCTCAGTTTATGCATTCTCATTAAATTCTCAAAAATCTCAAAAATCTCAAAAAGTTCTAGTGTTGTTATTTGTTGTTGTTATGGAATTCTAAAACTCATTTAAAGCTCTGACAAAGCTTTTGAAAACTTTTAGATAACTCAGTATTCAGTTTAGTAGTTAAACTAAAAAAATCAAGAAAAAAGTCAAAAAGTCAACATGTGGTCAAATAAGCAGTTCTGAGGGGGTAGAAGCTAATCTGGATGGCTTTTCTGGTTTCTAGCTTGTTGACAACAAGCTAGGAGTGGTTTCTGATCCTTGGTTCATGTTCTTTAAGCCTACACAGTTGTAAGCTTAATTTCCTATTTTTGCATTAAATTCCATATCACTGTATCAGTGCTTATCTTTAGCTTATTGTGTTATTTTTCTGCTTATTAATAGTTTCTAAGTATATTTCATCAGTTGTATCAGTAGTTATATAGTTTTTTCTTTATTTCTCTTTAAATCATTTAAAAAGCCAAATAAGGCATAGCTTATTCTATTGCTTATTTACCTGTTAAAAGTTGCTTATTAGAGTTTAATTAAGATAGTTAATCAGTAAAATCAAGGCTTATAGTTTAAAATGGTGGGTTCCACTTGAAAAATCTCCACAGGCCCTTATAAAGGGGTGTTTGGATTATTTACTTAAGCCATGTTCAGGGCTGTTAATGTTGTTGTTTGTTATTGTATGGTGTTAGTTTAGGTCTAGATAAGTTTACAGAGTCATAAAATTAGTAGTCTATTAACTAAAAAGTCAAAATCTTAGTTTAGTCTTCTACACAGTTTACTGTGTGAGAATTGGGATCTCATCCCTACCCCATTAGCTTATATCTGATAGTTCTAGCTTAGTATAGGTTCATCATAGCTTAATACAACATAACTAATTAGTTTAGTAAGACCTAAGTTGGTAAAAGTCAAACTAGCTAAGTTCATTCAAAAGTCAAATTTTACTTATGCAGAAAAACCCAAAAACTCCAAGATTTCTTGTGAATTTTGTGTTGTGATTCAGACTTTGAATTTTGTAGTAATAATAGCCTACCACCTATACTTCAGTATCCCACATAGATTGTATTTTTAATATTTTTGTTCTGGGCCCCACTCACCCTCAAACTTACTTGCAGGGAGCATACTTCCCATGTGCACCAGCAGACTTACCCACACCACCACCTTTGGTGGTGTTTTCTGGCCACCACAGTGGGCCCCACACCTCATACCTAGGTTTTCCCAACCCCCCTCCTAGTAGGCTCTTAGGATTGACCAATAGTTTGACCTGATACCCAGTGGACCCCACCTGAATTCAGCTTGGAAAGTTGTCCCATGATCTGTCTCAGTCCACAATAAGCAAGTGCTTATTGTGGCTTATTGGCTTATTCAGTGTGCCCCAATGGCTTATTCTTGCTTTAACTTGTTTACTTAACTTATTAGAACTAGAAAATACCATAGTGGGTCCCACATAAGCTCAGTTGAGCTTATTTGCTTGTTTGGTCAAACGAAGTTAACTGTGGAAGCATTAAGCTTCCACAGTGCTTATTAATAAGCTATAAATTAGTTGTTTTTATTAAAGTTGTTTAATTTTAGGTATAATATAGATTGGTAAAAGAAAAATCCAGAAAAACAAAAATAAAAATAAGTGATAGTTTCTATTTAATTTAATTTAATTTTAATTTTCATTTTTAGATTTTTATTAAGTAAGTTGTGTTTTTATATTTTTAATAATTAGATTTTAGGTTAAAGTATTTATAATAATTTTCTCAGATTTTAATTTTGTCTTTTAGTATTAATTAGAATTAAAAATAGTTTTATTAATAATTAATCAATAAATAAATTTTAAATAGCATAATTAGTTTTTATATAGTAACACCTATATTTTATATTTTTCCTAGCTTCTATAAGTCATAAAATAATTTTAGAAATTTTCTTGTGATTTATACTGTTCATTTACTAGTTTTCATAATTTAATTAGTGTAATTGGTAATTAATAAATAAATAAGATAATAACTGGTAAACTAGTTTAAAAATAGATAAAATAAAGTTTTTATAATTTTTTAGGATTCCTGTGATGGTTAATTAGATTTATAAAAATCTTCTTAATTATCTTAGTCTTTTTAGTATTTTTAATAATTTAAATCATATAAATAGTTAAATAATAATTAAATAGTTAATAATTAATAATAATTAGAATAATAGTGTGAAAAATATAATTTTATTTTTAAAATAAGTTTTAGAGTATTTTAGACTTGTACAAAGTTTAATTTTATATTTCTAAGACTTGTTTTACATTTTCTTATTTATTAGTTAATTATTAAATAGGTAATAATAGTTATTAAATAATAATAGTTAATTAAATAATTAGTAATTATAAATTAAATATTTTAAGTTTATTTAATTTGCATTTAAGCCCCTAAGGTTTGCAAATTATTACTTTAGTTAAATTTGTTTTTTTGTTTCGTACGCTTACGTAGAATTAAATTAAACGTACGTGTTTTTTGGTTATTAAACGTTTTTAAATATCTGGTTTTCACGTAATCGTTAAAATAGTTTATTTAAGTTATTTTATTTTATAAAACCCTAGTGTAATCACACACACACATTTATTCATATCCCTATTCATTTTCACTGATCACAGACTCGTTTATAATAAAACATCGCACACCTCGTTGGGACATTACGACCCGGGGAAACACTGTATTCCACGGAAGCATTTGCCTCAGCTGTTTGATTATTATACTTGACCATTCACAAGTGGTTGACCAATAATTATCTGACCGTTTGAGGCGAATCAGACTGCTTTTTGAATGTTTTGTCTCATTTAGGATATGGATGCGTATAATTGATTTACTATTTGAGATGATTTCGATAGTGTTTCTCCTTTACTCCTACGAATATGTCTTTAATGCACATATTTGTGGAGTTGAGGGGAAATGCTGCCGAAATTTTCTCAGATAGTAATTCAGTTATACGCATTCATATATGAGATGAATCATTCAAAGAGTGGTTTAGGATTGCCTTCCATAGTTGCACTAGGTGAACAAAACAACTTTCCTTTATTCCATGGTTATATGTGTTTATGTGTCGAATATTTTGAATGTGTAATAACTAAGAGTTGAACAAAACAATATGTAGTTATGATACTTGATAAGAGTTGGACCCGTTTAGACAGTCGTGTTTCAAAAGAGTTTTTTGATGGTCTTGCCGCATTCGTTGAACATTGCAAGCCGTTATTGAATAGTTACGGCAACATAAAATGTCCATGTCGTCTTTGTTGTAATGTTCCACGGGTATCTCTCGACTTACTTAAAAGCCACAAAAGCGAAAATGGGTGGGACCTAACTTATACACAATGGCATGAACACGGTGAACCGGAGCCTCTTCCTATACAAGATAACACAACACAATGTGAGATGAGTGACATGCGTGCGTGCATTAATGATATTATTGATATTCCTCCAAATAATGAACAAAATGAGCCAAATCTTCCAAATATTGGCGAGACAAGTAACGAGCCAGCTCAAGCAACGACACCTCCTGTACGTAACGAGTATGAAGAGTTACTTGCCAGTTCCACCCAGCCTCTTTACCCGGGTTGTTACTTTATGACAACCTTGGATTTTATGTCAAAGTTTACGCATCTCAAGGTCAGCGGTAAATGGAGTGATACTTCATTTAACAATACGCTAAAATTTTTCCAGGAGGTATTTCTTCCCAGGTTAGGTTACAATCTCCCACCATCATACTCTGCTATAAAAAAAAAACATTTAAAAAGGTCGGGTTAGGGTATGAGTCGATACATGCTTGTGAAAATGATTGCTTTTTATATCGGGGGACTGGTGCCGAAGATTTGGAGTATTGTCCGGTCTGTAAAACGAGTAGATGGAAAGACAAGAACACAACGGGGAAGAAATATCCTAACAAGGTGTTGCGTTACTTTCCTATCATTCCTAAGCTACAACGTTTGTACAAATATATTCACACCGCAAAACATATGACTTGGCATGCTACTGGAAAGTCTACGGTAAATGTTATGATGCAACACCCGGTTGATGGTGAAGCATGGCAGAAGTTTGACAGCGGTAAATATTCGGAATTTGCTAACGAACCAAGAAACGTTCGATTAGGGTTGGCTGCTGATGGTTTCAATCCGTTCGGCAACCTTAGTCAGACTTACAGCATGTGGCCTGTTATCTTAACAACATACAACTTGCCTCCGTGGTTATGCATGAAAGAGACTACTTTGATGCTGACTTTGTTGATTCCTGGACCTAAATCACCCGCGAAGGACATTGATGTTTACTTAAAGCCTTTGATTGATGACCTTCAGGAATTATGGAAAATACCAGGTGTCCCGACTATGGACGCTGTTACAGGCAAAGTATTCAACATGAGAGCAATGCTTTTATGGACCATCAATGATTTTCCTGCTCGTAGTAGTTTGTCAGGTTGGAGTGGGCAAGGTTACTACGCATGCCCTACATGCAAAGTAGGCACTCCGGCTATGCGTGTGATAAGCAAAATAGGTTATGTTGGCCATAGAAGATTCTTAAAAAAAAAACATAAATGGAGGAGGGATACTACTACATTCAATGGTGCACCTGATTTTACAGATCCTCTTAAAAAAGATACTCTGGCTGATATCTTGACTCAACTTGCAATATTGCCTACATGTTTGCCGGGGAAACATCCAGATTATGGGGGTGGGAAGATAAAACGTAATACTACAACCGACCTGAACTGGACTAAACGGTCTATTTTCTACGAGCTTGAATATTGGTCTTCTCTTACTCTAAAACACAATTTAGATGTCATGCATATCGAAAAAAATGTGTTGGAGAGTATCTTGAACACTTTGTTAATGAATGACAAATCTAAAGACACCGCTAAGGCAAGACAAGACTTGCAAGCTTTGGGCATTTGACAGGAGTTGTGGCTCGGAAACAAACAAAACGGGAAGTGCTCGAAGCCTCAAGCTAAGTACTCCCTCACACCTGATAAAAGAAAACTGTTCTGTCAATACATCAAAACAATTAAACTGCCAGATGGGTTCGGATCCAAGTTCAAGTCGAAAGTGACCAAAGATGATAACAATATAATGGGCATGAAGTCTCATGACTGTCATATAATGATGCAACGGTTACTTCCTTATGGACTTCAGCAATACCTGGACACACCGACTTATACACCATTAATCGAGCTTTGTTCATTCTTTAAGCAAATTTGTGCCCGAACTTTGATGGTGAATGACATGGTGAAAGCTAAAGAACAGTTGATCAAAATTTTGTGCAGTCTCGAGCAAATATATCCTCCTGCTTTTTTTTGACATTATGATTCACTTGGTTATGCATTTACCTGAAGAGGCTCTTCAAGGCGGGCCTGTTTCATTTCGGTGGATGTATCCATTTGAAAGATACACGAAGAAGCTAAAAAACTATGTACGAAATAAAGCTAAGCCGGAAGGTTCAATAACGGAGGGTTATGTTGCAGACGAAGCATTAACTTTTTGTTCTCGTTATTTTCGGGGCGAAATTGGGACAAAATTTAATCGTCCCACTGCATCTCAGGGCTATCCTCGCCCAACAAGTGATTTCCAGGTGTTCCGATCACTATGTAAAACGTCTGGTAATGTGACAATTATTCGGTTAGGTCTCCAAGAAATGAAGAAAGTGATATGGTATGTACTTCACAACAGTCCTGAGATCGACGCTTACATGAACGAGTTCGAGAGGTACGCGTTTTTATTTTGAAATTTCTTTTTCCCAAGTTATCTTTTCAATTAAGTCTAATATCATGTCCATTTTCAGTGAACATCCTGATAGCGACATGCAACAAGAATTTCCTAGATGGTTTCAGACGAAGGTAAACTTATTATATGTATTTCCTTGTATAAATAACGACTATATATGTTACTCATCTCCATCTATTCTTATCTTTGTTCATAGATCGGTAAACTTTACACAGACAATGACCCAAGTTGTACTCCCGACTTATTCGCTTTGGCTTGTGGACCATTATCGACCGTAACCTCAGTTCATTCTTGCGTAGTCAACGATGTGAAGTTTGTTGTACACAGCCGCGATGTAAGACGTATAACTCAGAATAGCGGAATTTGTTCTCCTAGCGAGAAGGAAGGAGAAATGTATTATGGTCAGCTAGAAGAAATTCTGGAGTTCGCATATACCCAGTTCAAAGTTGTGCTGTTTCGAGTTAAGTGGTTCGACTTGGTCAAAACAGGTAGAGTCGAACGTTATAACACTAGAAACAACATGACACAAATTTGGGCATGTAGCACAGCATTTGAAGATCAACCTTACATTCTCGCAACACAAGCAAAATAAGTCTTCTACCTTGAAGATCCTGCCAGACGACCACTCCATTGGAAGGTCGTCCAAGAAGTGAATCACAACACAACCTGGGATGACATTGTGGCAGAAGACGATGATGATGTGATACATGGAAACAACTCATCGAATCTCCAACTGTCTGCTAATTTGAATTATTTGGCATTTGAAACCTTAAATATCGATGGTCGATCAACGTTAGTTGAGGCACCACCACCAATCATTCATGTTGATGACGACGATGAATTTATTGATGATGAGGACGACGGTCCTTATGATTTAGCAGACTCAGATGCAAACAATTCTGATGATGAAGTTGAAGATGCGACTCATGCTGTTTATGATAGTGATGTAGATGTAGCAGATTGATCTTAAATTGTAACTTGTAAAACGACACTTAGCTTATTTGAATGAAATTTTTATGGATTGTTTAAATGTGTATATTTATTTCAAATGTGTATGTATTTGAATGTGTGCATGCTTATGTTAATTTGTTCCCGAATTTCTATATGTTAATTCAACTTGTACTTTTACAGATGGCAGCAGTAGCGCGAGGTCACGGTGGTGACGGTGCCGATGACCCACCACCACCTTATCGTTCGATTACTAGCGGTCACCGTAGTGGTAAGAAAATTAAACTTGATAATTTGAATTTTGTTACTTGTTAGTTTTTAACGTTTTCACTCACTTCAATTGTAGGTTCGTCACAAAAACCTCGACGAGGAGGTAGAGCGAGACAAGCTGGCAGCAGGGGTGGAGGTCGGGATGGCGGCAGGGCACAGGTCCATGAATCCAACAAAAACAAAGACCTCAGGAAAGCTGTGACTAAATCGGGCCCGCAATCGATCGAGTTCGAGTATTGTGATCAGAGGACATTTACTCATGTTGGGTCCAACCGCGCATGGTTCAGTAACTATATTGGCGAGCTGGTTAGGTCCTTGCCGTTGCACTATCTCTCCTAGCACAAACTTGATGAAGCGACTCGACAGGGCTTCATGAACCGACTCGGGGTCAGTTATTTTATTTTCCTTTTAATTATATATTTATATTTAATTCTTTGAATGTGTACATTTATTTAAATTTGTTTAATTGTGTATATTTGTTTAAATTTGTTTGCAAGAATTCTTCGACTTGCAGACCCACATGCGCTCACCCGATTGGAAAACCATTTCGGCGGGCCTCAATGCGTGCATTGCTAAGGTCTACTCCGACAACAAGGGCATGATAAAGAGGGTTTAATTCGACGGGGAGGGTGGGCCTGAAAAAGTGGATGAGATACGAAGAAACCCTCCTCTGAACGTCGAGCCATCTGTGTGGGAGGAGCATATCAAGTTTTACATGAATGATAAGAACCTGAAGCGTGCTGCTGTGAACAAGGAGAACCGAAAGAAGTTGAAGGTGTACAGCCGCTACGGTTCCAAGTCATTAGCCACTATTCGCCACGACTACGTAAGACACATTTTATTTTTATACAAGTATTTTATTTTTATAAAATTATTTAATTATAATTATATAAAAGTAATTAATTTTGATTTTATAAAAGTATTTAAGTTTAATTAAAATAAATATGGTATTTGATTTGCCATTTTTAATTTGTTTCATCTTATATATATGCATGTGTATATATGGTTTGAGCACAGCAAGGACAAACAATACCCGTCACTCATCCAGTCGTTTTACGACACACACAGCGACAATGATGGTATGTGGTTGCAGGATGAGGCTCGTGTTCAATATGTAAGTATCTTTTTTTTATTTATTTATTATTTATTTATTTATTTCCCTAAACACGCACTTTAATGATTCATTGAAACATAATCTTGTAATTAACCCGATATATATATATATATATACATACATATATATATATATATATATATATATATATATATATATATATATATATATATATATATATATATATATATATATATATATATATATATATATATATATATATATTTAATGTATTTAGAAAAGAATATTCAATCACAATTAATTGCTTAAGTGTGATTAATAATCTTGTCATAAAACATACATTAAATACGTGCACAATTTTGTCCATATGATTTCTATACATATATATATAAATTTTCTCAATTTTTTTCTCAATTAAATAGGAAGAGATGGTCCGGCTGCGAGATCTGGGAGCGAATACGCCGGAAGGGGTGGCGTACACGGAGGAGCAGATACTTGCGATGGTTTTGAAGGGCAAGCAGCGGGGCCACATCGCCGGACGGGGTAGGGTCGTACCCGGGCTCTCCAGGCCACCGTTATCATATACCCCGCCTCCACCTCCATGTATGTACAGTTTGATAATATAGTAATTATAGATTACTCGATCATGACTCAAATTAAGTATTGCAATAGATGTTTTTTAATTTTGATTGTTTCAATTTCAGAATACGCTGAGATGGAGAAAAAGCTTGCTGAGGCCGAGAAGAAGATTGTTGAGGCCGAGGAGAATCGCCGTCTAGAAGCTGAAGAGCATAAGGCCTTGAAGGCGGAGATTGATTTGATCACAGGTTTTATCTCCTCCAACCCGCGATGGAACGATTATGTTAGTCAGGCGGGTTCTCAGCACGTGGATGGCTCAGGCAGTGGTGTTGGAGGTAGTGGCTCAGCTGGAGGGAGCGGGAGTCGCAGAGGCGATGAGGATGGTTCTGGCGATGATGAGGGTCCTACTGATGATCACGAGTGATTTTGGATGTAGAGGTACAAACTTGGGTACTTTGTGTTGTACTTATGCTTGAAACAATATTTTGGCGACCCATATGTTAGTATTGTATAGTTTAACCTTTTGGCGACTTGAACGTCGCCGTCTTTAAAACATTTGTGGGTATGGCAACTAGGTTTAGATATTATCACACCCCGTTTTGTAGACTTTATATGTTTTTATGCATTTTGAGGGTGTTTAGCGATATTTTGCAAGTGTTATAGCCGATGGTGAGTTATACGTTTAGGACATGTTGATATTGAGTGGTTATAGGTGCTATTACAGTTACAGGTTTTGGTAGATTTTTTCCGAAAAATCCAGAAAAAATCTGGAAAATTGCAATATTTGCAGCCTGCTGTTAGAAGGATGGTAATAATGATACCGTCGACATGTCGACGGCATCATTAAAACATAAATATTGGGAACAAAAATATTGTTTTTCATATTATGCCGTTGACATGTCGACGGCATAATATTAAAAACAATATATTTATTTTAATGATACCGTCGACATATCGACGGTATTATATAAAACTTAATTATAATCAACTAACTAAAACGTTAATTAGTTATATGTTCCCGTCGACATGTCGACGGGAAAAATTTGACGGACATCAAATTCCTTTGACTGGAAAATGATGTGGGACCCACAGTGTCGACGGTGATTGTCGACGGGAACACTGTTCCCGACGAAGCACAGCCATCTTTATGTTCCCGTTGACATGTCGACGGGAAGGTATGATTCCGTCGACATATCGACGGAAAGGGCGTAAAAAAGTCGCCGGGGAAAGCCTCGTTTGTACTAGTGATAGTTGAGTCTTTCTTCTCGCATTTATGTCCATTGCCCAATGTGTGTTTAGTTAAGTTGTCTCTTGAAGGTTAACCGCAAGAAGTTGAAAATTGACCGTATATAACTATTTGAGGTAGCCTAGAGGTAAGAATTTATAGTAACTACTGAGAGATTTTAAGTTTAATTGATAGCTGCAAACAATTAGATGGCCACATTAATCTTTCTAAAAAAAAGCTTTACATGATTTAAATTTATGTGACAGTGAACTCAAATCTTTTAGATTAATTGGCTAAAAAAACGATGATTACTCAAAATAAATAAAAGAAAATGGACCATATATATTTGGAGATATAAATTGTTGACATGGTAAAATAGAATATTAAGTACCTTGATAAGCAAGTTAAAACAAGTTTGAGTGAAAAAGAGTACTTACTCTATTATACATTAAGTGTGTGGCAACGTCGTTTTGGAGGGAAATACCATAAAACGACCTCGTTTCATGGTGCACCATGTAGTTTTGTGGGTTCGTGCATGTTGTTTTGTTTTGTTAGGCCATTTTTGTTTTTGGGTTGTAATTGGATCGTTGGTTGCTATTTGTTGGCCCAGTTTCGCTATAAACTAGCAACCGATATCCGAAAGTGTATTGGACACGCGTTGTATTTTTTGGCACGTGTCTTCTTCAATGTGTAGCATATGCAGGGTTTATCTCTATGCTTATGAATCTCTCTCTCTCTCTCTCTCTCTCTCTCTCTCTCTCTAAATATGTACACAGTGGTTTCAGCTTTGTCTCTTAAAAGAGTGGTGGTTGTTTGGTGGTTTTGTGGTTTCATATATTGAGGTAGAAGTCCTTCAACTAGACTTCTCTTTTAAAGATTTTGGGTGGTGTTAAAAAAAACTGAACTAACAGTTGTATCACTGATGGTAGTTTACAAATTAACGGTAATTTTTTTATTGTTGACGTTGGTTTGTGTAGGTTTGATGATGATGGTGTATTTTATATGTTGTTTGTAACTGTTTATCTGTTTTCCTAGCTGATTTGGTTGAATTTCTCCAGTTTGGAGCAGCGATCTTGGTTATTCAACCTTTATTAAGGGCATTTTTAGCCGTTGTTGATCTGTGTAAGTTTTATAATCTTTTAAGTGTATAAGATTTTGAATCGAGTGTATTGCACGTGGTTTTTGGAAATGCTTCAACCTTTTTTTTTACTTGATTTGGATAAATTGGTGCGGTTTGAGGCTACGGATTATGCTACTCAACATTTAGTTGTTTTGCATGTCCTTGATTGCAAATGCATTCTTGCTGAGAGTAACAAGGTATAATTTTTATCACAATTTTTCATTCTTTATTGTCTATGTATCAACATTTTAAAGGGTGGGAAAATTTGTTTAGTGGATTTGATTAATTTTAGTATTGTTTGTAATTGAAAAATAGTTATGAAAACATCATTTAAGTTATTATCTGAACAACCTATAAGTTGTGTTCGATATTGTTTAAGTAAGATTGTTATGTGTTAAATAAGTGAGAAGGAGTTTGGAATGCATGATTTAAATTATTCACTAATCGTATTGGCAATCATGCTGAGTTGTGATTTAGGCGTGATTAAGACCGGATGGAATAAAATGCAACTATTTTTAGCAGTCGATGCGATATTTGAGCCAAAGCAATTTATGTAAAAACTATATGCAAAATAGTAGGACCAAGTATTTTATACCCTCATTTGAACATGATATTTTATTATATGGTTTATAAATGTCGCTACTGAATATTGGAATGATGCTTTTTAACAGTAAACGGTGTTGTTTGGCTATGATAAGTTCTGCCGTGCTAAACACTGGATGGCGGATAATGCAACTGTGTTTTATAGCTAATAGTAATGTTGCAAAAAACGGCCTACAAGGTCTTGTAATCGCCGATTCCAAGCTACAAGGCCCTAGAACTTGGAGGCATTTATAAGGAAGTCGGCCGATTAATTGGCGATTACAAGGTTTTGGTCTGATTAATGCTAAAAAATGCAACTCGGCCCCCGACCGCCTCAGAACCGATTCTCGATTTTTGCAACATTGGCTAATATGGTATCTAAGCTAACATATAAAGATTTTTAGTCTAAATAGCATTGCTAACTCTCAAGTTCCACTTTAATGAATGTTATATGGTATAATACAATGTATGAAAATACAACAGTGTTGTGTTTTTTTTAAGCATGTTTGGAAGGTGATAGTTTGCGCTTGGCTCGGCTTGCGAACAATGTATTCTACTTTCTTTTTGACAAATATGATAAATTAGATGTACAACATGCAATTAACCCTTGGTGTAAAACATACTAAAGAAAACAGTGGGTACTATCAGTGTTGCAAAAAAGGTCTACAAGGACGATTAATCGCCACCTAGACGCTACAAGGCCACTAACCTTGTCTATTTATGTAATTGGGTCAAACAAGTAGGTCAACCATGGTCAACAGCGATCAACGGCAGTTGATGGTGTCAAAGTTTCCGAAAACCTGCAAATCTTGCCGGAAGTGACCAAAACTCACCATAAACTTATGTTGATCAGTTATAGAAACTGTTTAAATATATTACAAGTTGCTTATTAGAAAAAATCTTTCCGAAAATACCTAGACCGATTACAAGCTACAAGGTGGTCGACCGCCTCACTACCGATTTACGATTTTTGCAACCTTGGGTACCATAAAGCATTTCTTTTGTCTAGAACGGTTTAAAATCACGATAGCCCGCATGTTGGCGTGGCAATTTGATTTGTTTGCAGCGACAACGGTTTAATCTGCTTTTTTAAATTCTCTACAGACCTGAGCGATGAAGAGAAAGCGAGCAATCAAGAATCGCATCATAGGACTTTGGAAACTGAAACGTCGGCATGTGTATTCCGACAATTCATGCAAACAAGATATCATGATTAACATAAAACCCATGCTACGGCTATGATGATTAATTTGGATATGTTTAGCAAGAATCTATCAAAAGTGAGATTGTTTATATTTTGGTGAGGCACTTAGTGAGTTTACAGCTATGTCGTATTAATCCTTTTTTTAGATTCTTTGCAGATCTGAGCCTCATCAAATCAGACATTTTTGGTTGAGTCGCGAAGCATAGAGTAATAAGTTAGCTGGTAAAGAGTTTGTTTTGGCTTTCTTTGATATCGATTTGATTTACCTGAAGTGTTCGATATTCTGTTTCTTTCAACTTTTAGTTTCATATTTACTTTCATGTAATTGCATTTTGAGGTGTAGGACGGAAAGTTGTTGGGAGTATGTTTAACTATTATCAAGTGTTGGTCATTAATTATTTAATAGGTTGCTTAGTTATTAGGCTTATATGTTTGTTATAATTACTAGGCTTATGAAGTAAGCCCATGGGCCAATGTAAAAGCCCATCTATGAGAAAGGAAGGATCTAGGGATATTGCCCCACCATCCTGTCCTATAAATACCCATGTAACATACTCTTTTTTCTTGTTGGTTTTTCATTTATGCTAGCTAAACTCTTGTCAATTCATTTATCATATTTGTTAAACCATACGAACTCTCTCTCTATTTTCTCACTAGAATACTTGTGAATGATCATTTATGGTAACCGAACAAGTGTTCTAGTGAGAGAAAATAAAGAGAGAGAGAGAGAGATAGAGAGAGATTAAGTCAATCTTACTCTGATCCATATCCTATGTCTCACCAGTCATTTTTTCAACAACCACAACACCTTAATTATCCTTCCTAATCACCAACCAACCAACTCATTCCATATGATCAATCACAACAATCAACTGAAACTCAACTGGTTCCTATTGGAAACACAGACACAATGTACTATGCTCAATCTAATGATGAAGATTAAGATGCATTCAATTCATTGAATCAAGGGTTTGCATTCATTGCTCAAGCTTTCAGCCAGTTTTCTAACAAACCAAACAATCATCTTCGCAATTCATCTAATCCAAGGACTCAAGCAGTAGTACAAGGTGGATCAGTTGAAGTGCAAAATCAAAGTTATGGATGTTAGATGGGAACTGGTGGTTATGCAAGAAATTCAGGAAGCGGACAAGTGACTCATGTAATAGGTGGAAATACTTATAATCAGGGTGCTCCTCCAAAAAGGGTTGAAATTGTGGAAACTGGTAGTACAGCAACTGGGAATACGGGGATCAGGTGCTACAACTGTAATTGAAAGGGTCATTTGGCTAATGCATGTCCTAAACCAAGAACCAGAGGTAGTGAATTCCACAAACAAGCCTTACTTCTTGCACTAAAGGATGAATTTTGAGGTATTCTCACTGACAAAGAAAATAGCTTCATGTCAAATGCTTACTCAGATGATCACATGGAAGATTTGGAAGCAAATGCAGCAATGATGCTTATGGTAAACATGCAGGAACTACAAATGAGTGACACATGCCCAGTATATGATACTAATGGCTTGTCTCAGGTACCTGACCCAAACATATGTCTCATACATGAATAGTAATCTCCATCTGCATCCGACAAGGAGCAATTTATTCAAGATAACTCATTGTCATCTCTTTAAGATGATGATCAAATTAACCCCGTTGTTACATTTGATGATCTAATTGATGATCAAGTTAACCCCATTGTTACATTTGATAATCAAATTGATGACTATAACAATGATCAACTTGAACAAGTTGAAACTTCGTTTGATCCAGATCCAGATCTCATGACCTTGTTGTTAAACAGACAATCACAAATTGATAAATGCAATGAAATCAACAAAAACTTAAAAGCTAGAAATGCATCATTAGCTACGGATCTTGAGTGCCGTAAATTACAACTTAATAATTTTGAAACACAAGCAACACGAGAATAGAGTTTTGAAGTAGCTTTCCAAAATGCATATGTCAAAGAACAAGATTTACAATATCAAATACGAGAATTGGTCGTTTCCAAGAATAACATGATTTCTAAAATGGAAAAAGAAAAATTTTAATTTTAGCAACAAGTTGACCATCTCTCTTCGAACTTTCAAAAATAAAAATGGAGTTGTCGGCTTGTCAGGCTAGTTTTTATGAACATAGAAAAAAGTCAAGGGAACAGATCGATTCTTATCTTTATGAAATTGTTGAATTGGAAAGAAATTTAAAAGAGTTTCAAACAGTTTACAAAAATGGTGAATCTGTCACAACAATACAAAAGTTTACCTTAAAACAAAATCCCAAAGGCTTTGTATTTGCTCTTGGTGACGATAAACCACGTTTTCTAAAAACAGCACTCAGTGAAATTCCAAAGTTGTATAGTGCAGAATGTCTTGTTGATGAATCATCAATTGTGCACGATGTTTTATATAATCACGAGGAGGAACTTGACTTGGAAGAAGAGAGTCGATAAAAAATGAGTAACATAAAATTTAACAAACCTTTTGATTATTCAAAATTACCTCATCTTTTTCGAAACTTTTATTCCTCAATGGGATAAATCTGAACAACCTTGGTTTATAATGCAGATTCATGAATCTTCTTCTGATGTTGGTCCCGTAAAACCAATGGCACAAATAAATGGTGCTTTACCATCTTCCAGTGAAATTGAATCTTTACCAAAACTTCCTAAACATTGTCTTGCGCTTCAGTATTTTGATACGTTTATGGAAGACATAAAATTCTTGGAAGACACAATTGAATGTAATTCTGAGATAAAAGTTTCCACTTTTCGATCTGCTTACACAAAAGAACAAAGAGAAATTTTTCAAAAAACAATTTTTCCTACATGTTCAACATTTTCGTCTTTGTGCAACACACTGGAAATGGGAACTTCAAACTGAAGTAGCTTCAATGATTCAAACTTTCAATGCAACTAAAAATGCAATTTCCAAACACAAACGTCAAAACAAAAATCTTCAAAATGATGTAGATTGACTCTTGAAAAATGTTTTAAGTGCTGATATTATTTCTGTTAGTGCAAAAAGTGTGAAGGGGTTAGGATTGGGCTTAGTTCGATGCGGGCTATCCTTGATGGATCGTCCGCTACGTGGTTTATACACTAATCCAAGTAGTAGGTTGTATTTCCTGCACAAACAAAGGTAAACCGTTAGCCTTATCGTGGGGACGGACCCCACGATTAAGATCTGGCGTGAGAGTAAGTACTCATATTGGGCCTCGAGAGTGTGTACTGAGGTTACCTTTTATAGGTGGTCAAAATGCTAGGGTTTCCTAGTATTTCACATATTGCTGTAGTGGCCGATATTGGACCCTTGTCGGGAAGGGATCCATAGCTTAATCGATGATTGCGGACGTGGATTACTTTCCGGACCGTAGGCCAGTCTGTGAGCGTACGTGAGGAGTGCCGCTTAAGTGGTTCATATACGTCCTTGTATGTCCGGACTGTGCCTTGCTCGTGGTTTGTTCATTGGGCCGGAGCCCGGTATTTTAGTTATATTGGGTCGGAGCCCTATTGTGTATAATACGGTCTGTTGAAACTAAGACCTTGATAGATCTTCTGAGTACTCTAGAATCGTTAGTTATGTTAATGTAATCACCGACACACTAATAGACAATCTCTGTAACTTGTATTTTAAAGCGGAAACAAACACAAGTTTTAATACTAAGAACAATTGATTCTCTATGGACCCTTTTAATTATCAAAGTGTTTTCTAAAAACTTTAATCAATACATAATCGTGTGTTCCTTTTATACACAAGGAACCCTAAGCCGTTTCCCAAGAAACGTATATTCTAAAACTTCTAAAACATATGCATTATCACTTCTTAAATAAACTCATGCATATCCTAACTATATTACATAAAACACGGAAAAACTATATTCGCAGAAACAACTAATGCTGAAACTAAACTTCAGTAGAAACTAAACTATAAGCAGAATCTGTGTCTTCAGTAGAAACCATCAGCAGATTCTTCAGCAGAATTCTCTCTTAGCAGAATTCCCAACAATCCTCCCCTAATCTTGAATTTGGCATAGTTAAGTTCAAGATTCTTGATAGATCTTTGAAGTTACATACCAAGAGGATTGAAGTCGAACATCATCAGCAAAGAATCACCATCAACAGGATCTCTATGATCAGCATATACTAACATTCTTTGCAGCAACAAATGACCAATTGTACATCAAAACAAATTAGTTTCATACTATTCTCATTACATCCAGGTGTGTTAACTCCCGTGAGAGGTGAATCATTGAAAATAATGGATTTGATGTCTATTTACCAATAGCCATCACTACTGGAGTAGCCAAATGTTTTAAGTTCTAAAACTAGGGTACACTGATGACCACATGATTTTTAGCAAATCATCAGCAATAAACGGATTTGAGATGTCTTTACCTGTAGCCGTTTGCTCAGGACTAGTCAATTATTTTGATGAAAAATCATCTTGGTCAACTGATTACCAAATATGGGTTTCCACTGCCTTTACCACAAGCCATATACATGTGGGCTAGCCAATTATTTGGAATCCATAAAGGAAAAGTCCATGGTCAATTGACAACCATTTCAACTTTCAGCAATGAAGCTTGGGTGAGTTGAGTACCCTATGGTTTTGAGCAAACCATTACAGCTATCAACAGATTTGATGTGTCTTTACCAAAGCTGTACCCTTTGGACTAGCCAACTTTTTGATGGAATAGTCAACATCAGGTAAGTTGATAACCAAAGAAAGTGTGATTAACACCAAACCTGCAAACAACATACACAATACTATACAAAAATGTTAGTTTTTTTTTTTTTTTTTTTTTTTTTAATACTAATAAAAGAAATAAATATACAACAATATGCCATCAAATAGAAGCTGCTCTGGAAGTCCTAATCCTGAGTTTGAATACTTTCACTAGAGATTCAGCAAACAACCTAGCATTCCCAACTGGATCAGGAGGAATCTCCAACTTTTGTTGAAGCATTTTCTCCATCAGAGACACTGTCAGAGGATACCTCTTGACAAGATCCGTAATAAGTCTGAGTCCTGATGTAGTTTCCAACACATGAACATATGGCATAGGATAAAACTTCCAACTCTGAACCTTCCATCTCTGATTGTTTTTCCATATGTCATAACTAGCACCAGTGGGAGTAGAAGAATCAAACAACACTCTAAGATCACCCAATAAATACAATCCAGACCCTGTAGGAGTATGATTTGCATAAAATTTGTGAACCAAATCATTGAGAGTGAGCAAATCCTGATGATCCACAAGATGTAATATTTCTTGTAGAAATGTAAATGATAGAGAATTTTTATCTAGTCTATAAATGGTATTGATCTGTCCATTTTTAGACAACTCCCAGTGAACCAAAACATCTCTAATTGCCTCATGCCAATCATCAGGGGATCCTTCATTGATAAATGAAGCATCAGAAGCATTCACATCTATTAGTCTTTGTGCTGAATGTGAAGTTCTGACTTTAGCCATTCTCTTAGCTCTTCTTCCAGGAACATAAATGGCATCATGAGGTAAAGAAGATTCATCAGGAACTTCACTTCAGTAGATACACCTTCTGCAGCATCAGTTTCCACTGATGGATTATCAAATTGTTCATCAGTAGAATCATGAGAAGATTCAAGTGCAGCAGATGCATATTGTTCATCCATAGCCTTCCTCATCTGTTTGGCTCTAGCAGCTTGAAGCTCCACCTCTCTTTCCTTAATCTCATGAAATCTTGCCATGTCAGCTTGTTGTTCATCATCTAACCTTTTAGCAGCCTCTTCACCCAACCTTTCCTCCTCTATTTGTTTCTTTGTTCTCTTTCTAGATAGAGGATCTTCTGCTATCACTTGAGCTTTACCTTTATCAATACAAGATGAAGCAGCAACAGGTAGTACATCAGCAGAAGTGGCAGGTAAAGATACCTTATCAGCAACAACAGGAATATCTATATTAACAGATGAACCAACAGCAGCAAGAGTGATAGGAACATTCTTAGGAGCACCCATTCCATCTTTGTCACACCTAGACTTGATTCTATTATACATCTGAACCAATTTTTCATCTGAAAGTGCCCACACTTGTTTCCTAGTCCAAGCATTGTTATATAAAGCACTGCTTTGACTTTTCACATATGTTCTCATATAGTCCCTTTGCTGTGCTTGAGTCATGGGTTTATCTCTTTTTGCTTTGGCTCTTTGCTCATCTACTGCTTTCTTCCTAAACTTCATCTGTTTCACAATTTCAGAAACCCAATCCTTTTTATCCACCTTATCACCAAGAATTTCTGCAGCTAAGTCAGGAGTAGCAATCACTTGTTCTCCAATATGCTGCCAGTCTGACTCGTCAAAATTTTGAACAGCAGCATCCAATTCTTTCTGTCTTTCAATAGGCAAGGTAGAAATATATCTTTGTGTAGCAGACTGATATTCTGAATCAAACTTGGCTTGCTCTGCCTCAGCTATATCTGAACTCCTCTTATAATCTTCCCATTCTTTAAAGAGTTTTTCTTGTGCAACTCTTTCTTCAGCTGTAACAATCTCATCCTCACCCACTTCAACCCCTTCAGCAAAATCATCATGAGGAACATCCAAATCTTCCATAGGATCAGCATTTAATTCTTGAACATCTGAATTAAGTACATTATCAGTAGATCCTTGAGGCTTAAGGGTTTCAGTGATGTCATCAGGAGAAACTTGCTTAATCCCAGATGAATTATGAACAGGGAATTCAAATACTCTTTCCCTGCTACAAAGAATGTATCTACTGATGCATGAGCCCCATCAGTAGATTTGTCAGTAGCAATAGCACTGGATGATTGTTTCTCCTGAAGAGTATCAGTAGCTTCAGCCATAAGAATATCATCACCACTTGATACCTTGGAAGATTCAGCAGCTTTCTTTGCCAAATATTGTCTTCTACTTCTTCTTCTGAAGTGAATTGTTGGCTTAGATGGAGGTACCTCAGTAGCTTTGGGAGAAGATACATGTGACTGTCTAGCTACTTCAGCCAAAATTTCAAGAGAGTCCAAATTTTCCTCCTAAGGCACTTCAGTAGTATCCATTATACCCTTACTTTTCTTCTGCTGAGCCAACTGTGCCTCCAAATCCTTAACTTTACTTTTCAGCCTCTCAATTTCACTACCAAGAGTAGACTTGGTATCAGCAAGCTCCTTTTGGAGATCATCAGTCTTTCTCATATACCTGCAAAGTGAATCATATACAGAAGTGAGAGTAACAGGGTCCTCTACTCCACCAGCAGATTGTTCAGTGGTAAATGGAGCTTCATTGAACCTAGCAGGAGAAGCAGACTCATGTACAACATTGGGAGAGCCTTCATCAAATGGCTCTCTCATAGGACTAGGTGTAGGTAGTCTAGTGATCTCAGGCTCAAGAGACTGAAGTGTATCTTCAATCTCATGAGTTTGCTCAACAGGAGCAACCTGGGATGGTGAATTAACAGGACTAGATGACATATGGGCAGGGGAAGGTGGTGGTAGGTCAGAAGAAACAGGTAATGGTTCAGCAGTTGTAGCTGGCTCTTCCTCAATTGCCACTGAAGGATTACCATCAGCAGCAACACCAGAAGATGACGGATTACCATCATCAGCAGCATTTTGAGGAGGCACATTGCCAGCATCATCACCCTTAACTACATTATCATTGCCATGTGGCAACATAGCATCTAACAGAGGGCGATGTTCCCCAGTATAATTTTTTTTCATTGAGTCAAACAACTTAGAACCAAGACTTTTAATAGGTACATGGGTCCTATCTTCAGTGGTTATGTCTAAAATAATTTGTAAAAACCTAGGGTACATTAAGAACTTATGCTGTTGTTTATCAATATTTTCTAGCATATTTTCAAAAATAAACTTTGAAAAATTATAAGTTAGACCCTTAGAGAGACAGACAATACCACAACCCAATTGTAGAGAGAATTGGTCCCATCCACCACACTTGTTGCTTATACATTGGAGCAGCAAATGCAACAAATACCTCCACTTGGGACAAAATTGATTCTTCTGCCACTTAGTTGTTTCAGTGCTTTGATATCCAGCTTCCCTTAGCCCAGCAAGAATCTCCACATTGTTGGAGTGATATACACCATTCTCATCATCCAACTGAAGCTTTGTTCTGATCAAACCTTCTGTCACCACATACTCTACACCTTCAATTAATGCAACAATCTCTGTGTTAGATCTCTTTGCAGCAGATGCCCAAAATTGCGTCACCATTGGTTCATATATCAGATTGGGACAATGTGTCAAAGCATAATGAATCTTTGATCGCTGTAAAAACTCCACCATTAAATCAAACTCTTCATGTCCCTTAGCCTTTTTCAGAATAGCATACTTGTTATGATCTTTCTTCAATTCAAGTTGTGCCATTTGAATGAATTTGCATGAGACGGTTATGAATTACTCAAAGAATTATGGGTTTAAATGGAGTAATAAGCGAATAATTTTGTTTAGGAAGAGATATGCGAAGTAGGTTATATTTGGAAGTTCCCTAATCGTGGTCAAAATTATCGGAACTAATTGTTGACCAAGTCTGACGTGTAAAGTAAGATCCTCCAAATTTAAAATTACCCTTCAGCAGCAATTATGGTCAAATCTACTGAGGAATGGTCAATATCAGCAGAAACCAAGCAAATGTAAAAATATCTTCGGTAAATATCTTGATTTTTACTGTGCCACCCAACTCGCATTAATTATCATAATGCCTAAACTTTGCTTATTTAATAACCCCAAATTACACTTCTCAAACATCAAATTATCCCCAAATTATCTCAAAACCCTAATTCCACAATTAATCCCAATTCTCCCTCAAATAATGTCTTCCAAGCCTGAAATCATAGACATATCCTGCTCCTCTTCCTCCTCATCCGATGATCTTCCACAATATCCATCAGAAATAGATGATTCTGATTATGCCCGTGAATTGGAAAGGCGATGGAATGCCTTGGAGAAGGGGGAAGCAAGTAATGCCCCCATTCCTGTTGAGAGACAATATGTCTCTCCCTTCATTTTCACATCTGATGAAGACTCTTCAAAGGATGAAGACGAAGATCCCTCATTTCTTCCTCCTTCCACACCAGAGAGACCCCAAACAAGGCCTAGGAAGAGAAATCCATCTCTTCCAACATCACGAAGTGTGGTGTTAGGTCTTCCTGCTCCAGGACCTGGTTCTTCATGCCATGGAAGCAAGGGAAAGGGAAGAAGACAGATGTCGTGGGTAAGGGGAAAGGGAAAATGGTGTAGGTGATGATGGGATCTTATCAGGGACCAAAGTTATAAACCTTGGTTCTTTAGCATCTTCATCGTCGTTTCCATCATTCTTCCTCCTCTTCTTTTTCCATTTTCATCTTCAGCTTCAGCTTCTTTATCATACTGGTTATGCATCAGCTTTTGTAATAGATGATAGAAGCTAGACTAATTTAGACTTGTATAGGATTGCATTCTCAGAATGAATGAAAACTCATTTGCTAATTTTGATCTCTGTATATTTTGAATCAGTAGAAATCAATGTTAGCCTCCATTAGACTTCAGAAGAAACACATCTCAGCAACCATATTAACATATCATGATGAAACTCAACAACAACTTGCAATGGGATCCTGCAAAATAGACACAAACTAACAAACATACCAAGCAAACTTACAACACATTAGTTGGTTAGTGTTAAAAACTCAAAAAGTATACAAATTGTACAAATTATACAAAGTTTACAATCACAATCCTCCCTTGAGGCATATGCCTCCCCTTAAACTTTGCATTTAAGGGTTAAGCATACCAATATGGACCACCAAATATTGAAACCTAGGTCCATCAAATGCTTTGGTTAACAAATCTGCCACATTATCATCTGTGTGAATTTTTACCACTTTAAATAAATGTTTCTCATAAGCATCCCTGATAAAGTGGTACCGGATTTCAATATGTTTGGTTCTATTATGAAAAACTGGATTTTTAACAATACAAATGGTACTTTGATTGTCAATGAAAATGGTGGTATTCATGAAATTATACCCATAATCCAGCAATTGATTCTGAATCCATAGAACCTGTACACAACAATTGGTAGCAGCAACATACTCTGCTTCAGTAGTAGAGGTAGCAACAATGGTCTGTTTCTTGCACTGCCAAGAAATCAGTCTTCTTCCAAGGAATTGGCAACCTCCAGTTGTGGATCTCCTATCCATATTGGCACCAGCATAGTCACTGTCACTATAAGCTGCTAGCTGAAATGGAGATTCTTTTGGGTACCAAAGACCTAATTTGGGTTGGCCTTTCAGGTACTTAAAGATCTTTTTGACAGCATTCAAGTGAGAGGCAAGTGGAGTGACTTGGTGCCTAGAACAAGCACTCACAGCAAATGTAATATCAGGTCTAGAAGCAGTTAAATACATCAAAGACCCAATCATTGACCTGTATAAATGAACATTCACAGGAAGATTAGGGTCAAGATTGTTCTTTGGTTTGGGAGCTTCATAGGGAGTAGTGGCAGTCCTGACATTCTCCATATCAAACTTTGTCAACATATCCTTTACATACTTCTCCAGATGTATAAAAATACCATCAGGTTTCTGCTGAACCTGTAAACCCAAAAAGAAAGTGAGCTCCCCCATGGAACTCATTTGAAATTCTCCCTTCATCAAATCCTCAAACTCTCTACACCATGCTTCTTTGGTGGAACCAAATATAATGTCATCCACATAAACCTGCACAAGAATAATATCCCTGGAATCTTTCTTTAGGAATAGAGTCTTGTCAATGGCACCTCTTCTGTAGCCATGCTTCAGTAGAAATGTAGAAAGTCTAGCATACCAAGCTCTGGGAGCCTGATGAAGTGCATAGAGAGCTTTACAATCTTATACACATACTCAGGATGATCAGGGTCTTCAAATCCCTTGGGTTGAGTCACATAAACCTCCTCTTCAATCTCACCATACAAGAAAGCACCTTTGACATCCATCTGATAAACCATAAAGCCCATATATGATGCATAGGCAAGGAATATCCTGATTGCTTCAACTCTGGCCACTGGTGCAAAGACCTCATCATAGTCAATGCCTTCCTCTTGCCTAAACCCTTGAGCCACTAATCTTGCTTTGTTTTTCACCACAATACCCCTTCCATCTCTTTTATTCTTCAAAATCCATTTTGTCCCAATGGCATATTTACCATCAGGGAGAGGAACCAATATCCAAACGTGCTAATTCTTAAATTGCAGCATCTCTTCTTGCATTGCTTCAAGCCAACTTGAATCAGCCAGTGCTTGAGGAACACTGGTTGGCTCTATCTGAGAAAGAAATCATGCAAACAGACAATGTTTGAAGTCTGTGTGATTGTCCCTCTTTTGATTGTAGACATAGGAGATGAAAGCAACTTCACCATATTTAGTGTTCTTGACAGTGCTTCTAGTTCTAATAGGTGCTTGAGGATCTCCAATAATCTTGGATAGGGGATGATCATTATGAATCCTCTTTGTTGCTGTAGGGTTGACATCAATTGTGGCAACAAGGTTGTTGACAGTAGGCCTAAACTCAGTATCATAAGAAGCTGAGTTAAAGAGACCAGGCTTGGGCTGATAATTACCAAGATCAGAAGGACTTGGAAATCTTGTAAAGGGCTTATCAAAGTCTGTAGAAGCTTCAGTAGAAATAGGAGATTGTGCAGCAGGACTATCAGCAGCTTGGATCTCATCAGTAGAAATAGGAGAACCTTCAGTAAAACTGTCAGTAGTATCCTTGTTTCCACTGACTGCTTGTACTGATTGTTGAAGTATTGCATTAGTCTCTTGAGCAACCTTTTCACTGAGTCTCTGAGCTTCCTGAGTAGCAGCATGTTCTTGCTTCTTAAGTCTAGCAAGATCCTCTGCATAATGTGACTCATCTTCTTGTTCAGCAGCAGAATGATTTCCTACAAAATGGTTAGGTGGAAAAGAAGGTACAACAATGGTATGTTCATCTGGCTAAGAGTCACTCTCTGAGTCATCATCCATGGAACCTGCAGGGTTAGAAATTTGATCTTTGGTACCTGCATTAGGATTAGAAGCATGTCTAGTGTACCCCAAATAATCAGTCAAATAATCTAGGTCAAAATACCAAGAATGGCCCTGTCCCTGAATATTAGGCTGCCCTTCAAGAAATCTTAGGTTAAGGGTCTCCTCGATCCTTTTGGCATTCAAATTATAAACCCTATAGGCCTTGCTATGAGTTGAATAACCAACAATGTACCCCTCATCAGCTTTCCCATCAAACTTACCTAGTGTATCAGCAGTATTCAAAATGGTCACTTTGCAACCAAAAGGCTTAAGGCAATGAATGTCTGGAACTTTCCCAGTGAGAAGTTCATAAGGTGTCTTGACATGATGTCTAGTGATGGATACCCTGTTCAAGACATAGCAAGCAGTACTTACTGCTTCAGTCCAAAACATAGTAGGTAATTTAGAGTCTGCAAGCATGGATCTTGCTACCTCAATTAAGGTTCTATTTTTCCTTTCAACAACCCCATTTTGTTGTGGGGTTCTTGGAGTACTATAGTCCCTTCTAATCCCCTTAGACTTACAGAATTCTATGAAAACAACATTTTTGAACTCTGTCCCATTGTCGCACCTAATGCCTTTAACCTTTTTATTTAGTTGGTTTTCAATTAAAGTGATGAATTCTTTCAAAATAGGAGTTGTTTCATCTTTAGTTTTTAGAAAGAATACCAAGCAAAACCTACTATAATCATCCGTGATAACCAGGCAGAAGTACTTATGATCAATACTTCTGATAGGAGTTGGACCAAAGAGATCCATGTGCAGCAGCTGAAGAGGTTCTGAGATGGTGCTCATAGCTGTTATGGCTTTGTAAGAGGCTCTGTGTTGCTTTCCCTTGTTTCAAGCAATACAATTGTGTTCATTGGTGAAGAGTTTAGAAGGAAGGCCCTGAACAAGACCAAGTTTAGACAACTTATTGATAGTCTTGTAGTTTACATGAGCTATTCTCCTGTGCCACTTGGTAGATTCATCCTGGGAAGCTTTGGCCACCAAACATGTCAGATCACCTTCAGGCTTAACCTCATTCAGATTGAATGTCTACAAGTTGAAGGTTCTAGGAACTCTCAGCAAAACAGTTGTATCTTCTGGAAGTTTGAAGTCCTTGGAGAGCACAAGACACTCATCCTCAGAGAAGAAAACCTTATTCTTAGTGTCACAAATTTGTGATACAGAGAATAGATTAAAGTGCTCAAGTTCCTTCACATAATAAACATTCTCAAAATCTAACAGAGGTGTTTTAATAGTTCCTTTCCCAGTAATTTTTCCATCTCCACCACCAAAAGTTACACTGCCTCCTCCTTCTATAGGCACAAAGTCATGCATCTTGTCCTTGTTCCCTAACATACTTCTGGAACGACCACTATAAACTATACCTACTTCAGTACTTTTCAGAGGATGATCCTACAACAACAACAAAAATTATACAAAAGTTAGTACACATTGGAGACTCAAGTCATTGCTGACTTGAGCCTGCCTTGTGGATCATTAGAGGTAGGCCATGTAGATGTTTTAGATCCACCATTGTTCTTGGGCCTGTAATGCAAATTAGGTCCCTTCTTTGTCCAAGAACAACCTGCTGAGGACTTCACAGCAGTATCCCAATACCTTCCACCAACATATATTGAGTCAAACTGTCTAGGCCAATAACCATTAGAAAAGAAAGAACTAGTGGGTCGAACATAAGGTCTAGTACTGGTTCTTCTCCATGAAGAATGTGGTTCAGCAGAATTGGATTTCTGCTGATGTGGAATAAAAGAGGGTATATCATTAACATTCTTCCACATTTGCCTAGGTTTTCTTTGACTAAAACATACACCCATTCTTTGCTCATGAAAGGTACAATCCTCAATCAAATGAAATTTACTTCTACACACAAAACATTTCTTCTTTTTAGAAGATTTATTCAAACTGAAGGAAGTTCCATAATATGAAAAAGCATTCAAACCACAATGATTAACAGAATTGTTTTTAACAGAACTAGAAATATTGTTTTGCAAAGAATTAGAAAACAAGTCTTTAGAAGAAACTGTCTTGGAATCAGCAGTAACTCCAACAGGCTTGTGGGGATTCTTGGGTGATGTCTTGTGTATAGTCTTGGAAGTGGTCTTGGGAGTGGTCTTAGGAAGGTCTGACTTCTTACTTGAATCACAATTGGCATAAGAAGTAGACCCTTCATCAGAAGACTTGTCACTGTCACAACAAGAGACAAAGTCAGTAGATTTAATAATAGGGTCTGGCAAGTCACTTGACTTTTTGCCATAGAGATGGTGTGATCCATCAAAGTCAATAGGTATGGACAGGTCTATTGGCATATGTTCCCCTCTAATAGGTCCAGGTACAGCATGCATTCCCCCTTCCTTAACAAATTTTACAGGTGTTTGAAATGCTAAGGGTGGTTCAGGGTCAAAAATACTAGACATATTAGGATAAGTTAATTCTTCAGGATCTATATATTTATCATATCCTAATGCTTTTATAGACCTAGCAGATTGGCGACCATCAATCAATTTATTTAAATTAGAGGCCCCTTCTTGTAACTTCATACGACCAGCCACCTCTTTATCTAACTTAACTTGTAATTCTTGTTTTTCCTTTTCTACATCAGATTTTTCCTTTTCATTACGTGTTAAATCTATCTTTGCACATTCTAAATCACTTTCTAGAACTCTTATCTTTTCATCATATTTAAGTTGATTCTTTTGAAACCAGACCTTTTGTTTTTCTAAAGTTTTTAAAGCCTTTTTATAGGCCTCAACTTCTATATAACACTCATTGTACTTAGGTTTCAATTCATCATATTCTTGTTTAAGTTCATTGTATCTTACACTACATCCAAACACACAATTGTGTACCTGAGAGATGCCCATCAAGGAGACTTGTTCCTTCTTATCCTCTGAAGGGGAGTAAGCCAGCAAATTCACTTGTTCAGAAGTTTCCTCTTCAGCAGGTTCATGTTCAGCCCAATCAATCTGGTGATCCAGAGTCACCAAAGCTTTGGAATGTGTAGCTTTAGAAGTCCCTGATTCCAATAGATATGAGCCATATCTAACTTCATCACCAGACTTTCTTTCCTTGCACTCTCTTGAAAAATGGCCCATTTGACCACAAGTGTAGCATTTAACCTTCCTTCTGTCAAACCTTGCTGCATCTCTTCCATTAAAACCAAACTTTCTCCCAGACTTAGTCTCAAACCTTTTGATGTTCATAGAAATCATTGCTAGCTGCCATTTCAAGTGCATCTCCTCCATCTCCAATGGATCCACCTGTTCAAAATCCTCATAAGCAAGAAACTGCTGATGTTCATATTTAGCCACAAATGAATGAACAATATCATCCATTACACTACTGGATTTTGATTTAGGAGCTGATTTAGTTTGGGTTTGAGAAGATGCTCCAGAGGTGTAAGAACTTGAGGCATGGTACACAGGTTTTGTAGTGGTGCTTACGAAGGCTGAGTGGGTGGATGGTCGAATGGGACTTCTAACATCAGGCTCAAGAGATTTGAGTCTGTTGTAGAGGTCATCAAAGGAAATCATATCCAACCCTCCTTTAGCTTTGAGAGCAATGCTGACTTGCAACCAGGATGGTGGCAATGATCTCAAAAACTTAGCATTGCAGTCCTCATTATCTGGCCTAGCCTTCAGCTGATTAAGTTGACTCAAGATCTTGTGGAACCTGTCATAGCCTTTGTGGATTCCTTCTTCCTCAGATATCTGAAACTCTTGAAACTGTTGCTTCAGCATTGAGCTCTTCATCCTTCTTGATTCTTCATTCCCACCAAATCTAGCCTTGATTGCCAACCAAATGTCCTTGGCATCCTCCATGAAGTGGAAGTCACCCATATGGTCATCAGGTATAGCTTGGAGCAGAATAGTTCTTACTTTATTCTCCCTTTCTACAGCTAGAACCTCTTCAGCAGTTTTGGGACCTACAATAGTGGCAATCCCATCAGCATCTTTAACATGTTTCTTTAGGCTGTTCCCCTTATGGACAACTTCCCAAAGATTCCAGTCAATGTTTGTGATCCAGTTTTGCATCTTCATGGACCACAAATCATAGTCTTCAGCATTCTTCAAATATGGGAATTTGGCATTACTGTTGGAGAGATTGAGTTGTTGGAGAGAAGTGGTGTTTTGGTTTTGGGTTGTATCAGCTTCATCATCTAATCCAGGCATTTTTCTTGATTGTTTTGGATTGAGAGGGTGTAAGATTTGTGCTTCTTAGTATCACAGAGACTCTCCCGAGGCTCTGATACCACTTGTTGAAACTAAGACCTTGATAGATCTTCTGAGCACTCTAAAATCGTTAGTTATGTTAATGTAATCACCAACACACTAATAGACAATCTCTGTAACCTTTATTTTAAAGCGGAAACAAACACAACTTTTAATACTAAGAACAATTGATCCTCCATGGATCCTTTTAATTATCAAAGTGTTTTCTAAAAACGTTAATCAATACATAATCGTGTGTTCCTTTTATACACAAGGAACCCTAAACCGTTTCCCAAGAAACGTATATTCTAAAACTTCTAAAAGATATGCATTATCACTTCCTAAATAAACTCATGCATATCCGAACTATATTACATAAAACACGGAAAAACCATATCCGCAGAAATAACTAATGCTGAAACTAAACTTCAGCAGAAACTAAACTATAAGCAGAATATGTGTCTTCAGTAGAAACCATCAGTAGATTCTTCAGAAGAATTCTCTCTTAGCAGAATTCCCAACACGGGCCAGGCCTAGTAAGCTTCCTGTCCGTATTATACATCATCAAGTCCCCCCAGTTTAGCGTGTTCATTACTCGCGTGCTTTTGTAGCGTGCGGTGAATGTTCCTAAACTTAGATTCTGGGTGCTCCGCTCTGGGCGTGAGGCTTCTACATGACAGTTCTTTCGCAGTAAGCGGATAAGATCGTGGGGGAGCGTGGACCATTTTTACTCACTTTACCTTCTTACTTGATTTGACCGCTTAGGTCGTTCTTAGCTGTCATCCTTATCTTTTTATCGTTAATCTCGGCCATTTGTTGAAGTGCTCGCTGACACGTGTCATTTGATTAACACTACCGCCATTAAATGTACTCAGGTATAAATAGGGTTTTTCACCATTTGCATTTTTCTTTTTATTTTATTCAACGGCTGTCATAACTTTTCTAGTTTTTTCCGCCTCTTCTCCGTTTTCAACTGTTTTCCTTTTAAAGGGTTCTGCATCACCATGATTGAATTTTGGAATGCTAAGTGCAATCTTTCCGCCTCTTCTCCGTTTTCAACTGTTTTCCTTTTAAAGGGTTCTGCATCACATTCCGCCCAAGGTACGGCGGTTTGACCAGACATGAGTGCTCTTATTTGTTTCTCTCCAGAAGGGAAAATAGGTGTTTATACCAGCTTGTTTGATCATGCCCAGTATCATCTATCGTTGACCAAGTTTTTCGTTAGCATTATTGGACATTATAGGATTAATATTTCACAGCTTCATCTGCTTGAGGCGGGTAGGGTGTCTCACTTTGAGATTCTTTGTCGCGTTTGTGGGGTTGAGCCATCTGTTGCCTTGTTCTAATACTTTTATAAAAAAACGAAGAAGAATGGTTGGTTATCTTTTGGAAAGCATTCTGATGACAAATGCTACACGAAAGTATCTGATTCTTTGAAGAATTGGCAAGGCCACTTCTTTTGGGTGGATAGCTTCGCGTGTCCTGTTCTTTTCCTCCATCATACTAGGCAGACCATGTCTAAAGATAGGCCGCCGGAAGCTAGTGAGTATAATTTTGCCGATGTTGCTTTACTGGCTGCTAATAAAACTCCATTTTTAAAGTTTCTGGAGTCGTTCCTCTGGTGGGCTGGCCTGAGCCATTACTACTCTTTGAATGAAGATGCTTATCCTATCTACTACCATAAGGTTAGAGGTAGATAAATGCTTCCTTCTACTATCTCTTTTTTTTTCTTCTTATTTTTATGTAATAAGTTCTATATTTCATTCACTCCTTCGTCTTGTTGCTTCATTTTTATGTTCAGAAGTAGACTCAATGGCTTTGCTTAAGCTAGAGGAGCATGCTAAGGTTGAATTCCGCGGGAGGCCTATCCGTAGCGGAGAGCTCAGGATTTTGGATGTCGCCATTAGTAGATTAGTTCCTTTTCATCGAATTGCTCCCGCTATTCCCAGAGACCAAATGTTTGATTAAGTTGATGCACTGTTTGGTAGTGATGATGAGGGTGGGGCTGGACCAGGTTCTTCGGCCTTGGATGTAGGTGATGCGAAGCCAAGTGGTTCTAATGCTGGCTCTGATGAACATGTTATTGGAGTTATTGAACCAGCGGGTAATTCTGAAGGCTCTAAGAGGAAAAGGAAGATGTCTGATACCCCTTTGGATATTGGTCAATCGTCCTGCCCTTTTAAGAAATCAAAAGGTAGTGATGTCGTTATTCCCAGGTCGACTGTTTTGGGTAAGTCTATATTTGACCTTCAAGAGCTGTTGAATAGAAGTATGTTGAATTGTGAACGTGGAGTTGACCATTTGCCTTATGTGCCTTTTGTTTCTTCCTCCATGTCAGTGACACCAGAGCGTGATGTGGATGCTTAAGCGAAAGGCAGTACTGGGGTTCAGCCTCCTCTAGTTGAAAGGTTTGTCATTTCTTTAGGTTCCTCGTCTTCTTTTAGTGATTATGACATTGAAATTAGTTCTTTTATTAGATCTCCGACCGCGACACCTCCTGTGAGTGTCGTGGCTGCTCCGCTTGTTAATCTTGTATCTTCTTCCAAGGAAAAGAAGAAGAAGAAGACTCCTGCTAATCGTTTTGGGCGGATTCGTACTGTTGTGGATGTAGATCCTCGTCGCTTATAGGAGACTTATATTCTGGACTAGAATGTGACTTCCAGATCACTCTTGGATAATGCATCTGAGTGCCGTGAATTGGTGGATGGTTGCACTCCTCCTAGGGCTTTTATGGATATTCGTAATATGCCTATTGACCAATTCTTCTCTGAGTTTAATGTAAACACCGCCCGTCATATTTCTTTTAGTGCTGAGTTGCGATACCGTGCGAAGCATTTTCTTTTTGAAGAACGCATGTTATCCATCATTCATGCTCAACAAGATGCACTACTTAAGGAGAAGGATGAGGAGATTGGAAGATTAAAGTCAGAGGCTTTGTCATCAAAGGATGCGGTCGCGGAAGTAGAGTATCTTCGCTCTTTACTAAAGTCTGCCGAGAGTGCTCATGCGACTGAGGTGTCGTCATTAAGGGAGCATTTTTCCAAGCTTTAAGCGGAACTCCGTACCTCCCTGCGTGAGTAGTCCTCTGTTCTTGAAGAGGAGCATGCTGCTACAGATGCGAAGTTATCAGGGCTCCAGTCATCTCTTGTTAATAAAGATTTGGAAATTTTTGGCCTTAGTACTTCTGTTGTTAATTCCAATCGTTTGAATAAAAGCCTTGGTCGTCAGGTATTTGTTTTATCATTTTTATCTGCTTCTTTTGTCTCCAATCCCTTTTCGATATCCTGATATGTGTTTCCTCCTTTCTTCTCTCCCTTTATTTATTTATTTATTTTTTATTTTTTTAGGTGCAAGTGCTGGAGTCTGCGGTAAAGGTCTTGAAAGGGGAATTTATGAAAGTCTAGGATGTTCAGGTAAAGGATATTACTAATAGGGTGGCTGCTTTAGAGTCCCATCTTGCCAAGGCGGCTATCAGCTTTAATGAAGAATTTGACCCTAGTTTTCTTACTGTTATGGCTGGCCGCTGGTGGTTATTATCGCATGGCCTGAAGCTATTTTTGACTAAATGTCTCAGTTCTTCTGGGTATCTTGAGTCTCTGAAGACATTGTTGTCTCGCTTGTATTTATACGTGGCGCAGGATGGTTTGGCCACTGGTATTAAGCATGGAAAGTTGGGTAGAAAACTTTCAGATATCGAAGCTCATAGGCCTTCCGCTAAGGCAGATTGGGATTCGGCCCTTGCTGCATTCCGGAGTTTTGAGTTCCCTTTCTTTGATAATTTGGTATCTCATTAGGAATCTTCTATTGGAAGTATCATAACGCTTCTTCGTCTTGACGATCACCTTGCAGGAAAGCTTGGTTTGGCTGGGTTGCAACCGGACATGGGACAGCTGATGAGGATTTATTTGATGCATTTTTAGGGGGTCATTTAAGCCCTAAGTCGTGAATTTATGATCAAATATTGCCTCAAATAGTTTCTTTTCTCATTTTAGGTACTTGGGACATGATTTCAAGAATATGGAGCATTTTGGACATTTTTATGCTCAAGAATGAAGAAAGTCAAGAAAAGTCAAGATTTTACACCTGACGACATCAGGCTTGGATGCTAACACCGTCACTTGAAGACAAGAAGGGTGGAATTTTTACACATGATACCCTAGAAAGAAATTGGAAGTTTTTCACCTGACGGCGTCAGGTGCATTTTTGTTGAGGCCGTCTGGCTTTGCAACTACACGAGACGGCCTAGAAGGGCGAACAAGTGACGACATCAGAAGATCTCTTGGGCGATACGAAACCCTAAAGAGTGGCGTTCTAACGGCATCAGGACCTATAACCTGACGCCATCAGCTTGTAAAATCTATATATAGTTTTGGAATTTTCATTCATTAGTGTGGTGGAACTTTGTGCAAAACCCTAGAGACGAATTTCCAGAGATTTCAAGGGTTCCAAAACCCTCTTTTCTCTCATATTTCATTGAAGATAAGTAATATTTTAATCATTCATCATGTCTATGTGTTGTTTGATTTCTTGTTTATCTTTTCTTCCTTTTAACATGTTAGCTTAGGTTGTTTTGTGTTTACTTAGATCTAATGAAACCTAGTTATTAATTGTTGGTGAGTTATTTATTGTTTTGTTGATTAATTCGCGTTAGGCTTAAGAAAACAGGCTAATCTCCTATACGGTAACATGCTTGAACGTCTTAAGAAATGTAATCGGATGTGCACTATAGTTTTATTGTTTGTATTTAATGCATGAGTAGATGTTAATAATTCTATGATAGGGTACTAAAAGTGTCGTCATAAGAGGAAATAGATATTCATAGAGTTGGGAAGGCTGTGCACACCCCCACGACTGGTATTAAGGAATACAACCCTTCAACTAAACAATTGCACTGTGACACTCAACTAACCAACAAGAGATAACTAGGGAGTAAGAAAATCTAAGTAAAAACATTTGTCTCATATAAGTAGTCCACCACATTTACTTTTCTTGTTATTTTTATTTTATTGTTTTTAGTTTAATTCATAGTTTTGGGTTAGTTGATTAGCAACTAATTCCGCCAACTCTTCCAATATCCAAGATTTTTACTGCTTTCATTAAGCATAAAAAAGACCCAAAAGAATCATCCGTTACCATTAGACCTAGTTGACCTACACTTCAATCCTAACGACACTATTCCCTTAGAGAATGATCAATCCCCCGGACCTACCATATACTACACTACCTGGAGGATTGCAAGCTTCTCAATATCCCTTGAGAAGTAAAACCTTTTGTAAGGTTGCAAAATCTCGCATCAACAACTTACCATTCCTGTGTATGGGTCGGGAGATGGCCTGGTGGCTAGTGAGACTGTCTTATCTTCTGCTTTAGACATTGCTCGTGAGAAGGCTGAAAGGGTTAAGGGTTTTGTGACTGCCGGGCAGCCTATTGTCCGTAATGCCTTTACCCTCTTAAAAAAGCCTTCTTCTACTGAGTTCTTGTCTGATTTAGATGATCTTCCTTAGAACGAGCCAAGTATCTGTGCGGCGGATTCGACCGTTCTGGCCTTTGCTCACCTCTGTCAGTATATGATTATGATGTTCCAGGTAGCAGTGGTTTTTCTTCTTTGGTGAAGAGTTCTGGAGAGAAAGACTATCCGTTCGTGGCCGAGCATAGTAGCTTGGAATAGCTTGACTTATGCCGTGACCGCATGTGATCTTTTTTGAGCGGCCCGTATGTATTTGAACATATTTTCCTTTATCTTGTTTAGTTGACTTTTTTGCATTCCTCAGATTGTCGGATGTTGTCTTTTGACCGTGTTTGTTTATACATGATATTTTACCTTGTGTAGGTATTATCTGTTTACGTTCCTGCTTTTGTCATGATTGCTCATGGTTTAGCTTGTATGAACGTTTTTGTTGTTTACGCTACGGTTACATCTAATCATTTTGCATCTTGTTTTCACTTTATGATTTGTGCTTTGCTAGTGTTAAAATACATACGAGTAGGTAATTTAGTTTTAGTCTTAGTTGGATATTTGTGGGTTATCCTCCCGTATTGGGCTTGCAATACTTCTTACGTACATTTGAGTTAATTGGTAGGGTACTCATCCTTTTTTATGCGGAATAACGTTTTTGGGTTGTGCCCTTTGTATGTGCGTCTTACTCACTCTTGTATATTATTTGTACAATAAATAGAGGAAGTTTGAAAATTTAAACTTGGTAGCTAGTCTTCGACCTTCTTTTATTAAGAAAGAAATGTTTAAAAATAATACAAGTAAATAATTATAAGTACAAATGTTTGATTCTATTGTCCGTTGATGCATGTTTTGCAACCTCGCAAAAGATTTTACCTCTCAAAGGATCTTCATAGATTTTGCAATCCACCAGGCGGTGTGCCTGACCGTTGTAGTGTAGTAAATGGTAGGTCCGGGGGATTGATCGTTCTCTAGGGGAATAGTGTCGTTAGGATTGAAGTGTAGGTTAACTAGGTCTAAAGGTGAGGGATGATTCTTTTTGCATTTTTATATTTTGTGGAAAGCAATTAAAATCTCGGGTATTGGAAGAGTGGGCGAAATTAGTTGCTAGTCAACTAACCCAAAATTGTTGATTAAACTAAAAAGAATAAAATAAATAACAAGAAAAGTAAATGTGGTGAACTTCTTGTAAAAGACAAGTGTGTTTACTTAGATTTCACTACTCCCTAGTTATCTCTTACTGATTTATTGAGTTGTCACAATTGTTTAGTTGAAGGATTGTATTCCTTAATACCGATCGTGGGGGCGTATATGTTTTTCCCCAACTCTATGAGTATCTATTTCTTCTTATGACGACACGTTTAGTATCCTATCATAGAATCATCAACATCTACTCATGCATTAAATACAATCAATAAAACCGTAGTACACATCTGATTACGTTTCTTAAGACATTCAAGCTTGTTACCGTATAGGAGATTAGACAGTTTTCTTAAGCCTAACACGAGTTAATCAACCAAACAATCAATAACAAATCAACAATCAATAATTAATAACTAGGTTTCATTAGATCTAAGTAAACACAAAGAAATCTAAGCTAACATGTTAATATAAAGGAAAGACAAACAATTAATCAAACAACACATAGACATATTGAATAATTATAAGAAAAACTTATCTTTAATTGAACATGGAAGAAAAGAGGGTTTGAAACTCTAAAAATGCTGTAAAATTCGGACTAGGGTTTTTCTCCCAAGTTGTACTCTAAAGTTCCACACTTATGAATGAAAAAAATCCAAAACTATATATCGGGATACAAAGGTGATGGCGTCAGGTTATAAATCCTAACGCCATCATCTCTCCGTCATTAGGGTTTCGTGATGCCCAATCCAGATGCTTGACGTCGTCACTTGTAATTTCCTCTGGGCCGTTTCTTGTAACATTAATACTAGACATCCTACTTCCATTTACACGTGACGTTCCACCAAAAATTTCTGGAGCGTCACTTGCAATTATTTCCACCTCTTGAATCTTCAAGTGATGGCATCACATTGTAAAGCGTGACGTTGTCAGGTGTATTTTCCAGCTTAGTTTCTCGATTTTATCGTTTTCTTCACTTTTGACTCAAAAAACGTCCAAAATGCTCTATTTTCCAGAATTCTCGTCCCAAGTACCTAAAATGAGAAAAGAAGCGATTTGAGGTAATATTTGACCATATATTTATAATTTAGGGCTTAAATAGCCCCTTAAAAACGTATCAAATAAATCCTTATCATCCGTCTGGACGGACTTTTAGTATTGCAACATTTTGTGAAATTTTGCAACTGTTACATTTTTTTGCGAAACGTGGGTTCCGGCTTGAGATGTTGACTTCGCGTCATTTTATTGGGTACTTCTGCTCCGTGACCTTTGGTCTTCATAATGTGCGGTGTGCTTTCTGTTTACTTGCTTCTTGCGGGAGGTTTTTGTTACCTCATTATTTGGATCTTGCTGTTGTCTTTTGCCGTTTAATTTCCAGATTTAGAAATCTTTGGCACCGCCTGCTATCCTGTGCGTGTCATGATTTCTTAGATGCCCTTTGTAGTGAGGGTTGATGCGTGGGAATTGCACCAGGCTTTACCTCTCGAGGGATCTCGAGAAGCTTACAACCCCCACCAGGCAGTGTACCTGATCGTTGTAGTATAGTATAGTAACAAGT
The DNA here is from genome assembly GCA_030686995.1 of Artemisia argyi. NCBI lineage: Eukaryota > Viridiplantae > Streptophyta > Magnoliopsida > Asterales > Asteraceae > Artemisia > Artemisia argyi. The sequence continues at coordinate 129,887,229 of CM060691.1, forward strand.
ACCGGGGGATTGATCGTTCAACTCTGGAATAGTGTCGTTAGGATTGAAATTAATCTAACTAGGTCTAAAGGTGAAGGATGATTCTTTTTTTTTGTATTTTTATATTTTATGAAAAGCAAGTAAAAATCTCGGGTATTGAAAGGAGGAGCAGAATTAGTTGCTAATCAACTAACCCAAAAGCTACTAATTAAACTAATGTGCAAGAAAACTAAACTAAGGTTCTACAAGGGATGTGAAGCATGTCTACCCATGATATGTTACTCCTTGCTAGCTATCGAATTCTACCAATTGAATTGTCACACCTTGTTTTAATTGACGGGTTGTATTCCTTAATACCATTCGTGGGGTGGCGTACGTACTTCCTCAACTCTATAAGCTCCTACTTCACTCCTATGTCGAGCCTGCAAGAAGCTCCTAACATGGGATCATTAGAATTCGCTCATGCATTAAATACAACCATAATAACCTAGTACGCATTGGTTCATGTTTCTTAAGACGTTCAAGCATGTTACCCTATGGAAGTCTGCCAGTTTTCTTAAGCCTAACATCGAATACAATCAACCAAACAAGAGACAATAGGAATCAAGAATTATAAGCTAAATCAACTAGACCTATCGAAGTGTCACACCCTAATTGATGAAGATAGACACAAACAGCAACAAGGAATCAATAAGATCTAATCAATTATATACAAGTTTCACATAATCATAAGTAGACACAAGGTGAATTAGCAAATCATCATCAAAGTAGAGCAAACAACAATGATAATGGAAAACATAATTAAGATAGAACAATCAAACCAATACATGATGTTTATGGAGTGATTGAAACCCTCTAAGTTGCTGGAAAAACACCTACCTTAACCCAGGAATCGACCTTAGGTTTTAGGGCTTACAAAAAGTGAAGTTATGATGTTTATTTATAGGCTGATTTTCTGTCGGCCTGATCATGACGGCGTCACGACCAACTTTTCTTCACCAAATTGTAGATCTCTTCGTCCTCTTCGCGTGGGCTTTTGAATCACCTAAATCCGAGTTCGTATGCAAAAGTTATGACCAAAACAATATCAGCTACTTCGCACGGAAGTTTTGACAAGTTAACATGTGACGGCCTACGTGACGCCTTCAGGAAATTTTCTAGGCCATCACTCTTTAATTTTACACGTGACGGCCTTGGGTGACGCCGTCATCTCTAATGCACAAAACTTTCTGGACCGTCACGGACTTTATCCACTTCCACTCTTGTTTTACTCTTGACGCCATCATGTAGAAGCTTTTGACGCCGTCAGGTACTGTTCCCAGCAAGGAAAATTAAGACTTTGCCATTTTCTTCACTTTTATGCTCAAAAAACGTCCAAAATGCTTCCTTCTCCAGAATTCACTCCAAAAGTACCTAAAATCACAAAAGGAACAATTTAAGGCAATATTTGATCAAATAAATTCAATTCCGGGCTTAAATGACCCCCTAAAAACGGATCATTTTTCGCCGCATCATATACCCTTACACTTGAGATTTTCTTGTCCTCAAGCAAATGTGCTTTTATTCTAGTCAAATACAAGTTAGGGGTCATTTAACGCTAATATAAAAGTAATTACAACAAATAATCGTTCCACTAAAGACCAAAGACAAGCACGGAGGTCATACACTAGCACCTCACAAATAGTGTTTAGATACTCACATCTCTCGGGTAAATAGAGTATATATCACAATATGGAAATGGAAAATATCTCTCACTACCTGTCATAGCAAAATAGATTACCATAGGCTTGGGAAAGGATCAAACCTCCACCACATGGCGTAAGCACCTACGATAAACTATCAAAGAGGTTTTTCAAAGGGTTATAATGTTAGGTGTAAGGATATGGAATACACGATTTTGTTGGATAAAGGCAATCTTTACTGGTGGCGAGTTAATCATCTTGGTTAATTACATGTACAATATGGCATTGCTAAGCCAAGACTAGACTCGACTTAAGCTAATAAACGAAAAATAACAAAAACAGAAAACAAACATAGAATGAAACGGGATGGTAGTCCGTATGTTTTTTCTCTTTTTCTATTTTTTTCTTTTATTATTTATTATTTTATTTCTTTTTCGGATTTTTTTTTTTGTTTTTTTTTTGTTTTTGTTTTTTTTGTTTTTTTTTTTTTTTTTTTTTTGCATACACTCTTACCCTACCATCCAAAATAATCATCATAGGGAATGAACATTCCCTTTACACTTGAATTTTTACATACTTTACAATAAACTAATCTAATGACGCGAATTACGATAATCAAAACACTTGGAGTACTTTTAAGATTAACGCACATATGGGGGAATAAATGATGTTCTTCCCCATTACTCCATAACATAAGTACTTTACCCATGAGTCCCAATCGTCCCAAAATAATATGTACAAGGATATGACTCGACTTAGCAACCATGTAATCAATTAGATAATTAACTAATGATTTAACAATTAACAATAATGCACTAAAGATGAGTGCATACAGGGAAGACTAAGGCGATCTGGGTGTACATTTAAGTGGTTTGTAACAAATTCTTCCTTTAAGTAAGATGCTTAAAGTAAGAAACGAAAAGATAGGCTCGGAGGGGTATACTAGGGGTTTCGTGTACTAAAAATGAGTACAACGCAAATGGTGTGGGAAAAATTAGTTGACTTTACTAGCCAAGTAATAAGACTTAAATGGTCAAGTAATTATGATACGGGTTTAACACAAGGGTGATCCTAATGCCTCTTATCATGTAGTAAATCCTACTACACGAATGTAGGCTCACTAGCGGTCTCGGGATGCATCACTAACGCAAGTTCTAGAATCTAAATGCTACCGGTACACTCATAAGCACTAATAGTAAATGCTTTTCCTATCAAATCTAAAGGCGAACCTCACATATTTGGGTGGAAATTTTTTTTGAATGATACGGTTTTGTGCTAGTCATACGACTCCTATCCATGAGACGCTTGCTAAGGCTAAAGTTTCACTCCTAGATGTTGTAAAAAAATTTAAATTCAGCGCTAAAATTACACTAACAAGTATTTCTCATAGTTTTATTACACACCTGCCATCAAACAAACAAACTCAAGTGCAATTGTATCCTATAAGGTATCATTATTTACCCTCCACTTACACTTAGGATGAACATTGTCCCTAATGTTCAATTAAAGAATGTAAAAGTAAAACAGGTAAAAGAATGAAATCAAATACTCCCCTGATTCGTTCAGTGTGGATAGTGCGGTAACAAGGTTAGATCTTCCTCCAAGAAAATGAACAATCAAAGCTTCCCTTCCAGAAAATAAATCATCTTCTTGTCATACATAACCTGTTAAACCTGAGAAAACAAACACAAAAACCCAAAGTATCAAACCGAACAAAGGAAACTCACAACTAGATGTAATTCCAAACTTAGGAATAAAAATAAAACAAGTAAAGATATAATGCTTGTGGAATGAATGTTTGCGGATTTCCTGGAGTTTATAAAATTAAAGAATCAACAAAAACTTTAAGAGTCCGGTATAAACAAAACTCGCAAAATTTTTCAGAATTTTTGTACCTGACGCCGTCATGTTATAACTCCTGACGCCGTCAGAATGTTCCTGCAAAAATCTCATGTTAAGTTTCCGGAAAATTTCTGGAAAAACTTATGTCCTGCTTCCTGGAAAATCCTGCAAAAGATCATTATGACTCGATACAAGCATTTGACTCAAACAATTACTAATATACATGTTCATTTAATATTGTTGTTGATCATGCTCAATTTCGTTCTTATAAACAAATTTGGGTCTCCCCTTACACTTATCTTTTGCAAAATACCTTTATATGTAGTTAAGACGAAGTTAAAAACAAAATAAAGCATTTTCACAATTTACTTTGAAACATGAACTACAAACAATAAAAATAAAGCATGCATACGAAAACAAATAAAATCAAACAAATAAACAAACAAATAAATAAATAAAGCTTGGGTTGTCTCCCAATAAGCGCTTGTTTTTGTTCGAGTCACGAGCCTGACTCTACCCTTATTGAAGGGAAATAGGGGAGGTTTTCCCTACACTTTGAATTAAGTGCGGATGGAAATAGCTATACACACCCTTAGGGTGGGAATATGCCACGTGAGGTGAAGGAGGTGAGTGAATGGCTTCCTTCATCCTAAAACTACCCGGATAATATTGGTTGATGGGTGGCTCGGTTCCTCTTTTGTCTCCTAGAAATATATCTAAGTATGAAAAGGTGTGTAAAGATTGAGGTTCCGGTTCATCAACGCTAGGAAATTCCCTAGAACTAGGAGTAAGGTTATCACTACAAGTATTCAAACCTATATCCTCAAGTGGTGCCTGGTCCAAGGGTTCTACTTCCATCGGAATTCCTAAAGTTTCTTCTACTTCTTCCGGGTAAGTCACGGGCGGTGTGTGTGCCTCAAATGATGGTTGAGTATTTTGTGGGCTTATGTTATTTACCTCACATTCCATGTGTCAAGATCACCTATATCCTCATCATGTGTTTTGGTAGAATCTATCCTAAGCATTCTCCTAAGTATCTCACGTGCTTCTCTAGGCATCTCAACTTCTATGTCCAAATCATACGGATCATCCTCAATAATCTTATATTCAATTTGCCTAAAGGATTCATCATGTGTTCCTTGAGATTCAAAGTCATTGCTCATAAAACCTAGGTCTTTTTGATCAATGTGATCATGCTCGGCTAAATCCTCTTCAATTGCTTTCTTAGGTAGTGATAACAGCAAACGTAGTGCTTCATCCAACTTATGGTCTGTTGCAATGGCTCCCTCCATAATTCATTAGCAAACTAGGTCGCATTTCCTATTGGCCTCACTAAAACGAGATCTTAAACATGGAGGTTGTTCATAAAAATCTAACCTAGGTGAAGGCTCATATGATTCATAGGAGTCTCTAAATGAGGTATTTTGAACTCTTTGGTGTCTTAGCTACTCAACCTTATCTTGCAATCTTAGATGTCTAGGTGTAAAGTCCATTTGAAGCAAATTACAAACAAAGTCACAAAGAAAAGATAGACTACGAGAAAGCTACAAAATAAAAAGAAAAAATCTCACTTGATAGGAATCTAATGAGTAGACCTAATAAAAATAAAATTCAACCTAAACAATAACTATTCCCCGGGCTGCGGCGCCAAAAACTTGATACGTGGCAATTGCACCAGGCTTTACCTCTCGAGGGATCTCGAGAAGCTTACAACCCCTACCAGGAAGTGTACCTGATCGTTGTTGTATAGTATAGTGACAAGTACCGGGGGATTGATCGTTCAACTTAGGAATAGTGTCGTTAGGGTTGAAATTAATCTAACTAGGTCTAAAGGTGAAGGATGATTCTTTTTTTTGTATTTTTATATTTTAAGAAAAGCAAGTAAAAATCTCGGGTATTGGAAGGAGGAGCGGAATTAGTTGCTAATCAACTAACCCAAAAGCTACTAATTAAACTAATGTGCAAGAAAACTAAACTAAGGGCACATTTGGTAGAGAGAATTTCAGAGATTAGAAATGAAGCTGATAATCAGAGAATTGAAATTGGTTGAGAAATTTTATAAATTGCCCTCGTTTGGTAACGACAGAGAATTGATCACGGAAATAAATACAAAAAATGAATTTTACAAGACACACAATGAAAAATTATTTTATTTGCAATAACAATACAACATATCAGTTTATCTATTTTAATTTACTTTACATTCTTAAATCTAAATTTAAAAAAGAAAAAAAAAAAAAATTAAAACATGAACAAAAGATACACACAACAAACCCACCATCAAAATTGAATACAAAATCACCATTTCTGCGATTCATAAAGATTATGTTGACCTGACATGTTAATTGATTCGAATAGAGATAAGCAAGAAATATGCAACTCCCTTTTGATGATCTATTTAAATCTAGATAGCCAAATAAGTTAAGATCATACAAATTCAGATATAGGATACCCAAATGGAAAAACTACTATTTTGACATGGCACCCAAATAATAAATGAAAATACATACATTCAAGGTAGCAGCAAAGGCGTCAAATCTGTTGAAGAAATATTTGGGGAAGAAGCAAATGTTAGAAAAGTATGTTTTGTTATGATAAATGTGAGTGGCACGTGACATTTGCAACTTATACTCCTTTTTTATTCAAGTTAAAATGAATTTCTCTACAATTTTTCTTAAAACGAATGGAAATCAAAATGAATCAAAATACAAAGGATGTGTTTTCTCGAGAATTCCCATTTCTCCGTGTTTTAAACTCTCTTAGCTACCAAACATGGGAATTTGAGACATTTCCATTTCTCAAGTCTCATTTTTCCCTACCAAACACACCCTAAGGTTCTACAAGGGATGTGAAGCATGTCTACCCATGATATGTTACTCCTTGCTAGCTATCCAATTCTACCTATTGAATTGTCACACCTTGTTTTAGTTGACTGGTTGTATTCCTTAATACCATTCGTGGGGTGGCGTACGTGCTTCCCCAACTCTATATGCTCCTACTTCACTCCTATGTCGAACCTGTAAGAAGCTCATAACATGGGATCATTAGAATTCGCTCATGCATTAAATACAACCATAATAACCTAGTACGCATTGGTTCATGTTTCTTAAGACGTTAAGCATGTTACCCTATGGAAGTCTGCTAGTTTTCTTAAGCCTAACATCGAATACAATCAACCAAATAAGAGACAATAGGAATCAAGAATTATAAGCTAAATCAACTAGACCTATCGAAGTGTCACACCCTAATTGATGAAGATAGACACAAACATCAACAAGGAATCAATAAGATCTAATCAATTATATACAAGTTTCACATAATCATAAGTAGACACAAGGTGAATTAGCAAATCATCATCAAAGAAGAGCAAACAACAATGATAATGGAAAAAATAATTAAGATAGAACAATCAAACCAATACATGATGTTTATGGAGTGATTGAAACCCTCTAAGTTGCTGGAAAAATGCCTACCTAAACCCAGGAATCGACCTTAGGGTTTAGGGCTTACAAAAAGTGAACTTATGACGTTATATTTATAGGCTCATTTTCTGTTGGCCCGATCATGAAGGCGTCATACCAATTATGACGGTGTCACGACCAACTTTTCTTCACCAAATTGTAGATCTCTTCGTCCTCTTTGCGTGGGCTTTTCAATCACCTAAATCCGAGTTCGTATGCAAAAGTTATGATCAAAACAATATCAGCTACTTCGCGCGCAAGTTTTGAAAAGTTAACACGTGACGGCCTACGTGACGCCTTCATGGAATTTTCTAGGCCATCACTCTTTAATTTTACACATGACGGCCTTGGGTGACGCCGTCATCTCCAATGCACAAAACTTTCTAGACCGTCACGAACTTTATCCACTTCCACTCTTGTTTTACTCTTGACGCCGTCATGTAGAAGCTTTTGACGTCGTCAGGTACTGTTCCCAGCAAGGAAAATAAAGACTTTGCCATTTTCTTCACTTTTATGCTCCAAAAACGTCCAAAATGCATCCTTTTCCAGAATTCACTCCAAAAGTACCTAAAATCACAAAAGGAACGATTTAGGGAAATATTTGATCAAATAAATTCAATTCCAGGCTTAAATGACCCCCTAAAAATGGATCATTTTTCGCCTCATCAAGGGTTCCACCTTATGTTTGTTGACCCTGAAGAGGCGGGTTAAGCCGATGACCATGTACCAGCAAATCTTAGCTGGCGTGCCCGTGCTTCGTCTGGTCTTCCTTCCGCACCTTAGTTGTTAAATTGAGCAAGCTGATTTCCGTGTGATAACATTCTCCGAAGCCTTGCCGGAGGTGTTTCAATGTCTGGGATTTAAGTGCCAATTTATCGTTGTAACTCTTGTTGGCAGTAAGGTTTGTGGAGTATCTGATCCCTGATCTAGCAGCTCCGGGTCTACTCTAGTCAGCAACAAGGATGAGGGCCTCGTTCTCATCTTTGTTTTTTGGCGTTGTGGCGAGGACTTTGACCATCCAATCGCCTGATCTTTTGTTTGCATCCCTCCACACCAACGCATGCTCTTGCCCATTTTATCTTCCGCTTCTGTCCTTCTGCGGACTCCTTCCCCTCCTCCGCCACCATGCTCAATCAGCCGTTAAAACATTCCTGCTTTTTGCCACTTTGGTGATCAACGAGAACCTTGATGGTCATTGGGTTCCTAATGACCCTTCGTTCTTCGAGAGCACGGAGCTCCGCTTTGAGCCTTGTGGCCCAAGCCGGTGGCTTTTAGGAATGACTATAATGGCAAGGTGGAGGACGGTTGTTTTGAGATGCCTTTTGGCACAAGAACGACTTGGAGCTTATCGTCTTGTTCAAAAGAACGCTTTCAGGACATGATGGAAAGGCATTTTAGAGATGGGGCTTGATAGAGCATTATTGTTTACAGTTATTAGTCGCCATTGCAGGGCGACTAATTCTTATTAGTAGTCATTTAAGAACGTTTCCTGATCTCCGTAGGATCTCTTTTTCCCTTGTATTGTATACGTTGGTGTATATCTTGTGGAAGTTTTTCCGGAATTTCCCCTGAGGGTTGGGAGGTAATCACCAATTTATGATGTTGGAGCCATTGTATTGTTGTGGTCATTGGTTTTTGCGTATAGCTTCCTTTGGCCATCGTGTCCTTTTATAGCGGAGGTTCCACTGTTATGTCACGTGCGTGCAATAAATTCATCAGTTGACTTAGGTCGTAGGCACGCGCCTAGATCTACAAGTTGAGTACCTCCTAGTCTGTTATATTTGAGAGAAAGCGTACTTTCTCATTCTCATGATATCTTAGGAGGTAAAACAAATTGCCAAGGGGCGATCCGGTCCTTTGATTTTGTGTTCTTGTAATCCGCTCGTTGGTTTTGCGAGGTTTTTGTTTGGGGATTTTTTTAGAGTAAATTACATGGATGGTCCCTGTGGTTTGTCCAAAATAACAACTTTCGTCCCTCGAAGTTTAAAGTTGCACTAGTAGTCCTTAAGTTGGTAAACAAATAACACCACCGGTCCTTCAGTTTAACTGGTGTTAAGTAGTTCCGTTATAATTTACACGTTAGCCCCTTTGGTTAAATATCATTGCATCGTTTATCCTTAACAATAACGGCTATTTATAATTTAAAGTTTCCATATATTTTTATCCGTTTTTACACGTTTTCGTCCGTTTTCATACATTTTTATTTGTTTTCGTCCATTTTTATAAGTTTTTGACCGTTTTCATACATTTTCGTTCGTTTTTCCTACATTTTCATCCATTTTTATACGTTTTCGCCTGTTTTCTTACATTTTTATACGTTTTATCCGTTTTCGTCCGTTTTACTTACGTTTATTTCCGTTTTTGTCTGTTTTTATATGTTTTCGTACATTTTCTTCCGTTTGTAAACGTGTTCAGCCGTTTTTCTTAAGTTGTCATACGTTCTTATCCGTTTTTATATGTTTTCTTACGTTTTTATCCGTTTTCGTCCATTTTCATACCTTTTGACCATTTTTATACGTTTTCGTCATTTTTTTTACGTTTTCTTCCGTTTTTCTTAAGTTGTCATACGTTTTTATTCGTTTACGTCCATTTTTATATGTCTTTGACCTTTTTTATACGTTTTTGTCCGCTTTTCTTACACTTTTATCCATTTTCATACGTTTCCATACATTTTGCCCGTTTTCTTATATTTTCGTTCGTTTTCTTACATCTTCATATGTTTTTGTATGTTTTTATACATTTTTATCCGGGATAAAAATGTCTAAAAATGAATAAAAACGTAAGAAGGCCAATAAAACAGACAAAAACGAATAAAAACGGATGAAGACGTATAAAAATGGATAAAAATGTAAAAAATAATAGATGAAAACGTATAAAAATGGACGAAAACATATATAACAGACAAAACGGATAAAAACATATAAAATTGGCCAAAAACGGATAAAACGTATGAGAATGTAAGAAAACGGGTGAAAATGTATAAAAACCAGTGTTGCAAAAATCAGCTGAGGCGGCCGATTAATCGGCCTCGGCCTTGGAATTTGGAGGAAATTCCAAGGTAATCGGCCGATTAATCGGCCGAGGCGGCTGATTAATCGGGAAAAAATCGCAACTCGGCCCCCGACCGCCTCGGGACCGATTCACGATTTTTGCAACATTGATAAAAACGGATGAAAACGTAAGAAAACGGATAAAACGTATGACAATGTAAGAAAACGGGTGAAAACGTAAAAAATGGATGAAAAAGTAAGAAAAACGGATGAAAACGTTTAAAAACGGTCAAAACGTTTAAAAATAGAAGAAAACGGATAAAAACGTATAAAAACGGATGATAACTTAAGAGAAACGGATGAAAACATTTAAAAACGGATAAAGACGTATGAAAATGGATGAAATGTAAAGACGGATACAAATGGATAAAAACGTAAGAAAAATGAACGAAAACGGATAAAACGTAAGAAAAATGGACGAAATCATATAAAAATGGTCAAAACGTATAAAAACGAATGAAAACGGATAAAAACGTAAGAAATCGTATAAAACGGACGAAAGCGTATAAACACGGATAAAAACATTGAAAACTTTAAATTATAAACGGCCTTTATTATTATGGATAAACGATGCAACGATATTTAACCAAAGGGGCTAACGTGTAAGTTATAACGGAACTACTTAACACCAGTTAAACTGAAGGACCGGTGGTGTTATTTGTTTATCAACTTAGGGACTACCAGTGCAACTTTAAACTTTGAGGGACGAAAGTTGTTATTTTGGATAAACCATAGGGACCATCCATGTAATTTACTCTTTTTATCTTCGATTTTTCGGTACGTCTTTGCGTATCCCGCTGTTATATGAGACTGGAGTAATCTTTTATGAGGGCGGTCAATTGAGTATCATAGGCCTTGTTCCAGTAGATGGCAATGCTGACCTATAGCCCTATGATTTATTGAGTTCTTTACTCATTAGGTGAACCTTGTTTTATGCTTGTTGAAACTTTAAATTATAAACAGCTGTTATTATTAAGGATAAACGATGTAACGATATTTAACCAAAGGGGCTAACGTGTAAATTATAATGGAACTACTTAACACCAGTTAAACTGAAGGACCGGTGGTGTTATTTGTTTACCAACTTAGGGACTACTAGTGCAACTTTAAACTTTGAGGGACGGAAGTTGTTATTTTGGACAAACCACAGGGACCATCGATGTAATTTACTCTTTTTTATCTCCAATTTGTCGGTACGTCTTTGTGCATCCCGCTTTTATATGAGACTGGAGTAATCTTTTCTAGGGTCGGTCAATTAAGTATTGTAGGCCTTGTTCTAGTAGATGGCGATGCTGACCTATAGCCCCATGATTTGTTGAGTTCTTTACTCATTAGGTGAGCCTTGTTTTATGCTTGTTGTCTTACATTCCGCAGTATGTACCATTTAACACCTTTGCTTTGTAAGTCTGTGCTTATCCGATGTTCTCTCTCTTCCGTAAGCGATATTATGTCTGACAGCCGCCCCTTGTTTTGTCTGCCTCTACAGTTGGTTTACGCGATACTATTCGATTGTCTGATAGTCGATTGTTTTCTTTCGATTCTTCTTTCACGGCATCCACCCTTTCGGTCTTATTATTTAGCCGTAGCGCATCTTTTGCTTTTTGGAGTTTGTGTGGGGGTACTACAGCCGGGTCCACTTGACTTTTTGTCACGGGCAGAGTGACTATTGTTTCTCCTTGATCCCTTTTCCTTTGTTGGGTAAGGTTGACTGGCTCCGTGCTAGATAGTCTACGTACGAACTCTAATATCATTATTTCCCCCAAGGTCTTCTTTACATATATGCCTTCTGTTGTAAACCTTTGTTTGAAGTAGCTTATCGACTCGTCTTTTCTTTGCTTATGTTGGAGAGGTCCTGCCAGGTTTTTGATAATTCTTTTATCTTCAGAGAGATGTTGTGAGAACGCTGCCTGTAGTTGATAGTAACTGCTCGTAGAGTCTAGAGAGATGCTTTTAGACCGAGTCTGGGTCGGTCCAGAAAGTATCTTCTTGAACCTGTGATGTTGCACTCGCGCTATTGTTCGGGAGGCTCTGAAGCGATCCGTTAGATTCGTGCTCCTGTCAAGTGTCTTTACATTTCCTGGTAGGTGCAACTTTTCCAGCAACTTGTCGTTACGGATGTATGAGTCGAACGGGTCAACATTTCTATATATCGGTAGCCACGCTTGATATTTGTTATCGGCACTTGTACCTTTGAAATGTGCCTCGTCGCTCCTTTCAGGAATGGGTACCGCTCCTTTCGACGGGATACTTATATTATTCCCCCTAGTTTCTCTTTTCGCTTGGCAGCATCTTCCCGGAACAGGGCTCTGTGAATATGAGCATGCCACTTTTTCATCTTTTCGTATTTTGATGGATTCATCATCTTTCGAGTGCTCGCGTGCTACTGAGCTACTTCTCCTTCTTCTTCCTAGCACGTTGGGTTGTTTACCTTCTTGGCCGGAGCCTCCAGGCGTGTCCTTAGACTTAATTGTCTTCTTTTTCCTACGTTCCCCTTTCCGTGCGTACTTGACTTGGAGTGCTGCGTGGCTGCTTCAGAGCTTAAATGTATTTGCTTGCTTTCGGATTTCTTCCAAGACGTCTTCTTTTGATGAGCTTTCTCACTCCAAAAGATCGGTAACTGGTGGTCATGACCGCAATTGTGCTCTCGGGGAGCAGCACTAGGTGTCAGCTTGCTTTGACCTTTCAGTATTTCGTCTTTTCCTATCGTCTTCCGCAAGGCAGGTGTTGACGTGGAAGTAATATTGCCTGATTGTTTGCTGGTGGTGAGTATTTTTTGAGAACGCAGTTATGCGCTGGGCCCCACGGATGGCGCCAACTTGTTAGTGCAAAAAGTGTGAAGGGGTTACGATTGGGCTTAGTTCGATGCGGGCCATCCTTGATGGATCATCTGCTACGTGGTTTATGCACTAATGTAAGTAGTAGGTTGTATTTCCTACACAAACAAAGGTAAACCGTTAGCCTTATCATAGGGACGGACCCCACGATTAAGCTCCGGTGTGAGAGTAAGTACTCATGTTGTCAGAGAAATATTTGTGTATTGGGATGAGTGAGAAAGTCATACCTCGAGAGTGTGTACTGTAGTTACCTTTTATAGGTGGTCAAAATGCTAGCGTTTCCTAGTATTTTGCATATTGTTGTAGTGGCCGATATGGGACCCTTGTCGGGCAGGGACCCATAGCTTAATCGATGATTGCGGACGTGGTTTACTTTCCAGACCCTGGGCCAGTCTGTGAGCGTACTTTGGGAATGCTGCTTAAGTGGTTCGTATACGTCCTTGTATGTCCGGACTGTGCCTTGCTTGTGGCTTGGGCTTCAGTCAGATCCGGTTTGTTGGGCCGGGGCCTGATTTGTTTGTTCATTAGGCTGGAGCCTATTATTTTAGTTATATTGGGCCGGAGCCCTATTGTGTATAATACGGTCCAGGTCTGGTATGCTTGTTATCTGTATTATACGTCATCAATTTCTGAGTTCATGAATTCGATCTATGAGTCTTGTGCTTACATGCTTATTGATGATCACACTGCTGTTAATAACCCCTTGAGACATGAGATTGAAAGTTTAAAAGAGGAAAAAGAGAGAATTATTAAACACAATGATGATGTTCAAAATAAACTTTCAAATGAGATTTTTCAACTTCAACAAAAGCTTCAATGGTGTGAAGCACAAAGTATTGATTTTGAACTTGCTTTACAACACCAAAAAGAAAACACTTTGTCTACAATAGTAGAAAATCTTGATGCTTAGAAAGAGATCTTAAAATGTCAATTAATCAATTATGAAAAAGAAATTGAGCTTTTAAAAAGTGAATACAAAAGAACTGTTGATTCTTTGGGAAAAAAACACAAAGGTTATTGCCCCTGGCATTTTTAACTTAAATACATCATCTAGGCAGAACACTACAGACAAGATTCAAGATACTAATTTGATTCCTTCCATTTCCACAGGAATAGTCTCCACTACTAGCATTAGCAGATCAAAGCGTAAGAACAACAAATGGAAGAATAGGATCTTGCAACGTAGAAGAGGAAAACTAGAAGTCCCAGAAGTAGAAGCTCACCTTAAGAATTAGAATAAAACTCATGTTGCATCTGATTTAGATTCTAATTTGGCAAATTTTAATCAAACTATCAGTGTAACGAATGATAAACCTCTGAATGTTTTAAATGTTAATGCATCGTGTGTGTTTTGTCATAAAAGCATGTTATTTGGTGATCATACTAAAAGTCTTGCTAAATCATTATTATCTCGTAACGAGAAACGTACATCTGGCATTTCCTTTAGGCCCAATAAAGCTTCTAAGTCTGTGCTAGGAAAAATGCCAAATGTAGTTTCTCAACCTGCCTTAGATGCACCCATAGTTGCGAATACAATCCCTAAGAAAGTGCCATCACCTAGCGAATTCACTAAGACAAAAGCATGAACTAGTTGGACATGGAAACGATGGTTACAAAGGACACCTAGTATTAAATGGATTCCTAAATGTGTTGATATGTGTGCTTTTAACCCAACGGAACCCACCAATTATTCAGGTTCCATCCTTACCATTGTTCCACCTTCATCGTCTTCGTGTGATGAAGGTGATCCAAATTATTCTCTGGATTATTGATAGCGGTTGTACCCGACAAATGATAGGCAATCTAAAACTGTTAGTAAACTTTATTGCAAAGTTCATCAGCATTGTCAAATTCGCGAACGATCACTTTGCTGCTATTATGGGTTATGGAGATTATGTCAATGGCAACATCAAAATTAGTCATGTTTACTATGTCAAAGGACTTGGACACAATCTTTTCTCAGTTGGTCAATTTTGTGATGGTGATTTTGAAGTAGCATTTAGAGAGAAAACATGTTTCGTACATGATTTAAAAGGAAATGATCTAATGTCGGGCAGCCGTGGAACAAGTCTCTACACAATCTCAATGTCCGATATGATTGGTTCTTCTCCTATATGTCTGCTTTCCAAAGCACATTCGACTAAATCATGGTTATGGCATAAACGACTTTCTCATCCGAACTTAAAAACCATGACTGAACTTCTACGTCACAAACTTGTCAATGGTCTTCCAAGGTTTCGATATTCAAAGGATCACTTACGTCCAGCTTATGAACAAGGAAAAAGTACTCGGGCACATTTCCCTTCGAAAACAGAACACAGTACGGATAACGTTCTTCTACTACTTCATATGGATTTGTGTGGCCCCATGCGTGTTCAAACTATCAATGGTAAACTCTGCATACTAGTAATTGTTGATGACTACTCCAGATGGACTTGGGTCTATTTTCTCCATAGCAAAGATCAAGTTTAGCTTTCTCATAAAAATTCAAGTTCAGCTTCGTAATACGGTCAGAAAAGTTAGAACAGACAATGGAACTGAATTCAAGAATAAGACTCTTCTATCTTATTTTAAGAAAGTGGGAATTGAACATCAAACACCCATTGCAAGATGTCCATAATAGAATGGGGTTGTCGAAAGAGGCAACAAGACATTAGTGAAAGCTTCAAGAACTATGTTAATCAATGCTCAATTACTAGATTACTTTTGGGCAGAAGTTGTATCAACTGCAAGTTATACTCAAAATCGTTGTATGATCACAAAAAGCCATCACAAAACTCCTTATGAGATTGTTCACAACCGCAAACCGAATATAAAACACTTTCATGTATTTGGTGCTCTTTGCTACCCAAATAATGATTGTGATGATTTTGGAAAGCTCAAAGCAAAGGCCGACATCGGTATCTTCATTAGATATTGTGAAAACACCAAAGGTTTTTGAATCTCTAATTGTCGTACTAGAGAAATTCAGGAAACTATTCATGCTAATTTCGATGAGCTAACAGAAATGGCTTCTGAGCATACCAACTTAGAACCCGCAACCAACCATCTTAACTTTCCGGATCCATCAGATGCACCTCTTTTACTTAACTTTAATGAATTGGAAACCTTGTTTGCTCAATTGATTGACGACTCCTTTGCATGTTGTGCCCCAAATGTATCAACTGTTTCCGCTGCACAACCTGATCAAAATCGATTACCTGATACACCTACACCGACAACAACAACCATCGAAACCAATGCACCACCATTGGATACTCAAACAATACACCACCATTGGATACTCAAACAATAGAAGAATGAACCGTTTCCAACTCAAACGATGCACCTGATGATCCAAAAGAACAACAAGTACCCACACCTGCAGATTATGATGGAAATGCTTTCTTCAATCCATTTGATTCGGCTCCAACCATTCCCGAAATTGCAGAGTCATAATCAAGAAATTTGGATCCATCTAATATGCATGTCTTCTATCAAAATCACCCCTTGACTCACAAATGGACAAGGGTTCATCCCTTAGTTAATATTATTGGCCATCGAACAACACTATTAATGACAAGACAACGACTTTATTCCGATGGTGAAAATTGCATTTATGCATTCACAATTTGTCAAGATAAACTCAAAAACATTAAACAAGCAATGACTTATGACAACTGGATTGAATCAATGCAAGAATAACTCAATATTAGAAGTTTGAGAGTTAGTTGAAAGACTAGATGGGGTCTTTGTAATTGGACTGAAATGGATTTGGAAAAACAAGTTGGATGCTGAATGCATAGTCATTCATAACAAATCGTGTCTGGTAGCGAAAGGATTCACTAAGGAAAAAGGAATAAACTATGAAGAATCATTTGCTCCAGTGGCACGACTTGAAGCTATACGTATCTTTCTGGCATATGCAACTCACAAGAACAAGATTGTTTATCAAATGGACGTGAAAACGGCATTCTTGAACGGTCAACTATGTGAGGTGGTATACGTTAGTCAGCCAGAGGGATTTGTTGATCCGAAGCATCCCAATCATGTGTACAGGCTCAAGAAAGCTCTTTATGGCCTTAAACAAGCCCAAAGTTTGTCAACTTTCCTACTTGCCAATAATTTTTATAAAGGCTCTATGGACCCAACACTGTTTATTCAAAGACACTGGGAAGACATTTTAATTGTTCAAATTTATGTCAATGACATCATTTTTGCTTTAACACATAAAAAGTTTTCATCCGCTTTTGCAAGATTAATGAAACAAAAATTTGAAATGTTCATGATGGGTGAACTTACGTTCTTGATGAGACGAAAAGTGTTACGCTTTTAGGGGGTCATTTAAGCCCTAAGTCATGATTATTTGATCAAATATTGCCTCAAATCGTTCCTTTTGTCATTTTAGGTACTTTGGAGAAGAAATCTGGAAAAGGAAGCATTTTGGATGTTTTTGGAGCGAAAAGTGAGGAAAACGGCAAAGTCTCCAAAATCAAGCTGGAAATACTACATCACGGCGTCAAGTTTTGCATGTGACGGCATCATGTGTTGGCAAAGAGGTGGATATAAAGTTTACACGAGACGCGCCAAAATGTTTTTGGGATTTAACAAGTGATGGCGTCATGCTTTAGGACGCCAAGGCCGTCAAGAGCAAGTTAACAAATGATGGCCATATGAAGATTTATACGTGATGGCGTCAGATCTGGATCTCGGAAATCTGAGAAGAGTATTGGCGGCTAGTTGATGGCGTCAGAGTTACAACGTGACGCCGTCAGACGTATAATCTCTATATATAGTTTTCTAACTTTCATTCATTAGAAGAGATAACTTTTGGAGGAACTTTACCACAAACTCTAGGTCGAATTTTAACCTTCTTGTAAGGGTTTCAAACCCTTCTTTCATCCATGTTTGAATAAAGATAAGTCTTCCAACAATCATTCAATATGTTTATGTGTTGTTTGATTATATCTTATGCTTGTCTTTACTTAAACATGCTAGGCTAGGTTTGTTTGTGTTTGCTTAGATGTAATGAAACCTAGCTATTGATTGTTGGTTGATTGTTTGTTATTAGTTGTTGTAGATGAATGATTTCGATGTTAGGCTTAAGAAAACGGGCTAATCTCCAATTGGTAACTTGCTTGAACGTCTTAAGAAACATGAATCGCATGTGTACTACGATTTTAATGGTTATATTTAATGCATGAGTGACTACTAAGGAGGCCATGTTAGGAACTAGTTGTCGGCTCCACATAGGAAGAGGTAGAAGCTTATAGAGTTGGGGAAGATCGTACACGGCCCCATGAATGGTATTAAGAAATATAACCCGTCATCCACGCAATTGTAACAAACTAGTCAATTAATGAAAGATAGCTAGGGAGTAGTGAAATCTAAGTAAACATGTTTCTCTCATTATTGTTTTTCTCATATTTACTTTCTTGTTATTTTATTTTCATTGCATTATTAGTTAATTGGGTTAGTTGACTAGCAACTAATTCCGCCCACTCTTCCAATACCCGAGATTTTTACTTGTTTTCCATAAGCCATAAGAATACAAAAAGAATCATCCCTCACTTCTAGACCTAGTTTAATTAAGTTTTGATCCTAACGAACACTATTCCCCAAGTAGAACGATCATCCCCCGGTACTTGCCACTACACTATACTACATCGGTCAGGTACACTGCCTGGTAGGGATTGCAAGCTTCTTGAGATCCCTCGAGAGGTAAAACCTTTTGCGTAGGCGCAATCCCCCACATCAGTTCTTTTTAGGACTACAAGTTCATCAATCACCCCTTGGTACCTTTCTAAACCAGTCCAAATGTGCTCTTGAAATATTAAAGAAACATGGAATGACCAGTTTTGATAATTATAATAATCTATGGCTCATACAAGAAAGCTAGATACCGACATACATGGGACACCTATTGAGCCTACCAAATACCGAAGTATTATTAGGTCACTCATGTATCTCACAGCTAGCAGGCTAGATATAGTATTTGCTGTTTATATGTGCTCTTGTTATCAGTCTAACCCAACTGAATGACACCTCTCTAAGGCTAAAAGAATCCTTTGATACCTAAAAGGAAACATTCGCTTGGGGATCTGGTATGCAAAGGATTCTGGTTTTGAACTAATAGCCTTTTCAAATGCTGGTTATGCAAGGTGTTTAGATACATGCAAAAGTACTTCGGGAGGTGTATAGTTTCTTGGTGACAAGGTTGTATCTTGGCAGTCAAAGAAGTAGGATTGCACATCGTTGTCATCTACTGAAGCATAATATGTTGCCATGTCTTCTTGTTGTGCTCAACTCATTTGGATGAGAACTTAGGTCATGGACTACGAATATGTATTTGACAAGATCCCGATATATTGCAACTCCAAAAGTGCAATAGCAATCTCATGCAACACCGTGCATCATTCCAAGTCTAAGCATATTGCTCTCCATTATTATTTCATCGAGGAGCATGTCGAGAAGGGTACAATTGAGTTATATTTTGTGGGTACTGAATACCAGTTGACAGACTTGTTTACTAAAGCACTACCTCCATCAAGGTTTGCTGAACTAGTTCACCAAATTGGTATGCGGTGTTCGACTCCAGATGATTTGAAAAACTTTCATAAAAACAACTGAGAAAGTCAAGCACCAAAACATTTTGTAAATATTTTATCCAAAACAAAATACAAAAATAAAAAAACTTTCAAAAACTACAAATAGAATATTCTCTCTCCGTTTACAAACTTCTTATCTTTAAAACTGTAGAATATCAATCAAGTCACAAACATGATGGCACTTGTGATTAGTGTGGCGTTTAAATTAAGAGAAAAGAAGAAAGAGGAGAAAACTTGGAACCTTGAGAGAGAAAATGTGATGTTAGATAAAAGTGTATGAGAAGGTCCAACCCTCTCCACATGTGGAGACGGGTATTTATAGTTCCTAACAATAAAAGATAAAACGCCCACACCCGGGCTGTGGATCAGGCATACAGTGGGTAAGGACCCGTCCTTCTTCCACGATGTTACTTAATCTACTTCTAACTAATAACTAAACTAACTACGAGCTAACTTAATGCTATTACAATATGTAGGTGACCGAAACTTTTACAGGAATATTTGTATTCCTAAAAATCTCCCCCTAAGTGAGGTCACCTTGGAAATTTAAGCTCTTTGATCTTTAAGCATTCATTAGTCTTTGTAGCTCGTAGGTTCTGATTCTTCACTTTTCAGCACACTTTGTACTTCAAGCAATGAACTTGTTATTTGAGTTCCTTTGTGATGTATGATCTTTGAGCTTCTTTGAGATCATCAGCCACAATAAATCTCCAAGCTCATCCACAGTAGTATCGCCTTCATGTGATGTAGTGACTTTAGGACCGTCATGCTCACACCCTTCTGGATCAGGAGACTTTACATCAGAGTTTGCGGATCAGGAGACTTTTCATCAGAGTTGCGGAAACGTTGTTGGTAGTCTCTCAACATTTGTTGTAGTAAGTCTCTCATCATCATTGAAAGTGAGGAGGATGTGTGAGCATTAGGTATGGATTGACCCGATTCAGCTGGAAATAGGAGCCATCAACGCCATCTTTATATGTGTCCCTGAAATACAATAGTTAGCAATAAAGATAGAGAATGAATATGGCTTTGTCATTCGTTCTGCGAGGACATACTACCCTCCTGTTTTGTGAAAATCGACCTGTGATCAGGTAGAGACTCTTTTAAAGAGGACTCTCCTTGACAGGAATTTCCAGCTTGTAGTAATGAATTTTCCAAAGAATCCACTTTGGAATCTTCATACTAAGCATGTTCTCATACCAGAACATCTCAAAGCAGACAGCACGATAGAGTGAATCGGTGAATTGATATTCACGGATTAATGAGAAATTGATTTATAGAAATCACTCGCGTGTCATATGATAAACATTTTTGAGACACGACGAGAGTTTTATTCTTTGAATCACATTTCCATCAAAAATACTTTTGTTTGAAAGATTTTACACAATCAATGTGCTCGAAAGTTAGTTTGTAAGCACGTTGAAAGGTTTTTGCAAAAGTATCCGTCAATCCATATCCTGGAACAAGTCGATTCAAAGTTGAATCGCACCATCGTTGCTTTCCAGTTGTCACCTGATCATTGATCTAATATGGATCTCACATGTCACCTACAAAGAGCTTGAAAGTTCGCTCTAGAAGGATTTCCATCTTCATTGTGAATATTTTCATATCACTCGGATGTTCTGGCAATACCACAAGGATAATGCGTAGGACTCTAAATATTTTATCTTATTTTCCACATTGTGTGAAACAATAAGCATATTTGGAAGTGTGTCCTATTCAGATTTATGGATGATCTCATGGCTCTAGACTCAATAGTGCGTTTTGATCCGCTCCTGGAGACTGGGGAGGCGTCTCCTGTTTAGGTACCAACATGGCTCATAATGAGCGGTCGATACATTTCATAGGGTTCCCCGTGAGAATGAAACAAGCTCTTTTAAGAAAACTTTAGTGGTTGGGAAGTTTAGTGCAATGCGTCACTGGGTCCATGACGTCTTGTCTTCAATACCGGTGTTACCTTAGTAACCGCCAGTAGATTATGAATTGAACCCGGTTTCTGCCCTAAGGTTGAATATATGGAGGGCTATTTCTTTTCACCCTTTTTCATTTCATTTCTTTTTCATTCTTCAACCCCTTCAGTGCTTACCGAGACTTCACCACTAGAACCTTGTTAGGTTTGTTCCAGTCCTAGCTCTATCTCAGTCCGCACTCTTCCCTTTCTCACTTTTCTCATTTTTTCAATCATTCAAAAGGACTTATAATCTATCTATGGATTGTCCCTGGGAAGATCCTTCCGGTTCTGGTGGATCATAGGAACTCATACCTAACCTTAACCATCCTTATAACTCCCTGCATAATGATAACTGGTCGGTCTTTGGTATTACTTCCACAAACGCCTTTTGCTCCCCCTCAATATGTGCATCGATATTCGAAAGAGTTTAGCACATATATGGGAGCTTATTATTGAGTCCAAAAGATCACATTTGATTATCAGATTTCATATTTAAATCACATTCTCTCTTCCGATCAAAATTTTCAAATCTTTCAAGATTTTGGATCTCAATTGATTTAAATAAGTAAGGAAACGTTTGGGAGAGAAATGCGGTCAATTTTAATATTTTCTAATAAAAGGAACCTTTTTCATGCTCCCCCTCAATCTGTGAGGGAGATTGTTATGTGTCCGATTTGATGAGTTTACAAAAGATTTGAAGTTTTAACGAAAACTCTTTGAAAATGTTCTCATTCTGACACATAACCATCACAAATTGTTTTGTTGCAAGGTTTTTGTACAAAGCGGAGAGTTTTTGATGATACATAAAATTTTGAGAAATCACTCTCCCCCTCAATCAATGACGGATGTTAAAGCTTAAATATTTTCATAAAATATTAAAGTCATTGATTGAGTGAAAATTTTTATCAAACTTTAGATTTAATTTGATTTTCAATCAAAATCTCATGGTACCACCAAGTTTTGCACAAATACTTTCTGAAAAAAATCATATAAGGGAAAGTACTTGGCGATAAAAAGAAGATTTCTCTTCTTTATCAAGAAATAATGCACTGAAGCGTACATTACATCGAGGAAACATGGATATAAAGTAATCCATGCCCAGGTGAACTTCACCCGGTACAAGGAACAACCGTCTTTTTGGCGACGTGTTTTCCCCATTTTGAAAAATGGGTTACTATTTGAAGTAATAGCAAGCCATAATTTTGAAGTCCGGTTTACAGCCTGAAATGACTGCAAGCCATGATTTTGACGAATATTTTGAGATACAACATGTTTTAGAAAAAACTTTATTTGAAAACAAAAAACTCTTGCTCAAGCATATGTATTATTCCGTGTCATTATTGAATGACATTTCTAGAAACGTACATAATATTGATTACACAAGAGACATGTCGTAAGAAGAATATTTTTGTATTTTATATGATTTTTCAGATTTTTATGGTTTTTATAGGTTTTATATTTTTCTATTTTCTTTTTGATAAATCTTATATACAAAGGATATGTGAAGCCAATCCTTCAATCATCATTCTCTTCCTGGAGAGACTTAAGAGTTTCTGGAGTGAGGCTCTTCATCCCAAGTCGTGGGAGAATGAACTGACATCTTTCCCGAGAAAGAGCCTTTGTGAATATATCAGCCAGCTGAAATTCCGTTCTCACAAAGTAGAGTTCCACTATCTCTTTCTCCACTTGTTCTCTGATGAAGTGATGACGAATGTCTATATGCTTGGCTCTGGAGTGTTGGACATTGTTGCAACACAGGGCAATGGCACTTTTGTTATCACGATACATTGGGATTTTGTTGAAGTCATACCCATAATCTGATAATTGTGATCTCATCCACAAAATTTGAGCACAGCACAAGGACATGGCTATGTATTCAGCTTCTATGGATGATATTGAAGTGCACATCTGCTTTTTGGATGACCAGCTGACAAGTTTCTCACCCAAGAATTGAGCACCTCCGGAAGTACTTCTGCGAGTATCTTGACACCCCGCATGATCAGCATCTGAGTAGGCCGTGAGAGCCATTGCATTGTCTTTAGGGTACCAAAGACCCACATGGATTGTCCCTTGGAGATATCTGAAGGTTCTCTTGACAGCTTCCAAGTGCTTTTTGGTGGGCTTCGATTGATATCTGGCACACATGCATATGGCGAAAAGAAGGTCTGGCCTACTTGCTGTGAGGTACATGAGAGATCCAATAATGCTTCTGTATTTGGTCTGATCAATGGTTACTCCAGCTGAGTCGTCATCGAGTTTGGATCTTTCAACCATGGGTGTATCAACTGTGTTACTTGAATCAAAGCCAAACTTCTTGAGGATGTCGCTAGCATACTTGGCTTGATTGATAAAGATGACACTCGGGTTTTGTGAGATTTGTAACCCCAAGAAGAAAGACATTTGTCCCATCATAGACATTTGGAACTTGGAACTCATTTCTGTAGCAAAGCGATCACATTCCTTGGAATCAGACGATGTAAAGACATTTGAACGTGAAGTAGGTTGTTTCCAGCCTTCCTAGTGAACAAGGTAGGATCAACCACACCCTTGGTAAATCGATTTGCAAGGAGAAACTTGGAAAGTGTGTCGTACCAAGCTCTCGGAGCCTGTTTGAGACCATAGAGTGCCTTTTTCAAGCTATATACATGATTTGGTCTTTCTGGGTCTACGAAACCTTCAGGTTGAGTAACATGGACTACCTCCTTTAAGTCCCCATTTAGGAAGGCAGTCTTAACATCCATTTGATAAACAATCATGTTACTGCTGGCAGCATTGGCAAGAAAGATTCTAATGGCCTTAATACGAGCAACAAGTGCAGACGATTCTTCAAAGTCAATACCCTCTTATTGATTGTATCCTTTCGCAACTAATCGAGCCTTGTTATTCAACACATCACCATGCTCATCAAGCTTAACTTTGAAAATCCATTTGAGAGAAATGATCATTGCGCATTCAGGTGGTGGTACTAATTCCCATACACCAAGATGATCAAACTTATGGATTTCTGCTTGCATAGCGGTGAACCAAGATACTTTTGTAAGGGCATCCTTGAAGTCTTTGGGTTCGATTTTGGATAAGACTGAGTTGAAGAAGCACGACAAGGCATCAGTGGCAAGTTGTTTTCTGGTGGACACAGGTCGAGAGGGATTTCCTATGATGTTGTCCATGGGGTGATCATTTGTCCATTTTATGAGATGTTCATGGGGTTGAGGATAGTGAACTGTCATAGTATTGTTAGACGCTTTTGAAGAAGATGCTTCATTGGAGGATTCAGGTGCAAAAACATTTTCAAATGGTTCTTCCTCGGTTGGTGCAAAAGGATTGACTTCCCATGTGTTTTCAGATGCCACTCCTTGGTGTTCAGAAGACGATTGAATATTTGATTCATTTTGAATGTTGCTACATTCAGGTGCATCTAAGTCAAGAGAGATGGAGGTAGATGGACCATTTATATCATGAGGTGCATTCACAGCCATAATATTAGGTTCAGCAGCTGGCTGTGCCAGTTCAAGAGGTGGCTGTGACTCGAAGTACTCATCAAACATAGGATCAAATAAAGTTTTCAATTCATCACTCGTGGGAGGAACATAAGGAGTGACATGGTTGGAGTTCTGTACAAGTCCCGAACTTATTGGTCCAGGAGATAAAAGATTACGCGAGGGTTCAGAACTGGTGTATCCTGAAGCCGTATGCTCTGTCAGCTCATCAAACGTGACATGGATTATCTCCATGATTTTTCGGGTTCTTTTGTTATAGATTCGGTACCCTTTCCGATCTGGCGCATAACCAACGAATACCCCAATATCAGCCTTAGCTTTAAGCTTCCCTAAGTCTTCACTATCGTTTGTTAGGTAGCACAGGGCACCAAACACTCGAAGAAAAGAAAGATCAGGCTTCTTGAGATGCACCAGCTCATAAGGTGTCTTGTTATGAAGTGGATGAATTAAAGATCGATTTTGTGTATAACATGCAGTAGCAATAGCTTCAGCCCATAGAAACATTGGTGTCTTTGAAAATATCAGCATAGTGCGAACAACTTCAACTAATGTACGATTCAGTCTTTCAACGACACCATTTTGTTAAGGAGTTCGAGGAATACTCTTCTGATGACTGATGCTGATACTTTCATAGAATTGGGTAAGTTGTTAGTTAACAAACTCAGTTCCATTGTCAGTACGAATGATTCTAATAGTTTTGTTAAGCCTTACTTGCAACTGCTTGATGATTTTGATAATAATATCGGGAGTTTCATCCTTGAATCTTAAAAACTTCACCCATGTGGATCTTGAATAGTCATCCACAATAACAAGAATGTATCTTTTCCCATTGAAGCTTTGCACTCTCATGGGTCCGCACAGATCCATGTGAAGAGTATGGAGTACTTCAGTGTTGGAGTTAGTAGCTTTTGGTTTATGAGTTTGCTTCTTGCTTTTACCCAATTGATATGATGAGCAGAGATGATATTTTTCATACTTCAATCTAGGCATGCCTCAAACAAGATCTTTGCAAGAAAGTTCATTAATGGTGCTGAAGTTTAAGTGGTTCAAACGACGGTGCCATAACCATGATTTACTTTTTGAGGCCTTAGACAGTAAGCAAATGGGAGAGGACCGCATCATGTCTTCAATAGAGATAGTATACAAATTTGTACCACGACTTCCCTTAAGAAGATCAACTCCATCCAATTCTCTAACGAAACATGTGTGTTTTCTGAAGGCCACTTCGAGATCAGAATCACAAAATTGTCCAACAGAGAATATGTTGTGCCCAAGTCCTTCCATATAGTAAACTCTAGAGATCACGCTATCACCAAACACATAATCACTGTACCCCATAATAGCTCCTAAGTGGTGGTTTCCGAATCTAACTATCCCGATAAACTTTTTCACGAAATTTCTGAGCCTAGAGCGATCCCCAGTCATATGTTTTGAGCAGCTTGAGTCCAAATACCACAGGACGATTTGTACAACCTACATTTGAAACCAGACAGATATGGATAACTGAAAAACATGGATCCCCAAGTGTAATTGGGGTCCAATAGGTTAGCACATGCATACTTAAGAGATACAGGATCAGTATTTTCATTGGTTCTCACAGATGAACCGATACTAGTGGAAGCGACTGTCGTACTATCAAGGCTTTGAGTCACTAAAGGGAATTTTCTACCAGTAGCCTTCCATCTCTTAACCTCTAAAGACTTAGGGTCTGGCATGTAAGTCAATGGGCACTAGTTTCCTAGAGTGAATTTTCTTCCAGTAGGTTTCCACTGATATCCTACTTTGTTAAAAACTTTTCCTGTAGCTTTCCATGTATTGTTTTCCAGTTTGTGTGTCTTAGCAAATTTAACTGGGGATTTATAAGAGGGTTTCAAAAACTACACAACACATTCATCATGATTACCAGAAATTAAACAATCGTTACAAGTCTTACAAGTAACATTAGAATTCGAATTAATTACAGTATGCTTAATGCAAATACTAGAATCAACATGATTCTTTTCATTCAAATCAATCTTATTGTTCCTAAGGTGGTCTTCTACATTCTTCCCTTGATCACTCTTAGCAGGCGAAGTCCTATCATTCCTTGTATTGCCTTTAGGCTTTGACCCGCTAGCTTTAGTGAGATTGATTACTCCTGTAGAATTGACGATGGGAACATTAGATTGTAGCATAGTTTTTTGGTTTCTATGTGGTGATGTGCTATGATCAGAACTAGCCAAAGGTACATCAAACGTAACATGCTTCTTCGAATTCCTAGAAGAGGATGTGCCATTTCTATCATGCATGTTGGGAAACTTGGGACATATACCTATGGCATATTCTAACAACTCTTGTGACCGCTTGGTGAGAAAGCAAACATCCGATAGGGAGTTATCAGATGGTCTCACCATTCTATCTTCTTTAATGGTTTCACAGGTCATGTCCAGGCAGTTCTTAAGATGTCTAAGGTAATCCCTATAGACTAGCTCATTGTTCTTTAGGGGAAGAGGAATAAAAACAGCCTCACATGCATATTTTTTACATTTACAAACCACAGAATTGATATTGTCACATTCATTAACCGGCATTTTCCCTTTCACCTTTATCTTTAGATTCTCGATTTCATTAAGCAAAGAGGTTATCTTTTCATTGGTTTTATCACGAGTGATCTTGATCAAATCATATAACTCTTTGTAATGTTGTTTAACTTTAGAATTTTTAGCTTGAAAACACTCATTTTCATGTTTAAGTAAGTTGATTGTGTTTTGAAGTTGAAAGTTATGAGAATCTGCAGACATTGGTTTATGGGTGTCGATAATAGCATTCATGGGAGACTTCAATTGGGCAATTTCAGCCCTCAATAACCTGATCGTGTTCGTGTAAGCTTGAATTTTTTCATCCCTTTTTGCTAATTCAAAATATGCATCAAAATCCGGAGCATCAAAAGATGTCTTGGCCTTTGATAATTTCATTTTTTCTTCTAAATGTTGATATTTTAAATGTAAGTTAAGATTATCAACTTCTAGTTTAGAAAGATGCATGATCATGTTGTCATGATCATCATTTTGAATTTTTTCAAGCAATTTCACATTCTCCCCCTCAAGCTCAACAACATGATTGTGAAGCTTATTCAAAGCAATAGACATTTCATGAAACTGACAAGCATTAAGAGAAGAATCTGTAGCAGTGTAAAACACATCTTGTGTAATGCATTTAGCAATCAAGTTGTCATTCATGATGAGAATATTTTTTCTGGCAATTTCACTATGCTGAAGATCTATTGCTTTTTGTTTACACTTGTTTTCCACATTTTTAAACACTTCTTTCATTTCCTTAAGCTCAACATCAAGGGATTGTCGTAAACCCTAAAAATGTTCTTTGATAAGTTTAAATTAAAAATGGGATGACTTCAGTTAAGTAACACTCTTTGGTTAGCTCAATTCCCCGTTCACCCTCAGTGATTCCCGTTGGTGTGATTCTCTTTTTGCATGTTTTATCAAAATCAGTGAACATTTGACACAGGACAAAAATGCTAATAAGAGTTTTACATTGTGTGGGAAGTGACAACTGAACTAAGTGCATCGGTGTATTGGGGGGATACACCATTGGGTCAGCTAACTTATTGGATGTCTTGGCCTTAACCTCAGCTTTACTATTCTCGACGTCTAAGGGCCAAAATACCTGTTCTGGTGTTAACTTAGTTTGAGGTGCAAAAACAGTCACTCGGTTTTGTTCATAATAATCATGGGGCTTAACAATGACTCGGTGTTTAATGCACTTTGGATCCTTCATTTTTTTTTTTTATCAAATCTCTCTCTATCGGCAGAATCAAGTTCATCCAATTCTTTATCAGACCAACTATTTGGTGGTTCATGATTCAGAGTAAGCATAACCTTAGCATCATAGAGGGCTGGTTGGGAGGCTCTAACGCTCTTAAGGAAGTTTGTTTTAGGCAATCCTAAATCCTTATCACTATGCTTATCCCGTAGTTTAATGTGCTTTTCCATCATTTGAGCTGTTTGACATGTTTGGCCTTGAATATAAAACTTGTTTTCAAGTTTGTTTATCAACTGCTTAAGGTTGGAAAATTCATTTAACAGTTTGTTTTCCTTTTCTTGAAATTGTATTTTTAGAAGATTTAAACTATCCTGAATTTCCTGTTTTTCCTTAAAAGCACGATCAAGTTGATTTTGAAAAGATTTAATCTCTTGTTTAAAGGCCATTTCATTTAAATTTTGTTCAGTGATGTAAGCATGCATTTTCCATTCCATTTTTTGTTCACATTCTGTTAGCTCAAATCTTGCACGTTGTTCATAGAACCTTACTTGATCCTTAAGAGTATTTATCCTAGTGATTAGGGTGTCATCAGGTGCAACTATAGTGTACTCATCCAATTCACACATATCGTCATCAACAGAGGATATATTACTTGATACAACAGACTCGATGTTGTGCTTTACATATTGTTCATATGGGACAATATTGCTATTTCCCAAATTTGCAACATCTAATTCAGCAACTTCTGTTTGTTGTACTTCGTTATATATCGTTTGTTCATGCATCACATCATTATCACACGCAACAGAAGACTTTCCATAAGATACGTCAGAATTACTGTTGCGATCCGAATGTTGCCCATTTGGGAACACTTTGACGGTTTCCAATTCAGCCACATTTGATTCATTAACAACATTTTGTCGTATGTCATTGAAGGTCTTCTGTTCATCATTGTTAGCACATATATCATATAATTTTAGTACCTTAGATATGATGGATGAGTTGGATCGACTAGATTGTTGTGTAGGTGAGACAACAGATGATAGATTAGCCATGAAGATTGTCTGAGCGGTGGGTTCGTCATCAACATCTAAGTCGAAAGCATCACAATCCTATGCCTGGAAGATGTTTGGATCATTAAGAGCTAAATCCTAAACTGGTTGTTCTTTCACATCATCATCAAATGTCTTTCCATCATCTCTAGCAATGAACGTCAATTCTTCCTCATTTAGCACAACTCCATTCTCTTGAGCTTGCATGAGCAACATTTTGTCCTTGAAGTAATCTGAGTTTTGAGGACGTTTTGGCTGAGTGCAATTTCTGGCGATGTGACCTAGACCCCCACAGTTGTAACACTTTGGTTGCCTTCCTTGTCCCTGATTCACATTTCCAACTCTGTTCTGAAAGTTACCCCGCACAGCATTCCTTTGATTCACATTCTGTCTTCCCTGAACGTTTTGAACCATTACTTTCCCGTCTTCCACAATAGAATGATTATGTGGATTGGAGGAAGTTCTAAGTTGATTGTTGGAAGATGGGAGTGCAGCCCTGAAATGTTGAACTAGCAGAGACACTTGATTGGAAATATTGTCAATCATCTTGTCATTATGAGAGTATCCTGAGTCAAGATGAGTATTCATGGTTGCCGATGACTGTAGAGATGAGTGATCCATTGATGACACAGGTTGAGTAGTTGGCACCATACTAGTCATGAAAGCAAGTGAGTCATTGGTGATAGTTAGATTGAGCTTCTCTCTTAGTTGA
Source organism: Artemisia argyi (assembly GCA_030686995.1). Classification (NCBI taxonomy): domain Eukaryota; kingdom Viridiplantae; phylum Streptophyta; class Magnoliopsida; order Asterales; family Asteraceae; genus Artemisia; species Artemisia argyi. The sequence goes on from CM060691.1 coordinate 129,917,635, forward strand.
CGATCATATGCAACATGCTTCTCATATTGTTGTAGATAAGCAAACAATTGTTCATAGTTCGTGTTTCTCAATCCTTTGTTGAGCTTGACAGCTGTGACAAAACGATCCCATTCAGGTGACATGTTGTTTACAACCTTAGAGTTGAGTTGAATGTTGGGCATTGTCATTCTGATCATTCTCATGTCATTAACCAGCTTGTGAAATCTGACATAGTAGTCGGTAATGTTTTCACCAGGATTCATTTTGAAATGCCCAAACTCGTCATACAATTGAGATTCACGATCTTCTTTGGTTAGCTCCGATCCAGACAGAAGCATTTTGACATTGTCCCACACAGCTTTGGCGTCAGTGTTGAAGTTGATTAGCTTGTACACATCTTTGGGTAACCCTTGTATCACGATGTTGGAGGCTCGAATGTCAGCATCATAGCGCTTCTTTTCAACATCATTGAGATCATTGTAAGTGCGTGGTCTATCAATTCCCTGGACGACAGTCCCATCCTCAGCCATGGAGATAACATCTCTGGTTGTACCCATCTGCATAGGACCTTCATCGATAGATCGCAGAATGTTCTCACCATTTTCTTTACCCAAGCAATACAATCTGATTCTTTATGCCCATGATTCATAATCTGTCCTATCTAGCATCGGAGGTCGGGTGTTGGACCCAGCAGCTTGAATGTCATCTGATACTGTCGACATCTCAAAGTCTTCAAACTGGATTTTACAGCTTTTGTGACTTAAACCGAGAAATGATCCTTTCTAGGGATTTTACTAAAGTCAACCAAAGAAACCGGACGATATATCCAGCAGATTAAACTAATAGAGAGATACCAGATGAGTCACAGTTTGCATCAAGTGTTAAGTTGTGACAAGTCAAGTTGCATTGTATCCAATTGAGATTAGTCAAGTCGTAAGGATTAACTCACAACGTCAGATCACAATTAGATTAATTGAAACGACTAAAGTTACAACAATTCATGAATTGAAAAATGATTGACCAATCACATGAGTCTCATCACTTAGTAAATTGCCAAACAATTTGAGAGAGTCGCAACCTAAAGGACCAAACCGCAACGTAGAAGTTAACCGCAACAAGATGCACAAATCGCAGGAGGAGTTAAACGCAAGGTGAGCAAATCGCAGGGAAATATAACCGCAGAATAGGTAATCACAAAGAGAGATGATCACAAGGTGAGTTAACCGCCAGGAGTAACTAACCGCAGAGTAAAAAAACCGTAAGGTGAGTTACACGCAAGGCACTAACCACAGTGAGAAGCAAACCGCAGAAATATCAAAACCGCAAGTGTGGTAACCGCAGGAAAAGCAAACCACAGTAGCAAACCACAAAAACCAAAACGCAGACCACCTAACCGCAGGAGCTAATCGCAGTCTACAATAGTCCAAATCTGTCACTTTCCTTGCGATTTGTCTGTATTCCCAAAATAGTAATCGCAGACAAACTAACCACAGAAATCTGGAGCAAACCGCAAATAAGCAATGAAACAGTGGAGCTAATCGCAGCTAAGAAATTCGACCTAAACCCAATCCAATCTTCAAAAATATGTATGAAATTGCAAAACCAACTGAGAAATAATGTAACCCTACCACAAATGATCATATAAGTACACCTCTAACATGTCAACTAACACTAGATAATTCACACCAAGATGTTTTCAAGAAAAACACTACTAACTCACAAAACCACACAAACCACACCAAATAAGATTCACCAAGGCCCTAAGATGAAACCTTGGCTCTTGATACCAATTGTAGAATATCAATCAAGTCACAAACATGATGGCACTTATGATTAGTGTGGCGTTTAAATTAAGAGAAAAGAAGAAAGAGGAGAAAACTTGGAACCTTGAGAGAGAAAATGTGATCTCAGATTAAAGTGTATGAGAAGGTCCAACCCTCTCCACATGTGGAGAGGGGTATTTATAGTTCCTAACAATAAAAGATAAAACGCCCACACCCGGGCTGTGGATCAGGCATACAGTGGGTAAGGACCCGTCCTTCTTCCACGATGTTACTTAATCTACTTCTAACTAATAACTAAACTAACTACGAGCTAACTTAATGCTATTACAATATTTAGGTGACCGAGACTTTTATAGGAATATTTGTATTCCTAACAAAAACTATGTTCCTCTATTTAAACAAATTATACTTTACATTGTCAAAATGAAACATGTTTTGAGGGGGAGAAAATTTTCACAACATCATGAAGTTTGCACACCTTATAATAAGTCTTCAAGAAAAATTGTTTCTTCATCATTCGGATTAAAAACTCATTTTCAAAAGTTCTATGATCTCTCAAATTAAAATGTGCAAAAGTTTTCACAAAATAAATGCTAGTTCGAGGGGGAAAATGAAATTGTTTCTACAATTATCCCAAGTTAACCATGTGTTGAATTTTAAATGGAAAAGTAACTAACCTTTAATGAGTAAAGTACACAAATGTTCTCAAAACTTAGGTAAACAGACCTTGTATGGAAAATAAAACGGGCTCAGGGACTGCAAGTGTCAAATAGTCAAAGTTTACTCTACAGTTAGTACGAGACAAAAGCAAAGTCGTTCAAAACCCTTCAAATTTTCAAACTCTACACTCTCGTTTTACACCGGTAAAGCAAGTACGAGACAAAAGCAAAGTCGTTCAAAACCCTTCAAATTTTCAAAATCTGGAATACTTTCGATATAATATAAGAATGACTCTGCTTTGAACAACCCAAATACCGGAAGATTTCCATTTATCACAAAAACAAATCTTCAAAAAGAACCCATGAGGTTCATCTCTAGCTGGAAATCTTCTTCCTCGTATTTTAAAACTCAAAGAGATATAGTGGATTTCTCAAACAATTTTCAACATAAAAGGAGTTTTAAATTTCCATTGACTCCACGAGTACTATTTCAAAATGAAACAGCGGTTTTCAGTACTCGTTGGAATTCAATATTTTTAAATCGGATTGACACAACCTACAAATGAATTTCAAAATTTGGTAAACCCGTTGGCACCGTACTTAAATAGGTTCCCAAGGTTGTTGTCTAATCTGATAATTAAGCGACATCTGTAATTACTCTTAACATTCTTTGATGAATAATACTCAATTGCGTTTTCTAAAACCTTGAGCAGAATCATTTCAGAAATTTTCAAAAAGGATTTTTTTCAAAATACGATTCAAAGTTCTGCTCATGAAGACTATCCCTCGATTAAGTTAACATTATCTTAGGGGGTATTTTGTTAAAAGAAAACAGAATTTTGTATTAAAACAACGGTTTGTGCACACATATCAGTGTACAACTCATTCATGTAAAGAAAGGACCATGAAGTACACTTCAGTGCCTCAATCCTATTATAAGTTGCAAAGGCTTCTTACTTTTGAGCAGAATTAATCAAATTTTGATAAGTCTTTTCAAAATTCAACTCAAAAGAACAAGTATTTCCTCTCTTGCTTTAAACCTCAAAAAGTGATTTCACTTGTTCAGGGGGAGTATTTAAAATCATCTTTGTTCTAAACGGAAAAGTTCTTGTTAGATTCTTCCCCTAAACCTCAAAAAGCATATTTTAATCAAAATGTTTTCCAAAAACAACATCGATATGCTATTTTTGAGGGGGAGAATAAAAATGTGATTAAAATATGGTAACTAAAATGTCGAATCTCATATGAGCTCGACTCTGATTTTACCAACGAATTGATTAAACTTAAACTGTCAGTAATCGAAAAGACTTATCCTGGACAGGTAATAATTTCAAGCTGGTCTAACCAGTTATGTAAGTGTGTCTCGAATAGGACTTGTTTGAGTAGTGTGTACCATTTTGAGAGATTCTCTTTAAATGTGACCAGGACGGGTAATAATTTCAAGCTAGCTTAGCCAGTGATGTAAGCGTGTCTTCGAGAGGTCATGTTCATTGAAAATCAATCAATTCAAAAGTGTGAACTTCACCCAACATGCGCAAAAAAAAATTTAAAATCTATAAGCACATGTGAAGGGGGGGTATTTCTTAAAGTGTAAAACTCTCAAAGTGTTAACAAAATATATTTTATAATTATAAACACTTTGAGAGATTTTTCTAAAGAATGATTTTATGGCAACATAGGATAGTCAGGGAGTTATAAGGTGACTAAGGTTAGGAAATACATCCTATGATCCGCCTGTACAGGAGGGATCTACCCAAGGACATCACCAAATAGTTTAGTACTAGAAATTCCTTAGGTATGATTGAAAAAAGGAGAATTATCACAATCTTAAACCCTCTTATAAATAAAAGGGTGAAAAAATAGCCCTCAAAATGTTCAACCTTAGGGCAGAAACCGGGTTCAATTCATATGCTACTGGTTGTAACTAAGGTGACACCGAGTTTTGTTGATATTGAAACATGAGACACCGCTCCAATATCTGATGACTAAAATCAAAACGCACTTATCGAGTCTAGAGCCACGAGATACATTAAAAGATCTCTTAAGAATACTTAATATTTCTACACTAGTTGTTCAACATTAAGGACGCCTGTTATCAATTTTAGAGTCCTACACAGATCTTAGAAATCTGCCAAAACATTTATGAGAGGATTTATGATTGTGATCCTTAGTGATTGAATGGAAATTCCTGCTAGGGTGAACATCAAATAGCCCTGACAGCAGGTTACTTCGGTAATCCCTTGTGGGTTACGCTTAGTAATCGTGGTGGTTTCAATTGGTCTACAGTCGTGGAGTGATACTTCGGTATAGTTCAGCGGTTCACCTGAATCGTTGGTACACTTTGGTGTATCTATGTAAGCCCTCTTGAGGGTATCCGATTCAGAAACAACTTTGGTAAGGATTAGAGAAAGTTTTCACACTATGTTGTTAATGATCTCAAAGTCTGAACCTATAAGTGCTGGAAACTTTATTGCTAATTGTTTTCATGCAGGCTAGGTTGTTAGGATCAGGATCCTACCTAGGATCATTTTTGGCTTCACAAGATCGTAATTGTAGGATCAGATCGGGATCGTAAGATCCTATGAAAATGTATATATTTTTGTATAAGGGTTGTAGTTTTATACTTCTATATAATATTTTATATGATAAGCGAATCTAAATAGATGATAAAAGCAAAAAGAATAAGAAAACATGAACTTCTATTAGAATCGGATCGTTTACGATCCTATGATCCTATGTGCGATCCTACGATCCTACACCGATCTTGCTCCACTTGAGATAAAAACAATGCTTGTATTAAGATCGAATCGTTTGCGATCCTACGATCCTGCGTGCGATCCTACAATCCTATACCGATCCTAATTAAATTAAGATCCTACTAAGATCCTGCTTGGTTTTTATATGTAGGATCGTAGGATCGTACGATCCTACAATCAGGATCGCGATTTTGACAACCTTGCATGCAGGTACTAATGGAGACCAGGAGTTAAGTCACCACTATCATTATCATCAACCTCACAACAGTTTCCACATGCTCATATGTATATCTCAAAGAAAGTGAAAGTCAAAGAAAGTTCTCACAACGATCTGAAGTAAAGAAAAGTTAAAAGAAAGATTCTACGTCATGCAAAAGAATCTACAAAGATTGAAAGACAAAGATTAAAGCAATGTATTGAGAGCCATTGATGTATAAAGATTCAAAGTCAAAAGAAGTATGAGCATTTTGGAAAGGCGTAAAGACACTAGAGACAAAGACGTTGATGAAAAGCAGATAACATCATCAGTTGATCACAACAACAACAAAGAACAAAGAACAAAGATGTATGAGATGTCAAAGCCAAAGAAGCAAAGAAGATGTCAAGCAACCTTAGATGACCAACCCTTAGGGGGGGGAGATTATTGGGAATACGTTTAACTATTATCAAGTGTCGGTCATTTAACTATGTAATAGGTTGCTTAGTTATTAGGCTTATATGTTTGTTATAATTACTAGGCTTATGAAGTAAGCCCATCGGCCAATGTAAAAGCCCATCTATGAGAAAGGAAGGATCTAGGGATGTTGCCCTAGCATCCTCTCCTATAAATACCCATGTAACATATTTTATTTCTTGTTGGTTTTTCATTTATGCTAGCTAAACTCTGGTCAATTCATTTATCATATTTGTTAAACCATACCAACTCTCTCTCTCTCTCTCTCTCTCTCTCTCTCTATATATATATATATATATATATATATATATATATATATATATATATATATATATATATATATATATATATATATATATATATATATATATTTCAATAGAATACTTGTGAATGATCATTTATGGTGACCTAACAAAAGTACTTGATTGAGTTCATGAAATATACGAGAGCTTGGCTGGTAAAGAGTTTGCTTTTTGGCTTGTTTGATGTTGATGTGATTTAGGCAGAGTAATTATGAAGTGTACTTCCGCTGTTTGGAGTTTTGTTTGCTGGTAAAGCATTAGTTTTTAGTTTGTTTGGTTTCTTTGTGATTGAGAAGGAGCAATTAGGTTGTGTGGCTAGTCTTTTTGATTTTTAATTTGTTGCGATTTTTAGTATGTTGAACTAGACATCATTGTGTAAAACTAAACATTAACTAAAAGGTATGAGAAAGTGAAACTGAGTATGTGGATGATGGTTAATGTCTCGCACTTAACAAAAAAAGGTTTGCGAAGGGCATAGCGTGACATCTGAGTTAGTGGTCATTTAGATGTTTTTTTAACATGATTAGGCATTTTGTTTGATGTTTTCTTTGTTGGATGTTTAGTTTGTCAGTGTGTTATGTTCATGTAATTATGAGTTGGGGAAAGTGAAATTGAGTATGTGGATGTTGGTTTATGTCTCGCAATTGAGAACTTAGGTTTGAGAAGGTCATTGTGTTATGTCAAAATTAGTGGTTAATTTGATGTTTTTGAATATGATCAAGTACTTTCATCGTATGTGATAATTGATTTGTTTTACTCTAAATTAGTTCGTTTTGGTTAATGGTCGAGATTACAAGAGGCTATGATGATTGATTTGAATGCGTCTAATTAGAATTGAGCAAATTTGAGATTGTTCGTAATCTTGGCGGGGTAACCTACTGAGTTTGCAGCCTTGACAAATTGATCCTTTTTCTTAGATTTTTTTGCAGAGCTGAGCCTCATTAGATCATGTATTTTTTGTCCTAGCGTGAAAAGTGCTTGATTAAGTTCATGAAGCATATGACAGTAAGTTGGCTGGTAAAGAGTTTGTTTTTTGTTTCTTTGATATTGATGTGATTTATTAGAACTATTTGATGATTTTTTTGTTGCAGATTTTAGTTTCTTAGTGCAATAGGTAACTCATCTTTATGTAATTGCATTTTAGGGCGTAGGATGATTGAGGGTTAGTTTGATTGGTAAAATGTTTGTTTTTGGTTTGTTTGATGTTGATGTGATTTTGAAGAGGTAATTATGAAGTGTGCTTCAACTGTTTGGTGTTCTATTTGTTGCATCTATTTAGTTCTTTATGAATCAGGTAAGTCATCTTGGTGTAGTTACATGAAGGAATCCGGCAGTGAGGTTGCTTGTAAAGCGTTTTTTGTTATTTGGTTTGATGTCCATGTGATTGAGTAAGAGCAACTATGTAGTGTGCTTAGTCTGTTTGATGTTTTCTTTGTTGCTACTTTTAGTTACTTGATGTGTTATATTCATGTAGTGAAAAGACCAGCTAAGCATCATTAGCTTGGGGCTTGTTTCTTTTTTTTCCTTCACTAACAGAAATAATGGGTTACACGTTTATTACTTTCTCCTAATGGGGAGGAGCTCATATTTTACACCCTCCATATATAGATGAATTAGTGGAAATGAGTAGGCCTCACTACAAAAAGAAATATTAAATTATATTTAGTGGCTTCCTATCCTTAGCTAAGAGGAAAAAAAAAACACCCCCTTGGTCATCCTTTACCTGACCAACTAGCTAATACTACATAGGCTCATCAAACAACAGTTAGGGAAAGTGAAGCTCAATATATGGATGTTCGTTTTTGTCTCGCATTTAACAAAAAACTTTGAAATGAGCATTGTGCTTAGTGGCCATTTAGATGTTTTAGATGATCAAGTACTTTTCATCCTATGTGATTATCATATTCTTTTACTACAAATTAAGCTATTTTTTGTCGATAATCGACAATATAAGAGGCTATGATAATTGATTTGAATGTGTCTGATCAGAATCGAGGAAAGTTGAAACTTACTATGGTTGCAACAATGGCTGATTGATCCTGCTCTTTTTATTCTTTGCAGACCTGAGCCAAATCAAATAAGGCATTTTTTTTTTGAACAGATATTTCATTTCACTCCTCACAAATGGAGGTAATTTGAACACAACAAGTTACAACGAACATAATGGGCAAAATCGAAACCGACTTGCCAAACAAAATACACGAGATAACAAGTTAAGCCAAAACAAGACATACACCATAATGGTTGTGACAGACTACAGCAACACCATACAAGGGTGGGGGAATCACCAAGGTGAGCTTTTGGTAGACACAACCATATAAAGGTGTAGCTTGACAAAAGTACATAAAGTACATAAAATACATAAAACATACAAAGAAGATAAAACTAAGCATCCTAAAAGGAGTCAAACCTAAACCTAACAGATCTAAATACAAAACCCAATGCAGCATCAAGCCATCGATGACGGACCACGACCGGAAGCAACTGATCTGAGCAGAGCAGCGGTGGCGGCAGCGAACGGCGGCTGCTGAGAGATGACAGCTCTGTGGGTAAGGACTTTTATTTAAGAGAGGGGAGAGTACAAAACGGATGTCCGGGCGGCCGGCTGAACCGACCGCCGGATTTATTGTAGAGAGATGGTAGGTTGGACTGTTGTAGCGCTGGAAATTATAGAGAGAAGGTGGAGAGATTAGTTTTAGAGAGAGAAGTAATCTCCTTGTATATGTATTGGAATGTAGGAATTAAATAAGGCATTCTTCAATGACTGATTTTTTCGGTGTACATGAGATGCTATACTTGTAGGTTTATTGTGTGTGGTTTCCTATATTTTGTATACATGATTCTGCTTAGAATTTTAAGATTGTTTGTCGGCTCACATTTCTGAAGGAAGATTGGTTACCACAACTATGTGGGTGCACCGATGCCGCTGTGTTTTTTGTGGGTTTTTAACTGAGCTGCCACCTAATTTAGAGGTTAGTTTCGTGCTTAACACATGCTTTCCATATTCAATCATTGACAAAAAGAATTCTAAAGCTTCATTTGGACCACTTTACCATTTTTTTTATTTAAATCGGTTGGATGGTGGTTGCCGGGCTATGATGATTTTGTCGCCCTCTGGTGAAGGCAATTCTAAATATATTTCTATCTTGAAAATAAAATGACACCTACCATAAAGAATGGTACATGTTCATTTACTCTCAAAATCGAAATACATGTAGGATCATCATCATCAATGCCAGCTCTTTTAATTTCATCTCAAACATGTTGTCTTTTTGACAAAGATAGTTTCATTAGATTACACTCACTGTGCTCATCATCGTCATCACCATCCTCATATTCATTATCTTAAGGATCTTTTGAATTTTGGGTTTTTAATGATATATCTAATAACTTTCTTCAATGTTGCTTTGTAATCGAGTTTACATTTTTAGTGTACCATGCGTTATTCAGATTGTTCAATATGTAACTTATATTGGTTGCCTTAAGAGGTTTTAGTTAAATTCGTTTTGTCCGTGATGTCACTTTAGTTAATACAACATGACTTATCTTAACTAAGAAATCTAACATAGCAAACTTTATCTTAGTGTTAGTTGAGATCAGTATAGATCTTACATTTTTCAAAGCTCGAAAGAACCAAACTTCTCCACCTATTTTTTATCTAAATTAATAAAAAATTCATTTTCACCTTTTCTTAAAATAACATATCTTGCAAACGGTGATTTTTTATTAATTTACAAATCACGTGTGATTTTTCTGGGCGGAAATTTTGAAAAAAAAAAATCATCGAAATTATATACAAGTTCATATCTATAAAAAGATAATTTAATTACCGTCACGATGGTATGATTTTTTTCGTGTAACGATTAACAGTTTGCGAGATGTTTAATTTTTAAAAAAATAATGAAAGTTTATTTTATTTTATTTTTAATAAAAAATATGAATAGCTATTATTGGTTCATTGGATCAATGACAAATATTAGATTTATATTGAACTTTTACAATTTTAGTTTTTGCAGATTTATACATCTAGCACATATAATAATAACATGGGTTTTTTTAACTTGTGCCCTAAGCACACCAAAAGTACACAAGGTCCAACGAAAAAGTACACAGTGATTCACATAAAAGTACAGACAGGTGTACTTTTATGTGAGTCCCTGTGTACTTTTGATATACTTTTGGTGTGCTTAACTTGTGCCTCTAAGGTACAAGTTAGAAAAACCCTAATAACATATACAAACGCTTCTTAGCAACACGCAATTTGAAATCCTCATCAGTAACATTCTTGATAATTAATTTCTTAATAAAATTGCCTCAGATAAATGGGTGTCGGTACAAGAAATGCAAGGAAACAGTCCAAATGTATATAATCCACAATATTGCTTGTCGAAATTCTTTTGATTAGATGGTATACGCCTTTACAACGCATGTATACGCTACTAGTACCATATACAATGGCAAAGAGAAATACAATCTGCACAAGTGTAAAGGCTAAAGATGTGAGGTGGCACCGTGAAAAGCAACACTGGAAAAACCTCTATGTATTGACCTAAGCAACTTTGACTATCCGTACGCAAACGTAAATGCTAGTTTTACCTAAGTGATAATTTTCCATTCTATAAATAGTTGGATCTTTAAATATTGCTAATAATGGCAACACTGTATATTATAAAGTGATGAATGGTCAAATGGACATTCATGAGTTGGATACCAACTTATTGATTTCAGAATCAATAAAATACAGATGACCATTTTATGGTGTGTTTCAACTAAGATAAAACAGAATATGTTCAAAAAAAAACTAACATAAAACAGAATATGTGCGGGCTAACCGGATTAGTCGATTGAGATACTTTAATGTTCATATGAACATTACTCATCATGTTAATCAATGAATAAAAAAAAAATAAATAAATAATAATAATAATAATAATAATAATAATAATAATAATAATAAGGCTTACATGCTTTTACTCTCTTACAATTTTGCCTAACATGATGGATCATGTTCATATCAACATTAGAGAATCATAATTCTTACAAAAAATTGATTTTTAAGACTTGCCAATTCACTTATTAAAAAATGAAGATAACTAACCGCGCCTAGCGGCGATGATGTATAGTTTTTAATGCGTTAATTTATGTGTGCGTGACTTTAGTCGTAAAACGACATTTCCTTGAAAGTGGTGTAAAAGAAGAGGAAAATTAGCAAAGTAAATGAGAGTGTATAAATTTTGTAGGGTAAACTACAAATTTTGTCTCTAAAGTTTCTTATTTTTGCACCCTAACAACTCCCAAACTTAAAGTGCTAAAAATACCTTAAAGTGGACTTTTTGTAACAAATCATATCATTATCACTAACACTCGTAATTTTCTTTTCCCGTTAGTAATAGTCAAAGGCATACAAAATTACTAATATACCCTCACCTCCTTCTGCACTTTTAACAATTATCAAGAACATAAAAGACAAACCCACATTTTCCACAATTTTGACACAAAAAAACACACTTAAAAAAATGATAAAGAATACATTATATGGGATCTCGATTTGTTAACTACCTAGGGACAGACCCACATGAGAGCCGGGTCCGGCAAGGGCTACCTGATTTTGCGTCACGAAGTGTATTTTTTCTCAAAAAGTGTCGATTTTTAATGCGTGCAACCCCCAATAATAATTTTGCTACTCTATTTCTTTGCGTTGCAACTTGAGTTTAGCTCAAAAAAAGTTTATGATGTAAATTTTAGTACTTATGAAGAAAAAAATTATCAAAACCTTTCCAAAAAGACATATTACACCCACCTGAAAATCCAAAGTCACTGTAACTACCCATTGAATCTTCACATACCTAAAACAAAATGTTATATCTCTCCCTCTCACTTCTTATTTCAACTACTACCTTTTCTTTTCATCAAAATTCCTTATCAATCATATAACCTTCTTTCACACATTTTTCAAATTGATTTGTTATGTTTTACTTTCGAACTAATCTGCTTCAATATTTGTGACATGAACCAAGATAGTTTTTCTTCAACAACCTCGTTTGTATTTTCCATTAACGATTTGTGACTCGGTTTTTGGTTGAATCTTTCTTGTTGGTGACGGCCATACAACCTCAGTTTTCGGCGACCACCACGACTGCGTCGTTATCAAACCATAACCACGCCCGCTGCATCTACAAATCTAAATGTACCAATCATCGTAGACAGTAAGAAGGATTTTTATAAACCATAATGTTTGCCACCATCATAATCATTTTTATGAATTTTCTTGTAAGAACCTTAGTCACTATGTTTGTGGTTGGAATCAGGATAAAACTTATGTGGCCATGTGTATCAAAGTGGTTTTGTATCCATTGAATATGTATCATGAGGATTTAATGTTGTATAACAGTTGTGGATTGTGTGTATCAAGTGGATAAATAATTTATAAATAATTTATGGCTTTTAGTTATTGTTCTTTGGCATGTAGAAAATTTTGATATGTATCAGTTAGTAAATGTTGAAGATTCAAGTCAATATAAGTCAAGTTGCTTTGTCATAATACTTGAGGGACTAGTTTTGCTATTTCTCTTAATTCTTTATAACTAAAGTTAGAGTTTGGAGCTATTTGACAAGTCTTAAAGAAGTGAAGGGATGAAGTGAAACTAGCTACTATATAAGCTCATATTCGGAGCTAGGGTTTCATTATCTTTTTCTATCAACTGTGTGTAGTCTTCATACTCTCTCATTGTTTCCAGACTTTGTTATTGTCAATATATTATCTTTGATATCTTGTGAGTCTAGTTTGTATCTTTAGATTGATAAATCTGTTTTGATCAATAACTCTGAGTGTTGAGTGTTTTGTAGTGAGGTTGATTGGTGTCCTTCTAAAGGAGATCAATCTTTATCTTTTGTAATCGTTTGGTAAGAATCTGTTTGGGGACTTATCTACTTTAGCTATTGATAATAAAATACACCAATGGGTGGTTTGTGGGGTGTAAGAGTTGATTGTTGTGAGTTCTTTACCATTTTTAAATGGTATCAGGGCGACGGTCATTCGATCTGGTGGTTTTGATCTTTTAGGGTTTTGAAAAAATTTGGGGATTTTTCAATTAGAGGTTTTATTGGTTAATTGAGGTCTTCTTCTTTACGATCATGTTTGATTTAGTCTGTTTAGGCTAGATCTGGTGATTCTTAATTAGGGTTTCTTGAAACCCTAATTTGGGAATTTGGGGATTTATCCCTGGTGATTGGTTGAGGTTGTTAGGCCTGTTCTTGGTTACAATAACACTAGACTAAATGCATCTAGTGCTGTTGTAGTGGTTCTTCCATTGTGATATGGCGATTGGTTTAGGTTGTTGGGCTTGTTCTTGGTTATAATAGCACTAGACTAAGTGAATCTAGTGCTGTTGTAGTGGTTCTTCTACTGTGATCTGGTATAGCATTATAAGTTGACTTTTCTTCCTTTAAGATAACACTTACTTAGTTAAGAAGGTGCAAATAGGGTAGTTAACTTCTTGAATTGCCAACATGATTGGTACGGAAACCTGCTTTGGTTACTCCGAGTCTTCTTAGCTGGTATTTGATTATTCTTGGGCGTGTGTACTTTTATTTCTGTTTCATTGTTCTTAGTTATGGTCATGTTGGGTCTATGCCACTAGAGATTAGGATTCTGGGCAGTTTTAGAAGTTGGTTGTTGATTAGTTGTGGTTATCTGTTATTTGTTGGTTTATTCGTGTGTTATCTGGTTTATATGGTTGTTTTGTTTCTTTCTTTGTCTGATCTTGTTTGTTTGTTATTATGGTTGGTGGTTCTAGTAGTGGTGGAGGTGATGCTCCACCTATGTTGATTAGTAATCTAGATGTTGGCAATCCTTTATACATTCTAACTAATGATAATAGTAATACTGCTTTAATTCCTTTTAAACTTCTTAGGACTATGAACTATAGAATTTGGCATGGTGCTATGAAATTGGCTTTACAAGTTTTGTTGATGCTACATGTTTGAAAGAGTCTTTTGTTACTAGTGATGTTCTATCTACCAAACGGGACATGTGTAACGCCATTGTTTTAACTTGGGTTATGAACTCTGTGTCTCAAGATGTTTATATGGGACTAGTGTACTATGAAAATGTTGCTTCTGTTTGGAAAGAATTAAAGGAAACTTATGACAATGTAGATGGTTTTGTGATATATAATTTGTTACAAAAGGTTAACTTTGTGAAATAAGGTGGTAGTTTTGTAGCATATTATTATCATAGACTTAACTCTCTGTGGAGAGAATTTGATGCTTTGACCAAATTGCCTAAATATACATGTGAAGTTAAATGCTCTCGTGATGCTAGTAAGGAGTTAAGTTTGCATCAGCCATTGATGAAGATGATGCAGTTTCACATGGGCCTTGATGACTGTTATCAGCCTATGAGAACAACTCTTTTAACTAGGGACCCTCTCCCTGAGGTCAAATATGCTTAAGCTACTGTTTCTATAGAGGAGTCCCACAGAGGGATTCCTGATTCTTCTAGTGTTTCTGAGTCTAAAGTTAATGTTACTTCTTTTGCTGCTAAGTCTTTTAACAATAATAGAAGGGTGTTTAATAATAATAACAATAACACTAGAAGTTCAGGTTCTAATTCTACCAATAGAGGTCCTAATCCTAATCTGAATTGTAAAAACTGTGGTATGATTGGACACACTATGGAAACATGTTCTGAAATCATTGGTTTTCCACCTGGGTTTGTTAAAAACAATAATCCTGTTAAATAAAATGGTTTTAAACAAAGATATAATGCTAATGTTGATGTTAAAGATGAAAAACCATCATCTGCTAGTACTGCTTCCGGTTTTACTTCTGAGCAGATGAAGAAACTCTTGTCTTTCATTAGTGATAATTCTTCCGGGAGCGTACATGCTAATATGGCAGGTAGGGTTTCATTCTATAATCACAATGTGTGGTTTAATATCAATTTTTCTAGATATTTTTTTTGCCAATTCTAGTATGAATGTTGATACTATTTCTTTGGGTTGGATTATTGATTCTAGTGCTAATCAGCATCTTACTATGTTTACTACTGGTATGTTTAATGTTGCTTATATTTCTAGTCTTAAAATTACTGTTGGTCATCCCAATGGCACTTTGGCTACTATAAGTCATATAGGAAACTTAAAACTTACTAATAATGTTGTTTTGTATGATGTTTTGGTTGTGCCTGGTTACTGTGTTAGTCTTTTATCTGTTAATAAGTTGATACGAGATAGTAAAATGTTTGTTGGTTTTGATTGGATAACCGTTATATCCAGGACTTGAAAATGGAGATAATCTTGGGGACTGGTAGTCAGTGTGATGGCCTTTATCTGTTTGATATGCAACCTATCAATTCTTTGAGTAAAAGTAATCTTGTTATGTCTTATAATGTATCTAAAGCTGTGTGGAATAACAGACTGGGTCATCCTGCTGATCCAGTCTTATCTATGCTTCAAACTGATTTTGGTATTACCAAGAATTCTTCTGTTCCTATTTGTGAGGTCTATCATAGGGCTAAGTAAACAAGGGAACCATTTCTCTTGCCTGATCATAAGTCTGTGAGTTTAGGTAAACTTGTTCACCTTGACTTATAACGTCCATACAGAGTTACTAGCATAGAAGGATATAGATACTTCTTGACTATTGTTGATGATTATTCTAGGACTGTATAGGTTTACTTAGTTAAGACTAAGGATGAAGTGTTTGGTGTGTCTGCTTCTTTCATAAACATGATTCTTAATAAGTTTAATGTAAAAATTAAAACTGTTAGATCAGATAATGGAACTGAATTTATAAATAATAAAATGAGTAAATTGTTTTTTGATCTTGGTATAATACATCAAACATCTTATGCTCATACCCCTCAGTAAAATGGGATTGCTGAGAGGAAACATAGTCACCTACTTAATGTAGCCAGGGGTCTTATATTTCAGGGGGGATTCCTTTGAAGGTCTGGTTTGATTGTGTTCTAACTGCTACCTATCTGATAAACAGGTTGCCATCATATGCGTTAAAAGGAAAGTGTCCCTTTTAGTTGGTTCATAATAGGAAACCTAGTGTGTCCCATTTGAGGTCATTTGGTTGTCTGTATTTTGCTACTATTTTAAACAATCATGATAGAATGTCTTTTAGGTCTGAAAAAATTATTTCGATTGGTTATTCATCTGTTAAAAAGGCTTACAAACTCTTAAGCTTGGATACTAGGAATATGGTTTTTGCAAGGGATGTTAAGTTTTAGGAAAATGTTTTTCCTTTAAAAATGAAAACCTATGACACTGGAGATGCTCAAAAGGCAATTGAAGCAGATCACTTGGTTTTTTTTTGATAATCTGTGGTCTCAAAGTCCCAATGATGAAGGGAGAGATTCACCAGTTGAGGATGGCAGTGAGTCACCTTCTAGAGATGCAGCAGGTGCTACTACAGATACTGCATATATGCATCATGAAGGTTGGCAATCTGCAACCTACTTTGGTGATCAAAAATGGTCTGAGGGTAATGCGTTACATAATGAAAATGTTCCAACTTAGTCTGTAGATGTTAATGATGATGTGCAGACACCTACATTAAGAAGTACTAGTAGAGAGTAGGGGTGAGCATGGTCCAAAAACCGGACCGGACCGGCCAAGACCGGACCGGACCGAAGACCGAGAACCGGAAAAACCATGGACCGAGACCGGACCGAATGTGGTCGGTCCGGTCTCGGTCCGGTCTTCGGTCGGTCCGGTCCAATTAGGCATATTTTGGCACGTTTTCTCGGTTTTTTGGTCGGTCCGGACCGGACCGGACTGGACCGAGGACCGAATTAGCCAAAAAGACTAGACCGAGGACCGGACCGAATGTGGTCGGTCCGGTCCAGTCCGGTCCGGTCCGGTCGGTTTTGTCGGTCGGTCCGGTCCATCCGGTCCGTTTGCTCACCCTTAGTAGAGAGTCTAGGTTGCCTATTAGATTCAATGATTATGTGTTAAATGCTAAAGTTAGATATGGTATTGAGAAGTATGTGAGTAATGGCAAATTGAGTATATCTAACAAATGTTTTGCTTCAATATTAAATAAGTTTGTTGAACCCACTAGCTATAAAGAAGTTGTTAAAGATCATAACTGGTCTGAGGCTATGAACAATGAGATAGAAGCTTTAAAAAGAAACAATACTTGGACTGAATGTGTTTTGCCTGCTAGTTGACATGCTATAGGATATAAGTGGATCTTGAAAATTAAGTATAAGTCTATTGGTGATATTGATAGATATAAGGTCAGGCTGGTTGCTAAAGGTTTTAATAAAAAAGAAGGCTTTGATTATGATAAAAATTTTAGTCCAGTGGTTAAAATGGTTAGTGTCAAATGCTTAATTAGCATTGCTATTAATATGGATTGGCCTTTATATCAGTTAGATGTTAATAATGTTTTTCTGTATGGTGATTTGGAAGAAGGTGTGTATATGGTTTTACCTAAAGGTTTTAATGGTGGTGATAATACAAAAGTGTGCAAATTTAATAAGTCACTTTATGGAGTTAAGCAAGCCCCAAGACAGTGCCTTGGTTGAGCATGGTGTGGAAAACTTAAAGGGGGGTTGAATAGTTTACCGTTTAAAAACTTTAAACTTGTTTAATTATCTTTTGAAACTTTCCGTTTAATCAAAGATATGAACACAAACACAATATATAACATGCAAGTATAAAGAAAGAAACGATCAAACCACAACACGAGTATTTATCGTTGTTCGGCTACAAGGACTCTTTTTCCTTGCCCTACGTCCACGCCCCGAGTATCCAACTCGAGAGTTTCTTTCACTAGTCAACAAGCTCCTTTCACCGGCGGAGAAAACCTTACACGTCGCTTATACACGTTTACCGACACTAAGCTATATGTTGAGTTTTTTTACAAGGGTACAACCACTCCCGTTAGTTCTTTTACAAGGGTACAACAACTCCCGTCACACTTTGTATTTTGAGGACTAAAATACTAACCGATCAGTACTGAAAATACACAATCAAATGAAGTGTAAACTACAAAAAGTCTACACGATGCTAAGCTAACAAGTCTCGCAACGTTGTGTTGAATACTTGTAACTTTATATGAACTTGTGAACTTCTTTGCTACAAAAGAAACTTCACATAGAAATGAGATGTTAAAGGGTTAGATGAAAGAATGAATGTATGTGTGTGAAAATCTAATGTAGAGTGATAAAGCCAAAATTCAAACATATGGCTTGGTATTTATAGCAAGATCTTCTGCAGGTCTGGCGGATATGGCAGAACCCTCGGATGGGTTCCGCCCGTGTACCCCCAGGGTTCCGCCAGGCTTTCAGTTGGTTTTGCAATAAATCATTCAAACCAACCAAGGTCACATCAAATAAAAACTAGTCAAACACAAACTTGTGTAAGAAGACTTATGCTTAGTCAAACACACAATCTTTCCTTAAATGTATATTGACAAACTTACCATAAATGTGATGTGACATTTCTATTTTAAGAAATAAAAAGTGTTGTGTTTTATGTGAAATGTAAAATGTAGCAAATGTCTAATTATGCAAGTCTTTAAACTAAAATTAAGTTTTACTTAGAAACTAAAGTTTACATTTTGTCATTAACAAAACTTAGCAAAGATAGTAAAATATAAATAACGTTTTTAGGCGATATTTGTATTAACAATCTCCCCCTTTTTGTTGATGACAAAACATAAATTTTGTTTTTAAGTAATTCACAAAATTTTAGTGTTTAAGACTTAAAAAAAATTATATTAAACTTGTTTTACTTAAGTGATGAAAATCATTTTAAGTTTAAAGGTTAATATATGTTTCTCCCCCTTTTTGTCGAAACAAAAAGTAGAGTAGCGAAGCGGAACTATGCATGTGCTCCCCCTTGGTCGATACTCCCCCTAAAAGGAGTGCCAAGATGGGAAACATGGATTTTGAACCTACAAAAAAATGGTTAGTTGGTGATAATAACATATAATCAAGCTTGTAGTCACCACACAACATGCAACCACAATAACAACTCATATATGATAAACCAAAAATGCAAGTAAGAAAGTAGTAAAAGATGTCATTTCAAGTAAAATGTGACTTTGCAAAAGTCAAAAACAAGAAATGAAAACTATCTTCCTACTTCTAAAAAAAATAAAAAAAAAAATAAAAAGAAATAACCAAGAAATAAAAGAAAAACAAAATCCTACTTCTATAAATAGAAGACATTAAACACATCCTAAATGGGGCAAAAGGCCTCCAAATACGCTCTAGGAGTTGTTTGGATGGGAAAGAGCATCCAAACGTTCTATGATGTGTTGTATAGCAAAACGGGTTTCATTTTGAAATTGGTGAAGCAACATCTTGAAGCTTTTACCTTGTTTGAGCATTTACTCACATGGTGAGCAAACATGGTGATGAGTGGGTGGAAACGGGTCGTTTGATGATGGTGGTGGTGGTGGGTTGGTTTTGGCTTCTTGGTTGGAGGATGGGTTTGGTATGCAGTCAAGCAAGGTGGTTTGAAATTCCATTGCTTGATGGAGGTGATTTTAAACCATGCTTTGAATTTCCTTATACAAAGGAAAGAAAGACTCAAAGGTTTGGTTTTGGGAATGTGGTTGAGTTGGGTGATCATGGTTTTCAAAGTTTGGTTCTCCATATAGAGGACCATGGATGTCATTGTAGAGAGGGTGAAACAACAATGGTTTTGGTTGATGGTACTCTTGTTGTGGTGGTTGGTTGTGGTTAAAAGACTCATTTTGGTCAAGCAATGACCTTGGTGTTTTATTTATGAAAGGTGGTGGATTTGTTGATCTTAGTAGAAGATCATTGAGGTCTTGAACAAAAGGATGTGGTGATGGTGGAGGAGACCCAAATAACTCCATTGGTTCAAGTTTAGGTAATGGTGATGGTGATGGAGTTTTGGATGGTTGGGTTGGAGCACTTGGTGGAGTTAGGTCAATGGGTGATTTTGTTGGTGGTGGAGTTGTAAGCTAATTAGGTTCATTGGGTGATGGAGATGGAGATGCAAGGTTTAGAAAATGTTCATTTTTGATTGGTGAGGTGAATTCATCTGAGGATGAAGAGGTTAAGTTGATTGTGTGGTTGGACCAAAGTGGTTTGACACTTATGCGTGCGGTTCTCCGAACGGGTCGTGATGGTTGAGAGGTTACTGTTAATGTTGGGTCACTGAATTCCCCAATCTTCTAACAAGGATTTGCACATAAAATCCCCTAAGTGTAAACAAGTCACTGAGTGAACAGTAACTCAGTGAGTCACCTTCAGGATGCTAAGACCGAGCCTAAGAAGAAAGGTTATCCATTCAGTGAGGCGAAACTCAGTGAAGTGTGATCTAAGCTAAGAAGAAGGTGATGGGTTCAGTGAGGATGACAATAACTCACTGAACCCCATGACTCCTCAACAACTTCATAGTACTGAAGACTGATGACAAGAAGACTGAAGTTTTGGCGGGACTGGGCGGGAAAGTTTGATCTGTTTCACTAAAGTGCTTTATCACTTTAAGGTCAAACTTTCCTCAAATGGCTAAAACCAGGCTGTCATCAGAAAGTGCCTTTTGGACTTAACTCAATGAAGGTTCCTTGCAAGAAGAATAATATCTTTCAAGATATTGTTAAGGAAGCTTTATGTCCAATGTATAATTAGTTGTTCCATACTTGTGTATAAATAGGAAGCATATGTGAGGAGTAAAAGTTGACAAGTTTGTGCAATTAATGCAAAGCATTCACAAACCACTTTTATTCCTCCAAAGAACAACACAACCCCTGAGATAGCTCAGTGGGTCTTGAAAGTTGTCACTCAACATAGTTTGAGTTTAGTGAGGAGTCCATACAATACTTGTCGTTTCAACCCCAAGTGTTATTCCGCAAACACTTGGGTACGATTCTTTTGATTAACTTCTAATAAAGAATTAACCGTTGGAAAATAGTGTCTCTTATCTTTACGTTGCTTTATTGTTAATCATTTTATACATCTTTGTTTAAAGTCATACAACTTGGTTAATTTAGCTTCTTAGTTACTGATAACCAAGTAAAAGGGACCAACAAGTGGTATCAGAGCCTCTGATTTGTAAAACTTAAACCTGTTTTCAAAACTTAAGAGTGCTCAAGTTTTTAAAATCAAGATCCCACTATGACTGACATAGATGTTCCCCAGCTTGTCGACAAAAAGGGTGGAAGTTATTCAGCAACTGCCCCTCGACTTGAAGCTGGCAAATTTAATAAGTGGAAAAAGCGAATGCTTTGCTACATAACTGGGATGGAACCATATTACATTAAGTTGATTAATGATGGTCCATTTGTCCCAACAACTGCCCAAGGTTTAATTAAACCTGAAGCTCAGTGGACCCCAGATGAAAGGAGGGTGGTCAATCAAGACCAGCGCCTGAAAAGCATCATTATATCATGCCTTCCTGATGATATAATGGAATCAGTGATCAACTGTCCCACTGCCCAGCAGACATGGACTGACCTGGTTCATAGCTATGAAGGGCCTTCTGATACCAAAGAGAATAGGATCATGGACCTGAAGCTTGAATTCAATACCTTCAGGGCCAAGGATTCTGAAAGTCTCTCTGAGACTTATACTCGGTATAAGACCCTCCTGAATGAGCTGACCAATGATGGTGTTATACTGTCTAAACATGAGATCAATGTTGGTTTTGTCAACGGTCTCCCTGAGAAATGGTTAAACTTCTCTCAGGGATTGAGAAATGCAAACCACATTCAGAACCTTGAGCTCCCTGCCATCTATGGGAAGTTTGTCTATGAAGACAATCTTATCACCAGGAGATACCCTGGTAAAGCTCAGGAGACCAAAAAGGCCTTGACAATTACACCCATATCAACTGCTTTCTATTCAAAAGGTGTTGTGCACGATTTTCGGGATGGATCTGATGATGAGGTTGACCAAAGAACCAGTGAGGAGTATCTTAATGATCTTCAAATTGAATTTCATGAAAGAGCACTCCTTGCTAATTCTAAAAGGTTTTTTAAGAAAAACAAATTTCCTTCTAAAGCAAATGACAACACTGAATGCTTTAAATGTGGCAAAATGGGGCATTTTGCTAAAGATTGTTTTTCAAAAACAACCTCAGAACCATCTTTCAAATTTTCAGGAAATAACTCTTTTTCAGGCCCCAGTAAATTTCAACCAAAAATGCTTCAGTCTTGTCAAAGATTTGAAAAAGTCCCTCAAATTGACTTTGAAGCAAAGTAAAGAAAGGCAAAAGCTAAACTTGCCCTTCTTGAATCATCCTCAACAGTCTCTCAGCCTCCTCAGGCTCCAAAGCCTACTCAAGCCAAGAACAAAGGGCTTGTTGCTGAAACATATGACTGGGATGAGGTTGAAGTGTCCTCTGATGATGATGAAGTTCACATCAGTGCCCTGATGGCTCTGTCAGAAGACAACAAACTTGTTGTGGGGAAGAGTCATGCAAGAAATGGTGAATGGGTCAACATCACAATGAGGAAGGTAAATCTTTTACTTTCTATGGATGATAATGATGATTGGAAATCATACTTAGACTATATTAATGTTGATCTTAAGTATGTTGAAGAGCAAAGACTTAATTTGTTTTCAAAATTTAACAAACTGAGTTTTGAATTAAATCATTGTAGAGATGAATTACTTGCCTTAAAACAAGCCAAGCTTCAAAGTGTTACACTTCAAATTCAAAACTCTTAACTTGTAAAACAAAATCAAGCTCTTCAGGAAGAACTTAAGAAAGAAAAGGAAATTATTTGGAAATGGACTCAGAAAAACCCCAAACTTTATGAAACACTGAGTCTCTCACCCAGCCCCAATAAGGCTGGTCTGGGTGATGATCAACTCACTGAAGTTTCTGGGGAGAGTAGCCATTCTACAACTTTTCTATTAACCAACATACTCTCTAGCAAAGAACTAGCTCCCAAACCCAGTGATTGGATTGAAAGAAACAATCCTGATAGTAAATTGCCAAATTTTAACACTGGAAGAATCCTGGAGCCTGAAAGTCAGGCTATAAAGGAGCTGCTAGGAGTCACTGATGAACTTAGTCCTACTGAGTCCATCAATGAGTCTAAGTCTGATTCACCACTCCCTCCACTGAAACAACTTCAGGGAGCAGAACCCAATTCTGACCTTGCACCATTAGTCTTTCAACCACATTCTCCTAAAGAGAAATCAGGGTTAGGAAGGACTATTCTGAAAAAACCTACTCCTGCACCCACTGAACACCAAAAACCTTCAGTAACTACTGAAGTGAAGCCTGAAAGCACTGATTCAAAGGTTGATCAGCTTGCTGAACTTGTCAGGATGCTGAGTGAGAAATTTGAGTCTACTGAGAAAAACTCTGACTCAAAATTTACAAAGCCCTCAGAATCCTCAGGTTCGTCCAAACCAAAAACTACACCCAGACCCTCAGGGAGATGTGAACTGTGCAATTATCCAAATCACAGCACTGATAAATGCTACAGAGTCCTGTTTTGTATGATATGCAAACAAGAGGACCACAGAACTTGTGATCACATCCCCCACACTGCTTCTTTAAAAGCAAGGGGTCTATACAAAACCCAAGGCTATCAGTATGCCACTCCTTCCAAACAAAGACTGAAGGCTAAGCCTTTCTCACCATGTCCTCACTGTGGTTTCAATGATCATCTTCCTGATGATTGTATGATGAAAGAATGCTGTGACATCTGTGGAGATCCCTCCCACGAAACCAGGGGACATGACAAAGTGATTCAGTCCAGAAGGAAAAACCAAACCAACACTTCTCAGTCACCTGAGGCATCAACCTCCACAAAATGTAAAACATGTGGTAGCTCAGGTCACACAACTTCAGACCATGATTCATTAACTGAGTTCAAAAAGTCCCTGAGGACTAAGCCCACTAGAAGGTGGGTCAACAAGAAAAACTAACCCAGTTTACTGTTTGTGCAGAAACACATCAAGGATCCTACCTGGCATCTAGACAGTGGATGCTCCAGAAGTATGACTGGTGTGAAAAGTTTTCTGCACAAATATGTGGAAGAACCAGGACCCAAAGTAGTATTTGGTGATAACTCATCATCTCCCACTGAAGGTTATGGTTCAGTAAACTGCAATGGTATAGTTTTTACAAGAATAGCTTATGTTAATGGTCTCAAGTACAACCTGATAAGTGTTTCCCAACTATGTGATGCCAAATACATAGTTCAGTTTGATGACAAGAGAGGGACCATCCTTAATGCCAATAAGGAAGTTGTGTTGATTGCCCCCAGGAGGGATGATGTATATGTCCTTGACATGTCATCCCTGACTCAAAATGGGACTTGCCTATTCTCAAAGGCAAGTGAGACAATCAACTGGCTATGGCATAGGAGACTCTCTCATCTCAATTTCAAGAGCATCAACAACCTGGCCAAACAGAACAAAGTTCTGGGCCTTCCATCCCTGGTGTATACCAAAGACAAGCCTTGTTCTGCTTGTGAAAAAGGAAAACACCACAGGGCATCATTCAAAACCAAACAAACCTTTTCCATCAAAAGCTGCCTACATCTTCTTCATATGGACCTTTTTGGACCTGTCAGTCCAATGTCTATACACCATGAGAAGTATACTCTGGTCATAGTGGATGAATACTCAAGATATACTTGGGTTTACTTCCTGACCAAAAAGAGTCAGGCAGCTGAAACAATCATGTCATTTGTCAGAAACATTGAAAATCAAAATGATGTCAAAGTTGAACAGATCAGGACTGACAATGGCACTGAATTCAAAAATCAAGACCTTGAGTGTTTTTGTGATGAGAAAGGAATTTCTCAAAATTTCACTTCTCCCTATACTCCTGCACAAAATGGAGTAGCTGAAAGGAGAAATAGAACACTCATTGAGGCAGGAAGAACAATGCTGAATGGCTCAGTCCTCTCAAAACATTTTTGGACTGAGGCAGTTAAAACAGCCTGCTACACTCAAAACAGGTCAATCATTGTGAAAAGGCATAATAAGACTCCTTATGAGATATTCAAAGGAAGGATCCCTGACATCAGCTATTTTCATGTATTTGGGTGTCCTGTGTTTATACATAATCACAAGGATCACTTAGGTAAATTTGATGCCAAAGCTGATGATGGATACTTCCTGGGATATTCCCTGGTTTCTAAAGCCTTCAGGGTGTTCAACACAAGGAGACAACAAACTGAGGAAACTTATCACATTACTGTTGATGAGAGCACTGAATCCATCAGGTTCTCAAATTCCTTAGTAGAAGAAATTGATATTCATCAAGATATCCTCCTGATGAGTATCATCTTGAGAACAATCCCTCAACCCAATACCAAGCTGATGCTGATGTCTCCTATTACATCATCCCTCATAACCTACCCCAACCACCTATCAGTGAGTTCATAGAAACTCAGCCTGTCTCAAATGAGACTGACACCACTGAACAAATTGTTCAGGAACCCTTAGAACAAATTGTTCCTACTGTTGTCACTGAAGCACATATTGATGAGTTACCTCATGTTCCTGAGTCTGAACCTAATCAGGCTCCTACAAGCTCAAATTCCTATCCCAAACCCCAGGATAGCTGGACTAGATCCAAAATCATTGAGCTTGTGAACATCATTGGTGAACCCACTGAAGGCATGCTCACAAGAAGCAAGGCTGCCAAACTCAAGGCTGCCACTGCCAATATATGTCTTTATGCTGACTATCTCTCAGAGATTGAGCCTAAAAATGTCAAAGAAGCCCTGACTTATGAAAGTTGGGTTCAGGCCATGAGAGATGAATTGGAACAATTTGACAGAAATGATGTCATGACCCTTGTTAAATGCCCCCAGGGTGTTTTAATCATTGGTATGAAATGGGTCTTTAAAAACAAGACCGATGAAAATGGCACAGTCATCAAAAACAAAGCAAGACTGGTTGCCAAAGGATATAATCAACAGGAAGGTATAGACTATGAGGAAACCTTTGCACCTGTTGCAAGAATGGAAGCCATCAGGATCTTCCTTGCCTATGCAACTTACATGAACTTTAAAGTTTACCAAATGGATGTTAAAAGTGCATTTCTGAATGGTAACATCAAAGAAGATGTTTATGTGCAACAGCCTCCTAGTTTCGAAAGTAGTGAATACCCCAACCATGTCTACAAGCTTAACAAAGCCCTTTATGGACTGAAACAAGCACCCAGGGCATGATATGAAACTCTTTCAGCCTTCCTGATCCAAAACAAGTTTGTCAGAGGAAGAATTGACAACACACTATTCATCTACAGAACAAAGGATGATGTCATTCTTGTCCAAGTATATGTTGATGACATCATCTTTGGCTCAACAAGTTACAAACTTTGCAAACAATTTGAGAAACTGATGACCACAAAGTTTGAAATCAGCATGATGGGTGAACTCACATACTTTCTTGGACTCCAAATCAAACAAGCTGATAAAGGAATATCCATTTGCCAAGAAAAATACCTCAGGAACCTACTGAAGAAGTATGAGCTCACTGACTGCTCTTCAGTAAAAACTCCGATGGTTCCCCCAAACAACCTTGGCCCTGATCTCACTGGAAAATCAGTTAATCAAACCCAATACAGAGGAATGATTGGCTCCCTGATGTACTTACTTGCCTCAAGGCCTGATATCCAATTCTCAGTCTGCCTGTGTGCCAGATACCAGGCTGACCCTAAAGAATCACATATCACTGCTGTCAAGAGAATCATCAGGTACCTGAAGGGTACTCCAAACCTTGGTTTGTATTACCCAAAATGTTCAGGATTTGATCTTAAAGGGTACACTGACTCTGACTATGCAGGATGTAACATGGATAGGAAAAGTACTTCAGGCTCCTGCCAATTTCTTGGTGGTAAACTTGTGTGTTGGAGTACAAAGAAACAACAGTCAGTGACCATGTCCTCAGTTGAAGCTGAATATATGGCTGTTGCAGGATGTTGTGCAAATGTACTATGGATGAAGAGCCAACTGAGTGACTATGGCATTCAGTATAAGATGGTACCTATCTTTTGTGATAATACAAGTGCCATAGCCATCTCAAACAATCCAGTACTTCATCAAAGGACCAAACACATTGACATCAGATACCACTTCATCAGGGACCATATCTCTAATGGAGAAATTGAACTACATTTCATCCCCACTGAGTATCAGCTAGCTGATATCTTCACTAAACCATTGGATGAACCCACTTTCACAAGATTGAAAGCTGAACTGGGCATGTTGGACATAGAATCAGGGAACTGATCAAAAGTGTTCCAACATGAAGTAAATTCTCTAAGTCCCTGATCATAACCTTCCTGAAAACCCATTTTTTTTAATGATAATTCATTCAGGGGGCTGTGGATGAAAAATGGCATTAAATACCCTAACTAAATGTTCCGAATACATAGTTAGTAAATGTCCCAGGTAGGTAACTGATTCCTATTAAATATAGGAATATATGTCACTTACACAACTGGCATCCACATCTTGGGCCCCCACATCTCTCTCACCAAACACCACTGAGCATTAAATGCTCCCTCACACACAAAAGTTGTGATGATTTTTTCTCTGCAAAAGTGCATTATTTGCAGAGCCGTACAACTGTTCACCCACGATGTGAGAGAAAATAGGGTAATGGGAATCGTGATATTTAATGCGGATATCAAACCAAAATTATTATGCCGTTTCGGTTAAATATATTAAACCTTTGGTATCCGCAACATCACCACCCTAATTCCCACCCTATAAATACCCCCACAAAGAAGAACACACACACATTTTTTTTTTAAATCTTAACAAAACTCTTGCAAAAACATTTCAAGAACTTTTGCTTTCAAAATCTGTGTGCTTCTTCTTTAATCAAAACAAGACCGTTTTTGAAAACTAAAATGGCATCTTCTAAGGTCATAAAATACGCACCCAATGTGGAATTCCAAATGGAAAGCGTAGACCTAACCAAAAACAATGTGGTGGGAAACTTTGCCTACCCTGAAGGGTTCCCTGCTTACAGGGATGTGGTGAAGTTTCTACAAAACTGTTTTCTCACCACCACATTCACAAAGACCCCCTCAGTCATCTATCATGACTACTTGAGGGAATTTTGGTGCTCAGCGGTGGTTGAAAACCCTGATGCACCAAAGGAGGCCCAAATTAATTTCTCAGTGAAGAATGGGATAAAGTCCCTTGTTCTTGACTACAAAACCTTTGTCAAAGCCACTGGCCTTAACTACACTGAGACCTTTGTTGCCCCACCAACTGAAGAGGAGGTTAAACAACTCCTCCTTGAACTAGGGCCCTATGATAAAAATCATCCTAATATTGCTCCAGGGGCCCTACTAAACAAAGCCCCCATCATCAAAACATGGTTCTTAGGGGGAACAAGTCCTCAATCCTGATATTGTTCCCTGCACCTTGGAGGATCCTGATGACATTTGTCATTCAGGTCCTTGGGGGGAACAAGTCCTCAACTGAGCAACTAAACACTACTCAATCAATGATAGTGTATTTTCTCATTGAGGGTAAAAAGATTGACCTTGGAGAAATTATCTTTAGGGACCTCATAGGCAAATTGGGTGGGAAGTCTAGGCAAAAACACATGTCTTACCCTAGATTTATTTCCTGTGCCCTGAATGACCTACTACGGTCTGAGTATATCAAGCCTGAAAGTGTCGGCTTTGAACCTGATGTCTTACATAAGGCAAATTACTCTCGTGACCCTAATGAGGTAACAACCGTCGCCCTGACCACATATATGCTAACTGCTATCCAGGGTGACAACATTGTTTCACCAATTCCCTCTCCCACCAAAAAGGTGAAGAGGAAGAAGGGACAGGGGTCCAGGAAGGTGGCTCAACCCAAGCCACTCGCCACTGAGACCTCTGCCCCTACGCCTGACAACAGGGGGCAACAACAACAACAGACCCTGACTGCTGACACCCTCAGGATCATAAGCCAATCTTTGGCCCCAAAACAACGACCAACAGAGGGCACTGAGACATCACACTCAGTGTCCTCGGGCATACCCGTTCCCAAAGACTCTACTGTCATAAACAAGACAGTTGAGCCGGAACAAACCAAACCTTCACATCCTGCTAAAGGCTCTGGAAAATCACAACCAGAGTCTCAGGGAGTAAGGGATCCTAAATCCTCGGTGGGGCAGCACTACTCCACTAAGAAGGGGGTCCACAAACATTCACATCCTGCTAAAGGCTCGGGTAAATCACAACCCAAGCATCAGGGAGTTAACGTTCCTAAATCTTCGACAGGCCAGAACAAGCCTGTTGGAAAGGGGGACATAACCATTCAGGTGCCTGATGAGGACATTCGCAAAACAACGCTTTTATCTGAGGGCACAAACACTCATCCCAAAGACTCAGAAGGAAAAATACAACCCGCTAATAGGGACACAACATTCACGACTCCTCAGGATGACATTGAGAAAAACCCATCAGTGTCTGAAGGGGTCACGGGGGACAAAGATTCAGAGGGATATAAACCACCCGCTGATATAGAACCCATAACCACTCCCGGAGGTGCGCATTACTTGGGAACTGGCCTTAAAGACCAGGTAGGTAAAACCCAACCTACCGGATTTGAGGGGTCAGGACCTGGCCAAAACGAAGGCAAATCTTCTTATGAAGAGGAGCCGGATAACCTCCACTTGTTGCAGATTACCTCCCTAGCTGAAGCTCAGGCAGTTTTGTACTCTGATGATGAATTTAACAGTGATGAGGAAGTCTTCAAGGACGGAGATGAAATGGAGCTTGAGGAGACAATCCCTGAACCAATTCCTCAGTCTCCTCAATCTTCAAACGATAACGATGATGACACTCAGTCTGAGCCAGAATCCTCAGGAGACGATCAGGCTCCTCTCACTGTGAAGACCTTCACCAAATTCATCAAAAAGATTACTAACATTTTGTACAG
The DNA here is from genome assembly GCA_030686995.1 of Artemisia argyi. Classification (NCBI taxonomy): domain Eukaryota; kingdom Viridiplantae; phylum Streptophyta; class Magnoliopsida; order Asterales; family Asteraceae; genus Artemisia; species Artemisia argyi. Next base: position 129,947,656 of record CM060691.1, read on the forward strand.
GGGGATCACTGATGAGGTCTTTGACATGCATACTGAACAGGCGGTTCACTTTCACAATCTCAAAGATGCTGTCGAAGATTTCGATGAAGATGTCAGGGAACAAAATTCCTCAGTCAACCATTCCCTGACACAGATGATCACTCGCCTGAATCAGTTTTTAATAACCCTCAACCAGCTAAATGTAGGGGTTCAGTCGGTTCAAGAATCAGTCAAGGATGATCCTGAACTCACCAGGATGCTACTTCAGGCATCCGAGACGTATCAAGTAAACTCGGTGGCTCTCACTGAATTGCTTGACTTGCTGAAGGGTTCTAATCTTCAGGGTCTCACCACAGCTGTGGAGTCTCTCAAATCTTCCTTCTTCAAAATGGAGGAATCAGTGACAGCTCAGTCCCAACGGTCTACTTCTATGGCATGGACCTTGGGATCCAGGATGACAGCTCTTGAAAATGAACAGGCTGCACTTGACTCCAGGGTATCCATCATTCAACAAGATACTTAGGAGATCAAGTCCATGATGACTGAAATTTTTCATGCATTCAAGGGTACATCTACTTCTTCAGTACAACCAACATTTGCCTAATGATACTGAAGCCCCTAATACTGTTGAACAAGAAACTGGGCAGCCCTCTCACACTGAGGGGGAGCATGTCACTGAAGCAACACCAATCACAGAAGTTCCACCACAGGAGGAACCAGCCTCCTCTTCTCTTAGACAGGACAGAGGCAAAAGCATTGCTACCACCTCTAGTCCTGAAAAAGTTCTCAAGCCAGCCTCAACCATGGTCAGATTTTATCCTGATGCACCTATCAGGGCCCCGTTTGAAATTAATGGAGTAGTACAACTTTTCACTAATGACGAAATTCAAGCACACATGGAAAGGACTGAGACACTACTCAAAGTGGCTGAGGAAGAGAGAATGAGCAAGCCTGCTATCATTAAGGTTGTTCATGAGGAAGCTGAAAAGATTGGTTTGAATACTGAGGCACTAGCAACTGTACAAGTTGGTGTTGTCTTTAAAAAGGCTCAGGAAGAAGAGCTAAATGCTCTCAAAGTGGAAAGGGAAAACAAGCTCAGGAAGGATGCCCAAATCAGAAAACACAGGATCGAAAAGTATACTTGGGTGATGAAAGAAAGGTTAAGACCTGAAACCATCACTGATGTTCAAATCCACAGAAACACCGATCCTGCAATGGTCACCATCTTCAGGGGACGTGATAAAAGAATAATGGACATCCATAAGCCTTTCAGGTTTGCAGACTTTGGCATCACTGAGCTTGATGAGCTTCGATCAATCATTGCCAAAAAGAACATTGTTGTAGTACCTAAACTTCTCGAATCACTGAAGGATAGGTACGACAGACTGAGAGCAATGCCTGAGGCTCTTAATATTCCCTCACTCTTTCCTGACTCAGTAGGAGAGACTGCTCCATCTAAGGCTTCTAAGAGGAAAAGGAAGCAAATAGAATTGGAGCCTGAGATCAAGGTACCAGGGTTAGAGTGTGACAGGTCGCTTCCTGAAGGGATCACGTTCGTGAACAATGCGGTCCTAGAAGCTCCTGAACGAGGCTTATGCTTTACTGATGAGTATGGAAACCTGGCGTTCCAAAGGTGGTCTAACATGTATAAGGCAGGAATCAAAGCTATGCTCATATACCTTATGTTGGTGTCCCCCGTCAAGAGTGATGAGAACAAAAGATTCTGTCAGGACTTGCAAGCAATGATCAATGAACATCCTGAAAGACACCTACTCAGATCAAAGAAAGCTAAGATTGAAAACCTTGGATACCGCCTGAACATCTGATCTGCAACAACTATCTTTTTTTTGTTTGTAATTTGTAGGAAAATGTAATAGCTATGTATAAACTGATGTTTTGTTTAAATAGTTACGTCCTACTTACAATTACAACAAACATTCAGCAAGAGAAGAAGTACCCTGACAACTCATGCTGAATCAAGTAACACTTAGGCTATTTGTATGTTCAAATAGGGGGAGATTGTTGGGTCACTGAATTCCCCAATCTTCTAACAAGGATTTGAACGTAAAATCCCCTAAGTGTAAACAAGTCACTGAGTGAACAGTAACTCAGTGAGTCACCTTCAGGATGCTAAGACCGAGCCTAAGAAGAAAGGTTCTCCATTCAGTGAGGCGGAACTCAGTGAAGTGTGATCTAAGCCAAGAAGAAGGTGATAGGTTCAGTGAGGATGACAATAACTCACTGAACCCCATGACTCCTCAACAACTTCATAGTACTGAAGACTGATGACAAGAAGACTGAAGTTTTGGCGGGACTGGGCGGGAAAGTTTAATCTGTTTCACTAAAGTGCTTTATCACTTTAAGGTCAAACTTTCCTCAAATGGCTAAAACCAGGCTGTCATCAGAAAGTGCCTTTTGGACTTAACTCAATGAAGGTTCCTTGCCAGAAGAATAATATCTTTCAAGATATTGTTAAGGAAGCTTTATGTCCAATGTATAATTAGTTGTTCCATACTTGTGTATAAATAGGAAGCATATGTGAGGAGTAAAAGTTGACAAGTTTGTGCAATTAATGCAAAGCATTCACAAACCACTTTTACTCCTCCAAAGAACAACACAACCCCTGAGATAGCTCAGTGGGTCTTGAAAGTTGTCACTCAACATAGTTTGAGTTTAGCGAGGAGTCCATACAATACTTGTCATTTCAACCCCAAGTGTTATTCCGCAAACACTTGGGTATGATTCTTTTGATTAACTTCTAATAAAGAATTAAACGTTGAAAAATATTGTCTCTTATCTTTACGTTGCTTTATTGTTAATCATTTTATACATCTTTGTTTAAAGTCATACAACTTGGTTACTTTAGCTTCTTAGTTACTGATAACCAAGTAAAAGGGACCAACAGTTAACTTTGTCATTGTCAAAATGGTTTAGTAGAGGTTTAGAATCAGAGCTTGTGATGGTGATGGTGTAATTTGAGAGTGTTCTAAGATGGTTTAATTTATAGTGGTGAAGAAGTATGGGAAGGAGTGTTTGGATTTGATGTTTAGCCATACAAAAATGGAGGTTCCTAATGAGTTGGAAGACTAATGAGGGTTGTCAAATCATGGAAGTCAATCCAATGAAAATGGTGAAGTAAAAAGACAAAGGTTTGCACTAAATGCTTAGTGGTTTTGGAAAATTGGTTGATGGTATATGTTCCACGGATTGCAAGGAACCTTTGGAAGGGTTCCTTCTTTTATATGTGAAGGTTCCTTGAGGTTGTTATGGCTAAGTTTGAAATTTGGTGGGAAATAGGTTTCTATGAGTTCTAGAGGATGTGAAAGACCCTAATGTGCTTAGAAAATAGTAGGGAATGGGTTTTTATCTAAAAGGATGGTTTGTTGTTAGTGGATGTTGCAATGTCGAAAAATAAAAATAAAAATTGCAGGTACACTGGCGAAACCCTCAGACTACACAGGCGGAACCCATGTGAGGGTTCCGTCTGATCCGTTGGGCCATTTCTGGGTTGCCCAGAAAATATACTGGCGGAACTCATTCTAGGGTGCCGCCAGATCCGCCAGGCCTGAAAAAGTAGGCAGTCTGTGTTTTTGACCCGCGAGACGATTTTCAAATTTTTTGAAAACTCCTAAAACCAAAAATATAATTCATATCTGGTTAGGAAATGCAAAAATTGGACATGTAAACACGCATACCATTGGACTTTGACCGGGGGCTAGCGAATTTCACTATACTTAGTGAAAATTTCATAAACATGAAAATTTGACAACATGCCAAATGTTGTCATCCTGCATCATAGTTAGTTCAAACATGTTCCAAATTGTATCAAATATCCTACCAACACACAAATTCATGACAAACATTGTTTAAATGACCAAATTGTTTCAAATAGCACCTTGTGCCAAACACTCCTACACACCTGCTCTCATTGACGGTCAACCTTCTTCTTGAGCTTTCCAAGGAATCTCCCAAGATTCTTGAACATCCCCTTTGTTTGCTTGAACTCCGCCGACTCATTCGGAATATCTGGAAGTTGGGAAAGGTATTCTAGAGGTAGGAGCCTAGAGTTGGGCAAAGTGTCATCTTCACTCATTGAGGATGATGAAGAGGAGGTAGGAGGATGAGGACGTTTTCCTTGGGCTTTGTAGACTCTCCTATCACTTAGTGGGACAAAGGTGTGTGGAATGAGAGAGTAGTCAAGGCGAAGACCGTTAGGAGTTGGTGGAATGGGAGAGATGAACCGAAAGAGACGGGTCAAGAGCATTCCATACGGCATAGCCGTTGTGCCATGCACGGGAATGTCGGCCATTCTCTTGGCCATGTAGTAGGCAAGGTTGAAGGGTTGCCTAACGGACAAGGAGTAGAGCATGTAGCAAAGGCAAAGATTTATATGATCTCGGTTTCCTATGGTGCTAATGACATTGGCTCTAAAGACTTTCTCCCATTTCTTGAATTGGGGCTTGAGTTCATTAAGTTTCATTCCATATGGGTCCTTATCAACCTCATTTCTCGAACGGGTTCTCCTAGTGTTGGTTGTCCTAATGAAGAGGTGGTCACGAAGTTCATCTTTGGACACAAGAGGGGTGTCATAGGGATGGATGCGGTCAAAGAGTGTGTCAAGAGTTGAGAGGGAGTGCAAGTCGGAGTAGATGCAAGTACCAAGGTTTGGGACACCTAGGATTTGAGCAAACTCCTCGAGATTGAAGGAGTATTGATGACGACTAGCCCTAAAGTTAATAGACATGTGACCATACTCATCCGTGGAGAGGGTGACGGATGCATAGAATTCTAAAATGAACCTAGGACAAATAGGGTCGTCGATTTCTAAGAGACACTCAAAGTTGATTGTGGCAAGTTCCGTGTAGAGGTTTGTGCCTTCTAGGAAGGATGGGTCAATGGTTCTACCCTCATGGATATAACGTTTTTCTAAGGATTTGAAAACGTCGATTTGAGTTGGAGTAAGACCTTTGGTTTTGTGGTGTTTGGGTAGGTACTTAATAGTGTCCTTGTGGTCGTAGTGGGTTAGAGGAGGCATGATGATTCCTAGAAAAACAAAATTTCACATTTTAGTCTAAGTAAACGACTATTGTAATGTGGGTGTTCTAGTGTGTGCCTATATGAAAACAATGTGAAGGTGCGGTTATCTTGACTCAGTTTGATGCTTCAAAAATGTTTTATAATGCAAGTTTTGTTATAAAACAAAAGATAACCCAAGCGCTCCTACTTCAATGTAGCTTCATTTGAATGTACCCGAAAATACATAATGGTTATGTATTCCCTTTAGCATTCAAGAGACATTATGTGATGCGTGGGGATTGCACTAGGCTTTACCTCTCGAGGGATCTCGAGAAGCTTACAACCCCCACCAGGCAGTGTACCTGATCGATGTAGTATAGTATAATGACAAGTACCGGGGATTGATCGTTCAGCTAGGAATAGTGTCGCTAGGATTAGAAAACCTAATTACTAGTGCTAGAGATGAAGGATGATTATTTTTGTATTTTTATATTTTTTAGAAAGCAAGTAAAAATCTCGGGTTTGAAGGATATGGGCGGAATTAGTTGCTAGTCAACTAACCCAATACTAAAGATGCAATCAAAATAAAATACTATAAATGAAAATAAACTATATTAAACTAAGGTTGTGAGCAATAAGTGGAGAAATTGTGTTTACTTAGATTTCACTACTCCCTAGATATCTTTTACACGTTAATTACTTGTTATAGTTGTGTGGATGACGGATTGTGTTCCATAATACCATTCATGGGTGGCGTATTTAACTCCCCAATCCTATGAGTGCCTACTTCACTCCTTTGTCGAGCCGGCTAAGAAGCTCCTAACATGGGATCATTAGAATTTACTCATGCATTAAATACAACCAATAAAACCTAGTACACATCGGTTCATGTTTCCTAAGACGTTCAAGCATGTTACCATTTGGAGATCTGCCAGTTTTCTTAAGCCTAACATTGAAATCATTCATCCAACACAACCATAAACAAGTAATCAACACATAATCAACATCTAGGTTTCATTAGATCTAAGCAAACACAAGATAAATCTAGCCTAGCATGGTGGAATCAAGACAAGCACAAGATATAGATAAAACTGGGCCGTAATGATTTTTGCTCTTGACGCCGTCAGAATAATGCTCTTGACGCCGTCACACACTGTTCCCAGCTTGGAAAATTAAGTCTTTGGCGTTTTCTTCACTTTTATGCTCCAAAAACGTCTAAATTGCTTCCTTTTCCAGATTTCACTCCAAAAGTACCTAAAATCACAAAAGGAACGATTTAGGACAATATTTGATCAAATAAGTTCAATTCCGGGCTTAAATGACCCCCTAAAAGTGGTTTATTTTTCGCCTCATCATATACCCTTACACTTGAGATTTGCTTGTCCTCAAGCAAATGCGCTTTTATTCTAGTCAAAATACAAGTTAGGGGTCATTTAACACTAATATAAAAGTAATTACAACAAATAATCGTTCCACTAAAGACCAAAGACAAGCACGGAGGTCATATACTAGTACCTCACAAATAGTGTTTAGATACTCACATCTCTCGGGTGTAATAAAGTGTAAATTACAATATGGAAACGGAAGATATCTCTCACTACCTGTCATAACAAAATAGATTACCATAGGCTTGGGAAAGGATCAAACCTCCACCACATGGTGTAAGCACCTAGGATAAACTATCAAAGCGGTCTTTTAAAGGGTTGTAACGTTAGGTGTAGAGATATGAAATACACGGTTTTGTTGGATAAAGGCAGTCTTTGCTGGTGGCGAGTTAACAATCTTGGTTAATTACATGTACAATATGGTGTTGCTAAGCCAGGACTAGACTCGACTTAAGCTAATAAATGAAAAATAACAAAAACATAAAATGAACATAGAATGAAATGGCATGGTAGTCCGTATGTTTTTCTCTTTTCTCTTCTTCTATTTTTTTTTTTTTTTTTTTTTTTTGTTTTGCATACACTCTTACCCTACCATCCAAAATAATACATCATAGGGAATGAAAATTCCCCTTACACTTGAATTTTTACATACTTTACACTAAACTAATCTAATGACTCGAATTAAGAAAATCAAAACACTTGGAGTACTTTTAAGATTAACGCACCTATGGGGGTAATAATATTATGTTCTTCCCCATTACTCCATAAAATAAGTACTTTACCCATGAGTCCCAATCGTCCCAAAACAATATGTACAAGGATATGACTCGACTTAGCAACCATGTAATCAATTAGATAGTTAACTTAGGGTTTAACAAATAACAATAATGCACTAAAGATGAGTGCATACACGGAAGGCTAAGGCGATTTGGTTGTACATTTAAGTGGGGTGTAACAAATTCTTCCTTTAAGTAAGATGCTTAAAGTTAGAAACGAAAAGATAGGCTCGAAGGGGTGTACTAGGGGTTTCGTGTACTAAAGATGAGTACAACGCTAAGGTGTGGGAAAAATTAGTTGACTTAACTAGCCAAGTAATATAACTTAAATGGTCAAGTAATTATAAAACGGGTTTAACACAAGGGTGATCCTAATGCCTCTTATCATGTAGTAAATCCTACCACACGAATGTAGTCTCACTAGCAGTCTCGGGATGCATCACTAACGCAAGTTCTAGAATCTAGATGCTACCGGTACACTCATAAGCACTAATAGTAAATGCTTTTCCTATCAAATCTAAAGGCGAACCTCACATATTTGGGTGGAAAATTTTTCTGAATAGTACGGTTTTGTGCTAGTCATACAATCTCCTATCCATGAGACGCTTGCTATGGCTAAAGTTTCACTCCTAAATGTTGTAAAAAATTTTAAATTTGGCGCTAAAATTGCACTAACAAGTATTTCTCATAGTTTTATTACACATCTACTATTAAACAAATAAACTCAAGCGAAAGTGTATTTGTAAGGTATCATCATTTTACCCTCCCCTTACACTTAGGATGAACATTGTCCCCAATGTTCAAGTAAAGAATGTAAAAGTGAAAAAGTAAAAAGAATGAAATCAAATACTCCCCTGATTCGCTCGGTATGGATAATAAGGTGCCAGGTTAAATCTTCCTCCAAGAAAATGAACAATCAAAGCTTCCCTTTCAGAAAAATAAATCATCTTCTTGTCATACATAACCTGTAAAACCTGAGAAAACAAACACAAAAACCCAAAGCATCAATCCGAACAAAGAAAACTCACAACTAGATGTAATTCCAGACTCAGGAATAGAAACAAAACAATTAAAGATATAATGCTTGTGGAATGAATGTTTGCAGATTTCCTGGAGTTTATAAAACTAAAGAATTAACAAAAACTTTAAGACTCCGGTATAAACAAAACTAGCAAAATTTCCAGAATTTTACACGTGACGCCGTCAAGAGGAAACTCATGACGCCGTCAGAAGTGTCCTGCAGAAATTCTTATGTTAAGTTTCCGGAAAATTTCTGGAAAAATTTCGTCCTACTTCCTGGGAAATCCTGCAAAACATCATTATGACTCGATACAAGCATTTGATTCTAACAAGTACTAATACACATGTCCATTTAATATTGTTGTGGTTCATGCTCAATTTCGTTCTTATAAACAAATTTGGAGCTCCCTTACACTTATCTTTTGCAAAATACCTTTATATGCAATTAAGACGAAGTTAAAAACAAAATAAAGCATTTTCACAATTTACTTTGAAACATGAGCCACAAACAATAAAAATAAAGCATGCATACGGAAACAAATAAAATCAAACAAACAAACAAACAAACAAACAAACAAACAAATAAATAAATAAAGCTTGGGTTGCCTCCCAATAAGCGCTTGTTTTTATTCGAGTCACGAGCCTGACTCTACCCTTATTTAATGGAAATAGGGGAGGTTCCCCTACACCTTGAATTAAGTGCGGGTGGAAGTAGTGATACACACCCTTAGGGTGGAAATATGCCACATGAGGTGAAGGGGGTGAGTGAATGGCTTCCTTCATCCTAAAACTACCCGGATAATATTGGTTGATGGGTGGGTCGGTTCCTCTTTTGTCTCCTAGAAATATATCTAAGGATGGAACGGTGTGTAAAGATTGAGGTTCCGGTTCATCAACACTAGGAAATTCCCTAGAACTAGGAGTAAGGTTATCACTACAAGTATTCAAACCTATATCCTCAAGTGGTGCCTGGTCCAAGGGTTCTACCTCCATCGGAATTCCTAAAGTTTCTTGTACTTCCTCCGGGTAAGTCACGGGCGGTGTGTGTGCCTCAAATGATGGTTGAGTATTTTGTGGGCTTATGTTACTTACCTCATCATTCCATGTGTCACGATCACCTATATCCTTAGGTAGTGATAATAACAAACCTAGTGCTTCATCCAACTTATGGTTTATTGATACGGCTCTATCCATAATTTCTTGGCAAACTAGGTCGCTTTTTCTATTAGCCTCACTAAAATGAGATCCTAAACATGGAGGTTGTCCATAAGAATCTATCCTAGGTGAAGGCTTATATGATTCATAGGTGTCTCTAAATGAGGTATTTTGCACTTCTTGGTGTTCTAGCCACTCAACCATATATTGCAATCTTAGAAGTCTAAGTGAAGTGTCCATTTGAAGCAAATTACATAAAAAATCACAAAGAAAAGATAGACTACGAGAAAGCTACAAAGTAAAAAGAAAAAATCTCACTTGATAGGAATCTAATGAGTAGACCTAATAAAAATCAAATTCAACCTAAACAATAACTATTCCCCGGGCTGCGGCGCCAAAAACTTGATGCGTGGGGATTGCACCAGGCTTTACCTATCGAGGGATCTCGAGAAGCTTACAACCCTCACCAGGCAGTGTACCTGACCGATGTAGTATAGTATAATGATAAGTACCGGGGGATTGATCGTTCAGCTAGGAATAGTGTCGCTAGGATTAGAAAACCTAATTACTAGTGCTAAAGATGAAGGATGATTATTTTTGTATTTTTATATTTTTTAGAAAGCAAGTAAAAATCTCGGGTTTGAAGGATATGGGCGGAATTAGTTGCTAGTCAACTAACCCAATACTAAAGATGCAATCAAAATAAAATACTAGAAATGAAAATAAACTATATTAAACTAAGGTTGTGAGTAATAAGTGGAGAAATTATGTTTACTTAGGTTTCACTACTCCCTAGATATCTTTTACACGTTAATTACTTGTTATAGATGCGTGGATGACGGATTGTATTCCTTAATACCATTCATGGGGTAGCGTACTTAACTCCCCAATCCTATGAGTGCCTACTTCACTCCTATGCCGAGCCGGCTAAGAAGCTCCTAACATGGGATCATTATAATTTACTCATGCATTAAATACAACCAATAAAACCTAGTACACATTGGTTCATGTTTCCTAAGACGTTCAAGCATGTTACCATTTGGAGATCTGCCAGTTTTCTTAAGCCTAACATTGAAATCATTCATCCAATACAACCATAAACAAGTAATCAACACATAATCAACATCTAGGTTTCATTAGATCTAAGCAAACACAAGATAAATCTAGCCTAGCATGGTGGAATCAAGACAAGCACAAGATATAGACAACCAACACATAGACATATTGATTGAATTAAAAGAACACTTATCTCAATAGCACATGTAAGGGTTCAAAGGCTGAAAACCCTTGAAAAACCTGTAAAATTCGTATAAGGTTCGGCCTTAGGGTTTCTCCAAACTTGTTCCTCCTTAATGAATGAAAATTAGAAAACTATATATAGAAAATTGAGTCTGACGGCGTCAAGAACAACCTTGTAACGCCGTCATCTCGCCGCCAAAAGAATCCTCGGACTGCCTTGATCTACATCTGACGCCGTCATGTATTACCCTTTTCCAGGCCGTCACGTATTTAACTCTTGACGCTCTTCCTTGTGACGCCTTCATTTTTGTACTGGGCCGTCATGATTTTTGCTCTTGACGCCGTCAGGATAATGCTCTTGACGTCGTCACACACTGTTCCCAGCTTGGAAAATTAAATCTGGCGTTTTCTTCACTTTTATTCTCCAAAAACGTCTGAATTGCTTCCTTTTCCAGATTTCACTCCCAAAGTACCTAAAATCACAAAAGGAACGATTTAGGGCAATATTTGATCAAATAAGTTCAATTCCGGGCTTAAATGACCCCCTAAAAGTGGTTCATTTTTCGCCTCATCATTATGCAAGTGATGTTTTAAACATAACTTTTTGATTTTGTATTCACAATGTGAGACGAAAAAATATTTGTCCTATTTGTGGAAATTTTTGCAAAAATTTGACATGGGGTGTTTTAGCAAATATGGTTACAATTAGTAAGAATGCAATTCCTAACTATGGGGAATTTGATTAGTTTTGTTAAACACCTAATTTCATGCATGAGTTTCTCAAGTTGATGCATAACCCCAAGTTTTTGTTTTTGTGCAAAAATAGAATTCCTAGACTCAGATCAGGAGTGTAATCATGTTTAGAATACTTACAATGATGATTGTTGAGCAATGTGAATGAAGGGAAGACCAAGTTTTCGTGGTTGTGGATGAATGGTAAAGTGAATAGTATCAGTTTGGAAGTGGTGGTATGAGATAATGGGTGTTTGGTTTAATATAAACAAAGAAAATGGTTCTGCAGGTCGGCGGATACGGCGGAACATAAAAATGGGTTACGTCCGTTGTGGTTAAGGGTTACGCCTACCCTAGTTATTGATTTGTTTTGATTTTTGTGATTTTTGTCTAATGTCTAGAACTACAATGTAGGTTCCGTGAGCCCTAAGCCTAGCCTAAGAAGGTTAAAAGGTTCTAGTTTAAGAGGTTTTGTGAGAATGTCGGCTATGTTGTCTTCAGAAGAAACTTTCTCAATTGAGATATTTCCTTTTTGAACGTTATCACGAAGGAAATGATGACAGATTTCAATATGCTTGGTACGAGCATGTTGAACTGGATTTTTGCTAAGATCAATGACTCCTTTGTTGTCACAAAGAATGGTGATGTCGTTAAGTTGAATTCCATAGTCGACAAGAGCTTGCTTCATCCAAAGAGCTTGTTGACTTGCCTTTCCGGCCGAAACGTACTCGGATTCTGTTATTGAGATAGCAAGAGCCGTTTGCTTCTTAGAGAACCATGAGGTGAGACAATGTCTAACAAAAGTACAAATACCACTTGTGCTTTTTCTATCAACATAGTCACCGGCATGATCCGAGTCGGCATACACTATGGTGTCTATTCCCGTTCCTTTGGGATACCATAAACCTAAATGTGTAGTGCCCTTAATATATCTAAAAATCCTTTTAACGGCTTCGAGATGAGTTGTCTTGGGATCTTCTTAAAAACGAGCACATAGACAAACACTAAACATAATGTCGGGTCTACTAGCCGTTAGGTAAAGTAGACTTCCAATCATACCTCTATATTTAGTGCTATCTACGGATTCACTTTCCTCATCCTTGGTGAGTTTTGTTTCCGTGGACATGGGCGTTTTGATTGGTTTCGAATCTTCTAATCCAAATTTCTTAAGCATGTCCTTAATATATTTAGATTGGTTAAAGAAGATACCATCTTCTAGTTGTTTAATTTGAAGTCCTAGGAAAAAGTTGAGTTCTCCTATCATACTCATTTCAAACTCGTCATGCATGATTTTTGAGAAATCCACGCATAATTCTTGACAAGTTGATTCGAATATAATGTCATCAACATAGATTTGGACTATGATAATATGTGAATCTTTCTTCTTAGTGAAGAGAGTATTATCAACTAAGCCCATGGTATACTTATGGTCAACTAGGAAGGTTTTAAGTCGATCATACCATGCTTTTGGAGCTTGCTTAAGTCCATAAAGAGCCTTTTTAAGTTTGTAAACATGATTGGGATTTTTAAAATCGATAAAGCCCGGTGGTTGAGCAACATACACTTCTTCATTAATGACCCCGTTTAGAAATGCACTTTTGACGTCCATTTGAAAGAGTTTAAAATTGTGTGCACACGCATATGCAAGTAAGATTCTAATTGACTCGAGCCTAGCAACCGGAGCAAAAGTTTCATCGTAGTCAATGCCTTCTTGTTGATTATATCCTTGTGCTACTAGCCTAGCTTTGTTTCTAGACACAATTCCATTTTCATCCATTTTATTACGAAAGACCCATTTTGTTCCAATTATTGTTTGACTCTTTGGTTGAGGAACTAATGTCCATACATCATTCCTAACAAATTGGTTTAACTCTTCTTGCATTGCTATTACCCAAGACTCATCTTTAATGGCTTCATTAATGTTTTTCGGTTCAATGGTTGACACGAAACAAAAGAAGTTGCTTTCATTTTGAGCTTTTGATCTTAGTGTTCTTTCGTTAATTTTTCCTATGACACCATCTAATGGATGACTTTTAGATTCTTTGACATTGACAAATTCTTTGTTTAATAGTTCATCTTCCTTGTCATTACCTAAGATCTCTTGACTTTCTATTGCTTGGCTTTCAACTAAGTCATCATCTACCAAAGGTGATGTCTTAGAGGGAGGTGGACTCTCGTCAAATGTTACGTTCAACGATTCCTCGACTCTTAAGGTTTCTTTGTTCAAAACAATGTAAGCTTTTTACTATTTTGTGAATATCCAAGAAATACACCTTCATAAGACTTTGGGTCAAATTTAGTGAGATAATCCTTGGTGTTAAGAATAAAGCATTTACTCCCAAATACTCTAAAGTATCCTAATGTAGGTTTTTTACCTTTATATAGTTCATAAGGAGTTTTATTCAAAAATGGTCTAATTAAGACTCGATTTAAAATGTATGTTGATGTGTCAACGGCGTTACACCAAAACTTTTGTGGAATGTTTTGTTCATTAAGCATTGTTCTACCCATCTCTTGCAAAGTCCGGTTTTTACGTTCTACTACACCATTAGATTGAGGAGTGCGTGGAGCCGAAAAGTTATGAGTAATTCCATTTTTATCACAAAAGTTTCCAAATTGAAATTCATTATCAAATTCACGACCGTGATCCGTTCTAATAGACACAATACTAGACCCTACTTGATTTTGAATTTTCTTACTTAGAATCTCAAATTTATCAAAAGCTTCATTTTTACTTTTCAAAAATTTTGTCCATGTATATCTTGAGTAATCATCTACTATGACCAAAATATAGAAGTTACCTCCATAACTTTGTATAGCGGATGGACCAAATAAATCAATATGCAAAAGTTCTAGACACCTAGATGTAGAAACCAAGTTTTTAGCCTTATGGCTATTATGGACTTGTTTACCGACTTTGCAAGCGTCACAAAAGTGTTGGTCATATTTCAACTTAGGTAGGTTACGAACTAAGTCTTTGGAGGAGAGGTTTTGAATAAGTCTCATGTTAGCGTGTCCTAAACGTCTATGCCATAAAGTTGAAGATTCATCTAATGAAGTAAGACAAAGTTTGTCTCTAGATGTTTGATCTATCTTCATGGCGTATACGTTGTTCTTAAGAACACCTTTGGCTATGGTTATACCATCTTTAAGTATTTTACTTCCATTTTCACTAAAAAGGACATTATACTTATTACGGAAAAGTTGAATAATACTAAGGAGATTAAAACCTAAGTTATCAACATGAGCTACATCATCTATAAAAAGGGATTCATGAGAGATTGTACCTTTTTCGATGATTTTGCTCTTAGCTTTACTACCAAAAGTAACATTACCTCCATCACATTTGTGATAAGTTGAGAAGAGGCTTTTGTTACCCGTCATGTGCCTTAAACAACCGCTATCTTTAATCCATTCATCCGGTTCCAAACATACTTTGAGGCACACCTATTTCACGAAAAACACTCAAACATTTGGTCCCCAATTTCTCATGGGTCCATTTTGGTTAAGCATACCATTAACTTGATCCAAGTATGACAAAAGAACATAAGGGTTCCATGACATGTAATTTGGAGTTTGGTAATGTCCAAGAGTGTTTTGGTTCCAAACATGTTGGTAGTTTGGTCGTGTGTTGTAGTTACTCTTTGGAAAGGGGCGTTTGGGAATTTGAGTCTTAGGTCTTGGTTGAGTAGTTCTAGCTCTAAATTCATTTTTACTAAGTCCTACTCCAGTTTTAAAGGCAGGTTTTGTTCCATTTTTATATGTGACTTTAACAAATTTTGAACGATCCGATATGGAGGATGTTACTGCTGCAGCAGACCTGGCGGAACCTTTGGGTTCAACGGGCAGAACCCTAATTTGGGTTCCGTCTATTCCACGGGCTGCTGTAGCAGTTTTATGAGTTACTTGTGCTTTCTTTTCTTGTTTCGTTTTACTCTTTGAAGTTTCTAATTTCATGAAACCTAGTCCTGTTTTATCAAATGGTGACTTTTGAAGTTTCATAATTTCATCCGCACAAGAAATGCTCTTATCGAACTTCTTAAACTCTGTGGTTTGTTTTATTAGATCATCTTGAGTAATTTTAAGTCTCTCAACTTTGAGTTTAAGCTCTTCACGTGATTTGCACGATGTGTCAATACCTTTACTTTTTTCTAATCTCTTAGCTTTTTCTTTTAACTCATAAACTTCATTTTCTAAAAACTCCTTTTTAGTTTTCAAAAACTTATTTTTGTTTATGATTTTTAAGCTCAATTCACAAAGTTTGTTATATTCTTTTTGTCAGGTGTCATCATCAATAGAAGAATAAGATGAGTCGGAGAGTACCTCATTTGAGTTGTGAGCCATGAGAGCAATATCATCATTCTTTCGCTCATTGTCATCTCCTTCATAGTCACTCCAGGCACCACCCACAAAGGCTTGTTGAGACTTGCTTTTCAGTGGTTTTGGACATTCTAATACAAGATGACTTGTGTCTCCACACCTATAGCATTTTCTTTCAACCTTTCCTTTCCTATCATCACAATCTTTTTGGAAGGTTTTCTTGTCATCTTTAGGTTGCCTTACAAACTTCCCTCGTCTACGAAAGAACTTCTTGAAGTCTCTAACGGCCATAGCATATTCTTCATCATCACTATCCGAAGTAGATTCTTCATCATCACTTGATTGGACTCTAGCTTTTAAGGCAATGGACTAAACCTTTTCTTTCTTTCCTTTAACTATTTCCGAATCTTTTTTCATTACCATTTCATGAACTTTGAGGTTTCCAATTAGCTCGTCAGGTGACATGCTTGAAAGATCCTTGGATTCTTCAATTGCCGTCACTTTTGCTCTCCACTTCGGATGGAGTGCTCTAAGGAATTTCCTGACAAAATTCTTGCTACAAAAAGATTCATCAAGTGCTTTAAGTGAAGTAATAATAGTGTTAAACCTAGAAAATGCACTATCAATTATCTCATCTTCGGGAATAACAAATTGTTCATATTGTTGAACAAGTAGATCAATTTTGTTATCCTTAACTTGTGAGTTTCCTTGATGAGTGACTATTAAAGATTGCCAAATATCTTTGGCGGTTTTGCACATAAAGACTCTTTCATATTCTTTCTTAGGCAAAGCATTGTAAAGCATCATTTTAGCTTCATTATTTTTAGCAATCAATTTCTTTTGATCATCATCTTTACTATTAGTAGCTATATTATCACCATCAATGATTATATACCATAAATCTATATCTTTAGATTTCATGTAAGTTTCAAAACTGTTTTTTCAAAATATAAAACCATTTGTTTCAAAAAGTGGTGGTCTTTGCATAGATTGCCCTTCTTTGTAATTTTCAAAATCCATGGATCGTTTCAAGTTTTAAAACACAATATATTTTAAAAGCTTGAGTAACGTAGCTCTTGATGCCAATTGTGGAAAACTAGAAGGGGGGTTGAATAGTTTACCGTTTAAAAACTTTAAACTTGTTTAATTATCTTTTGAAACTTTCCGTTTAATCAAATATATGAACACAAACACAATATATAACATGCAAGTATAAAGAAAGAAACGATCAAACCACAACACGAGTATTTATCGTGGTTTGGCTACAAGGACTCTTTTTCCTTGCCCTACGTCCACGCCCCGAGTATCCAACTCGAGAGTTTCTTTTACTAGTCAACAAGCTCCTTTCACCGGCGGAGAAAACCTTACACGTCTCTTATACACGTTTACCGACACTAAGCTAGATGTCGAGTTTTTTTACAAGGGTACAACCACTCCCGTTAGTTCTTTTACAAGGGTACAACAACTCCCGTCACACTTTGTATTTTGAGGACTAAAATACTAACAGATCACTACTAAAAATACACAATCAAATGAAGTGTAAACTACACAAAGTCTACATGATGCTAAGCTAACAAGTCTTGCAACGTTGTGTTGAATACTTGTAACTTTATATGAACTTGTGAACTTCTTTGCTACAAAAGAAACTTCACATAGAAATGAGATGTTAAAGGGTTAGATGAAAGAATGAATGTATGTGTGTGAAAACCTAATGTAGAGTGATAAAGCCAAAATTCAAACATATGGCTTGGTATTTATAGCAAGGCCTTCTGCAGGTCTGGCGGATACGGAGGAACCCTCAGATGGGTTCCGCCCGTGTACCCCCAGGGTTCCGCCAGGCTTGCAGTTGGTTTTGAAATAAATCATTCAAACCAACCAAGGTCACATCAAATAAAAACTAGTCAAACACAAAGTTGTGTAAGAAGACTTATGGTTTACTTAGAAACTAAAGTTTACATTTTGTATATTGACAAACTTATCATAAATGTGATGTGACATTTCTATTTTAAGAAATAAAAAGTGTTGTGTTTTATGTGAAATGTAAAATGTAGCAAATGTCTAATTATGCAAGTCTTTAAATTAAAATTAAGTTTTACTTAGAAACTAAAGTTTACATTTTGTCGTTAATAAAACTTAGCAAAGATCGTAAAATATAAATAACGTTTTTAGGCGATATGTGTATTAACACATGGCTTTGTCCAAAGTAAGTTTGACTATTCGTTGTACATTAAACAAAAGAGCTCAGTGTTTGTTGCTCTGCTTGTTTATGTTGATGATATTATTATTACTGGAAATAATGAAACTAAGATTAATAGTTTTAAGCAGTTTTTAAGTTCCAAGTTTATGATAAAGGACTTGGGTGAATTGAAGTATTTTCTTGGTATTGAAGTTTTAAGGAATAGTAAAGGTATCTGTATGTCTCAAAGAAAGTATTGTTTGGAATTGTTATGTGAGTATGGTTTGCTTGTAGCTAAACCTGTTGACACTCCTTTACAAGAAAATACCATTTTGAGTTGTTGTGAAACTGATAAAGATAATTTTTTTGAAAAATATAACTAATTATCAAAAACTGGTGGGAAAATTTATTTACTTAACATATGCACAGCCCATTATGGTCTCATCTAAAAGTTTCTTTAAGGGTGTTGAAATATTTGAAAGGATCACCTGGTTATTTGCAATTTAATAAAGTTTCTAATCTTAAGTTGAGAGCTTATGCTGATATAGATTGGGCTAAATGTCCTAAAACTAGGAAGTCTGTGACTGGTTTTTGTGTATTCTTGGGTGATTCTCTTATTTCTTGGAAAAGTAAGAAACAAACTACTTTATCTAAGAGTTCAGCTGAGGCTAAGTACAGAAGCCTTGCTTATGCTACTTGTGAGGTTATTTGGTTCGGAAGCTTGTTGCACAGTCTTGGTTTAAAAGATTTGTTTCATGTGGATATTTTTTGTGATAACAGTGTTGCAATTCAAATTGCAACTAATCCTATGTTTTATGAAAAAGCTAAACATTTTGAACTTGATATTCATTTGGTCAGAGAAAAAGTGGCAGCTGGTGTGATTAAAACTGTTAAGATACATACTAATTTGCAGGTTGCAAACATTTTTACAAAGTGCCTTGGGAAAATTCAACATAATCTGTTTTGTAAAGGTCTTGGTAAGTTTGATATGTTTACAGGTGTTAAAAGAAGTGATAAAGATGTTGTGCAAGCTGAAGGAGAAAGTGCAGATGTAAAGACTAATGACTGATTAGCTTGAGGAGGGGTGTTGAAGATTCAAGCAATATAAGTCAAGTTGCTTTGTCTTAATACTTGAGGGACTAGTTTTGCTATTTCTCCTAAGTATTTATAACTAAAGTTGGAGTTTGGAGCTATTTGACAAGTCTTGAAGAAGTGAAGGGCTGAAGTGAAACTGTCTACTATATAAGCTCATATTCGGAGCTAGGGTTTCATTATCTCTTTCTATCAACTGAGTGCAGTCTTCATATTCTCTCATTGTTTCCAATATTTGTTATTATCAAGATATTATCTCTGATATCTTGTGAGTCTAGTTTGTATCTTTATATTGATCAATAACTGTGAGTGTTGAGTGTTTTGTAGTGAGGTTGATTTGTGTCTTTCTAGAGGATATCAATCTTTGTCTTTTGTAATCGTTTGGTAAGAATCTGTTTGGGGAGTTATCTACTTTAACTATTGATAATAAAATACACCAAGGGATGGTTTGTTGGGTGTAAGAGTTGATTGTTGTGAGTTCTTTACTATTTTTACAGAGGATGATACATGTTTATACAATCCTACTAAAGCTTCAAGTTTTGAACGGTTTTCCTATCGAGATCGAGTTGTGGTTGGTTCTTTTGTTTAGTGTGATTTGGGAGTGTACACTAGAAAATTCTAGAAAATCTGAGTTTGTTTTTGATATTTTTTATATTTATTGAAATTAATTGGAAATTCAATAAAAAAGTTAAAGTGAGGAAGAAGAGGAGGGATATTAGGGTTACATTTAGTTGGAAAACATTTTCCTTCATTTCTTATTTCTTGTTGTATAAAAAAATGGAGGGGAGTTTTATCTCCACAAAATAATTGAAAACTTAGAAAACGCTTTTAGTTAGATAGACATGTGTTTGTGTTTTTCATTTTGCAAAACTGGAAAACATGTTCAAGTAGTGTTGTTTTCTATCTCCATTCTCTATTCACATTTGTAATATTATAAAGGCATATTTGAAACACAAAAACAAATATTATAAACTAACCAACTAAATCTTCAAACGACACTAAATTCAACATAAAAATAATAAATTCGACATAAAGTAAAATTGTACAAAATGTAAAATTTAACACAACTAAAACGGTTTAATGCGATAAAAATAAAAAGTTAAAAAAAGTACAATTTAACATCATCTAACATGAAAAAAAAATCAAATAACTACAATTCAACATAAAAACAATATATCCGTCTCTTAACAAACACACCCATGACCATATCTGTTTTAAGATCACACTCGAGCACCTCGATTAGCACGACGACTCGTATATTTTTCCCACAAGTCATTTGTAATTGTATTTCTCACTTCAACCATCTCATCATGATTGCTCATGTCTAATGGGATTTTTTTTTTCAACTATGTTGGAACCTTCTTTCGAAACATCGTGATAATCTTCACCATATAAATTGAAGAGTCTGTTAGCCCTAGCTTCCATCCGAGTATAATTATGTAATGCACAACAAGCATGGGGAATCAAAATTTGACGTCTTAATGGATAAGTTGGTATATCTTTCAAAATGTGAAATCTCGCTTTAAGTACACCAAAAGCTCTTTTAATGACGTTCCTAACCGATGAGTGCATAAAGTTGAACAACTCATTTTTTCCTCTAACTCCTCCCGACCCTGCCAATCAGAACGATTATACCATTCACCCTGATACGGAGCCAAGAACCCCTTCAGATTTGGGTACCCACTATCAACAACATAGTAATAATCTGAACAAATTCATTGAAAAAAACAAGAAAAAAGGTTATTATTAACAAGAGGGTGATATGGTATTACTTATAGTAATAAACTGTTGGATCGATATACTCTGACCAAACTACTTTGTAGCTTGTAAGGGTTTAACAATATTGAGTAAACTCAACACTATTAATATTGAAACACTGTTTTACCTTGTAAAGTATACGGAATCTACTAACACAAAGTGTAAGAAGAACTTTTATATTAACCAAACTTTGAACCTGCTTTGTTACACAGATTCACTAACAATCACTAACTATTAACTTTGATCGACTTCTAAACGTATCTAAGACTTGTAAAACTTATATCGACAAATACCTCTTAAAGCTCTTTATATAGATAACCTTAAGTCGGTTTACAACATGTAATCCTTGAACGACAAGTAATTATCCCTAACTAATTCTAGAATATTCGTTTAATATTACACATTAATCCTTATCTAATATTGCATATCAGTCCTTGTTTCCTTCGAAGTACTTTAAACATTCTTCAATAACAGCAGTACTTTGACTTTATTCTTCAGCAGTACTTTGACTTTATTCTCCATGCAGCAGTACTTTGACATCCAGAAGTACTTTGATATTTCATATCTCAACAATCCTCCCCTAACTTGAACTCTACTTGCTTGATTTCAAGTTTCTTTGTTATCTTTAATCTTCAAATCTTTAATTATGCAGTGAGGTTGTTTGTTTATTCCTTTTCTTCTATCTGTCATCTGTCAAAGTACTCTTCATCAGCATCATATCTTCCATGATATCTTCTCTGCAACTCAGCAACATTTTGGTACAAAGATCAACAAATCTTAAAAGTTTCATACTATTCTCATCACTTCCAGGTGTGATAACTCCTGTGAGAGGTGAATCATTGAAAATTATGATTTTTAGCAAATCATCAGCTATCAATGGATTTGATATGTCTTTACCATGAGCCGTTTGCTATAGACTAGCCAACTCTTGATCACTTGGATGTATGGTGAGTTGATAACCTAGTTTTTGGTAAACTATCAACCATCAACGGATTTGATTATCACATCAGAGCCGTACCCTCATGATGAGTCAAACTCTTTCTTGTTTGTTAAACATGGTGAGTTGATTACCATTTGTTGTGTAGTATAAATACTAACACCATGTGTTTCTTTTCAAATCCTTTTTCCTTTTCTTTTAAACATCAAAACATTTATTTTTATTTTAAAGAACTTATACTGGTTTATATCAGCAAGCAGTACTTTGATAAAGTACTGTTTGTTTTTGCAGTACTTTAAAAAATACTTTAATTTTACAAAACAGATCATACCAGTATTATGCAATATTACTCTTCAGACTTGACCCATCTGATAAATAGCTTGATAACATCCAAAGCAACTTCAGATTCATCTTCAAGTTCCATTCCATGATCCAGCATTCTGAGCATTATTTCTCTGATCAATGGATATCTCCTCTCAGCTAACATGTGAATCATGGTACCATCTTCCATCTCTAGTGTATGAACTCCTGATGACTCAAAGAATCTCCATCTTGTTATTTCCCAATTCTCTTGATCATTCCAGAGAGGATCAACACTTGTTTCTTCAGTATCCCAGATGGTAAATAAGTCTCCAAGCAGAACTAATCCCACTCCTGAAGCTTCATTCTCTGTATAATAAGTCTGCACTTGCACATATAAGTCATAAAGATCTGCCCTTGTGATACAGTGCAACAAATCCCATAACATATAAAATGTTGTGAAGCTTTCATCTTCTCTGTGGATCATAAAATAATTTCCCTCTTTAGATTCAACCACAGAAAATTAGATTATCTTGGACTTCTTTCCAGAATCTTCAATCTTTTTGTTCTCAAAATCAACAACTCTGAGATAATTTCTGAGTTCATCAACTGTATCTTCATGAACTAACTTCAGCCTTTTTGTCAGTTGATCATCTTCAGCTAATTTCTTTCTTTTCAATCTTCTTTGCTCAGCTTCTTCCTTTCTGATATCTTCTAATTTCTTCTTTCTATCAACTTCCATGGGTACAAAGCTTTCTACCTCTCTTCTGATATCTTCTTGTACTTTATCCCATAAAGCTTTTATTTCTGGATACCTTTGTTTATGTAAATTCTTGTATCCCTTCTTTCTTAAGAATTGCATCATCCAATTCCTTTCCTGAGCTTTGGTCATTGACTTCTTTGTAATTGGTCTGCTAACTTCTTCCAAATACTCAGCATCATATTCAGCTTGTTGCTTTCTAGCAAGCTCTAAATCATCTGCAGTCTCTAATTCTCTAATCTGAGCAATAGAAAATTTCTTTTTCTTCTTCTTAGTATCTTTCTGAACCATTATTCCTTTCCCTTTATCTTTTGGATCAAATTTTTCTGATTCAGAAGTACTTTCATCAACTTTTTGTACAGGCTCAGATATATGTATTCCTCCAGTAGGTCTTCTTAAATTCATCATAACCTGAGCAATTGTTGCATCATCACTAGCAGTATGTACTCTTTCTTCTTCTTGCTGTATAAAAGTGGAAGGACCAGCTTCATCTTCATGATACTTTATAGAAGGACCAGCAATATCTTGTTCATCAGTACCTTGCACAACTGTATTTTCAACAAAAGTACTTTGAGCATTATTTCCTTCTAAATCAATTTCCTCTGTATCCCCACTTTTTACATTCTCATGCTCAACTTCAAGATTAATTTGCTCTGTCTCACCACTTTTTCTTTCAGTACTGTTTTGAGCAACATTTTCATCTTGATCATTCTTGTTCTCTGAAAATTGAACCATATCATCAAATCTATCCAAATTATCATCCTGATTCCTCCCCAATTTGATAGATGATGATTTCCTATGCCTCCTCTTAGACTTAGACTTCTTCTTTTTAGATTGTGGCTTCTGAGACTACTTCTTTTCTTTTACATAAAGCCTAAAATTCTGAACAAGAGGCCAGACAAATTTCTTCAATCTTCTGAACTTCTTTCTTAACCTTTTGATTTCTGCAGCTTGAGCATTAGCAGTTGACTTCAGCTTCTCCAATTCCTTAGCCAAATCAGAATTACTCTCAGTACCTTTAATTCCCTCATCTCCTCCAGGTGTTTGAAACCTACCTGTGGAAGTATAATCATTGGGATTAGGTACTTGTGAATCCTCTGAAGCAGTACCTTGAGGATCAATACTTTGTGGAGAAGTACCTTGAGCAGAAACAGATTTATCCAAAGAAGCTGTGACAGAGGGAGTCCTTTCACCTGAAACAACATGCTGAGGAGAAACAATAGGTGGTGTGGGGGTATGTACTGAAGCAGAATACTCAGCAGAATCAGATTGAGCAGCATTATTAGAATGTGCAGAACCACTATTGTCTTCTTCATCCCTAACAGCTTGAGCTACCTCTAACATATAAGCATTAAGAGGTGTATTCCTACCCGAAAAATTAACTCCCTTATGGGACATAAAAGTGAAAACTTTAGATGGCATCCTAATGGTAGGTACATAATCCTGAGGTTTGGGTATACCATCCAGTGGATTATCTAAAAGCAATTGAACAAACCTAGGATACATAAGAAAAGGTTTGCCAGCCTGAATATGAGTAAGCATACCCTCAAGAATCATGTATGAAAAGTTAAAAGGCTAATTGGTAATAAGACCAACAAAAGCAGAAGCTATGGAATGACTGAATTGATCCCAAGCAGTACTCTTTGGACTCAAACAATGTAGCAAAACATGAATAAGAAATTTCCAATGAGGACTAACCATAGCCTTCTGAAAAGTAAGCTTAGTCAAAGAACCTTCATACCCAATATCTCTGAGTGTATTCCAAACTTCTTGTTTCCCAAATAAAACAGAGCCTCCTTCATCATCAAATAACAAAACCTCCCTGATTGAAGCTTTTGTAACACGTATAGCTCTTCCAGCAACTGTAGCAGTAATGATATCCTCTCCATCTTCAACATGTGACCTGGCTGTATCCCAAAAAGCTTGAATCCAGGGTCCGATAATCTCAGGGTTGACAAGGATGGAGTAACAGATGTTGGTACCAGTGAGAAAATCAATAATTCCATGAAAATCAAGGTTTGCTTGGGTTTTCTCAAGGTTTGCAATCATGTTGTGTTTGATGTTGGTACGTCGATTAGCCATGATGATTAGGGTTAGAGTAAGAAAAGTGATGATCGATGCAAAGTAGGTATGAGTTTATAAGGATGAATAAGGTGAATAAAAGGAAAAGATATGAGGTGTATATAAGGATAAAATTACAAAAAATCACGGTTAATTAACGATTTTACCGTTATTTTTGGAAGTAAATATCCCATATCTTTCGAAAGGTTGTTAGCCGCAAATCTGACCGTTGGAACAGTATCTGACACGTCAGCGAACCCTTTTAATAACACCAAGCAGTACTTTCCATAAAGAATGGAGCAGTACTTTTCCACCATAAGCTCAAACAGTATATTGACCAAAGTACTTTCCCACTAAAAATCTTGAATGTTGACCAGCACCAAATTAATGACTAGCACCAAATTAAATCCCAAAGCTACCAAGGTAAGTAAACTTCAATACACTTCATGAAATGCCCATTTACCTTCACCTTGCTTATAAAAGCAACTTCACCAATAATTTGCAAACACCATATTTTCTCTTAACAAAAACAAGTAAGCAAAATGAGTCACATACCAATTGTGAACATCTCTTCAGACTCAGAAGGTACCACAGACTCAGAGATAAGATACTACTCTGATTCTGAGTTTGAAGATCCAGGATGGTTAGACTATTTTCCTCCTCATGTGCAATGGATAGGACACCAAGAAGCTTCATCAACAATGAGTGCAGCCAACTCTACCATAACTGATGCAGGCAGTGCTACCATCAAAAAACCCAAAAAGAAAGTTGGTTCTGGTTCAACTTTGGCTAAAGAGCTTCCACATGCATTGACTCAGGCCCTGGAAACAGCTATCCAGAATATGAAGTGGCCTGCTCCAAGAAAATAAAGACCTCTCAAACAGGTTCTTGGCCTGGCTTGCCCAAGAAAACATACTTCTTTTGATGACAAGAGAAGGACTGCTCAAAAGGGAAAGCAAAGCTATGAGGGCAAGGGTAAAAGGTCTATGGAGTAGGTGTGTGGAGCTTGGTAGTAGGTTGATGGAGTCTTGTGTTTTTGTTGTCTTTGTTCTGTCTGTGTCTGTTACTTGAAAACAAGAATGGTGTTGTACTTCTGAATGGCAGTTGTAAGAATATGAATGAATAAAATCCTTTCTTTTGAATGATATATGTAGCCTCCCCTCAAATAATGACTAACTAATAACTACTTATGCCTCCCCTCAAAAATAGCTTACATATTAATCATACCAATACTCACAACTAAGAAAGTAAATCTTGAAACATCAAAGCCCTTTGTGAGTAGATCTGCTACATTATCATCAGTATGAACTTTAACCACATTGATAAGCCTTTGTTCATAGCAATCTCTGATAAAGTGATGTCGAATCTGAATGTGCTTGATCTTGGAATGATAGACTGGATTCTTAACAATACAGATGGTACTCTCATTATCAATGTTGATAGGAGTATTCTTGAAATTGAATCCATAATCCAAAAGCTGATTCTGCAACCAAAGTACTTGTGCACAACAGCTTGCAGCAGCTACATACTCTACTTCTGTGGAAGAAGTTGCTGCAATTGTTTGCTTCTTACATTTCCATGACACTAATCTACTTCCAAGGTACTGGCATCCTCCAGTTGTGGACCTTCTGTCATAGTTATCTCCAGCATAATCACTATCTGAGAAGGCATGGAGATGGAAAGGTGAATCTCTAGGATACCATAATCCTAGCGTAGGTTGTTGCCTAAGATACCTGAAAATCCTCTTGACAGCATTCAAATGAGATACTTTTGGATTAACCTGATGTCTTGCACATAAGCTCACAGCAAAAGTAATATCAGGTCTTGATGCAGTTAAATACATAAGACATCCAATCATAGACATGTATAGTGTGACATCAACATCTTCTCCATCTTCATCTTTTCCCAAAGGTTTGTTAGTATCCACTGGTGTAGATGTAGGCCTAACAGTTGTAAAAGTGAATCTCTTAAGAATATCTGCAACATACTTATCTTGACAAATATAAATCCCACTGCTTGACTGTTGCACTTGAAGGCCTAAGAAAAATGTTAATTCTCCCATGGAACTCATCTGAAACTCTTTCTGCATAAGATCTTCAAATTCCTTCACCATAGATTGCTTGGTAGCACCAAAAATAATATCATCTACATATACTTGAACAAGCATAATATCCTTCTTATCTCTCTTGATAAACAAAGTCTTGTCAATAGCTCCTCTTCTATAACCATGTTGCAACAAAAAATTGGAAAGCCTTTCAAACCAAGCTCTTGGAGCTTGATGAAGACCATAAAGAGCTTTTATTACCTTGTAGACTTTGTTTGGGTGTGCAGGATCTTCAAAACCAGGAGGCTGTTTGACATAAACTTCTTCTGTGATTTTTCCATATAGAAAAGCACTTTTAACATCCATCTGATATACAGGGAATCCCATATAAGATGCAAAAGCCAAAAATAGCCTGATGGCTTCAAGCCTTACCACAGGAGCAAAAACTTCATCATAGTCTACTCCTTCTTCCTGTCTATATCCTTGAGCCACTAACCTTGCCTTGTTCTTAATAACATTCCCTCTTTCATCTTTTTTTACTCTGAAAACCCATTTAGTTCCAATAAGTTTCTTTCCATCAGGTAAATCACATAATACCCAAACTTCTTGAAGTTTAAACTGTAGAAGTTCTTCTTGCATAGCTTCCACCCAACTTTCCTTGGCTAATGCTTGTTTGATATTCTTGGGCTCTTCCTGAGATAGAAAACAAGTAAATAAACACAACTTCTGATCCTTGTGATTCACCCTGTTTTTCTTGTAGATAAAACTAAGTAAAGAAGTATGTTGTTGAGACATATTCTTAGCCTTAGTCCTTGTGAGCACCCCTGATGATGATGGTCCAATAATATTGGTAACAGGATGAGTTTTATGAATTCTGAGAGTAGGAGTTGGTGAGACTTCAAGATTATCTTCCAAATTAGTTATATCAGGATCTTCATTAGAATCTGAGAAAATTCCTTTTTGATCCAATTCATCATCAGTGTCTTCTAAAGTAATTGTGTTTGGATCAGCAGTATCTTCTAAGTCAGGCATATTAGGATCATGAACAGCATCAGTATTTATCCAATTTGAAGTATTCAATGGTTGAAAAGTACTGTCAAATGGATTAGCAGTACTTTGGGGTAAAGTACTGGCTGTTTCTTTTACCTTCTTCTTTTCTGCTTCATAAGCTCTCCTTTGTTCATCATCATATAACTTAGCCATTGTTTCTTGAAAAAGCATCCTAGAAAGTTCATCTTGAATGGCTTGATCTTCTGCAGATACTGGTATTTGTGGTGGAACAGTACTTTGAGGATCAACAGTACTGTTAGGTTGAGAAGTACCTTTCTTCTCATCATTGGCATCATCTTTTGGCTCATCTTCCGATCTTAAATTAACATCATGAACAATGTACTGTGCTTCTTCTTCAGTGGGAGCAACTTGATTTTCTTCCCTTACAGGTACATAATTCATTGATGAAGACATTAAATCAAGATCAAACATCCAATCAGGACCTTTACCTTTAGAATTCTCTTGTTCTTCCAAAAAATCAACATGAAGACATTCTTGAACCTTCTTGGTAGCTCTATTGTACACTCTGAATCCTTTGCTATTTGTACAATATCCCAATAAATATCCTTCATCTGACTTCCCATCAAATTTGCCCAAATTATCAGCAGTATTTAAGATGGTTAGGGGACATCCAAAAGGTTTCATAAACTTGATACTTGGCTTCTTTCCGATGAGTAACTCATAAGGTGTCTTCATTTGAGGTTTAGTCACTGATAATCTATTCAATACATAGCAAGCAGCACTGACAGCTTCAGCCCAGAATGGAACAGGTAGTTGAGAGTCTGTAAGCATTATTCTTGCTGCTTCTATAAGAGTTCTATTCTTTCTTTCTGCAACTCCATTTTGTTGAGGAGTTCTAGCAATATTGAACTCTCTTTTAATTCCTTTCTTGGCACAAAATTGATCCATAAGCTGATTCTTGAACTCAGTCCCATTATCACATCTAATTCCTCTAACCTTGAGTCTTAACTGATTTTCAAGTGCTATAATTAGGTCATGAATAGCATCAAAAGTTTCATCTTTAAAGCATAAGAAAAAGACCCAACTAAATCTGCTACAGTCATCTGTTACAACCAAGCAGTACTTCTTCTTGTTCAGACTGACAACTGAAACAGGTCCAAACAGATCCATGTGCAGCAATTCCAAAGGCTCTCTAATAGTCTTCTCATCAATCTTCTTACAAGAGGCCTTGTGCTGTTTACCCTTCTTACAAGCAAGACATGTGTGATCATTCTTGAATGTCTTAGAAGGTAAACCTCTAACTAAATTACCTTTGACCAGCTTATTGATATTCTTGAAATTAACATGTCCCAGTCTTATGTGCCATTGATGTGCTTCCTCCATAGATGCTCTTGCAATCAAACATGTTGCTCTTTTAGCAGAATTTACATTCTTCAAGTCTATGCTGTAGACATCATTAGTTCTTGGTGCTTTCAGTAACACCAAGTTTCTATCTTCTAACTTGAAATCAGGAGAAAGTATAAGACATTCTGTGTCAAAGAATAACACAGGGTACTTCTTATCACAAATCTGAGAGACTGACAAAAGATTGAATTTGAGCTCCTTCACATATCTAACATCTTCAAAATCAATGTTTCATGCCTTGATAGTTCCTTTGCAAGTTATTCTTCCTCCATCAGGATCATTCCCAAATGCAACTTTTCCTCCATAATAAGCTTTAAAATCTGACAAGAGCTCCTTTTCTCCTGTCATACTGCCAAAGCAACCACTATCTACAATAAGATGATCTTTAAGCTCCTCCTCTGGGTTGCCCTGCATTTACATGAAAAGGTTAGTTATTTTTAGGAACCCAAGCCATTACTGACTTGTGTTCCCCTTGTGGAGTGACATACTCAAAATTTTTGAGTATGTAATCACCACTGTCTTTGAAAGCATGATCAAGAATTAAGGTTTTTGTTTCCAAAATTGTTGATTTTTCAAGATCATTTGTCCCCTTTTCACCCTTAACTTCTGAAAGTACTGGTTTTTCCCCAGCAGTACTTTCTTTCTTAACCCATTTAGTTGTAACTTTAGGAGTTGGGTTCTGTGTCCTAGCATCTTTTCTTGTGTTGTAAGGCTTTCTAGGGTTGTAATGATTGTGCCTCCTAGATCTTACATTTGATTGTTTGCTAGAAACATTAGGGAACATTCTATCAGTACTTTGTGAAGGTACTGAGGGTTTGGAGTATGGCCTTTTCTGATGAGGGTACCTATAGTCTTTTGAGAAATTACTATGGTTGACCCTATTTGTATAGTTCCAAACTGGTTTGTTATCCCTTGGCTTGTTCTCCCTATAACTTGGTTGTGCAGTTCTGGTCTTTGGATATTTACTTAGGTAGTCTGAATGATAATCACAGTCTTTAATCAAATGATGAGGACTGTAACAAACATAACAGACCTTTGGACCAATATCCCCAAATCCCCTTCCATAAGTGTTTCTAAAATTAGCAGTATTTTGAAAGAATTTTCTTTGAGGTACTGCTGAGTGATCAGCAGTACTTCGAAAAGAGTTTGAAGGTACTGCTTGTTTTGAAAACTTGGTCTCTTCTACCTTAGGTGCTTCAACAGATTTTTCTAAAGTTTCAGGATTAAATTTACTTTTAAGCTTTTTCCTAAACTCTAGATTATCTACACCATAACAATCAACATCTTTTCTAGGTGGTTGAAAGCTACTTGTGGGGTGAGGAACTGCATTATAACCCTTTTCTTTCTGAAATATAGGAGGTGTTGGACTAGGGGATTCCTCATCACTAGAAGTGTTTTCATCTAGACTTATGAACTCTTCATCACTAGTGGAGGTATCAACTGTAAGATTTAGTTCCTTGCTCTTAAATGGAATACCTTCATTGCTATCATAACCTAGGCCTGTCTTAATATTGGATGTTCTTTGCTTTTCAACAAATTGAACATGTGACACACCTGCCTCATTCCATACAGCAAGTTTTTCTAACAACTTATCCCTTTCAGCAGTCACTTTTTCTAGTTCAAACACCTTGCAACCTAGTTTCCATTCATTTAACTTAACTAGGTAATCCTTTTGTTTATATGTTTCAAGCCATGCTACTTCATTGTTTTCATGTGTAAGAATTTTGGCTTCCATTGACTCTAAAGTTAATTGATAACCAGTTATCTCAGCCCTAGCTTTTTGAAATTTATCTCTTTCAGCTACATACTCAGTAAGTAACTTTTGATACATATCATTACACTTAGAGCATACCTCAGAGTTAGTGGATGAACTTGGTGAAGCAGCTACCATAGCAAGCTAAACAGGTGCTTCTTCAAACTCCATGCTCCAATCAAAGCTTCCTAACTCATCTCTTGACTCCAAAGCAGCATATCCAGGCTCTTCATCAAATGATGTACTCCAGTCTTCCAATGCAACCATTGAATAGGTTACAGGTTCATCATCAAACTCATTGGACCAATCAATCTCTGACAGATTCTCTTGAGCAACCAAAGCTTTTGGTTTTGGTTCAGTAATTGGAATCTCTTTTCTTTCAGGCTTGGGTGGTTCAATCATCTTGTTTGCTTGATACTTTGCAAACTTGCACTCCCTTGCAAAGTGACCAGTCCTTTGACAGTTGAAACACTCAATCTTGGACTTGTCAAATGTTATTCCTTGTTTAGCTCTGAAGTTGATGCCTTTTCCTGTCTTGTTCACATACTTCTTGATCCTTGCAGTGAGCATAGCAACTTTCCATCTAATATCAATTTCTTCCAAAGCATCATCATCTATTTGCAATACATCTTCTTGATAGGTGACAGGCAGAGATGCTTGTTGAGCAAAGAGTGAACATAGAACATCATCTGAGGTGGGAGTAAGTGATTGTGATGAATTGGTGGTGACCATTGTTGTGCATGGAACCTGTGTTTCAGTCATAGTAATTTGAACAGGGTAAGCAGTACCTTTGTTAGAAGTACTGCTTCTCTTTTCAGAAGAGACAAAAGCAACGTTCTGTTGTGTGCTTGAACCTGTAGTACCATTCATCTCATGCTCATACACCTTCAGATTGTTGTAAAGATCATCAAAGTCCATAGTATCCAGCCCTGATTGTCCTCTGATCATAGTAGCAACTACATGCCATGCTGATGGCAAACTCCTTAGAAACTTTAAATTAGCATCTTCAACTGATGCCTCAGCATCATATAGTTCTAGCATACTCAAAAGATGTTGAAATCTTTCATAAGCAGAATCAAGACCTTCTCTTTCACCAACAGTGAAAGTTTCAAATTGTTGCTTCAGCAAATTCCTATGCATCTTCTTGGAAGCATCATTACCTCCAAACTTCTTCTTTATTGCAGCCCATAGTTGTTTGGCATCTTTGACATCATGAAACTTTAGTAGGTGACCATCAGGAATAGCAGAAAGCAGTATGTTGAGAGCTTTGTCTTGATTTCTTTTGGTAGCAGCAGGTACAGTTATTTTTGGTGGTGTTGGTTGTCCAGGTACCTCTACTGGTTCATCAATTTGCATGTTACCATTGACAATCACATCCCACAAAGCATGGTCTGTGATGGCAATGTACTGCCTCATCTTCATGGCCCATAGGTTATATTCTCCCTTCTTAACAATAGGGATTCTAACAGTAGTGATTGAGGGAGCAGGTGCAGCATCTGTCGACATCTTGAAGGGTTTGTAGTGAAATTGGTTTAAAGGTTTTAAAGGTTTGTCTTCTTAATCAGAGTTTCCAACACAAGCTCTGATACCACTTGTTGGATCGATATAATCTGACCAAACTACTTTGTAGCTTGTAAGGGTTTAACAATATTGAGTAAACTTAACACTATTAATATTGAAACACTGTTTTACTTTGTAAAGTATGCGGAATCTACTAACACAAAGCTTAAGAAGAACTTTTATATTAACCAAACTTTGAACCTGCTTTGTTACACAGATTCACTAACAATCCCTAACTATTAACTTTGATTGACTTCTAAACGTATCTAAGACTTGTAAAACTTATATCGACCAATACCTCTTAAGGCTCTTTATATAGATAACCTTAAGTCGGTTTACAACATGTAATCCTTGAACGACAAGTAATTATCCCTAACTAATTCTAGAATATTCGTTTAACATTACACATTGATCCTTATCTAATATTGCATATCAGTCCTTGTTTCCTTCGAAGTACTTTAAACATTCTTCAATAACAGCAGTACTTTGACTTTATTCTTCAGCAGTACTTTGACTTTATTCTTCATGCAGCAGTACTTTGACATCCAGAAGTACTTTGATATTTCATATCCCAACATAAACTGAAAGCAAAATGATGTTTATAAGTTGCACCAAGAGGGTGATATAGTATTACTTATATTTCTGTTTAATTTTAGCAGA
Organism: Artemisia argyi; assembly: GCA_030686995.1. Taxonomy (NCBI): domain Eukaryota; kingdom Viridiplantae; phylum Streptophyta; class Magnoliopsida; order Asterales; family Asteraceae; genus Artemisia; species Artemisia argyi. Next base: position 129,980,794 of record CM060691.1, read on the forward strand.
TAAGCAGCTTAAATTCTAACAATTCTAGCACCAGGGTTGAGTTCAAATTCTAATAAGTTAAAGTAAAAGAAACCTCTCATACTACTTTCAAACTTTCAACCATGATAGTTTATCCACAATATCAAAGCGCAATAAGGGTTGTTTGGGATTACTATTGTAATAACATATGCAGCTTATAAGGAGATGACCATCTTAAGTACTCAAATGTTTCAACAAATAAGAGGAACTGAAGTATATGCGTGTGTAAGTAATTACTTAAATGATTCTACAGAAATTGAAGCATGATAGAAACAACATATACGGACCTTAACTACTCAACAGATCCAATAGATAACGGAAAATAAAGTGTGTGCTTGTGTTATTACTGAATCAACTTAATAGATAACAAAAACCGAAGTGCGTGTGTGTACGTCAGTACTAGCCAATAACCTTCCGCAACTGCAACAACAACAGGTATATAGACGGATAGACTGTAACACCCCCAATTCATGATTGCAGCGGAATTCAAACTGGGTGTTACTCGATGGCACAATAGTCACAATAATAGAAAACGAACTCTAATTGAGTCGTTTTAAAAGATGTATCATTCAAATTATATAAATATCAGAGATTACAAAATGAGGTCCCAGATGGTTCCATGTTTACAATTTACATTAAATGAGTTTGAATGATAATAAAATTTATAGCCCTCTTGAGTATCCGTGTCCTTCCGTGCCATCCTTGATCGTCATGAACCTGAAATACATGCTTGAGAGGTCAACACAAAGGTTGAGTGATATTCGTAGAGTTTAGTTAAATCGTTTGAACACAATAATCGTAGTGTGAGCTATAGACTCACACCCATAGTTAGAAAACAAAATCGTTATTTATTTCACTAAGCTCATGCAACCAAAACATTAACATCGAACCAACAAAATTGGCATTATAGAAGCCCTATCAAGGTACTTTTGCCATTATACCGCTAAATCTCAAATATAGTGCATTTGTGTGAACTCATCGTTGTTCAACACAAATGGGATCCGTCAATCCCAATAGATCTATTCACAATATTCGCGCTCACTATAGGTAGTGACTAATGGTTCATGATATAGGGACTTCGAACATGGCAATCGTTACTTAGTGACAATAAAACATAGTCGGGTAGCATACAGTAGAAAGCATTGTGTTCGAGTAGAAAAATAATAGCATGTATTCCCCCCATGGGTTTGTAAAATAGTTAAACAATAGAAAGTGGGGCTACGAACTCACCTTAAGTTATGTAGTGAGTAGTGAATGTGATGATCGAATCGCGAAGGTTTCTACGAGCAACCTATGATAGAACGTTGCGACTTAGGATCGGAGTAAAGAATATGAATAAGTGCCTATATATATATATATATATATATATATATATATATATATATATATATATATATATATATATATCTTGCATCTAGTCCATGATGTGGTATGATGTATAGTGTAAGTCTTTGAAAGTAATGATTCATGAAACATGTATGTCTTATATATCGTTTACTACCGTTCGGGCCGACATAATTCAGAAGTCATGTTAGTAATCGTTCGAGGAGCCAGGACACTTTAATTCGTAAATCCACAACTCATCTCGATGGCTTACATAATGAACTCCTCACATGAGGCTCCCTACTATTGTAGTAGTTGATAAAATATATAAATATAAGTTTTGATCCAGAAAGTTACATGTCCAATATTTGAATAAACTTAGGAAAGTTTATTATTACATGAAGATTGTTATTAGGGGAAGTTTCATAAGTCTTGTATGACCATTTTTCTTTGTAATATCTCATGGTTCCTTTAAGTGAAGTAGATCCAAATTGTTTGTTCAAGTTATCGTTAACTCTTTGTTTCATGTTTACACCTAAGTAAGCTTACATGGTCATTTCGTCATGGCCTTGCCATGACCTTTGGTCATTGTTCCATGGTCTTGAGACTCAACCTTGGCTCTAGCCATGGTTGTGGTCGTGATTCTAGGTCATAAGACCCCTTTGGTCTTCATAAACCATAACCTATATGTAATGATTTTGGTCTAAAAATGGGCTGTTAAGAATTTGAAGAAATTATCACTCGGAAAGCGTTTTCAGGGCTCGAGCTTCTTAATTCCTGAATGAAAACGTCGTTCCGGACAACTTTCGTGTTTTAAGTTTTTGATGAATCGGAGCAGAAGGGTGACTTTCAAAATGGCAGAATGCAAAACAGTAGGGTATAGGCAGTTTCGGCGTTTTGGTTTCGCTAACTTCTTATGGCCATAACTTTTGACTCGGGTACTCGTTTTGGGTGATTCAAATTGCTATGTTTTCCTTGTTAAGTCCTCTTTAACAGTAATTAAGTGTCAAATATCATAGTTGTACTATTTTGGTCATGGTTCTCCATAAAAGTCACTAGTTTACTTGTTTTAGTAACTTATATTAACAATCAATTACAACAACTTGTTTTACTCATTTTTATACATCATGGACTTGCATACAAGACATAATATAGCAAGAATAATATGTAAATAACATGAACATAATTATTTAACAAGAAGCAAGTTAGGGTTTGGCTTACAACTTTGGCTTTCTACAAAGAAAGGTAAGTAGCATGTAAGGAAAAGGACTTTGATAGACTTGCTTCAACCCACTTCACTTCATGCAATCTTTCTACTCTTGTAATCTTGAAAGATGCATGATGAAGGTTGAGGTGACTTGATTGGATTCAAACTCAATAGAAATCACCAAGTATATGAGGTTATGGAAGTGTTTTGATGAATGAAAACCTAACTATAGTTTCAAGGTTGATGTTGCACTTGATTCTTGCATAGAATTGGAAGAAGATCAAGCAAATGAGATGGTGTTGGTGTGGTGGATATGGGGTGGCAACAAGAGAGGGGGAGGGTATTTATATGAGTTTAAGGAGGTTAGAAAGCATTGACTTGTCAACACTTGGTGAGCAAGTTTTACACTTGTAATCATCTTAAGGCCTTAAGCACAAGATCAAGCCACCTAGTGTGAATCCCCCCCCCCCTAGTGGCGGTTTGCATAACTTGAGGAGGAAGGGTTGGACTTTGGAAGATATTATCCAAGTTATATTGATAGTTTTGGCTCCATAAAATGCTAACCGTGAATGGTTAAGCCACGAAATGTAAAACCGGGTGTCGTAAAATTATGGAATTTGAAAGTATTGTTAAACATATCCATATGTTCCATAATAAAATATAAAATGAGTGGTAGGTTCCATTTGGGTGGTAAAACCCTGCTAAAACTAGAAACACGGGTCTAAAACGCGTAATACGTAAAATGTACGAATATTGCGTAAAATTGAGAAAAGTAAAATATTACTTTTCTAATAGGTTATAAATTATTTAAAATGACTTATAATGTCTAGACTGGGCTCAGTCTAGTGTCGGTTGGTATTAAATGTCTTTTAGACATCAAACCGTAAGCCTAAAAATCAAGGAATGACTTATAAAATCAAGGAATGATTTTTGGTCAAAGGAGGAGGGAAAAATATGTTGACTTTTTCTAATAAGTTGAAAACTCAAATCTTTTTAGAAACGTGGTGCAGGTATAGGCTAAGGTTACGGCTGAGTAAAAACGCTTAAAACTGAAAATTCCAGTTTTTCACGGCCGAGGTTTATTTTTGGTCATGTTTTTATCAGTCATGATTTATTCTCAAATAAATCATGAGTGTGTCAAACATTTTTCCGATGCGGGGTCACTTAACGCGGTCGAGTTTCGTTGTGCGTAGAATTTCTGAATGACGTTTTACCCTAAAACGTGTAATTCCTTAATAACTTTCACGAAAATGAGCTTATGAATGTCAAACTTTTAATTTGTCATGGAAATGATTTATCACTCGAGGCCAAGAAACAAAAATCAAGTTTCGGGAAAATTTTCGGGAAAAATAAATAGTAAAAGTGAATAGTGAAATTTTCCAGGAATAGTAATTATCCTGAAAATGTGAATTGTTACAGTCTCTACCCCTTACGGGGAACTTCATCCCGAAGTTCTATGTGTGTCATATGTTGGAGTGGTGTCGATGAAGAGGTGTGGTTACTTATGAGGACTAAAGTCTGGGATTACTAGTGATGCAGTTTGATTTCTCATTTTAGTGTATGGTGTACGATGAGGCTTACTTTTATGTAGGAAAGGTATGGTAATAGTCGAATATAAAAAGGAAGTTGATAATAGTCGAATATTAATAGGAATTAAGATAGTAATTGCAATCATAGCCTAGTAGGTAATCGGTTGTTGTACCTAGTGTTTATTGACTTCATACTTATGTTATTTCGGATACAAATAAGCCCACTTGTTTATAATTCTTTATTTACATAGAGAGGCATCCCAAACAATGTAAATAAGGAAATATAAACTTATGGTTTGGTGATTTACAATGTCTTTATTTAAATGAAAAGGCATCCCAATCCATTCAAATAATTACAAATCATCCTACACAACATTCATACTTAGTCGGTGAGTTACAAGGTAGGGTATTACGAGATGATACTGGTGTTCCAAAAGTACAAGATGAATATTCAAATTGTAAAGCTGATCAGGGTGCTTGTGGTGTAACTAAGGATGATTTGAGCTTTAAAAGTGCATCCAGATCTGTTATTGAGCTTGTGTTTGTAACGGTTGTAAAGATAACGATGTGATATGTTGATGAACAGAAGTGTGTAGTGTATGCTTAACATTAATACTCTTAGGTATAGATGTTGAGTTTGTTTTGAAAATCTTAAGAGATTTTAAAGGTTTATGATGGAATGGTATCCTTAGGACCTAAACATGATAGTACTTCTACAGGATGAAGAGAAAAATTGATAACTATCCCAAGATAGTAGTTCGGATTATCTCATAAATGAAAACTTTCAAGAATGAAATTAGGTAGTACAAATAAGGTGTTAAGATTTCGCTGAGTGGTAAGGCACTATCGTGTCTCTAGATCGTTTTAATGTATTCTGGTGGTTTATCGAGTTCAAGTAGGAAATCAACCTAAACATAACCCTAGTACAACTACTCTCAGTATTTAAAAATTTTAAGTCGAATATAGTTAGTCAGACTATATTCCACTGTCCCTAGGTTAAATATAGGTGACTAGTCTATATTTAGCCGAGGTTCGATAAAATTTTCAAATACCTAAATTAGGTATACTTGTGATATGTCCGTTGCTTTCGGGAAACTGTCCACTAAACAAAGGCAATGTCAAACCCTTCAGTTGCAAGTCCCGCCCATACAAGACTTGTAACCTATGTTTTCACATTCCATCGCATAGAAGATGGTACGGGTAGGTATGTGTGGAAAGGAAGTTTTAAGTAACAGTCCATACTTGGCCAGGATCACGAGCTTTTAACAATGAAGGTTTCAGAAGAAAACTTTGATGAATGTAGAGAAACTTCAGCTTTTGTAGGTGATGGATTAGTTTATCCTTTAGAAATCTCATATTTCTTGTTTGGAAATCGATAGATTGTGATGGATTTTTGATATCATATGAAATGATGTTGATGAGGTGGTGGAATAATTCCAGAGGCCATTGCACAAATCACAATGTCTCGGAAGTAGATTAGACCATCGTGTGACTCAAAACATTTGAGAAATGATTAAGACCATTGTGTCATACAATGTCCGGGAAATAGAAAAGACCATTGTAATTAGTTACAATGTCTTGGATATAAAATGTTGGAGTAGGAACATGGTTGGGAGAATGTGGTTGTGTCGAAATGCCATAGAATAGGCATGTGTAGATATGTTTAGATAAAATGATTGAAAATAACTCGAATGTATATATAAATATACTTATATGTTCATGTAGCATAAAATGCTTAATAACTCCATAATCGTCTGGAGGATGGAAGACACGGAGAGCAGAAGGCTATAAAAATGCTTTTGTTTGTGAGTGTAGTTATAGTTTAGGTCTCAATTAGACCCGTTTCTCTATAACCATGGCTCTGATACCAATCTGTAACACCCCCAATTCATGGTTGCAGCGGAATTCAAACTGGGTGTTACTCGATGGCACAATAGTCACAATAATAGAAAACGAACTCTAATTGAGTCGTTTTAAAAGATGTATCATTCAAATTATATAAATATCAGAGATTACAAAATGAGGTCCCAGATGGTTCCATGTTTACAATTTACATTAAATGAGTTTGAATGATAATAAAATTTATAGCCCTCTTGAGTATCCGTGTCCTTCCGTGCCATCCTTGATCGTCATGAACCTGAAATACATGCTTGAGAGGTCAACACAAAGGTTGAGTGATATTCGTAGAGTTTAGTTAAATCGTTTGAACACAATAATCGTAGTGTGAGCTATAGACTCACACCCATAGTTAGAAAACAAAATCGTTATTTATTTCACTAAGCTCATGCAACCAAAACATTAACATCGAACCAACAAAATTGGCATTATAGAAGCCCTATCAAGGTACTTTTGCCATTATACCGCTAAATCTCAAATATAGTGCATTTGTGTGAACTCGTCGTTGTTCAACACAAATGGGATCCGTCAATCCCAATAGATCTATTCACAATATTCGCGCTCACTATAGGTAGTGACTAATGGTTCATGATATAGGGACTTCGAACATGGCAATCGTTACTTAGTGACAATAAATCATAGTCGGGTAGCATACAGTAGAAAGCATTGTGTTCGAGTAGAAAAATAATAACATGTATTCCCCCATGGGTTTGTAAAATAGTTAAACAATAGAAAGTGGGGCTACGAACTCACCTTAAGTTATGTAGTGAGTAGTGAATGTGATGGTCGAATCGCGAAGATTTCTACGAGCAACCTATGATAGAACGTTGCGACTTAGGATCGGAGTAAAGAATATGAATAAGTGCCTATATATATATATATATATATATATATATATATATATATATATATATATATATATATATATATATATATATTGCATCTAGTCCATGATGTGCTATGATGTATAGTGTAAGTCTTTGAAAGTGATGATTCATGAAACATGTATGTCTTATATATTGTTTACTACCGTTCGGGCCGACATAATTCAGAAGTCATGTTAGTAATCGTTCGAGGAGCCAGGACACTTTAATTCGTAAATCCACAACTCAAGTCGACGGCTTACATAATGAACTCCTCACATGAGGCTCCCTACTATTGTAGTAGTTGATAAAATATATAAATATAAGTTTTGATCCGAAAAGTTATATGTCCAATATTTGAATAAACTTAGGAAAGTTTATTATTACATGAAGATTGTTATTAGGGGAAGTTTCATAAGTCTTGTATGACCATTTTTCTTTGTAATATCTCATGGTTCCTTTAAGTGAAGTAGATCCAAATTGTTTGTTCAAGTTATCGTTAACTCTTTGTTTCATGTTTACACCTAAGTAAGCTTACATGATCATTTCGTCATGGCCTTGCCATGACCTTTGGTCATTGTTCCATGGTCTTGAGACTCAACCTTGGCTCTAGCCATGGTTGTGGTCTTGATTCTAGGTCATAAGACCCCTTTGGTCTTCATAAACCATAACCTATATGTAATGACTTTGGTCTAAAAATGGGCTGTTAAGAATTTGAAGAAATTATCACTCGGAAAGCGTTTTCAGGGCTCGAGCTTCTTTGTTCCTGAACGAAAACGTCGTTCTGGACAACTTTCGTGTTTTAAGTTTTTGATGAATCGGACCAGAAGGGTGACTTTCAAAATGGCAGAATGCAAAACAGTAGGGTATAGGCAGTTTCGGCGTTTTAGTTTCGCTAACTTCTTATGGCCATAACTTTTGACTCGGGTACTCGTTTTGGGTGATTCAAATTGCTATGTTTTCCTTGTTAAGTCCTCTTTAACAGTAAGTAAGTGTCAAATATCATAGTTGTACTATTTTGGTCGTGGTTCGCCATAAAAGTCACTAGTTTACTTGTTTTAATAACTTATATTAACAATCAATTACAACAACTTGTTTTACTCATTTTTATACATCATGGACTTGCATACAAGACATAATATAGCAAGAATAATATGTAAATAACATGAACATGATTATTTAACAAGAAGCAAGTTAGGGTTTGGCTTACAACTTTGGCTTTCTACAAAGAAAGGTAAGTAGCATGTAAGGAAAAGGACTTTGATAGACTTGCTTCAACCCACTTCACTTCATGCAATATTTCTACTCTTGTAATCTTGAAAGATGGATGATGAAGGTTGAGGTGACTTGAGTGGATTCAAACTCAAGAGAAATCACCAAGTATATGAGGTTATGGAAGTGTTTTGATGAATGAAAACCTAACTATAGTTTCAAGGTTGATGTTGCACTTGATTCTTGCATAGAATTGGAAGAAGATCAGGCAAAGGAGATGGTGTTGGTGTGGTGGATATGGGGCGGCAACAAGAGAGGGGGAGGGTATTTATATGAGTTTAAGGAGGTTAGAAAGCATTGACTTGTCAACACTTGGTGAGCAAGTTTTACACTTGTAATCATCTTAAGGCCTTAAGCACAAGATCAAGCCACCTAGTGTGAATCCCCCCCCCCTAGTGGCGGTTTGCATAACTTGGGGAGGAAGGGTTGGACTTTGGAAGATATTATCCAAGTTATATTGATAGTTTTGGCTCCGTAAAATGCTAACCGTAAATGGTTAAGCCACGAAACGTAAAACCGGGTGTCGTAAAATTATGGAATTTGAAAGTATTGTTAAACATATCCATATGTTCCATAATAAAATATAAAATGAGTGGTAGGTTCCATTTGGGTGGTAAAACCCTGCTAAAACTAGAAACACGAGTCTAAAACGCGTAATACGTAAAATGTACGAATATTGCGTAAAATTGAGAAAAGTAAAATATTACTTTTCTAATAGATTATAAATAATTTAAAATGACTTATAATGTCTAGACTGGGCTCAGTCTAGTGTCGGTTGGTATTAAATGTCTTTTAGACATCAAATCGTAAGCCTAAAAATCAAGGAATGACTTATAAAATCAAGGAATGATTTTTGGTCAAAGGAGGAGGGAAAAATATGTTGACTTTTTCTAATAAGTTGAAAACTCAAATCTTTTTAGAAACGCGGTGCAGGTATAGGCTAAGGTTACGGCTGAGTAAAAACGCTTAAAACTGAAAATTCCAGTTTTTCACGGCCGAGGTTTATTTTTGGTCATGTTTTTATCAGTCGTGATTTATTCTCAAATAAATCATGAGTGTGTCAAACATTTTTCCGATGCGGGGTCACTTAACGCGGTCGAGTTTCGTTGTGCGTAGAATTTCTGAATGACGTTTTACCCTAAAACGTGTAATTCCTTAATAACTTTCACGAAAATGAGCTTATGAATGTCAAACTTTTAATTTGTCATGGAAATGATTTATCACTCGAGGCCAAGAAACAAAAATCAAGTTTCGGGAAAATTTTTGGGAAAAATGAATAGTAAAAGTGAATAGTGAAATTTTCCGGGAATAGTAGTTATCCTGAAAATGTGAATTGTTACATAGACCTAAATTACTCAATTGATCTAACAGATAATAGGTTTAAACATGTATGTGTGTACTTTAAGTTGGCGCATTACCCAATAACCTCAACTGAACTTGACCCAACACCAAGGCATTTGACCTGATCACATTTAACCCCAAATCATTCACCACCAGACACCATTGTAACCCAACACCAAGGCATTCGACCTGATCACATTAACCCCACAACCTTTCATCACTAGACATCATTGTGATCCAATACCAAGGCATTTAACCTGATTACATTAACCCACAACCTTCACACTCAAGCATCAAAGGGCTGATCAATGAAACTCAACTAACGAATATGGCGTCGTTAGAAGGGTTGTGATAAAGTGGGAACTGAGAACAGCAAAGGGCTACAAAAGTCTGAGTCAGTAATGGTAGCTTTCAGGGTGTGATGAGCTCTTTAAACTAGACTACGAATCTGATGGGTTGTTAAGGTTGAAACAAATAGTATGAGTTTTGTAACATTCGGGAAGTGTAAATGCGATATTAAAAAACTACCACAGATACTGTAGTTTTTTAGGTAGGGAATAACACATTTAGAGACAAAGTGAGTGCACCACTGGTCTTTGAGTAAGGTATGCATAAGGCTGGAATACTAGTTGCCATCTTTGCTGATACAAGATAACAACCACCACTCTTTCAACCTGATAACTCGCAACAAAATCCTAAACCAATACCTTTTCCATTTTAGTTAAATCTTTAGCTTAATCTGATTGACCATTAGAGATAGAGCATAACCCAAGTGGTGCTTTAAGATAGACATAAAAATCTCAAATAAGCACATAAATAACTCAAATAAGCAATAAAAAGCAGAAAAACACTCAATAAAACCTATAACCAGCCCTCAAATAGCTTAAATAAACACTCAAAAAAGCTTTAAATTGCATATAGACTACACCTAAAATAACTCGAATAAGCACTAAAAAGCTTAACACAACACTCAAATCAGCCCTAAATAACCAAAAAGAATACCAGTATAACAGTTTTACTAAACCGAATAAGCATCAACAATCAAAATCGGTTAGAGGTTTGAAAATAACTTTTGGTGACGATGAGTGACTGCCGGCGACGGCTGGAACGATGATGGTGATGGCCGGCGATGGCTGGAGCGACGCCGACGAGGGTGGTGAGAGGAGGTGTTAGGGTTATTAGAGTAGGAAATAGAAAATAGAGTTTTAAGGAAAACGAGGAAAAAATTGTTTTCTAGTTTTGTTTATTAGAGGAGAAGATATGGTTGCAAGCAAAATTTGCTCATTTGGGCCAATGCCACATCACTTTAACACCTCTTCACAACTAACCCCTTCCTCACTCACAGCTAACCTCAACTTACTTTTTTTTATTCATTTCATTAAATAAACTAAATTCATTTCATTAATATTTAAAATAAAGTACAATACAATAAATATTACACACAACTAAAAATAACTTAATGAAAAAAATACGATACGAAAAAATACACCAAATTATAACGAAACTAATTATGCACATTCTGTTGTTGGATTTGTTCCCATTGATTTCATTGCCAAACATGCTCGATGAGACATCGTTGAAGCTTTTTGTGTGTACTTTATCATGTAGTTCTTTTCTTTTCCTTCTTTGCACTGTGTAATGTTCAACCCATATCTTTTTCATATTTGGTGTAGGAGGAATATACATTCCGGCAGCTTCGGATATCGCATATTTTTTATCTTTCAAGATCATGTTATGCATTATAATGCACGAGTACATGATTCTCCGTAACTTGCCGACAGTAAATACACGTGCCGATTGGGCAATAATACGCCAACGTCCTTGGAGGACACCAAAAGCTCTTTCGATATCTTTTCGAGCACTTTCTTGTTTCGCTTTCCATGCGGCGTTTTTTGGGTTGCTTGCAACCGTAAAGGATTTTGCAAAAGCTGCCCACTCTGGGTAAATTCTGTCAGGTAGATAATACCCATGCTTAAATTTTCTTCCGTATACTTCAAACGGAACCACATCGCCGACGTCATCAATCAATTCGTCAAATAACGGAGAATTATACAAAACGGTAAGATCGTTATTCGCACCTGCCACACCAAAAAATGCATGCCAAATCCACAAATCATATGACGCAACAGCTTTAAGCATTATAGTCGGATACTTTTTATTACCTCTGTGAAATTGCCTTTGCCATTCTTTCAGGCAATTCTTCCATTCCCAGTGCATAGAATCGATGCTTCCCAACATTCCCGGTATCTCATGCACCATGTTATGTGCGTGGTATAAGTTACGAATGTCATCCTCGTTTGGTTTTCTTAAAAACTCCTTCCAAAATAACTGGATTATGCACATAGTAAAAAAAGCTAGACAATCGCATGCACAGTTTTCACCTATTTGTAAATACTCATCTAATGCATCAGCATGAATCCTGTAAGCCAATTGGCGTAGTGCACATGTGCATTTCATTATCACACTAAAACTCATTACACCCTGAGCATCAGATCGTTGTATAAAGAAATCAAAATGCGAGGGAAAAGGATGATGAGTTTCAATACCTTGGACTATTTCTAAGAATAGTTTACGACTCATGCGAAAAAGACGGCAAAAATTTTCTTCCGTATATCTTGGTTGGTCACCAAAATAGTCGCCCAGTAGACGTGCTTCAGCAACATCACGTTCACGGGGGGATGTATCTACGGCGTTGTGAAGGACCGACTTCTTGGTTTTGCAACGATTGCTCGTACTCAAATTTTGAAGAATCATCTCTAACTCTGTTATCTCCTCAAAGTCGCTAACACTTGAATAAGATGATTCGCTCATGTTTCTTGCTTATTATATGTGTAAGTGTTTGAAATATATGTTGTGTAGTGAGAAAATTGTGTGTAAATGATTTGGTATTTATAGAATTTGTTAAGGTTTTTATAAACAAAAAATAAAAAATAGTCGTTTAAAAATAAACGGTAAGATAAACGTTTGAAAATAAATATTGCAACATTGAAGTTCACTTTATGTCAGAAACTATGCTCGTCGTCTGCACGAGGAGCTGCCCACTGGCGAGCTTTAACGAGCCACTGCCAGTGTGGTGAAGAGCCGTGGCGAGGCAAATTTCGTTGCCACGTAGGAGTGGCAAGAGTCCACAACGAGCCATACCTTCTGCTCTTAGAGTAGGAAATAGAAACTTTGTGTTTTGGAAAATATGTTGTTGAAAAACGCTAATTTGAACGCGATCTTTGTTTTCCTTGTTTCTTACAAAACATTTTGTGACAAACAAGGGTGTTTTCCTCCAACTAAATACACCCTAGTTATTTTCAGGCTTTTGACCATGACTAACGAAAAGATAAATAATGATTATTAGTGAAAGTGACACGATTTATTATAAAACATTCACTTTATGGATATTTTTAGCATTTTAAGTTTGTGAGCAGCTAAGGTGCAAAAATCAAAAAACTTTAAGAACAAAATTTGCAATTTACCCTTATTTTTCAATTTTAAATGTTTATAAACCTATAATGGAGGAAAATTCAAATGCATACTCTTATTATGGTGCATATCAATGGAAAAATTCCCACCATTCATCTAGTTTGATCTAATGGTGAGGATTAACCTAAAATTTAAATGGGGAAACATAAGTCCATGTTTTTCTCCCCCTTTTCTTTGTCTTCTTGTCTTTTTTATTATTTTTTTTCTTTCTTTATTTTCTTTTTTTTTCTTTCTTTTTTTTTTTTTTTGCCTTTTTTTTCATGCTACATAGTTTTTGTTGTTTCTTTTTTTTTTTTTTTTTTTTTTTTTTTTTTTTCCTTTTGTGTCTTTTTTTACACGCCTCTTTTTTTCTTTTTTTTACACGCTTTTTTTTTCTCGTTCTAATTCATGTATTTTTTTACTAATAAACGTTTTTTTCGCTTTCATACATTTTCGTCTGTTTTCATACGTTTTTGTTTGTATTCGTACGTTGTCGCCCGTTTTCATATATTTTCGCCCGTTTTCGTCCATTTTCATACGTTATTGTCCGTTTTCATACGTTTTCGTCTGCTTTCTTACGTTTTCGCCCGTTAACGTCTGTTTTCATACGTTTTCATATGTTTTCTTACATTTTCGTTCGTTTTCATACGTTTTCGTCAGTTTTCATACGTTTTCGTTCGTCTTAATACATTTTCGTCCATTTTCTTTCGTTTTCGTCCATTTTTCATACGTCTTCGTCCGTTTTCAGACGTGTTTTTACTCTTTCATACGTTTTTGTTCGTTTTCAAACAGATTAGTCCGTTTTCTTACGTTTTTGTTCGTTTTCATACGTTTTCGTTCGTTTTATCCGTTTTCTTTCATTTTCGTTCATTTTTCAAACGTTTTTGTCCTTTTCATACATGTTTTTACTCTTTCATATGCTTTCTTCCGTTTTTATACATTTTCGTTCGTTTCTTATGTTTTCGTCCATTTTTTCATTCGTTTTTGTTCGTTTTTAAATGTTTTTGGCAATTTTCAGACGTTTATATGTTTCTAAATATCACAAGTGATATTCTGAATATCACAAATTATATTCTGAATATCACAAGTGATACTCTGTGATATTCTAAATATCACAAGTTATATTCTGAATATCACAAGTGATATTCTGTGATATTCGGAATATCACAAATGATATTTTGAATGTCACAAGTGATATTCTGAATATCACAAGTGATTTTATGTTATATGGAGAATGTCACAAGTGATACTATAAGTATCACAAATGATATTCTGGATATTATAAGTAATATTATGTGATATTCAAATTATCACAAGTGATATTCTGAATATTATAAGTGATTTTCTGAATTTGACAAGTGATTTTCAACAAATGCTTTTTAACATGAAAATCACAAGTGATATTCAGAAAATCACAAGTGATAGATATTCAGAAAAATCACAAGTGATATTTAGAATATCACCATTGATATTCAGAAAAACACAAGTGATATTCTGAATATCATTTGTGATATTCGGAAATGTATAAAAACGGACGAAAACATAAGAAAACACAGAAAATCACTTGTGAATATCACAAGTGATATTCTGTGATATTTTAAATATCACAAGTTATATTCTGAATATTACAAGTGATATTTTGTGATATTCTAAATAACACAAGTGATATTCTGAATATAGCAAATGATTTTCTGTGATATGGAGAATATCACAACTGATACTATAAGTACCACAAATGATATTCTGTGATATACAAAGTATCACAAGTGATATTCTGAATATCATAAGTAATTTTCTGAATTTGACAAGTGATTTTCAACAAATGTTTTGTAACATGAAAATCACAAGTGATATTTAGAAAATCAAAAGTGATAGATACTCAGAAAATCATAAGTGATATTTAGAATATCACCATTGATATTCATAAAAATATAAGTGATATTCTGAATATCATTTGTGATATTCGAAAATGTATAAAAACGGATGAAAACGTTAAAAAAATGGACTAATACGTATGAAAATGGACGAAGTATGAAAACAGACGAAAACATAAGAAAATCACAAGTGCTATTCATAATATCACAAGTGATATTCAGAAAATCACAAGTGATATTATAGAACCACTGAATATCACTTGTGATATTCAGAAACGTAAGAAAATGGACGAAAATGTAAGAAAACGGACGAATACCTATGAAAACAGACAAAAACGTATAAAAGCGTAAAAACACGTATGAAAACGGACAAAAATGTATGAAAAATGGACGAAAACGAAAGATTACGGATGAAAACGGACGAAAACGTTTCTGAATATCACAATTGATATTCAGAATTGTGTTTTTCCGAATATCAATGGTGATATTCTAAATATCAATTGTGATTTTATGAATATCTATCATTTGTGGTTTTCTGAATATCACATGTGATTTTCATGTTACAAAACATTTGTTGAATATCACTTGTCAAATTCAGAAAATCAATTATGATATTCAGAATATCACTTGTGATACTCTGAATATCACAAAATATTACTTATGATATCCAGAATATCATTGTGGTACTCATAGTATCACTTGTGATATTCTGCATATCACAGAAAATCGCTTGTGATATTCAGAATATCACTTGTGATATTTAGAAACATATGAAAACGTATGAAAATTGCCAAAAACATTTAAAGACGGACGAAACGAATGAAAAAATGAACGAAAATGTAAGAAAACGAACGAAAATGTATGAAAATGGAAGAAAACATATGAAAGTGTAAAAACATGAATGAAAAGGACAAAAACGTTTGAAAAATGGACGAAAACGAAAGAAAATGGATGAAAACGGACGAAAACATATGAAAACGAACAAAAACATAAGAAAATGGGCGAATATGTATGAAAACGGACGAAAACGTATGAAAGCGTAAACACATCCGAAAACGGACGAAGACGTATTAGAAATGGACGAAAACGAAAGAAAATGGTCAAAAATGTATTAAAACGAACGAAAACGTATGAAAGCGGACGAAAACGTATGAAAACAAACGAAAATGTAAGAAAACATATGAAAACAGACGTTAACGGGCGAAGACGTAAGAAAGCGGATGAAAACGTATGAAAACAGACATAAACGTATGAAAACGGACGAAAACGTAAGAAAACGGGCGAAAATATATGAAAACGGGCGAGAACAGACAAAAACGTATGAAAACGGACGAAAACGTATTAAAACAGACGAAAATGTATGAAAGCGAAAAAAAAAACGTTTGTTAGGAAAAAAAACGTGAATTATAACAAAAAAAAATGAAAAAACAAAAAAAAGAAGCGTGTAAAAGTAAAAAGAAACAAAAAAATTATTAAAAAAAAAAAAAAAAAAAAAAAAAACTATAAAACTATAAAAGCGTGAAAAAAAAAAGACGCAAAAAAAAAGAAAGAAAAAAAGGAAAGAAAGAAAGGAAAAAATGAATTAAAAAAAAAACAAAAACATGGACTTATGTTTCCCATTTAATTTTTAGGTTAATCCTTACAATTAGATCAAAATAAATGAATGGTGTGGATTTGTCCATTGATATACAACAAAATTAGAGTATGCAAAATAAAGTGTCTCACCTATAGTGTCACTCGAGCGTTGTTTCTTTTCCACTTAATAAGTGGACTCAAATCTTATTTCCTTTTGTTAGAAGATCCACATAAACTTATCTTTATCAATTAAGAGGCTAAAACAAATATCACTTCAAATTAGTTTAGTAAACGACACACGAGTGGTATTGACATGTTTTTTACCTGAATTTGAAGGGTTGGCCTGATTAATTTTGACCGGTGGCCATTTTGTTCACTACCTAAACATGTTAGCTTTATTAAGGGTTTGTGTCAGTTTTGCTGTGTCGATAATTACCGCCTTTAAATTCAAGTTACTAACAATAATTAAACTAAGCTTTTTACCACATCCGCATAACCTGATTTGTTATGCAAAGTTTTCTTTTTACTGGAGTGTTAAACTGGAAAACATATTTTCTGTTTATTGATTTCTGGATAGTTGTTAACAACTCACAGTATGCTTAACTTTTTCCAGGGAGGTAGGTATCAAATTTGTAAGGTTTCATGTTCATAAAATACATCATTTAGTGCATTTAGCCTAAGTCGATCTCATCGGATAAAATTTGTATCTGTTGGAAAAATGTGGTCAAAAGAGTTGAATGACAATTGATGTCGTCTTTATGTATATTAATGTGAATTGAAATGAAAATTAATTATTGGTTTATTTTGATTCATGAGACATTAGTGAATGTCATTATGTATACTAATGTGAATTGAAATCAAAATTATTTTATGATTTATTTTGATTCATGAGACATTAGTGAAATTAATTGTGTGAATTAATTATGACCATTTTGCTCATATCCCTATTCCCTATATGTTGAGAGTTATCCTCTCATTCTCATTACACCAAGAAAAATACTATTCCTCTCATTTTTGTTATCATTCATATTTCTTGTATATCCGGTTTGTAATAGAGGAAAGGCATGTTTTTGATTCGCCTTGATAATCCGTTTGTACTAACGGGGTTATCAGTTGTTGTTGTATCCTGGGATATAGACGTTCACGATTCCCAAGCACCGTGAAAAGGACGAATCTGTCTTAAGGAAAGTGTGATCATCACACGCCTCAACATTTTCTTTGTTCGTGTTTTTGAGTCTCAACAATTACTTTATGCTTATCATTTAATTATTCATTTGTCTCTAATAGCAATACACACCATATATACTACAATCTTAAGACAGATAATGCGTATTTTTGTTATTAGAGGCTGTTCGTTGAAAATTTTGAGATATTGAAATGTTTTTTAAAGACAGAATCACGTTGCAATAAAAGGTGGTCTTTTATTTGGGAAACTTTATTTTCATTTTTATATTGCCCTACATTGTGTAACTCTTGGCACAAGTTGTAAGGATAGTTCGAAAATAAGATATATTGTGGGAATGATTATACAAATGATTTTTTTTGGACAATCAAATTTATTTTATTTGGTTTCTTTGTTCGGGTGAAATGAGGGAAGGGATATATGTCATACCTTATGTTTTTCGTATATCTTTTTTTTTTGGAAAGGGATTGTTAGATAAGAATGCTGATTAAACAAGTGTTTTTGCAACTGTTTTTTGTTACTTTTGATAAATAAAATACATGTGCCGAACTAAATTGTTGGAGTTGTTTATGATGGGAATAAAACATGTAGTTGTTTATGTGTGAATCAAGTCGTACGTATAATCTATTTGATTGAATGAAGAGATAGGCCTCCTATGATATTTGATTCATTTGTTTATAGAACTTTTATTTTTCAGTAAATCAACAAAGCTCACACTTATTTTGTCGGTTTGATGTTGTGGCACGATATTGATTTGAGTAAATGATATAAGTTACGTAAATAGTAATCGGAATAAAACTCATTTGTGTGGAATGTGAGTATATTTGTAATTTAGGCCCCATATAGTAACTTTGATTTCATGAAAGAAAAGAAAATTAACATATAGTTTGGGGTACGTTTAATTTGGATTACTTTAATCTTTTGGTAAAAGAATTTGGCAGTTGCTTTTCGAATAAAGATAAATGCTTTGGTTGCAACTGATTATACTAATAGTGTATTAAACGATAACATATATACATGCAACTCAAAGAGTATATTTATTTGATCCAGAAAAAAATGTGAGTGGCCACTTAATTAAGTTTTGGTTTTTCTTAATTTTGTGCCCAATATATTATGGTGTTAGTGTGTTTGCTTCGAAACATTTTTTGATTGTTATGACACTTTTATATAAATCATAACTGTTAAACATTTTCTTTTAACTTGTGAAGATGGTATGATCTTACGAAAAGCAATAGTAATCTTGTGAATTCTTTTGTAAAGAATAAAGATAGACAACAAATTGTTTTTGATATTTGTTGTAGTGAAATTTCAAGATTATTACACCATGATAGAAACATAGAGTGCTCAAAGCATGTTGGGTGCAATCGTGTTATGACACTAGTTTGTGTAACTAGTATTGGTTTTATGATGATTAAAATCATTATTACGGAATGAGAATTTTGATGTTATTTGGAATCCAAAATATTTGCTATCACAACTATGCAATCATGGGAAAAAGTGCGTTGTTCGCATAATAAACGAATGAGTTTTGATTCCAATTCCGTTATACTGCACTCTAATACATTAAACTTGATTTTTGGAAAGTTTAAGTCGAAATTGGTGAACCGTTTGGTTACAAAGTATTTTGGTACAACAATTCATTTTGGAGAATATGTTGTCACAACTGCACATCTATGGGAAATGCGTTGTTCACGTGGTAAACATTAAATGGGTGAACCATTTGGTGACGTTATTTATTTTGGTACATCATTTTCATTTGGACTGGTATGTTGTCACAATTAACCGCGATGTCATGGAAAATTGTGTTTTTCGCATGGTAACAAATGGGTTTTGCATCAATTTTTTTCCGGTGATTAGGTAACAATGAAACATCTTAAACTTGATTTTGATAAAAATAAAATGTTGAGCTTAAACAGAAGAATTAGATTATCGCAGTTTTTATTTTAGCACAACATTTTTTTCAAGTGGTTTATAATTTTTTTTTAATGCTGATATTTGTGTTACTTAGATGTTTTTTGGTGCAACATTTTCTGGTTGTTATAATACAAAATTATGTATTATTTTGTATAATGTTTAATGCAAAAAAATTTTTGTTTCATTTGGTGCAAAATATTGTGGCAAAGTAGTGCCTATTTAAAGTTGTTTGGTGCGGTTTTTGTGCAACTAGTTTTGAACATGAGAATAAACAAGTCGCTCGATTTTGTATCGAATATTGAAAGTTTGGATGTTGCAAATATTCTGTTGTGAATATTGGTGCAAATAATCAAACTACTTGTTATTTTAGAAAGATAAATAATCATCAAGACCTGTTATAACTCATATTGCTAATAATTGAACGGTTTGTCATATGTAAGAAATGACTATGTATTGAATATAACCGTGTTGGACATTGTGAAATGTAAAGAAAGAACCAACATATAGACGACAATGATTACGTTGGTTTATGTAACTAACTTGAATGGTGTGATTGTCGTCCAATGTGAGCTATTGTCCATTCGCTAAGTTGGACATAGTTTGATTGTGTAAAATGATAACACATGGATTTTATGTGATTATAATCACATAATAAATTGTGACAATCATATAATGATAAGAGATTAAATATGATTATGTATATAATCACAAGTGAACTGGAATTACATGTTATAAGTGTAGGACTTACACATATAACTTATTGGATCCTCCTAAAACATGTGTGGTTTAAGGTGGTGATTTGTCTAATAGAAGAATGTTATTAGATGAAGCTATGAGTAATCAGAATGATGCATCTTCTGTCATACGCTTGATTCCTTGGTCTATAGCATGCTAGATTTGGAATTTGTTAATTATGATACGGAAAATAATTAACATAAGACATTCAAAAAGTGTGCATACACTAGTATGAAACTTGTGAGGTGACAAATTACTAATGATCTTGGTGTCATATCCATGTGAGAAAAATCTTATAAACAAGATTAATATATTGAAAGGGAGAACCTTTCTACAAAATTCTTGAGATAAATTCCATGTGGGGGATTCCGGCCTAGCTAGAGTTCATAAGGACATCAACAAACATGAAGTTCTTGCCTATTTGGAATACTGAAGAATTACTTGGAGCATGATATACTTAAAGAGTTGAACGAAACTCAAATTTGTACCGACATATTATGTCGATACGACAACTACTCTCAGTATGAGTTATCCATATTGACAATGTGAAGTCATAGAATAACATTGTGGATCCGCTTGCGAAATGCTAAACGTGAGAGTTAGTTATAAAGTCGTGAAGAGGAATGAGACTAAAGCCCTTGAAAAGTTTATATGAAGGAAAACCTAACCCAGTTGACTAGAGATCCCAAGATATGGGTTCAATAGGACAACCTACTTGTATAAACTGAGGTCACTGTGGGGGAGTAATAAACTCCATATTTATTTAAGGGGGTTAGTAAACTTCATAGTCCATTCCTATAATAGTGACAACATGAGGTTAAGCATATGGCTTTTAATGATTAACAGAGAATCACCTATGTGAGAGAGAAGTGGGGTCGCTTCTAAGGGAATTGTGGGGGCGCAATTCTTAACAGCTCTTACAGAACCAGACTAATGTTCATGACCATAACGAACATAACTATGAGAACCAAAAAGTGTCAAGGAGATATTTGTGTGAATATATATTATCGTCTGCACAAACAACAGACAGTTCAAAGACATCGAGTTCTACTGGCTGCTAGGAGTCTAATTATATTTCACAAGGGAAGGTTCAAAGGGTAACACCTACCTATCCTTTGCAAATATCAACTGCAAAACTCTATTACAACTTCGTGTCTTTGGAATTCATTTCCCTTATCAATTTCATTCATGTGGGGGATTGTTGGAAAAATGTGGTCAAAAGAGTTGAATGACAATTGATGTCGTCATTATGTATACTAATGTGAATTGAAATGAAAATTAATTATTGGTTTATTTTGATTCATGAGACATTAGTGAATGTCATTATGTATACTAATGTGAATTGAAATCAAAATTAATTTATGGTTTATTTTGATTCATGAGACATTAGTGAAATTAATTGTGTGAATTAATTATGACCATTTTGCTCATATCCCTGTTCCCTATATGTTGAGAGTTATCCTCTCATTCTCATTACACCAAGAAAAATACTATTCCTCTCATTTTTGTTATCATTCATATTTCTTTTATATCCGGTTTGTAATAGAGGGAAGACATGTTTTTGGTTCGCCTTGATAACCCGTTTGTGCTAACGGGGTTATCAGTTGTTGTTGTATCCTGGGAGATAGACGTTCACGATTCTCAAGCACTGTGGAGAGGACGAATCTGTCTTAAGGAAAGTGTGATCATCACACGCCTCAACATTTTCTTTGTTTGTATTTTTGAGTCTCAACAATTAAACGTAAGGTAAAGTTTTCTATACTTTATGCTTATCATTTAATTATTCATTTGTCTCTAATAGCAATACACACCATATATACTACGGTATCTCCATCACTTAACATTGATCACCAAAAATTTTACATTTGTGTGACATTATCATGTACACATGCATCACTCAAAGTATACACAAAACCACTTTATTCATGGTGCCTGATTAATTTCTATTTATTTTTATTAAATTTTTATATAAATGCTTAGTTTCTAGATCCGAATATAAACCCTATCTAGCTTCTAGGTGATTGCATCTCGTAAACTCAAATTCTTCATGTTCACTAGCTTTGGTAGTTTCACTAACTAGTCCGGCCTCTTGTTTCTTCACTCGTCTTAACTGATCTTCCTAGTTATGCTTGGAACAAACGGCTTCCACTAATAACCTCTTCAAGACATTAGGACACGGGTCTGTTGCAAAATACTCGTTCGAAGCCATCACCTCACAATTCTGGCGCCCAAAGCATGTCTAAGGAAAAAGAAAATCATTAGAGAATATTATGTATTAACCTTGTTTATCATTGGTTCGGGTAAAAACAAAAATGGGTAGAAAAAAAACAACACAAACCTTTTCTATGAGCTCGACAGAGTTTGGTGCATGACAAGTGCCCTGTCGGAAACTTCCACAACCTCCAAAGGGAGTCCCGAAGCTTGCAAACTTAATTGCTGATATGGACTGGCCATGCCCACAATGCAGTCGAATCTTACTTTCGTGAAGCTTAGTCGTATCAACAGCGCTCTCGGTTTGCCAGTTGTCGATCATTGGGTGGTGCTCAAATGTAGAAGCACAAACATGGGCTCGCCTTCTTTTCACTAAAGATATCCTCGCAATATTCCCACCAACTTCTTCAAATAGCACCAATAGGTTTTTCTTCGGCTTTAGCCATGATCGGGGAACATGATACCTGACAAAAAATTGTAGTTATATCTTAGTAGATGGTAAAAACAGGTTGGTTTTTAGTATTGGTCAAACCTGGCTAGGTTAAAGCAAAAAAACACTCTCCACCTCTATATTTTCTCTACGAATAAATTCATGCTTTAAGTTTTTTATGATTAGAAAAACAATGGCAAAACTAATACTACAACTTTAAAATAAAACTTATTTGTGACGCCGTGTATGTTAATAAAAAGAGCTTCTACAACTTTTAATCTGTTAGCCATTTTCAAGGAATTCTATTTGACCCGGTGAGATAAAACAAAACAACAGCATGCAGGGGGAATTATTTCAATATGTACCATCGTTGGGTTGGTGTGCCACAACCTGTGTGACATTTCCCGGGTCGGAAAGCTCCCGGATACTTGCAAATACCACACGTTCCATTTGCATGCTTAGTCCAATATCTTCCTATGCTTTGACCGTTGATCCATACTTGACCCCTGGCCATATGCTTCAAATCCAAAGCAAGCGGCTCATTGCCAGCGGGTGCATCAAAATAAGTCTTGTACCATTTCAATGGCTGTTGAACATGGTTGACTAATGAAACTTGACTCCACTCAACAGAGGAGATGCCATTTGGCGATATCAAATTCTTTGTCTCCCCATTCAGTCCGACCTGTTATAAAGACACATGCCTATCAATTCCATAGCTTGTAGCAGCATGCATGGTTTTATGGTCAACTATTGACTCACCTTGTAACTCCATTGCGCCCTTGATAAGTCAACTCTTCCATGGTCAAGCCCATCCAGAGTAACAGGTCCTAGGATTCCTGTTTTCCTTGACTCAAAATGAGTTCCTACATTCTTGAATAAAAAAACAATAATTTGAATGCATTAGCAAGAAAGTGTTAAAGAGGAGTGTTTGACTTTTTGGGTCAAAGCAAATATAACTCAACTTCGAAAGTGATTAAAATCTTCAAATGTAAATACCAAAAAACTAAAAGAAACTTGTAGAGCTAATATGTTAACAATATCTATATGAATGTAAAAGTCAAAATTGGTGCTAGATTTTAGAGAAGTAACAACATACTGGTAGTCCGGCAGACATACTAAGAAGAGCGATTTTATTTGTTCCGGCACGGAGATAAACTGGTGTAGTATGTGTAAATCTAGTGTCCTCCCGTGAGCCATAGACCGACCCTGAAACACATTGAATTCAATGTTGGGTTTTAACCATAATACATGTAGTGACAGTTGGATAGATGTGTTTAATCAATCAAACTACCTGAATGCCTTCCATTGACAAAGACATGAACTCCATGCCCTTCAGACTTAATTGTAAGAGTGGGTTTTAGTCCTCCATGAAGAAATTTCTCCGAGGGATTAATGCTTATGCTGATTTAAGAAATGCAAGAAAGTTGATTTAAGATGTAGAGATTGAGCAGAAAAATTATACCAACGGAGTGCCGTGATGTCCATCTTTAAAGCGATTATGTGATATTCAATAAACATAATTGGATTATTAGTTGTTTTAAATGCGATGTTGTTTATAGGTTTTGGATGTACCTCTATTTTTTAAAACTGTATTAAACATTTAAATATTTGATAAATTTGGCTATTGTTAGAGGGGAAAACTTCACCAAAGTCTGACAAACCTTTCACCAACTTGTCATGGTCTACTATTTTACCGCCGGTGTAAGAAACTTTTATTCTCTAACCATTGAATGTATGTTCTATTCTATACCACGTAGAATATTGACGTGGCATGCCACCACGTCTTAAAAAGATGTGTCAAGTCACCATTCTTCGTGCTATAGAAGGTCACCTACGCACATTGAAAATGCAACAACAGTTTGTTGCATCAAAATGTGATAGAGTACATTACATATAATGACACTTTGGCTCAAGTTTGTTACATTTGGTTGTAATTAACCCACTGGTAATATATAGAATGAATAGCAATGCTTCGTGAAACTGAACTAAAAAGCTTATGGACTTACCTAGTCGAGTACCATAAGTAATCACTTGTATCTCTAGTGATACTTAACTGCTCCAAAAGTCCAAATGAAGTGAGAGCAGGGGCGTCTGCTGATGTAGAAATATCTTCATGGTAACTTTCCCATGACTGTATAATAGTCCCCGTTGGCAACATTTGCATCCGTGAAGTTTGAGTTACAACCTTAAAAAACATGACATTATCAAAATAAGTTAACATTATATTTAACATTCTTTTTTCTCTTTGTTTGTGAAAAATTCAACTACCTTTGCTGTATTAAACACAACATTTTTGCAGTCGGGGAGGATACTAATAGACCAAGGTGGCAATTTATAATGTCGGTTGTTGAACACCACTCTTACAGCTGATGTCGTCTCAAAATTCGAGAGAAAAGCTGCACATTTTCCATTTCCTTCGTATACGTATGCCTAAATGTGCGAAAAAATTGTTATGACAAGAATTTGATAAAACTAGAATAAATGTTCAACTGGTTTTGAAAAGCTAACATTTTGTCTTTGGCCTAGGGACGTATATTTAGCATCCGAAGAAAAAAAAGCCGGTTCACATAGCTTAATAGCCTTATGAAGCTCCTTCAAGTGGCCATATTTAGGTTCTCTGAGCATACCTGCAAATCGTATATTTAGCATCCGAAGAAAGAAAAAAACAGCCAAAGGGATGTTATTTTAGTCATTTTTTATAAGGACCGTCTTTCTAAATACTCGTATGTTTTAAGTGACTGTTATAAACATTTAATCAAAGAAGGATCCGAGTATCTATTAAGTTTAAACACTGGGTCCTCATTTGATCAAAAATTTATTACATAGCCCTTTAACATTGAATTTGGAAGTACATTCCCTAAAATAGAAAGTTACTAGAAGTTTGTTACTTCTACATACAATATATTGTACTCCGTATTATTTAATTTTCTCACCATATTCATCGATAGGAGCATCGTAATCATAGCTTGTGGTGATAAAAGGTCCTCCACTTGTTCGTCCAAAGTTGGTTCCGCCATGGTACTGCCACAAACCCAAGATGGTAACTTTTACGGCGTTCAATCATGCATTTAAATTTTTAAGCAATGAATATCGTTGTCAAAATTTAACTAACCATGTAATAATTAAAAAAAGAGCCGCCTTTCTGTACAAAACGAGCTACAGCAAATGCTAAATCAGGAACTGGTCGTTGTTCAACTGGTGCACCAAATTCCGTAAACCTTAAATCATAAGGAAATTTTAGACTTTCCATTATATGATAATATTTACAAGAACCTCAATGTTAAAATTGTAGGGGAATAAATATAAATTTACCAGCCACTCCAAGCTTCGGTCCACATAGTGGGCTTGTTTGGTTTGTTAGGAGTAAAAGTGTCGCAATAGAAACCGTTGCATGTGTTTATCTGTTAGAATTGAAAATTTTGTTGTACATTAGACGCATTCGTAGTATATGCAGCCGCCAGCCGTGAAGGGTAATCATTAGAAGTATGAAGGAAGACTATAGAGAAAAAACGAGGTTCAGAAATATACCACGGGGTCGGGTGCATCTTCCTCCTTGCACATTGACCATGGGACTCCGGTGTTGAGTTCAACTGCCATTTTTGCTGCCCAATTTACATATGCTTTTCCAGCTGGTCCGAGTGACCTCCGTCGTGCACCATACTCGTTTTCAATCTATTTCAAATTAATCGAGAACTTTTATAATTTAATGTGGCAAAATGGACAGGGCAAAATAGGTTTGAGTTAGAATGTGTAACTTTTTGTGCGGGTTGAAACGGCCGGGTTCAGCCCGGACACTTTTTACCTGGATGTTTTTAGTTTTCTTATGAATGTAAAGTATGTTAGGCATGATTACATAATATATATCAATACGATACTCATCTTATCTATTGGATTAAATGATTTAAGAGGTCATATGCAATAAAAAGACTTTTGAGTGACTTTTGACCCATATAAACCGTTTACCAATTTGACCCGTTTTCTTTAGAGCTACACACATTAATTCTACACATTTTGAACCATTAGAGATAAAATCATAATGTAAACAGACGCATTCAAAGTTAAATCTGTCTGAAAACGATATGCATAGTTTGACTTTCTGGTTAAACGTACTTCCTCCGCTCATGAAACATTTATTTAGCATAAATCTTGTCACATTTTTTTTAAACTTGGTATATATCACCTTTACAAAAACATAAGTTCTTTTGATATAATTTGTGGGCTATTAATATATTTAAAGATGTTAACAAAGTTTATAAACTGTAGTCCAATCAAACGATGCATTTTTTTTGCCTTCTTGTGTGTGCAACTAAACTGTAGTCCAAGCAGGGGCGGATGTACATGTAGTTCAGGGGTAGCGGTCGCTACCCCTGAACTTTTACCCGGTAGTGGAATTTTTGGCGATTTTTTGCCATTTTTGGCGATTTTTTGCCATTTTTTGGCGATTTCGCGACCCCTGAAACAAATTTTCGCTACCCCTAAACAAATTTTCGTATTTCGCTACCCCTAAATTGGCTCCTAGTTCCGCCCCTGAGTCCAAGTAAACAAATTTTGTAGTTTGCTGGCTTTTTTTATATATATTTGAGATCAATGATATGGCTAAGAACCTGTGAGAGGATGATCGGACCACCCTGTGATTCAAACAATTTTTCTGCCTTCAACATCTCAACTATTTTTGTTGTAAATCCCTGCATAGCAGCCTACGATGACATCAAATAAGCCACAAACCCAGGGTTATATTAGTCTTTCAACAATACCTATATATATACTATATTAAAATAGATGAAAGGAATTAAAAACCTTAAATGGTTCATTATCTGTTCTGAAGCTCATACCAGAAACATACTTTAACCATACAGGAAAGCCCCTAAATCAAATAGAAATAGTCAAAGTCAACAAAAGTTCAGAACTGTAAAAAGTCAAGCATCAAAAAACTCTAAAACAAAAGGTAGTAAGCAAGAAAAGAACAGCTTGGATCTAAGAAAAGTTTAATATCGTGAGAGTTAAATTTACCCAAAGTTCCATTCCGCGCAAACATAAGGTCCTATTCGTAAATTGACATATAGTCCATGCCTTGCCACTGTCTTCACAAACCTCACAAGATCATATCTTCCACTGAAATCATACTGAAATAACAAGAAAAAAAGCATTTCGCAAAAACATTAATTGTAACTCAAGTTTTAGGTGTTTATCATTGCAAATCTAAATTAACTATGTGATATACTATAGTCAGATTATCATTCGTAAGATAATGTATTGCATGAGATAGCATTTGGAGTTTGATGTGTTATAAAAAGATAATAATCTCGAATGTTTGAGTGTTTTGAAATCTTGATTATATAAGGATTTACATGTAAGCGGACACTAAAATAATCGGAAAAGCAAAATCACTTGCAGCCAGGGATGGAACTAGGAGGGTCCTGCGGTGTCACGGGACCAGATAGATTTTTGCTTCGTAGTGCTAATTTTCGTAAAAAAACATTGAAAATTTTAAAATGCAACCCGTCCCAATGGATAGTGTTTTGAGTTATTGTTTAGTTAGTCTATCAACAGGTGAAAAGTGAGCGTAGCTTTCACTAAAGCAAACCTTTTAACCAAAAATCGTACGTTTTTGTTAATTTTTTCCTTATACTACATTTAAATGAAAATGCGCACCCGTTTAGTTTTAGCTTTGCTTCTGTCCCTACTTGGAGCTAATACTAAGGTTACCTAGTAGTAATGCGTCCAAGTGGTGAGGCAGCCCAAATGCCACACAAGAGACACGGGTTGGAACCTTGTTGGGCGAACATCAAAGGATGGTCAGGGAAAAGTCAAGAAAATGTACCGGTAAGGTGTGTATATTTAGCCAAAAAAAGCTTTACCTTTCCGGGTAGCCTCAAAATGGATCATATCCCTCTTCGTTTACTTGTAGCTAGTACTAAACTAGTTATTAGAAACTTAGCTAGTGTACTAAACTAATTATTAGAAAAATTATTTGAGCAATATCTTATTAGTTGATATCATTTCATTCTTCATTATAAATAAACACTATAAATTGATTATCTACGACTTGAAAACGTAACAATAAGATAATAGCATCCAAAAAAAAAAACCCAAAAAAATAGACATGTTTAGAGAACTTACAATACCGGGTGAAGGCTCATGAACATTCCAAAACACATAAGTGTCAATGACATCTAAGCCTCCATGCTTAGCTTTAACTATAAGATCATCCCACATCTACACAAAATAAACAAAAAAACAACAACATAAAAACATACTCCATAAAAACACCAATAACTTAAGCAAAAATAAAAGGGTTAAATATAATTTACTTCAGGGGTACTTCTAGGATAATGTATGGACCCAGAAATAAGTATTTTTCTTTCACCATTAATGAGCAATGACTTATGATCATATGTCACAATACCATGAACCATTTGCATGTTTTTCAACAAAAAAGTAATGAGTAAACTTAGAAGAATGGCCACCATTGTTAGTGTAGGGAGATTTTTGACAGTGGTTTTATTTTGCACAAATGTAAGGGATATATATGTTATTTGTGGGAGTGATTTATGGGTGAATCCAATGTGATGTTGCTGAAATCTTACACTTAGACACTCTGGTTATTGATGGTGGTGAATAGGCAAATTGGTGGCAGTGTGATCAGGCAAGCAGCCAAAATATTATTTGTTCTAGTGCATGGTTGATACTCTATTTAAGGAATAAATATTTAATGCAATCGGTGTTATAGATTATATGGTACTCATCCTCTTACAAGTTGGTGAAATAATTTCATTTATTATGTCTTTTGAACTAGTACAAGAAGATGCTATCATGAAACAAACGTTAACTTCATTAAGCACTTATCAAGTTTCTTAGATTACCGTTAATTGCAATTATTAGCAATATTGAGTTTAACTGTACTTTTTAAAAGATGGTCATTTCTAAGGATGGCAAAAAAAAAACCGAACCCGAGGAGGAAATCCGAAACCCAAACTAATTGGAACGGGGCAGGGCATGCTAATCGGGTTACAGGGCGGGTTTGTAGCTTAAACGGGGATTTTAATCGGGTTTGGGGCGGGGAGCGGGTAATCCTTGCCCCGCCCTGTCCCGCCCTACACATATACAAATATATCTATAACTATATAATATTTTGTTAGTATTTATGTAATAAAAAGTTATTACTCTAAGTTATTTTATTTTATTTTTTATTTTTTATTTTTTATTTTTTATTATTATTATTATTTTTAAATCTATGTAAGATTACAAAAATGTGATTATAGAAACTCGTTTAATGTTATATTTTTTAAGTTTAAATTTTTTGTTGTGTAATTTATCATAATTTATGTATAATAGTATTGTTGAAAACTTGTTTGTAATTGATTATTAATATGTTCTTAATTCTTCAAGTTATTGCTAAAGCTATAAAGTTAATAATAAATGTGGAATGGTGTGGCTTTGGTCAAGAAGTGCACCCAGAGGATACCCCGATAAAATCCCCGATTAATACAGGGTAGGTTTGGGAGAGTATGTTGCCTTAACGGGGCGCCTCGATTAGATCCCCGATAAGGATCGAGGCGGGTTTGAAGAGAACTTTGGTAATCGGGTTAGGGAATGGGGATGGCCGTCCCGCCCTAAACCCACCCCGTTGCCATCCTTAGCCATTTCAAAAGAAATTCTTTATGTTTAACAAGTCACTGGGTGCACAATTTTTTTAACGAGCATATAGAGAATACTAAAAATTACACTATACGACATCTATCGGGTTCTCGTTAACCTTTAGGAACCTCCTAGGTCCACCGTGGAAACAAACGTTAACTTCATAAAATACTTATCAAGTTTCTTAGATTACCGTTAATTGCAATTATTAGCAATATCATTACTAATTGTACTTTTTAAAAGGTGGCCATTTCAAAAGGTAAATTTCATGTTTAAAAGATATTGCAAAGTTATTTTAAATGATGTACTTTTTTTCATATTTGGAATGATTTTGTGTTTCAAACTCTTTTTTATATGATAGGCAGTAGTATTTGCGTAAGACTGTTGCGAATAGATATCTTTCAAATTATTTATAGTGTATAGTGGTGGTTATGGAGCGTTCATTGTTAATCCTGATATTTGACATTCTATCTCTTTCATGTTGGTCTCGATGCATATCAATAGAGTTTGCCAGAAGATCGGTTTGCGTTTTAAAATATAAGATATAAGAATATGACTCTAAAAACAGTACCATATAGTATCGGATGGGGTACTAATCTCGAATAGAGTCACGTACCAAACATAAACTTCTGATTTGTAAGTTAAGGTCAATTTTCATCTAAACGGCATTGTGCAAACAAAGTAAAATAAATAGAAGTCCTGTTAGGATCACACGGACTCAACTAAGAACATGTTGTTTTGCTACAGCGGAAGCCAATTACGGTACAAACCACCTCGGTGGTGCTTGAGGTCAGAGTGTCCTCATTGATTTACACTTTTTGAGGAACGGTATTGACCATATTCACTTAAGTTCTCTCATATGGTTTTTTAGTACTTTCTTACTTTTGCAAATAGTTATATATGCAAATATACAATTTTTAAGTTTTCTTATGTGATGTATATATATTTAATCAATTTATTATGAAAGAAGAAATGCTAGGGCCACAAAAAAAATTCACAAACTGATGTGACAGAGACTGATTGGTTCAGTAAGAGAAAGGAGAGAAAAACTGTTACACATTAAATCAATAAAACGCTGACACGTCAACTTGTGGATGTTTTTGTGAGAGTTTTTTTGTGGGTCTAGCATACCTCTTATGAAAGAATGTGGTAACATACAAATCTGTTCACATTTGTGATCGTAAGTAACATAAAAATAATGAAGTTATGCTTCTATGAAGATCTTAGTACATTTATTTTTCTTAAATAATAAGGTTAACTAAAATTTAAGATACATCCACGTTAAGTTTTGGACACAGCCTTTTTGGTTTACCGTTCACGACTTATTAATTACGGAAATGAATAAAATAAAGTCAAACAAATTCAGAACGGGATCGTAAAGATATTCTTATAAAAGTAATAAAAAAACATTAAAAATGTGAAGGTCCATCATTAAATATGTAACAGGATTGCGTGCAAGTAAAGTAACTTGTTAACGAATACACTACTCCGTATTTTCATTCCTAAAGCACCGAGTACAAGGAAAAAAAAAAAAAAAAAAAATTTGTTTTTACTATCATTTCGTTTTAGCTACAAAAAAACTCATTGTTATATCAAAATAACTATAGCTTTTTGTACAAAAAGGTATGAGAAAAGTTCCATACGAAACAACATTTATCTAAAGTACAAACCACAAGATCTCAACAATCCATTCCCCTTCCATCCAACGGTGTAGATTAATTATACTTTAAAAATAAAAATAGCCTAAGGGGCATTTTAGTCATATCACCTCCAACTAATATAATCACTTTTTTCTATCTAACCGTCTCATTCACACACACCAAAAACACACACACAAACGTTTTCTCCCCCAATTCCATTTTAGTAACCCTAACCGCCCCTAAATCCGTCAAACCACCGTTCATTCCATTAAAATGGACCTACGAGCTGAAATATCTCAATCTAAAGACCATTCGTTGGTGGAATTCGATCAAAATAAGCTTCTAAATGTCGATTATGGTATATTTTTGTTTAATCAGTCTTTATTTTAAAGTTCTGTGATCGATTACATTAATTTGTGAATGTATTAGCTTATTTTGTGGTTGTATTAGCTTATATTGTTACTGAATGAGTGCTTATTTAGCTTTTTAGGTTTCTAGCTTTTTGTTGCTTATTTTGGTAGTTAGTGTTATGTTTGTCGATGCACACCATATGCTTGATAAAATGCGACTGTGATGATCAACCAATTTTTTATTGAATTAATTGTGCGTCAACTACTTGAAATTCTTACACTTGAATGTTTTCTATTGAAGGTTATTGTTGTATGTAATTCAACATGTAGGCTTGTATAACTTAAGAACCGGTCTCTTGCTCACCGAGGTGGAAACTTTGTACGAAGTTTTCAAAAAGTTTATAGACATTAGTAGCAATATAGTTAGGAATGTTATACAAATCAAGTTTTGCGAGTAAAGGGTATAGAAGGTTTTATGCATTAAAAGTTACCTTTAGGAGACTTTTAGTTGATTTGTTTCGGGTTAAACTATTTCTTTGTTTTGGCATGTTAGAGATAAAACATAACCTAATCGACCTATTGTGTAAATGGGTCAAAATTCTCAAGTCTCTTCATTATTTGCATGCTAATCAGTTCCCATTTACATTGTTTCTGCTTTTCAATTGATAAAGTGATTTCAAGTTTGAGACATTCTCTTTTTGTGGGTTACTGTTTTGTAGATGTCAAGACGATAAGACAGCCGTACAACAATCTCTTCCCTAGAAGGTCGTCTCTATCAGGTCGCAATGGAAGCCATTGGAAATGCAGGATCTGCCATTGGAATCCTATCAAAAGATGGAGTCATCTTGGTTGGTGAGAAGAAAATAACTTCAAAGTTCCTCCAAACCTCAACCTCAACTGAGAAAATGTACAAAATAGACAATAATGTAGCATGTGATGAGCTAGTATAATGCCAGATGCCAACATTCTCATCAACAATGCACATGTCCAAGCACAACGCTACACTTTCTCTTACCAAGAGCCAATGCCGTAGAACAACCAGTCAAATCTCTCTGTGATACCAAACAAGGCTAGACATAGTTTGGTAATGTGTGTCTAAGGTAATGTGTTCTGCACAAATATGAAGAGAGCCTTTCCAGGAGCCAAATGAAGCCTGTCGCTAAGTATGTGAATAAATTGCCCAATCGACATGTCTCGGGGTACCAAGTATCTGTTGCCAATGTGAATGCAAACATTCTATTATTACTGAAATTACAATATGAGCGGATCTATAGACTTGTAATTTAGTAATGGATTCAGAATCATTGATTGTTGTAAGTGGTTAGGAATAAGTGTACGCGATGAATGTTGTTGGAATACTAGCTAAGGGTTTAGTTTAGTGTGTGTTATCCTATCGTAGTTAATGTAGTCTGCATTTTTTTTGAAGTTAAGGTGGCACTCTCGCATTAATCTGAACTTCCAGGCTATGTCGTGTTATTTGTGTAAACGAGTTTCACAGTTACTATTATGTCACTACTGTCTGGTATTAAGAGGAAGATATACACTATCTGGTAGTTTGTACACTGGTTGTTTTTTGTTAATATTAGGACAATAACTATTGAAGGTCATGTGAACTTCTTGTAAGTACTTACTTTTCTGTTGTAAAGGGATTCACAGATCCTTTCTTGCCAAAAAAGGATAGTGTTGCTATTGTGTCAATCCCATGGGATTCATTCTGATAAAAGTCAAAATTAGATTCACTGTCAATCCCATGGGATTCACACAGAATCCCATGGGATTCACTGTCAATCCTATAGGATAAATAATGAATATTTGTTATCAAGTTTTTATATTGTGTTTTTTTTTTTTTTTATGTAGATGCTGAAGAAAAGAAGAAGATATTGAAGAGTAGTGTTGCTTTAAAGAAAACTTATGTCTTTTTATCTGTTCATGTAATGTGAATCCCATGGGATTCATTCATAATCCCAAGGGATTCTATGATTGTAGACTGCATTTAAACGAATTTCAATGAATCCCATGGGATTCATTTTCTAATCCCATGGGATTCTTATAGAATATAGATTTTCTTTCAAGTTATAATCAGATTTTTAAATCTTACGTAATCTTATGTCTTTTTATCAGTTCATGTAAATTCATTTCTGAATCCCATGGGATTCACAATGAATCCCATGGGATTTACCATTGATATACGAATTTTGTAATTTTATATCAAACTTGATATACAACGAATCATGTGGATGGTTGAAGTTATCTTTGGTATTTTATATATAATTCCATTGGATTCATCAATGAATCCCATGGGATTCATCAGAATCCCATGGGATTAATCAGAATCCCATTGGATTCATTGATCAGAATCTCATGGGATTAATCAGAATCCCATGGGATTCATTGATGAATCTCATGGGATTCATCACAGAATATAAGTAATAAACAAGACATATTCAATTAAAGAAGAAAAGTGACTAACAAAACCAGAAATTTCTTTCCAAATAATCTAAATATTCAAGTAAAGAAAAAAGAACTAACATAAAACCAGAATATAAATAGTTTTTCAAGAAACTACTGGTTTCGGTGTTTTCGGCTTTCGCCTATTTGGGTTATCCGGACAAGTTGTTTTTGTGTGCAAGTTGGTCTTCAGTCCACAATAGCCACAAACCTTCTCTTGTTTCTTTTTAACCTTCTCTTGTTTCTTTTTAACTCCAAGCGCTTTTTCTTTCATACCACTGACCCATCTTCTATATTTCGCAGCACCTTTTTTAAACAAAAAAACAAAGAATTAAAGATTAAAAATTCATCCTGAATCAAATGTGATTCATACTGAATCCCATGGGATTCATGCAGAATCCCAAGGGATTCCCATGGGATTCATACAGAATCCCATGGGATTCTCATGGGATTCATGCGGGATTCTGCATGAATCTCATGGGATTATTAACAAATAGGAATATTCATAATAAGATAAGCACATTGAATCCCATGGGATTCACATTTAATCACATGGGATTAACTGTAAATCCCTTGGGATTGTGTATGAATCCCATGGGATTAACTGTGAATCCTATGGGATTGTGTATGAATCCCATGGGATCTTAAACATGCTCATACATAAAAAAGCATCACAAGAAAATAAAACAAGGAATTAACAGTTAATCCCATGGGATTGTGTATTTAATCCCATGGGATTCACAGTTAATCTTAAATGTAAATCCCATGGGATTAACTGTGAATCCCATGGGATTGTGTATGAATCCCATGGGATTAACTGTGAATCCCATGGGATTGTGTATGAATCCCATGGGATCCTAAACATGCTCACACATAAAGAAGTATCAAAAGAAAATAAAACAAGGAATTAACAGTTAATCCCATGGGATTGTGTATTTAATCCCATGGGATTCACAGTTAATCCCATGGGCTTAAATGTGAATCCCATGGGATTAACTGTGAATCCCATGGGATTAACTGTGAATCCCATGGGATTGTGTATGAATCCCATGGGATCCTAAACATGCTCATACATAAATAAGTATCACAAGAAAATAAAACAAGGAATTAACAGTTAATCCCATGGGATTGTGTATTTAATCCCATGGGATTCACAGTTAATCCCATGGGCTTAAATGTAAATCCCATGGGATTAACTGTGAATCCCATGGGATTGTGTATGAATCCCATGGGATTAACTCTGAATCCCATGGGATTGTGTATGAATCCCATGGGATCCTAAACATGCTCACACTTAAAGAAGTATCACAAGAAAATAAAACAAGGAATTAATAGTTAATCCCATGGGATTGTGTATGAATCCCATGGGATTAACTGTGAATCCCTTGGGATTGTGTATGAATCCCATGGGATCCTAAACATGCTCATACATAAACAAGTATCACAAGAAAATAAAACAAGGAATTAACAGTTAATCCCATGGGATTGTGTATTTAATCCCATGGGACTCACAGTTAATCCCATGGGCTTAAATGTAAATCACATGGGATTAACTATGAATCCCATGGGATTGTGTATGAATCCCATGGGATCCTAAACATGCTCACACATAAAGAAGTATCACAATAAAATAAAACAAGGAATTAATAGTTAATCCCATGGGATTGTGTATTTAATCCCATGGGATTAACTGTGAATCCCATGGGATTGTGTATGAATCCCATGAGATCCTAAACATGCTCACACATAAAAAAGTATCACAAGAAAATAAAACAAGGAATTAACAGTTAATCCCATGGGATTGTGTATTTAATCCCATGGGATTAACTGTGAATCCCATGGGATTAACATTGAATCCCATGGGATTCACATTTAATCCCATGGGATTAACTGTGAATCCCTTGGGATTGTGTATGAATCCCATGGGATCCTAAATATGCTCATACATAAATAAGTATCACAAGAAAATAAAACAAGAAATTAACAGTTAATCCCATGGGATTGTGTATTTAATCCCATGGGATTCACAGTTAATCCCATTGTCTTAAATGTAAATCCCATGGGATTAACTGTGAATCCCATGGGATTGTGTATGAATCCCATGGGATCCTAAACATGCTCACACATAAAGAAGTATCACAAGAAAATAAAACAAGGAATTAATAGTTAATCCCATGGGATTGTGTATTTAATCCCATGGGATTAACTGTGAATCCCATGGGATTGTGTATGAATCCCATGGGATCCTAAACATGCTCACACATAAAGAAGTATCACAAGAAAATAAAACAAGGAATTAACAGTTAATCCCATGGGATTGTGTATGAATTCCATGGGATTCACAGTTAATCCCTTGGGATTCACAGTTAATCCCACGGGCTTAAATGTAAATCCCAAGGGATTAACTGTGAATCCCATGGGATTAACAGTTAATCCCATGGGATTAACTGTGAATCCATTGTGTATGAATCCCATGGGATCTTAAACATGCTCACACATAAAAAAGTATCACAAGAAAATAAAACAAAGAATTAACAGTTAATCCCATGGGATTGTGTATTTAATCCCATAATGTATTAATATGTCTTGGAGCTCCTTCTTTGTTGCACATAATGTATTTGAGTTGTACAATTCCAGATTTTTTTAATCGTTGTCCTGCTTTTTTGATTTGAAAACCTCCCGCTTCAGCATAATTATTGTACATATGTATAGCTTCATTTATAGTGTCATAGTATTTTCCTTCTTCTGGTACAGGAATTCCTTCTTGTATATGAGGCTTCCAATATACTGATCCGCCCGGTGTCTCAGCGTGTTCATGTGAAGTTGGTCTTGGTGATTTTATAGAATCTGTATATAAAAAGCAGTTGGGATTAAGATAACTCAAGTATGAATCCTATGGGATTCTGTATACATATCTATAGCTTCATGTATGAATCCTATGGGATTTTTATGAAATCCCATGGGATTATGCATGAATCCTATTGGATTTCATAAAGAATCCCATGGGATTCTGCATGAATCCTATTGGATTTTATAAAAATCCCATGGGATTGTGTATGAATCATGCAGAATCCCATGGGATTCATCCATGAATACCATGGGATTCATAGTATCTCAAACAAACTTAATTATCTTTTTTAGTTTACCATTAAACAACAAAATCAGAATCAGATGGACTCATCTATGTATGAATCCAATGGGATTCATGCAGAATCCCATGGGATTCATCCATGAATCCCATGGGATTAACAATTGTATATCATAATAATCTAAAATAAATGGATTGGATTCCCAAAAGGATTTACTGAATCCCAAGGAATTCATACTAAATTCTGATGATATTCATTGATGAATACCATAGGATTCATTCGTTAATAATGAATCACATGATTAAATGTAAATCCCATAGGATTCAATGTAAATCCCATGGGATTTAAACTTCTCCTATAACATTAAACAAAAAAAATTAGATTATGAAGGGGATTTTACCATGAACTTCTTTTACAGTAGCATCTTCATCTTCATCTTCTGGTAATTCACCTTCTGTAACTAAATCATCTACTGGAACTTCGATTAAGTGATTTTCATCTATATCATTAATTAATTGTTGATTCTCAACGATATTATTGATTTACGGCGGCGTCTGTGTTTTCCAGTTAATCGGAATTAGAGTAACAGCTGCGGCGTTGTCTTCTGTCGGGATTATTGATGAATTTGATGGGTTTGTTGATGATTCCGACTGGTTTGTGGATGAATCCGGTGGTTTTGTTGATGAATCCGTCGGATTCATGGTGATTCCGGCGAGGGATTGGTGATTCCGGCGAGATGTAGGGTTTGGATGAGAGAGAAAGTTAGATACTAAATGAGTTGGATCCTGATATTTTTTTGGTTTAATTGAGACATGTGATTTTACTATCTTGCCCTTGTTTGTAATTTTTTGTTAAATCTCAGCCATTAGATGAAAGATGGATGGATGGTTGAGATTAGTTTATTTGTTCTTTAGATACTCTATGTTTTGCATAGATCTCACCTCAAAAGGTATAAAGTTCTGCATATTCAATTTTTTTATTGTGGTATAAATAAAATGGGTGGTTTTCTAGTAATAATAGAAGAAATGTAGTTAGAGTAGAAACCGGATCATGTATTGGGATTGAATTTTGCACATTTCGTTTTACCACACTTTTTCCAACGGCTACTTACAATTACCTATGTCCTCAGCTTGCTAAAACCATTGATTTAGGTATCTTAATTGTACTGTAATATTTTTGGTAACCGTTTTTCTAAACTTTTGATAAGAGCAATCTAATATTTTCCTACTTAATATGTTTACTTATCTTTTTATCAATACAATCATGTGACATGTGTAATACACTAATCGTCTTTTTTTAATTTCTTTATTGATCTTTACATTTGTTTCAATCTCATGAGTAGGAGGATGTATAAGAACAAAAAGTAAAAAGAAATATCATTTTCCTTTTGATAAACAAATCTATGAGATTTACCACTTTACAGACTCAAATCAAATAATGCCCGGTCTTTTAAAGTGGTTATCGTAGCCACTTTAAAGTTATATCTACTAGATACAAACTACCAATTCTTTGGATGCTTTATACTGAATAGTGAACATAGTAAGTGAAAACGGAACAAATAAGGCCTAAAGTTCAGTCGTTAAAAGTAAAATGATTATGTATAAAACATACGAAGAGCTCTATATATACACACACATTAATTTGTGAAAATGAACACAAAAGACGTAACTTCTTTCAATTGGTAAATATCAAGCAGCATGTTTTTGACACTTATATTTTTATTTGTAAATATTCGAGTCAACCGAACCAATTCGAAATTCGGTTTTGGTACGGTTTGATTTTCGGTTTTACCTGAAAAAATGCAACCGAATTAACCGAACCCCTCTTTCTTCAATAGTTCAATTGTATCCCTCATCAGTCATCACAATTTTGTTCTGGACTTTTGGCCAATCCCTAAGCCCATGTGATAACGTGACCAGTTAAATGTACAATATGACTCCAATAATTTGATAAATATAACTAAAGTTTTTTGCCCACTCAGATATATGAGCCTAGTGATCAGCCGCATCCTTTATTTACAAATGGATCCATTATCTTCGTATAGGCCCAAATCAACACAACTCACATGACAATAAAAACTTTCCAAACTTATTCAACCAAAGTTTGATAATTGGGAAATGCTTTATCAGGTAATTACTTATTGGTTCATATATACATTTCTTCTCAAAGTTAACATGACAATAATGATAATCGTTAGTTACGTTATATTCAGACAGACTGACTCAGTTGCACGCTTACAAAATATCCACCAAAGATGAGAAAACATGACGACATTTAGCAGATAACAAAGCTTGCACAAGTATATATGACCATTGCACAAATTTGTCTATTTAGCATGGCACACGTCTTTATATAATTTTTTATATTTTAATAAAGTTTCATAAAAGATTTATGAATAAATATATCAAAAAGGGAACTCGATCCCTCTTGCGTTTCTACCAATAAATAAGTATATGTGCTAATGTATGTTTAACATAATTAGTGTGTTGTTCTTGACTAAACATGCTTGTTTTTTAAGTTAAGGAACCATTATTTTATAATTTATATGGATCCAACTAATAGATTCGATGTTGGGAATTGTTTATACTGGCCTTTTGCATGCATGGGAGGTATAGGTGAATTTGTGCCCAAAATAAAAAAAATAGGCTAAATGGGCAAATTTTTAAAAGATTTGAGTACATTTGGTCCTCCTCTTTTTTTTGAAATGGGCATATATTGCCCATTTAGAAAATTCAATGGGCAAAATGGGCACATGTTTTTCTCTCGCATAAAATTGTTTTTAATGAAAAACTTATAGATATAATATATTTAATTACTTAAATATAAATGACGTGTTATGTTTGAGGATTTTTTTTTTTTTTTTTTTTTTTTTTTTTTTTTTTTTTTTGTTTTAGGTCTTTTTTAAGATGATTCGTATAACATGCGCCCGTTTGGCCCGCGCCCGTTTAGCCCGTGCCCTTTTAGCCCATAGTCCGTTTAGCTCGTAGCCCGTAGCCCGTTCCCGCCCAGTCCGCCCGTTTTGCCACCTCTAATGGGAGGGAACCTTTTAACACATTTGGATAGCCTATAATTATTACCCTCCCTGATACGGAAACTCCGTATCATTTCTTTCTTAACGACATACTGTAACGACATACATACATATATACTAATAACACCCACAAACAAGTTCACCTAGAATAAAAAACTACACACTACAAGAAAACATCCATTTAGTCACGCTTTTAGCGATGCTTTTAGCGACTTATTTTGGCTTAGCGACGCATTTAGTTACCCGACACTAAAAGTCGCTACGAGGAAGTCGCTAAATTTTGTGACATCTAAGACAAGTCGCTACACATAGAGACAACTATAGCGACTTCCTTTCGTAGGTCGCTATTTAAAATAGCGTCACATCTCTTTGTGTCCTAACTAAGTTGCTATTTGTGTCACCTATCGCTATTTGGGTTACTACGTGTGTCGCAATTGGTCCACCCCTGACGCTGTTTATGTCGCTATCTATGTCACATTTGGTGTAATGTGACACTGTTTAAGTCGCTATTTATGTCTGTTTATAGCGACATTTCAGTTTTGAGTCGCTATTTTTAGCAACAAAAGTATTATACGTTGTCGTCTAAGACATTGCATTTCGGTAACTTTCACTAAACCATAATTACAATAATACATATGAAGATCCAAGATATTAGCATATATATAAAAAATGTCGATACATGAAGTTTTGATAAGCATTCCATTCCAACATAACATCTAAACTAATGTGACTAAGAACTCTTTCAACAAATTCTGAACTAGTTATCATCTAGTTACAACTTATTCAAGTACTAAAGAAAACAACACTATCAAACCTTCTTACCACCAATTGCACTCAGAATTTGACGAGTGGCTTTTGACATTTCCTGAGAGACGACCTTCCCGACTTCTTGAGCAACCACTTTAGTAACCTCCTCATAGACTAACTTTTTTAGGTTTTGCTTGTACGATGCTCGGGCTTCCAGAACCTGAGCTAGTTTCTTGGACTGATCTTCCTGTGCATTCCTTAAGGTGACAATCTCATCTCTCATAAATCCCTGCTCCAGTTCCTGTTCCTTCAACTTGTCTTCGACACGATCAAGGTCCTCATGTGAATTATTGACCGAAGGCTCATCATCAGTATCATGTTGAAACAAATACTTATCAACCCCTGATCCAGATCCATAATAACTTCCATTCTTGGAGCCAACATGACCAATCCATCTTTTGTGTGTATTAGAAATATTTCCAGAACTAATGTCGAGAGTCATCTGCACCATTTTTTCTGTATATTGCTCATGTATTAAAGACGATCGTTTAGAAAAGAGTCTAATGTGATACTTATAAAGAATCAGACCATATATAGTATCTGATCGGGTCACCTCTCGTGAGCATGATTAGAATTAACTACTATTAAAAATTGTAAGATGCACAAAAAGTGATTACATGTCAGCCACGCTAACCTGGCCAAGTTAACATGTACTAAAAAATGTCTCGAACCCATTTAGACTTGCTGCACAACAAGAAATATACAATGATTTACATAAAGAATTATATGATGACTATCACATAAGTTGTTACCTCAAGACAATACCGGATTCAGTTGGTAAAATCTTCATCTGCATAGCAAATAAACATAACGTGACTAGATGGAAAAAAATTTGAGCTATGTTTTTAACTGGTTCTATATCTCTCTCCTCATACATCATCAATTAGCAAATGTAATAGTAAATGATATCGATGTTACCGGTGAATAGGTTTGAGACTTCATCAAGAGGAGTGCAGCAACAACTCATGTTCTTCATATATCCATCATTTGCCACTTTTAAAGTCGCAACCTTCCCCTATTCTTTGAATATGCAAGCAGAGCATGAAGAGTTTTTAGCCTCATCACATAAAAGAAGTTACTCTACAAAACTAGAGAGTGGTGAACTTGATATATTACATGGAGAACAAGTGGGAGAGTATAAAAATGAATATCCAAATGGCAAAAATAAAATTCAATCAACGTAGAGCAAGTGATGAACTCTACTATTTATTAATTAAACTGTCAAGTGAGACCGGACCTTTATTACCATTCAAGCAAGTAAATAAACACATCTGTTCGAACTTCAAAAAGTACCGTTGATCTCCTGCAACATCATCGGACATCAGTGATCTCCTAAAGCACATTAGTTTCGTGCTATTAGTTAAGACAATTTAATTCAGCTACAATTAAGTCACATCTTCTGATGCAAGTTACTACACAGTATGCCAATACTTATATAGAGAAGTTACTTCACTGATCATTGCTTTCACTAACCTTGCAATCATTTAAATTGCAATCATATTTCAACCTCTTTTCTTGTCTGCTTTCAAACGGCTCAATATACTTATTTACTACCTGCAATAAAAAATCATATGCATTTATCAATAATGCATAAGTAATAAACTACACTTAAGACAGAAAAGTGATTGAATACATGTGTTGTATCAATGTTGACCTCCGGTTATATTTGGTGTTTTAGCACAGTGTGCATAATCTTGTCTGCTTAGCGTTTCTCTTATACAGCTGCGTGTCTGCCATGTACAGTCATCAGAAGCACTAATGAGAACTTCAAAAGAGAATAAGCGAAACTTCCAAAGTAACATTAGATTAAATTTTTATGTGATCTCGTACCATTATACCTATGTGTTTTTTAGTCATCTGAATTTCAAAAAATATCAGCATTGTAGTTATCATCCCTTTTTTCATCGTCCCCTACCTCTAAAAACACGCTGAAATCAACAAAGTTCCTGTAACAAATCACACCGTGCATGTATGAGCTATAGATAACCAAGTAAGCAATATTGGTGTAAAGTTATCAATGCCATTCATACCATAACAAATAATACAAAACAAGTACTTCATAAATCGGAAGGTCCACTTAACAAAATAATTGATCACCAAACGATATGTCATTGCCTCCCCTAAAAAAGTACATAATCAACCTAGGTGAGATGAAATTACGCCGAATTTTCCTACAATAAAGCATCAACACTACTTATAGGCATTCAATTCTGATAGAGTTTATTCTCAATATTGTAAAAATGCATTATTTGCTCCTATAAAGAAACAAAACAATAAACGAAGCCATTAAGTACAATCGAGAAAACGCGTACCTTCTCGATGGCAAATTTCGCCGGAAACAGTTACAGACTTACAGTTCAATTGATTATAACCGTCACGTCATTCGACGGTTATGAAAGTTAATAAACCGCCAAAAACTACCATTAGGTATGAATCAAACTGCTAAAATAACTCAATTGAGTGCCATGGCAGTTTTCGATATTAGCCCTAAGTTTATTGAATTATTATAACCACATACCTTACGGATTAAGTGGAATCGAGAATGGAGTGTGATGGTGGTACGGTGGTGTTATGGCGGCGGTGCAATGGTGGTGCGGCGTTATCCCGGTGGCGATGCGGTGGTGTTGTGATGCGTTGGCCTTGATGAAGGATTTGGGGGAATTATGTGAAGAAGAGTGAAGAACGTTTAATTGTACTTTTTTTTGAACGGCAAGTGGTGTATTCGATGGAGCTTCGACTACACCCTGGGCCAGCCTGTACTGATTACCCATTCCTCCTGGATCGGGGATCTCCCCAGGAAGGAACCCCCACATGTGGTAAATATGGGTCCGATGGGATTCGAACCCTCAACCTCCACATGACCTCCGCACTAGCTCCCCCAATTTTCACCAACGTTTAATTGTACTGTATCAAGATTCAAGTAGTAATAATAAAGTAATAAACTTTGTGTTATAGTTAATT
This sequence comes from Artemisia argyi, assembly GCA_030686995.1. NCBI lineage: Eukaryota > Viridiplantae > Streptophyta > Magnoliopsida > Asterales > Asteraceae > Artemisia > Artemisia argyi. The sequence continues at coordinate 130,025,579 of CM060691.1, forward strand.
ATTTTATGCCACAATGCATTATTCTCATTTCAGAAGAATAGTTTAAATTACAAATTTAAGTAAGATATTATTATAAACAAATAGGCACCACATGGTGGGGGTGAGCATCGGTTCAGGACCGGATCGGACCGGACCGACAAGACCGATAATCGAATTAGCTAAAAAGCCAAGACCGAGGACCGGATCGAATGTGGTCAGTCCGGTTCGGTTCGGTCCGGTCTCAGTCGATCGGTCCGGTCCAACAAGGCCAAATAATCGGTTTGTGGTATGGACCGGACCAAGAACCAAATTAGCAAAAAGACCGGACCGAATGTGGTCGGTCTGATCCGGTTTCTGTCGGTCCGGTCCGTTCGGGTCATTTGCTCAGCCCTACCACATGCTATATATAGACAATTTGCAATATTAGTCACCTGGATGGCCACACGTTCAAGGAAGTTGCAAATTTAGCAACACCGTTCTCGACGTGATTTTAAGATGTCACAAGTTAAAGACATTTTTAGCGACATGTTTTTAGAAGTCATAACATAGCGATACTTTTAGCAACATGATAGAGAATGCCCAGAAAGTAGCGATACACTCCGCGACCCAGTTCGCGACAAGATCATCTAAAAACATATTGCGATGTCACTGGCGACATAGTTTGTGACAAGGATGCTATCATGTCGCTAAATATGTTGCCAATCGTGTCGCAACCTTGCAAATTTGAAAGATAAGTCGCTAAATATGTCGCTAAGGAGCTGTTTTCTTGTAGTGACACTCCAAAACACGATACTAGCTTAAAACCTCATGAAACATATGAAAAACAGTACCTAATATAAAAGAGTAAATTACAACATTCGTCCATAAGGTTGTACCAAATTCGCACGTTTAGTCCCAATTTCAAAATAAATGCACCAAACCACCTCAACGTATCCATCTTGCTTCCTCAGTGATCCTTTTGACTAACAAACGTTAGTCAATGCAAGTTAGATGTCTCACGTGCCTTTCACATGGGGCAATAAGGTCATTTTGTGGCTTTGTACTAAACATACCCTTTATTATTTTACTAGGCTTTTTTTTTCACCTTTTTTATAACAACCATCTTATGTGTCCTACCACCACCAATTATACTCCCTTTTTTTCCCTCCCACAATCACCCATCACTTCTACCATCAATCACTACCCCCAACCACCTTTGCAAGTAGTCCAATTATCATGTTCATTTAAAACCATAAAATTAGCCAAAAATACAGACCATAAAATTAAAATCTACCATTTTCATCCCCACTCCAAAAAATACACATCGTCAAATTAATTTTACATAAAAAGGAAAAAAGGAGTATAGTTAAGGGCATGGGAAAGTGAGAACAATTCATAAATCGAAAATGATAATTGGACTTTTCATTATTTGATAAACAAAAGAAGCATATGGGTTATTGAAAAGAAAGTTTGAATAATAAAAATTAAGGGGTGTTGGTACAACGCCACGAAATGACTTTATTGCCCCCACGTGAAAGGCACGTGAGACATCTAACTAGCATTGACTAATGTCTTTTAGTCAAAAGGACCAACTGGAAAGTAGAATGGAGACGTTAGGAGTCTTGTGAGTTTATTTTAAAATTAGTACTAAACGAATGGTGTAATTTACTCAATATAAAATGTAACAAAGCAACACCTAAATAACTCAAATGCTATGTTCATTTTTTTTAAAAGTCTGAACCGCCTCTGACTTTTACCCAGTCACACGCGGTCAGAGATGAAGGTTATTTGTTGTTTTCAGGTTCAGACGCGATAAGATGTAAACCTCTTACTCGATCAGAGTTAGGAATTAGATCTTGCTCCCTGTTAACCTTGCAAAATATTCAGTTGCCTCCCATAAAACCCTTCACCCACAAAACAAAACAAATATCTCAGGTTCTTTTATAAAGTATTGTTCACAAAATCTTTAAAGATTTTCACAAAGAATCCATTATCAATCCATAACAAGAACTTGTTCTTTGAAACTAGATTCCAAGATTTTTTTTTTTTTTTTTTTATTTATGGTTCGTTTAAACTAGAAATAACAAAAGCAAGAAAACCAATAACCTGTTTCAGAACATTTTATTTTAGGTTTTTATGTTTCGTGGTTTAGTAATTGCATTTTGTTTATGTATGTTGTTGGTGTCAAGGGAACCAAGACATATTTTGATTTGGTGACTGCGAACATATGTTGTTGTTAGGGTTGAGAGAGTAATGTGATGTGATAAATGGTAATTTTCAAACTTTATTTTAATAATAAATATTTATTTATTATTACTAAACTGAACATAACTGAGCTGAACTGAACATTTTTGAGCTCGCGTGAGCATTTCAGGAAGCTATCCCCCGTACTGTAGCTTATAGTAACCAATGAAACTGTCTATTTTTGTCAGTAAACATAGATTATTCTATTTCTGTTAGTTACTGACAAGTCACGTAATAAACCGAGAAGCTTTCTCACATTTACTGAAAAAAGATCCCACACACGTACCAACATTGCAGTAGATATGGTATAAGTCAAATAAATACATTTCTGAGTAAATAAGAATATTTAATTATTATTTTGACAAAAACGTTGATAAAAACACTATTTTACAAGTACGTGTCTAAAAACATCAAACCGGAACTCCACGGGAGCATTTTAACTAAACCCGACACACATTATACACTAATAAGCTTCAAAGATTTCCCTCCCTCCCCCTTGGAGTCAGTTTGCCACCCAACACACTAGAAACAAAAGTGATTTCATCCATTTTAACTTATTATGACATATACTAATTTGTTTGTTACTTAAATCACTATACACACTAAAACATATACATCCCTTAGCATCAAAAAACTTCCATTTCATTTTCTCTCAACTAAACCACACGACACAAATATAAATTCAAGGTCTACAAAATTTCTTTGAGTTTCAAGTTAATCGAGGTGTACTTTCAAGAGTTTTGGGTTAATCGAAACATACTTTGGGTGCATGATTTGGAAGCAATTTGGTTCTTTTTTTGGTCCCCATAGCCACGTACAAACATACCCTTACTGGGTTGGAAAGCCAATCGTGGTAATAGACTTCTCCAGCTACCATCGCTTTTCTTTACCATTACTTGGTTGGAAAGCCAATCGTGGTAATAGACTTCTCGCATGATCCCTGCGTCCACAAGCTTGTGCACTTCCTCTAGGATAGCTTTTGCGCGTTCTGGAGCTTGGCCATGTTTTTTCTATCGTATTGGAGGATATCCTTGTCGGATTTCTAGCTTGTGTTCTGTGATGGCTCTTGGCACTCCGGTCATGTGTTTGGGTTCCCATACGAAGATGTTTAGGTTATTATGCAATAATGCGCACACAGCCGCTCTGCCCTTGTCGGACAATGATCCCCCAATTGATACCTCTTAGTCAGGATAATCTGGGTGGATTGCAACTTTCAGGTTTGTCACCTTGGCCGTGTGTTGTTCTGGAGCGCGCGGAACTTCATCTGTCACTACGTTGCATTCTTTTGGAGATGCAGTAGTATTATATAGGGTGACGATTCCTCCTTCCACTGGGAACTTAAGCATCCCATGTGCTGTGGATGGAACTGCGCGCATGGCTGATATCCCTGGTCTCCCGATGATGCCATTGTACGACGAGGGAGACCTGATTACCATGAAGTTCATCCAGGCTGTTGTGGAATGGTATTCATTACCGATTACCACAAGTATGCGTACTTGTCCCATGGGCCAAATCTTTTCGCCAGTGAATCCAGTTAGCGACGTTGTGCCCGGAATTAACTGGTTTTGTATCTCAGGTTTTAGCCTTTTGAAGCAGTGTTCGTACATGATGTCCGCAAACGCTCCTCCATCGACATACATGCGGTGGATCTCGTGACCTCCCGCTTGTATCTCGATGGTGAGTGGTTCTATTACTGCGTTGTCCGCAGTGAGAGTGGGGAAAGAGATATGGTTTCCCTTGGAAAATCTTTGGCTGACTTTTTGTTTCGTATTTCGTTGCCATGATTGTATCATGTATATCGTATCAGCCTTATTTTTTGGTATCTCCTTTTTGGCCTCATTCTTTTGTCTATCTTTCCCCTCTTTGATGTTTTTAACGAGGTGGTCCATCTTCCCTTCTCTTACTAACTTGTCAATTAGCTGATGTAGTTGAATGCACTCGTTAGTAGTGTGACCCTTCTGTCCATGGTATTCGCAGTATCCTCCTCCGATGCGCTTTTCTTCTGGAGTGCTCATGGGTGGAGGTTTTGGAAAATTTGCTCCTTCTGTCGCGAATATTTCCTTAGGGGTTTTTGTGAGTGGGACATACTTGTCGTTATCCCTTCCTCGGTTGCGGTAGTTCCTGTTGCGATTGCCACTTTGGTCATTGGATTGTCTCCTAGACTATTCTTGTGGTTTAAAGGTTGAGTAACCTTTTTTGCTGTCTGCCGCCGCTTCCCCTTGGATGAAAGATCTGGTGCGCTTTGTTAGCTCATCAAAGCTTTGGGGTAATTTATCGCTTAGCTTCTGTATCAGCTCTGGGTTATTGATCCCGTTCATGAACCCTGAGATTTTTAGTACCTCGGGGCATGCCTTGACTTGCATACATTCATCCTTGAAGCGTTCCATGTAAGTACTTGTGGATTCCCCTTGGCGCTGTTTCACTCTGTCTAGTTCTACAGGGTTCTTTGCGCACTTCTTTCGTTGTGTGAAATTTAGGCGGAATGCTTTCCGCAACTCTTCAAAAACATTTATGCTTCGTCGTGGAAGCTTGCTGAACCATGTTCGCGCATTCCCCACTAAGGTAGAGTTGAACATATGGCACCACACAGGTTGTGGCCAGTTTTCGATAGCAGCCGCTGACTCGAAAATTTTTAGGTGATCATCAGGATCACCCGTGCCATCATATGTTTTAACATTGGTGGGCATGCGCCTTTTCTTGACATCTGAAAAATCGCTTATGCGTCGCGTGAACGCATCAACCTTTTGGCGACGCCAAGGAAGGGAAATATCCTCGTCCTCCTCGTACCGGCGTCGGTTCTTAGATTTCCAATGTCCCGTCTCTCTATCCTCGTTGTCCGAGGAACTGCTTGAGGAAGAGTTGTTTCGCCTGTGGCGCTTGCGCCGCTTGTCCTCGGAGTCCGAATTTGAAGGACTTGTACTTGGGGAGTAGTGTTTCCCCAATCTATCTTGGATTCTTCGGCTACCTGACCTTGAGGTGCTTTCGCTTGGTGAGCGTTGTCGTCCAAGTCTATCTTGTATCCTTCGGCTACCAAGCGTAGCATGGACATTGGTGTGCCTCGCATCGTCTTCGTAATCCTACGAGTATTGAGAGTTAGATGTTGTACCAAGTCTATCGTGGATGTTGGTGCGCCTCTCACCGGTTCTGCGCTCATGGTGGCGCGGTGGAGATTTTTCTTGGTTAAAGTTTAGCCGATTTTGCAGGTTACGGCTTGACCTTTTCCTTGCCTCCTCTTGCATGAGACTAGTTAAAGTCTCATAATGTTGGGACACGAAATCGTTTAATGTCACCTCAGGTGCATCCTCTTCTACTGTGAGGATGTCCGTCTTCGCATGAGGTTCCCTCTCTCTATTAGGTGCTCCTGGTGGCACAGTGTTGTCCACTATGGATGCCACCTGGTGGGGAGTGGTAAAGAGGGTGCGCTGAATGTCCTCAGCGCTTGAGACTACGGTAGTAGTTCGGGTTGTCCCCAGGGGCAATTCTACCGCGGTAGGGATTGGAGTTACATTCGACTCACGCTGACTAGGCGCACTGGTTGTTCCAGAGGTCGGCTTAGGAGTCGAATCTTGATGCTTCTTCCTATGTGAATCATCACGTGATTTCTCCGGCTGCGGAGTCCGCTGGCCTGAGTTCTTGTTTTTCGGCATTCTGGTCTTGAGTTCTTAGTGTAGGGTCCCACGGATGGCGCCACTTGTTGATACAAAATTTGGGCTTACCTTGCTTGGACTCCTGCTCTCGTACCAATTAGAACTTTAGTGCTTGTGATACCTGCGCACTAAGAAATCAAACAACACCGTTAGGCTTATCGTGGGATTGTCTCCCACGATTAGACTCCGGCGTGAGAGTAAGTAATCGGTTTAGGGTTTAGTTGAAGAGTTAGGGATTGTGCAAATCGTACCTTTTCATGAGAATATATCATTCTATATATAGGGCGTAGAAACCGTGTAGGTATCTTGCTCCTTACTCTTCGCACTCGTGATGCTTATCTGGGGTAAGGATATCTATTCCGTAAATAGAAGATCTTTATCCATTAGCCGTGTGTTTTGGTTGGGCTTTGGGCTTCGTGAGCCCAAGCCGTTGGTAATTATGACCCAAGTCATTTGTCATGATAACCCACTCGTGGTGGGTTTTGGCTTAGTAATGTCTATAATTTGGCCTCGTGGCCCAACTAGAGGCTATACGTCATCAGTAAGGAAATTTTAAAACTTGATTTACCTTGTACTTTCATGTTTATTTGATGTTTAAAAATGTTATCAAGTGCTTAATATGCATGTTTTGTTAAATTGAGAAAGCTAGGGTTTGATACACTAAACACATATACACGACATTTTTGAAAGTTTCATACAAATTAAGTCATTTCTTGCTTGTGTGGTAAATGTTGGTTCATGTTATGCTAGTTTGATGGTACGAATGAGATTTGAGCTAATTACTTGAGTTTAAACAAAATAAATGGTTATTTTATCATATATATAAATCGGCTCACTTTTAAGATACATAAAAATTGGGGTGTTAAAAAATACAAAGTTTTTGCTCTAGTGGTGAATTTGTGTAATTTTTAGACTATAGATTATTTTTACGGCTTATTGGAACGAGTTATAACGTGTTTGATTTTTAGTTTGGATTTTGTGTTTACTTTTGATTCGACCAAATTGGGTCGAGCCCAACTAAAGTTTAGCCTATATTGACTTTTTGACTAAACGTTTATTTGATGTGCTTATTTGCTTATTTGAAACTAAACGCGAAATATACCGTAAACTAAAAAGGTTTATTTGATTTCAGGCTAAAAATGAACTAATGGGCTCATATTGGGCTTCTCAGCCCAATGATGATCTTGGATTGCTAAAATGAGTTTTGGATTATTTTTCGACTTATATTTTGGCCTATTAAAACATTAAATATCGATTAAAACTAATTTGGGCTTGTTTTAACACTTTAGATCCAAATTGGTCACTTAATGGACTTTTAAGCCCAAATTCATGTTTTGTTGACTTTTTGTTGACTTTTGGAAATTTTGACTTATCATTGATTTTTAAATCGTAACGTTTGAATATTTTGCGAAAACTATACTTTAGTTGAAAACGCAACAAAACGTGCGTATTTACTTACAAATATATTTATTAAACTAAATAGTCACTATTAGTAATGTGATGAGATTAGTTTTTGAGTATTTTGCAACACTTAAAAATGAAAACGTTGTAATTATGAGTGGGTCATGCCCAATTTTTCTAAAAATCCAACATTTAGAAATTTTTGGTAAAAGTTGACTAGAGGATGAAATATATTATTTTTATTATTAAAAATATTAATTTTCCAAATTAATATTTTTAGATTTCATAAAACTTATAAATATATTTTATATATTTATATACTTACAACTTTACTTAATTTTATTAAATTAAATACTTATACCAATTTCACTTTTATAATTATCATTATATTATAAATGCTTTTATTATTTATAATATAAAAAATACCCCACTATCTCCATCTTTTATTAATTTACACTTTAATATAATATATTATTATATTAACCCACTAATACTTATCTAATTAATTACAAAACCCTAATTAATTAAATACTTAACTATTCAATCACATGTTATTACACTTTCACCAGAGCCATCACTTAAAAGTCTTCATCCATAAACCACTTTTAAAACATACTTTACCACACAACAAGCGTGAAATACAAGAACAATTTGAAATTTGTAAACATTTCAAATGAGTCAATACTTTAAAACGCGAGTCGTACATTAAGACTTACCATACTGATCTAGGTCGCATGTCAGAATGGTTGCATTGTACCTATTGATTTTTGCTAGTAGATTGCTACTGTTTGAGTTAAGTTTATAGATGAACTGTTTTGTAAACCTTGGGGGTGAGAAAATGCAAAACTGTTTTCATGGACCAAAAACTGAACTTTTGTTTTTACACACTAGTACGCGGATAACCTAAGTATGAATGATCCCACTATGCCCAATATCATGGATCATCAGTTCCTGCGGGAAGAGCGAATGATATAAAATAAATCTATTGGGGGTGACTCCCCTATTCGGTTGGCCAGACGGTTCAATGCGAACGTATACCATGTCGGCTTGTCGGGTGTATCGGGATAAACACCCGCTGAACCCTATTATTATTATATGTGCTAGTTTAGTATACTGAACTGTCGTATCTTCGGTTGCATGAGCTTAGTGTTAGAGTATAGTTAGTGTGTACATGTTGAATTATTTGTTGTTGTCCATATGTGCTTATTTACTATAAACCTATGAACTCACCAGTATTTAACTGACTTTTTAGCATGTTTTCTCAGGTGCTTGATTATGGTGTTGTTGAGGGCAGGGCATGGCGCGATCATAACCACTCTGAAGTGTTTTGACACAGTATCTGAAACATTTTATTGCGACCGACATGTTTTATGGGCCTTATTTCTTTAAACTGAACTTGTTGTAAAACCATTTGAATTTGGTAATGTAACTTTTTAAAACGGATTTGATAATCCGTTCTCTATATCTGATGTGTTGTGATTACTAATTTAGTAGCATCTAAACATGTATGCTTTCACTAAATTAGATTTTGGGGGTGTTATAGGTAATGTTATATATGTTGGGTTACTTATAGCTTTTAGGGTAAATTGAAGAAGGGTCGATTAGATAGTCTATGGGTTGTATTTTTATTTTGTGTAAGGATAGTTATATGGGCTATTAGATTTTTAAATAGTAAACATATATGACTAATAAATTTTGTTGATTTGAATTAGGCCCAGTTTTGGGTTCATTGAATTAGCTACCAAGATACTTTTTTGGAGAGATCGAACGTGTGTTAACCATAAAAACGTTTGTTGAAAAAGTGTGAAACTAAAGCCGTATTCGAATTTCAAAGTTTTGAAATGACTTATGTTTTATTTTAAGAAAATTTGTGTAATAACTTTTTACTATGTTAAATTTAGGATATCTATGTATTAATATAATTTATTTAATATTTTATTATTGTGTTAAATTTATAATAAAAATGTTGTGTCATTTTTACACAAACTTTAATATATACTTAAAAAAAACTGACTATTAAAATTATTTAAACAATTATACAAAAATAAACAATATTATTTCATTCAGATTCAGATTTTATAGCTATCTCTTATCAGTAATATGTGGTATTCAAATTCAGACTCAAAACATTTTAATAAAACAAACGCACCCAAAGGCTAAACCAACTGAATAGCTAAATCAGTTTATTATAAGATCTCCTTTACATGCATAATACAAGAAATGTTAGAGCATATAGCCACAAGAGAAAAGTTCAATTGCATACCTTTATTTTGGTGCATACCAAGGGACCAATCCTCACCATCAATCTAGTTTGATCTAGTGGTGGGGATTAACCTAAGATTAAATATGTAAACCTAAGTCCATGTTTTTTTTCCCCTCTTTCTTTGTCTGTTTGTCTTTATTATTAATTTCTTTTATTTTTTCGTCTTTTTTTTTTTAATTTCGTTTTTTTGTCTTCTGTTTCAATTTATGTTTTTTTTACATTCACGCTTTTTTCTTCGCTTTCATACATTTTCGTCTGTTTTCATATGTATTCGTCCGATTTCATACATTTTCATCCGTTTTCATACTTTTTCGTCTGTTTTCTTATGTTTTAGTTCATTTTCATACGTTTCCGTTCGTTTTCATACATTTTCGTCCGTTTTCATCTGTTTTATTTCGTTTTCGTTCATTTTTCATACGTTTTCATCCATTTTCAGATGTGTTTTTACGCTTTTATACGTTTTCGCCCATTTTCGTCCATTTTCTTATTTTTTTCGTTTGTTTTCATACGTTTTCGTCCATTATTCATACATATTCGTTCGTTTTCAGACGTGTTTTTTACGCTTTCATACTTTTGTGTCAGTTTTCTTACGTTTTCGTCCATTTTCATATATTTTGGCAATATCACAAGTGCGTCAGCTTTCATCTGTTGATGGTGATGGAGGAACCTGTGATAAGACAGATGCTATCACCGGTGATATGACAAGTAGTATCACCGGTGATATCACAGTTGATATCACATGTGATGTCACATAGGATATCACCGGTGATATCACATGTGTTTGAGCTTCTTCAATTTATTTTATGGATATGTTGTGCTTTCTTCAACCACAATTGCAATTTTTGACTGGGTCGTTTTCTGCAACTGAACATCTGAACGAGGAAGAGATGAAGCATGTTGCGGAAGAACAAAGAAATACAAGGATTATGAAAGTAACTAGAAAAGTGCATGTCATATAATATAGTTTAACTAAGAAGCATTTTAAATTATCATCAACTTGAAAAATTACAACTAATACAACTTAAATATGAAGCAATTAGATAAACAAAACATATCAAAAGAGTTTTGAATATCATTTTTTTTTGCTATTTTCAACAACTTATAACCTACCACATGAAAATCAAAAGATATCTTCGTTGATATTCATTTTGATAACTTGCAAATTCGTACTACTTTACATTTTCTAATATCACAAGAGTGTCGGCTTCTGATGGTGATAAAATCAAATCAGGTATATATAGTATAGTATTACTCAAGAAATCCGCAAAAAAATACGGATAACCCGAGGTCGTAGTCCGTGTGAAGGGTGAGTGGAATTTCGAATTCCCGAATCGTGAAACGTGTCGCGAAAGTGATAAAAGTGATTTTAATGAGATTATACTAATGAATAAGTAAATGAAGCACAAATAATCACTTAAGCACGTAATTCAAGTAATTAAACCAAAAACGTAACGTAGAATCGAAAACGTAAGCTAAAACGTAAAATAAACGTTAACGCGCGAAATAAAACGTGAATTTTAAGCTAGACTACTCCTACGGACTTGAAAATAATTTTCTAAAGTTAAAAATGATAAAAGAAAATTTTGAGAAAAAGAAAAATATTTTTTTGACTTTTTAATTAATTTTTATGAATTAAAAACTAATTTAACTAATTAAAAATTAAAAGAAAATGCAAATTAAGTGAGAAAAATGCAAAATAAATTTAGAAAATTCTAAAATAACTAAAAAGTAATTTTAAAACTGAAAAATATTTTGTTTTGGCTTTTATGTAATATTTGAGAATTAAAAACTATTAAATCTAATTAAAAATAATTAAAATTCAAAATAAATGGGAAAAATGCAAAATTAATTTCTAAAAATTAAAAATAATTGAAAATTAATTTCTAGAATATTTTTGGATTTTTTAGGCTTTTTCTGATTTTTTTGGAGTTTTTGGTAATTAAAAAGTATTAAAAATTGAATAAAAATAGAAATTAAATAAGAAAAATAGCAAATTTACTCAGAAAAATAGGAAAAAATTTAGGGAAAATCTAAAATATTATTATAATCCTAGGAAAAATTTGTTGAAGAGACTTATTAAATAAGAAAAATAGCAAATTTACTCAGAAAAACTGGAAGTGCTATTTGGCTTAAAACAACTTATGTTGAAGTGCTTATTGATAAGCACTTTGACCAACTGTTGATAAAACTTTGACCAACTGATATTTAGACTCAATTAAGCTTAAATGAACAATTATAAGGCCAATGATAACTCAAAAACACAGATAAGGGCCAAATAGATATGATTAAGCACAAATGAGATAAGCACTTAAGCAAATAGATAAGCAAATGGTACCAAATCAGTGTATTAAGCTATTAGAGGTACAAATGAACTCAGATTAACAATAATACTTAGAAAATGAGCAACAATACTCAATTGCAGCCCTAAACTGAAAACAGATCTAATTCAATCACCTAAACTGAATAAGCAAATAAGCAGTGGTAATAAGCTCAAGAGAGTGAACTATTGGGGGCAAAACCCTCAATAGCCAACTGAGATCACTAAAACTCCAAATGGTATAAGCTTACTTCTCAACAACTAGGTGAAATGATGCTATGAAAACTGATGAAGCAGAATGGTGCAGGGGATTATTAAGCTCAAACAGTCAACTTAAAAGCAATGTTCCAATAAGCAAATAAGTTTCAAACCAACTTTTTCTTTTTGTATTTGATTAACTGACTACTAGGCTTCAAAAATCAGTAAACCACAAGCAATTCCAATTATTAATGAAAACTAGAAGTTCACTCAAAGTTTGGACCAAAAACTGAGCTTCCACTTGTTTTGACTTTTGGATTTCAAAGATATTTTGACTAAAATGACTTATAAATGCTAAAATCTTACTGAGATTGTTATATTAATCAATTTTATGAGTGAAATAAGCTAAACCTACAACTAATTCAACTACTACTATGAGAATGCAATCTAAATTACTAACTGATATGCAAAAATTTATGGAACAGAGATGATTTTGACTTTTAACGCCTACCTATGTAATTTTATGATCTGTCTAATACTAATTTTACTTGATAACTTTGTTTATGCAATAGCTACAGCCAATTCTCAACTAGAACCAATAATCAAAGCCTAATCCAAACACCCTCTTATATGACTGTCACCACTATTTTCAAGCAGCAAATCAAGGTCTTACCAATCCAAATCACCAAACAATGATCAATAATGAACAAATAAGCTGAATAAACCAGAAACTCAGACCTCCAAATATCAATCAACCACAGATACTCAGATCCAATATATTATAACAGATAGATGAAACAATAGCAAACCAAATGATCTCAAACTATGATGAAACAGTAAATAAGGAACTACTACACTACTAAGTATGCAATAAACATAATTAAGGAAATAATAATAGATCTATACTACTAATTACTCTACTGATGCAATTGGAAAAAATGAAAAACTTACAAAACCAATTCCCCCTCAGAGGAACAGAGGGGGATTCACTAAGCTTGTCTGTCTCTATGACAGGCCAAATGACTCCTTTTGGCTACCTATACTCCCCAAATAAGCTGGTTTAATTGAATAAGCAATGGTTGACCACAGTTTGACTTTGTGAATTTTTAAGACAATTGACTTAATAAGCTCACAGAAAGCTATAAAGAAGCTTTTATGAACTTATGAATAAGAGAACAAGCTACTTGAAGCTGATTTAGGAATTAAAACTATATATATATATATATATATATATATATATATATATATATATATATATATATATATATATATATATATATATGTATATTTTCTGATTTTTTTTTTTTTATTTTTTGGTTTTTTTTATAAGATGAAACAACAATAAAAACTTACAGCAATAAGCTGTTAATGAAAAGCTGAATTATATTAATATTAAAATGTTTGAGTTCAAAGCATGAAATGAAATTACAGAAACAAAGAATAAACTAAATTAAACCTACACAAACTACACACACTCAACTGAGGAGGAGGGGGTATATATAGGCTGCTAGGGAATGCTCTTGTGAAGGTTCTAGGATGCCAGCTCACCAATCCGCGTCTATCTGTGTTTCTTTGATTCAATAACGTCCCTTGGATTAACCTTAGCCCCCAATCTTCAATCCATAGCCCTTGATTAATCATGCTCCAATCATTTGACGCGTTTTGTCACACGGATCACTGACATGGCAGGCCTGCCATGTCAGGTTCTTCTAGAATCAATAGTACAATACCCTTACTACCCTTAATTGCTGCCATTTTTTATTTTACTTGGGGTGAACAGTGTTAGGGTTTATAATATCCGGGTAATTATCAAACTAGGGGGCGGGTAATTTGGGATTTGGGTGTTTTATTTGTTGGGAGGTTTAACCGGTCATTAGACCGGGGTAAGGAGTGGACTAGGTAACATTTTTTTTAGAGGATTGGGCCTGGTTTTACTTTTGGGCTTTGGGGTATTTTTGGACTAGTAATTTGATTGAATCCGGTTGGTGTAGTAGTAGTATTAAGGACCAAATTTGTAATTATGCAAACAATGGGGACCAATTCTGTAATTCTCTAAAATTAATATCCAAGGGCTCATTATGACTTTCTCTAATTCTTGATGGTCCTCCTTTGACTTTACTTCAAATATTGCTCAAGGGACCATTTTTGTAATTTTCTGAAAGAATAAGGACTAAAATTGCCAATTTTTCAAATCTTTGACCAAGGACCATTTATGCAACTTTATGATTCTCAGAGGACTTCTTATGACATTTTGAGCTTTCTTTGATCATTAAGCTTCCTCGGCTCCGACTTTTGACCTTTTTCCAATCTCGTGCTCGTTTTTGTCGATTTTGGCTTTGTTTTTGTTCATTTTTCACATATCCGTACCTGCATATACACAAATACAAAAACATACATTCTCTTGGCATATTTGGTTAGTATTTGGTGTATTTTGTCTGATTTAAGGTATAACACCCCGTAAAATTTTCCTACAATTAACACGTTACCATAACATAGATTAACCATTTTTTTTACAAGAACAAATTTTTTTTTTATATGCATGACATATTATGTGAACCACTACGACATTTATGATTGACCATTTACCTAGGAACGTTGCATGCACACAAACCTAGATAGTCTAATTATCGCGAATATATATTTTTTTAAACGTTTATATTCTTATAATATACGTTTCGTATATTTAAGGTACAATATTTATATATTCCCGGAGCCTACGAAAATTCCTGAGATTGCTCACTAATATTATTGGACCAAAACCCGACTCTCGAAATCACCTAAGTGGGCCCACAAGACCCAACGGGCCACTACAAACACAAACTGATGCTAATAGGCCACTTTAAATCTCTATTTCTTTTATTATTTCGTTTTTGGGCCTGATCCACAACATAAGCCCACCAGGCCAAACAAACAGCCCAGCGTTGTTTTTTTTTATTTTATTTCTTTGTTTCTTCTTTGACTTCCAGCCGCGACCAGCCACAAACACACTCAACTTTCTCTTGAATTCGACACACAACACATAGATGTTTTTACACAGTTCGAATCACCACCTAGCAAGGATTCAAGAATGACCAAACTCATTTCCATACCCACTCGTTTACTATCCCAAATCTGACCCTTTTGTAACCTCAAACTCATTTTACAAAAATTGTACACTTGATGTCACATAAGTCCAAACGACCTCCTATATCCCCCAATCTTCACAAGACATTTATAGGACATGTTATCAACTGTCACGAGCATCAGGGAATGTCAGGAGAATCTATGACACGCTAATTGCCTTGTAACATTTCGATTGGACGAGAATAGAGGTTACATGCATTCATTCTTATCCCACACTTCATCTCATGTGAACACAATCTCTCTAAACTCACAAGACTCGTATTTATAAGTCTCATATGATCTCAGTTAGAAACACACACTCAAATGCACCACCATTCAAAAATTCGTGAAAGTTTTGAGTTGATTTGGGACAAGGAGTTAGCCAAACGCACACTGTGTAGAATCGAGTCCAAGATCCAAGTTTTGTGTATCCTAGATCCATGGTGGGTCGTGTATCGAACCCCAGCTCTACTTTTGCCCAGCTCGATCCACAACTATGATTACACCCCACCCATTTGAGGTGAAGTAAGTCTATTCGACACTTTACTATAATTTTTCATTTCATTATATTTCTGTTTTGGCACTTTACATTTGATCTAATATCTCGTAATATGAATACGTAATATATACTTTTTATTCGACTTCTTAAATATTTACTAAGCTAACAAACAGGTTACACAAAGTTTTGAACATAATATTAACGTTTACTTAATAATTCGACACGTCTAAAAGTCAACTTGACCTAATCAAATTAATTCAAAACACATGGAATATTTTGGCTATGAAACTGTTTTGGAGCGATTGCTTTGTCTAATAATCTCGAAATACGTAAACATGACATATATATTTTAATCGACATATAATATGTTGGATGTACTGAGAATCGAGTGATATAAAGTTTTTGAGCTAAAAATAACGTTTACCTTATTTACTCGACACATTGTTTTTGCCACTGGACACGTTTGGTATATTATAAAAAGACTTAGAATATTTTTCTAAGTCTTAAACTGTTTTCTAAAATGAGTTAAGCAGTTTACTTTGGCCTTGCTATTCCTAATTTCGACACATAACATACTCATTTTAAAACTCGACCTCATTGTCGACATGGCTACCAATCGAGTGACGTTTTTGGTTCAACTTTATGAGCACCTATAAACTAATTTCCAAAGCCAAACTGATCGAGCAAAAACCAGTTTTCCAAAACCTTTATAAAATAATGTTTGGGCTTATTAGCCCGTTAAGCTTATTTTGAGCTTATTTGATAAGCTGATTTTCGAGACTTATTTGTAACATTTTTGTAACATAAAAATGAGCCCAAGTCAAAGGTCCAAACCTTCATAAGCCCAACGGATCATATTTTGTTAATGGGCTTTGAATGTGGCTCGTTAAAGCCCATTTTGTGAAAATAAGAGATTTTAAGCCATTAAGCTGTTCTAATAAGCTAATAGGAACGTTTTGAGCTTATTTAAGAAGTAAAAATATTAAGTTTTGAATTTAGTAACTTTTGGACTAACTTTGCAAAAATTTGCTAACGGAGGACTAAAACCGTCAAAACTATAAACTTTGGATTAAAACTGTCAAATCTGAATTTTTGAGATATAAACTGTTAATATAGAAACTTGGAATTATAAAATATAAATAATGATATTATTTGGACTTAAAATGAAACAATTGTTAACTTTGGACTAACGGTGTTAAATTAGACCGTTAAGGTTAAAAATATAACTTTTGAAAACTTGAAGGTCTTTTCTGTGACATTTCCTTTATAAGTTAAAATTGTGTTTTATATAAATATATAAATATATATTTAATATAAAACTTGTACAAAAACAGAGTATACGTTATATACATACTTAACGATAACGACGTTACGTTATTCGTTATTCTTTTGAACTTTTATCGTAACATATCATCTACACGCTTTGACTTATTCATGATGATTTTTCCATCGCACATCGAGCATCGATCATTACACTCACAAGTATATGTATATATAACTTTGTTCTTGAACTTCAAACATTTAAACGAACACGAGTTTTAATAACAAACTGAATGACTAATATTCGCGATAAAACGAGATTTAGACTATCAACTAAAACATACCATATCTTTTAGGTTGTGTGTGAAGCCGTTGCCTTGCATCGTTGAGATTATGTTACTACCACAACCACTGTACTACTAAGGTGAGTTCTTAGTCCCATTTTTATAATTATTTTATAAATATTTTGGGGGAGATACATGCTCAACTACTGCTTTTACTTTCACAAGTATTTTAAACTTTCACATATTACTGTGAGTCATAGCCCCTACTCTTACTTTCTTTACTATGATTTATAAACGTTTTTGGGGGAGATACATGCTTAACTATTGTTTTATACTTTTACAAGTACTCGTTAACTATTTACATATTACTGTGATTTCATAGCCCACTCTTTAACTATTTTCCCGTGGGGGAGATACATGCTTAAAACTCGAACACAAGTCTTTTATACCGGGTATTGAAATACCGTCAGGCCAATGTTATTTGCTTAAGTTACTATTGCCAAAAGTCCCTTGATCATGAACCTTAATCACTTGAAGGGTGAACGTAAATAAATGTGGATAGTACTATTAGTGATTGACAATCCTCGTTTGGTTGTTAGAGAAAACACCAGGCGCACTTTATTGTTCTTATTATAGGTTATTGGCAAATACCTATCTTGAGGGCCTACTACTTACCGTCATAACTTGAGATTATGATTGGCTGTTAATTGTTGAGTATCATGAGCTTAAGGCAATAACAGGAACATTGAATTAAACTTATTGATTGTATGTGATTACAATACATTCTTAACTTGTGATTCGAAACTCGTGTTGAATGGATTTATAAACAAACTACTATTTTGGTGTTGGCCCTGTGAAGGGCAAACCAACGAACTATTTTTGAATTGATAAGGAAATCACTCATTTTCTAATTAACAATTTAAACTATAAACTCTATGAACTCACCAACCTTTGTGTTGACACGTTTTAGCATGTGTTTATTTCAGGTAACTATACAAGAAGGAACTTGAAGGCACGGAGTTGGCTTGTAACCCGGCATGGGCTTAAATAAACATTTTGACATATTTAAATAAACTTGTTGTTTAAATTATGAAACATCTTGATGTCTCGAATATTT
Organism: Artemisia argyi; assembly: GCA_030686995.1. NCBI lineage: Eukaryota > Viridiplantae > Streptophyta > Magnoliopsida > Asterales > Asteraceae > Artemisia > Artemisia argyi. Next base: position 130,043,869 of record CM060691.1, read on the forward strand.
GGTATTTTGAATGAATTAAACTTTAAAGCGTCACTTTTGTGTCGTTTTCTATGATTGTGACAAAGATCCTCGAAGTAACACCCAAAAAAGTCTTCCGCTGACATTTTAAGTCTTCCGCTGTTATTAACGACTTTTGGGGGTGTTACAGATTGGTATTCAGAGCCACGGTTATAGAGAACCAGATGTTTTTAAACATTGGACTATAACTACACTTTAACTGGACCATTTTTACAAAATACCACTTCATGCCCTCCGTGCCTACATTCCAACATCTGGTAGAAAAGTTACTTCTCATTATTTCTTACTTATATAACTTGATATATGCTTACATGTTATGATTATGCTAATGACTTACATTTACTAATCGGAATTATTACAAATACCGTGTCTTCATATTTCCAATCCGCTAGACTATTATGTGACCTTTAAATAGTTTATGGTACAACTACACTCTAGTATATTAATATATATATTTATATGCTCCCCCAACTATTTTGAGTACTATGCAAATCCTCTTTAATTGTCTCGCTTTCATCTTTATAGATGCTTACGACATATCCGCACATAAATTATTTTGTCAGATGGTTAAGTCAGAATCTTAAAATGATTTACAACGTCTTAATTTGAATAGATTGGGACGCCCTTTTGTTCAAATCAAAAAATTATAAATCATTAAACCATAAGTTTATATTTCCTTAATTACATAGTTTGGGACGCTTCTCTATGTAAATAACGAAATATAGATAAATAGGTTTAATTACTTCTGAGTTAACAGACATATGAAACCAAGAAAACCTAAATCTCATTAGAAACCGCGAATATTAATACACAACGATATAACTAGCATCGGTAATGCTATCATCACAAAGATCACTAAGTAAACCTTAACGTCACTAAACGATTTATCCACCAAGCTGATGAAGAATGCCACCACTCCTACGAGTGCAAGAACCACAACTGGATGTAACACATCGAATACCCTGTATGACAAAAACCACACAATGAAACGTTAATGCCTAGTGCATGAAGCTACAAATTCAAAAACAACACTCTTAATATTTCTTACCCCCATATTTCATCCACACTAACGACTAAAACCACGATTAGCATAAGAAATGCTATGATCCAATCCAAGGACTCCAGATCTTCTTCCGGGAAGAAAGTTACAACAAAATACGCAACTATGAGAACAATATAAGTATAAAACATATAAAAAAATCGTTATTTGAAGACAGAATGAACGATAAAGAGAAAAATCAGGAAATATATAGACATGTTGCCATGAATCACTATTCTTGCCATGTGCATTCACTTTTCCCCAAGTTAACATCTATCCACAAGAACTAAATAATTCGAGAATTATCTCCACACTATTCTCTTTGTAAAAAATTGTATCAACAAAACTCTTTTGTTTAACGGGTAGGTTACCCGCACAGATTTTTGTAATTTTAAAACATGAAGAATAAATAAATTATCATCCTCATTTTGCTCACAATGGATTTTATTCAAACGACATATTATTATTAAACTTGACTGAAACACATAAAAAAAAAAAAAAAAAAAAAAAAAAAAAAAAAAAAAAATTACAAACGATACTAAAAATTAAACATCACACTTCAGCGGTAGTCTGGGTGATCCCAAGTCTGAGAATTGTTAGAATCATATCCATCATCATAAGGGTCGAAGCTTGCCAACCTCTCTTCTTCTATTTGAGCCTCCAACCTACTCAGCTCCCGCTCCATGTCAGAAGTCCAACCACCATCATCGACCGCCACATTCTCCTCAAAACTTGGCTGGAATTGATCCAGATGAGGAAATTGTTGTTGTTGCACAGTCACTCTTGGTGCAGAAGAACTCGATGCACCTTGTTGAAGTGATTGCTGTTGTGGTTGTTGTGGTGGTGGTAGTGGTTTTGGTTGTTGTTGTTGTTGGTATTGCTGTTGCTGTTGCTGCTGTTGCTGTTGCTGTTGTTGCTGTTGCTGTTGCTGTTGCCGTTGCTGCTGTTGCTGTTGTTGTTCAATCCTAGCAGCTTCAACATTCTCTTTAAAACTCCAACAGATCTTGCTGGAACTATGGTCCTCTATCTGATGAACACAAACCCATAACGATTCAATAATAGCCGCATCCTTACGATATCCGTCATGCAAGAAAGTATCAATCACATGTTTTCGATCATCCGATATATCTGTGCACTTTGCATAACGTTCTCTAAGCCGTTGCTTCAATTGTTTCGCCACTTCCAACTCCAGGATGACCCTCAAAATAGCATTTTTGCGATCCACATCACTATTTTCGGTCTCTGCTTTGATATATTGTTGAATTTGTTCAGCGGTATGTGGCAGCTTGCAAGCCATTGATTGTTTTGTGTGTGTGTGTTTGTGGATAACCCAACACGTACCAATGGTATTTATTAAAAAAAAAAAAAAATCTCAATTATTGTATTAAATGTGACCGTTTGTTTTTCAAACGGTAAAAATTTTCAAAAAGTCTGTATCTACTAAAACTAGCAACAAATTTTTTTTTTTTTGGAAATACGTGGTAAAAATTCTATCTTGGATTTCACATTTTCAACACAAGTGGCAAGGAACAGATCACATTAAACACATAACACCATAACTTAAATCATAAACACGCCACGTATAAGTAATACACTCTCACATGATTGGACCCCTCAATCTCTAAGAAATTATGAACTTATCAAATAATCTTTACAAACTCTCAAACATTATACGATACCTTAACAAATCTCAAATCAACTCATTACCTCGTGTATATTAGAATAAAACGTACGTTAATAAAACATACCCGCAAAAACCTTCTTAACTTGGGCTTTAACCCACTACCTCTATACACCGACACACATTTGGGCCTCGAAATCACAATAACCCAACGCACCATTGGGCTGACCACTAACTTGAGCCCGGCGTTGCTCAAATCTGAAACATAAACATTACTTCCGAACGACTCGTACCTATAATTTCGAACCATTTTTCCGTAACATTTCTACACACCCCGTCAATATTTTTGTACATCTCAATTTATCATAATCCCAAGAAACAAGTGTGACGAATCTTTCGATCCTTCGATGGTCAAATTTTCATCAAAGCTCAACCAAATTGCTACACTCAAAATCATATTTATTTAAGTATTCGAAGCCAAATAAACTCCACATATAGTTTTAGTCATAATTTATTGAAAACCCACCGTTGTAAACTTGACTACAATCAAATGAACCGACTATAAATATTCTTAACACATATATAACGATGCATAAGCAATAAATACAAGCGAAAAATCAACATAAACCATGGCATCAGAAAACGAAGAAAATTTCATTCATACGTTCGAAATTACATGGAAACACAACAAACCTTATTTCAACATTCCAACCACTACACTACGACACTATTTCTTCACTTCCAAAACTTGTCAATGAAGATCGCTAGAACCACGAATGGTGCAAGAAACATTAAGATCCCAACCAATATAGCACGATCTTCGTTCGGAACATACACTAGATAGATAGTAGTAACAATGGCATACATGATTGCAAGGTTAGTGATGAAGTGAGGCATGTCAACGAGAGGTATAAGGGAAAGGAAAGTTAGGTAAAAAGGAGTGTAAAAAGTGGGTTATTTAAAGAGAATAAGAGTTGGGTACTGTACACCACTGTGGTAAAATACTGTTTACACCTTAAATAATACTGCCAAGTAACAACTATAATTTTTGGACATAAGTTTCCCCCTAGTTTTTCTATCACAATCATACTAAGATTGGTTATCATCAATTTAAAAAGCTAATGTAATAGTAGATACGTTAAGCTGGAAAATACAATTAGGAAGCTAATAATAAATACGTTATTTGTTCACCTTTTTCCACACACCTTTACAGCTACCTTATCTTAGAATCCCGGGACGGGATTCCGTTTAACGGGTAGGTAATATAACACCCTGTAAAATTTTCCTACAATTAACACGTTACCATAACATAGATTAACCATTTTTTTTACAAGAACAAATTTTTTTTTATATGCATGACATATTATGTGAACCACTACGACATTTATGATTGACCATTTACCTAGGAACGTTGCATGCACACAAACCTAGATAGTCTAATTATCGCGAATATATATTTTTTTAAACGTTTATATTCTTATAATATACGTTTCGTATATTTAAGGTACAATATTTTTATATTCCCGGAGCCTACGAAAATTCCCGAGATTGCTCACTAATATTATTGGACCAAAACCCGACTCTCGAAATCACCTAAGTGGGCCCACAAGACCCAACGGGCCACTACAAACACAAACTGCTGCTAATAGGCCACTTTAAATCTCTATTTCTTTTATTATTTCGTTTTTGGGCCTGATCCACAACATAAGCCCACCAGGCCAAACAAACAGCCCAGCGTTGTTTTTTTTTTTTAATTTTATTTCTTTGTTTCTTCTTTGACTTCCAGCCGCGACCAGCCACAAACACACTCAACTTTCTCTTGAATTCGACACACAACACATAGATGTTTTTACACAGTTCGAATCACCACCTAGCAAGGATTCAAGAATGACCAAACTCATTTCCATACCCACTCGTTTACTATCTCAAATCTGACCCTTTTGTAACCTCAAACTCATTTTACAAAAATTGTACACTTGATGTCACATAAGTCCAAACGACCTCCCATATCCCCCAATCTTCACAAGACATTTATAGGACATGTTATCAACTGTCACGAGCATCAGGGAATGTCAGGAGAATCTATGACACGCTAATTGCCTTGTAACATTTCGATTGGACGAGAATAGAGGTTACATGCATTCATTCTTATCCCACACTTCATCTCATGTGAACACAATCTCTCTAAACTCACAAGACTCGTATTTATAAGTCTCATATGATCTCAGTTAGAAACACACACTCAAATGCACCACCATTCAAAAATTCGTAAAAGTTTTGAGTTGATTTGGGACAAGGAGTTAGCCAAACGCACACCGTGTAGAATCGAGTCCAAGATCCAAGTTTTGTGTATCCTAGATCCATGGTGGGTCGTGTATCGAACCCCAGCTCTACTTTTGCCCAGCTCGATCCACAACTATGATTACACCCCACCCATTTGAGGTGAAGTAAGTCTATTCGACACTTTACTATAATTTTTCATTTCATTATATTTCTGTTTTGGCACTTTACATTTGATCTAATATCTCGTAATATGAATACGTAATATATACTTTTTATTCGACTTCTTAAATATTTACTAAGCTAACAAACAGGTTACACAAAGTTTTGAACATAATATTAACGTTTACTTAATAATTCGACACGTCTAAAAGTCAACTTGACCTAATCAAATTAATTCAAAACACATGGAATATTTTGGCTATGAAACTGTTTTGGAGCGATTGCTTTGTCTAATAATCTCGAAATACTCAAACATGACATATATATTTTAATCGACATATAATATGTTGGATGTACTGAGAATCGAGTGATATAAAGTTTTTGAGCTAAAAATAATGTTTACCTTATTTACTCGACACATTGTTTTTGCCACTGGACACGTTTGGTATATTATAAAAAGACTTAGAATATTTTTCTAAGTCTTAAACTGTTTTCTAAAATGAGTTAAGCAGTTTACTTTGGCCTTGCTATTCCTAATTTCGACACATAACATACTCATTTTAAAACTCGACCTCATTGTCGACATGGCTACCAATCGAGTGACGTTTTTGGTTCAACTTTATGAGCACCTATAAACTAATTTCCAAAGCCAAACTGATCGAGCAAAAACCAGTTTTCCAAAACCTTTATAAAATAATGTTTGGGCTTATTAGCCCGTTAAGCTTATTTTGAGCTTATTTGATAAGCTGATTTTCGGGACTTATTTGTAACATTTTTGTAACATAAAAATGAGCCCAAGTCAAAGGTCCAAACCTTCATAAGCCTAACGGATCATATTTTGTTAATGGGCTTTGAATGTCGCTCGTTAAAGCCCATTTTGTGAAAATAAGAGATTTTAAGCCATTAAGCTGTTCTAATAAGCTAATAGGAACGTTTTGAGCTTATTTAAGAAGTAAAAATATTAAGTTTTAAATTTAGTAACTTTTGGACTAACTTTGCAAAAATTTGCTAACGGAGGACTAAAACCGTCAAAACTATAAACTTTGGATTAAAACTGTCAAATCTGAATTTTTGAGATATAAACTGTTAATATAGAAACTTGGAATTATAAAATATAAATAATGATATTATTTGGACTTAAAATGAAACAATTGTTAACTTTGGACTAACGGTGTTAAATTAGACCGTTAAGGTTAAAAATATAACTTTTGAAAACTTGAAGGTCTTTTTTGTGACATTTCCTTTATAAGTTAAAATTGTGTTTTATATAAATATATATTTAATATAAAACTTGTACAAAAACAGAGTATACGTTATATACATACTTAACGATAACGACGTTACGTTATTCGTTATTCTTTTGAACTTTTATCGTAACATATCATCTACACGCTTTGACTTATTCATGATGATTTTTCCATCGCACATCGAGCATCGATCATTACACTCACAAGTATATGTATATATAACTTTGTTCTTGAACTTCAAACATTTAAACGAACACGAGTTTTAATAACAAACTGAATGACTAATATTCGCGATAAAACGAGATTTAGACTATCAACTAAAACATACCATATCTTTTAGGTTGTGTGTGAAGCCGTTGCCTTGCATCGTTGAGATTATGTTACTACCACTACCACTGTACTACTAAGGTGAGTTCTTAGTCCCATTTTTATAATTATTTTATAAATATTTTGGGGGAGATACATGCTCAACTACTGCTTTTACTTTCACAAGTATTTTAAACTTTCACATATTACTGTGAGTCATAGCCTCTACTCTTACTTGCTTTACAATGATTTATAAACGTTTTTGGGGGAGATACATGCTTAATTATTGTTTTATACTTTTACAAGTACTCGTTAACTATTTACATATTACTGTGATTTCATAGCCCACTCTTTAACTATTTTCCCGTGGGGGAGATACATGCTTAAAACTCGAACACAAGTCTTTTATACCGGGTATTGAAATACCGTCAGGCCAATGTTATTTGCTTAAGTTACTATTGCCAAAAGTCCCTCGATCATGAACCTTAATCACTTGAAGGGTGAACGTAAATAAATGTGGATAGTACTATTAGTGATTGACAATCCTCGTTTGGTTGTTAGAGAAAACACCAGGCGCACTTTATTGTTCTTATTATAGGTTATTGGCAAATACCTATCTTGAGGGCCTACTACTTACCGTCATAACTTGAGATTATGATTGGCTGTTAATCGTTGAGTATCATGAGCTTAAGGCAATAACAGGAACATTGAATTAAACTTATTGATTGTATGTGATTACAATACATTCTTAACTTGTGATTCGAAACTCGTGTTGAATGGATTTATAAACAAACTACTATTTTGGTGTTGGCCCTGTGAAGGGCAAACCAACGAACTATTTTTGAATTGATAAGGAAATCACTCATTTTCTAATTAACAATTTAAACTATAAACTCTATGAACTCACCAACCTTTGTGTTGACACTTTTTAGCATGTGTTTATTTCAGGTAACTATACAAGAAGGAACTTGAAGGCACGGAGTGGGCTTGTAACCCGGCATGGGCTTAAATAAACATTTTGACATATTTAAATAAACTTGTTGTTTAAATTATGAAACATCTTGATGTCTCGAATATTTGGTATTTTGAATGAATTAAACTTTAAAGCGTCACTTTTGTGTCGTTTTCTATGATTGTGACAAAGATCCTCGAAGTAACACCCAAAAAAGTCTTCCGCTGACATTTTAAGTCTTCCGCTGTTATTAACGACTTTTGGGGGTGTTACATAAGGCCTAAAAATGATGTATGAATAAGCACACATCAAAACTCCCCCAGACGAAGGTATTGTCGTGCCCTCACGCAATATCATCACCTCACGCTTAAGAGATAAATAATTTCAAAACCTCTCTTTACTGACGTTTTAAAATAGCAATGATGTTCAAAAGAGATCTCAAAATCATTTATTCTCAAAAACGCTCCGTTTTCCGATTTTCATGAATAACAGCTACTACTACTATTTTTGTACTTTTTCATTTTTATATATGTGACGGTTTGTCTTGACTTTCATTATCAATTGTTATCTGTTGATAACTTTCAGGTTCTACGAGTAGAAACACTTCTCACAGAGAAGAGACCATACGGATAAAAATCGTCATCCTTGATTTTTCACAAGCCCCCAAACTAAGCGCAAAATCGAAATCATTGTTTATCCACGAGTTAGATGCTAACACTACCGACAAAAGTTACTTGTGTAATTACCGCTTGTTCCTAAGTCCTAAGTTTTGTATCTCAAGATTTTAATTTGTGAGAAATGAATTACTTCATATTTTCTCGTTTTGATAGTCTTTAGTCCGATAAGAGCACAAAATTTGAACGCTAAGTAGTTTGCAAACTTTCCCTCAAAAACCCCTGCGTACAGAAATCGGGTCCACATGAAGGTCTCTGATTTAACATGATTTGTGGGGGCCCCCTTTTTATTTACAGCCGAAACATCCCATGTTTGAGACTTGAGACGGAAGCTTTTTATTAGGGAAACCCCCGGAGTCAAAGCTTGGCATTTTTGCATAATTATAAGCACTTTAATAATATTTGGTCCTTAGTCCTTTATTTCAATTACAACAACGGTTTAAGAGCCGCCAAGATATAAGAGCTTTATTATGACCTTGGATTTATATCCGCTGCTTTTTATAGCTTTGGATTCCTCTGCCTTATTATTGGCTTTGGATTATTATTATTGATATTCATAATCATATGCCAAACCCCAAGTCCTACGGCCTTTACTAAGATCACAACATCGGCTGCGAACCGGCAAGATGCAATAGTCTATTTCACCGTAACACTGGTAGTACCCCTATGTGTACCAAACCCCCATATGCAGAGATTTTGTTGGGAACGAGAAAAAACTAAGTATTACCCAAACCCCATACACTTAATTAATCCTAGAGTTCTATTTTTATTGGTGTGCAATCTTGTGGGAACAAGGAAGCCACAAGTACCTTTTGTGGGCTCTAAAAAGATCCAACTACTCCACGTTTAGCACAAAACTTCTAAATAAACTCTATCATTCCTCGATCTCGGCAAATTTAAAATCCCAAGTAATGAAATCCGCGGATGCTTAGCCGATAATCTTTTGATTATATTGGTTAAGGAAGACGAGCTAGGGCTCAACATGCCTGGTCAAATCAGAACATTTATTTCTACTCTCGCCGGTAGGAAAGTCAAAACAAGGTGTCAAATCTTATTATTATACCATATATCATATCATTTTTTCATTTTTTTTTTGTTTTTTTTAATAAAAAGGTGACAAAAATTTAAATTTTGGTAGAAAAACGGAGTTGCGTAAGTTAACAGCTCAGACGATGGTGCAAGGTCAAATCGAATCGAAGATTCAACCCCCCCCCCCCAGACTAAAGTGAAACATTGTCCTCAATGTTTTAAGGGTATGGGTATTCTTACGTAAAATCTAAGGCCGTTTATTAAGTATGCCAAGAGATAAACGTTAGTCGATAAGATTTTGGATATGGTGAATTTCCGAAAGAGCAACAAAGAATGAGACTCAAGTGGAGAGAGTGACAAAACACGAGCACGAGAGTACTCAATCTTTGGGGAAATTCCTGAACATTCACAAACAACCACGAAAACACGAGTTTGGAAAGGGTCGCCCCCCTCACGTCACGTTACTTAATAAATAAGAAAATAAAGAAAATGAAAATGGATAAGCATGGGGTGCCTCCCACGAAGCGCTTGTTTTTTATTATCGAGTTACATGAGCTTGACTCGATCCCCGAATTTAGTTATCCTTAAGGAAAGTTTGGAGATTCGGGACAACCATGGGTGGTATGTCCCCTCCGAAAAGGTGTTTGATATGATGACCATTCACCTTAAAGTTGGGACCATTAGATTGAGCTAGCTCAACGGTTCCATAAGGAAAAACTTGGGTAATGGTGAATGGTCCAGACCAACGGGTTTTTAACTTACCCGAGAATATTTTCAATCAAGAATTGAAAAGAAGGACTCGATCACCAACATTGAAGATGCGATCTTTAATCTTTGCATCATGAATCCTCTTTGTCTTCTCTTTATAGATCAAAGAATTCTCATAGGCTTGATCACGAAGCTCAGTTAATTCATTCAATTGAACTTTACGATGATCACCCGCGGTTTGAAGGTCAAAATTAGCATGTTTCAAGGCCCAGTAGGCCTTGTGCTCAAGTTCAAAGGGCAAATGGCAGGCCTTCCTGTAAACCAGTTTGTAAGGAGTACACCCAATGGGTGTTTTGTAAGCGGTACAGAAAGCCCATAATGCGTCATCTAACTTATCCCCATGAAGCACGATGTTCTCCTACGGTCCTCTCTAAAATATGTTTCAAGCCACGATTGGACACCTCAACTTGACCACTCGTCTGTGGATGATATGCAGTAGAAAGATGATGTGTGACACCATATTTGAGCATAACCTTAGTGAATTGGTCATTACAGAAATGGGTCCCACGATCACTTATAATAGCACGAGGTGCACCAAATCAGGCGAAGAGACTTTTAAGAAATTTCACTACAACTCGGGCGTCATTGGTGGGTAGCGCTTTCGCTTCAACCCATTTAGATAAGTAATCGACGGCCACGAGTATATACTTGTTTCCTAGAGAAGACGGGAATAGACCCATGAAATCGATACCCCAGACGTAAAAAAATTCACACACTTGGATAGCATTTTGAGGCATCTCGTCTCGCTGAGAAATTTTTCCTTGACGCTGGCAAGAATCACATGATTTCACCAATTCATGGGCATCCCGATAAATCGTCGGCCAGTAGAAGCCGGAATCAAAAACTTTCTTTGCGGTGAAGTTGGCACCATGATGTCCCCTTGTGGGTCCATTGTGGCATGCCATGAGGATTTCAACGGCTTCCTTGCCGTGAACGCACCGCCGGATCACTTGATCCGAACAAATTTTAAACAAGTAGGGGTCGTCCCAGAAATAATGTTTAACATCTTTGAAGAATTTCTTCTTTTGTTGGAACGACATCCCTTTTCGAATGAAATTTCCCGCATGGTAATTCGCAAAGTCAGCCAACCATGGGGTACTAGGATCACTGTGTGATAAACTCCCAAGTGTCTTGAGAGGAAATGTTTCGTTAATTTCCTTTTTCTCGAAATCACTTTGATAGGGATTCTCTAAACGTGAAAGATGATCGTCAGCAAGGTTCTCAGCTCCCTTTTTGTCTCGAATTTCAACAGCGAATTCTTGAAGGAGTAGAACCCACCGCATCAATCTTGGCTTAGCATCTTGCTTTGCCATAAGATACTTAAGAGTCGAATGATCCGTATACACTATGCTTTTCTTCAAGAACAAATAAGGTCGGAATTTTTCAAAAGCGTAAATGACGGCTAACATTTCTTTTTCGGTAGTCGTATAATGGTATTGAGCATCAGTCATTGTTTTACTAGCATAGTGTATCTGCTGAAAATATTTTGACTTGCGTTGCCCCAGAACTGCCCCAATAGCATAATCGCTCGCATCGCACATTAGCTCGAAAGGCAAGTCCCAATCGGGGGCAACTAAGATAGGAGCCTCCGTTAACTTCTTCTTTAGAATATTAAATGCTTCAATGCATTCATTTGAGAAGATAAACGGAGCATCTTTTTCAAGTAAGTGGGTCAGGGGCCGGGCTATTTTAGAAAAGTCTTGAATAAAAAGTCGGTAAAAGCCGGCATTACCGAGAAAACTTCTAATTCCTTTAACGGTCGTGGGATGAGGTAACTTAGCAATCACATCGACTTTAGCTCTATCGACCTCAATCCTGGATTTTGAGATCTTATGGCCGAGGACAGTGCCCTCTTTAACAATGAAATGGCACTTCTCCCAATTTAGAACCAAATTGGTGTCTACACACCGTTTCAGCATTCTTTCTAAATGGGAGAAGCAAGAAGTGAAAGAATCTCCATAAACCGAGAAATCATCCATGAAAACTTCCATGGTTTTCTCAATCATATCCGAGAATATAGACATCATGCACCTCTGGAACGTGCCTGGAGCATTGCATAAGCCGAAAGGCATACGTCGGTAGGCAAACGTTCCGTAAGGGCAAATGAAAGTGGTCTTTTCGTAGTCTGGAGGGTTAATCTGAATTTGAAAATAACCAGAAAAGCCATCGAGAAAACAATAGAACTCATTTCCCGCTAAACATTCTAGCATTTGATCCATAAATGGAAGTGGGAAATGGTCCTTACGAGTCACATCATTCAATTTTTGATAATCAATACACACTCTCCATCCGGTAACAAGACGTTTCGAAATCAATTCATTATCTTCATTTGTCACTACAGTCATTCCACCTTTCTTCGGAACACAATGGACCGGGCTAACCCATGAGCTATCCAAGATTAGATAAATCATTCCGGCATCGAGGAGTTTGATAACTTCCTTTTTGATAACCTCATGAATTTTCGGGTTAACCCGTCATTGTTGTTGGACGGAAGGTTTGTAATTGTCTTCAAGCAAAATCTTGTGCGTACAAAAATGAAGGTCGATACCTTTAATATCGGAAATTTACCAAGCGATGGCACTTTTATGCTTCTTGAGCACATCTAAGAGACGGTTCTTCTCCTCATCTTTTAGTTCTTTTGAAATTATGACGGGAAGTTTGTCGGTTCCTTCTAAAAAAACGTATTCAAGATGAGGAGGTAAATCCTTGAGCTCGGGCTCCGGAGGATTCTCAGTAGACGGTTTAACTTCTTTAACATCGGCCATTTTAAGGTCCATTGGAGGGAGAGACGGATTTGGGTCTTCATTTAACAATTTTTCAATTAAAAGAACATCTCCCTCCGGGTCGCAAAACGAATTATCAATTTCCGGTGAAATAGAATCATTAGAAAGAAAGGCCTCGATTTCTTCCAAGATGAAATCACTTCCCTCAAACGGAATAAGGGAAGGGGAAGGATTGGAAATGATTGGTTCAGACGTAGGAGTGGGATTGCCACTCGAAGCATTTTCGGTAAAACCAAGTAACTCTTGAGAATACTCCTCCGTAACTTCGTCGATAACATCAACTCGGTTAACGGAAAATTTGTCATAATCGGAGGAGTACCTCGCGGTTTGATCCAAATTAAATGTTACGGCTTCGGTACCAACGCGTAAGGTAATTTCTTCATAGAAAACATCAATTAACGCATGGCCAGTCCTTAGGAAACATCTCCCGAGAGTGAGAGGTACCCGCGGATCAGCATCAAAATCAACAATGACAAAATCGGCAGGGAAATGAAACTTTCCCACATTGACGAAGACATCCTCGGCTATTCCCATCGGGTGGGAAGTAGTTCGGTCAGCAAGCTCGAGGGTCATGCAAGTCAGAGTCAAATCGGGTAAAGACAACTTTTTCCAAATAGATAACAGCATTAGGTTAATGCTAGCACCAAGATCGGCCAAGGCGAAACATTGAACCATCCCAGGAAAATTGCAAGGAATGAGAAATCGATCGGGGTCTTCAAGCTTTTCGGGAAGCTTTTTGAGGATAACCGCCGAGCAATTCTCATTCATCTGGGTTCTTGACATTTCAAACAATTTTTCCTTGTTACTCAAAAGACCTTTTAACATTGAAGCAAATTTAGGCATCAAAAGTATAGCATCACGAGACTTATATCAAAATGTAATTCTTGAAAAATCTGATAAAACTTTTCCATCTGGTTTTTATCTTTCTCACGGTGCTTTTGTTCATTTAAACGTGACAGATAAGGAAATTTTGTTTTGACGGGAATTTCTTTTTCAGTTTCGTGAACGACTTTATCTTTTCCTTTTGATGTTGGGACCACCAGAGGTTGAATGTTTTCGGTCCTTCCATTATTAATAGGAATTCCCGTATCCGTTGTCACCTTGGTTTCACGGGCGACTACCTTAGGAGAAGAAGAAGAAGAGGTAGTCGGAGCCGTTGGTCCATCGATTGTAACACCACTCCTAGTCGTGATCGCCTTTGCATCGCCCCTTGGGTTAGCGATCGTGTTGCTTGGAAGAGTACCCGAGCCCGAGGGTCGATCATTTAAAGACTTCTTCAATTCGGTCATTTGATTAATTAACATTTTATCCATTTCCTCTTGAATTTTCATAAACTGCTTAAGTAACTCGTCCGAGGACGACTAATTTTGATTCACAACTGGATTTTGAAAATTTTGTCCATGGTTATTGTTATTGAAACCTTGATTTTGAAAATTTTGATTTCCATGTTTGTAATTCCCATGATTAGAATTTTGAAAATTCCCATAATTTCCTTGAAAAGTCCCTTGATTCGGGCCTTGATTATAATTCCCCCGATTTTGATGAAAACCTTGATTTTGATTTTGAAAACCATTGTTCATCCGGTTTTGATTTTAATTTTGGTTAAATTGATTATTTCGGTTTTGCATGTTATGATTCACTTGATTGACATGATTCGGTTGATTAAAACCGGGTGGTCCAAGATAATTGTTTGAACGGTAGCTAAGCAGATTTCGGTCCCCCTATGGTTGGTATCCATTACCGCCCATATTGTAGGTTCCCGAAGTAGCATACACATTCTCGTGAGTGAAGCCACCGAAGGCTGGGCACTCAAAATACGAATGAGGACCACCACAAGTCTCACAAACATGGTTGACCATATTGACTTGATGGTTTTTGACTTGATTTTGATTCTGATTCGTTTGATGCATTCGTAAAACTGCCGTAGACAAATCATCGAGTTTCTTAGTAACGGCGGCTATTTCAGAATTAGACGTAGAAGAATTGTGGGCAGCGGTTGCTCTTGTTGACTCATTCCTCTCGGCTGAGGAATCCCAGTAATTGTAATGAGCAGTCATATTCTCAATTAGTTCGTAACAATCTTCAGGACGTCGTTTCATAAAGGTTCCACCAGCAGCTGCATTGATCGTGTCCCGATGTCGCAAAGTCAAACCATTGTAAAACGTATCGATTATCGTAATAAGAAGCATATTATGGTTTGGACACCGATCAATAGCAAGCTTATAACGTTCCCAAGCTTCGAATAAAGATTCGTCGGGAAGCTGATGGAAATTGCTAATATCGTTTCGGAGTTTCGTCACCATCGATGGTGGAAAATATTTCGCCAAGAACTTCGATACCATTTCTTCGAAGGTATGAATCGAGTTCTTGGGAAGACGATCAAACCAAGCGGTGGCATGATGCGTCAAAGAATAGGGGAAGAGAGAAAGACGAAGGGCGTCATCGGAGACCCCATGTTGTTTCATACTTTGGGTGACGGTTAAAAATTTGTCGAGATGTTTGTTGGCATCGTCCCCCGGTAAACCGTGAAATTGGCATGAATTTTGGACTTGTTGAATCATATGATGCTTCAATCCAAAATCCGTAGCCTCGATATTGAGAGGGGCAATCGGACCGCCTCTACCGTGCATTGTCGGTTAGCACAACTCCTCCATCGTTCGGAGATCGGGAGCTGGCGCATTTTGAACAACACCCACCGGAGGGTGTTGATTGTTGTGGTTATTTTGTTCCATTTCCGCAATGTTTGGGAAATGAACTCTGTGTGTGTGACAAATCAAACTTTCTGGGTTCAAAAGTGGAGAAATAAGACGTTTAGAAGATGAACGGGTGTTCATACACCACAAAAATCACAAATTTAAAAATAAAAGGAAAATCAAATTTGAAAAGGAAAATCTTTTTGTATTTTTTTATTTTTGGAAAGAAAAATTCAAAAACTTAAACTTTTGTTCTCTTTTTTCAAACGTTACGTTAATCGTAACCGTTTCCTTCAAATCTACTTGCGACGGAACGGGAGAGAAGAGTGTTTCTATCTTCAGCTTGCAATTTAATGTCAAAGCTTACCGTATTTTCGGCTTATTCGGTTGTAGAATTTAAAGTAATCTGATTAGCAACTAATTTCACGCGTTCTTATATTGGGAAGCTTATTTGGTTTACAACGCCCTCCCTTCCACGGGAGAGTCGAGGCTGTAACTTTCTTTTTGGTATTTTTGAAAACACTTTAGGAAAATTGTTTTTGATTTTTCAATTTTTTTGGTTTTTATAGAAAATATATACAAGGAAGGTTTTCAAAACACAATTTCGAA
This sequence comes from Artemisia argyi, assembly GCA_030686995.1. Taxonomy (NCBI): domain Eukaryota; kingdom Viridiplantae; phylum Streptophyta; class Magnoliopsida; order Asterales; family Asteraceae; genus Artemisia; species Artemisia argyi. The sequence goes on from CM060691.1 coordinate 130,060,050, forward strand.
AAACGAAAACCAAAAATTCACTTCAACCTTCCCTGGTAGCGGCGCCAAAATTTTGATTGCTCAAATTAGTTATATATAGTATAGTATTACTCAAGAAATCCGCAAAGAAATACGGATAACCCGAGGTCGTAGTCCGTGTGAAGGATGAATGGAATTTCGAATTCCCGAATCGTGAAACGTGTCGTGAAAGTGATAAAAAGTGATTTGAATGAGATTATGCTAATGAATAAGGAAATGAAGCATAAATCATCACTTAAGCATGTAATTCAAGTAATCAAACCAAAAACGTAACGTAGAATCGAAAACGTAAAATAAACGTTAACGCGCGAAATAAAACGTAAATTTTAAGCTAGACTACTCCTACGGACTTGAAAATAATTTTCTAAAGTTAAAAATGATAAAAGAAAATTTTGAGAAAAAGAAAAATATTTTTTTGACTTTTTAATTAATTTTTATGAATTAAAAACTAATTTAACTAATTAAAAACTAAAAGAAAATGCAAATTAAGTGAGAAAAATGCAAAATTAATTTTGAAAATTCTATAATAACTAAAAATTACTTTTAAAACTGAAAACTAATTTTTTTTTGGCTTTTTATGTGATATTTGAGAATTAAAAACTATTAAATCTAATTAAAAAGTAATTAAAATTCAAATAAAATTCAAAATAACTGGGAAAAATGCAAAATTAATTTCTAAAAATAAAAAAATAACTGAAAATTAATTTCTAGAATATTTTTGAATTTTTTAGGCTTTTTCTGATTTTTTGGAGTTTTTGGTAATTAAAAAGTATTAAAAATTGAATAAAAATGGAAATTAAATAAGAAAAATAGCAAATGTACTCAAAAAAATAGGAAACATTCAGGGAAAGTCTAAAATATTATTGTAATCCTAGGAAAAATTTGAAAAGTTGAAAAGTTGAAAATAAGCACTGGAAGTGCTATTTGGCTTAAAACAGCTTATGTTGAAGTGCTTATTGATAAGCACTTTGACCAAATGTTGATAAAACTTTGACCAACTGATATTTAGACTCAATTAAGCTTAAATGAACATTTATAAAGCCAATGATAACTCAAAAACACAGATAAGGGCCAAACAGATATGATTAAGCACAAATGAGATAAGCACTTAAGCAAATAGATAAGCAAATGGTACCAAATCAGTGTATTAAGCTATTAGAGGTAAAAATGAACTCAGATTAACAATAATACTTTGAAAATGAGCAACAATACTCAATTGCAGCCCTAAACTTGAAAACAGATCTAATTCAATCACATAAACTGAATAAGCAAATATGCAGTGGTAATAAGCTCAAGAGAGTGAACTATTGGGGGCAAAACCCTCAATAGCCAACTGAGATCACTAAAACTCCAAATGGTATAAGCTTACTTCTCAATAAATAGGTGAAATGATGCTATGAAAACTGATGAAGCAGAATGGTGCAGGGGATTATTAAGCTCAAACAGTCAACTTAAAAGCAATGTTCCAATAAGCAAATAAGTTTCAAACCAACTTTTTCTTTTTGAATTTGATTAACTGACTACTTGGCTTCAAAAATCAGTAAACCACAAGCAATTCCAATTATTAATGAAAACTAGAAGTTCACTCAAAGTTTGGACCAAAAACTGAGCTTCCAATTGTTTTGACTTTTTGATTTCAAAGATATTTTGACTAAAATGACTTATAAATGCTAAAATCTTACTGAGATTGTTATGTTAATTTATTGTATGACTGAAATAAGCTAAACCTACAACTAATTCAACTACTACTATGAGAATGCAATCTAAATTACTAACTGATATGCAAAAATTTATGAAACAGAGATGATTTTGACTTTTAATGCCTACCTATGTAATTTTATGATCTGTCTAATACTAATTTTACTTGATAACTTTGTTTATGCAATAGCTACAGCCAATTCTCAACTAGAACCAATAATCAAACCTAATCCAAACACCCTCTTATATGACTGTCACCACTATTTTCAAGCAGCAAATCAAGGTCTCACCAATCCAAATCACCAAACAATGATCAATAATGAACAAATAAGCTGAATTAACCAGAAACTCAAACCTCCAAATATCAATCAACCACAGATACTCAGATCCAATAGATTATGACAGATAGATGAAACAATAGCAAACCAAATGATCTCAAACTATGATGAAACGGTAAATAAGGAACTACTACACTACTAAGTATGCAATAAACCGAATTAAGCAAATAATAATAGATCTATACTACTAATTACTCTACTGATGCAATTGGAAAAAATGAAAAACTTACAAAACCAATTCCCCCTCAGCAGAACAGAGGGGGATTCACTAAGCTTGCCTGTCTCTATGACAGGCCAAATGACTCCTTTTGGCTGCCTATACTCCCCAAATAAGCTGGCTTAATTGAATAAGCAATGGTTGACCACAGTTTGACTTTGTGAATTTTTAAGACAATTGACTTAATAAGCTCACAGAAAGCTATAAAGAAGCTTTTATGAACTTATGAATAAGAGAACAAGCTACTTGAAGCTGATTTAGGTATTGAAACTATAATTTTTTTCTGGTTTTTTTTATTTTTTAGATTTTTTTTATAAGATGAAACAACAATAAAAACTTATAGCAATACACTAACAACACGTTATTTAAGCTAATTGAACAGTAAATAATTGAAACTAGATAATAAGGAAAAAATAAGACAATAAGCTGTTAATGAAAAGGTAAATTATATCAATATTAAAATGTTTGAGTACAAAGCATGAAATGAAATTACAGAAACAAAGCATAAACTAAATTAAACCTACACAAACTACACACACCCAACTGAGGAGGAGGAGGGTATATATAGGCTGCTAGGGAATGCTCTTGTGAAGGTTCTAGGATGCCAGCTCAACAATCCGCGTCTATCTGTGTTTCTTTGATTCAATAACGTCCGTTGGATTAACCTTAGCCCCCAATCTTCAATCCATAGCCCTTGATTAATCATGCTCCAATCATTTGACGCGTTTTGTCACATGGATCACTGACATGGCAGGCCTGCCATGTCAGGTTCTTCTAGAATCAATAGTGCAATACCCATACTACCCTTAATTGCTGTCATTTTTTATTTTACTTGGGGTGAACAGTGTTAGGGTTTATAATATCTGGGTAATTATCAAATTGGGGTCGGGTAATTTGGGATTTGGGTGTTTTATTTGTTGGGAGGTTTAACCGGGTCATTTGACCGGGGTAAGGAGTGGACTGGGTAATATTTTTTTTAGGGGATTGGGTCTGGTTTTACTTTTGGGCTTTGGGGTATTTTTGGACTAGTAATTTGATTGAATCCGGTTGGTGTAGTAGTAGTATTAAGGACCAAATTTGTAATTATGCAAACAATGGGAACCAATTCTGTAATTCTCTAAAATTAATATCCAAGGGCTCATTATGACTTTCTCTAATTCTTGAGGGTCCTCCTTTGACCATTAAGCTTCCCCGACTCCGGCTTTTGACCTTTTGAGGACTTCTTATGACATTTTGAGCTTTCTTTGATCATTAAGCTTCCCCGGCTCCGGCTTTTGACCTTGTTCCAATCTCGTGCTCGTTTTTGTCGGTTTTGGCTTTGTTTTTTTCATTTTTCACATATCCGTACCTGCACATACACAAACACAAAAACATACATTCTCTTGGCATATTTGGTGTATTTGATCTGATTTAAGGCCTAAAAATGATGTGTGAATAAGCACACATCAGCTTCCTTCTATTTGTTGAATCAGTGTTGGTGATGAGGAACCTGTGATATGACATGTGCTATCACTGGTGATATCACAGTTGATGTTGATATCACCTGTGATATCACACATGATATCATAGGTGTTTGAGCTTCTTCAGTTTATTTTATGGATATTGATGAGATCAAATAAGTACATTTTATTAGCATCATTTATCCTAATTAATTGACTTGTTTTATATTGTTTCTTATGAGAATGGGTGCTTTAATGTTTACTTTAGTGATTCTCAGGTAAAAACAAGCAATTGGTGAAAGTTAATGATATTGGATGAATTATGGAGCTAAATGATCAAGATTTGAAAAGTCTACTGAAATTCAAGGGACGCGCCGTATCACTCTCAATAGATACGCCGCAACATCATACTTAGATGAATTCGAAGACCATTGCCTGACTTTGAAGAATGCGCCGCATCTAATAACAACATGCGCCGCATATAAAACTTTGGTCAATGAAGGATAATCGACTTGTTCTACTCCAAATACATCGCATCGCATTTACAACATGCGGCGTATCAGCTAAAGACTTCATTAGATACTATCTAAGACGTTAAAGGACATGCGCCGCATAGATAAACAAGTTACGCTGCATCTAAAGGCGGTGTACGAATATTCCAGAATATAATAATCTTGGACCCCACACATAGTTAAGTAGATGCGCCGCATCTATCATCAACATGCGCCGCATCGATCCCTCAGATAGAAACTGTAAATACCCCATGACAGATACGAGTTTTGTATGTGAAAAGAAACCCTAAGGAGACGAATTCAGTCGAAGAAGCATCACAAGACACGCCCCAAACGAAGATCTTAGAGCCATAAGAAGGTCCTGCATGTGTATAATTTATTAAGTAGTTTTGTTTATTGTATTAGTAAGCTTTAATCCATCAGGATTGATGGGCTTGTGGCCACCATATTGCTCCCCTTAAAATTACTTTCCCATCGATTAAAGTTTATATGATGATGTTTTTGGTGACTTTTATTTGTGCATTGATAACCTCTGTGTTTAGTTGAGTCTTTTGGCCTACCATACCTGTTCCTCGCCTACTTATCTAGTGTCTAGAAGGTAGGATAAATATAAGTAATCATTAAGAGTTTACTCGCCGATATTTAGGATCCAATGAGACAGATTAGATTACGATACTCATCATATAAAACTATCAATAGAACAAGTGATAAGCTACTTAATTATAAGGATAGGTCTTTGTGGAAGGATTCTGATTTATGTAAACACTTGGGATGTTAATCTTTAATGATGTGTTTGGGATATTTATGAATGAATGTGATTTAGCACGCGGAATTTACTAAAACACACTAAAGGAACAAAGGTGGTGAATAAGTAAACGTGAATAAGTTTAGAGTGATGGACACAACATGAATAACACAAAACGATTCAATATTATTGATGAAATAATACGGGTGATCTAAACTATCACCAGGATTACAAGTGTAACCTTGAATCTTTGATACGTGAAAAAGGATTCTAAAGGTGGAAGTTATGCATGTAGTGATTGATCTAGTTGTCAAGTATGCTTACTTGTAGTGCATGTGATCTATCTAAACTCATATCTCAGAAGGTGACTTAAGGGTTCCTTTTATAGCATAAGGAGCCCTTATTACAAGTTGTCAAGTTGTCTAATATAATATATTAGAGACTTATCTTATCCTAATATTACACCTTTCAAGGTAAAATACTCCATTGTATCTACTGAGACTTCTGTACTACTTCTACTTAACGTATAACTTTGTACAAAGACTAATAATACAACTAAATATCTCTAAATAAAATATAACAACTTGTCGTTAAAACTGGCAGGACCTTCTTTAACTAGCAGAACCTTCTTACCCAGAAGGTACTGTTAGTGTATCTTCAACATCAACAAAACTGAAGAGGCAGGCTTAACTATCATCTAGCAGGCTCTTCTGGCAGACTCTTTAACTTGTGCATTTTATTCCCAACAATCCTCCCCTAAACTTGTTATTCCTTTTTAAAATAACCAAGTTTCTTGTGAATAAAATTCATACCTTGAGGATTTGAGGGAACTCTTCCAAAAACTTTGTCTATTTCTCTCTAGGCTTTCATACTGATCCAATATGCTTTCCTTCAATCTTTTGACTGCATCAGTTTCTTCTTCACATAATAGCTTGTTGGAGATCAAGACTGATAATACTTCATAGCTTAAAGGATACTCCTTCTCACCTAGCATAAAGAGCTCTATTCCACTCTGAGTGGAAAGATGATGAACATGACTCATGCTGAAGTATTCCCATGTAACAGATAAATCATAGTAAGGAAATTTCCAATGTGTATCAGTAGGATTTGGATCATACAATCTGCTGAACTCCACCCATAGCTCTTGCTCCTTTGCATCAGGTTTATACTTGGTTTTCAGCTTCTCTTGAACTAATACCCATAATTCATCTAAATCCATTCTGTTACATGCTCTAAGTAGATTTTCAAAGTTCTTGAAAATCTCAACCTTGTTTCCAACTCTTGTTATCTTCCATGCTTTGCCAAACTTATCATTGTAGATTTCCCAATCTATGACTGGATGCCTTGCATGTAAAGGTTCAGCAAAAACAATTTGTGGAACATGGACAACCATTTCTCTTGACTGAACAGGAGGCAAGTCTGCTTTCTCTGCTTGTTCCTTCTGATCAACTTTTCTTCCTTTGGAAGTCCTTTCTTGTGTATCTATGAGAAAACTGGTTTTGTTTCTTCTGTAAGCCTCTAAGTATAGAAGCTTCAATTCATCAAAAGATTTACCTTTGAGTTGATGATCCTTCATGTTCACTTCTCTTTTCAGATATATCTTGAAGAATTTCTTCTGATCTGCCTTAGAATGAGGCATTTTGAATCCTTTCTTCTGATTCTTCTGGATCTGCTGATAGACATCATCCAATGCCTCTTGATTGTATTTCTTAGTGATGAAATCATTGAGCTTGATTGTCATTTCATCTGAGCTAAGAAACTCATCACATACCAGAGTATAAGCTTCACCCCTTACAATTGGATCAATGGAAATGATGTATTGTAGTTGAGCATCAAACTTTTCTTGCAGCATTCTTGATTCTTCTTCAGCCCCCATAACTTCTTCTTCATGAAGCTGTTTGGAGAACTTTTATCCACATCTATCTGAACTTGTTCACTCTTCTTCAACTTTTTAGGCTTTGGTTCATCTTCAAACAAAATTTTCTTGCCCTTGTCTTTTGGAGATGATTCTAGACTTGGAGCAGCAGATTGTTCATCAGGAACAAGAAACCTCCCCTGAGGTTGTGATCCCCTCTTTCTTTTGTAAAACATTTGATCAGAACCTTTTAACTCCATAGCCAATAGCCTATCAATCCTAGCAGGCTCTTGCTCTGCTTCAGCAGTATCTTGTTTTGCTTCAGCAGTATCTTTTGCATAAACAGGCTCCTTTTCTTCAATAGCAGGCTCTTGCTCTTGAATAACAGGCTCTTCAACAATCACTTGAACTCCTTTATGAAATTGAAATTGAATCTCTTCTTCATTTTTAGAACTACCCATCCTCCCCTTTTTGGAAGAGAGACCCAAACCCTCTGCATCTGAACTTGAAGAACTAGAAACAACCACCTGAGATGTTCTTTTACCCTTCAATAATTTCACCTTCAACTCTAATTTCTCAACTCTCTTAATTAACTTGGTGTTGATCTCTGTAAAATGTTTGTTTTGACTTTCAAGAGTAGTTTGCAAGTGCTGCACTTGCTCTTTTAATTCCCTTACAGTCTGAGCATCTACACTTTGTTGTGGAGGAGATTGTGGTGGTGAGTTATGATGTGATAATGATGGTGATGTTGCAGATGGTGTATGTGTTAGTTGGTGAGATGGTAATGGTACTGGTGATGGTGGTGTGACTGATGGTACTGTTGGAGTGATGGATGGTACTGATGATGGATGTGGTGGTGAATGATCAGATGATGTGGATGGTTCTTCAGAATGTTGTGGTAACATTTCCTCAAAAAGTGGTACTTTTTCTTCTTGAAAACCAATTTTCATGTTTTAAAACACCTTGTGTGTAAGTTTGGGAGTTTTAAAAGGTTTGTTTGGGGGAAGTAACAAATGTTTGGATTTGTTGATGAGGCACTGAATAAACCTTGGGTACATCAAAAACTTTGTTTCACTGTCCACATTTTTAACCAATCCTTCAAAAATATATTTTGAAAAGTTGAATTTCTTGTTTGTTGCCAGGCAAATGAGAGCTGCAGCCATGTTACCACTAAATTGGTCCCATGAGGTTTTCTTTTGGCTTAAACAATGAAGGATGGTATGAATCAAAAATCTCCATTGAGGGGTAAAATGCTTTTTAAGAAATGTAAGCTTTGTAGAAGTTACATTATACCCCATTTTTGTCAAATTTTCAAAGATTTTAGTATCAGGTAGTTGACTAATGCCATCTGAATCATCCAAATGAAGATGTCTTCTAATTGATGATTCGGTAAAAGTCAAGGTTCTACCATCCACTTTGACCATTAACTCTTGAATCCCATCCCTAAGAGTGTTAACTTTAGCAGTTTTCCAAAATTGTGAAATTTGAGATTCAAAAATAGTGGGATTCACGAGTAAAGCAAACCTGACATAAGAATTGTTTAGAAAATCCACTGCTTGATGAAAAGATTCATTGTCATCAGACTTTTCCAAAAATGCTAGTTGGTTGTGACGTTTGACAAAACTTAGACGAGCCATGGTGAAAGATTTGATGAATAATTTGATTATGATGGTGGGATTTTATTGTTGTACTGGTAGAAGATGAAAGGTGAGTGTGAATTATGATAAGGATTGATTATGAGAAAATTACTTTTGACCGACTATTAAAGATATGGATAAGTAATTGAAGAGGCGGTCAAAAAGATCTTTTATTATAATAACTATATCCTTAATTCTAGAAAAACTTGAGTAATTCACAAAAATACCCTTTAATACAACGGCTATATTTTTAACCTGACAGACTCAACGGCTATGTAGCAGTCCCATTTTACTCTACCAGTACTAAAATTTGAACTACCAGTACCTTGTTTTGAAATATAACTTGGCAGTCTCTGTGAAATTTTAGTAAACATCCCTTATAGTTTTTAGCAAACTATCAGCTATCAACGGATTTGATAAGTCTTTATCAATAGCCGTTTGCTTTTGGACTAGTCAGCTCGTTAAGTTTTTGAAACTGGGTAAACTGATTACCTTATAGTTTTTAGCAAACTATCAGCTATCAATGGATTTGAGAAGTCTTTACCAAGAGCCGTTTGCTTTGGACTAGCTAGCTCTTAAGTTTTGAAAAACTTGGTGAACTGATTACCATTTCCTCATCCTGATTTTGTTAGTAGTCTTGAGTAACCTGAAATGGTTAGTTGTAGACCAAAAGAACAGAGTGCAAAGCACTTGTTTTATAGCATTGTTAACATTTAAGCATCAAGATGAACAAAAACAGAGCAAAATTTGAACTTGCAGTACCAATTATATACTGACAGTACCTTATGACTAACTAGCAGTACCATGTTTAGAGGCCAGAACTTGTTTATTTATATACAAAAACACATGTTTTTCAAAGATTTATCATACCAATACCTGCTACCAGGTATTTAAACCTACCTAAATCAAAAGCTTTTGTGAGAAGGTCTGCAAAATTCTTTTTAGAATCAATTTTGACAACTTGAATTAACCTTTTCTCATTGCAATCTCTTATGAAATGGTGTCTGATTTCAATGTGTTTTGTTTTTGAATGTTGAACTGGATTTTTAATGATACAAATAGTACTGCCATTGTCAATGTAAATAATGGTGTTAAGAAAATTGTACCCATAGTCAAGCAATTGATTCTGGATCCAAAGAATTTGGCCACAACAACTTGCACTTGCAACATATTCTGCTTCAGTTGTAGAATTGGCCACCATTGTTTGCTTCTTGGATTGCCATGATATGAGTCTGCAGCCAAGAAATTGACATCCACCAGTTGTGGATTTTCTGTCTAGGGTTGCACCAGCATAGTCACTATCTGAATAAGCTACTAAATCAAAAGATGATTCCCTTGGATACCATAGACCCAACTTAGGTTGACCCTTGAGGTATCTGAAGATCCTTTTGACTGCTGTGAGATGAGAAACTTTTGGATTTACTTGAAACCTTGCACATACACATATGAGAACATGATATCTGGTCTTGATGATGTAAGGTACATCAAGGACCCAATCATTGATCTGTAATTGTGCACATCAACATCTTCACCCTCAGCATCTTTGAGTAACCCCTTTTCTGGATCCATTGGTGTACTTGCAACCTTTGAATCTCCAAACCCAAACTTCCGTAGGATCTCTGCTACATACTTATCTTGGCTGATAAATATTTCTTCATTTGATTGTTTCACTTGGAGACCCAGAAAGAAAGTAAGTTCCCCCATGGAACTCATTTCAAACTTATTATGCATAAGTTTTTCAAACTCTACACACAACTCTTGGTTTGTGGATCCAAAGATAATGTCATCAACATAAATCTGTACCAGCAAGATGTCTTTCTTGGTTCTTTTGATGAACAAAGTTGGATCAATCTTGCCTCTTTGAAATCCATTTTCCAGTAAATAGAAAGCCAATGTTTCATACCATGCCCTGGGAGCTTGGTGTAGACCATATAAAGCTTGGAGGTTGAGAAACATACACCTCTTCTTCAATAGTACCATATAAAAAGGCACTTTTGACATCCATTTGGTAGACAGTGAAACCTTTGAAAGAAGCATAGGCCAAGAATAGCCTAATTGCTTCAGTTCTTGCAACTAGAGCAAAAACTTCTTCATAATCCACTCCTTCTTCTTGAGTATACCCTTGGGCCACCAATCTGGCTTTGTTTTTTTTTTTTTTTATCACTATTCCCCTTTCATCTTTCTTATTTCTGAAGACCCATTTGGTTCCAATTGCCCTGTAACCTTTGGGTAAATCAACCAGTACCCAAACCTTCTGAAGTTTGAACTGAAGAAGCTCTTCTTGCATTGCTTCAACCCAGCTTGAATCATCTAAGGCTTTTGTAATGTTTTTGGGTTTTACTTGTGAGAGAAAGCATGAAAACAGGCATATGTGGGCAACTTCATGGTTCTTTTCTTCATACACAGCTAGGACAAACCCATCTTTGTCTGAAGATAAGACTTGAGTTCTTGTTTTAACCACAGAATCAATGCTGCCAATCACATTATCAATGGAGTGATCTTTGAGAATTCTTGTGTTGTTTGTTGTAGGAACATCATAGGAAATTGGAAGGTTTCCAATTCCTACATCTTCTGGTAAGGAATCATCTGATAGAACATTTAATGGTTCAGCAGGACCAATTTGTGAACTGGTAGTGCCATCATTTGAACTGGCAGTACCATCTTATGAATTGGCAGTACCATTTTCATTTTCAGAATTTTCTTGATTCCCTTGATCTTGAGTTCCATGATCATCTTCAACACCTTCATTTGTTGTATTTGAAGGCTCTTCATGACTTGAAGATGAATCCAAATCTTTTCAAATTGGCATCAATACGTAATCTTGATCCTCATTTGTGTCAACATTGTCTTCAAAACCTGCATTATCATTAGTATTTGTACCTGTGACAGGCACATAATTCATAGATTCTGAAAGCTTATCAATGTCAAAACACCAATCTAGTCCAATGCCTGCAACATTTGGTAGTTTCTCTTGAAACTCTATGTGCATATTTTCTTCCACTAGCCTATTGCATCTATTATACACCCTATAGGCTTTACTTTTCAAAGAATACCCTATCATGTAGCCTTCATCAGCTTTTCCTTCAAACTTTCCTAGATGATCTTTGGTATTGAGAATAGTGACATGACATCCAAAAGGTCTCATAAAACTTAAAGATGGTGTTCTACCAAATAAAAGTTCATAGGTAGTCTTTCTATGAGGTTTAATCACAAGAACCCTGTTCTGTACATAACAAGCAGTACCTACAGCTTCAACCCAAAATGAAATAGGTAACTTAGAGTCTACTAACATTGTTCTAGCAGCCTCTATAAGAGTTCTATTTTTCCTTTCTGCTACTCCATTTTGCTGTGGGGTTCTAGCTACACTATATTCTCTTTTTATTCCTTTTTCTTTGCAAAATTCATCCATAACTCTATTCTTGAATTCTGTCCCATTATCACATCTAATTACTTTTACTTTCTTATCTATTTGGTTTTCTATTCCTGTAATATAGGACTTAAGGATCTCACTTGTTTCATCCTTAGTTTTTAAAAAGAAAACCCAAGAAAATCTGCTGTAATCATCAGTAACCACAAGACAATATTTTTTACCATTCAAGCTATTCACAGAAGTAGGACCAAAGAGGTCCATATGAAGCATGTATAAAGCTTGAGAAATTGAGTTATGGGTCTTGGGCTTACAAGAAGCTTGTTGGAACCATAGTTTTACTATTTTATCAAGTCTCGGTCATTTGTAATAATACTAGGTTGCTTAGTTATTATTTATAATTTGTATTAAGTTTACTAGGCTTAAGAATGTGATCCATGGGCCTCAAAGCCCATACGAATTGTAAGAAGGGAAGGAGTAGGATGTTGCCCTAGCTCCTTTCCTATAAATACTAGTCTTAGGCCTCTTGTAAACTTGGTTGGTTATGTGAAAACATTAAGGAAACTCTTGCATTTCATTTTCTCAAATTTCTCATAATCATCCCACTCTCATTCTCATCTCATTTCTCTTATCATTATACTTGTGTTTACAAAATGGTGACCTAACAAGTGGTATCATTCGCTAGAGGAAGGTGTAGTTCTTGTTTTCATTGATTTCTATCTTAAGAATTCGTTTTTACTTATCGAATTTTTTTGTGAAATTTTAAACTTTTACTTTGTTTCTTGGTTTTTCTCACATCTTTGCTTACAAACTTGTGTTTAAAATCAAAACAAACCATAAAGTTCCAAACTTTTACATAAATATTCGATTTAGCTTCCTTGTACTTTTATCGAAATCTTATCAAGTTTGAAATTTTTCTTAAAGTTTTCTACTTTCTTTAAGATCTACTCATTTTATACACAAAAGTACAAGTATCTTGAAACAAAAACGAATTTAAGGATTGCTTTCTTTGAAAAACAAAAATTACAAAATATCGAGAACCTGCAAGTTCCCATTTTCGCGATCTTCTCAAAGTGCACTACCTCGACTTCGTTTGTGTGGACTCGGTATTTTCTTTCTTGTATAAGAAAGTTAAGTACTTCGACTTTTGGGAAAGTTTTCGAAATTGTATAATTTCGAAAACTGAGTTTCGCAAATTTTGTGAATTTTCGGGAAAAACTTATATTTTTTCGAAATCACAAAAGTTATCGAGAAACTGATTTAAAAGTTTCGAAATATTTTTTCGATAACCAGCAAAATATCGAAATCTTATTTTTTTCGATAAACCTGCAAAGTTTCGAAATCCTTGTTTCTCAATAAAATCTTCAAAGTCCTCGATACTTTGACAAAGTTTCTCGATAATCTGACACAGTTTCGCAAACTCTAGTTGTGCTAAGTTTCTCGATAATTGGTTAATTCTACACTTTCCACAAGATCCATTTCTACACAAGTGTTCTAAGATGTCTCAGCCACCGAATCACTACTTTCCTCATGTTCAACAACAAATACCTCAGCAACAACAACCTCAGCAGTATCAGCAACAACAATACTTTCCGCACATAATGAATCAACAACCTCCTAAATACAATCCACAACAACATTACCTAATGATGCAACAACAGCTCATTCCTCAACAACAACCATATCAAGTGCGACTACAAAACACTCAGTTTTCCTCCAAACAACCTCACTGGTTTGACAGAATGTGTGAAGTTATTACAACTCAACAATCCCGACATGAGGCAGGATCACTTGAGACACCTCCAATGCTAACACCTGGTAACTATGTGCAATGGTCAAGTCGATTCCTACGCTTTCTTGAACTAAAGAAACCTCATGGGCAGTTCTTAAAGCAAGTGATACTTGAAGGACCATTTGAGTGGCCAACAAGATTTGAAGCTGGTGATCCAAATGCTGATCCTCCACGTCCTCCTGGTGATAGACCCCTTCCAGAAACTGCACTCACTGAAGAACAAAAACTACATCGTGAAGCTGATCAGTATGCAATGGCTTATATACTTCAAGGTATACCTAATCCGATCTATCGAAGTGTCGATGCTCAGAAAACAGCCAAAGCTATGTGGGAACACGTTCATCTCCTTATGGAAGGTACTCAATTGAACAAAGATGACATGGAATCCAAGCTTTACATGGAATACACTGACATCACAATTGAACCTGGAGAGTCACTTGAATCCTACTATCATCGTTTCACTAATGTGGTCAATGATCTGGAACGTCACAAAATCACAGTACCAAGGATCGCTGTGAACTCCAAATTTGTTGGTAGTCTTGGCCCTGATTGGCATAAATATGTGACATTTGTTCGTCAAACGAAGAATCTTCATGATGCTCCATATGGTTTGTTGTATGATTTTCTGAAACACCATGAACCTGAAGTGGAAAAAGATCGAGCTCTACGAGGAGGATACACACCAACTTTAACACCAAATTCTTTGGCTCTCGTAGCTCAATCTCCCTATGCTCCACCACCAATGTCAAATCATGCATATGTTCAAGAGCAGAACTACTTCAGTTATCCACAATCTTCCACCTCGAACCAAATGATCCCTTATGATTCATCTTTACAAGATTCTTCTACTCAACTTGTTCAGTCCAACAACAATGATGCTGTGTACTACTCCAACTCCAATGATGATGACGATGATGACTTTAATACGTTGAATCAGGGACTTGCTCTTATTGCTCGTGCTTTCAGCAAATTCTCCAACAAAACAAACAACCGTCAACGTTCATCTTCAAACACAAGAAATCAAGCTGTTGTTAATGATGGAAGAGTGGAAATTCAGAATCGTAGCTATGGTCGATCTGGTTCAGGAAGCTCTTCAGGAAGTTATGGGAATGGTCAGAGGTTTAGTAACAATACCGGGTTCAGAAACAACTCAGCATCTCCTCAACAAAGGTCTGACTCAGTTGCTACAAGGAACTCCAGCTCAAGGAATGCAGTTTGGTGCTACAATTGCAATGAACAAGGTCATATAGCTACAGCATGTCCCAAACCGAGAACTCGGGGTAGCAAGTTTCACAAGCAGGCATTACTCATGGCTCTTCAAGATGAAAAAGATGGACATTTCCCTGAACAGGACAACAACTTCATGGCAAATGTGAACAACGATGATGACATGGAAGATCTGGAAGCCAATGCTGCTGTGATGCTTATGGCCAACATGCAGGAACTTAAGCTCAATGATTCAGGTCCAGTGTATGACACTGACGGCTTGTCTCAGGTACATGACCTTAATGCATGCTGTATTAATGAAATAGTCTCACCTTCTGCTTCTGAATCAGATACGGCGCAAGTTGTTCCATCTATATCATCTTCATCCTCTCAAAAAGATGAACAAATAAGCACAGTTGTCATATTTGATGATGACACAGTTGTTTCATTTGATGATCCAATTGGGAATGATAAACATGATAATTTAGAACAACATGAACCATCATTTGATCCAGACCCTGACCTCATATTGTTATCTAAACAACTGGATGCTCAACAATTGCAAATTTTAAAATGCAACGAGAAAAATAAAGTTTTAAAAGAACAAAATGCGTCACTTGCACGAGACATTGAATGTTATAAAATTCAGCTTTCAAATCAAGAAGAGAAGCTTAAAAATGCAAAAAGTTTTGAAAAAGCTTTTCAAGATTCTTACAATAAAGAACAAAATCTTCAACGTAAAATGCAAGATTTAATTGAGTCAAACGGAAAGTTGATTTCGAAACTTGAAAGTGAGAAGTGTGTATTGAAAATGCAAGTTGAACGTCTTCAAAGAGACCTTTCAAAAACTGAAACAGAATTGTCAAATTACAAAAAGGAGTTTTGTGAACATAAAACACGAAAAAGGAAGTATATTGATGATTTACTTGGTGATATTGTTGATCTTGAAAAACAACTCAAAGAATTTCGTCACATTGTTTACAAACACGGGAACTCTGTCACAACAACTCAAAAGTTTGCTTTAAAACCGAGACCCGATAAAGGATTTGCACTTTGCGATTTTAAATCAATGTTTCTTCACAAAGCTTTCAAAGAAAATCCTAAGGTTTACAGTATTGATCACATGTTTGATAATACAATTGTGCGTGCTGTTGTTTTTGATACTGAGGAAGAAGAAGAACTGGAAGACGAGAGTCGATCAAAAATGAGTTATGTTCAACACTGGACACCATATGACTATTCAAAAGCTCCACCTCTTTCTAAATCTTTTGTTACTCAAAAGGATTTACCTGCGAAATCATGGTTTATCGAAGAGTCATATGTTTCATCTCACAATGCAGCCCCTGTCCAAACTGTAGCACAAATAAATGGTCCTTTACCATCATCCGGTGAACTTACACATTTACCGAAAACGTGTCGTGTCTTAAATTATTTTAAAACTTTTATGGAAGACATCGAAATTTTGGAGGAAACAATTGAACGTAATTCTGAAATTAAAATTGAAACTTTTCAATCCGCTTACGAGCGAGAAAAGAGAGATATTTTTCAAAAACAAATGAAGCCAATTGTTCAACACCTCCGTCTATGTGCTACACGTTGGGATCAGGAACTTCAAAAGGAGGTCAAAAATATGATAAACGTTTTCAATGCAACTGAAAATGACATTTTGGTTCAAAAGCAAAGAAATAGAGTTTTAAAAAATGATGCTGATCGACTCTTGGAACAAGTTCTCAATGCTGATATTTTGTCTGTTATCATGAATGATCTTTATAATTCTGGTACTTCTATGCTTAAGCATGATCATTGTGTTGATAATAACTTGTTGAATGAGGAAATTGAGACACTTAAACAGGAAAATGAAAAGTTGAGAATTAAAAATGATGATGTGACAAAACAATTTTCAAAAGAAATTTGTCAACTCAATCAAAGGCTTGAATGGTGTCAAGCTAAAAGTCTTGAAAGGGAATTGAAATTTCAAAGTCAAAATGTTTCAAACTCTTGTCAGATTTGCAAAAACAACGAGTCTTTAAAAGGTCGATGTTTCCAATACGAGAAAGAAATTGCGGATTTAAAAATTGAAAACGCCGAATGGCAACAAAACCGCGACGACATCAAATATTGCAATGGTTTACTTGAGTCTAAAATTCAGGACAAAAATCACATCATCATTGATTTGAAAAAGAAAGTTAAGCTACTTCAAAAAGGAAAAATGGTTGACACCACGGTGATAGCATCAGGGATGTATCAATTAAACAAAACTGATAAAGGAAAGGTTGTTCAAAATTCTAATGTTGATAATTCCACTTCTACAGGACTAGTCTCCACTACTAGCGTTAGCAGACCCAAGCGAAAAAGTAAAAAGAAGAATAGGATCTTGCAACGTAAGAGAGGACACCTAGAAGCTCAGGAAGTAGAAGACCAACTTAGGACTTTGAATAAAACTCATGTTGCATCAGATTTAGATTCTAATCTGGCTAATTGTAATCAAAATCTAAATGTAACGAATGATGAACCTTTGAATGTTTTGAATATTAATGCATCTTGTGTGTTTTGTCGTAAAAGCGTATCATCTGGTAATCATACAAAATGTTTAGCTAATTCTCTTCTAAATCGTCATAAGAAACGTAGGACACGCATTCCTTCTAGGCCCCCTAATGCCTCTAAGTCTAACTTAGGAAAGCCGTCTTCTACGGTTTCTTATGAAGCGGAAGTTACCCCCATAGGTACCGAGAACAAATCTAGGAATGAGCCAACGACTAGTGCATTTTACATTAAGAAAGCAAATACTAGTTGGAATTGGCAACGTTGGTTACAACACAAACCAGACTTTAAATGGATTCCTAAATTGTTGAATATATGTGTTACTAACCAACAGGAACCCGCATTGTCTTTGGGTTCCACCCTTACTTCTGTTCCACCCGTGTCTTCTTCTGGTGATGCAGGTGGTACAGATCGTTCTCTGGATTGTTGATAGCGGATGCACCCGACATATGACAGGCAATCTTAAACTGTTGAAAAACTTTGTCTCAAAGTTCATTGGCACTGTCAGATTCGGGAATGATCATTACGCACTTATCATGGGATATGGTGACTTTATCAGCGGGAACATTGAAATCAGTCGTGTTTATTATGTGGAAGGCCTTGGACAAAACCTTTTCTCTGTTGGTCAATTCTGTGATGGGGATCTAGAAGTTGCATTTCGTGAGAAAACTTGCTTTGTTCGTGACTTACAAGGAAACGATCTAATGTCTGGCTCACGCGGCTCCAATCTTTATACAATCTCAATGTCAGATATGATTGCAACATCTCCGATATGTCTTCTCTCCAAAGCAGAGTCAACTAAATCTTGGTTATGGCACAAACGTCTTTCGCACTTGAATTTCAGAACCATGACTGACCTTGCTCGTTATAAACTTGTCGATGGATTTCCTAGATTCCGTTTCACCAAAGATCACTTATGTCCAGCCTGTGAACAAGGAAAAAGTACTCGTGCTCATTTTCCGTCTAAACCTGAACAAAGTACGAATCATGTTTTACAACTGCTTCATATGGATTTATGTGGACCGATGCGTGTTCAAAGTATCAACGGTAAACGCTACATACTCGTAATTGTAGATGACTTCTCCAGATGGACTTGGGTTTATTTCTTACGAAGTAAAGATCAGGCTCCTTCAATGATCATCACCTTTCTCACTAAAATTCAAGTTCAGTTACGCAACACGGTACGAATCGTCAGAACTGACAATGGAACTGAATTCAAGAATCAGACACTTAGGTCTTATTATGAGAAAGTGGGAATTGAACATCAAACGTCTATACCTAGAAGCCCAGAACAGAATGGTGTGGTTGAAAGACGCAACAGGACGTTAGTGGAAGCTGCTAGAACTATGTTGATTAATGCTCAATTACCAGATTACTTGTGGGCAGAAGCTGTTTCATCCGCATGTTATACTCAAAACCGTTGCATGATCACAAAACGCCATCACAAAACACCATATCAAATTGTTCACAAACGAAAACCGAACATCGAATACTTTCATGTATTTGGAGCACTTTGCTATCCGAAAAATGATCGTGATGATTTAGGTAAACTCAAAGCTAAGGCTGACATCGGAGTGTTCGTTGGATATTGTGAAAATTCCAAAGGTTTTCGGATATGGAATCATCGTACAAGAGAAATTCAAGAAACCATTCACGCTAATTTCGATGAACTCACCCAGATGGCTTCTGAGCAACACAGCTTAGGACCCGAATTCAACCGTCTCAACTCTCCGGCATCTTCAGCTGAACCATTGCCACTTAACCGCAAAGAATTAGAAACCTTGTTTGCTCCACTATTTGATGACACAATTGAATACCGTCCTACTGAGGTCTCACCTAATTCCGCTGCTCAACCTGATCACATTCCAGTACCAGACTCACCTCAACAAACTTCTACAAGTGTTGAAAGAGACGGTCCTCCAATTGTATCACCATCTACAGCAGAACAAACGGGTTCTACTTCCCTCCATCCAGCTGAAGATCCAACACCACAATCAGTTCCACAATCCGCAGAGCATGATCCTGATGCGTTCATTAATCCGTTTGCACCAACTACTACAGTTCCTGATATAGCTGAGTCGTCAACACGCAACTTGGATCCTGCCAACATGCGAGATACTTATCAACTACACCCTTCAACACATAAATGGACTCGTGACCATCCACTAGTTCATATTATTGGCCATCCAGATGCACCTGTTATGACAAGACAACAACTTCACACAGATGGAGAAACTTGTATCTATGCACTCACAGTTTGTCACGAAGAACCGAAAAACATTAAAGATGCAATGACTTATGACAACTGGATTGAATCTATGCAAGAGGAATTTCAGCAATTCATAAGATTAGAAGTCTGGGAATTAGTTGAAAGACCTGACGGAGTCTTTGTCATCGGGTTAAAATGGATCTGGAAGAATAAGCTTGATGCAGAAGGTACAGTCATCCGCAACAAATCACGTCTGGTAGCGAAAGGATACTCTCAACTTGAAGGTCTAGACTTTGCTGAATCCTTTGCTCCAGTGGCACGACATGAAGCTGTTCGGATCTTTTTGGCTTATGTTGCTCATAGGAATATGGTGGTTTACCAAATGGATGTGAAAACAGCATTTCTTAATGGAGAACTCCGTGAAGAAGTTTATGTCAGTCAACCTGAAGGCTTCGTTGATCCTGAGCGTCCTAATCACGTTTACCGTCTCAAAAAGGCACTCTACGGACTCAAGCAAGCCCCACGGGCGTGGTATGACAAACTATCCACTTTCTTGCTGGCCAATAAATTTTCTAAAGGATCGGTGGATCCAACACTATTTACAAAAACCTATGGGGAGGACTTACTTGTTGTTCAAATATATGTCGATGACATCATTTTTGCCTCAACAAAACGAAGTTACTCTAATGATTTTGCAAAATTAATGAAAGATAATTTTGAAATGTCCATGATGGGTGAACTTACGTTCTTTCTAGGATTACAAGTTCATCAATCACCCCGTGGTATTTTTATAAATCAGTCCAAATATGCTCTCGAAATTCTTAAGAAACATGGAATGATGTCTTGTGATACTTTTAATACACCAATGGGCTATACCACAAAACTAGATGCTGATTTACATGGGACTCCTGTTGACCCTACCAAATACCGAAGTATGATTGGGTCCCTCATGTATCTCACATCTAGTAGACCTGATATAGTATTTGCTGTCTACATGTGCTCTCGCTATCAGTCCAGACCAACTGAAAAACACCTCCGTGAGGTCAAGAGAATCCTTCGATACATAAAGGGAACCATTAACTTGGGGATCTGGTATCCGAAGGATTCTGGTTTTGAACTAATTGCTTTTTCAGATGCTGATCATGCAGGATGTTTAGACACACGCAAAAGTACATCTGGTGGATTACAATTTCTCGGAGACAAACTTGTGTCATGGTAATCTAAGAAGCAGGACTGCACTTCACTGTCGTCTACAGAATCTGAATACGTAGCCATGTCTGCTTGTTGCGCTCAAGTCATTTGGATGAGATCACAACTTAAAGATTATGGCTACCTATTCAACAAGATTCCAATCTACTGTGATTCTAAGAGTGCAATTGCTATCTCCTGCAACACTTTGCATCATTGCAAATCCAAACACATCGATCTCCGATATCATTTCATCAAAGAGCATGTGGAAAGGGGTACAGCTGAACTTTATTTTGTTGGAACTGAGTACCAATTGGCAGACTTACCTACCAAATCTCTGGCACCATCCAGGTTTGCTAGTCTAGTCCACCAAATTGGTATGAGATGTTTGACATCAGAGGATCTGGAAAAGTTTTTAAAACACCACTGATCGTCAAACATCACAACTATCTTTGTATAATAGTTTGTTTTTTCTTTCTTTTCTATAAACTAATACAAACACAAAAAGATTTTTCACATTTTATTTTTTCCAAAAAAAAAAAAAAAAAAAAAAAAAAAAAAAAAGAAAAAAAAAAGCAAGTATATCGCTTCCATTCAACACCTTGTTCATACTTTACAAGTGTTGAGGGGGAGTCACGCTTAAATCTTTTACCAATTTTAATTGGTATACTTGCATATTTCCCGTATTTTACTGTTCTTCAGAATGTGTGGTCGATTTCTTTTACATTTCTTTGTCTCATTTGTTTTTAAATCTTCATAAGTTAGGATAACTTATGCATATCTCAATGGTACTTATGTTTTGCAAGAAACTTTGGACACTAATTTGTTTATCTAAAAGTCTAAGGACCTAAAGTGACCAAAACTCAAAGATTCAAAAGTATATGAATAAAACAAACAAACCAACAAACCGTATAACACAAAACTTCAAAACCTCTCTTAAACCATTTTCCAAACCTACAGTTCAAATTCGATCCGGTAATCCACGACCTTGATCATTAAATTGTAAGTTCCTATGTAATCACTAGGGCATAACAAACATAGGATCTTGGTTAATTGGCTTTTCAACGGTTTGATCTCTTGATTTCTTGATGTCGAGAACTAGGGTTAGGATTTCGAAAATTGCTATTAACGTGTTGTGGTGTTTAATTCTTGATGGGGTTTAGTTACTTAGCTTGTTTATAACACTTTCTCATCATTTATTTTTTCATTCCATCATGTTTACTTTGTTTTTGAATTCATAAGAATGGGTCGAATTGGGTTTATAAGTTTCAATGCGTGTTTGTTTGATTTTATTGGTGGGATTTGATTCTTAGGTCTCATACTTGCATATGTAAGCTAGCTATGTGGATTCACATCACTTGAACATGATTCTCGAAAATAACTTGTATGCTTCGTTTGCTATAATTGTCAAGATAAATGTGTCTCATGTATTGTCTACTGTGCTATGTGTCTTGATAAGCATTATACATGTAGTTGTGATATGATAGAATCCGTGTTACTCATTTGTCTCAAATTTGTTAAGTTATCGAAAACATGATTCTTGAATATTATCGAAATCTTTGTGATTTCTGCCTTAAAATGTTTAATCTACCTTGGTGACAGGCCAAAATCATTGGAAAAATACTTGGTGAAAGAAATGTACGTGTGAATTCAACACTATTCGAATTAATTCTTGTATAAGAATTATTTTCGAGAACCTGAGTTTATCGAAATCTTTTCAAAGTTATCGAGAAATTATCATTTTTCGAAATCATTCAAGAACTTGAGTTTATCGAAATCTTTTCAAAGTTATCGAGAAACTATTATTTTTTCGAAATCATTAATTTTTTCGAGAACTTGAGTTTTATCGAAATCACTCATTGCTCAAAACAATCATTTTTTCGAAATCTTTTGTGAACTACATTTTTTCGAAATCATCAGTTTTCTCGATAAGTTGAAAAAGATGTTTTTCTCGATAAACATCAATTTTTCGAAATAGTAAGAAATCTCGATAAAAGTCAATTATGAGGAATTTTTTCGAGAAGTCACTTTCTCGATAAAGTTTCTTTATAACATTTTTTTTTTCGAAATCTGTTTCTTTACTCAAGTTTGCGATAAAAGGTCCATGATACATTTTTCGTAATATTGTTTGGCATTGTCATGTTATATCTATGTATCTTTGTTGTGATTCATTATTGTTGTATAATGCGATGTAATTGTGAATTGTGATTGTCATGTTGTGCTTATTTGCAATATGCATTATTTGGCTCATAACAAAATGTCACATTTGTGCTTAACTGTCTCAAGTAGATATCTGTATCCAAACTCTAAACTGTGCTAACACATAACAAATTTGGATGTTTGGTTTATGGTGATACTTTTCAGATAAACATGGCTGAACACAATGAGAACGTTGCTGAACAAACTCTTCCATTACTCACCTTGGATGACATCACTCCCGAGAACTACAATGTCACAATTGGCAACAACAATCCCAGAGTCGATTTCAACAAGTTGAACATCACAGAGAAATCATGCATGATTGTGAAAGATATCCTACTGGCACATCCTTGCAAACCACTGCTCACATGCTCTACTTCAGTTCCACTGTTCTACCTTCATCAGTTCTGGCTTACTGCTTGGGCCAACTTGGATGATGTGTCTTTCACTGTTACCTTAGATAGCCAAGATTACTCTGTAGATCATGACATTCTTCGTACAGCCCTTCTCATGCCACAAACTGACAACGAATTTGCTCCAATACTACCTGACCTGGAACTTCTTGACTTCTTCATTGAATTAGGATATGAGGTTGATGATGATGTACCTCTAGTCAAGCTTTCCCAATTTAATGCCAAGTATATCCCTCAGCCTTGGAGAACATTCTGTCTGTTGGTGGTGAGATCTATATCTGGAAGGAAAAGTGGTCATGAACATCCAAGGCTCGAACACCTGCAAACATTCTAGGGAATGGTGACTCTGACACCGATTGACTTTGCAGTTCCTATCATGAATGATATCGTCCACAGTATTCAGACAGAACGTGTGAAGACTATGATACCATTCACAAGATTCACCAAGCTTCTCATAGAACATCTCTGCAAAAGTTCTCCAGAATTCATCAAGAGAATGGCTGATCCTAATGAGCCGAAGCACCTCTTCGAGGACGACTTCACCACCTCATTCATCAAATCGACCACTTCCTCAACCAAGATCAAAGGAATGAGGATTCCCGAATACCTTCTAAATGACAATATCAAGAAAAGGGCGAACTTCAAGTTGTATGATCTGGCTTACAAAGGGGAACAGGAAGAAGCCACAATAAAGACTCGTAGCAAAGGAGGTGTAAAGTATGGGAGTACCACAAGCACCACTGCCTCACCACATACTAGATCTAAGGGTGATCCTAAGTCTAAACCCAAGACTTCCACCAAACCTATACCTACATCCAAACCTAAACCTGCTACCAAGCCAAAGAAGAAGGCAACTCCTGAGTACTTTATTCGGGATGAACCTTCTCCTCCACCTTCTGACACCGAGTCTGAGTTTGATACAGAATCTGAAGAAGAAGAACCAGACTATGAACTAAGATACAGAGCACCTGATGAAGGATTTCCTGCAACAGAGATTGCCGTACAACAAAGTCTTGAAACTTATGAAGAAGAGACAAGGAGAAGAAAAGGAGTCACTGTCAATGAGCCGAATGATGATAAAGACGAACCAATCGTTGAACCATTAGTCGATAAACGCAAACTGAAGAGTATAGTTGTCGACACTAGAGCTGAAGAAAAGCAGCTTAGGAAAGAACAGAGGAAAGCAAGCCTTGAAAGCCGACTTCTATCACACCCTCCGACACCACCACCTATTGATCAGTCAGAACATGTAGGGGCTACAAGCAGCATGGTTCCTCCCACAACGTCAGAATCAGCTCCACAACCTGATGACAACGTTAAGGATACTGACAAGGCTGAAGATGTCCACATGACAGAGACTGCTAATTTAGAGGAGAATGTTGGCGGACAAGAGCACTTAGCTACGGATCAGGAACATGAATATCTCATTACTCCAGAGTTTCTTGCACGAGAAGCAGAGGAAGCAGAAGAACGTCGCAGAAAAGAAAATGAAGAGAAGAACCAGTTCGACACCAACATATTTCTTAAGTCATCTTCTCAGCAGACTTCCTCAGCTCAACCTCCACCTCCACAAGACTCTCCACCAAAGGATCCGACTCCTCCCGCTTCTTCTTCGGACTCTCACAACGAGTCATCGTCCAAATCATCACCCGAGCACTCATCTCCCACACCTTCTGAAACTGCATCTAAACAACATTCGATCAATGAACCAAAACAACCAGTTGATCTTCAGGAGCAAGTGAACAAACTCACCAACATGGTTACCAATCTTACCAAACAAGTTGAGGAATTCCAGGAGTCAACGCAGCTGATCGACAAGTTCTTGAAATCTGATTACGAAGGTTTTATCAGAACTGCAACACATGATTTTCTCACTGAAAATCTGGTTGAGATGATCACTCCTGAGGTAGCAAACCTTCTCAAACCAATCAATGACAACTTGGATCACAAAATTAGAAGTGTTACGAGGAAAATGTTGTCTACTACACCATTCACGCTTCACACCGCAAAATCTTCTACTGTGGCTCCAACCGTCCAAGAATTGTCCTTCAATGACATGCTTGTCAAACTCTTCGACAACCTTGCCACCAAAACAACACAGACAGCTGAAGAAAAAGGCCTGTATGATGCTATGGTAGCTTACATGTCAAAAGAGTCTTGCAAAGATGCTGCTGGAACCAGAAAACGGACAAGAAAAGATGACGATCCTGACCCAAACTCCAAAGGCAAGAAACCTAAGTCTGGAACAGGTCCCTCATCCTCTCTACAACCACAAAAGGACTCCACTCCTCCTGGAACTCAACAACAACCCTCAGATACTGGTAAAGGTCAAACCGAAGATGAAGAAATTTTCATGGAACAAACTGATGACTTCCAAGATCAACATGACACCGATTACCGTGCTCCACCTACTCATGATTCTCATGCTGGTCCATCATCACCGTCCAAAGCCAAAGACAAAGATGCTACATCCAAGTCTAAGAAATCCAAGAAGAAAACACGTCATTCATGGCTCGACAATGATGACAATCCTCAGAATGATTGGCTGACAGAAATGGTCCAAGCTCAACCTCCTCTTGAAGAAGAAGAACCTCTTCCTGGTAACACTCTTCAGTTCACCCAGGTCATTATGAAGGATCTTCACATCAACAAACTCACAAAGGCGGAGCTTCGAAGAATCAATAGGGATGCACAAGAATTCCTCAAGAAAAGATCTGGAAACAAAGTAGAATACGAATATCACATGCAGAATATAGCTAGTGCAATGTCTGCCGACTTTGACTGGTTAAATCCTGAAGTGAATATCGATCTAAGTTCCAAGAATCATGAAAAACCTTACTTCACCGACTGGACCAAACCATTACCATTGAAAGGATTTCCAGACAAACCTAAGATACCTTACAGCTTCTTCTTCAACAAAGATCTTCGTAACATCCAGCTCACTCAAGAGATATCCAAGAAGAAATATGCTTCCTCACTCACAATCTCAGTACCAGCCGCTAGATACGAAATTCCAGCCATTGAAGAAACTACCCATATTTTCAGCAACTCCATCGTAGCTTACGACAGAGATGCTCTACACGGAATTCAACATTGGCCTGATCGTCGTCGTCTCGGTTATACCAGCAGATTAGGAGAAACATCATTGGAAAATGTGAAGCAGAAATCTAAGATCATCGCTATCTTGGAGATTCAGCAGTCAAAACGGTTTAACTACATTTTCATGCGTGAAATTGTTGTTAAACGACAAGATGAAAAGAAGTACAAGTTCTCCGAAGCCGACTTTCCCAACCTTAATCTCAATGACATCGAAGATATGTATCTTGAAAAGGTTCAAAGTAGAATGCGCGGATTCGATAGAGACGTACAGTACAACTTCATGGCATCACTACTTCTTTACATCCGACGACTGATTGTTCAAGAAAGAGTGGAAGATCTTCAGCTTGGAGTGGAAAGTTACCAACAAAAGATCAATTTGACAAAGCCACAATTCTACTTTGATGGTCTCTATGACACACCACAGTTTACTCTCATCCAAGAACCATTTGGTTTCACCTACATCAACAGCAAAAAGCTACAAAGCTTCATGAGGTTCGATGAAGTACACAAATTCTGTGATGTTACACTCAAATCAGTTCGTGATGGGCTTGTCAAAAGGTTGAATGATGATCGCCGTAAGATAGCTAAGGGGGAACAACCTAGATGGAAATCCAGCTCCAGAAGACAAGTTCGTAACTTTGTCTTAAAGATTGAAGAACGGTTATTTCGACGGGAACAGATCAGACGACTGGAAAGCTACATCGGTGCCAAACCATCGTTTCCTGTCAGAAACTTCGAAAGACCAGAACCTAAGTTCACTAACTTCGATGCTCCACTTCCTGACGAAGAATAACTTGGTACATTTGGTCATAATTTTTTCATTATCAATTGTTTCATTGATTGAATCATTTTTCCATTATGGTTTGTGCACGCATTACAGTGCACAACCCGAAATTGTAAAGAAAGGACCCTGAGGTACGCTTCAGTGCCTCAATCCTAATTTAAGGAGCGAAGGCTTCTTACTTTTGAGTAGAATTAATCAAACATTTATGATTTTTCATAATTCTGCTCAAAAGGACAAGTATTTCACCTCAATAAAGACCTAATCACTTGTTGAGGGGGAGCACTTGTCAAAACAAAATACTTTGCTCAAAATCAAAAGTTCTTTGTGAATCTCCCCGTAAGACTCAAAAGGCATATTTTAATCTAAAATTTTGTCAAAAACATCATTTTATATGCTATTTTTGAGGGGGAGAAAATGAAAAAGTGATTAAAATATACGAAGTCAAAGCTTAAAAGTTGTATCATGTACGAGCTAGACTCAGATTAACCCAGGAATTGACGAGATAATACAAGTTAGTAACATCGAAAGGACTTATCCTCGACGGGTAATAACATCAAGTTAGTTATTAGAGCTAGTTGTCACCTAAAAGCTGACAATGTATCTCTTTAACTAGCCACGTAAGCGTGTCTCAAAAAGGATATGTCCTAGTAGAAATGTACCATCTCGAGAAACTTTCTGTGAACTAGATCAAGCCGGGTAATAACTTCAAGCTAGTTTAACTAGTGATGTAAGCGTGTCTCGAATCGGTCTTGTTCACGGAAAGTGGATCAATTCAAAAGTGCTTGCTCCTCCCACATGTGCAAATTTATTAAATACTTATGAACTCATGTGCAGGGGGAGCCCTTCAAAAGTGTACACAAAACTCTCAAAGTGTTAAACAAAATATTTGATTAACATAAACACTTTGAGAGATTTTCAATCAAAGGTTTCTTGGCTACTGTCGGAGTTATAAGGTGTTTAAGATAGGAATATCCGTCCTATGATCCGCCAGAGCCAGAGGGATCTACCCAAGGACATCTCCCATAGTTAGAATTAGAAGTCCTTAGGTATGATACGAAAGAAGGAGAAATGAATGAAAGGGAAAGAAGGAGTTGAAGAATTAAAAAGAAAAGTAAAGAAAAGGGTGAAAAGAAATAGCCCTCCATATGTTCAACCTTAGGGCAGACACCGGGTTCAATACGTATGCTACTGGTTGTTGCAAAAGACAACACCGGTATTGAAGATTAAGCCGTCATGGACCCAGTGACGCAATGCACTAAACCTTCTTAACCACTCAAGTTCTCTTAAAAGGACTTGTTTCATTCTCACGGGGAACCCGCGTAACCTATCAACCTATCTCTTAGAGACGGTTGATATTGAAGCAGGAGACACCTCCCCAGTCTTCGCATAGGAAATCTAGGTGTGCACTTATAGAGTCTAGAGCCATGAGATACATCAAAGATCTCTTAGGAACACTTAGTATTTCTGCAACTGGTGTTCTACATCAATGAGCATCAGTTGTAAACTATCGAGTCCTTCGCAGATCTTAGCAATCTGCCGAGAACGTTTATGAGAGGATTACTTAGGTATTTCTCAATGATTGAACGGAAATCCTGCCAGGGTCAACATCAAACAGCCCTGACAGCAGGTCACTTCGGTAACCCCACAAGGGTTACGCTTAGTGTTTGCGGTGGTTCCATTACGGTCTACAGTCGTGGAGTGATCCCCAGCGACTCACCCAGTCATTGAGCTACCTAGTAGGTCTCGTAAGCTCCTTCGGGAGTATCTGATATGGGAACGGCCTGGATAAGGATTAGAAGGAGTCTTCACAATATGCTGTTGATGAGCTCTAATTCCTTATCCGTAAGTACCGGTGATTTATTGCTAACTGTCTACTCGCAGGTACCTCACTTCCATGATGACGGATTCCACATGCTCATACATGCATCTTGCTATCATCAAAAGCTCCCTCAAAGATCAAAGCAACACAAAGTTCAAAGTAAGATTCTACGCCAAAAAGGAAGAATCTACAAAGTATAAAGACCAAAGATCTTAAGTGAAAGAAAGGGACTACGTGCATGAATAAGTCAGAATTCAAAAGATGTATGAGCATGTTGGAATGGCGGACAACCACCACAGACGCAGGAGTGACGAACGGCAGATTACTTCATAACATAATCACTACAACATCATCAAAGAACAAAGACAAAGAGCAGAGTATATCCATCATTATTATCATTTCTAAAGACGTCTAAAGCTATGAAATTCAAAGATTAAGACGAAGACGTCAAGCAACCATGATGACCGACCCTTAGGGGGAGATTGTTGGAACCATAGTTTTACTATTTTATCAAGTCTCGGTCATTTGTAATAATGCTAGGTTGCTTAGTTATTATTTATAATTTGTATTAAGTTTACTAGGCTTAAGAATGTGATCCATGGGCCTCAAAGCCCATACGAATTGTAAGAAGGGAAGGAGTAGGATGTTGCCCTAGCTCCTTTCCTATAAATACTAGTCTTAGGCCTCTTGTAAACTTGGTTGGTTATGTGAAAACATTAAGGAAACTCTTGCATTTCATTTTCTCAAATTTCTCATAATCATCCCACTCTCATTCTCATCTCATTTCTCTTATCATTATACTTGTGTTTACAAAATGGTGACCTAACAAAGCTAAATGTTGTTTGCCTTTTAGACAATCAACACAGGTTTGGTCATTTTGAAAAATCTTTTTGGGTAAACCTCTAACCAAATCATATTTTGCAATTGTATTGATTGTTTTAAAGTTTACATGACCAAGTCTTCTATGCCAAAGCATAGATTCATCCAATGAGGCTTTTGCTACTAGACAGGTTAAACTCTCTTTAGGAACAATGTTCTTTAAATCAACAATGTACATATTGTTCTTCCTAGGGATTTTAAGAAGAATCTGACTTTCATCAGGAATTTTAAAATCAGGAGAAAGTACAATGCATTCAGTGTCAGTAAAAAGAACATTGTTCTTTGTGTCACACATTTGTGAGACACTTAAGAGATTAAACTGTAGTTCTTTCACAAAGTACACATTTTCAAAATCTAATTTACTGGTTTTAATTGTACCTTTACCAGTAATCTTTCCTTTGATTCCTCCCCCAAAGGTAACATATCCTCCATCAAATTATTTGAAGTCTGTGAGGTAAGACATGTTGCCTGTCATGTGCCTTGAACATCCACTATCGACATATCCTTGATCAGCAATATCATTTGAATGTTCCTGCACATGTATACACACATTACTTTCCTTGGGGTACCCAAGCCATAACTGACTTGGGTTTGCCTCATGCATCAATGTAATCAAACCTTTTTAGGACTGTTGATGCACCATTTGATTGGAGTTGTCTCCAAATCCAACATGCTGAGGACTTATGTCACAACTCGTAAATTCTGGTCTTTTCCCGAACTTTCACATTTACTATTCATCGGTTACTATTCATCGATAACTATTCATCATTTTACTATTCATCTTTTTCGGAGTCAGTTTGTGATTATGAGAAGCGTTTTAAAATTTTACTATTCATAAAACACTATTCACCTCCGGAGAAAATTTGTCATTTATGCGTGAGATGCATCATTTCTATATACGTACGGTTATCTACATAATAAACGTTATCTTATGAGCTATTATTTTGAATAATTGATCCGACAATCCCAACTATGGTCCTAACATATTTTTATACTCATAATAATAATATAAAAATTATATTATTAATTTACCCGGTGTTTTGAAATCAATTACTATATTTTACGGTCGGAGCTTATTATTCCGTCGGGTTGCGTTATTTGAATTCAATAATTATTTTAACACCCGATTATCATCAGGAATAATATTTTACAGCTTTTACAACTTCGTCATATTTTATTTCATCGCGTCATGACTTATTTTTAGCAAACTCGGTACCCGGTATCACCTAAAACTCAAAATATATAACCTAAATATTACAAAAGTCCTACAAATCTCTTACATAATCTACACCTCCCATTCCAATCTCTTACACTTTGAAAATATTTCACTAACTCATTAATACTAGTCCTTTTTGTCTAAAAATAAAATATATATACAAGTAACTAGCAAATCTCATCTCATTTTCTCATTTCATCCAATAATTCAACTTGTTTTCTCTCCTTTTTTTTTTTCCTTTGGTGGTGCTCGATCTAAACAACAACAACAAGCCATCTCCATTAATTTTGCAAGATCAAGTGTTAATCAAGCTCCTTTAGTGATCCTTGTTAGGGTTTTGTGATAAAACTCTAGTTTTCTTTACATCATCATCTTCAAAACTCATCCAATCATCAAGTAAGCTTCAAGATCACTTGTTGATCTTTCCATACTTTCATTTTTCTAATTTCATGTTGTTTATTCAAGATCTATATGCATATGTTAGTTTATACCACTCTATTTATACTTTTTATAACTTATGAACCCTAGATACTTAATATAAGTAGATCCATAAGTTTTATTAGTATCCTCATGAGATCCACCAAGGTTGGTGATGTTTAGGAACCCATGACACCCTAAGAAGGTGTATGGTAGGATTTGGGTTGATTTGAAGTGGTTTGGTTGGATTAGAAACTAGTTTGGAACATTAGAAATGACTTTTGAAACTATATTTGTACCTACTGTCCTTATTTTGAAATCGTGGGAAAATCAGTAGGTGGTGGGTAATTTTTGACCAAAGATTTAGAAAATACTTTTAAAAACGAAGCTTTTGGCGAAAGAACGGATTAAAACGAGTTAATAACGAAGGAGATATGATTTTCCGAATTTAACGACGAAAACTAGTTTTCTGAAAAACTGCATGCTGTTGGACGATTTTTGTTGGACAAATAGAGGCGTTAAACGTAACCTAGTGGAGCCGAACTATCGAAAATATATTAGTATATACTAAAACGATTCCGGGGATATAAAGAACGAGTAAAACGAGCTTAAAACGACCAAGATATACACTATTGAAACTAGGCGAACTATATATATATTTGACAACTTCTAATAGCACATATTCTCTTAAGTCATGTGCATGTACATTCATCGCATCCCCTCATAATTTAAGTAGATCGTATCATTCGTTCATTATAGGTCGCGGTTAGAGACCGAGCCTCATTTCCATCATAACCACTTTTGTCTTCGTAACTATCGTACCAGGTGAGTCATAGCCCCTACTCTTTTAAATTGTTTTGTTAACTTTTTGGGGGAGAATACATGCTCGTTTTTTTACATGAATTACTACTTGACCTTTTGAACTTGACTTGACTTTTGAACTTGACTTAAACTTTTGACCTTAATGTACCGTACGTACTATGACCTAAAGTCTCGCCATTTTTGGTGGAGCGTTCTTGACCTAAAGTCTCGCCTTATTGGTGGAGCGTGCTAAAGTCTCTCCTGTTCAGAGCATCCTTAATAATTCTCGCCATGGTGGAGTGACTAATAATTCTTCGCCAGGTCGGCGGAGTGACTAATAATTCTTTGCCTAGGTGGCGGAGTGACTTCAAGTCTCCCTTGTTCGGAGCGACTAATAATTCTTCACCGAGTCGGTGGAGTGACTAATAATTCTTTGCCTAGGTGGCGGAGTGACTTCAAGTCTCCCTTGTTCGGAGCGGCCTTGACTTATTTTATATAGGTGGTGCTTATATTGTGACTTATTATTGACCACGGGTGCTTGACTATTAGACCTAAACTATTTAGCAGTGGGTTGTAAACACACAGGTTGCAAGTCTCTTATGGCGGGATTTGTAACTGAGTGGATTTACGATGCCTTTGCTGTGTGATCATTTTCTATATACTTTATTTGTTAAACAAACTCTATGAACTCACCAACCTCGTGTTGACACTTTAGCATGTATCTTCAGGTTTAACCAATGGCACGCTACTGGAGGTTTTGGCAAGGCATGGCATGGTCGTAGAAGACTCTGATTATTCATTTGGGGACTGTTTTAAACTATTTTAAGGGCCTACTTCCGCACTACTTTTAACGATGTAAATACAATATTTTTAACTTAACTATTTTATTCTAAATGATTGAAGTGAAAACCATTTTTGAACTTGTGTTGTAATACTAATTGAGTTACACCCCAGCTACACGTATGCTTCCGCTGGACCCGATTTTGAGGGTGTGACAGATTGGTATCAGAGCTTTGGCTATAGCGAACTAAGTGTTTTTAAAACCTAGACTATAGTTACTTTTACAAAAAATTTAACCCTATGACCGTCACGTGCCTGCCTGCCAAGCTGAAGCCTCATTGTGGTTTGTTGCTGACTTAGGTGATGAGATTTATGTTTCATTATCTGGTACATTATGTTCATCTATTCTAGTTGATTACTATCATTGTCTTTCATATAAGCATGTTCACGTATCATATATGTCACCCTGTTATGTTTTTCCTTGCATAGTTTCATCATTTGACCTCGAGTTTGGTCACCTGCCTTAGTCTTTCTGAACGTCTTGGTATTTGTGAAGGACATAGTATTAGTATAACTGAGCTGAGTATTTCAAAATTCATGGAACCTCGGTGGAATATAGACTAGTCACCTATATTCAACCCGGGATAGTGGGACATAGGCTGACTACCTATATCCGACTCAGAAATGAATTTTGTAACACTGAGAATGGTTATAATAAAATTCTGTCTGGATTGAATCCTCAACTCAATTTCCAAATGTTTCATTCATGTGTGTATATACCCTCGTTGTCAGAACGCTTATATTTTTCCTCACCTCGTGAACCGCCGCCTGGAAGCACGTCAACTGGTCATTTCATCTCATGAATCATCACCTTTATAACACTTCTGAGACCAACATTAACTGAACTTCGGGACGAAGTTCCTTAAGGGGTAGAGACTGTCACAACTCGTAAATTCTGGTCTTTTCCCGAACTTTCACATTTACTATTCATCGATAACTATTCATCATTTTACTATTCATCTTTTTCGGAGTCAGTTTGTGATTCTGAGAAGCGTTTTAAAATTTTACTATTCATAAAACACTATTCACCTCCGGAGAAAATTTGTCATTTATGCGTGAGATGCATCATTTCTATATACGTACGGTTATCTACATAATAAACGTTATCTTATGAGCTATTATTTTGAATAATTGATCCGACAATCCCAACTATGGTCTTAACATATTTTTATACTCATAATAATAATATAAAAATTATATTATTAATTTACCCGGTGTTTTGAAATCAATTACTATATTTTACGGTCGGAGCTTATTATTCCGTCGGGTTGCGTTATTTGAATTCAATAATTATTTTAACACCCGATTATCATCAGGAATAATATTTTACAGCTTTTACAACTTCGTCATATTTTATTTCATCGCGTCATGACTTATTTTTAGCAAACTCGGTACCCGGTATCACCTAAAACTCAAAATATATAACCTAAATATTACAAAAGTCCTACAAATCTCTTACATAATCTACACCTCCCATTCCAATCTCTTACACTTTGAAAATATTTCACTAACTCATTAATACTAGTCCTTTTTGTCTAAAAATAAAATATATATACAAGTAACTAGCAAATCTCATCTCATTTTCTCATTTCATCCAATAATTCAACTTGTTTTCTCTCCTTTTTTTTTCCTTTGGTGGTGCTCGATCTAAACAACAACAACAAGCCATCTCCATTAATTTTGCAAGATCAAGTGTTAATCAAGCTCCTTTAGTGATCCTTGTTAGGGTTTTGTGATAAAACTCTAGTTTTCTTTACATCATCATCTTCAAAACTCATCCAATCATCAAGTAAGCTTCAAGATCACTTGTTGATCTTTCCATACTTTCATTTTTCTAATTTCATGTTGTTTATTCAAGATCTATATGCATATGTTAGTTTATACCACTCTATTTATACTTTTTATAACTTATGAACCCTAGATACTTAATATAAGTAGATCCATAAGTTTTATTAGTATCCTCATGAGATCCACCAAGGTTGGTGATGTTTAGGAACCCATGACACCCTAAGAAGGTGTATGGTAGGATTTGGGTTGATTTGAAGTGGTTTGGTTGGATTAGAAACTAGTTTGGAACATTAGAAATGACTTTTGAAACTATATTTGTACCTACTGTCCTTATTTTGAAATCGTGGGAAAATCAGTAGGTGGTGGGTAATTTTTGACAAAAGATTTAGAAAATACTTTTAAAAACGAAGCTTTTGGCGAAAGAACGGATTAAAACGAGTTAATAACGAAGGAGATATGATTTTCCGAATTTAACGACGAAAACTAGTTTTCTGAAAAACTGCATGCTGTTGGACGATTTTCGTTGGACAAATAGAGGCGTTAAACGTAACCTAGTGGAGCCGAACTATCGAAAATATATTAGTATATACTAAAACGATTCCGGGGATATAAAGAACGAGTAAAACGAGCTTAAAACGACCAAGATATACACTATTGAAACTAGGCGAACTATATATATATTTGACAACTTCTAATAGCACATATTCTCTTAAGTTATGGAAACACTATAAATCAACGCCAACACTTATTTTCAAACTACGAGTGGTATAGGCTTCATGTGCATGTACATTCATCGCATCCCCTCATAATTTAAGTAGATCGTATCATTCGTTCATTATAGGTCGCGGTTAGAGACCGAGCCTCATTTCCATCATAACCACTTTTGTCTTCGTAACTATCGTACCAGGTGAGTCATAGCCCCTACTCTTTTAAATTGTTTTGTTAACTTTTTTGGGGAGAATACATGCTCGTTTTTTTACATGAATTACTACTTGACCTTTTGAACTTGACTTGACTTTTGAACTTGACTTAAACTTTTGACCTTAATGTACCGTACGTACTATGACCTAAAGTCTCGCCATTTTTGGTGGAGCGTTCTTGACCTAAAGTCTCGCCTTATTGGTGGAGCGTGCTAAAGTCTCTCCTGTTCAGAGCATCCTTAATAATTCTCGCCATGGTGGAGTGACTAATAATTCTTCGCCAGGTCGGCGGAGTGACTAATAATTCTTTGCCTAGGTGGCGGAGTGACTTCAAGTCTCCCTTGTTCGGAGCGACTAATAATTCTTCACCGAGTCGGTGGAGTGACTAATAATTCTTTGCCTAGGTGGCGGAGTGACTTCAAGTCTCCCTTGTTCGGAGCGGCCTTGACTTATTTTATATAGGTGGTGCTTATATTGTGACTTATTATTGACCACGGGTGCTTGACTATTAGACCTAAACTATTTAGCAGTGGGTTGTAAACACACAGGTTGCAAGTCTCTTATGGCGGGATTTGTAACTGAGTGGATTTACGATGCCTTTGCTGTGTGATCATTTTCTATATACTTTATTTGTTAAACAAACTCTATGAACTCACCAACCTCGTGTTGACACTTTAGCATGTATCTTCAGGTTTAACCAATGGCACGCTACTGGAGGTTTTGGCAAGGCATGGCATGGTCGTAGAAGACTCTGATTATTCATTTGGGGACTGTTTTAAACTATTTTAAGGGCCTACTTCCGCACTACTTTTAACGATGTAAATACAATATTTTTAACTTAACTATTTTATTCTAAATGATTGAAGTGAAAACCATTTTTGAACTTGTGTTGTAATACTAATTGAGTTACACCCCAGCTACACGTATGCTTCCGCTGGACCCGATTTTGAGGGTGTGACAACTTAACAGCATTCTCATTTTTAACACATTTTGTGGTTTTTGGTCTGACAGTACCATTTTTGGCAGTACCATTTGGTCTAGCAGGACTTTTTGGTTTTGGTCTCCAATTTTGTGTTTTAACCACATAATCCCTTTCAATGAGACTTTTCACACTCTTGGTGTATGTTTGAAAGTATTACTTGCACCCTTAGGAGTGAATTTTGGGTAAACAGGCTCATTTGGTCTAACATTATGATTGACTTTTGGTGTGTTAGATTTCACAGAACTTTTTCTGGGGTTTGTTTTATTTGTTTTAGACTTTGATGTACTCCCAGAAACCCAATTGTTACAATAAGCATGAATATGATTAAAACTACCACAGTAATAGCATGCTTTATTGTACATAACAAAATTATCACCAAATTGGTGTGACTTAAGATTGTTCCAATTTCTCTGACTACCTCTAGGTTTGCTACTACAGTTAGCACAACATTCAACAATTTTTAGAACAACTTTAGTCTTTGTTATACTCTCTACACTTTTAGGACTGGTTGGTCCTACTTTGTTTCCTTTCTTAGAAACATTCTCTTTTCCATTCTCATCAGATGTCCAACCTTCATTAGATGTATCATCTGAGCTCTTATCAGTGAGCACCTTTTCTTTGGAGAGTGAAGTATCACTTGCACTCTCAAAAGGTTCACTATTCTCTACAGGTTTTACTTTTTCTAGTGGTTTATGAGTGAGTTCATGTAAACCTGATTCAGCAAGATCTATACCTGGGGGACAGGGAATTCCTCTGTAAGGAGGTGGGCAAGTGTTGTAACCAATCCCAGATTTGATTTTCTTGTTCATTTGGTTTTCAACTATACTTTTAGTGCATGCAGAAACATTTTCTAAAGCTGTAACAGTTAGTTGAATATTATCTTTTGCTTGTTTCACTTTAGCAAACTCAGTTCTTAACAGATTTATTTCAGCATCTTTAAAGAATATATCTCTATTAAAAATAGCTTTTGTGTCAGAAAAGGTGAGTTCATTTTCTCTAAAGTGAATTATCTGTTTCTCAAGTTTGGCCATACCACACTTATGATTAACTAGGTCTTGATGAGTTTTTCTTTCTTCTACTTTCAGTTCATCATAAAGTTTTCATAAGATTTCTAATTCTTTAAAAGCTTCACAAGTAGCAGAACATTTAGTAATTTGTACCTCAGGATTGGAGAGAGCCATTAAAGCCATTTCATTTGAAGATGACTCTTCTTCACCCATAAAGCTCCAATCAAAACCCAGCCCATCAATAGCTACCATAGCTTTTGTTTTAGTGATGGCCACTTCCTTGCTCTTGTTCTCATTGTTTTCCCTGTTCTTGTTCTCAAAACCTCTTCCCTTTTCACCCTGCTTCTTTGGTCTCCTACATTCTCTTGAGTAGTGACCCTTCATGTGGCAGTTGTAGCACTCCACTTTAGACTTTTCATACCCAGCAGGTTCATTTCCATTGATGACAATCTTCTTTCCAGTCCTCATCAAATATTTCTTAGCCCTCATGCTAAGAAGTGAAAGCTGCCACTTTATGTCCATTTCTTCAAGATCATCATCACTGATCTCTTGAAGGTCTTCAAAGGTCAATATGGAACCATTGTGTTGTGATGTTAGGAAAGCACAACCAATTGTTTCATCTAAAATGGTTTTGGTACTGCTGGAAGTACTGGCAGTACCAAAATTTGTGTTGGCAGTACCTTCTTCTCTACCATCCTTTTCTTCATCAACTTTCTTGGAAGTACCATGAGATGACACAAAGGCCATATTTCCTGAGCTTGAACTAGTAGACTTCTTGAGTTCATGTTCTACTATTTTGAAGTTGCTGTAAAGATCATTGAGACTCATGGAATCAATATCTGGTTTGTTTTTCCAGACAATGACATGCATGGCCCATTCAGAGGGTAGACTTCTAAGAAATTTGGAGTTTAAGTCTTCTTGAGATATTATCACCTCATGAATGGCTAACTGACTAGAAAGCTTTTGTAATCTATTGAACATGCTATCCAAAGACTCATTTGTTGTGGCTGAAAAGTTTTTAAACTGTTGTTTTAAAAGTGTTTTCTGAGTATTCTTGGTGGCATCATTACCACCATATCTAGCCACAATAGCTTGAAAAAGGCTTTTAGCACATTTGTACTTGTTAAAGATTAAGAGCTGGTCATTTGGAATAGACATGAGAAGCATACTCCTGGCTTTAAGATCATTTCTCTTTTGGATTCTTTCTTCTGCGGTTGATGGGTTTACTTGCACAGTTGTGACAAGTGCATCGTTTACTGTGGAGGTGGTGGTTATTGGTTTGAATGAGTTTCCTTCTTCAATAATCTCCCAAAGTGCATAGTCTTGCACTTGAAAGTATTGCTCAACCCTCAATCTCCACATCTCAACTTTATTCTGTTTGAGTAATGGAAGTTTTGCAGCCACATTGGTTTGAATGTGCTCAACATCCATTTTTGCTTTGTTCTTTTATGTCGTAAATATCAGCCTTTCTCTGATACCACTTGTGGAAGGATTCTGATTTGTGTAAACACTTGGGATGTTAATCTTTAATGATGTGTTTGGGATATTTATGAATGAATGTGATTTAGCACGCGGAATTTACTAAAACACACTAAAGGAACAAAGGTGGTGAATAAGTAAACGTGAATAAGTTTAGAGTGATGGACACAACATGAATAACACAAAATGATTCAATATTATTGATGAAAAAATACGGGTGATCTAAACTATCACCAGGATTACAAGTGTAACCTTGAATCTTTGATACGTGAAAAAGGATCTAAAGGTGGAAGTTATGCATGTAGTGATTGATCTAGTTGTCAAGTATGCTTACTTGTTGTGCATGTGATCTATCTAAACTCATATCTCAGAAGGTGACTTAAGGGTTCCTTTTATAGCATAAGGAGCCCTTATTACAAGTTGTCAAGTTGTCTAATATAATATATTAGAGACTTATCTTATCCTAATATTACACCTTTCAAGGTAAAACACTACATTGTATCTACTGAGACTTCTGTACTACTTCTACTTAACGTATAACTTTGTACAAAGACTAATAATACAACTAAATATCTCTAAATAAAATATAACAACTTGTCGTTAAAACTGGCAGGACCTTCTTTAACTAGCAGTACCTTCTTACCCAGAAGGTACTGTTAGTGTATCTTCAACATCAACAAAACTGAAGAGGCAGGCTTAACTATCATCTAGCAGGCTCTTCTGGCAGACTCTTTAACTTGTGCATTTTATTCCCAACAGTCTTCTTACGTGTTTCTATTATCTATTTGTGTACGTGATTGCTATTCACTGATTTGTACTCATTTGTTTACTTTTATTGTTTAATTAAATCTGTGTTAGTCTCTCAGGCTAAAAACCCTGTTTATTAGATTAGATTGTAAAACTAACTTAGATATTAAAATACATATTAAATCAACTAGATATTACGTTCCATTCTTAGTGTTCGACACTCTACTTACCACTATATACATATTGATCGGGTACACTTCTCGTTAAGTGTGTGTGTTAGTAATAAGTCGGCTAAATATAAATTTATAAAAGATGGTGCACAATCAAGAAAAGAGTTGGTAGACACAAGTTATCAAGAAGCACTTAATAAGCATAATGAAGATACTACGGATTCGGTACATCGTATTGAAGAACATTTCCGTAATATTATAAGCATACTTAGTGTCACACCAAAAGAAAAGAGTATGGTGGAAAGATGTGATGAGATTGATGCTATTATATGTGATGAGGTACAACCACAACATGAAGAGATAAGTAATTCCGGAGTTAAACATAATGACAAGGAACCAACGGATAACCTTCCTGTGATTAGGGATGGCAATGGGGCGGGTTCGGGGCGGGTTTTAGTGTACCCATACCCATATCCGTTTATAATATCCATACCCGTATCCGCCCCATTAACCGCCGGGTACCCGATTAATATTATCCATCGGTTTTTCGGGTTTCCTCACGGGTTTCGGTTATCTCCAATTGTATAATATATGGACAAAATGATGGTATTAAGATTAAGTCACACACTAAAATCCACCGAAAAAACAAAGGAAAACATCCTAATATATTCATTTTTTGTTAAAGTTAAAGAAAATGAATATCGTATCAAACGATTTAATGCTTTTGAATAATTGATGTACAAAATAAAATATATTGTGTAATAGAGATACGTATATAAAAAAATATAATGAAAGAAATTATATATAATGTACATATATTCTAGTTAAATATAATACAATAAAGCGGATGTAGACTCGGGTAAACGGATACGGGTACGGGTAATTGGGCGAGTATTACCAGAACCCGTACCCGAACCCGTACCCGGCTAAAAAATTATATCAATACCCAAACCCGCATCCAAACCTGCCAACCCGCCCCCGAACCTGACCCAACCGGTTCGTGTTTCGGTTTTCCCCGTCGGTTTCGGGTGTTTTGCCATCCCTACCTGTGATGGACATTCAGGAAGAAAAATAGGAATTTAGATATCACGGATAGAGAAAGGCTAAACAGGTTTTGAGCATGTATCCGCATAACCTATCCGTCCCTTTCCCTAGGTCAGAACCGGTGGTTAAACAAAATAAACCCATCCCTTTCCCTAAGCCAACACCGGTGGTTGAACAATATCAATGGAAAAAAGATGGAAGACATTACTTTAGCAGCGATCCACCATCCGTCCCTTTCCCTAAACGCTCTAAGGTAAGTGAACCGTATATCCCACCCGACCCTTTCCCTGACACATAAATAGTGGATGCATACCCATCCCTTTCACTGGATGACCAAAGGTGGAAAACAAAAAGAAACCATACAAGAGGAAAATAAAGAAGATGAAAGCTAAGAATCAATGGTTGAAAGAATCAAAAACACAAGCTCATGTGGAATCTACGACACAAATAGGTAACACCATTGATTCTACTTTTATTTTAACTAATGATGTTGTTAGTGTTTCTAAACAGGGTGTAGAGCCGAATGATGTAGTGGAACCTATTACCTTACAACCTAGCATAGACATCACACCACATGATGAAACACATCTAGCACCTGTTAATGTTATCCACCAAATTTTTGTTGAACCTCCAAAAGAAATTGATGATGAGCTCTTGGATAACACCATGGTTGAAGAGCAAGCTACTTTGGAGCTAACATGCAAAGAAGGGGGAACGTAACGATATTCACCATAGACTCTTTTTCATATTGCTTGAAAGTTGAGGGATACCTAACCAACAACAAGATAAATGAAGGGCAATTCATGCATCCTCGACATATTGGTCTCTCACATGGAATGTTCAAGGCATTTAATTCATCAACCAACTCAGGAAAGGTAATGAGTGGAGATCACTACCTACAAAGGGACCATTGTTACTTATCGTATCTTCCTGCTATAGCAAATTTACACTCTTATAGTGTCTATTGCTACTATCACCCGCACTTGATTACAAGTGGGGGGAACAACACCCTATTACCTAGTAAATAAGGGTGGAGTCAGGCTCGTGACTCGAACAAAAACAAGCGCTTTGTGGGAGACAACCCACCCTTGTCTTTTATTTTCTTTTCAGTGTATTTTTATTTTTCTGTCAGTTAGTCAATGCGGCGTATTCACTATTAGTGGATACGGCGCATTAACTCCTGCCGCGCACTTTAATATTTCCTATAGGCAGTTGATGCGGCGTATCCAATATTCTATGGATGCGGCACATCGACACTCTGGCCTGTAATTTTCGTATGTTTATTTTCTAACCAATGATTAATGAGATGTTCTCGAGTTTCTTTTTCTGTGGTCTCTATATTTTTACAGGTCTAGATGATTGAAGATATCAATGAACTCCCACATTACATATGCTCGCATTCTTAACATGGAGGATCATACTGAGCAAATCTCAGGGGAGTTTTCTGTTCTAATTCTTTTTAATTTTCTGTTTTTAATTTCAAATTAAACAACGAGGACGTTGTTTATCTTAAGTGGGTGGATGGAGAATTAGAACGTATACTTGTCCTTATTTTTCAAAAATATGCTTAATATGTACTTAATATGCTTAAATTTAAAATTTTTCTAGCATGTTTTTGTGAAATCAAAGTTGCATGACCGCTCACATAACCCTTATTTCCAAATTGTGAGAATTAAGCCTATTCCGTTTCCTAATATTTTACCCAAATTCCACAAAAATATGAGTGTGCCGGTGACTTGTAGTAAACTTTAGAACTTGGCTTGTATACTATTCGAGACCACCATAATGAGTATTATTTATATAATTGTAGTGACTTGTCTAACTTGGTAAATTTCTAGGATTACACCCAAAAAAGCCTAATATATGTTATGTTTATTAACTAACTACACTGGGTAGTTAACCCCCGTATAAACCCTTTGTTTACTCTCATTTTTAGAGTAAGATACCCGTAGAAAAACCCTCAGAGCCATTCCTTTCGTTTCTTACACCAATGTTAAATGTTTTGTTACACCTTTACACCTTAGCCTACCCTATAGATTTAAGTCCGTGGTTAGTTGCTTTCGGTAAATGTGTATATTGCCTGTGTTTCCTGTGTTCGTGTGCGTAATAATTATCTATGGTTAGGTCGGGAAATTGCAGAATGCAATGGAGCGAAAGTATATATTGTATTTTTGATTTTCGTGTGTTTACTACTTTCACTATTATTTTTATATATCTGAAATTATCTAGATTTTTTGTGATGGTGAAGTGGTGAAATTTTACACCATTAGTGTTTTTATTTGTTATGAAAGAAAATGAAAAAAAAGAGAAAAAAAAATTGAAAAAATAAGAAAAGAAAAAGGAAGAAGAAGTTGGTGAGTTTGTTATAAACTAACAATGTAAAGTTATGTAAGTGGTTGATATGGCCAGTATTTGTTGTATTATATCTATGGATTGAAAGGGAGTTGGCCGTTATGGCAACGCCAACTAAGGTTTGTTCTTTGATTAAGATATTATTGA
Organism: Artemisia argyi; assembly: GCA_030686995.1. Taxonomy (NCBI): domain Eukaryota; kingdom Viridiplantae; phylum Streptophyta; class Magnoliopsida; order Asterales; family Asteraceae; genus Artemisia; species Artemisia argyi. The sequence continues at coordinate 130,103,915 of CM060691.1, forward strand.
GTTTGAATCATGTGTACCTACTAAAGCGTGAGTTTCCGTATTAAAGCGTGAGTTAGTCTATGACTTGTGTCTTATTCATGGGATAGTTGTGAAAGTAATTAACCACACTTAGGATTTAATCTACATGTTTGTTTATTTTTGTTTTACACCAGTTTATGTATTTCCCAATTATTATCCATACCCAACCATATCGTTGTATTCGTTGTTAGCTTTCGAGCATTTGGATATGATGATGGCCAAGTAAGAATATTAAATGTATGAATAAGGTAGTGATCATCCGAGTATTAGATTAATTGACTAACGCGCCAGCGATATGGTGTGTGAATTGGTGACCCTCCGAGTTTAAGATTGATTAAATGATGCGCCAGCAATCTGGTGTGCAACTTGGTGACCATCCGTTATAAAAATAACGCGCCAGCGATCCAAGGAACACATTAATGACCATCCATCATTTGAAAGGAAAAGTACTCGCGCTAGCGATCCATAAAGCATACTAGTGACCATCCGTTAGTTGAAGCGTCAAGGACTCACGCCAGCGATCTACTAAGTTTATATGGGAGATGTTCAAGCAAAGCTAGGTTTAACCCATGAACCAACAAAAAACCCTATTTACCGCTTTAGACTAATCACTCCTTAGCTTTAGTGGTGGATATGTGTATCCTTGCCAAGCTTATGATAGAATACTCGTCACGACTTAGCAATTGAGCAATTTACTAAAATGTTACCACATAGATTAGTTGAGTGATTTGAGTAATTTCATTTTCCAACTTCGTGAGGTGTTTGAGTGTGTAATTGAGATTGAACGAATAAATTCTTAGCTATAAAAATCCTAGACAATTGTTTAGGATACATTTTCATAAGTTTAAATCTAAGGTTTACTTGGGGACAAGTAAAGTTCAAGTGGGAGGATATTTGATGACATCAAATAAGTACATTTTATTAGCATCATTTATCCTATGTATATTACTTGTTTTGTATTATTTTATATGGGAATTGATACTTAATCGCTTACTTTTGTAATTCTCAGTTATAAATAAGCATTTGGTGAAAGTTAGCTGTTATGGACGTAAAATGGAGCAAAATGATCAAGATTGGAAAAGTCTGCTAAATTGAAGAGATTAAAGACCATTGCCTAACTTTGAAGCATGCGCCACATCTAATTTTATCATGTGTCGCATATGAAACTTTGGTCAACGAAGAATAACCAACTTGTTCTACTCTAGATACGCCGCATTACATTTCATACATACGGCGTATCAATCTCAAGACTTCACCAAAGATGATCCAAGACACAGAAGAACATGCCGCATAAGAGATTGAAGATACGCCGCATCTAAAGGCGGTGAAAGAATATTCGTGGATATTATAATCTTGGACCCCATGCGAAGATACCTTGATACGCCGCATCGGAGCAATCTGATGCGCCGTATCGGCCATATGCAATCGTTGCTAAGAAATCAAGTGAAGATTAGAAGCTTAAAGAAGAAGTCAAAGATTACATGTCGACACTTGAAGATGCTTTAGTATTTTGGCCGTAAAATCTTCATCCGGACTCCGTTTTACCCCGTTCAAGCGGCCATGGAAAGAGATAAAGGAGATCTACCGGTTTCTGAAGGAGATGTGGTGCATACAGTATTTAGATGCGCCGTATTGGGAGATGCTCCATATCAAATTTATAGATGCGCCATATCGGGTCAGTTTCTGACTTGGAGGCTATGTTTACTTATAAATGCGGCGCATCTGACTCTCTAGATGCATCATATCGACCCAGATTTCAGAAATTATAAATACCGGGCTCATTAACGAATTAGGGCATCATTGGGAACCCTTAGGGTCATTCCCAGACGATCAATACCCCTCCAAACAGCAGAAGATCAACCTTGACGACCTAATTATCCTTGAAGGGCATCTCTAATCATTGTTAGGGTATCATATTCATTATGTTTAATACTCTATTCATTATGATTATGTTTATGTGCTTTGTTACAGAGATTATGGGCTAACACCCTTAAGTGTTAGCCAAGTTTATGAGTATTTGATGTTTTGATTTGTTTCTAATTCGATTGGTTGCTCAGTCTTTGTTTTAATTACTTATGTTAAGTTGTTTTGTTTTATTGTATTAGTAAGCTTTAATCCATCAGGATTGACAGGCTTGTGGCCACCATACTGCTCCCATTAAAATTGCTTTCCCCTCGATTAAAGTTTATATGATGTTTTTTTAGTGACTTCTATATGTGCATTGATAACCTCTGTGTTTAGTTGAGTCTTCTGGGCTACCATACCTTTTCCTCGCCTACTTATCTAGCGTCTAGAAGGTAGGATAAAAATAAGTAATCATTAAGAGTTTACTCGCCTATAGTTAGGATCCAACGAGACAGATTAGATTACGATACTCATCATATAAAACTAGCAATAAAACAAGTGACAAGCTACTTAATTATAAGGACAGGTCTTCTTACGTATTTCTATTATCTATCTGTGTACTTAATTAAATCTGTTTTAGTCTCTCAGGCTAAACCCCGTTTATTAGATTAGATTGTAAAACTAACTTAGATATTAAAATACTAACTAAATCAACTAGATATTACGTTCCATTCTTAGTGTTCGACACTCTACTTACCACTATATAAATATTGATAGGGCACACTGCTCATTAAGTGTGTGTGCTAGTAATAAGTCGACTAAATATAAATTTAAAACTTGATTATGCAAAAACACTCTATACTACACTGACACATAGCACGCATCAGATATGTTGTGCTTTTTTCAACCACAACTGCAATTTTTTAATGGGTTGTCTTTTTCAACTAAACACTGAACGAGGAAAAGATGAAGCATTTTGTGGAAGAACGAAGAAATACAAGGATTATGGAAGTAACAAGAGAAGCGATAAGGGTAATGTTACAATGAATGAGGATAGGTGTTGAATAGAAAAAGTGCATGTTAACTGTTGTACACAATGATGCAAACTTATATGCTTTTGAGTTATTTGAATATATATATATATATATATATATATATATATATATATATATATATATATATATATATATATATATAGACATAAATGATGTCTACTTTTGGTCATTTTATTATTTTATCATATGTAGAATACCATAATTAGTGTTACATTCTATTGCTTTATCATGTGACAACCCGCAAATTTCCGATTTCGATATCCTTATCGTTATATACTCTTATCTACGGTTCGTAAGTTGTTATCATGGTCTAAAGTATTTCACGCGAAATTTGGCTCTCTAACGTGTAAAACGCGAATAATAATTAATTCGGGCAACGGAAAAATAAAGACATACGTATTTATAATCGCAACTTATGTAAAACGATTCTAAAGCCAATGGAAATAATCTCGGGGACTCGGAAAATAATTATGATACTTTTTATTAGTCTCGTTCACGTTTCGTTAAAAATATAAAGGAAATGACACTTTTGGTCCCTGAGGGCACGCTAAGGTTTGCACCTCATCCACATCTCATCCTATATATATATATATATATATATATATATATATATATATATATATATATATATATATATATATATACACCTAGTTATAATGATTTAGGGTTTGAGCACTCTCCCACCCCAACTCCCAGCCGTCACCCACTCCCTCCTCTTCTCAGGCCACTTCCGGCCATTTTCCGGCCACACCACCGGTCACACCATTACACCGCCTCCATCATGGGACTCCTCTCAACGTCCCCGACACATCTATATACACCACACACTCTCAATCTCACCATAACACCCTTTTTGTTAGAGATTCGTCCATGAATCACCACCACCTTCAAGTCTTTTCTTGTTTCTTGATAACCAAAGGTCGAAGGTGGGTTTATCTCATCTTTTTGAGGTGCTTGAACCTCGATTTGATTAAATAAATAAAAATGAATATATAAATGTGGTAATTATTCTCTATAAGCATTCTCACAATACACACACTATACCTGTCACAGAGTTACACTATTTCCTTGCGTAATCTCATGAATTGATTTTGAGTTTTGGACGCTTGTTGTAGTATTGGGAATGATATTGAGATATAAAGGACATATTACTAGTATAACTAGGCTGAGTGTTTCAAAATTCATTGAACCTCGGGTGAATGTAGATTGATCACATACATTCAACTAGGACAATTGGACATGGCCAGATCAACTATGTCCGACTCAGATGTGAATTTTGCGATACTGAGGGTAGTTATAACAGGATTATGTCCGGATTAGAGTTTTATTTTTGGAATGATGAGGTTTGTGTGGGTACACGGGCATTGAATATTACTTCCACACACACGACACACTGGCATCACATGGATCGAAGTGCTTCTAGCACCACTAAACGTCCTCGTTTACGTGGAATTCTTGTTGTCTCCATCGAGCATAGTTTGCCATGGGTCGGGCTAGACCCGATTGACACCATTCAAATTTGAGTTGCTTATCGTCATAAGTCTCGTCGATCTTATTGGAATGTTTGGAATTGATTTTCGGCATGGTATGGAATTGATTTCCGGTTACGTCTTGAGTTGACTTTTGGTATTTTTGGACTTGGTTTTGACCATTTTGAACTTGATCTACGGTTACGTTTGGACTTTATTTTCGGTTAAATTTGGATTTTTTTATGTTTTGATTTGATTCTTGGCCACGTTCGGATACAATTTTGGCTACGTATGGATTTGATTTCCGACTATGTCTTGATTCGACTCTTAGCTATTTTGGGTTGGTTTCGACCATTTGGTATCTAATTCTGGCTGCGTTTGGATATGATCTCAGCTACGTTAAAATGGATTTTATTATGTTTGGATTTGATTTTTGGTCTTGTCTTGAATCGATTTCCGACTATGTCTTGACATGACTCTTGAATATTTATGGAGCTGGTCTCGAATATGTTTTGATTTGGTTCTGATTATGAATTTGGATGATTGGATTTCGTGATTTTCAATTTCGTTTCGAATTTGGATTGGGCATTCGGCCTCGTTTCGTTAATGATCTTGCCACAGCCTCCTCTACCCTAAGCCCCGTGCTAAATCGATAATATTCATTTTCTCAACCGACGATGTTCATTTTCTCAATCGATGATGTTTGTTTGTTTTCCCGATTGATGTTGTTCAAATCAATGTTGTTGTAGTAACGATGTTCAAAAGAGGTTGTACTTTCCGCCTCTACTCTAAGTACCTTACTAAGTCAATCGACTAATTGTTAGTAGTAATTAGACAATCTTTTACAGAATCGTACTCTGAAAATTGTTAAACTCTCTGTTCAGTAGAGATTCCGTGCTCAACGGGAATCTTGAAATCTTAAGGAGTAATCTGAATCGCGTTCCGTGGGACAACCATCTAGTCCTTATCTCGTCCTTCGAGAAGTACCTGATATTCTTGCTACATTCCTACCGATCAATCAACTATACCGCAAGCGAAACCTTAGAAGTTAACCTCACAACTTTACCTGAGTAATCACTGTTGATCATCCTACCCAACCTGTACACCTCCTGTTGGCCAAATTCCCTTTTACCTATCATTTTAGTATTTCAAAGGCACTGTAAGAGACCCTCTATGGTCGAAGGTGCCGATCACCGTTTTGTTGAGTAGAAATGGACACACCTAACTTCTTGACCCTGAACCTGTTCATGAAACCACCGAGGAGATCGTTCGAAGGCAAAACGGAGACGCAAGCTATGATTTGAAACCCTGATAATGTGAACCTCTCGAATCCTCGTCCTATTAACTCTTTCAAAATTCCTGCTGGAGTTGGACTGGTAGCTCACAGACTCGAGCTGCAGTCAGGACTCATCACCGTTCGCGACGTTTTCATGATTATAATCTAAGTGATGACTTGCCGATGAGGCAGCCGTTATTCCTCTGGGGAAAATTCAGATCTTATGACGTTCAAACCTTGTTGGCCTATTGGAATCTTGAACATTGGAATCAGACAACTATCGTAAAGCTGCATCCTTACTAACAAAGTTCGTTAGAACTCGCAAAAGGATCCTAAACTCCCGCAGAAAATGTGAAGATGAATCCTAGAGTATATGTGCTCATTTCTGTTCGACCTTAACGGGTAACTGGAATTGAATCGAGAGGACTCGATTCCGTTAAGGAGGTGAGGCTGTGACAACCCGCAAATTTCCGATTTCGATATCCTTATCGTTATTTACTCTTATCTACGGTTCGTAAGTTGTTATCGTGGTCTAAAGTATTTCACGCGAAATTTGGCTATCTAACGTGTAAAACGCGAATAATAATTAATTCGGGCAACGAAAAAAATAAAGACATACGTATTTATAATCGCAACTTATGTAAAACGATTCTAAAGCCAATGGAAATAATCTCGGGGACTCGGAAAATATTTATGATATGTTTTAATAGTCTCGTTCATGTTTCGTTAGAAATATAAAGGAAATGACACTTTTGGTCCCTGAGGGCGTGCTAAGGTTTGCACCTCATCCACATCTCATCCTATATATATATATATATATATATTACTTATAGTGATTTAGGGTTTGAGCACTCTCCCACCCCAACTCCCAGCCGTCACCCACTCCCTCCTCTTCTTATGCCAATTTCGGCCACACCACCGGTCACACCATTACACCGCCTCCATCATGGGACTCCTGTCATTGTCCCCGACACATCTATATATACCACGCGCTCTCAATCTCACCATAACACCCTTTTTGTTAGAGATTCGTCCGCGAATCACCACCACCTTCAACTCTTTTCTTGTTTCTTGATAACCAAAGGTCGAAGGTGGGTTTACCTCATCTTTTTGAGGTGCTTGAACCTCGATTTGATTAAATAAATAAAAATGAATATATAAATGTTTGGTATCATGTGTGGTCCGTGTTCATGTTTGTTTTGGTCGCGTAATGATGCCGTGAGTCTAAGTCTCTCGGCATAGGTTGGGGTTGATTGTTGTTGTGTTTGTTGTTTGGTTTTGGAGAGGGTTTATATTAGATTGGATTCGGATGTGTTGGTGTTGAAACTCTTATTGTGGGTGCTAATGATCCTGTTGATTCTTCTGGTATTCTTGTTGTTGTTTGAGCTATATTTTGAATGGGTTAGGTCTAGGATCAGTTTGGATTGATGGGCTTGATACTGTAGGATAGGAATGGATTTGGATTCTTGATGTTCCTGTCGTTGGTTACTCTTGTTGGTTCAGTTCTTGTTGCTCGTTTCGGGTGTCCTTGTGGTTGTGATCTCGTAAGCCCCTGTTGTTGTTTTTTAGCTATGACCGAGGGTCCATTTTGTTAGCTGTGGAATGAGACCGAGACCGTAAGGTCTCGGCATATATTGGTCATGTTAGTGTTAGTTGTATAGAGTGGTGAAATGGTTATGGATATTGATTTGAGTTATGGTGTAATAGAATGACGGAGGTTAAGATTAGAAACGTGTCGTAGTTCGGCCGTTATGGTTGAATTTTTTGTGGTTAAAAATGTTGTTGTTTCGGATTAGGTTGACATTAGGTGGATATATTTATATTTGTGTGATTCGAGCCATGTCGGGCGTCATCAAGACTTTCTAGTCTCGTGTGGCATCCGACAAGCCAAAATGGACATAAGATTGCTTTTAGACTTATAATGTTGACTAGTGGACTCGTGATAAAAGTGACTTGAAACGTGAAATAACTTGAGAAAATATAAATTTTATTTAAATGTTACGTGACATGTTTATAAGTTAAATTAGTAACTTTAAATATTAACTAACGACTAAACAACGTTACTTAATATTTATAAGTTATCTTTAATTATTAAATGATGATAAGAAGTTATATAGTGTTTTCTAATTAATAAGAAATATTAATCGATGTTAAAACGTCAATTAATGTTTCTAGATTGGAAAGAAAACATTAAATAACTAAAAGAACGTTATTTAATATTTTATGGAAATAATAAATGAAACGGCATTTAATTTAATATGGATGAGTTATTAATCATTTCAAGGGCACGTTTATCAAGACTTACCCCATAGGAGTTATTAAGGTTCGTGTTAGTATTTGCCGAGTTACGGATTGGTTAACATTAATTTAATCATCCAACACGGTTAACGGACTAATTGGGGTAATAAACCCAATTAGGGTCGACAAACGTGTCGGGGGACAAGAGCAAAACTTGCTATCCTTACGAATGCAGCGCATGTCGTATCCTTACGAATGCATATTGATTTGATTGGTTTTGGACTATAGTGTGCACCTATAGGGAATTCTTTTATGGTTTGACTTAGCTAGCGTAACAGGGTAACTTTGTGTGACTCTATATGAGTGTAGTATCTACGTGATTGATTATGGTTCAAGTTGTTTGATTATGAGTTGATTGTGATTTGATTTGGAATGGTGATTTAAGCTGTGTAATCCTACATTAAATTTAACTTGTTGGTAAAGGATGATTTGAACTCGAAAACTCTTTGGTTCAACTATACTGTTTTAAACTAAAACTCTATGGACTCACCAGCGTAAGCTGACCGTTTTAGCATGTATTTTCAGGTTTAATGTGTTAGCTCATTATTTGAAGGCGCTTGGCAAGGGGCATTGGTCATAGGCGTCTCTGATATATATTTGGGACCGCTTTAACTTCTTTATGGGCCTAATTTCGCACTTCTTTTTATAAAATGTAAACTTAACGTTTTTGTTAATGCATTTTTTTTCAATAAATGAAATAAAAACCGTTCTTTGTACCTTATGTTATGATACCAATTTTGTAGCACCCCATGACATGTATGATTCCGCTAGACCCGAATTTTGGGGGTGTTACATATCACCTGTGATAATACTCATATGTAGAATAACAGAATTAGTGTCATATTACATTGCTTTATCACATGATATATTACTCTTAAGTAACTAAGAATAACAATTTAAATACTCTTCATCTTCCTTAAAGTGTTATATCACAAGGATATATAAGTGTCACTTACTAATATCAAGAATAAAAATGAAGCAAACTATAAAAATAGAAACTTGACGTATGCTCAAAATCAAGCAAGTGTTACATTAAATTAGCATTATTTTTTAGCAAAATAAAAATTCACCTAAAGAGGTTTAACGCTTTTATTTCTACTAATAGAATAATATCACAAGTGATAGATAATTTAATTACATTTTTAAAAAACCATCTTGGAATGAAACCATCTTGTAACTGGAAATTATAAAAGTAATAGAAAATACATTGGTGATAATATATTAACTGTATACAGAGAAATGAAATATCTCAGGTGAATTAAAAGTTAAAAATCATACTTGTTATATATCATAGAATATCACTTGTGATATTCTGAATATCACAAAATATCATTTGTGATATTCAGGATATCATTTGTGATGTTTAGAATATCACTTGTGAAAATTCTGAATATCACAAAATATCACTTGTGATGCTCAGAAACGTTTGAAAACGTCTGAAAATGGCCGAAAAAACGGACGAAAACGTATGAAAACGTAAGAAAACGGACGAATATGTATGAAAACGGGCGAAAACGTATGAAGCGTAAAAACACGTATGAAAATGGGCGAAAACGTATGAAAAATGGACGAAAATGAAAGAAAACAAATGAGAGCGTATGAAAACGTAAGAAAACGGATGAAAACGGACGAAAATGGGCGAAAACGTAAGAAAACAGACAAAAACGTAAGAAAGCATAAAAACACGTTTGAAAACGGACTAGAACGTATGAAAAATGAACGAAAACGAAAGAAAACGGACGAAAACGTATGAAAACGAACAAAAAAGTAAGAAAACGGATGAAAACGTATGAAAACGAACAAAAACGTAAGAAAACGGATGAAAACGTATGAAAACGAACAAAAACGTAAGAAAACAGACGAAAACGTATGAAAACGGATGTAAACGTATGAAAACAGACGAAAACGTATGTAAACAGACGAAAACGTATGAAAGCGAAGAAAATAAAACGTGATTCTAAAAAAAAATAAAAAAAATAATGAGAGAGAGGAAAAAAAAAACATGGACTTAGGTTAATATTCACTATTAGATAAAATTAGATGGATGTTGAATATTTGTTACTTAATATGCACCAAAATAAAGGTATCCAAAGTAAAGTGACTCATAGCCACAAAGTACTTTATGCATTCATTTAGCTAAGAGCAAGAGGTACCGATGGCTGTTAGGGTGGCGCCATCGCACCAGCCCAAAAAAGCCTTTGGCGCACGACAACGTGGGTGGCGCCGTCGGCTGTTGCGCCGTGGTGGCCAGCCCACGCGGTGAGTTATTTTTTTTTATTTTTTTTTCTATTTTTTAAGCATGTTCTTTGTATAAAAAAACTACTACTTAGATAGTAAGTTCATGTAAGATTTTAACGAAATGAAAATACGTTAAACATTAAAACGAAAATACATTAAACATAGATACGTTAATTAAACCATGAAACAACGAAACGGAAATTGAAAGCCCTAAACTACAGTACGATAAAACTACGATTCAGTAAAACGAATCATCCGAGACCCAGCCCTCGTCACTTGAAGCACTCGAATCGTCATCACTTGTTGACACACGGGGCAATCCATGTGCGATTCGATATGCACAACGAGCTTCTCTCTGAGCCCGTTTAGCTAACCAGTACTCCTCATGAGCTCTTCTCTCCTCTTCTTCCTCAGCCTGAACCCTCAACAACTCTTGCATGTCTTGCTCGTACAGTTCATCCTCAGTCAATGCCCGTGGTGGTGGATTGTTTGGTTGTGGGTTTTGTGGTGGGGGATTGTTTAAAGATGGAAACAGAACTTCAGGTGGAGTGTCATACTGGAAAACTGGATACAAATCCTCAGGAGGGGTGTTGTATTCTGAACCGTTATTTGGTGAATTGTAATTAGCCATTGGTTTGAGAGATGAAATTTGTGATTTGTGTATGATTTGTGTGTGTGTTTTTTTAATGAACTGGGAATGGGTATTTATAGGGCTGTTTGAACATATTTGAATTAAAAAATTATCCCGCTATTGAATTTGAATTTGAAATTCAACCGTTTAACCGCCCATTTACTGCACACGTTTTTTTTTTTGTTTTTTTATATTTGAATTTGAAATTTAAAAGTTGCAATCCCGCTCACATGTTCAAATTTTGAATTTTAAACTTTAATACACTCCTATAAATAGTTTACATTATCATACAATTTTTCACACACTTCACTTTCTAAACACACTTCACCATCTAATACTTTTCTTCACACATCTCTTCACAATGAATAATCGTTGGTTAATGGAAGAAGAAGTCTTGCTAGCTACCGTATGGCTAGAAGTTCAAGAATCTACAGACCTTTTGAATGAACGTTCTTTTTGGAATGTCGTTACACGAAAGTTTGACGAGCAGACTAATGGTGTTCAACGTAATAAGAATAGTATTACGGCTCAGTGGAATAGAATGGACATTGAATGTCGTAGATATAACGCTATTTACAAAGAGTTGCAGCGTACCGGTCAAGACACCAATCGTCTCACCAATGCAAACCGAATTTATTATGAACACTATGGGAGAGAGCTACATTACCCGCAAGTGTGGTTCACTCTGAGAAACACAAGGGCATGGGACATATACGATGAGTAATGATCTTTTATGTTAAGTATTCCGCTTCGTTTCTTTCTGTTTTTCGTATCGTGATTAGTTGTTTCCTGCATCGTTTGTAACCATGTTAACTTTGTATGGTGTTTATGTAATGTTTACGTTTTTATGAATGAGTAATGTGTGTGTTTTTTTATGTAATGTTTGTTTTTTTCAATGTTATGTATGTTTAATTTTATGTAAAAAAAAAAAAAAAAAAAAAAAAAAAAGAAAAAAAAGCCGACGGCACCAAAATTTCTGTTGCCAACGGATACGGCCAGAATGTGGTGCCATCAGATTTCTGGTGCCATAGAGATTTTTGCTGACGTGGCAGCAAGAAGGAAAAAAAAAAAAAAAAAAAAAAAAAAAAAAACTCATTATTCTAGTTAACAATATAATGGTATATTAGTCATTTGTAAATTCAGCTCATCTTTATTCTTTTATTTTACTTTTGTCTTTTTCCTTTTTGATAATTTTTCACATTGTCTACAAGATACCAAACAACTCCGCTAATTGAACCAAGGCAATGGGTCACAGTCGAATGATGCGTTATTTGGAAAACTCAAGGTCGCGATATTGAAGGTGCATAATATAAAACCTGTTACATAGAAACAAGTAAACGACAATAAATTTGTCAAAAGGTAAAGGAACAATCTGCAAATTAACTCATATTTAAAATATCAGACAAGCGAATTAGGATGAGATGGCTGGAGACCTCGGAGAGTGCCTTGGGAGAGGTCGAGCTGAGCATCCCGAGGCCGTGAGGGGCAAATTCTTCGCCATCCACTGAAGCCTCTGATCCTAGTAAGTGCAGTGTCAAACACGGATCCAATTTCATTCTTGAAGATCCCTTATTCCAAATAAAGTGAGGAACTGATTACTCCCCAAGTCCCCGAGTCTCAAAATACATGTCCACTTTCCAAGTTTTGGTTGTCTCAAAATAAGTGTTTTCTTTCAATTTCGACCAATTAAAATACTTATAAGTGAGTGAGAATGAAATTTTAATGGTTAATATTATAAGAAACTCACTTTTTTAAACTTTATTAAATATGAAAGTGGATATTTGAAACGCAGTAAATACGTTTCTTTTGAAAGAGAAAAACTGATTATTGAGGATAGGAAACTGAAGCACATGCAATTATAAGATTAGGCAGATGACATGGATATACATCTTGATTGTAATCGTTAAAGAACAAAAGAAAGGTTTAAATAATAAAAAGTATCAACAAGAAAAAGTAACTCAATGGAATATGATCTGTGAAGTATAATCAACTTTTGTTACTGATTCTCAGGGATACCATGCCCAAGCAAATCAATAAATAAAAAATGAGTATGTTTAAAGTATTATAACTTCATTTGGATAGTTCAGTAGCTGATGCTTAAGTATTTAAGCAATCCATAGACAACGTAAGTTCAATTCCCACCTTGTGCACACAAAAAAAGGAAAAAAGAACTCTTTCAGTCATGTCTTGCATTGTAAGAAAGATTTTGCCTTTTGGCGGATGCTAGGTACAAAAGTTGCTGATTAGTGACCGATAAAATGGTGAAGTCGATGTCACACCTACCAAAAGAGCATATAATTCGATACCTTTTCCTAACTCTTTGCTACATTCGTGTGTCCAACATGACATGAAGATTTAGGCTTCATTCTTGCTAAATGCTGTTAGTCTCAATTTTTTTCTTGTTTAAACTGACTAGCTAGTGAGCGTGCGATGTAGCGTGTAAACTAGTTTGGTCATTAACGTACAGACGCTTAAGAACAACAATCACATAACCTGAATGAAAGAAAGTAATCAAATCACACTAATAAAAGTGGGGTAACAGCAAGCTAGAAAAGTTGAAGATGTGTTCTTTATCTACAAAGTTGTAATGGTCCACCTTCAATTATTTACACTTTCACCTTTTATGTGTCAAAGAAGATTTTGAACTCAAAAGATGGATTCTAAAGCACATGGAAACGAAAGGAGAATCACAGAATTTTGTTTGGTGGGAGTTAGAAAGAAAAGCTAATTGCATGGTGGCAACTATCCACATGGTCTGCATACCATGAGCCCCTCCACATGACCATGTCTTTTAAACTAATACGTTAGGCCATGCCAAACCATCCATCTAGTTCTATCTTACATAACCAAAGCAGTTTTATCAATTATGTTATCTATAGTAAACTGCAACAACTACTTAAAATCATGTGATTATGTTCCATATATTGTTGTTTTGTATGGGTTTGAGAATTTCATTTGAGATTAGATTTGCTATAAATGAGGAACATCTGGCCAGAAATTTCATCGCATGTTTCAATTTAACTACACGAAAGCCTACTTATGTGCCGGCCATTCTTTGAAAAAATAGGTCTTGATGAGTTCAATCTCAAATCTAGAACATGTGCCTATTTCGTTAGGCTAGGTCCTTCGGAAAGTCAATTGCACGTTAAAAGAGTGCACGAGGTCAAGCTTTCACCGTCAATTTAAACTTTTTGAGGAAGTGCCATTTAAGGTTCTTGTTACATTTCAATCTTATAGTGAACAGTTAAAAATGAATTGAATTTACATTTCTAGAATTGCACATATATCGAAAGTTTGAAAATGCATCTTAGATTCTTAGATACTGGCATATGCTAAGTGCAAAAAACATGTGGATCACTTAACAAATAACATAAACCTAGGACCCCGCCAAACCCTAAAATTTGGACTTTTTAAGTATAGTTGACGGATATCAATGCATCTAGTATGATTGAGTGCGATGTTATTGCATTCATGGAAAAACATCAAAACCCCACAAACATAAGCACAAGGTAAGGTAGTGAATCTTCTAAACTTAATTCAAGATTGATGATAGAAAAAGACAATTTCTTACGTATATGGGACCAAGAACAAATTGATGGCACAATTAATGGATCTCCAATGAAAATCAAACCATATAACTAACTACCCATAATGGTAGGACATGAAATGAAGTTTCATAGAACTTGGCTATATATGTCAGCAACAATCGAATCGATTAGGCCCTAGCTAAGATCTTCTACTAGTAAAACGTAACACAACTAGCTAGAACTTTACAAGAAAATGCCCCCAATATGAACTTATATATAACATGTGATAGTCTCCAGGGCCCATGCCATGGTGTGAATATTGTATGGGACCAAGTGAACGAAGCATCATGTTAAACGCAATGAGAAACGTCTTTACCTCGTGTTTCACCCGTCAGTATGTCAGTATGTGCAAGAGTAGGGCTATGTTTGGCAAAAGTAGCTGTGAGCAGTAGCATTGAGCAGTAGCAGTGAGCAGTAGCTGTGAGCTGTGAGCAGTAGTGAAAAAAGCTCACAGCTTCATAAAGAAGCATTGGGAAAATGAGCTTTCCTAAAAAATAGCAAAGCCCACAGCTCTCATGCCAAACAAACATCAAAAATAAAAAAGCTCATTCTCACCGCTCATTACCCCAAAAAGCTCCAAAAAAGCTCCGCGCCAAACATAGCCTAGATGTACGTTGTTGTTGGAATTTATATATCAAGTTAACCAATTAACTACGAGTACGCAGCGGATATTAGATCTAGTTAAGCAATTATGATTAACACATAAATAATAAACAAATTAAAGGAAAAGAGAAAACATGAAAAATAAATAGAAAACTAACCCTCGTAGTCACCCGCAAAATACATCAAATAAGTGATTAAAACAATCACCTCTACGAGTGCTCACACAAACACGTCAAACAAATACACCCTGAGTGCTAGCCATGTACCACGTAAACCCAAAACACAATTCGAATACAAAATTGTATACGTTCAAATGTGTATAAATAAGATTGGACAATAACTTCAAGAATCTATATTCTAGTTAATATATAACTCTTCTTTATAGCTTGATATGTTTGAATAGTCAAACAAAGCAACAAGTTGTTTCTGTGATCAGATTTGACGAGAAGAAGAGTGAAACAATATTGAACGTATGGTGTATATTATAATACTTGTAATCGTGTATAATGAGCAGTTTATGAGGAGTATATATAGCCTTTTAACCCTACTCTTGATAAGGCTTAAACAAAGCATGATAAGTGTTAAACTCTACCATCTTTGAGCCTTATCACAACTCTTCAACAATCCTTATCACTTCACAATGAATCTAGACAGATTATATACACTTCCAGATCTTTCTATGAAACCAGTCACAAAGATTAGGACAAGCAATTATATTATCTAGTTCATTTCGTGTCCAAACAAGTCAATTTGAGCTTTACGTAAAATAACAATAACGTATTCTAATGTTTAATGTGTGTGCCCCCAATAGGCTCACACACCTTTAGCCGTATCGTGCTAGTCCGACTCTCACATTCCAACAGCTCCCACTTGGGAGTTGGAGTAGCAGATAGCACAAATACCAACGACAGAAACGTCTAGCAACGCTCTCACTCGTTATTAAACTAAAGGTGTCTGAGAGATAGTTTCATAAATCATTCTCAGTAGCATGGTCATTTATGTCTTGCTTTTATCATCCTTTGTTATAGATACCGTTAAACCATGGATATGGATCCTAACTCATGCCATATAGTTTAACCATTTAGATTCTCGTTATAGAATTTAATTAGATATACCAAATGTAATCAAGAATCATCTTGCATTACCCTTTGGGTTCGGCCGAACAATTATCTGATTAATTCTGGAGAGGGCCCATGGTATCTTTCTGCACATATCAAGTGGAGTAACAAATCCTTTATTGACTACAAGTGTTGTGGATGCTGCTTCACATCACTCCGAAAAACAGCTTTTATAACTACCTTATTCAGGACAGCGTTTGGCATATAATTACAAAAGTGATATCCACACATACAGAACTTGCTTGTATCTCAAGTCTAAGGATGACTTAACAAACCATTTCAACATTTTACTCATGACAAGGATCCAAAAGTAAATGTTTGAAAGTTAGGGTATCCAATATGCATCCCTTGTGAATACATATGAGTTTGGCGGGAACAATCCAGATTCTCATAGAATATAACCAACACTCACATTTGCCTTGCATAACAATATTCCCATATTGTTAACCAACAATGGACATATTTAGAATGATAAATCATTTCATGGATTAAACATGCAAATATGGAATAACAGGTTATATGAATAAAATAACAAATACCTCGTATTTTTATATATCAGAAAATAAAACTGTCTTACAATTCAAAATTATCCAAATACTAATTACACATAGATTTACATGAGACTACTAGCTGGTATCAGACCAATATCCCTAGTCAATTTAGAATGCTTAGGATATGCTAAAGCCTTCGTAAATGGATCGGCTAGATTGTCATCTGTGTGAACTTTTGATATCTTCACGTCTCCCATCTTAATGGTCTCTCGAAGATAATGAACTTTTGCGCGGTAATGTCTAGCACCCTTGGTGATTCCACTTTCATTAGCTATAGTAATGGCTCCAGTATTATCACAATACATATTTATGGGTTCTTCAATTGTGGGAATAATGCCAAGCCCAGAAATGAATTTTCGAATCCATACAGCCTCTTTAGATGCATCATAAGCAGCTATATACTCAGCTTCTGTAGATGAAGTTGCATAAATACTTTGCTTTGTGCTTTTCCAGTCAACGGCACCTCCATTTAAAACGAATACATATCCAGTATGAGATTTGAGGTCATCAGCATCTGTCAGATATCCAGCATCAGTGTAACAAGAAACCCTGAGCTCTCGTTTCATATCCCCTCCATAAACCAGAAACATATCCTTAGTATTGCGTAAATACTTAAGAATATTCTTAACAGCAGTCCAGTGAAGTTCACCTGGATTCTGTTGAAATCGGCTTGTTATGTTCTGAGCGAACGCAACATCAGGACGAGTACATCTCACAGCATACATAATTTATCCTATAGCCGAGGCGTAGGGAACTCTTTGCATGCGCTCTTTATCAGCAGGTGTCTCAGCACCTTGTGATTTACTCAATTTAAGCTTTTCTTGCATTGGGATAGTTCCTCGTTTGGAATTTTCCATAAAATATTTCTTCAATATTTTCTCAATGTAAGCATTTTGACTTAAACCAATTAACCATCTTGATCTATCTCTATAGATCTTGATTCCAAGAATATATGCAGCTACTCCTAGATCTTTCATGGCAAAACATCTTCCAAGATAGGATTTTACATCTTGTAACATTGGAATATTGTTTCCCATGAGTAATATGTCATCAACATATAGAATTAGGAAAGTGACATAACTCCCACTAGCTTTCTGATATACACATGGCTCATCTTGATTCTGAGTAAAACCAAATTTCTTAATCTCATCATCAAAACGTTTATTCCATTGCCTAGATGCTTGGTTAAGTCCATAAATGGAACGCTTGAGCTTGCATACTTGGTTAGGATATTTTGGATTAACAAAACCTTCAGGTTGCTCCATATAGACTTCTTCATAAAGATGTCCATTGAGGAAGGCGGTTTTGACATCCATTTGCCAAATCTCATAGTCATAGAACGCAGCTATGGCTATAAGAATCCTTATAGCTCTAATGTCTGCAACAGGAGAAAAGGTCTCTTCATAATCAATCCCGTAGGTTTGAGTGAAGCCCTTTGCTACAAGACGAGCTTTAAAGGTGTGTACTGCACCATCCATGTCAGTCTTCTTTTTGAAGAGCCATTTGCTACCAACAGTTTTACAGTTAGGAGGAAGCTCAACTAATTCCCAGACTTCGTTGTCTTTCATGGATTGTATTTTCACATTCATCGCACCAAGCCATTTCTTGGATTCAGGATCCAATAATGCAGCTTTATAGGTTTTGGGTCACCAAGATTCCCCAACTCATGCTCCTCAGCATCGATGTATAAGCACATTTGATCTGGGGCACGACGTGTCCTAGCGGATTTATGACTGGGATTGATATCACTTTGAGGTTCATCAATTTCTTGATCATCCTCATCATGACCTAAGCTAGTGTCTACAGAAGGATTTGTATCTTCTTCTTGAAAAATTTCAAGATCTTCTAGACTCCCACTTGCTTCTTGATCCATAAGATTACTCTCAAAGAACTCAGCATTCCGAGCAACAAATATTTTGTTCTCAGATGGAAGATAGAAAGAATATCCCATTTTTTCCTTTGGGTATCCTATGAAGATACACTTAATAGATCTGGGTTCTAGTTTGTCAGGTTTGGTAAGTGTATCACGCTTAACAAGTGCCTCACAACCCCAGACTTTTAAGTAAGACAACTTAGGGGCTTTGCCATGCCATACCTCGTATGGTGTCTTATCAACCTTCTTAGTTGGAACCATGTTGAGAATGCGTGCAGCAGACTCAAGGGCATAATCCCAAAAGGACTTTGGAAGAGTAGTTTGACTCTTCATGGAGCGAACCATGTCTTGCAGTGTTCGATTTCTCCTCTCAGACACACCATTATGTTGTGGAGTGTAAGGAGGAGTGCATTGGGCAATAATCCCATGCTCCTTAAGATGATCCAAAAACTCTTGACTCATATATTCACCTCCACGATCAGAACGTAGTGACTTAATGGTCTTCCCGAGTTGGTTTTCTACTTCCTTTTGAAACACTTTAAATGTTTCAAACACTTCATGTTTATGTTTCAGCAGGTAAACATAACCATACCGACTATAGTCATTAGTAAAAGTGACGAAGTAACTTGCTCCTTGTCTTGACATAATTCTAAATGGGCCACATACATCGGTGTGTATTAGTCCAAGTAGATCCTTAGCCCTTTCCACTTGATGTGAATAGGGTTTTCTTGCCATCTTACCAGACATGCATGAAACACACTTTTCAAATGACTTAATGTCAGTTGAGTTGAGAATTCCATCATGTTGCAACTTCTCCATGCGTTTCTTGTTAATGTGTCCAAGACGACAATGCCACAAGAGAGTAGAGTCCAAGTCTAGCTTGGCTCTTTTATTGCTAACAGCATACATAGAACTATCATTTGTTTTAGAACAAGACATATCAATTTCATAAATACCATCCCTTGGGATAGCACTAAAATAAACAACATTATTCCTAGAAACTGAAATTGTATTATTCGATTCAAAGTGGTTAATAAAACCATCGTCAAACAAACGAGAAACTGAAATAATTCCTCTAGTAATAGAGGGAGCAAAATGACAATTGTTCAAAACAACTACTAATCCACTTGGGAGACATAAATGATAATTTCCAATAGCTTCAACTCCTGCCCGTTGACCATTGCCCACGTACAGACTTAAAGCTCCTGGCTTCAGCTTCTTACTTCCCCTGAGACCCTGAATAGTATTACAGATGTGAGTACCACAACCCGTGTCATAAATCCAAGATGTACTAGGAAAAGTATAGAGTTCTATGGTGAAAATACCTGAAGTGCTAGCTCCTGGAGATAGCTTCTTCTTTTTCAGCAACTCGGCAAGATACACGGGACAATTCCTTCTCCAATGACCTATTTCACCACATTGGTGACAGGTCGCGTCCTTTGCAGGGCTATCCTTCTTGGGTGGTGGAGGTTTCTTGGGCTTGGAGGCATAAGATGGTTTATGCTCAGGAGCATAAGCCAACTTATACTTTCCATTCCCTTGATTCCCCTTAGCAGCCTTGAACAGTTTTTTACCTTGGTTTTTCTGGACCTTTCCTGCATGTATAGCATGAAGTGCAGGTGCAGCATCTTTCTTGGGTAGCGTCTGCTCATGTTGTTTAAGCATAGCATGTAATTCATTCACAGTCTTCCTCATGCTGTGCATATTATAGTTCTGCACAAAGCTGTCATACTCCCTAGAGAGTCCAATTAAGATTAGACTTACTCCAAGGTTCAAAGTGATGGGATGACCGAGACGCTCCAAGTTGTCAATGTAGCTCTTCATCTTTAGAACATATGAGCTTACAGATTGACCTTCTTCTTGCTTGCACGAGTGAAATTCCCTCGCGGTTTGCAGAAGTTCCTGTTCTGCCTGTTGAGCAAACATGCTTTTCAACTCCTGTAACATGTCATATGCACCAAGATGGGTTAGATTTCGTTGGATTTCTAAGTCCATGGTCATAAGCATGAAAGCAGCAATATCCTTTGACCCCTTTACCCAAGTAGTATGAGCTGCAAGAGCCTCGGGAAGGACTGGGTGTCCAGGAGTTGCAACAGGTGCAGTAGGAATAGGATGCTCCAAGTAATTTTCTTTATCTTCAGCTGACAGTATAATGCGAAGCTGGCGATACCAGTCAATGAAGTTAGGTCCAGTGAGTTTTTGTTTCTCAAAGAAACTCCTGAGTACCGAATTGTTTCCGACTGAGGTAGTCATCTACAATATAAGAAAAGTTCAAATAATTAGTATTTTCGATAATTAAATTCTTAATAGAATTAATTACCCAATTAATTACTAATTAAGACTAAGATCCAACTTGACCTCCCACTTATTACCAAAGGTCTGACCAATGTGTAAACAAATGGGGCAAGAGGTAAGCGACGAGCGTTAATTGCATAAAATGCAACTCTTAGACTTATGAGACTGATCAAGACATTAGTAGACAAGTAGTAATGTCATGAGCATGTTTAGTCTCATCTTATGCCTCGGGTCCAAGGTCTGACCAAGCATACTCGAAATAAGTCGACCAAACAAGAACGTGCAAATATAACCAAAGGTCTGACCAATGAGCAATATTTGCCATGGATTTGGAATGGCCCTAAGGTCTGACCAAAGAGGTCAAGCCAAAAGCACGTGTCCTTGGTTGGTTGGCATAGACTTAAAATTTTCACATAGGGTAAACACATAAATGTGGTAAAATTTTTGTACAAAGAAGCATGCAAAACAACTTTGTAGCACTTTATTTTTTAAAAACTTTAGTAATGACACTGTAGTGATCATCATGGTTCACGGTAGCTCCAATCGAACTCGCAAGGTGGCGGAGGACCAGGTCAGCGCGAGGCAATGACCGGAAATCCTTTAGGTGTGACTGTGCGCACCATCCTTAAACCCCCCTTATAGTTTGTTCTAGTGGGTGAGCCGTACTTCCCAAGTGTCCATAGCGTCCAGTTTTTAATTTCATGAAAACTTGTTTCAATAATTTAGGTCTCTTAATTTTACAAAAACAATTTTCCACGAATCAAATAGCAGGTCACAATGAGCATGGTATTTAGGCGTGTAAATTAAGTCCATATTAATGTCATGATTTCGATATGTATTATTCCATATTGCATGCAATTAGGTGTATAAAACATGTAACAATTATGCAAATAAAGAATCAAGTACATAAACAAAAACATTAATTAAACATATAACAACCGAGTCCACTAGGAGTCTTCCCCAAATGGAGAACCATAAGACCCTCACTAGGTTTTCATCAAGTGCCTAGATCTCCACATGCATCAAAAAATTGATTGCGTAGGTCTTATAGCCGGAATTCACACATAAAATAATCATGGCAAACAAATTAACTTTTAATATATATTGCTATTTTATGTATCTAATTAACAATTAATTTTAATTCCTTTGTGACTAGGTATTTTTTATTAATTAATGACAAGTATTGCATGATAGTTGTCAAAACAAAAATAAAACAAATAACTAAATTAGATTTCATGCAGCCTATTCGCGTGTTTATTAAATTGTGTAACCCATAACCACTAAACGAGTTGACTCGTGATGCCACTGTTGGAATTTATATATCAAGTTAACCAATTAACTACGAGTACGTAGCGGATATTAGATCTAGTTAAGAAATTATGATTAACACATAAATAATAAACAAATTAAAGGAAAAGAGAAAACATGAAAAATAAATAGAAAACTAACCCTTGTAGTCACCCGCAAAATAAATCAAATAAGTGATTAAAACAATCACCTCTACGAGTGCTCACACAAACACGTCAAACAAATACACCTGGAGTGCTAGCCGTGTACCACGTAAACCCAAAACACAATTCGAATACAAAATTGTATACGTTCGAATGTGTATAAATAAGATTGGACAATAACTTCAAGAATCTATATTCTAGTTAATATATAACTCTTCTTTATAGCTTGATATGTTTGAATAGTCAAACAAAGCAACAAGTTGTTTCTGTGATCAGATTTGACGAGAAGAAGAGTGAAACAATATTGAACGTATGGTGTATATTATAATACTTGTAATCGTGTATAATGAGCAGTTTATGAGGAGTATATATAGCCTCTTAACCTTACTCTTGATAAGGCTTAAACAAAGCATGATAAGTGTTAAACTCTACCATCTTTGAGCCTTATCACAACTCTTCAACAATCCTTATCACTTCACAATGAATCTAGACAGATTATATACACTTCCAGATCTTTCTATGAAACCAGTCACAAAGATTAGGACAAGCAATTATATTATCTAGTTCATTTCGTGTCCAAACAAGTCAATTTGAGCTTTACGTAAAATAACAATAACGTATTCTAATGTTTAATGTGTGTGCCCCCAATAGGCTCACACACCTTTAGCCGTATCGTGCTAGTCCGACTCTCACATTCCAACAGTTGTGACTTAAAATAAAAATTAAGAAAGAGTGTAAATATATATATACTAGAAGCGTACCCGCGCAATGCGGCGGCGGGTACCCGGTGTCTATTTTTATGGCGAGAAAATGTTTTTCATTTTAAACCTTTCTTATTTTGTATTGTCTCAAATATTTTAAAACATTGTAGATATATATATTTTTTAGTAAAACATTTAAATAATTAACAGTGTAATGTGTGTTTAGAATCTGAGATGAAACTGTGTTAGTTAGTAGTTTAGTTTGTAGGCTTTATATATATAAATATGCATTAAAATGTAGGTATAGAATAGACTTTTTATTTATTTATTTATTTTTACATTGATTTTTTTTAATTGGGCTGTTATATCACATTAATTAAATGAGCTATTGCAAGTTAATGATGTTCATAAATATTAGTGACTCATACAATTAAAGCGATTAAAGTTCATAATGTAACTTAACTCCTATTCATATGTATGTGTTAGTTTGAAATCCTTCCAATTAAAGAAATGTTTTTTGTCAATAAGACTTCCTTTTTAGAAATGACCTAAATGCATTATAATGTAGTTAAGATATATATGAAGAAAATGTATCATCTACTTATTAAAATGACTTATGAAAGTACTAGTAGGGTACCCCGCGTTGTAGCGGCGGGTACCCTAAAATAAAAGTTAACGACATCAAAAGAAAAAAGTGATAGCTAAGAGCTGTAAACCTTTCAGGCTTGACCCCGTTGGCCCGTGCTCGTTCGGGATCGAGCCCGTTTGGCCCGTGCCCATCCAGGCTCGTGCCCATTTAGCCCGTTGCCCGTTCGGGGTTGAATATTTGTATAATTTGCTTTAGTATTTGTATTAGTGACATTTAATGTAGAAATTGTGTTTAAGTTGGTTGTACAATGTGCTTGATAATTTGTATTTCTTATTTAAGGGGTGTTTTAATAACTTCATTAATTGTATATATTGACCAGTTTATTAATGTTAGTAAATGTGTTTTAATTAGTTGCACTTTTAGCTTAAAAATGTGTAATGACGAATTTTAAGTATTTCTATTTAAAGATTGTATTTAATATTAGAAAATGTGTTTTAATTAGTTGTATTTTTAGCTTAAGAACTTGTAATTGTGTTTGATGTTAGAAAATGTGTTTTAATTACTTGTACTTTTAGTTTAAAAACTTGCAATGCTTAATTTTAAGTATTTCTTTTTTTATAATACGTAAATCCTTTATAAGATAAGTATGGTATTGTTAGACTTTATAAGAGCTTGAGATATGTATGGCATCCTTAGAAACCGTCGGTAACAATATGCAACTAAATATAATCCTTTTTTATTAACTTGAGTCTTACCATTATAGTATATGTATGATATAGGTTTATAATTGATCCAAGTGATTAATTCTTAAAACCTTTTTATTGTATAAACCTATTTTACTGTTAAAGCTTTGCAAACATCATATATATGTCAAATGTATTAAATTGTGTAGAAGTTTAAGATATTAGACTTTTTCATTCAAAGTAAGTATGTAATAGATTTCCACCATGATTTGCAAAAGTATGAAGCTATTCATCATACTATAAACCTATATATAAACCAGCATAATGTATGATATAACATATCGAAATGTTGGCAAAATAACGGTATAGAATGTTTCAACTTTTTTTGTTACTTCTAACGTTATATAATTCAATTTTCTGAGTTCTTTCATTTGTTAGAAAGAAACAGAATATAACATTATATCGCGCATGTTACTAGCACCATTAATTAAACATGGTAGCTGAGGTTAATTAGAGTTTATTACCCTCTAATAAATAGAGCTTTCTAACTAGCAAGATTGTTTGAGCATATATAAAATTTCAATTTTTTTATTTTTTATTTTTTTTATTTTTTATTTTTATGCTATAATTGAATGAATTGCAATCAATTTGAATTAAGAGAGCGTCCAATAAGGCAGCACACAACCAGCCTATATTTGATTACGTTTTAGATAAGGTTCCTCATTTTTTTTTTTTTTTTTTTTTTTTTTTTTTTTTTAGTGTAATGTAAATTGAATTTTTACTGTCTACGTTCATTTTGTTTTCTTTGTAAACGAACTGCGAATCATTTAATATGCCCTGCAGAGATTGTTTCGAAAGTTATTTTTTGCAGTGTGAAAAGGAGCAGGTTTGAACAAAATATTGTTAGAAGTTAGAGCTATTGTTTGTTTCTATTAAAGACTTTGACCAATTAATGGTCATGACTCATGACTGGAGAAGACGGATACCGACGACTGATGTGGAATGTGTATTAGTTGCTGGCAAATATTGACTGGCAAATATATCCACTGATTTATATTAGTTGCTTACCCTAATTACTATCCTAATTATTTTTTTTATTTTTTTATTATTATTTTTTTTTGAACGCAATGAAAGATGTACATTGTCAAGTTATCAAGTAGACAAAGCCATATCATCCTCCAATAAAGCCATGTCATCCTAATTAAAGCCATGTCATCAATATTAATTCAAAGTCATTGTTTACACGGCATGTATAAGAGATTCTGAAATTTCGGATTAAATGTACAATTAAAAGGGAGCTACCAAGGTTCGAATATGGGATGGTCTCCAAACATAAATAAACATCTCAATCACTCGTGCAACCAAAGATTTGTTATTTTAAGTAAGGGTGAGCACAAAAACTAAAAAACCGAACCAAATTATGAAAAACCGACGCGGAGGATTTTGATTTTTTTGAAAGCCGGATGTTTGGGGAGGTTTTTGGTTGCATATAACAAAACAAAACGAAAAACAACCACACCCCCGCCTTTATATATTTTCATGAGATTTACAATAATCTTATCTAGTTAATTATTCAAGGAAAGAATTGGTATATCTATTAGACTTTTGCAAACAAAAAATAATAATAATAATAATAATAATAATAAAATCCGATTGGTATTTCAAATTTCTATGAATTTTCATATTGTTGTTTTATACTTTATTAGATAGTTTTGGATTGTTAAATATTATGGTACTATTAACGTCGTTGGAATAATGTTGTTGGAGAACATAATTTCTATATTTCACTACTTGTTAGTTATTATTTTTGTATTCATTAAAGTCGAAATAGCTACGAAATAAGTTAAATGTTATAATGGTTCATCACTAACTAGTTTATTTATCGGTAAATCAATCTAAAAAACAGAAAAAGAAATCGACACTAAACTGATTTAATGAAAAAAACTGAAAATTCAAAACTGAAAAACAAATAAATAAAAAGAAAAAGAAAAAAATAAATAGAAATAAAAATAAATATAAATAAAAACCGAAAACAAATAAATAAAAAGAAAATAAAATTGAAATCGAAAAATAATAAAGAAAAAGAAACAAAAAATAAATAACAAACCGAAACCGAAACCGAAAACAAACAAATAAAAAGAAAAAGGAAAACAAAAGTAAAAATAAACCGAAGCCAAAAACAAATAAATAAAATGAAACCAAGACCCAAAAACATGTGAAAGAAACCGAAAAACCTAAAAATAAATAAATACATAAATAAAGAAAAGAAAAAAAGAAAATAATAATAATAGTTGTTAGTGCAAAAAGTATGGTTGGGTTAAGATTGGGCTTAGTCCGCGTCGGGCCGACCCTGATGGATCGTCCGTTGTATGGCTTATGCACTAATCCAACGAGTATATTGAATCCTTGCATAAGTAAAAACACATCGTTAGCCTTATCGTGGGGACGAACCCCACGATTAAGCTCCAGCGTGAGAATAAGTACTCATGTTGACAGAGAAATATATGTGTATTGGGATGAGTGGGAAAGTCATACCTCGAAAGTGCGAGTCGAGGTTACCTTTTATAGGCGGTCGAAATACTAGGGTTCACTAGTTTTTCGCATATTGCTGTAGTGGCAGAAATGGGACCATTGTCGGGCAAGGGTCCGCAGCTTAATCGATGTTTGTGGACGTGGGTCGCTTTCAGGACCGCAGGGCAGTCCGTGAGCGTACTTCGGGGGTGCCGCTTTAAGTGATCTGTACGTGTCCAGACTGTGCCTTGCTCGGGGCCAGGGCTTTAGTCGTATCTGGTTTGTCGGGTTGTTTGGCCGGAGCCTAGCTTTTTTGTAGGGCCGGAGCCCGGTTATGCGTGATACGGTCCAGGTCCAGTTCGTATGAAATAGTCTGGGCCCGTGTGTATAATGCAGTCCAGGCCCAGTAGGCCTGTTATCCGTACTACACGTCATCAAGTCCCCCGAGTCTAGTGTGTTTATTGCACTTGTTCTTTGTGTAGCGTGTGGTGTTCTAGACTATCGCGTCTTCCGCCCCGCTTCCAAGCTCATGGCTTTTCGTTGCCTGTCTTTTTGGTCAACTGTTGGGGTCATAGAGGGAACGCGAACCGTTTCTTTTTAAACCATTTGAGGGAGTGGATGTTTGCTTTATTAGCTATCATCCTTATCTTTTACTTTTGATCACAGCCGTTGATTTGAGCGGTTTTTGGCACGCGTTGTACATCAGGGTTTTTGGGAATACCATGGGTATAAATACCTAGGTTGATGTGTTATCATTTTTTTTCCTTTCCATTCTTTCTCTTCCGCTTCATATAGAATCTTTTCAAGATTTTACATTCCGTTTCCTTGCCCTTTTTTTATCATGCACGTTGTCTACCGATTATTCTTACGATCATGGCTATGATTACGGAGATGGAATCTCATCTGTCGCAGAAGATGCTTGATGATTTGTGTCTTCAGTGCCATATCCCGCCGCATGTCCACCCTATTTTGCCAGATCCCGATCAGGCCATCAACCAGTATCCGGTAGGGAAGATAGGCATGTATAGTCGGTTTTTTTATTATGCTGGCTTCCGCTTGCCGCTTTCTGCTTTCTTTGTTAATATTTTGAACCATTACCACATTAATATTTCTCAGCTTTCCCTTTTTGGTACGTACAAGGTCTCTCACTTTGAAATTCTTTGTCGTGCTCATGAAATTGTTCTAACGGTAGCACTTTTCTGTCGTCTTTATGTCAATTCTATAAAGAATGGTTGGCTACCGTTTAGCAAGCGTAGTGCTATTACCGATATTTGTTACGATAGACCCTTGGATTCTGTGAAGGGTTGAAGAGACCGCTTTTTCTGGGTTGTCGTTTTTGCCTGCCCCACTGTCTTCCCTTGGCACACGGCCGATAACATTGTTGCGGATTCTGTTCCTGATCCCAGTGAGTATAGTGAGGAGGAATATAACACTCTTACCAGAAGTCCTGCTCCGTTTCGTAGGCACCCGGAGGTTTTCCTTTGTTGGGTCGGCCTGAGCCGCTACTATCCCTTTAGAGAGGACGAATACCCCATATTCCGTGGAGAAGGTTGGTGTGTTATGCTTCTTTCCTTTTATCGAATTGTTGTTGTTGTTGTTGTTGTTGTTGTTCTTTATTATATATGTTTTCCTTGTACGTGCAGAAATAAGTGTGTACACTTATATTACTCACGTCGACCAAAGTGAGGTAAGTGTTTAGGCAAGGCGACTAGCAGAGGGCGAGCCCAAGCTCTTGGATATTACTGCCGATCATGTTGTCCCTCTTTCCCCGCCTCCGCAGGATCAAACGGAGGGTGAATATGAGATTAATGATGAAGGAGGTGATGGCTCAGGGCCAAGTGCCTC
This sequence comes from Artemisia argyi, assembly GCA_030686995.1. Taxonomy (NCBI): domain Eukaryota; kingdom Viridiplantae; phylum Streptophyta; class Magnoliopsida; order Asterales; family Asteraceae; genus Artemisia; species Artemisia argyi. The sequence goes on from CM060691.1 coordinate 130,132,552, forward strand.
TGGTGCGGGCGATGCTTGCACTCAAAATGAGGATCCCGCTGGGAATGTTCCTCCACAGCCCGAAAGGCGAGAACTGGCGCGCCTGCTCTGCCTCTTCCGCCCAAGAAGTTGAGGAAGGATTATGGCCTCTTGAATAGGCCTACTACTTCTGGTAAGTCTATGGTTGTTGTTAAAAGCTTCATGCCTTCTAACTTTCAAGATTTGCAATGTTTGTTTAAGTCATCTCTTCATGTGCTTTCCATATCTTTTGTTTCAGCACGGGAAGTTGGCATTCAGCATGATAATTCCACTAGGTCTTATTTTCGTATTGTCCATCCTGCAGAAAGATTTGTTGTTTCCCCTGACTCTTCGCCTTTTGCAAGCTCTCTTGATATTGAGGTTGATACTCTTGCTAGGTCTTCTGTTCCGTCGGCGTCAGTTGCCACCAGGACCATTGTATCTGCTGCCCGCCCTTCGTTAAGAAAGAAAGGTAAAAAAGGTGTTTCTGGGTTATCTTCCTTTCTGCGTGCTTCTTCGTCTTCTGGGGGTTCCAAGTTCAATTTTGATGCTCAAGCATATTTGTCTGGGAATGAATTTCCTTTTGGTCGTATCCGCTCTACCGCTGATGTAGACCGTAATATTTTTGGCGAAGTTTATATTCCAGAATGGAATGTGACCTGTGGTTTTCGGTTGGATACTGCTGCAGACTGCCACGAGATGGTTGATGGTTTTGCTCCACCTGGTTTCTTTTCTAAAATCCACGATATGGAGGATAACGAATTTTTCGATGAGTTCAATTATTTGACGGCCAACCAGATTTCTTTTTGTGCGGAGATGTAGATGCGTGCTGAGCGAAATATCACTTTGAAGCGGAAGTTTATGTCTTTCCATGACCGCTTGACAGACTAGTTGAGGAAAAAGGATGCGGAGATTGTTAAAGATCTTTTAAGCTCTTCTAGGATATAGTAACATTGATTTACACAGCGGAATAATAACATAAGAATCAAAGTTACTTCAAGGTTTTCTTTATTATAAATATAAAAGAAACTACTACAACTACTAAACTACTACTAACGCTCTATGCGTTTCTAGACTCTCATTGGAGAGACTAGCTATGAATGAATGATTTGTAACCTAGACGCCTACCCTCTTTATATAATAGAGGGATGTTACAAACCCTAGCTTCCTACGAAAGCTAACTATTACATATTAGGCCCTTATTGTTTCTTCTTTCTTCATTCTTGCTTGTAGGTTTTGTAATCTTCAAATCTGTAATTCCCAACAATCTTCCCCTATTTGATATTACAAAACAATCTGCATGAAGAAACAATATCATGACCAATAATAAGCTGCACATCATAACTATTCTTCCCCTTTTTGTAATCTTCTAATAGGGGTCTTGTGCATCTTCGTAAACGCTTCCCCTCAAGTGATGCATGTAGATGATAAGTATATAATCAATAAGCTTCCCCTTAAAAATATATGAATCATCTGCTTGAATCATGAACTCAGTAGCATAGATCATCTCGTCCTTCAGTGAAAAAGACATCATAAAATGTCTTTGGATAATTCTTGTAGTCAATATATGCATGGCGATTCATGCAATGGCCGATAGTCTCAGTGAGCGCAGACGGATCAACCAGAAACCACTCAATGCTTATGATTATCTAATTTTGTGTAATCATATCATGAACTGTATGGTATCATATGCCCCCCAAAATATTTGTAAAGCGCGTGTAACTGTTCCAGTCAAGAATTATGCAACGAACTGAATCTCCAAAACGAACCATACACATCTTCATTGTTCAAGATCCAAGGGCGTCTTCGGACCTAGAATTAAATATCAAAAACAAAATAATATATATAGTGTAAGATAAGAAGGAGCAAGTCTCCTTGATGGGAATCTCTCAGGTAAACAACTGTGTGTTTGGATGTAGTGTAAGATACAATGAGCTTAAACAAGAGTTTGATGAATTGAAACCAAAGTACAATGAATGCTATATAGAGGTAGAGTCTTATAAACTGGCCTTAAAAACATTAGAGAAACAAAAAGTATGGTTTCAAAAGAATGAAGTTAAATATGAAGAAAAAATAAGAGTTCTAGAAAGTGATTTAGAGGTTGCTAAAATAGAATTAAAACGTACTGAAAAAGAGAAGTCTGATTTAGATAAAGAAAAACAAGAGTTACAAGCTAAATTAGATAAAGAGATAACTGGTCGAATGAAATGGCAGGAAGGGGCATCTAATTTGAGTAAATTAATTGATGGTCGTCAATCTGTTAGGACTAGAAAGGCATTAGGATATGAGAAATATATAGACCCTGAAGAGTTAACCTATCCTGATATGTCTAGTGTTTTTGACCCTGAACCAGCCTTAGCTTATCAAACACCTGTTAAATATGTTAAGGAAGGGGGAATGAATGCTATACCTGGACCTATAAGAGGAGAACACATGCCTATAGACTTGTCCAAACCTTCTGACTTTGATGGATCACATCATTTATATGGAAAAAAGTCAACTGACTTTCAAGACCCTATTGTGAAATCTAATGACTTTGTCTCTTGTTGTAACAGTGACAAGTCTTCTGATGAAGGGTCTACCTCATTTGCTAGCTGTGATTCAAGTGAGAAGTCAGACCTGCCCAAGACCATGCCCAAGACCATTCCCAAGACCACTCCCAAGACCACACCAAAGACATCACCCAAGACTCCCCACAAGCCTTCTAGAGTTGCTGCTGATAACAAGACAGTTTCTACTGAAGACTTGTTTTTCAATTCTTTGCATAATAATACTTTTGGCTTTGTTAAAAACAATTCTATTTGTCATGGTGATTTGAATACTTTTTCATGTTATGGAAATTCTTTTGGTTTGAATAAATCTTCTAAAAGGAAGAAGTGTTTTGTGTGTGGAAGTAAATATCACTTGATTAAGGATTGTACATATCATGAGCAAAGAATGGGTGCAGGTGTTAGTCAAAGAAAAACTAGGCAAATATGGAAGAATGTTAATGACATACCATCTTTTGTTCCACATCAGCAGAAACCTAATTCTGCTGAAACTCATTTTTCTTGGAGAAAAACCAGTACTAGACCTTATGTCAGACCCACTAGTTCTTTCTTTTATAATGATTATTGGCCTAATCACTTTAACTCAATGTGTACTGGTGGTGGGAAATGGAATACTGTTGTGAAGCCCTCAGCAGGTTGTTCTTGGACTAAGAAGGGACCTAATAAGCATTACAGGCCCAAGAACAATGGTGGATCTAAAACATCTACATGGCCTGTTACTGATGATCCACAAGGCAGGCTCAAGTCAGCAATGACTTGAGTCTCCAATGTGTACTAATATTGTATATTTTGTTGTTGTTGTAGGAACATCCTTTGAAAAGTACAGAAGTTGGCATCTTTGATAGTGGTTGTTCTAGAAGTATGTCTGGGAACAAGGATAAGATGCATGACTTTGAGCCCATTGAAGGAGGTGGCACTGTAACCTTTGGTGGTGGAGATGGCAAAATAACAGGGAAAGGAACCATAAAGACTCCCTTGTTAGACTTTGAAAATGTTTACTATGTGGAGGAACTGGGGAATTTTAATCTTATCTCAGTATCACAAATTTGTGACTCTAAACATAAGGTTTTCTTCTCTGAAGATGAGTGTCTTGTACTTTCCAAGGACTTCAAACTCCCAGAAGACACAACTATATTGCTGAGAGTTCCTAGAACCTTCAACTTATACACATTCAATCTGAATGATGTTCAGCCTGAAGGTGATCTAACATGTTTGGTTGCCAAAGCTTCCCTGGATGAATCTAATAAATGGCATAGAAGAATGGCACATGTGAATTACAAGACCATCAACAAGTTATTGATGAGGCGAAAAATGATCCGTTTTTAGGGGGTCATTTAAGCCTGAATCCGAATTTATTTGATCAAATATTGCCCTAAATCGTTCCTTTTGTGATTTTAGGTGTTTGGAGAGTGAATTCTGGAAAAGAAGCCATTTTGGACGTTTTTGGAGCATAAAAGTGAAGAAAACGGCTAAGTACCAAATTTGCATGCTGAAGATACAAGGTGACGGCGTCAAGACCACCATCTTGACGGCGTCAGACATGAGGAATTAATTACCGAAGGTGGTGACGGCGTCAGAAGCCTTCATGACGGCGTCAAAGTGGCAAGAATAAAATACCGTGGTTGATGACGGCGTCACATAGGCCGTCATAAGTGGATCAAGGCCGTCCGAGGAAGTATATGGCGGCGAGGTGACGGCGTCACATGTAACTCTTGACGCCGTCAGCCTGTTTTTCCTATATATAGTTTTCTAGTTTTTTCATTAAAAAAAGAGAAGTTTTGGTGAAACCCTAAAGACGATTTTGGTGCATCTTTTACAGGTTTTTCAAGGGTTCCAAACCCTTGAGACCTTGCATTGTAATTGAGATAAGTGTTCTTTCAATTCAATCAATATGTCTATGTGTTGGTTGTTTATATCTTGTTCTTATCTCAATTCCATTATGCTAGGCTAGATCTCTTTTGTGTTTGCTTAGATCTAATGAAACCTAGATGTTGATTATGTGTTGATTACTTGTCTATTCTTGTTTTGAATGAATGATTTATATTAGGCTTAAGAAAACAGGCAGATCTCCAAATGGTAACATGCTTGAACGTCTTAAGAAACATGAACCGAGGCGTACTAGGTCTTTATTGGTTGTATTTAATGCATGAGCCACTGTTTACAATCCCTATAGTTGTGCTGGGTCATGGTGTAGGAGGAGATAAGAGCTCATAGAGTTGGGGAGTTATGTATGCCACCCCACGAATGGTATTAAGGAATACAATCCGTCATTCATACAAGTATAACAAGTAATTAACATATAAAATATATCTAGGGAGTAGTGAAGTCTAAGTAAACACAATTTCTCCAATTACTGCTCACAACTTTAGTATAATTAGTTTATTTTCATTTTTATTATTTTATTTTAATTGCATCTTAGTTTTGGGTTAGTTGATTAGCAACTAATTCCGCCCACTCCTTCAAAACCCGAGATTTTACTTGCTTTCATATAATATAAAAATACAAAAATAATCATCCCTCACCTATAGAACTATTAATTAGGTTTTCTAACCCTAGCGACACTATTCCTAAGCTGAACGATCAATCCCCCGGTACTTGTCACTATACTATACTACAACGATCAGGTACACTGCCTGGTGGGGGTTGTAAGCTTCTCGAGATCCCTCGAGAGGTAAAGCAAGGTGCGATTCCCACGCATCAAGTTTTTGGCGCTGCTGCCGGGGAATAGTTATTGTCTAGGTTAGGATTTCTTTTTATTAGGTCTACTTGCTAGATTCCTTTCTAGTAAGATTTTTATTTTTATTTTTAGGTCTTCTTTAGTCTATCTTATTTCTTTGTGTTCTTTGTTCGTAAACAATTTCGATGGATAACAATAACATTGATCGCTCGATTCCTGTTATTCGTGTTTTTCGTCGTAGGATTTTCCAAATGCCCGCCCCACTTCCTTTAGCAGAAAATGAGAACCCACCTAACCTTTCACCCAACCACCACTTTGACAATAATTCTGAGTTAGAAGAGTCTGATCATGATGATGACCATAGGGCTAGTCCTTTTTACTATTCAGACTCCGATGAGGATCTTGATGATGGTGACGTGATTAATGTGGATGGTATGGAAGAGGAAATAAACCCTCTTAGGTATGATGACCCTAGAACTAGGATTGAGTGTGATAGTTCATTTAACATGCAGTTTCCTTGTAAGATTGGATTCAAAAGCTTTAACGCCTATCTCAACTCATCTCTTCAAATGAATATAACCTCACGTAATGAATACAATAAAATCATGGTAGATGAGTTAGAATACAAAGGAGAAAACATTGTGGCTAGGGCAATACCATTGCATGTGTTTGTAGGAAATTTGGTTTATCTTGTTGAGTTCATGGTTATGGAGAATCTAGGAGAATTTATTGATGATAAATTGACCCAAGTTGTGTTTGGAAGACCTTTCAAACGGTTGACCAACCTCGATGAAAAACTCATAGAAGGGTTAATTACATTCTCGGGTGGGGATGAAGAATTTGTCTATCAAATGCCCCGCACACACCCTAGGTTTAAGGATTTCTCCATGGAAAAGTGTAGTAGGTATCCGCCTATGGAAATGCTAAGTGAAAATGATAAGAGAAAAGGACTTAAGTACACGCATGAAAAGAATAAAAGATACTATCGCAGGTGCTTAGAGTTAGGAGACGAGCATAAGAAAGATGAGGCGACTATTAGATGGCTCACACTTGGTTACGTGAGCATAAGCGATATACGTTAACCCATAGCCTTGAGTCTAGCTACAAGACTCATAAATAAAGAAAAGCGCTTCTTGGGAGGCAACCCATGTTTTATGTGATTTTTATTTGTTTGATTGTTATTTGCTTCCGTATGCATGCTTTGTTTTTATTGTTGGTTGATCATGTTTCTCTGCTAAAATGTGGAAATACTTTACTATGTTGTTTGGCCTAGTCTTAACTTCACCCTAAAGGTATTTTTGCAAAAGATAAGTGTAAGGGGAAACCCCAAATATGTTTTTAAGAAACAAACCGATCATGATTCTCCACAATATTTAATGAACATGTATATTCGTTAGAGTCAAATGCTTGTATTGAGTCATAATGAAGTTTTGCAGGATTTTCCAGGAAGTAGGACAAAGTTTTTCCAGAAATTTTCCGGAAACTTAACAAAAGAATTTCTGCAGGTCCATTCTGACGGCGTCAGGGTATTGCTCTTGACGGCGTCAGGAGTTAAAATCTGTAAATTTTACCGGTTTTGTTTTTCTAACGGAGTCTTATGGTTTTTGTGAATTATTAAGTTTTATAATCTCCAGGAAATCTGCAAACTTCATTCCACAAGCATTATATCTTACTTTGTTTTCTAGGATTTAGTAACTTATATAGGATGCCGCCGATTTTATGCAAGGTTGCCTTGTTTATTGTTGTCAGGATTTACAGGTTATTTGTGACAAGAGGATGATTTATATTCTGGAAGGGAAGCTTTGATTGTTCGTTTTCTTGGAGGAAGATTTAACCTGGCCAACCTATAATCCATACCGAGCGAATCAGGGGAGTATTTGATTTCATTCTCTTTACTTTTTTACTTTTACATTCTTTACTTGAACATTGGGGACAATGTTCATCTTAAGTGTAAGGGGAGGGTAAAAAGATGATACCTTGCATATGCACTTTCGCTTGAGTTTGTTTTGTTTGATAGTAGATGAGTAATAAAACTATGAGAAATACTTGTTAGTGTAATTTTAGCGCCAAATTTAAATTTTTTTACAACATTTAAGAGTGAAACTTTAGCCATAGCAAGCGTCTCATGGATAGGAGGTTGTATGACTAGCACATAACCGTATCATTCAGAAAAATTTTCCACCCAAAAATGTGAGGTTCGCCTTTAGATTTGATAGGAAAAGCATTTATTATTGGTGCTTATGAGTGTACCGGTAGCATTTAGATTCTAGAACTTGCGTTAGTGATGCATCCCGAGACCGCTAGTGAGACTACATTCGTGTAGAAGGATTTACTACATGATAAGAGGCATTAGGATCACCCTTGTGTTAAACCCGTATTATAATTACTTGACCATTTAAGTCATATTACTTGACTAGTTAAGTCAACTAATTTTTCCCACACCCTTAGCGTTGTACTCATTTTTAGTACACGAAACCCCTAGTACACCCCTCCGAGCCTATCTTTTCGTTTCTAACTTTAAGCATCTTACTTAAAGGAAGAATTTGTTACACCCCACTTAAATGTACACCCAAATCGCCTTAGCCTTCCGTGTATGCGCTCATTTTTAGTGCATTATTGTTATTTGTTAAACCCTAAGTTAACTTTCTAATTGATTACATGGTTGCTAAGTCGAGTCATATCCTTGTACATATTGTTTTGGGACGATTGGGACTCATGGGTAAGTACTTATTTTATGGAGTAATGGGGAAGAACATCATATATTACCCCCATATGAACATTAATCTTAAAAGTGCTCCAAGTGTTTTGATTTTCTTAATTCGAGTCATTAGTTTAGTTTATTGTAAAGTATGTAAAGATTCAAGTGTAAGGGGAATTCCCATTCCCTATAATGTATTATTTTGGATGGTAGGGTAAGAGTGTATGCAAAAAAAAAAAAAAAAAAAAAAAAAAAAAAAAAAAAAAAAATCGAAAAACAAGAAAAAAATAGAAAAAGAAAAAAAAAAAAAAAAAAAAAAAAAAAAAAAAAAACATACGGACTACCATCCCGTTTTTCATTCTATGTTTATTTTATGTTTTTGTTATTTTTTATTTATTAGCTTAAGTCGAGTCTAGTCTTGGCTTAGCAACGCCATCTTGTCCATGTAATTAACCGAGATTGTTAACTCGCCACCAGTAAAATTTCCTTTATCCAACAAAACCGTGTAATTCATATCCCTATACCTAACATTACAACCCTTTTAAAAGACCTCTTTGATAGTTTATCCTAGGTGCTTACGCCATGTGGTGGAGGTTTGATCCTTTCCCAAGCCTATGGTAATCTATTTTGCTATGACAGGTAGTGAGAGATATCTTCCATTTCCATAATGTTATATTACTTTATTACACCCGAGAGATGTGAGTATCTAAACACTATTTGTGAGGTGCTTGTGTATGACCTCCGTGCTTGTCTATTGGTCTTTAGTGGAACGATTATTTGTTGTAATTACTTTTATATTAGTGTTAAATGACCCCTAACTTGTCTTTTGAGTAGAATAAAAGCTCATTTGCTTGAGGACAAGCAAATCTCAAGTGTAAGGGTATATGATGAGGCGAAAAATGATCCGTTTTTAGGGGTTATTTAAGCCCGAATCCGAATTTATTTGATCAAATATTGCCCTAAATCGTTCCTTTTGTGATTTTAGGTGTTTGGAGAGTGAATTCTGGAAAAGAAGCCATTTTGGACGTTTTTGAAGCATAAAAGTGAAGAAAACGGCTAAGTACCAAATTTCCATGCTGAAGATACAAGGTGACGGTGTCAAGACCACCATCTTGACGGCGTCAGACATGAGGAATTAATTACCGAAGGTGGTGACGGCGTCAGAAGCCTTCATGACGGCGTCAAAGTGGCAAGAATAAAATACCGTGGTTGATGACGACGTCACATAGGCCGTCAAAAGTGGATCAAGGCCGTCTGAGGAAGTATATGGCGGCGAGGTGACGGCGTCACATGTAACTCTTGACGCCGTCAGCCTGTTTTTCCTATATATAGTTTTCTAGTTTTTTCATTAAAAAAAGAGAAGTTTTGGTGAAACCCTAAAGACGATTTTGGTGCATCTTTTACAGGTTTTTCAAGGGTTCCAAACCCTTGAGACCTTGCATTGTAATTGAGATAAGTGTTCTTTCAATTCAATCAATATGTCTATGTGTTGGTTGTTTATATCTTGTTCTTATCTCAATTCCATTATGCTAGGCTAGATCTCTTTTGTGTTTGCTTAGATCTAATGAAACCTAGATGTTGATTATGTGTTGATTACTTGTCTATTCTTGTTTTGAATGAATGATTTATATGTTAGGCTTAAGAAAACTGGCAGATCTCCAAATGGTAACATGCTTGAACGTCTTAAGAAACATGAACCGAGGCGTACTAGGTCTTTATTGGTTGTATTTAATGCATGAGCCACTGTTTACAATCCCTATAGTTGTGCTGGGTCATGGTGTAGGAGGAGATAAGAGCTCATAGAGTTGGGGAGTTATGTATGCCACCCCACGAATGGTATTAAGGAATACAATCCGTCATTCATACAAGTGTAACAAGTAATTAACATATAAAAGATATCTAGGGAGTAGTGAAGTCTAAGTAAACACAATTTCTCCAATTACTGCTCACAACTTTAGTATAATTAGTTTATTTTCATTTTTATTATTTTATTTTAATTGCATCTTAGTTTTGGGTTAGTTGATTAGCAACTAATTCCGCCCACTCCTTCAAAACCCGAGATTTTACTTGCTTTCATATAATATAAAAATACAAAAATAATCATCCCTCACCTATAGAACTATTAATTAGGTTTTCTAACCCTAGCGACACTATTCCTAAGCTGAACGATCAATCCCCCGGTACTTGTCACTATACTATACTACAATGATCAGGTACACTGCCTGGTGGGGGTTGTAAGCTTCTCGAGATCCCTCGAGAGGTAAAGCAAGGTGCGATTCCCACGCATCAGTTATCAAAACTTGGTCTTGTTCAGGGCCTTCATTCTAAACTCTTCACCAATGAACACAACTGTATTGCTTGCAACAAGGGAAAGCAACACAGAGCCTCCTACAAAACAGTCCAAGCAGTGAGCTCCATTTCAGAACCTCTTCAGTTGCTGCACATGGATCTTTTTGGTCCAACCCCCATTAGAAGTATTGATCACAAGTACTTCTGCCTGGTTATTACAGATGATTATAGCAGGTTTTGCTGGGTGTTCTTTCTCAAAACTAAGGATGAAACAACTCCAATTCTGAAAGAATTCATTATCTTAGTTGAGAACCAGCTGAATAAAATGGTTAAGGGAATTAGGTGTGACAATGGTACAGAATTCAAAAATGTTGTATTTATAGAATTTTGTAAGTCTAAAGGGATTAGAAGGGACTATAGTACTCCAAGAACTCCACAACAAAATGGGATTGCTGAAAGGAAAAATAGAACCCTCATTGAGGCAGCAAGATCAATGCTTGCAGACTCCAAACTACCCACCATGTTTTGGACTGAAGCAGTAGGTACTGCATGTCATGTCTTGAACAGGGTATCCATCACTAGACTTCATGTCAAGACACCTTATGAACTTCTCACTGGGAAAGTTCCACACATCCGTTACCTTAAGCCTTTTGGATGCAAGGTGACTATTCTGAATACTGCTGATATACTGGGTAAATTTGATGGGAAAGCTGATGAAGGTTATATAGTTGGGTATTCAGCTCATAGCAAGGCCTATCGGGTTTATAATCTGAATGCTAAAAAGATTGAAGAGACTCTTAATCTGAGATTTCTTGAAGATCAGCCTAATATTCAGGGTCAAGGCCATTCTTGGTATTTTGACCTAGACTATTTGACTGATTATTTGGGTTATACTAGGCATGCTTCTAATCCTGATGCAGGTACCAAAGATTCAAGTTCTAACCCTGCAGGTTCCATGGATGATGACTCAGAATGTGAGTCTGAGCCAGAAGAGAATACCTTTGTTGTACCATCTTTTCCATCTAACCATTTTGTAGGTAATCACTCTGCTGCTGAACAAGATGATGAGTCACAATATGCAGAAGATCTTGCAAGATTGCAGAAGCAGGAACATGCTGCTACAAAGGAAGCTCAGAAACTCAATGATAAGGTTATACAAGAGACTGAGGCTATCCTACATCAGTCAGCCCAAGCAGTCAGTGGAAACAAGGATACTGCTGAAGGTACACCTCTTCCCACTGACAATGTCAAAGATACTGATTCTGCTGATGTTCATTCTACTGATTCTACTGAAGTCTCTACAGACTTTGATAAGCCCTTTACCAGATTTCCTAGTCCTTCTGACCTTGGAAATTATCAACCAAAGCCTGGTTTGTTTAACTCAGCCTCTTATGACACTGAGTTTGAGCCTACACTCACCAACATTGATGCCAACATTGATGTTCCACCTACAGCTACCAAAAGGATTCACAATGCTCATCCCCTATCCAAGATTATTGGTGATCCTAAAGACCCTGTTCGCACTAGAAGCACTATCAAAAATACAAAATATGGAGAAGTTGCTTTTATCTCTTATGTCTACAATCAAAAGAGGAACAATCACGTCTGTTTGCATGTTTTCTTTCTCAGATTGAACCAACTAGTGTTACTCAAGCACTGGCTGATTCAAGTTGGCTTGAAGCAATGCAAGAGGAGATGCTGCAATTTAAGAATCAGCAGGTTTGGATTTTAGTTCCTCTTCCTGATGGGAAATATGCCATTGGGACAAAATGGATTCTGAAGAATAAAAGAGATGCCAGGGGTATTGTGGTGAAGAACAAAGCAAGACTAGTGGCTCAAGGTTTTAGACAAGAGGAAGGCATTGACTATGATGAGGTCTTTGCACCAGTGGCCAGAGTTGAAGCCATACGGATATTTTTGGCCTATGCCTCTTATATGGGCTTTATGGTTTATCAGATGGATGTAAAAGGTGCTTTCTTGTATGGAGAGATTGAAGAGGAGGTTTATGTGACTCAACCCAAAGGCTTTGAAGACCCTGATCATCCTGAGTATGTCTACAAAGTTGTCAAAGCTCTCTATGGACTGCATCAAGCTCCCAGAGCTTGGTATGCTAGACTCTCCACATTTCTGCTGTAGAATGGCTACAGAAGAGGTGCCATTGACAAGACCTTATTTCTCAAGAAAGACTCTAGGGATATTATTCTTGTGCAGGTGTATGTGGATGATATTATCTTTGGTTCTACCAAAGAAGCCTGGTTTAGAGAGTTTGAGGATTTGATGAAGGGAGAATTTCAGATGAGTGCCATGGGAGAACTCACTTTCTTTCTGGGTTTGCAAGTTCAGCAGAAACCTGATGGTATATTTATACATCAGGAAAAATATGTAAAAGATATGTTGTCCAAGTTTGCTATGGAAAATGTCAGGACTGCCACAACTCCATATGAGGCTCCTAAACCAAAGAACAATCTTAATCCTGATCTTCCTGTGAATGTTCATTTATACAGGTCTATGATTGGTTCTTTGACGTACTTGACTGCCTCAAGACCTGATATCACATTTGCTGTGAGTGCATGTTCAAGACACCAAGTCACTCCACTTACCTCTCATATGAATGCTGTCAAGAAGATTTTTAAGTATCTTAAAGGCCAACCACAATTAGGTCTTTGGTATCCCAAAGAGTCTCCATTTCAGCTAGCAGCTTATAGTGATAGTGACTATGCTGGTGCCAATTTGGATAGAAGATCTACAACTGGAGGTTGTCAATTTGTTGGAAGAAGACTGATTTCTTGGCAATGCAAGAAACAGACCATTGTTGCTACCTCTACTACTGAAGCAGAGTATGTTGCTGCTGCAAATTGTTGTGGTCAGGTTCTATGGATTCATAATCAATTACTGGATTATGGGTATAACTTCATGAATACTACCATTTTCATTGACAATCAAAGTACCATTTGCATTGTTAAAAATCCAGTTTTTCATAATAGAACCAAACATGTTGAAATCAGACATCATTTTATAAGGGATGCTTATGAGAAACATTTAGTTAAAGTGGTCAAAATTCACACAGATGAAAATGTGGCAGATTTATTAACCAAGGCATTTGATGGACCAAGGTTTCAATATTTAGTGGTCCATATTGGCATGTTAAACCCTTAACTGCAAAGTTTAAGGGGAGGCATAAGCCTCAGGGGAGGCATATGCCTCAGGGGAGGATGCTGACTGTAAACTTTGGATTATTTGTATATGTTGTATAATTTCTGAGTTTTAACAAGTTTTTAACACTAACCCTCTAACAGTTGTGCAAGTTGTTTGGTGTATTTGCTTGTTTGGTGGTTGTTTTGCAGATGTTCTGAGAATGAAAGTCAAAGGAATGTGGTCAATATGCTGAACATGGTTTCTGCTGATCAATTGAATCATGCTGAAGGTCTTACACAATGGATAAAATCAACTAAGATCTTTTCATTCATTCATAGAAACAAGTTACAGCTTACATTCAAGTTGCAATTGAGATACAATGACCATTCCTAAACTTTTGGCTAAGCCAGTACTACTAGCTTCTATCACTTATTACAAAATACTTGAGGCTATGACAAGTACAATGAAGAAGCTGAAGATGAAAATGGAAAAAGAAGAGAAGGAAGAATGAGAAGATGTTCATGAATCAAGGTCAAGAAAATACTCAAGAACCTTGTTCCATGGTTACATCCCTCAGTCACCTACTTCTGCTTCTCCTTTCCCTTATGTATGATCTCAGACCTCTTGCTCTGTCCAATATGTTCTTGATGTGGAAGACCAGGTCCTGGAGCAGGAAGATTCAACACCACATTTTGTGATGTTGGAAGAGATGGATCCCTAGTACTTGATCTTGGTAGGGATCTCTCTGGTGTGGAAGGAGGAAGAAGGGGTGGATCTTCAGGTTCTTCCTCTGAAGAGTCTTCATCAGAGGTATAGATGAAGGGAGAGACAAGCTCTCTCTCAGCAGGATTGGGTGCATTGCTTGGTTCACCCTTCAAGTGAGAATTCCATTGTCTTTCTTGTGCAGCACATCGATTCTCCAATGCTCTTGCAAAGTCAGAACCTTCAAGTCCCCAAGGATATGGTGGTATATCCTCTTCTGATGATGAAGAAGAGGAATTTGAATCTGAGGTTTCTGGGTGTGAAGACATGTATTGAATGGTGAATTGGGATTAATAGAAATTAGGGTTTGAAAGATAATTTGGGAAAGTTGATGAATGAGATGTGTGATTTGGGGTGATTAAATAAGCTAATTTTAGGAGTTACGATATTAAATGCGAGTTGGGTGGCACAGTAAAATCAAGATATTGACCGAAGATATTTTTAGCTTTGGTCGATTCTGCTGATAGTTGACTGTGCTTCAGCAGGTTTGACTTTCGTTACTGCTGAAGGGTTAATTTTAAAATTAGAAGTTTTGTCAGACTTGGTCAATAAGTTGTTCCGATAATTTTGACCACGATTGGGGAACTTCCAAATTTAACTCACTCTGCATATCTTTTCGAATAAAAAATTATTCGCTTATCACTTCAAATAAACCCATTATTCTTTGGAGAAATTCATAACATTCTCATACACATTTAGTCAAATGGCTCAACTTGATTGGAAGGGAGATCATAACAAATATGCTATTCTGACAACAAAGAAGGGACATGAAGAATTCGATTTGATGGTGGACTTTCTACAAAGGTCAAAGATAAACTATGCTTTAACCTATTGTCCCAATTTGGTGTGTGAATCCTTGGCGAAGCAATTTTGGGCATCTGCTACTAAGAGATCTGCTACAGAGATTGTAGCTGAAATTGATGGTGTAGAATATGTGGTGACAGAAGGGTTGATAAGGACAAAGCTTCAGTTGGATGATGAAAATGGTGTGTATCATTCCAACACTGCAGAGATTCTTGCTGGGTTAAGAGAAGCTGGATATCAAAGTACTGATACATCAAAGTGGCACAAGAATCAATTTTGTCCAAAGTGGAGGTATTTGGTGCATCTGCTGCTTCAATGTATGAGCAACAAGTGTGGTGGATGGAACCAGTTCTCTCTGCAATTGGGTTGTGGTATTGTTTGTCTATCTAAGGGTGAAACTTATAATTTTTCTAAGTTTATTTTTGAAAATATGCTAGAAAACATAGATAAAGAACAGCATAAGTTTTTGATGTACCCTAGATTTTTACAGATTATCTTAGACATAACCACTGAAGATGTGACCCATATACCCATTAAAAGTCTAGGTTCTAAGTTGTTTGCCTCAATGAAAACAAATTATACTGGGGCACATTACCCTATGTTAAAAGCAATGTTGCCACAAGGCAATGCTAATGTAGTTGAGGGTGATGATGCTGGTAATGTGCCTGCTTCTAATGCTGCTGATGATGGTAATCCATCATCTTCTGGTGTTGCTGCTGATGGTATTCCTTCAGTGGTAATGGAGGAAGCGCCAGCTACAACTGCTGAACCTTTACCTGATTCTACTGACTTACCACCACCTACCCCTGTACACATGTCACTTAGCCCTACCATCTCACCAGTTCAGGATGCTTCAACTGAGCAATTTCATGAGTTTGAAGATGATTTACAGACTTTTGAACCTGAACTTAATAGACTACCTTCACCTAGTTCTTTGGGAGAGCAAATTAATGTAGGTTCTCCTAATGTTGTACATGAGTCTGTTACTCCTGCAGGGTTCAATGAAGCTCCTCATACCACTGAGCAATCAAGTGGTAGAGCAGAGGACCCTATTACTCTCACATTTGTATATGAATCTCTTAACAGGTATATGAAAATGACTGAAGATCTCCAGAAAGAACTTGCTGAGACCAAGACTACTCTTGGCAATGAGATTCAAGTTCTGAAAAGCAAAGTCAAAGATTTGGAGACACAGCTGGGTCAGCAGAAGCAAAGCAAAGATGGATTGGACTCTACTGAAGTGACAAAGGAGGCAAATTTGGATTCTCTTGAGATTCTAGCTGAAGTTGCTAGACAGTCTCATGTTCTTCCTCCTAAAGCTGCTGCAGCATCTCAATCTAAACCAATCATACTAGTTCAAAGAAGAAGTACAAGACAGTATTTGGCAAGACAAGCTGCTGAAGCTTCAAAAGTATCTGGTAATGATAATGATGTGCTGATGACTGAAGCTGTGGATATACGTCAGGAGAAACAATCATTCAGAAGGGTTACTGCTGATCAATCTGCTGACACAGGAAATGCATCAGGGGAAACATTTTTTGTAGCTGGGAAAGAATACTTGAATTCTCCTGTTCATCATTCATCTGAGAACATACAAGTTTCTACTGATAAAGAGGTTCAGGATGTGAATGATGAACCTATGGCAGATGTACATGTGTCTAATGATGATGTTGCTGAAGCTAATGTTTCTCATGATGGATTGGATGAGCTTGTAACTGATGAAGATAGAGCTGGTCAAGGTAGATTATTACAAGAATGGGAAAATTATATGAAGAGTGCAAATCTTGCTAAGGAAGTACAAGCTAAGTTTGATGAAGAATTAGATTCAGAGACTCAAAAATATGTTTCTACCTTACCCATTGCAAGACAAAGGGAATTGGATGCAGTAGTTCTAGAGTTTGATGAGTCAGACTGGCAGACTATTGGAAAACAGATGCTTGCTAATCCTACTGTAACTGCTGATCTTTTTGGAAAGAGAGTAGAGGAACAAGATTATGAATCTGAGATTGTAAAAATGTTAAAGATGAGGAAGAAGGCAGCTAATGAATTAAAAGCTAAAGCAAAAAGGGACAAACCCATGACTCAAGCACAGCAAACAGAGTATATGAGAACATATGTGAAAAATCAGAGCAGCTCAGTATATAATTCTGCTTGGTCTAAGAAATATGTATGGGGACTTCCTTTTAACAACCTAGTTGAGATTTATAATAGAATCAAAACTAGGAATGCTAAAGCTGGAATGGATGCTTCAAAGAAAATTCCACTTCTAAATGTTGATGAGGATTCTTCTGAGGATATTCATATTGCTGCTACACAAGTATCTTTACCTGCTAATTCTACTGGTGGTGATATTTCTATGGATAAAGGTAAAGCCAAAGTAACAACATCAGATGCTCCAACTAGGAAGAGAACTAGGAGACAATTGGAGCTGGAAAGATTAGGTGAAGAAACTGCTAGAAGGTTGACTGAAGATCAAGAAGCTGAACAAAGGGCTGCACTTGCTATATTTCATGATCTGAAGACAAGAGAAGTTGAAATTCAAGCTGCTAGGAACAAACAAATCAGGAAAGCTATGGATGAACAATATGCCTCTGCTGCACTTGAATCTTCTGAAGATTCTGCTGATGAACAAATGGATACTCCATCAGTGAATACTGAAGCCGCAGAAGGTGATTCTGCTGAAGCAGCAGTTCATGATGCTATTTATGTTCCTGGAAGAAGAGGTAAGAGAATGGCTAGAGTAGGATCATTACAAAGTCTAATTAATGTAAATGATTCTGATGCTACATTTATAAGGGAAGGATCATCTGATGATTAGCCAGAAGGAACTAGAGTGGTTCTAGTGAGTTGGAAGTTAAGTCAAGATGGTCAACTCAATATCATTCATAGATTGGATAAGTCATCTATCTCTTTTGCTTTTCTTCAGCAGATTCTTCATCTTGTAACTTATCAAGATTTGGTCACTCTACATGAGTTGGTTACTAAGTATTATGCCACTCATACTCCTGAAGGTTCTGGATTGTATTTGTTGGGTGATCTTCAAGTATTGTTTGATTCTTCTACTCCTACTGGTGCAAGTTATGATATATGGAAGAATAATCAGAAATGGAAAGTTCAGAGTTGGAAGTTCTATCCTATGTCTTATGTACATGTGCTGGAAACTACCACTGGTCTGAGGATTATCATGGATATTATTCACAAATATCCTCTGAAGGTATCTTTGATGGAGAAAATGTTACAACAGAAGTTGGAAATTCCTCCTGATCCAGCTGGTAATACAAGATTGTTTGCTGAATCTTTGGTGAAGGTTTTCAAACAAAGGATTAAGACTTCCAGAGCAGCAGTTGAGTAGGGATATTATGTTGTATATGTATGTCATTCTTAAAAAAAAATAAAAAAAAAATATACATTTTGTTGTATAGTATTTGTATGTAGGTTTGGTTATCAACTTACCTGATGTTGACTACTCCATCATAAAGTTGGCTAGTCCAAAGGGTACAGCTTTGGTAAAGACACATCAAATCTGTTGATAGCTGTAATGGTTTGCTCAAAACCATAGGGTTGTCAACTCACCAATGCTTTGTTGCTGAGTAGTTGAAATGGTTGTCAATTGACCATGGATTTTTCCTTTATGGATTCTGAATAATTGGCTAGCCCACATGTATATGGCTTGTGGTAAAGGCAGTGGAAAACCATATTTGGTAATCAGTTAACCAAGATGATTTTCATCAAGATAATTGGCTAGTCCTGAGCAAACGGCTACAGGTAAAGACATCTCAAATCCGTTTATAGCTGATGATTTGCTAAAAATCATGTGGTTATCAGTGTACCTTTGAACACTTGGCTACTCCAGTAGTGATGGCTATTGGTAAAGAGACATCAAATCCATTATTTTCAATGATTCGCCTCTCACAGGAGTTAACACACCTGGAAGTGATGAGAATAGTATGAAACTAAATTGTTTTGATGTACATTAAGTCATTTGTTGCTGCAAAGAATGGAGCTTTTATGTGTATGCTGATCATAGAGATTCTGCTGATGATAATTCTTTGTTGGTGCTTTGTTACAATCCTCTTGGTATGTTACTTTCCAGATCTATCAAGAATCTTGAACTTAACTAGGTCAAATTCAAGATTAGGGGAGGATTGTTGGGAATTCTGTGTAGAAAGAATTCTGCTGCTGTTTCTGCTGAAAGGATCCTGCTGAAGAGTTGGTTTCTGCTGAAGCAGTGTATCTGCTGAAGACATAGTTCAGCTTTATTAGTTTCTGCGGATATAGTATTTCCGTGTTTTATGTAATGTAGTTTGGATATGCATGAGTTTATTTAGGAAGTGATAATGCATATCTTTTAGAAGTTTTAGAAGATACGTTTCTTGAGAAACGGTTTAGGGTTCCTTGAGTATAAAAGGAACACACGGTTTATGTATTGAATAACTTTTAGAAAATTCTTAATATAATTAAAAGATCCATAGAGGATCAAGCATTCTTAGTATCAAGCTTGTGTTTTGTTTCCGCTTTATAAATACAAGTTGCAGGGATTATCTATTAGTGTGTTATTGATTACAGTAACATTACTAACGATTCTAGAGTGCTCAATAAGATCTATCAAGGTCTATAGCTCAACAGAGATTGAGACGTTGTAGACAAAAGCGTCTTGTCTTAATACTGAAGTCTCTTCCTTAAAGTCTTCTGGTAATCCTGGTGCGGTTGAGACATCGGCTTTGATGGTGGAAAATTTGAAGTTGAAGGGTGAGCGTGATTCGCTCAAAGCGGAACTATCAATGTTGCGTTCTTCCACTTGTTGTTAGGTTACATCCGTTGAGGCGGAGCGTGCCACGTCTTCATCAAAGTCGGCAGGGTTCTATTCTCCTTGGGAAGGTAAAGGCCATGATCTTGTGGACTTGGGTGCCGAGGTCGAGGAGCTAAGGCGTCAACACAAGTGGTCCACAGATCGGGTATGTGCATCACCTTTCGTTAGTTTGTATCTTCTTCTCCCTGTTTTCTTTACTCTTTTTAGTTTTCTCATCCGTCTTTTCTTTTTTCTTTATCAAACAGGCTCGTTTGCTTCAGAACGCTGTCGAGATACTGGAGGGCCTCTTTAAGGAGTATCAGGATACTCAAATGGAAGGTCTTACTGATAAGTTGATCCAGTTGGACGCTCGTTTTACGGATGTGGCTGTCCAGCTTGATGAGGGTTTTTATCCTCGTCCCCTTACCGCTGTCGCTAGCCGCAGGTGGCTACTTAGTAATGGCATGAAATTATTTCTTGCTAAGTGTTTAAATTCTCTAGAGTACTGTACATCGCTGAAGAATTTATTGAGTTGTGCTGTCCGGAGGGGGATATAGAGCGGTTTGGAGGCTGGCGTTGAACATGGTAGGGAAGGTAGGCAGCTTGAGGATCTTGTTGCCAATAATCCTTCCGCAGGAGCTGACTATGACTCCCTTTATCGGGCTTTCTGCGGCCTTGACTTTCATTGTTATCGGACTTGTCTTTGCACAAGGATTCTGGTATTGAAGATATTATGCCCCTCTTCCAAGTGGAGGCCCAAGTCGCGGAGAATCTTGGGTTAGTTGATTTGCAGCCTAGCCTCGAAGAACTTTCCATTCCTCAGCTTAGGGATGGTTTAGTCATTACTGAGGCTTCTCTTTCTTCGTCTTTGAGTGCTGCACGTCAAAGAGTTAAGAAGGTTCGAGAGAATATTGTGGTAGGTGAATTTGCCCTGGCGGACATATTTGCCTTTCTGTCTAGCCCTTTCTCTCCTGGAACTTTGTTTGGTCCGAAAATCGTTCCTTCTAGTGCGCCAGTTGCTATGACTGTTGATGCTCCCTCCGAGTCTTCCGATCCTTCTTTGCCAGCCGGATCCATTTCTACGGATGACATACCGGTTTCAAATGTTGAGAAGGATGGGAATCTCATTACTTTGGTTACGAATTCTTGTAGGGAGGAGCTTAGTGTTGCTTCAGAGCAGGGTCATGCGGAATGACCTTTGTTTTTATTACATGCCATGACCTCGTGTGGTCTTTCGTTGAACGTCCTTTTCGTATCTTGACAATTGTTTCACTTAATAATGACAAGTTTTTCTTTTGTAAAATTTGCACGTGTGTTCCGTGAATGTGTACGATATTTATGCTTTGTGCATTTTCATTTAATGTTCTAGCTTATGTCATGCATGTGTAGCTTTTATGAACGTGTTTGTGTTTTGAGCTAAAGTTATGTTTAACCCGTTTGCAGCTTGTTCTTTGCGCTAAGGTTATGTTTTAACCCTTTTGCGGCTTGTTTCTTTGCGCTAAGGTTATGCTTAACCCTTTTACGGCTTGTTCTTTGCGCTAAGGTTATGTTTTAACCCTTTTGCGGCTTGTTTCTTTGCGCTAAGGTTACACTTAACCCTTTTACGGCTTCTTTCTTGCGCTAAGGTTATGTTTAACTCTTTTGCGGCTTGTTTCTTGCGCTAAGGTTATATTTAACCCTCTTGCACTAAGGCATGTATGGGAGAGTAGTGATTTCCCTTCTCGAGGCTCCTTGCTATAATCCCCGGACCATGCCATGTTGCCTTGGCGTTGTCTCTTGCAACGTTTTTGTGAGGGGGTGGTCGTGGAGCCCTCCCTCTTGGGATTGCATTTCCTCCGCAGCTTCAGTGGTTTGCCTTCCAGATTTTCAAGTTTTGTCTCGTCTTGGGGATTCTCGACCTTCTTCTTTCTGCCGGTGTTTTTTCTTCCTTTGGTCGTTTCATGCTTAGCCATTCGCGGAGTGCTACCGGTGTCTGGTCGAGCTTGTATCCCCATGGGCGTTTCCTGAGATGGCTTCATGGGATGTACTTTCTCACTCCGGTCTGTCAGCGGCTGACGATTGTGACTGCTGTCGGGCTCCCGGAGGGCCGCGTTAAGCATCAGCTTGTTTCGACCTTTCGGTTTTTTTTTTTTTTTTTTTTTTTTTTTTTTTTTTTTTTAATCTTTACCTCTCATCTTTCTCCTTAGGGCAGATAACGATACGGGAATGATGCCACAGGGTTGTTAGCTCGTGGCGAGTATTTTCCAAGAACGCAGTTACGCACTGGGTCCCACGGATGGTGCCAACATGTTAGTGCAAAAAGTGTGGCTGGGTTAAGATTGGGCTTAGTCCGCGCCGGGCCGACCTTGATGGATCGTCCGTTGTATGGCTTATGCACTAATCCAAGTAATAGATTGAATCCTTGCACAAGTAAAAACACACCGTTAGCCTTATCGTGGGGACGGACCCGACGATTAAGCTCCGGTGTGAGAATAAGTACTCATGTTGTCATAGAAATATGTGTGTATTGGGATGAGTGAGAAAGTCATACCTCGAAAGTGTGAGTCGATGCTACCTTTTATAGGCGGTTGAAATACTAGGGTTCCATACTTTTTCGCATATTGCTGTAGTGGCTGAAATGGGACTCTTGTAGGGTAAGGGTCCGGAGCTTAATCGATGTTGGTGGTCGTGGGTCGCTTTCCGGACCGCGGGACGGTCCGCGAGCATACTTCGAGAGTGCCGCTTTAAGTGATCTGTACGTGTCCGGACTGTGCCTTGCTCGGGGCCAGGGCTTTAGTCGTATCCGGTTTGTCGGGTTGTTGGGCCCGAGCCTAGCTTGTTTGTAGGGCCGGAGCCCGGTTATGCTTGATACGGTTCAGGTCCAATTCGTATGAAATAGTCCAGGCTCGTGTGTATAATGCAGTCTAGGCCCAGTAGACCTGCTATCCGTATTACACGTCATCAATAATTAAATAAAAAATAAGAAAGATTTTTAGGAGTCAGTTACATAAATCGTCGATGTAGTTACTGTGGACTTAAAAGAATATTGGGCATATGACCTGACTTAATGAAAAAAACTAACGCCCGTTTAGTCAAATGACCGATCCATGCAAAAGTGACAACCACATGTAAGGCTGGTGTAATTTTTAAACTTTTAAGATGTAAAGTGAAACTGTGTCGAAACCACATGGATGATTTATATGTAATTAACTCTAAAACTAAATAAAACTAGCCAACGTGAAAATTTTATGGCGAGGCAAAAATGTATATTATTCATAGGGAACGTACAAGAAGAAAACCCTTGTTAGAAGATGAATACGTTAAAAGCTATGTATCGTTGGTTATAGGACCTATTATAGAGCAGATTTCATGCCTATAATGGCGTCACACGACACCGTCCGGCGAGGTGACATGGCTATAATGACTATTATCATGAATAAAAAGTGGAGAGGGTGTGTTTCCTTGGTTACGTGTTGGTGTGTTACATGAACTTTATGAGAGTGATTGTTTTTTTGATTACTCGTATTTGTTATAAAATTGTTATAAGGCAATAGGTAACACATATACCATACCTAAAAGATAGTCATACTAAATAATATACTAACAAGGTATGAACAATAAGACTTTGAATACAAGGTGTGTGATCCCTTACAAAGTGACAAAATTTTAAAAAGCCTAAAAAGTAATCTCCATGCGACACATGTCCTCCCATACTAAATATTCAAAAAATCACGTCAGGGGCAAAGTCGTAATTTTACACGTTTTTTAGTTTTTCATCTCAATTTTCAAACGCACATATCACTTAAACGACAAACTTTTAGAAAAAACCGATTTCACCATAATTTTTAAAATTTAATCCTCTTTAATTTGGTATAAATCTTGTTAAATATTTTGAATTTTTTTTTTACATATCAAATGGGTCTTGATTTTCTTGATTTTTTTATCATTTTCGGCTCTATTTTGTACCCTCATAATTGCCGAATCGTGAAATATTTAAAACATAAAAGTTTTAGATTTTGATTAACTCTTTACACAGGTTTTTGAATCAATCAAATCCGATATCATATGAGTAAGATATCACACGTTAAAGTTGACGTTTTACTCATATTTGTTGCACACAAGGTGTTTGATGAAATGTCTAGCTTAAATTTTTAGTATTAAAATTGCGTTAGATGCACTAATTTTTGTATCACGGCGCATCATTAATCATTTTAGTAATGCAAGATTCATTGTTACACCTTCATTGTTACTGATGAATAAAAACTAATGAACAATAACTGATGAACATACTTTTGCTCATCATATACATTGTTTGTCATTGAAGGTTCATCAGATTTTGAACAAACATTACATACTGATGAATGAAATGACTGGCTTCAATACACCTTCATTGTTACTAATGAATGAAAACTAAAGAACAATTACTGATGAACATACTTTTGCTCATCATATACATTGTTTGTCATTGAAGGTTCATCAGATTTTGAACAAACATTACATACTGATGAACATACCTTTTATCGATAATAACCGATGAACAAAATAGTGACTATGAATAAAGTAATCTGACACTCGGAAATAACTTATTAAGAAAAACATGATGAGCAATAAATGACTAACCTATTTTCAAATAACTAATGATCAAACGCATTAGCAATAACTGATGAACCTATTTTCAAATAACCGATGATCAAACGCACTAGCAATAACTGATGAACCTATTTTCAAATAACTGATGATCAAACCCATTAGCAATAACTGATGAACCTATTTTCAAATAACTGATGATCAAACCCACTAGCAATAACTGATGAACCTATTTTCAATAACTGATGAACCTACTTTCAAATAATTGATAATCAAACGTACTAGCAATAACTGATGACCTATTTTCAAATAACTGATGATCAAATGCACTATCAATAACTCATGAACCTACTTTCAAATAATTTTTTCAAAAAAAAAATGATTTTTTTTTCATCAATTCATAATACATCATACGCTTGTATGTTCATCGGTTCATCATAAGCTTATATGTTCATCAGCTCATAACATAATAAAAATGATGAACATATAGTAACTGATGAACCTATTTTTAAATAACTCATGAACCTATTTTCAAATAACTGATTATCAAACGCATTAGCAATAACTGATGAACCTATTTTTCAAATAACTGATGATCAAACATACTAGCAATAACTGATGAACCTCATTCTTATGTATTCTATAAAGTTACTCTATCGAATCCGCAAGCTACTAAGTAAACCATGATCCAATCAATAACTGATGAACCTCATTCTAACCTATTCCAACAAGTTACTCTATCGAACCAGCAAGCTACTAAGTAAACCATGATCCAATCAATAACTGATGAACCTTATTCTAACATATTCTAACAAGTTACTCTATCGAACCCGCACGCTAGTAAGTGAACAAAAAATGCACTAAATGATGAACCTGAAGATCATCAATCGCCACTAAAACCAGATTTCTATCACATTTATGACCTGAATCTAGTTGAAGCATTTCATCGAGCACTTGGTGTGCATCATTATATCGATCACATTTCAACAACAGATCTTGTATATTTTTTATTTTCTAAAAAATATGCATTTTTTTCAAAAAAAAATCTAATTCTTATGGTAAAAAATACTTTTTTTTTATGCACAAACTAAAAAAAAAAAAAAAAAAAAAAAAAAAAAAAAAATACTAAACCAGTTAGATTCATCTTTTCCGAGCGTATAATGTGTTTTAATCAATTACAGATGATCGGAAATTGAAACCCTAGTTTTTTCCCCAAATTTTGATTGGAAATTGACGGTTTTTGTGTGTGTGAGTTAGTGTGTGAAATGAATGTGAGAGTAGAGAAGTTGTTTGGTGGGAAGATGGAAGAGAGTGGGGGTTGTAAATTTACGCTTATACCCCTTCTATTTGAAAGAGCGTGTTTTTTTATCTCATTTAAATCTGGACCGTGTGATTGATTTTGGTCAACCATTTGACTGATTGGATGGTGGAAAAATGTTTTTAGCCTTTTTAATTTGCATCTCCTTTTTAAAAGATCGCAACCCTTGAATACAAATGGTTTACAACATTTTAAGGATACGTACACGTAAATTAAATTTTATAATTAAGGTGAAGGTAAACATATGTCAGACAAGTCACTCTTGTTTCACACATGATACATATTGTCAACTATATTGGTTTTGGTCTATTCAATATTCTTAATTATTGTTAGATATGTGGGTATTGGTGTTTGCTTCGTATGTGGACCAACATCGATACGCCTTCATTTTCTTCTTGGTTTGATTGGTCCCAATAGTTTGACAATTATATTGGAAAGCAAGGGATACAAATCGAGTTTATGTGATTACGGTCGCATTGAGTTGGTGTCGGTATCGTAATAACATTACTTTTTTTTTTAAATTCTATTAGGAAAAATGACATTTTTTATTTAATTTATTTGTTTTCTTTTTCCTGGCTTAAAAGTAGACATCGTAATGTTTATTGTTAGAACTCTTGGCTTATAAAGACTTTGTAATTTTGCTTCAAGTTTCTTGTTAGAGAGGTTGTTTTTAATGAAATCTTCGTTCTAAAACAAATCTAACAATTTATTATACTTATTCAAATAAAACGGCATTTTTGTATTTAAAAATGATCAAAATACATTCTATACTTAACCGAGCACAACTTATATACGTTTTAAAAATTGACGGTCTTAATTAACTACTTCAAAGTTTGATGCAGGTCTGTTTAATCAAACTTATATCTATTCTTTTTTGGTGAGTAGTTTGACTTGACTTATTAAGCTCACTTGGTTTAATCCTTAATCAACTCTACAAAAATGAAGTTAGCTTATTTTTGTAAGCAGCTTTTGTTTAATAATAAATTCTACTCCGTATTATATTAAAAGATAACTCCTAAAATCATTTTAAACGCGTCCTTTCTAAAGTTAGGATCGGAAAATGTTGTTCAATCTCTTATGCATGGTTCTTATTTTCTCACCTTTGTAGTCCGATCCCGCGTGACTAAAATTTAATTAATATTTATTTTCCTCTTCTGATTCATCCACGTTAATTAGTTAATGATGTTTAACAAATATAATATATAGACTCAATAATAATGCAAGCTTGAATAAACTCAACAGAAATGGTTACATGTATAACCCAATCATAACTAGTATAAGTTGGAAAACATACTACTGTATAAAGTAATAGTATTGACGTGTCACGTGCCACACAAACATTCCAACGTGTCTGCGCGCAACCATAAAGAACTTCGACCATTCCTTTTCTAGTGTCCTATAAATACAGAACTTGCATCTCAAATTCTGGACATAATCATCTCGACTCTTTCTTTCTCTCTCACACACAAACACACCTACTATATATGTAACAAGCATTTTATAAAACTAGCCAAGAGTAACAAGTTTTCTAGCCTTCTATATATCTAAACAGCCATATATATCATGGCCACAAAGTTGTTACTTCTCCTAGCTATATATCGTTTAATCGTGATCGTCGGGTTAACTCTCGACCACCCAACCGACCTCATCCAAACTGAAATTCAGTTAAGTTTTAGCCTAGAAGACATCTATGAAGCCTCTCACGATTTTGGAAATATGATCACTAGCGAGCCAAGTGGTGTTCTCCATCCCTCGTCAACTCATGATGTGGCTAAGCTAGTGAAACTAGCTTACGAATCACCACATGGATTCCCAGTGTCAGCTCGGGGGCATGGTCACTCGATCAATGGCCAGGCTCAGACTGGGAATGGTGTGGTGGTTCAGATGAGTGGGTCTAGAGGGTTGACACCACGACCCGTGGTTAATGAGGAGCTTATGTATGTTGATGTTTGGGGTGGAGAGCTTTGGATTGATGTGCTTAATTCTACGTTAATGTATGGACTTGCACCAAGATCATGGACGGATTACTTGTATCTTTCAGTCGGTGGTACGCTCTCTAATGCGGGGATTAGTGGACAAGCGTTTAATCATGGCCCTCAGATTAGTAATGTACATGAGATCGATGTCGTCACTGGTACTTAACAACATAATTAATTCTTCTAGCATGTATATATAGTTTAAGAAGTTTTTGAGAAACTGATTTGAGCAAGTTGTGCAGGTAAAGGCGAGGTGGTGACGTGCTCTGATAACCAAAGCTCGGAGTTGTTTCATGCGGTTATGGGAGGTTTAGGACAATTTGGGATCATCACAAGGGCTAGAATTGCATTAGAACCTTCTCCTCAAAGGGTATTGCTTTCTTTTCTTAACTTCATCTTTTTAGCATTATTACACGATTTTAATCTTTTGTTGTTCTTAAGAGTTGAAAATGAGTTTTTTTGATTCTTTATATATAATGTCACATAAAATATTGTTAGATCATATGTTTCTTCTAGATATGGATATGACCAAAAGGATGATCTTTTATGTTAAAGAAAACTTGTATCAAGCTCAATCATATGGTTAGCAAACTTATTTAATTTTTAGTATCTTTAGGTATTAGAAATCAACGGTGCACAATGACGACCAAATATACATAGTAACAAATGTCATTATAGATGGCTTATTTCAATTTTGTCATGGTGTATATCTAGATATTCGATTTACAATTTTAGTTTTTTTCTTTTTGGTGAACTCCTATATGATAAAAGTACACATAGTTGCTATAAAACGTTTGTATCTTGCAAGGTAAGAGTTAGTATAAACCCCTTAAGACACCACACAAACTGCATGTGTTTATACCGAAAATTATTATTGTAATTAACAGCTTGTTGAATTTATTGACACTAAAACACTTTAAGTTCTATCTTATAAAAGAAAATAAAATAAAATTGTACGAGTCGACATTGGAACTTTTTTTTTTTAAGAAGCAAATCAGTGATTTAGTGGTCCATGCAAATTAGCAATGGAGTTTTTTTTCAACCAATCAAACGTCAGAACTGCTGGCATTTTATTGATATGTCACTTATTATTATTGTTTAATGATGAAAAACATAACATCACTTTCTCAAGCTTTTTAGTTCATACTTAAATCTTCTATTATAAAATGTTAAGACGACTTTATAGTTTATAGCATAGTAAAAAGACACTTTATAAATTACAACATAATAATACTAAAATAGTTTTGTAATAACAAGATGATAACACTTAACGGAAAGCTAAACATTTTTTTGCATCTCTTTGTTTTTCTCTATACCAGGTGAGATGGATACGTGTACTATATTCAAATTTCTCGACATTTACACATGATCAAGAGTACCTCATTTCCCTCCATGATCGACCAAGCTCCCAAAAGTTTGATTACGTCGAGGGTTTTGTTATTGTCGATGAAGGCCTAATCAACAATTGGAGATCCTCTTTCTTCTCGCCTAGCAACCCTATAAAGATCTCATCCATTGTTGCTGGGGGCAATGTCTTATACTGCCTAGAAATCACGAAGAACTATTACCATCATTCCGACCCTGAGTCAATCGATCAGGTACAACTGCATATATCTGAAATCCTCGCAAGACACATAATCAAAAGTATATACAAGTGTTAATAATAACTTAGAATTACTGTGTGTAAAGAAATAGAAATTTATCACCCTTACTAAGAGTGTATATAGGAAAAATCAGAGTTATTCTAGCTAGAAACTTATTCTAAAAAGGTGTAGAAAACAGAAAACAAGTTTCTAGTTTTACAGTTTTCTGATTTTATAGCTAAAGTTTGGAGAATTTTTTATTTGAAGTTTTACAGTTTTCAAAAATGAATTTGGAGAAAGAAATGTAATACCATTTTGAAGAAAAATAAGAAGTTAAACACTTTAAATGTAGAGATTAAATTACTTCGAAATGCACGTAATAATTTCTTTCACACTTAAAAATTTCTGATTTCTACATCAACACGCCACATTATACATAACGTTCAATTTCACAATCTTAGTAGTTAAAAGGTGTCCAAAATATGTGTATGCGCTAGGGATGTCGTGTGGTGAATTATATATTCTACATAAATTCAGTTACAGGTAATAAAGCTCGATAAAACAGAAGGTTTGGCAGAAGAAAACATAGGAAATCTTCTGTGATTTGATACGATGATTGACGACAAACATAAGTACTATTTTTTAGTAAAAAGTCATTTGTATAACTCGATGTCATCCACCCAACAAATAATTAGCAGCTAATAATGCATAATTTTTGCTAAAGTTAGTTACTCTAGGTTATAAAAAGAAGTGTTTTGGTAGCTTTCTTTATTAACTTTTTTGCTCTTTTAGCTGTTTTTGTTTTAGTCTTAAAATAATGGGATTTGATTATTTAATGCAGGAAGTGGAAGCCTTGTTAAACAAACTAAACTATATACCATCATCAGTCTTCACTACTGACCTTCCATATGTGGACTTCTTGAACCGGGTTCACAAAGCTGAGTTGAAACTCCGGTCTAAGGGCTTATGGGATGTACCACACCCATGGCTTAATTTGTTTGTGCCAAAATCAAGAATTGATGACTTTGACAAAGGAGTATTCAAGGGTATTTTGGGTAACAAGACTAGTGGGCCTATTCTCATCTACCCCGTGAACAAAAACAAGTAAGGATATGATATTCATCCATGTTTCCATATGATGCTATACAATATTATGGTGTTTCATGCATATCTAAATGACATATGTGAATCATGATCTTGTACTTTGACCATGCATCTAACATGTTGGATGAGATCGATCTTGCATGTGGTACACTTTAGTAGCTTTCTACTTTGCATATGAGTATTATATATGGTATTAATCTTTATTACGTACATGTAGGTGGGATGAGGATACTTCAGTGGTGACACCCAATGAGGACGTGTTTTATTTGGTAGCATTGCTTAGGTCCGCGCTGCAGAATGGCGATGAGGCATTGACACTAGAGCGCCTGAGCGATGAGAACCGTCAAATATTGGATTTTTGCAAGGAACAAAATATTGGTGTCAAACAATACTTACCTCACTACATCACTCAACAAGAGTGGATGGATCACTATGGAGAAAAATGGCCACAAATTTACAAGAGCAAAATGGAGTTCGACCCTAGGCATATATTGGCTACTGGTCAAAAGATATTCCAACCTAGCTTCACTTCTATGATGAGATCGTGGTGATGATGACGACAAAAAAGATAATACGTGAAATGATTTTGTACAAGTCATGTATTGACCTTTGTAGAACTAGTATATTGTACATAAGGAAAAATAGTACCGTAGATTAAAACTAACCATTTTTCATAATCAACAATATAGTACGGAGTAGTACAACAACAACATACCTGATCCGAGGACAGGTATGAGGTTTCAACAATATAAAATTAGTCATTTTATATATTTTTTTTAAGTGAAGATTGCTTCGGAGCTGTCTCGTATAAACGGAAAAGCTCTTGATCCTTTTCATTTCATATTACATTTGCATAATTGCACTATACATTTTAAATGTTTTTCTATTCATGATATGAAAGAAAGGATTTGTAAAATATTAATGTTATATCCTTTTCAGTATCTCATGAAAAGATATTTGATGAGATGTAGACATCACATGACCTACTAGAAAGTAGCAACAACATGGAATCTATAAAACTTAGAGTAAAATACAAAAATCATCTCCGTGATTTGTTGAATTTGACGCTAATCATCTCTTGCTGATGCTATTGTCAAGTATCATCCTCAGAAAGCCAAACGTCGTGCACATTACATCCTTTTATAAGTAAATTGACATTAACGACAGGGTTCTTCCCCTTTAATTTTTCTTTTGAATAATCTTTTTCCTAAAAACCAAAATTCATATTTATAAGTAGGGGCGAGCATTATACACCGAAGACCGGACCGAACTGATCGAAATTGATAGAACATATTTCGGTCCGGTCCTCGGTCCATCTTTTTCCTCATTTTCGGTCCTCGGTTCAGTCCGATCCGGTTCGGTCATACGCATAACCGACTATTACGCTTTGTTAGACCGGACCGGACCGACCGACGAACTGGACTAGACCATACTAGCCGGGACATGGACCAAATATTTCAGTCCGGCCTCGGTCCGGACTTTTGGATCAAATCAGTTTCGATTCAATCCGGTTTTTGGACCGTTATTTATAAGCTTTTTTAACTCAAATTATTCATTATCGTCTTTAAAAATCTTACCTATATATTGGAACTAAATAAAAAAATATATAATCAACACATATTACACACATACACATATAAACACCATACCTTAGTATTTACAAAAATCCCAAAATATTAGCATACCCTAACCTTAGCACAAGCACAAAATCAATAACATACATAAACACATGAACACACACGAAGTGGTCGGATTTGTAGTGTCGGTAGTGTTACAAACGATGGGGGTGTTTGGTGTCGGATCTATGGTAGTGTTTGGGTAGGATTTGTGTGTGTGTTCATTTTGTGTGCATGTTAATTGCATGTGTTTAGATGGATAATGTGTATGATGATGCAAATGATTCATGATATGAGTGGATTTTATTTAAAACTTGTGTTTAAGCCTGAGCTATAAAAAGATGTTGAAACTTTTTAATATATCTTTTTGATGACAATTGATTGGCCTCCATCTACGCTTCTGCATATCTAATGCCTAACAACATGAATCAAGGAACGTGTAAGCATGCCGGTTCAAAGATCACAACTACACATGAAGACGATAATGCTTAAGATGACTTGACGATGAAAGTTGGATGATGACCTAAATGAATTCTCAAAGATCATTCAAGACCAATGAATAGTCATCAAAACTTTACTGCTTGAAGCACAAAGTTTAATGACGGCGAAGAATCAAACGACTGCGAGCTACGAAGTTAATTTGAAGAATCTAATGCATGAATTTAATTTGTAATTTTCGGGGTGACCTCCCTTAGGGAGAGATTATTAGGAATATAAATATTCATATTGAAGACTCGGTCACCTCGAGTATGGTTTAGCATTAGTTAGCTGGTAGTATTTATCATTGTAGTTGAATATTAGTTTAAGTAACATTGTGAAGGACGGACGGGTCTTTACCCACTGTATACCCGATCCACAGCCTAAGTAGTAGGCGTTTTTGTTTGTACTATAAATACCCCTCTCCTACCAAGGGAGAGGGTCGGACCTTTCATTTGCAATCTAACATTTCACAAGTTTTCTCTCAAAGGCTCCCAACTCTTCCACTTCTCTCTAGAATTCTTACTTACATTTGATCCACATACACAAGAACCATACATGTTATTATTATGAGTATCATACATTCTTCTTCCCCAAACACAAACCCTGCCTTCTATTTGATTCAAACCCTTCTAAGCATGTCATCATCTTCTTCCAACTATGCAAGCCCATAGGCACTTGTTTCAACTGAATGTAAATGCTTTATTCCTCTAATGACACTCACCTCTTGGACTAAAGAAAACTGATTGTACAAAAAGATGTACATACTAGGCCGTCAATGGTGATTGACGGAATTAGGGGTGATGGTGGTGATGCCTGGTGCAAGATAACCTGAAAATAAGAAATAAAAGACAGTACGTTAGACGGAGCGGGGGGAAGCCCCCGCGAACCGCCTCCAGTGTGAGAATCAGTCATGGTGCTTATGTCATGAAAGTATTGAGGTGGAGAAGATGATATCTAGTGGGTTAAGTTAGGTTGCATACCTCTTGTGATGACTTCCTTATTTATAGGCATAATAATCTGACGGAGCAGTTATAGAGGGTATGTGGAGGTAGTTACAGAGGTCATGGCAGAGATCATGACTGTTGACCAGCCCTTCTTTAACCAGTTCTATTTGACTAGTTCTGTTTGACTAGCTCGATCATACCTACGTTCATGGGTAGAGAGGCTAAGACCTTTAGGCTTCAAACCTTATTAGAGGCTACGTGTTGAACCTTGTCATCAATTAGGCTCTGAACTGTGACAGAGGCCAGGCTCCAAAGTGTGACAGAGGCCACGCTCCGAACTGTGATGGAGGCCAGGCTCTGAACAGTGATGGAGGTGAGGCTCCGAACTGTGACGGAGGACAGACTCCGAACCATGATAGAGGTGAGGCTTCAAACCTCAACTGAGGTTAGACACTGTGGAAAACTAGAAGGGGGGGGGGTTGAATAGTTTACCGGTTTTAACTTGATTTTCTTTTAATACTTTTACGTGTAATCGACAATTAAGACTTATCAAACAATAAATAATATGCAAGAATAAAAGTAAGAAATGATCTGTCACAACTCGTAATTTCAGGTCCTTTTCAAACGTCTAAATTTCATTATTCATCTCGGAAAGTTACTATTCATCAGTTACTATTCATCATTTACTATTCACCTATCACTATTGATCATTTTACTATTCATCACTTTCGGAGTCAGTTTGAGAATTTGAGAAGCGTTCGAAAATTTTACTATTCATATGACACTATTCATTCCCGGAAGGAAATCACTATTCCCGATTGACGTTCATCATTTCGTAAACCGAGTTTACGGGTTTTCAAATTCCCGTAACCAGTTTGGTTTAGCTGCGAATTCATGCATCATCAGTAGGGACACGTCATATAGACTGGAGTAGTCTACATATCATCAGTAACATCATCAGCACTTTAGATCATGCACGGATATGCATTATTTTAATTTACGTATGTTTAATTTGTAATTAACGTTACCACTCAGTTTTTACTACTAACATATACCCGACACTCCCGACTACGATCCTAATATATTTTCATACTCATTATAATAATATAAAATTTATATTATTAATTTACCCAGTGTTTTGAAACCATTTGCTATATTTTCCGGTAAACGCCTAAAATTATGTCGGATCACGATATCTCAACACGACAATTCTTTTAACACCCGATTCTTATCAGGAATGTAATTTTATAATTTTGACAACGTCGTTATATTTTATTTGGTACCGTTAAACTTTATTTCTAGCAAACTCGGTACCCGGTATTCCCTAAAACTAATAATATTCAACATAATCTACACAAAAGTCTTACAAAATCTCAAAAATCTCTTCACCTCCATACCTTAGCCGTCCCCCTCCATTCCAATCATTCTTACACTTTGAAAATTCTCACTAACTTCATTTAATAATTAGTACTCTTGTCTCCTTTTTATTTTCAAACACTATTATATGTTTCAAGGTTTCTAGTATACTTTCATTTGTTAAGAGAAAAATATCTCTCTTTCTCTCTTGCTCTCCAACCCACAGCCAACAACAAGAACAAGCAAAGATCCATAAAATTTTGAAGAACAAGTCATAATCTAGTCTCATTGATGCGTGGGAATTGCACCAGGCTTTACCTCTCAAGGGATCTTGAGAAGCTTACAACCCCCACCAGGCAGTGTACCTGATCGTTGTAGTATAGTATAGTGACAAGTACCGGGGGATTGATCGTTCAGCTTAGGAATAGTGTCGCTAGGATTAGAAAACCTAAATACTAGTTCTAAAGGTGAGGGATGATTATTTTTGTATTTTATAATTTTTTTGAAAGCAAGTAAAAATCTCGGGTTTAAAGGATTTGGGCGGAATTAGTTGCTAATCAACTAACCCAATACTAAAGATGCAATCAAAATAAAATACTAGAAATGAAAATAAACTAAATTATACTAAAGTTGTTAGCAATAAGTGGAGAAAATGTGTTTACTTAGATTTCACTACTCCCTAGACATCTTTTACACGTTAATTACTTATTATAATTGCATGGATAACGGATCGTATTCCTTAATACCATTCATGGGGTGGCACACTTAACTCCCCAATTCTATGAGCTCTTATCTCCTCCTATACCATGCCCAGCACAACCATAGGGATTATAAACAGTGGCTCATGCATTAAATACAACCAATAAAGACCTAGTGCGCGTCGGTTCATGTTTCTTAAGACGTTCAAGCATGTTACCAATTGGAGATCTGCCAGTTTTCTTAAGCCTAACATATAAATCATTCATCCAAGACAAGTATAAACAAGTAATCAACACATAATTAACATCTAGGTTTCATTAGATCCAAGCAAACACAAGATAGATCTAGCCTAGCATGATGGAATTAAGACAAGAACAAGATATAGACAACCAACACATAGACATATTGATTGAATTAAAAGAACACTTATCTCAATTACACATGAAAGGTATCAAGGGCTTGGAACCCTTGAAAAACCTGTAAAATTCGCACCAAGTTCGTACTTAGGGTTTCTCCAAAACTTCTCCTTTTTTTAATGTGAAAATTAGAAAACTATATATAGGAAAAGGGGTCTGACGGCGTCAAGACTAAACTTATGACGCCGTCACCTCGCCGCCAAAACTCTTCTCGGACTGCCTTGATCTACATTTGACGCCGTCATGTGATAATCATTTCCAGGCCGTCATGACTTTTACTCTTGACGCCCTTTCTTGTGACGCCGTCAAATCTGTACTGGGTCGTCATGGAATTTTGCTCTTGACGCCGTCAGGAAGTTACTCTTGACGCCGTCACCTACTGTTCCCAGCATGGAAAATTAAGACTTTGGCGTTTTCTTCACTTTTATGCTCCAAAAACGACCGAATTGCTTCCTTTTCCAGATTTCACTCCCAAAGTACCTAAAATTACAAAAGGAACGATTTAGGGCAATATTTGATCAAATAAATTCAATTCCGGGCTTAAATGACCCCCTAAAAACGGATCATGTTTCGCCTCATCATATACCCTTACACTTGAGATTTGCTTGTCCTCAAGCAAATGCGCTTTTATTCTAGTCAAAATACAAGTTAGGGGTCATTTAACACTAATATAAAAGTAATTACAACAAATAATCGTTCCACTAAAGACCAATAGACAAGCACGGAGGTCATACACTAGCACCTCACAAATAGTGTTTAGAT
Source organism: Artemisia argyi (assembly GCA_030686995.1). Classification (NCBI taxonomy): domain Eukaryota; kingdom Viridiplantae; phylum Streptophyta; class Magnoliopsida; order Asterales; family Asteraceae; genus Artemisia; species Artemisia argyi. Next base: position 130,169,072 of record CM060691.1, read on the forward strand.
ACTCACATCTCTCGGGTGTAATAAAGTGTAAATTACAATATGGAAATGGAAGATATCTCTCACTACCTGTCATAGCAAAATAGATTACCATAGGCTTGGGAAAGGATCAAACCTCCACCACATGGCGTAAGCACCTAGGATAAACTATCAAAGAGGTCTTTTAAAGGGTTGTAACGTTAGGTGTAGGGATATGAAATACACGGTTTTGTTGGATAAAGGAAGTTTTACTGGTGGCGAGTTAACAATCTTAGTTAATTACATGTACAATATGGCGTTGCTAAGCCAAGACTAGACTCGACTTAAGCTAATAAATGAAAAATAACAAAAACATAAAATAAACATAGAATAAAAAGGGATGGTAGTCCGTATGTTTTTTTCTCTTTTCTTTTTCTATATTTTTTTTCCTTTTTCTTGATTTTTGATTTTTTTTTTTTTTTTTTTTTTGCATACACTCTTACCCTACTGGTGAGTGCTTATTCACTCACCATTTCATGGCCAAATACCAACCCAAAACGACTATTTGAGCTAACAAATGCAAAGAAAACATGTGTTTTTGTGTTTGTGATATGCAGGTACGGATAAATCACAAAAATCTGAAAAATCACAAGAAAACCGGAAAATCGGGCACGAGAGTAGAAGCTGGTCAAAGAGCCGAAGCCGGGAAAGAATTTTCAAGTTTGGATCACTTTTATGCTCAGACTGTCAGAATCTACCTTGAAGAATAACTACTTGGCAAGATTGCTTTCATCTTGTTTGTTCAAATACTTATTGATCAAATCAGTCAACTGTTGGGATTAGAGGTGCATGGTGGTGATTTAGACAAGCTTGAGTAAGTTCTGGACTTTTGACAGGCAAGCAAAGGGAACTCCCTCTGTTTAGCTGAGGGAGCTGATTTGGTAAATTCCGATTTCTAAGTTCTTCATTGATTAGTGTCTGTTTCTTTATGAGATCTGAGTTTGCTGAATTAGTACTGTTTCATTGAGTTTGTTTACTTCTTTTGTAGCAGCTTTAATAGTTAGTAATTTGTAGTATGTTTGTGGACTATTGTTTCATTCCTGTTTCATTATCTGTCTACTTATTTGATTCTAGTTGATGTGGTATTTGATATTGAGATCTGTCAGTTTGAGCTATAATTGGAATCAGTAGAGTTTGTTTGTTGATGAGGTGTAATTTGGTGTTAGTTTAGCTTGTTGAGACATTAGATTGCTAATTTGAGTTTGTTTGCTTCTTATCATAGTGTAACACATTAGTAAAAGAGGTGTTTGGATCTGAGGGTTGTGGTGAATGTTTGTGTTAGGATTGCTGAATTTATTTCATATACAGATTGCTTAAGTGTAGAAATAAAGTTTAGGTTTATTAAATAGTAGGGTAGTTTTCATATAAGTCAAACCTAGGGTTAATTTTTGGCCTATCTGATTAACATTAGTAGATACAGTAGGTATAATGATAAGAGTAGTTGCACATTAGGTCTTAGTAGCTAAATATTAGCTTAATCACAACTTACTGCTTCATTTAAAGTTAGTTTAGATCAACTGAATTTGGATTTGGTCAAAATCTTATTGCAATAAAAATAGTCAACACTTTTTGCTACTCAGTTTTTGGCATGATTTTTGATTGCACTTGTAGTTTTCATTAATAACTAGAAATAGCTTTAAATTGTTGATTTGTAATCTCTAATAGCTAGTGTACCTTAATCTGCCAGAATATTTGAGTTTAGAGCTTATTTGCTTATTTGGATCTTGTTTGGAAGTTGACTGTGTGAGCATTTATGTCCCTTGCACTCAGGTTCTAGACCCATATTCATGGCATCTTTTAGATTAGTTGTAGGTAGATTTAGCAATAGCTTTTTGGTTTACAACATATCTGTATGGTAGACTCTGAATTGCCACCATTAGTTTCTTCTTTGGAGCTTATTTAGATAGCTTATCAGGACTGCTTATTGGTAGTATAGGCTTAGTTTTCTGTTTTTAATCTAGGGCTGCAATTGTTATTTTGAGCTTGTAATTGTGATATTTTGGCTTATCTGAGTTGTTTAGCAGTTAGTTTAGTGTTGTGCATGGTCTGCTTTATCTGTAGCTTATTCTGTTTTGAATTCTGCTTATTTAGCTTATCATAGAGTGCTTATTGCTTGATTCTTGTGTTTCTGAGCTTATTGCTCATCATTTCTTGGCTTATTAGAATTCATAATAGCATAATACAGTTGTGGTATCATTTTGGAAAAGTTTTGTGGCAAGTGCTTATTAATAAGCACTTGCCATAAGCTGATTTGTCCTGAATAAGCTCTTCTGCTTAATTTTTCTTTTCCAAAATTTTTCTGTAAGCTCATTAGAATATTTTAGATTTTCTATAAAATTTTCATAATTTTCTGAGTTCATTTACTATTTTTCTTAATTTCTTTTAGTTTAAAATCATTTTTAAATAACAAAAATCCATAAAAATACAGAAAAAGTCTTGAAAAATACAAAAATATTTTTATAAATTCTTTTATAATATTTTGGAATTTTTAGAATTTAATTTTCATTTTTCCAATTTGTTTTTCTATTTTTCTTTATTTTTAATTCATTTTTAATTCTAAAAATAGAAAATAAATTCTAGAAAATAAATAAAAAGTCTAAAAAATATTTCTCTCTTTCTTAAAATTCTTTTTAATAGTTTAAGATTTTTAGAAAATATTTCCAAGTTCGTAGGATCAATTTTTAATAAACGTCACGTTTTAACGCGTGTGCATTCCCGTTTTTACGTTTTTAACCTTTGTACATATATAGCTTGTAAATTCTGCTTATTCTACTATTTCTTTTCATAAATTGATTTCCAAAATCATTTTTTTTTACTTTACCACTTTTCACGACTCGATTTCGCGGTACGAAAATTTATGACTCCATTCTACCTTCGCTGGGAAAACGACCCGGGAAATACTTTTGCCGGTATTTCTTCGGAATAATTATATACTACGATACGACTATATCAAAATGGCGCCGCTGCCGGGGAAGGTGGAAGTGAGTTTTGGATATTCGTTTTGAAAAATCGTGTTTTGATAAGCCTTCCTCTATCTTGTGTATATTTCTAAAAAAATAACAAAAATCCAAAAATATTTTTCTTTTTAATATTTGATTTTCACTTTTATTTTGATTTGTTTTTATGTTACGAAAAACCAAAAATAATCTTCTTATCCTCTTATCCGTATAATTCTTCTTCTCACACCCTCTATTTTTTTAATTCTCATTTATGTCTTCGGTTTATCATCGTGGGAAGTTTTATAATATTCCAATCGTCGAAGATGATGAAAGCAAAAGTATGGAAGAATTGTTCTTGGAGGGCCATCGGCAGATTATAAAAGCGTTATTTTGTAAACATGACATCAATTCTTCGAGTGGCAATCCCACTCCGTCTTCTGAATCTATCATCCCTGACTCTTCCCGTCCTTCTCTCACACCGGTTGAGGGAAGCGACCCCGTTATGGAAGATGTCGATATTTCTCTTAATGATTTTATTTCGACTGAGATTGTTACGCCGTCAGATCCTTTGGAGCCCGAGCTCAAGGATTCTTTACCCGATTTTGTGAAAAATGATTTTGATACGGCTGAGGAGTGTGAATTACCTCCTATTGACAATACGAATGATCATGATGAGATATTCTCCGATTCTGATGATGACGATACTATATCTTGTGGAGAAATCGAATATGTTGATGAAGAACCTCTTGAGCTCGAAAGCTTAGAAGAAGTGAATAAAGAAGAAGTTGACACGGAAATTCAAGATGGAGCTCTTCGTGAAAAATTATCCAAAGTGTATCTTCTCATTTCTAAGATCGAGGCATTGAAAGATCCTCCGACATCTTTTTCTCCTATCCCCGATATGGATAGTGATTTCTTACCCGAGCTTGAAATTTTTTGATTCGAAGAGACAAGTAGTGGCAATCCCACTATTCATGCTGATATCTCTCTTCCGGATTATGAGTGTTTTCACTTTGAGATCGATTCTTTACCTATTTCCGATAATCCGTCACTTAACCCTCTTTTTGAGGATGTTGATCGATTTCTTGCTACGGATGACTCGATACCCCCGGGTATTGAGAATGACGAGAATGATATTTCTTCCGATTTGCTTTCTTCTCGTCCACCTGCAAAACCACCCGATATAGATTATGAATCCGGTACGAATGAAGATATTTTTAGAATGGTGGACGAGGTTTCTGAACTCGACTTTTCTTTTACCATCCGGGTGTTTCAACCATTTTATACTTATACCATCATTTCTTCTTTCCACTCCACCGGGAGTGAGGACACCGTATTTGACCCTGGCATCTCTATCTTTTGTGTCAAGTGGCCGTTTTCTCTGCTTTCCCCAAGGACGAATTAATTCGGGGATCGAGTCAAGCTCATGTGACTCGGTGAACAAAAACAAGCGCTTCGTGGGAGGCAACCCATGCTTATCCAATTTCATCTTCTTACTTTCTATTTTCTAACAAATAACGTGAGGAGGGGGTGCCTCTTCTACTCTTGTGTTCCGTGGTTGTTTGTGATGTTTGTTCAGGATTGTCTGAGATTTATGATGACTCTCGTGCTCGTTATCTCTTCACTTGGAGTCTCATTCATCGGTGCTATTTGGAAATCATATATCCGTTAAATCTTATCGACTAACGTTTTCTTTGGCATAATTAATAAACGGCCTAGAATTTTGTTAGAATTACCTTAACCCATAAAACATTGAGGATAATGTTTTGTTCTAGTCGGGGGGAGGGTGAATCTTCGATTCGATTTTGACCTTGCATGTTTCACATGTCGTGCACTCTTGCAACTCCGTTTTTCCACCAAAAATGAAAAAATTGAAAAAAAAATCGAAAATTTCAAAATTTTTGAAGGAAATTGAATGAAAATGTCATGAAAAAGCAAAGAAAAATGAGAAAAAATGTGAAAAACTTGTGCAAAAATATAATAAAGTTTGAATAAGTGTTTTGACACCTTGTTGACTTTCTTGCTGGCGAGAGTAGGAATAAATATTTTGACTTGACCGGGCGTGTTGAGCCCTAGCTTGTTCCCTTAACCAATGATGATCACATAAGCTTGTGCTAGTCTTGTACACAAGGAGCTATAAAATGCGAATTCTTTCTTAAGAATCTGCAAGTTCCAGTACTTGACTTTATACATGCGCAGCTTAAAAGCTTTCGCTAGTCTTTTACATAAGGAGCTAGAAAACGCGAATTCTTCTTCTAGAATTTGCAAGCTCCCGTTTTTGACTTTATATATGCGTGGCTGATTATCGGCTAAGTATTCACAGGTTTCATTACTTGGAATCTTAAATTGCGAAGAGCGAGAAATGATAGAGTTTATTTAGAAGTTAGATGCTAAACGTGGAGTAGTGGTTCTCTTTAGAGCTCATGAGAGGTACTTGTGGCTTTTTACTCCCATCAGATACGTCACCGATATATAATAGATGTTCTAGGTTAATTAGTGGTATTTCGGTTTAAATAATATTTAGTTCTTTGTTTTCTTAAGAGAATTTTTGCTTTAGAAGTTGGGTACATATCAAGGAACATAAAAAATAAGAGCAAAAAGTGAAAAATCAAAAGTCAAAAGTTGATTATCTATGTGGTTTTGGAGCTACCCGATAAGCTTCCATTGATGTTATGAAAAAAGTCAAGAAAGAAAAAAAGTGAAAAAAAGTGAAAAATGAAAAAGTGAAAGTTGAAAGTTGTATAGAATAAGAGCTTGTATGTAAATAAGTTGTTGGCGCGTGAGGTGCATGTGATAAGTGATTAGTAATCAGTCACATGAGGTGCACGTGATCATACTCCGCAACTTATATCCTTGATATTGTATGTACCACAAATTCCTTGATGTGGACCGAATTTCTATTGCAGTGGTTCTTAAGAGAAAATGAATAACTACTTATCGTTTTAACTTAGGTGTCACTATCGGACTTAAAAATTATCGAAACGAGAAAATATGAAGCAATTCATTTCTCAACAAAGTAAAATATTGAGATACAAAACCTAGGAAATGGGAGTAAGGAGTTTCTACAAATAACTTTTATGAGTAGTGTTAGCATCTAATTTGTAGATAAGCTGTGATCTCGTTTGTACGCTTAGTTTGGGGACTTGTGAAAAATCAAGGATGACGATTTTTATCCGTACGGTCACTTTTCTATGAAAAGTGTTTCTACTCGTTGACCCTAATAGTTATTGCATAAATAATGAAAGTTCGACAAACCGTCACAAGTGTGAAGTATGAAAAGTACAAAAATAGAAGTGTAAGTGGAATAAAGGAATAAAACGAAAATTTTGGAAAATGGAGCGTTTTCGGGAATAAATGATTTTATAACTTCTTTCGAACCTCCTTGCTACTTTTCAAAGTTAGTAAAAAGAGTTTTGAAATTATTTATCCCAAGAACGTGAATTGATCACATTGCGTGAGGACACGACAATACTTTAGTCTGGGGGATTTTGGTGTGTATTAATTTACACACCTTTTATTCGACCAAAACCGGACCAAAAAGACCAAAAACTAACTAAAAATGCCAAATATTTGTTGTTTTTGTGTTTTAGAAAGTGCAGGTACGGATATTAAAGAAAAGGATAAAAATCATGGAAAAACCGAACAAACACGAGCACGGGATTTGGAAAGAGTGAATAAAATACGAGCCGGGAAGACTTTGGATTATATTTGAGCTTAAATTGGCAAAGTCAACCCTTGGAGTTCAACTATTGGCAAATATAGCCCTTGGAAGTGCATTTCAGAGATTATCAGGATTGGTCCTTGTGCTTTATAAATTTACAACATTGGTCCCTATAGTTAAATCCTAAAACCATCCTTAATCCTAAATCTAAATCTGCTAAATACTTAACCCATGAGCCCAACTTCCACAACAAATACCAAAGGCCCACTCCATTTACCCACAACCCGGATCCATCTTTCTCTTAATAATACCCGGAGGTTAAACCCCCAAATACTTGGTCAAAATAACAATTAAAAAAACCAAACGCGCCCTTCTCCCTTTCCAGTTACTGTTCATCACCACTTACTTCAATTTACCCTGATTCCAAGCCATTTTACCCTCACTTAAATTGCTTCTAGAAGCTGACGCACATGTCAGTGAATGTCAGACGCATAGGGAATTCCAAGCTGGAAGAATGAAGCCATTTGATTGGCTGTGACACCTCATGAGGCTAATCCAAGGGTTGTTATCAAAGGGCAATCATTAGGAAGTGATCAAAAGGCTCAGATTGCATGTGAAGAAACACACCACACGGATTGCCAAGCTGGCAATCCGTGGCTATCCTTCTACTAGATCTTTCTCACATGTACTATATATAGTGGTGCTAGGCTAGCTGTTTTACTTGGTGGAGTTTAGGCTAGCGAAGCTCTGCCCATTTCAATTCTCATTAGTAGTAGCATTTTAGTTGTAATCTTTAATTTTCAATATAATCAGTTGTTCTTTTAAATCAATTTAGCTTTTTAATGTTTACTGCTTATTGTTTAACTTTCATTTCTGCTTTATCAGTTTAAGCCATTTTATACAACTTTTACATTTAAATTCAGCTTTCATTTTGTTCAAAAGTCTTCATTCAATTCAGAAAATAAGAAAAATAAATAAAAAGGTTGTTCAATTATTTCATTTCAGCTTTCATAAAATCTGTTTTAGAGGTAGTTTGCATCTCATAATAGCTATACAAAGCTTTTGTGAGTATGTATTTAGTTTAATTCAGTTCTATAGTTTCATTGTTCATGCTGAGAGGGAAAAGCTGTTGTAAGTATTGATCTCACTTCTAAGTATCTTATTGCATATGGTAGTTTTTGTTTAGATATGAGCTTGATTATTAAATTGTTGTTCATGTAGTTAAATTTTAATGCTATTTGAATTTGTTTGAGTTGGTTTGATTGATTGTTATAATGTAGGATTTAGTTAACAGATTGCTTATTTTATACTACCTCCGTCCCAAAATATAAGTCCATTTCTGATTTTTCAAAGTCTATTCATTTCAACTTTGACCTTAATTAGTTTTTTTTCCTGTTATATAATACTTGATGAAAAGTATACCAATGCAAATGCATTTAAAACACAAGTCCATTTATATGTTTTGCATCAAGTATTATATAACCCGACAAAAAATAATTAAGGTCAAAGTTGGAATAGAAAGACTTTGAAAATGTCAAAATGGACTTATATTTTGGGACAGAGGGAGTATCTGTCATTTTTAGCATAATTGAAGTTCTGTGATGCAGTAGTATCTAGTTGTAATTGATTGTTGATATAGCTTCTTGTAGTGTAATAATAGCTGTTTTGATCATTGGTTTGGTAATTAGTAAGTTAGATTGATGGATAGATTGGTGTTGTGAGGATTAGTTAACTGATTTAAATTGATATCTGTTATATTAGGATGTTTGGATCTGTCTTGATTTTAGCCTGAATCTGTGATTTGTGGTGATAATTTGTAGTTTAAGGTAGTGATTGGATCATGTTGACTTTTTGAGGTCAGATTAGTTTAGGTTAGTTGTTGAGTTTGATTTGGTTCTATTTTGATCCCAGTAGTGTTGTAGAAGTATTTTTGCATTAGTTTCTAGTGATATTGAAGGACTTGCATTTGAGATTAGAAGTTTAGTTCATATAGCAATTAGGTATTGATTACATAGGATCATTTAGATTTAGTTCATATCAGTTGGTTATATTAGTTCAATATTACATATCAAGTGTGTCTGCAATAAGCAATTCGGTCATATAACTAATTTGGTAAAAAAAACTAATCTCTTCATCAAAATAACAATTTCTGTCTCACCAGGCCTTTTATCAGATAGTAATTTAGATTCCAATTCTAATTGGAAATTATTGAAAAGTTGGATTTCTGATTTGTTTGGCTGCTGAACTTGTTGTACAAACGGATTTTTCATAGTTTGGAATAGATTCGATTGGTAAATAGTTAAGCGGATATAGTCCCATTTTGACCTGTTTTGTGCCATGCACCATCAGTACCCGTCCCAGCTAGCCTTTTTCTCAGCCACATTTCTTCTTCTCTACAGCTTATTAAATGAATGATTTTTGGGTTATATATAATTTGTAGTATAAGCTTGCTTAGGTTTAAGTTTGGTAGAGTAGCATTAGCTTATTGATAGCTTTTTAGTATTTTAAAGTTACCCAGTTTGCTGTTGCATTTTTAATGGTTTGCTGTCCCCAATAGCCTTTTTTCTCAGCCCAAAATCTGCTCATTCAGTAGTGATAATGGATTGTAATTTGGTTCTAGTAGTAGCTTGTAGTACTATTTTTGATACCTAGTTTTAGATTGCTATTAGGAGCTTATTAATTAGCTTATATTTGATCTTCTAGATAGCATTTTAGGACTGGTTGTTTGATTTCTATGCAGCTGAATATTTTGATTGTTTAAAGTTGTTGACAGTTTGTTTTTCTGTTGATTGAGCTTGTAAGGTTGCATTCAGTTAGTGTAAGCTTGTACTCATCTATTTTTGCTTGTGCTCTTTGTTAGTTTTCATATATATATATATATATATATATATATATATATATATATATATATATATATATATATATATATATATATATATATATATATATATATATTTTTATTTCTTGTTTTCTTACTTTAACTGTTAGTCATTGCTGTATTTTCTCAGCCATTAAAGAAGTTTTCACAAAAATCTCTTGTACTTACATGTTTTGAAAAAGACAAATGCAAAGAAAAATAATTGTTTTTCAAAAAGAGGACCCAAGATTCGAACCTGGAGCCTTTGGTTCACACACAAACACAATCTTCCAACACCAAACCATATGCACCATTGAGATTTTATTGTTAACTTTTCCAACATTAATGTACTTATAGTCATTTTTCCTTAATTTAGCTTTCTAATCTGTTTTAGCTTAATTACGCTTATTAGTTTTAGCTTTTTCTAAAATTTTATTTTTCTTAAATTAGATATAGTTTAAAGTAATTAGTATAAAAACTTCAGATTTTTCTAATTTTTCTAATTTTTTTTTTCTTTTTTTTTTTAACATTTTCTTTCTTTTAAATTTTTTTTTTAAATCGTAATAAATAAATAAAAAGTCGAATTTTTTTTTTCTTTTTCTAAAAATTTTCTTTTGTCATTTAGATCGTAGAAAACTCAATTTTATGCCCGTAGGATTAGTGTAGCTCTATTTTCACTTTTAATTTCGCGCACTTACGTTTATTTTAGTATAACTCGCGTTTTTAGGTTACTTTGCATTTTAGGTATCCTTGAGCCCCGTAATTTGTTCCCTTAGTTTTATTTCTTGTTTTTATTCGTTTATTCATTATCATTAGTGTACAATTCCAAATTCCCAATTATTTTTCCACTTTTCACGACACGATTTGCGAATCGATATTTCACGACTCCATTCTACTTTCGCTGGGACACGACCCGGGAAATACTTTTACGAGTATTTCTTCGGAATAATTATACACTACAAAAAGACTTTATCAAAATGGCGCCGCTGCCGGGGAAATAGACTTTGCTATTATCATCCGGGTGTTTCACCCATTCTTTGTTTATCCCATCACTTCGTCACTTTTCCACTCCACCAGGAGTGAGGACACCGTTTTTGACCCTGGTATCTTTTGTACCAAGTGGCCGTTTTCTTTGCTCTCCCCAAGGACGAATTAATTCGGGGATCGAGTCAAGCTCATGTGACTCGGTGAACAAAAACAAGCGCTTCGTGGGAGGCACCCCATGCTTATCCATTCATCTTCTTAAATTTCTATTTTCTTTCTAATGTGACGTGAGGAGGGCTACCTCTTCTATTTCTTGTGTTTTGTGCTTGTTGTTTGTGAATTTCCAGGATTTGCATGATTTATGATGACTCTCGTGCTCGTTATCATCTCTACGCTCGAGTTTCATTCATCGGTGCTACTTGGAAATCCTATATCCGTTCAATCTTATCGACTAACGTTATCTTTTGGCATAATTAATAAACGGCCTTAGATTTATGTAGGAGAACCCTTACCTTTTAAACATTGAGGACAATGTATCATTTTAGTCTGGGGAGGTGATCTTTCGATCTCATTTTTGCCTTGCACTTTGCTGTGAACTTTCGCAACTCCGTTTTTCCACAAAAAATAAAACAAAAATTTGAAAATTTCAAAAATTTTGATGAAAAAAGTCATGAAAAAAAACACAAAAAATGAGAAAAGTTGAAAAAGTTGTGCAAAAATATAATAAAGTTTGAATAAGTGTTTTGACACCTTGTTGACTTTCTTGCTGGCGAGAGTAGGAATAAATATTTTGACTTGACCGGGCGTGTTGAGCCTTAGCTTGTTTCCTTAACCAATGATGATCATATAAGCTTGTGCTAGTCTTGTACACCAGGAGCTATAAAATGCGAATTCTTTCTTAAGAATCTGCAAGTTCCCGTACTTGACTTTATACATGCGCAGCTTAAAAGCTTTCGCTAGTCTTTTACATCAGGAGCTAGAAAACGCGAATTCTTCTTCTAGAATTTGCAAGTTTCCGTAACTGACTTTATATATGCGTGGCTGATTATCGGCTAAGTATTCGCGGGTTTCATTACATGGAATCTTAAATTGCGAAGAGCGAGAAATGATAGAGTTTATTTAGAAATTAGATGCTAAACGTGGAGTAGTAGTTCTCTTTAGAGCTCATGAGAGGTACTTGTGGCTTTTTACTCCCATCAGATACGTCACCCATATAAAATAGATGTTCTAGGTTAATTAGTGGTATTTCGGTTTGAATAATATTTAGTTCTTTGTTTTCTTAAGAGAATTTTTGCTTTAGAAGTTGGGTACATATCAAGGAACATAAAAAATAAGAGCAAAAAGTGAAAAATCAAAAGTCAAAAGTTGATTATCTATGTGGTTTTGGAGCTACCCGATAAGCTTTCATTGATGTTATGAGAAAAAAGTCAAGAAAGAAAAAAGTATCAAAATTATGAAAAAAGTGAAAAGTGAAAGTTGAAGTTGTATTGAATAAGAGCTATGTATGTATCAATAAGTTGTTGGCGCGTGAGGTGCATGTGATAAGTGATTAGTAATCAGTCACATGAGGTGCACGTGATCGTACTCCGCAACTTATATCTTTGATATTGTATGTACCCCAAATTCCTTGATGTGGACCGAATTTCTATTGCAGTGGTTCTTAAGAGAAAATGAATAACTACTTATCGTTTTAACTTAGGTATCACTATCGGACTTAAAAATTATCGAAACGAGAAAATATGAAGCAATTCATTTCTCAACAAAATAAAATATTGAGATACAAAACCTAGGAAATGGGAGTAAGAAGTTTCCACAAGTAACTGTTATGAGTAGTGTTAGCATCTAATTTGTAGATAAGTTGTGATCTCGTTTGTACGCTTAGTTTGGGGACTTGTGAAAAATCAAGGATGACGATTTTTATCCGTATGGTCGCTTCTTAAATAGAAGTGTTTCTACTCGTTGACCCTAATAATTATTGCAAAATAATAAGAGTTCAACAAACCGTCACAAGTGTGAAGTATGGAAAAGTACAAAAATAAAAGTGTAAATAGAATAAAGTGGAATAAAAGGAAAAATTTTGGAAAACGGAGTGTTTTTGGGAATAAATGATTTTATTACTTCTTTCGAACCTCCTTGCTACTTTTCAAAGTTAGTAAAAAGAGTTTTGAAATTATTTATCCCAAAAGCGTGAATTGATCACATTGCGTGAGGACACGCCAATACCTTAGTCGGGGGGATTTTGGTGAGTGTTTATTCACTCAACATTTCATGGCCAAATACCAACCCAAAACGACTATTTGAGCTAACAAATGCAAAGAAAACGTGTGTTTTTGTGTTTGTGATATGCAGGTACGGATAAATCACAAAAAGCTGAAAAATCACAAGAAAACCGGAAAATCGGGCACGAGAGTAGAAGCTGGTCAAAGAGCCGAAGCCGGGAAAGAATTTTCAAGTTTGGATCACTTTTATGCTCAGACTGTCAGAATCTACCTTGAAGAATAACTACTTGGCAAGATTAGCCCTTGGATTATTGTTTCATAAATTGGCAGAAGTGGTCCTTTTAATTCAAGATAATACACTTGTGGTCCTTGTAATTTTGTTACCAAAATCTGAAAATTAACACACAACAAGGTCCATTCATAATTTCACCCAATCCAGTCCACAAAGCTCATTTCCAAAACCATATATATCAAACCCAAGCCCACCATTTACACCCTTGACCCGGCCCCAAGGTCAAACAAATATAAAATACTTACCCTCGTACACTTACCCGCCCCCTCTTTTACCCAGAAAACACTATTCACGCTACAGTGAATATGAACCCTAGTTACCAAATCACCTAATTAACCACAAGTAAGGGTACTTTGGTACAATTACTTTGTTTGTAGAGTGTCAGGGTGATGTCAGGACTTGTCAGAGGCAAAGAAACACACGCCCGGGACATGTGGCAGTCTACGATTTGATGAAATGCGTCACCAAAGAGGATCCAAGGGTTTCTATTGGATGGCAATCATTGGGAATAATCAAGTGGCTCATATTGCTTGTCAGGAAACACACCACACGGATTGCCAACGTGGAAATCTGTGGCTATCCTCCTACTAGAACCTTCATCTAGCTACTATAAATAGAGGTGTTAGGCTATTGTAACTGGTGGTGAGTTTCTAATAGCGAAGCTCTGCCCATTTTTACTTAGTTATTAGTTGTAATTTCTATTTTTAAATTGTAATGCTTTTAGCTTTAATGAAATCCTTTTAATCACTTGAATCAATTTAGCTTAAAGTTGTTTAGTGTTCATTGTTTTCCTTTAATTTCTGTTTTATCATTTAATCTCAGTAATTTAAATTCACTTTAAATTCAGTTTTTATTACATTCAAGAGTGTTGTTGTTGAAAATCAGAAAATATAAAAATAGTTTGGTTAAGGTTAGCTTTCAATTTAACTTGTTTTCAGTTTGGTTAATATCACTTTAGTTTAAAAAGCTTTTGTGAAAATTGCTTTCATCTTGTTTGTTCAAATACTTATTGATCAAATCAGTCAACTGTTGGGATTAGAGGTGCATGGTGGTGATTTAGACAAGCTTGAGTAAGTTCTGGATGTACTCAGCCTGTCAAAAGACAGGCAAGCAAAGGGAACTCCCTCTGTTTAGCTGAGGGAGCTGATTTGGTAAATTCCGATTTCTTAGTTCTTCATTGATTAGTGTCTGTTTCTTTATGAGATCTGAGTTTGCTGAATTAGTACTGTTTCATTGAGTTTGTTTACTTCTTTTGTAGCAGCTTTAATAGTTAGTAATTTGTAGTATGTTTGTGGACTATTGTTTCATTCCTGTTTCATTATCTGTCTACTTATTTGATTCTAGTTGATGTGGTATTTTGATATTGAGATCTGTCAGTTTGAGCTATAATTGGAATCAGTAGAGTTTATTTGTTGATGAGGTGTAATTTGGTGTTAGTTTAGCTTGTTGAGACATTAGATTGCTAGTTTGAGTTTGTTTGCTTCTTATCATAGTGTAACACATTAGTAAAAGGGGTGTTTGGATCTGAGGGTTGTGGTGAATGTTTGTGTTAGGATTGCTGAATTTATTTCATATACAGATTGCTTAAGTGTAGAAATAGAGTTTAGGTTTATTAAATAGTAGGGTAGTTTTCATATAAGTCAAACCTAGGGTTAATTTTTGGCCTATTTGATTAACATTAGTAGATACAGTAGGTATAATGATAAGAGTAGTAGCACATTAGGTCTTAGTAGCTAAATATTAGCTTAATCACAGCTTACTGCTTCATTTAAAGTTAGTTTAGATCAACTGAATTTGGATTTGGTCAAAATCTTATTGCAATAAAAATAGTCAACACTTTTTGCTACTCAGTTTTTGGCATGATTTTTGATTGCACTTGCAGTTTTCATTAATAACTAGAAATAGCTTTGAATTGTTGATTTGTAATCTCTAATAGCTAGTGTACCTTAATCAGCCAGAATATTTGAGTTTAGAGCTTATTTGCTTATTTGGATCTTGTTTGGAAGTTGACTGTATGAGCATTTATGTCCCCTGCACTCAGGTTCTAGACTCACATTCATGGCATCTTTTAGATTAGTTGTAGGTAGATTTAGCAATAGCTTTTTGGTTTACAACATATCTGTATGGTAGACTCTGAATTGCCACCATTAGTTTCTTCTTTGGAGCTTATTTAGATAGCTTATCAGGACTGCTTATTGGTAGTATAGGCTTAGTTTTCTGTTTTTAATCTAGGGCTGTAATTGTTATTTTGAGCTTGTAATTGTGATATTTTGGCTTATCTGAGTTGTTTAGCAGTTAGTTTAGTGTTGTGCATGGTCTGCTTTATCTGTAGCTTATTCTGTTTTGAATTCTGCTTATTTAGCTTATCATAGAGTGCTTATTGCTTGATTCTTGTGTTTCTGAGCTTATTGCTCATCATTTCTTGGCTTATTAGAATTCATAATAGCATAATACAGTTGTGGTATTATTTTGGAAAAGTTTTGTGGCAAGTGCTTATTAATAAGCACTTGCCATAAGCTGATTTGTCCTGAATAAGCTCTTTTGCTTAATTTTTCTTTTCCAAAATTTTTCTATAAGCTCATTAGAATATTTTAGAATTTCTATAAAATTTTCATAATTTTCTGAGTTCATTTACTATTTTTCTTAATTTTTTTTAGTTTAAAATCATTTTTAAATCAATTTTAAATAACAAAAATCCATAAAAATACAGAAAAAGTCTTGAAAAATACAAAAATGTTTTTATAAATTCTTTTATAATATTTTAGAATTTTTAGAATTTAATTTTCATTTTTCCAATTTGTTTTTCTATTTTTCTTTATTTTTAATTCATTTTTAATTCTAAAAATAGAAAATAAATTCTAGAAAATAAATAAAAAGTCTAAAAAATATTTCTCTTTTTATTAAAATTCTTTTTAATAGTTTAAGATTTTTAGAAAATATTTCCAAGTTCGTAGGTTCAATTTTTAATAAATGTCACGTTTTAACGCGTGTGCATTCCCGTTTTTACGTTTTTAACCTTTGTACATATATAGCTTGTAAATTCTGCTTATTCTACTATTTCTTTTCATAAATTGATTTCCAAAATCATTTTTTTTACTTTACCACTTTTCACGACTCGATTTCGCGATACGAAAATTTACGACTCCATTCTACCTTCGCTGGGAAAACGACCCGGGAAATACTTTCGCTGGTATTTCTTCGGAATAATTATATACTACGATACGACTATATCACCTACCATCCAAAATAATACATCATAGGGGATGAATATTCCCCTTACACTTGAATCTTTACATACTTTACAATAAACTAATCTAATGACTCGAATTAAGAAAATCAAAACACTTGGAGCACTTTTAAGATTAACGTACATATGGGGGTAATAAATGATGTTCTTCCCCATTACTCCATAAAATAAGTACTTTTACCCAAGAGTCCCAATCGTCCCAAAACAATATGTACAAGGATATGACTCGACTTAGCAACCATGTAATCAATTAAATAGTTAACTTAGGGTTTAACAAATAACAATAATGCACTAAAAATGAGCGCATACACGGAAGGCTAAGACGATTTGGGTGTACATTTAAGTGGGGTGTAACAAATTCTTTCTTTAAGTAAAATGCTTAAAGTTAGAAACGAAAAGATAGGCTCGGATGGGTGTACTAAGGGTATCGTGTACTAAAAATGAGTACAACGCTAATGGTGTGGGAAAAATTAGTTGACTTAACTAGCCAAGTAATATGACTTAAATGGTCAAGTAATTATAATACGGTTTTAACACAAGGGTGATCCTAATGCCTCTTATCGTGTAGTAAATCCTACTACACGAATGTAGTCTCACTAGCGGTCTCGGGATGCATCACTAACGCAAGTTCTAGAATCTAAATACTACCGGTACACTTATAAGCACTAATAGTAAATGCTTTTCCTATCAAATCTAAAGGCGAACCTCACATATTTGGGTGGAAAATTTTTCTGAATAGTACGGTTATGTGCTAGTCATACAATCTCCTATCCATGAGACGCTTGCTATGGCTAAAGTTTCACTCCTAAATGTTGTAAAAAAAATTTAAATTTGGCGCTAAAATTACACTAACAAGTATTTCTCGTAGTTTTATTACACATCTACCATTGAACAAAACAAAATCAAGCGAAAGTGCATATGTAAGGTATCATCTTTTTACCCTCCCCTTACACTTAAGATGAACATTGTCCCCAATGTTCAAGTAAAGAATGTAAAAGTGAAAAAGTAAAGAGAATGAAATCAAATACTCCCCTGATTCGCTCGGTATGGATAATTAGGTGGCCAGGTTAAATCTTCCTCCAAGAAAATGAACAATCAAAGCTTCCCTTCTAGAATATAAATCATCTTCTTGTCATACATAACCTGTAAAACCTGATAAAATAGACAAGACAACCTCGCGTAAAATCGGCGGCATCCTATATAAGTTACTAAATCCTAGAAAACAAGATAAGATATAATGCTTGTGGAATGAAGTTTGCAGATTTCCTGGAGATTATAAAACTTAATAATTCACAAAAACCATAAGACTCCGTTAGAAAAACAAAACTGGTAAAATTTCCAGATTTTTACACTTGACGCCGTCAAGAGTTAACTCTTGACGCCGTCAGAAGTGACCTGCAGAAATTCTTATGTTGAGTTTCCAGAAAATTTCTGGAAAAACTTGGTCCTACTTCCTGGAAAATCCTGCAAAACTTTATTATGACTCAATACAAGCATTTGACTCTAACAAATACGAATATACATGTTCATTCAATATTGTGGAGAATCATGATCGGTTTGTTTCTTGAAAACATATTTGGGGTTTCCCCTTACACTTATCTTTTGCAAAAATACCTTTATGCGGAGTTAAGATTAGGCCAAAACAACAAAGTAAAGTATTTCCACTATTTAGTTTAGAAACATGATCTACCAACAATAAAAATTAAGCATGCATACGGAAGCAAATAACAAACAAAATCACACAAAGCATGGGTTGCCTCCCAAGAAGCGCTTTTCTTTATTTACGAGTCTTGTAGCTAGACTCAAGGTCATGGGTTACTACGTGACACGGGTGAGTTCCTCATTGAGGACATCTTTGGGATCAAACTTAGGTTTCAACTTCCTATCGGTGTCCTTAGTATGGTATGACCTTTCAAACTTTTCTCCATCCAGATCATACAAAGTCATCCTCATATGCCATGATCCGTCACCTTCTTTAGGTGGCTTGTCCCACCTCCATTTACACTTGTCTCCCTCTCTTTTCCACTTATTCATCTCTATATTAATAGGCATTACGCTCAAGAACTCAATCATCTTCCTAAAGACTAAGGGGTCCTCAAAGGGGTCTAGCTCTTCATCTCTAGCTATGAGTTGTTCTACCGAATGTTTCTTTTCAACGAAATTTTTTTCTAGATAAAATGGGCATTGAGGTCCTATGAAGTTCCTTTCTATCCAAGGTCCATATCTAGATGGTCTCCTATTCATCTCTACCCAATGCGGTGTCGGTTCATCATCACGATCAGACTCTTCTAGCTCAGAATTATTGTCAAAGTGGTGGTTGGGTGAGAGGTTAGGTGGGTTCTCATTCTCTACTAGAGGGAGTGGGGCTGGCATTTGGAAAATCCTACGACGAAAAACACGAATAATAGGAATCAAACGATCAATGTTATTGTTATCCATGGAAATAGTTTACGAACAAAGGACACAAAGAAATAAGATAGACTAAAGAGAACCTAAAAATAAAAATAAAATCTTACTAGAAAGGAATCTAGCAAGTAGACCTAATAAAGAGAAATTCTAACCTAGACAATAACTATTCCCCGGGCTGCGGCGCCAAAAACTTGATGTGTGGGAATTGCACCAGGCTTTACCTCTCAAGGGATCTTGAGAAGCTTACAACCCCCACCAGGCAGTGTACCTGATCGTTGTAGTATAGTATAGTGACAAGTACCGGGGGATTGATCGTTCAGCTTAGGAACAGTGTCGCTAGGATTAGAAAACCTAAATACTAGTTCTAAAGGTGAGGGATGATTATTTTTGTATTTTATAATTTTTTTAAAAGCAAGTAAAAATCTCGGGTTTAAAGGATTTGGGCGGAATTAGTTGCTAATCAACTAACCCAATACTAAAGATGCAATCAAAACAAAATACTAGAAATGAAAATAAACTAAATTATACTAAAGTTGTGAGCAATAAGTGGAGAAAATGTGTTTACTTAGATTTCACTACTCCCTAGACATCTTTTACACGTTAATTACTTGTTATAATTGCATGGATGACGGATCGTATTCCTTAATACCATTCATGGGGTGGCACACTTAACTCCCCAATTCTATGAGCTCTTATCTCCTCCTATACCATGCCCAGCACAACCATAGGGATTATAAACAGTGGCTCATGCATTAAATACAACCAATAAAGACCTAGTGCGCGTCGGTTCATGTTTCTTAAGACGTTCAAGCATGTTACCAATTGGAGATCTGCCAGTTTTCTTAAGCCTAACATATAAATCATTCATCCAAGACAAGTATAAACAAGTAATCAACACATAATTAACATCTAGGTTTCATTAGATCCAAGCAAACACAAGATAGATCTAGCCTAGCATGATGGAATTAAGACAAGAACAAGATATAGACAACCAACACATAGACATATTGATTGAATTAAAAGAACACTTATCTCAATTACACATGAAAGGTATCAAGGGCTTGGAACCCTTGAAAAACCTGTAAAATTCGCACCAAGTTCGTACTTAGGGTTTCTCCAAAACTTCTCCTTTTTTTAATGTCAAAATTAGAAAACTATATATAGGAAAAGGGGTCTGACGGCGTCAAGACTAAACTTGTGACGCCGTCACCTCGCCGCCAAAACTCTTCTCAGACTGCCTTGATCTACATTTGACGCCGTCATGTGATAATCATTTCCAGGCTGTCATGACTTTTACTCTTGACGCCCTTTCTTGTGACGCCGTCAAATCTGTACTGGGTCGTCATGGAATTTTGCTCTTGACGCCGTCAGGAAGTTACTCTTGACGCCGTCACCTACTGTTCCCAGCATGGAAAATTAAGACTTTGGCGTTTTCTTCACTTTTATGCTCCAAAAACGTCCGAATTGCTTCCTTTTCCAGATTTCACTCCCAAAGTACCTAAAATCACAAAAGGAACGATTTAGGGAAATATTTGATCAAATAAATTCAATTCTGGGCTTAAATGACCCCCTAAAAATGGATCATTTTTCGCCTCATCACTCATTTATACTCCTTGCTAGGATTTTGAAATACAAATCCCAAAGTTTCTTACATAATCATCTCCAAAACTCTTCAAATCTTCAAGTAAGCTTCAAGTAAAATTTTCTAATCTTTTATACTTTCATTTAATCTATTTTAATGTTCTAGTAGTAGATCATGCAAATATATATGTTATATATACCACTTTATACAATAATACTCTTTAATCTTAGATCTATAATTTTTATTAATAACCTCAAGAGATCCACCATTTTTGGTGATGTTTAGGACCCCATGACACCCTAAGAAGGTGTATGGTAGGATTGAGTATTTGTGGAGTTGATTGGAAGCAGTTTGGTTAAGTTTTGAACATGCCTTGAACTAGAAAAATTGATTTTTACAAACTATATAAAGGTTCTTTCCAAAAACATGAAACGTGGGAAAATCAGTAAACATTGAGATATTTTGGCCTTAATATTCAGAAAATACACTCAAAAACGAAACCGTGGCCTTTTGAACGATAAAAACGGACTTACGACGAGAAAGTTATGATTTTTCCAAGTTTAACGATGAAAAACTATTTTCTGAAAATTATACGTGCTGATGCACGAATTTCAATGGACAAAATGAGGCATTAGACGTGATTTAGAAGGGCCGACCCACTGAATATATGTTAGTATATACTAATACGAAACCGTGGATATAAAGAACGTAGAAAACAAGCTTATAACGAAGAAGATACAAGCGTTTGAACTCAGACGAATATATATATTTTCCTTCAGCAACACTATTATTATTTTTGCCGCAAAACTGTCTACACGAAGTGCCATATTCACGGCTGTTTTTTCTTTATGATCGGATCAGTTTGAGTCCGAGCCGTAGTTAAGTAAAATCAAGTATTCCCAGCCTACTTTACAAACCAATTGGCCGTTTGTTCATTGAAGTCGTAACGAATAAACTACGACCTCATCTATATACCCGACAAACAATATATATTTTTGACAGCATCTATATCAAATATATTCTAAGTATTAAAAACAATATTTTCAAGTAACAACAATGATAGCCGATTTTCTATCTAATCAAGACACGTATGACCAAAAGTTAAATGACACGACATTTAGATATGGTTACAAGGTTTTCAAAAACATCGAGTTTCATCACTAACACTTAACGTACAATATTTCGCGACTAGTTTTGCGAGGCTATTTTGGTCATATTTTCAAGGTATGAAAAGTGTCATTTTGCGACGAAAACATTATATTTACCGATAAAACACCAAACGAGGATCGTGGAGTACCGTTTAAACATATTTACATGAAAAATGTTTATTAACTTAACGAGACGTAAAAAATATATTTTTCGACGATAAACGTTATTTTCAAATTTCACGAGTGGTATCGATAACATACGTATTTGCATGTGTAACATCATTTTATTTCTTACATTAGATTATATCATTCATATTAGGTTGCGGTTAGAGATCGTGCCTCATTACGTGTATTCACTTTTGTCTTCCTAGCTATCGCACCAGGTGAGTCATAGCCCCTACTCTTTTAATTGTTTTGTAAACTCTTTAGGGGAGATACATGCTCAATTACATGTTTTCAACTTTATGCTCGTTTTACATTTAAACTCAATGTTCGTTTTACAATTAAACACCATGCTTGTTTTACTTGTAATGTGACTTGTCTCTTAAACATTATTATTTATTTATATGACCTCATTGTCATCATTGTTTATCTGGCGACATTGTCAGACTTATTTTATATGACCTCATTGTCATCATTGTTTATCTGGCGACATTGTCAGACTTATTTTATATGACCTCATTGTCATCATTGTTTATCTGGAGACATTGTCAGACTTATTTTATATGACCTCATTGTCATCATTGTTTATCTGGCGACATTTTCAGACTTATTTATGTGTCCTCATTGTCAAAATTGTTTATATAGTGGTATTGCTACGCTTATTTTTGAATCTAGATAAAAGCATTTCTTTTGTTCACATAAACCATATTATATTTGGCAGTGAGTTGTAAACACACAGGTTGTAAGTCTTGTATGGGCGGGACTTGGAACTGAGTGGATTTACGATGCCTTTGCTGGGAAATCTTCGTTCAAATGTTTTACATTACATCCTTTTCACTAAACTCTATGAACTCACCAACCTCGTGTTGACGCTTTAGGATGTATTTTCAGGTTTTAAGCAATGGAACGCTACTGGAGGTTTTGGCAGGGCATGGCATGGTTATAGAAGACTCTGATATTCATTTGGGGACCGTTTTAAACTATATTTTAAGGGCCTAATTCCGCACTACTTTTAACGATGTAAATTCAATACTTTTGGTTAAACGATTTTATTCAAAATGATTGAAGTAAAAACCACTTTTGTACTTGTGTTGTGATACCAATTGAGTTACACCCCAGCTACGTGTAAGCTTCTGCAGGACCTGATTTTGGGGGTGTGACACGATCAAACCATAACATGATTGTTTATCGTGGTTCAGCTACAAGGACTCTTTTTCCTTGCCCTACTCCACACCCCGAGTATCCAACTCGAGAGTTTTCTTGCACTAGTCAACAAGCTCCTTTATTCAGAGGAGAAAACCTTACACGTCGCTTACACACTATTTCCGACACTAAGCTAGATGTCGAGTTCTTTCACAAGGGTACAACCACTCCCGATAGTTCTTTTACAAGGGTGCAACAACTCCTGATACTCTAAGTATTTTGAGGACTAAAATACTAACTGATCACTACAAATGGATACAATACAATGATGTATAAACTTTACTAGTTTACACTATGCTATGCTTGACAAGTCTTGAAACATTGTGTTGAAGCTTGTAAGTTCGTGATCTTCTTGCTACAAAGAAAGACTCACATAGATGAAAGTGTACTGAGTTAGAAATGAAGTATATGCAGTATATTATGATAGTGAGTGATAAGAAAAACTCAAGGAGTGGGTTGCTATTTATAAGCCAACATCCAGACCAACCCACGGATACGGCGAAACCAATACTTTGGTTCCGTCCGTTGTCCCTGAGGGTTTCGCCAGACGCCTTGACAGAATCCTGCATAAGATATTAGAAAATCTAACACAATATTCTCAAGATCTCACAAAGTCAACTTTGAGATCTTGAGTATGAATCTATACAAAATAAAACATGTTTCTTACACACATGTTTCCTTGAAGGGACATGTGTGATGCAAGTGATGATGTAAGTATACATTGAATTTCTAATTTTAGATATTCTTAAAAAGGAAAGTATACTTGTTAAAAGAGTTTATGTATAGACTCAAAAATGTTTGTTTGGGATGTTTAGCAAGTGAATGATTTACTAAAAGGAGTTTGCTTGCTTATATCCTAATATGACATACTATTTAGAAAACTTGATAAATATACTTATAAGACATTTTTAACGCCTGTACTTAAACTAAAGTATACTTGATTAAAAATCACTTTGGGAAAACATGTAAATGTAGTTTGAGTGAAGTTAAGTAAAAGACTTTTAAACAATATTTACGATTTGCCAAAAATAAACTTTACCTTTTGTAGTTAACAAAACTAAGAAAGATCGTAAAATATAAATAACGTTTTTAGGCGATATTTGTATTAACAATCTCCCCCTTTTTGTTGACGACAAAACATAAATTTTATTTTTACGCAAATGGATAATTATAGATTTTGAGCCTTTTAAAAATTTATATTTAACATGATTATTTCAACTTTTGAGTATGTCATTTTAAATGATGTATTAAAGTTGATTTGGTAAAATATATCCTGTCTCCCTCTTTTTGTCGAAACAAAAAGAAGAGTGGCAAAGCAGAAATGTGTCAAGTCATATGCTCCCCCATGGACAATACTCCCCCTAAATGGAGTGTCAAGAGAGGATACATGGATTTTGGTCCTACAAGAAAAGATTTGTTTGTTGTAGAAATAAGTATGAGAACATGATTCGTGAAAATCAAGTTATATATATAGTATAGTATTACTCAAGAGATCCGCAAAGAAATACGGATAACCCGAGGTCGTAGTCCGTGTGAAGGATGAATGGAATTTCGAATTCCCGATTCGTGAAACGTGTCGTGAAAACAGTAAAAAGTGATATTGATGAGATTATACTAATGAATAAGTAAATGAAACACAAATAATCAACTAAGCACGAAATTCAAGTAAACAAATCAAAAACGTAGCGTAGAATCGAAAATCGTAAGCTAAAACATAAATAAAACGTAAACATACGAAATAAAACGCGACTTTTAAGCTACACTACTCCTATGGACTTGAAAATAATTTTAAAAAGTTAAAAATGATAAAAGAAAATTTTAAGAAAAAGAAAAATATTTTTCTGACTTTTTATTTATTTTTTATGAATTAAAAACTATTTAACTAATTAAAAATCAAAAGAAAATGCAAATAAAGTGAGAAAAATAAATTTTGAAAATTATAAAATAACTAAAAAGTAATTTTAAAACTAAAAACTATTTTTTTTGGCTTTTTGTGTAATTTTTGGAAATTAAAAAGTATTAAAACTAATTAAAAATTAAAAATAAATGGGAAAAATGCAAAATAAATTTCTAAAATTCTAAAATAAATGAAAATAAATTTCTAAAATATTTTTGGATTTTTCTGGGATTTTTCTGATTTTTTTGGATTTTTTTGGTAATTAAAATGTATTTAAAAATGATTAAAAATGAAAATAAAATAGGAAAAATAGTAAATGAACTCAGAAAAATTTGAAAAAATTACAAAAAATCTAAAATATTAAAATAAGCTTGGGAAAAAATTTTGAAAATAAAATAAGCTAGAAAAGTGCTGATAAGCTGAAAACTGCTTATTGTGAAGTGCTTATTTATAAGCACTTTGACCAAATCTGACCCCAACCTTTGACCAAGTGATATTTAGAATAAAAAAACTTAATGGGACAGAGTAAAACCATAATAAGACTAGAAGAACATGTATGGGCTTAAACTGATGGAATAAGCACTCAAGATAATAAGCAGTAAGCAAAACAAATTAAGCCAAAGCTCAAACTTAATGAGAAACACAACCAGAAGTATAAGTAAAGTGAAGCAAGCCACAATTCTCAAATAAGAAGTACTAGGAAACAATTGCAGGCTTAAAATTGAAAACAGAAAATAGTCCTAAACATACCTATTCTCAGCTGAATTATAAGCACTTAATAAGCAAATGAGAACAAGATAAATGTATCTATGGAAAACCTATACTATGAACTACAGGAAAACACCAAAATCCCTAATTTCTAAACCTATTTGATCACCTCAAAAGTTCCTAGATCAGATGCTTCCTAAACACTTGTCTGCTCAAACAGATTTAATTAGCTTTCTTTGCAAATCAATTTTGAATCAGCAAATGAGTTTGGAGTTACTTGATTATAAAAAATTATTAAGTTTGCACTATGAATTTACCCCAGATTCAGTTTCAAGTAATCTTCAAACCATATGATGCCTCAAATCAATCCTAGATCAGATCCTGTTCAAGTCCTTCTACCCCTTGGTTTTGACTTTTTAAATGCTAACCAACTTTGACTAATCCCAAATTTAGCAGCTGAGATCTTTTCTTAGATGTATGCTAATGAGATTCAACTACTAACAGTGCTTATCCAAACATAAAATGCAACTACTCATTAAATAAGCAAAAACAGATTTGAAATAAATCAAGCAAGAATCACGTATTAAGCTGACTTTGACTTATGCTAAGTGACCTCTAATTTTTAGCTTCTACATATCCTAATTATACCTAACTTAAGCTACTGGTGCAGAGAAGTCAGAGGCAAAATGACAAGATCAAACAGAATTCAAGTAATCCAAACACTCTTATAGCGAGTCTGTTAAGGACTCATGTGTAGCAAATGAACCTTAAATCATTCCAAATCACCAATCAGACTCAGAATATGACTAATAAGTCTAATGTAACACAAAACAACAGGTACAAACACAAAATCAAGCAGAAACACAAATTTGAGAGATGAGACAGATGAAACAGTAACAACCAAAATTATCAGAAACAAATATGAAATGATTAACTAAGACTAACTACTATGCAAATATTAATAATAAAACAGAAATAAGCAAAAATTAGTAAAGCTAAACTATAATGAACTAATGATGCAGAATCAACTTAAAATTAAACGAAAACTTACAAAACAAAGCCCCCTCAGCTTAACAGAGGGGGTTCTCTATGCGTGCCTGTCTTTGAGACAAGCCAAGTGGCTCCTTTATGGTTGTCTTTCAGTCCCATGAATAAGCTAATGCTTATTAAATCAGCTTATCAATTGACCACTTTTGACCAAACAGAATTGAAACACATTTTTGAATAAAAAACAACTATTATTTAAACTAAAATGGATGTATTAATGCAAGCTAACAATAGATTTAAACTCAATACTGAAAATGAAATGAATTGAAATTGAGAATTTTATTAAAATTATAATCTGAGTACACTTCTTTTGAAAATAGAAATTACAATACTGAAATTATATTAAAACTATAACTAACTCTAATCCTACTCCTATTTTAAACCTAACATCTAACACCTTCAAAGTGAGGAGGGGGTCTGCTACTTATAGCCTTGAGGAGAGAGGAGGTGAGGATGCTTCTGGATTGCCATGTCACTGATCCGTGCTCCTTGTGTTTCTTTGAGTCCTCTTTCAATCCATTGATTATCCCTTGGCCTCCAATCGTTAATCACAACCCTTGGATCATATTTCCTCACACGGATTGCCAGCGTGGCATTTCGTGTTTCTGACCCCTTCTGACAACTTCTAGAACCCAATTATTAGATAATCATGAGGTAACTATTCTTGTACGAGGGTAATTTTGGGTGTGGTAATTTAGGGTTCGTGGAATAGTATTTTTCTGGGTAAATACTGAAAAGGAGGCGGGAATTGGGGTTTGGGGTATTTTATTATTATGTTTGGGTTGACCGGATTAGTTGACCGGGTGAGAGAGATGGATCGGGTGTAGGAATAAGGGTGGTGGACTGGGCTAAGTTTGGGCTTGGGCAGGGTTTAGGTTTAGTTGGATTTGGTTTCATTTTTGGAATAGTGATAAATTTGGATCCGGTTTAAGATTTTAGTTTAGGAGTAGTAAAATTGAACAAGGACCAATGTTGTAAATTCTGAAATTAGAGGGACCAATTCTGACATTTCCCAAACTTGTGTTCCAAGGGTTATTGTTGACATTCATTGATTCTTGGAGGACCGCTTGTTGACTTTACTTGAATATTTCTAAAAGGACCATTTTTGTAAATTCTGAAAGTGCGGGGACTGAAGTTGCCAAATTCTTAAACTTTGACCAGGGACCAAATTTGTACTTTGATGAATTCATGAGGACTTCTATTGACAATTTGAGCTTTCTTTTGTCATTTTGCTTTCCCGGCTCCGGCTTTTGACCTTTTTTTCCATCTCGTGCTCGTTTTTGTCGGTTTTTCTTTGTTTTTGTTCATTTTTCACATATCCGTACCTGCACATACACAAATACAAAAACATACATTCTCTTGGCATATTTGGTTAGTATTTGGTTTTTTTTTTTTTTTTTGTCTGAATTAAGGCCTAAAAAGGATGTATGATTAATCACTCATCAAAATCCCCCAGACTAAGGTATTGCCGTGTCCTCACGCAATGTCATCACTTCACGCTTAAGAGATAAATAATTTCAAAACCTCTCTTTACTGACGTTTTAAAGTAGCAATGATGTTCAAAAGAGATAGTAAAATCATTTATTCTCAAAAATGCTCCGTTTTTCGATTTTCGTGAATAACAACTACTACTACTATTTTTGTACTTTTTTATTTTTATATAGGTGACGGTTTGCCTTGACTTTCATTATCAATTCTTATCTGTTGATAACTTTCAGGGTCAACGAGTAGAAACACTTCTCACAGAGAAGAGACCGTACGGATAAAAATCGTCATCCTTGATTTTTCACAAGCTCCCAAACTAAGCGTAAAATCGAGATCATTGTTTATCCACAAGTTAGATGCTAACATTACCCACAAAAGTTACTTGTGTATTACCTCTTGTTCCCAGGTCCTAAGTTTTGTATCTCAAGATTTTAATTTGTGAGAAATGAATTGCTTCATATTTTCTCGTTTTGATAGTTATTAGTCCGATAAGAGCACAAAATTTGAACGCTAAGTAGTTTCCAAACTTTCCCTCAAAAACCCCTGCATACAGAAATCAGGTCCACATGAAGGTCTCTGATTTAACACGATTTGTAGGGGCTCCCTTTTTATTTACGACCGAGACATACCATGTTTGATACCCGAAACGGAAGCTTTTTATTAAGGAAACCCCCGGAGTCGAAGTTTGGCATTTTTGCATAATCATAAGCACTTTAATAATACTTTGGTCCTTAGTCCTTTATTTCTTTTACAATCAACGGTTTATGAGCCGCCAAGATGTAAGAGCTTTATTATGACTTTGGATTTCTATCCGCTGCTTTTTTTATAGCTTTGGATTCCTCTGCCTTTTTATTTGGCTTTGGACTATTATTATTGATATTCATAATTATATGCCAAACCCCGAGTCCTACGGCCTTTACTAAGATCACAACATCGGCTGCGAACCGGCAAGATGCAATAGTCTATTTTACCGTAACACTGGCAGTACCCCTATGTGTACCAAACCCCCATATGCAGAGATTTTGTTGGGAACGAGAAAAAACTAAGTATTGCCCAAACCGTATACCCTTAATTAAACCTAGAGATCTATTATTATTGGTGTGCAAGCTTGTGGGAACAAGGAGGCCACAAGTACCTCTCGTGGGCTTTTTAAATCCCAAGTAATGAGATCCGTGTATAGCACGAAACTTCTAAATAAACTCTATCATTCCTCGATCTCCGCAAATTTAAAATCCCAAATAATGAGATCCGCGAATGCTTAGGCATAATCTTTTGATTATTTTTGGTTAAGGGAGACGAGCTAGGGCTCAACACGCCAGGTCAAGTCGAAACATTTATTTCTACTCTCGCCGGTAGGAAAGTCAAAACAAGGTGTCAAATCTTATTATTATATCATATATCATCATTTTTCACTTTTTTTTTTATTTTTTTTTTAGATTATAAAGCGGTGACAAAAATTAAAATTTTTGGTGGAAAACAGAGTTGCGTAAGTTAACAGCTCAGACGATGGTACAGGTCAAATCGAATCAAAGATTCACCCCCCAGACTAAAGTGAAACATTGTCCTCAATGTTTTAAGGGTAAAGGTAATTCTACGTAAAATCTAAGGCCGTTTATTAAGTATGCCAAGAGATAAACGTTAGCCGATAAGATTTTGGATATGGTGAATTTTCGAAAGAGCAGCGAAGGACGAGACTCGAGTGGAGAGAACGACAAACCACGAGCACGAGAGTCCTCAAACTTCGGGGAAATTCCTGAACATTCATAAACAACCACGAAAACACAAGTTTGGAAAGGGTCGCCCCCCTCACGTCACGTTACTTAAAAATAGAAAATAAAGAAAATGAAATGGATAAGCATGGGGTGCCTCCCACGAAACGCTTGTTTTTGTTCACCGAGTCACATGAGCTTGACTCGATCCCCGAATTAATTCGTCCTTGAGGAGAGCAGATGGAATGGACAACCGACATGATAAACAGAGATGCCGGGGTCAAAAACGGTATCCTCACTCCCGGTGGAGTGGAAAAGTAAAGAAATGAGGGGATAAGTAAAGAATGGTTTAAACACCCAGATGACAAAATCAAATTCAAGTTCAGAATCACGGGTGGGTTGGGTGGGTAAAATATCAAGCACGGGATCATCAAGATCATAAGTCTCGTCCACCACTCTAAAAATAACTTCATTTATATCGAGCTCAAAAACTACATCCGGCGGTTTCGCAGGTGGACGAGAAGAAGGTAAATCGGAAAGAATATTACTTTGAACATCATTCTCAATACCCGGTGGTATCAAGTCATTAGCAGCAAGAAATTGATCAACATCCTCTAAAAGAGGGTCACGTAACGGATTATCGGAAATAAGATCAAAATCAATTTCAAAATCAAAACGCTCATAATCCGGAAGAGAAATATAAGCATGAATAGTGGAATTGCCACTACTCGTCTCTTCAAATCGAAAAATTTCAAGCTCGGGTAAGAAATCACTATCCATAACGGGGATAGGAGAAAAAGTCGGAGGATCTTTCAATGCCTCGATCTTAGAAATGAGAAGATAAACTTTGGATGATTTGTCACGAAGAGTTTCATCTTGAATTTCTGCATCATCTTCTTCATCATTATCATTGATATCTCCACAAGAATCTTCATCACTCGTAGTATACTCATTGTGAGAATCGGAATAACTTTCAACTTCATCAAAATCTTCATTGCTCATCGGAGGGAGAGAAGTTGACGGTTCTTCATTCAATAATTCTTCAAGGACACGAATATCTTCCTCCGGGTCAAAATTAGAGTCGTCAACCATTATTGGAGTGGAATCATTAGCAAGACATGCCTCGATCTCATCTAAAAAGACATCACTCCTCTCAACCGGTGTGAAAGAAGGATCAGAAACAATTTCGGAATCACCGTTAGAAATTTCCCCGGACTCACTTGGGATTGGAACGAGGTTCTCAACACTAGACTTATTGAATTCGTCTGATTCCGTTGCCGGAATAGTGTTAAGATGCTCGTCCCTCATTTTTAGAGAGTCCTCGGGTTCTACGGGAGAAACAACGGACGTTTTGTGAGGATTGAGATCGAATGTAATTTTCTCATCATCGTCGTCGGAATCATAGTAAACAAAATTTTTAAAAGGATTAGACGCTCTCTCTTCAGTAAGTAATTCTGCAATAGACTTCTCACGAGGCTTGGGAGTATGAGTATAACGATTAGCCACCAATTCTTTTATCTTCTCGATCATGGATTTAATTTCAAAAATATTATTAGTAAAATTGTAAGTTTGTGGGGGTTGGTTAAAACCATGAGAATCGTAATATGAATTCGGCTCATAAAAATTTTCAAACGATCTCCCACAATTTTCAAAATTTGACGATCTTTGGAATGAATCACCATTGAAATACGGTTCTGGCTCATAAATGTTTTGAAAAGGATGATTGAAATCGTTTTGAGGATAATTATCAAAACTCGTATCACAAGCGTAAGACGTTTCAGCACTCGGGGCGTAACATATACAATTGATATATCCACATTGATTACAAAAATATTGCCCACACGGTAATCCCTCATTGGATGGATTTCCACAATTAAAGCAAGTGAACGGAGACGGCGGTGGTGTTGGATAGTAATCGGGAACGTTTTGAAAGATTGTGTTTCGAACAAACTCGGGAGTATTACAAAACAAACAAACTCCATCGTGAATATCATTACCACATTGTTCGCACGTACACCAAACACAAGAACCATCAAAGAACGGTTCTCCACATTTAAAACAAGTCGGATCCATAAGAATTATCGGTTTAGAGGATTAAAGAAGAAGAATTAAATGATAAGAGGATAAGAAGATTATTTTTGGTTTTTAATTATCATAAAATCAAATAAAAGGAAAATCAAAATGGAAAAGGAAAATCTTTTTGTGTTTTTATTTTTGGAAAACAAAATTCGAAAACTTAAAACTTTTATTTTCTTTTGTTTTTCAAACGTTACATTAATTGTAAACCGTTTCCTTCAAATCTACTCGCGACGGAACGGGAGAGAAGAATGGATCTCTCTTCATCTTGCAATTTAATGTCAAAGCTTCCGTATTTCCCGCTTATTCGGTCGTAGAATTAAAGTAATCCGATTAGCAACTAATTTAACGCGTTGTTATATTGAGAAGCTTATTTGGTGTACAACGCTCTTCCTTTCGGTCGAGACGAGGCTGTAACTTTATTATTTTTTTGGTATTTTTGAAAACACTTTAGGAATTTTGTTTTTGATTTTTTTAATTTTTTGGATTTTATAGAAAATATATACAAGGAAGGTTTTCAAAACACAATTTTGAAAAACGAAAACGAAAAATTCACTTCAACCTTCCCCGGCAGCGGCGCCAAAATTTTGATTCGTGAAAATCAAGTTATATATATAGTATAGTATTACTCAAGAGATCCGCAAAGAAATACGGATAACCCGAGGTCGTAGTCCGTGTGAAGGATGAATGGAATTTCGAATTCCTGATTCGTGAAACGTGTCGTGAAAACGGTAAAAAGTGATATTGGTGAGATTATACTAATGAATAAGTAAATGAAACACAAATAATCAACTAAGCACGAAATTCAAGTAAACAAATAAAAAACGTAACGTAGAATCGAAAATCGTAAGCTAAAACATAAATAAAACGTAAACGTACTAAATAAAACACGACTTTTAAGCTACACTACTCCTATGGACTTGAAAATAATTTTAAAAAGTTAAAAATGATAAAAGAAAATTTTAAGAAAAAAGAAAAATATTTTTTGACTTTTTATTTATTTTTTATGAATTAAAAACTATTTAACTAATTAAAAATCAAAAGAAAATGCAAATAAAGTGAGAAAAATAAATTTTGAAAATTATAAAAGAACTAAAAAGTAATTTTAAAACTAAAAACTAATTTTTTTTGGCTTTTTATGTAATTTTTGGAAATTAAAAAGTATTAAACTAATTAAAAATTCAAAATAAATTCAAAATAAATGGGAAAAATGCAAAATAAATTTCTAAAATTCTAAAATAAATGAAAATGAATTTCTAAAATATTTTTGGATTTTTCTGGGATTTTTCTGATTTTTTTTGGATTTTTTTGGTAATTAAAATGTATTTAAAAATGATTAAAAATGAAAATAAAATAGGAAACATAGTAAATTAACTCTGAAAAATTTAAAAAAATTACAGAAAATCTAAAATATTAAAATAAGCTTGGGAAAAATTTTGAAAATAAAATAAGCTAGAAAAGTGCTAATAAGCTGAAAACTGCTTATTGTGAAGTGCTTATTTATAAGCACTTTGACCAAATCTGACCCCAACCTTTGACCAAGTGATATTTTGACTAAAAAAACTTAATGGGACAGAGTAAAACCATAATAAGCTCAGAAGAACATGTATGGACTTAAACTGATGGAATAAGCACTCAAGATAATAAGCAGTAAGCAAAACAAATTAAGCCAAAGCTCAAACTTAATGAGAAACACAACCAGAAGTATAAGTAAAGTGAAGCAAGCCACAATTCTCAAATAAGAAGTACTAGGAAACAATTGCAGGCTTAAAATTGAAAACAGAAAATAGTCCTAAACATACCTATTCTCAGCTGAATTATAAGCACTTAATAAGCAAATGAGAACAAGATAAATGTATCTATGGAAAACCTATACAATGAACTACAAGAAAACACCAAAATCCCTAATTTCTAAACCTATTTGATCACCTCAAAAGTTCCTAGATCAGATGCTTCCTAAACACTTGTCTGCTTAAACAGGTTCAATTAGCTTTCTTTGCAAATCAATTTTGAATCAGCAAATGAGTTTGGAGTTACTTGATTATGAAATATTATTAAGTTTGCACTATGAATTTACCCCAGATTCAGTTTCAAGTAATCTTCAAACCATATGATGCCTCAAATCAATCCTAGATCAGATCCTGTTCAAGTCCTTCTACCCCTTGGTTTTGACTTTTTAAATGCTAACCAACTTTGACTAATCCCAAATTTAGCAGCTGAGATCTTTTCTTAGATGTATGCTAATGAGATTCAACTACTAACGGTGCTTATCCAAACATAAAATGCAACTACTCACTAAATAAGCAAAAACAGATTTGAAATAAATCAGGAAAGAATCACGTATTAAGCTAACTTTGACTTATGCTAAGTGATCTCTAATTTTTAGCTTCTACATATCCTAATTATACCTAACTTAAGCTACTGGTGCAGAGAAGTCAGAGGCAAAACGACAAGATCAAACAGAATTCAAGTAATCCAAACACTCTTATAGCGAGTCTGTTAAGGACTTATGTGTAGCAAATGAACCTTAAATCATTCCAAATCACCAATCAGACTCAGAATATGACTAATAAGTCTAATTTAACACAAAACAACACGTACAAACACAAAATCAAGCAGAAACACAAATCTGAGAGATGAGACAGATGAAACAGTAACAACCAAAATTATCAGAAACAAATATGAAATGATTAACTAAGACTAACTACTATGCAAATATTAATAATAAAACAGAAATAAGCAAAAATTAGTAAAGCTAAACTATAATGAACTAATGATGCAGAATCAACTTAAATTTAAACGAAAACTTACAAAACAAAGCCCCCTCAGCTTAACAGAGGGGGTTCACTATGCGTGCCTGTCTTTGAGACAGGCCAAGTGGCTCCTTTATGGCTGTCTTTCACTCCCATGAATAAGCTAATGCTTATTAAATCAGCTTATCAATTGACCACTTTTGACCAAACAGAATTGAAACACATTTTTGAATAAAAAACAACTATTATTTAAACTAAAATGGATGTATTAATGCAAGCTAACAATAGATTTAAACTCAATACTGAAAATGAAATGAATTGAAATAGAGAATTTTATTAAAATTAAAATCTGAGTACACTTCTTTTGAAAACAGAAATTACAATACTGAAATTATATTAAAACTATAACTAACTCTAATCCTACTCCTATTTTAAACCTAAAATCTAACACTTCAAAGTGAGGAGGGGGTCTGCTACTTATAGCCTTGAGGGGAGAGGAGGTGAGGATGCTTCTGGATTGCCATGTCACTGATCCGTGCTCCTTGTATTTCTTTGAGTCCTCTTTCAATCCGTTGATTATCCCTTGGCCTCCAATCGTTAATCACAACCCTTGGATCATATTTCCTCACATGGATTGCCAGCGTGGGATTCCGTGTTTCTTACCCCTTCTGACAACTTCTAGAACCCAATTATTAGATAATCATGAGGTAACTATTCTTGTACGAGGGTAATTTTGGGTGTGGTAATTTAGGGTTCGTGGAATAGTATTTTTTCTGGGTAAATACTGAAAAGGGGGCGGGAATTGGGGTTTGGGGTATTTTATTATTAAGTTTGGGTTGACCGGTTTAGTTGACCGGGTGAGAGAGATGGATCGGGTGTAGTAATAAGGGTGGTGGACTGGGCTAAGTTTGGGCTTGGGCAGGGTTTAGGTTTAGTTGGATTTGGTTTCATTTTTGGAATAGTGATAAATTTGGATCCGGTTTAAGATTTTAGTTTAGGAGTAGTAAAATTGCACAAGGACCAATGTTGTAAATTCTGAAATTAGAGGGACCAATTCTGACATTTCCCAAACTTGTGTTCCAAGGGTTATTGTGGACATTCATTGATTCTTGGAGGACTGCTTGTTGACTTTACTTGAATATTTCTAAAAGGACCATTTTTGTAAATTCTGAAAGTGCGGGGACTGAAGTTGCCAAATTCTCAAACTTTGACCAGGGACCAAATTTGTATTTTGATGAATTCCTGAGGACTTCTATTGACAATTTGAGCTTTCTTTTGTCATTTTGCTTTCCCGGCTCCGGATTTTGACCTTTTTTTCCATCTCGTGCTCGTTTTTGTCGGTTTTTCTTTGTTTTTGTTCATTTTTCACATATCCGTACCTGCACATACACAAATACAAAAACATACATTCTCTTGGCATATTTGGTTAGTGTTTGGTATTTTTGGTCTGAATTAAGGCCTAAAAAGGATGTGTGATTAATCACTCATCAGAACATAATACTAATTATTATAAAAGAGAATAAGCATTGATCTCATGACAACAATCATCAAGTAATAAACAACCAAAAGAGAATGACCAACAAGATATAGAAGTAGAACCATTATATTTCATGTAAAATTTAAACTATGACTAAAAATAGTCAAACCTAAAGACTTGAAAAAGTCTACTATTGGAAAAAGTTAAACCATACAAGGTGGAATGAAAATGACAACTACACCTATAAAAGGAAAGAGTCCTAGGTGAGATTCTACCATTATTTGATCTTCCTAATAAGGCTCTAAGCTTGAGGCAAGTGAGAGATGGCGTTAAGACGCTCCAAAATGTGGTTAAGGATAAACCGCATTTCATCTTGAAGCTCATGTACCAAGATGTTGCATCTCTCACTAATATGAGCGGTTCTTTCGCACATGATGCAATCATGGCGAAGAGGTGGTAGTTGTGGAACTTGGTTTGTTGTTGGTGGGTCATTGGTGGTGGATGAAACATTGGTTGTAGCGGGAGCAAAGGTGGATGGTTGAGAGGTGATTTGGTTTCCTACAATTGATGAGTACATTGCGGTTTGGAAATCCATGGCTTGGGTGAGATGAGAATCAATCATATACTTGAAAGCATAGAGGCTTTCCAAGCGAGTGTTGAGTTCTTCATGAGTGTTTGGAGATTTGGTCCACAAAGATGCTTCTATTTCCTCATAGGTAGTAAATATGGACTCAAAGTGGTTGGAAAAGTCTGGAGGTGGTTCTTGTTGTTGATCATGATGATGAAAGCTTGGTTCTCCATAAAGAGGATCGTGGATCTCTTTGTAAATGGGATGGAATAACAATGGTTGTGGTTGTGGATGATCTTGATCTTGAGAAAAGATGGATGGTCTAGCATGCTTGTAAGCCAAACGCTCTATAAATGATGGTTGGTGAGGTTTTTCATCCAATGGTTCACTTGGTTGAAACCGTTGTTGTTGTTGAGTTTCCATTTGATCAATAGTGTCAAAAAGTGGCAATGGTGGTGGATTTGATGATCTTGGTGGTAAGTCTTCTAAACTTTCCATAAATGGATGTGGTGATGTTGGTGGTGTCTTGAAGAGTTCCATAGGTGTCAATTTTGGTGATTGAGGTAATGGAGTTTTTGAAGGTTGACTTGGTGCCGAAGGTGGTGTTGGATCACTTGGTGTTATAGTTGGTGGAGGAGTGGTGATTATGTTAGCATTGCAAGGGTTTGGAGATGGTGTTGGAGTAGCAAGGTTTAGAAAGTTGGTATCATTGATGGGTGATGAAATGTTGAGGGATGAATCACTTGATGATGATGAGCTTAGTTGGATGGTTTTGTTGAAGCAACATGGTTTGACGCTAATTCTAGCGGTTCTCCTAATAGGTCTTGATGATTCAGATGAGGTGGTGGATTTTGTCATTGCAAGACTTTGGTAGGATTAGTAGTATAAGGTTGAGAGAAGTGATAGTGATGGTGTGAATTAGATGTGTGAATGTTGGTCAATTTATAGGAAGAACATGATATGGAAATTGGTGTTTGGATTTGATGTTGATCCATACATTTTTGGAGGTTCCTAATCATTTGAAAGAGTTCCAAGAACTTGTCAAATCATTGGAAGTCAATCCAATGGAGTTAGATGGAGTGAAAGACTAAGTGGAGAAGTAAATGCTATGTGATCATGGAGGATACATGTTGTCAGTTTGTTCCACGGATTTGGAGGAACCAAAGGAAGGGTTCCTTCCTTGTATCAGAAAGGTTCCTTGGGTTAGTTTAGGAAAATTTGAAATTTTGGCGGGAATGATGATCCTATTGGTTAATGTGTGATACGATAGCTCTAGAATTACTGATAAATTCTAACTAGCATGTAGGAAGCAAGTTTGGAACCTAAGGATTGCTAGAAAAATTCGAAAAAATCAAAGATCAAAACTTTGTTGTAGTACTTGAGGAACCAAACAACAACACAGGCGGAACCAAGTTTTGGGTTCCGCCGTATCCGTTGGAAAAACTTGGCGGAACCAAGTTTATTAACGGATGGAACCAATAAATGGGTTCCGCCGTTTCCGTGGAAGCTCATAATCGAGACACAGTGGTTTTTACGGCTACGTGGTTTTTCCGAATTCCAAAATTTTTCTAAAACTTAAGCAATCAATTTTTTCTAGATAGAAGAAACAAAAATTGCAGGTAGAAACATGCTTACCTATAGAGTTTGAGAGAGTGATTCTAGCATTCAAATTTTTAGCCGAAAAGTGAAAATGGCATAGTACTAAATAGTTATCCCCTGCAAATGTTGTTAGTTCACACATAATCCACAGACATAATATCATCCTAACACATCATAAAAACATAAAATAACATTGTTTTGACGACCAAATTGTTCAAATGCACCCTTGTGCCAAACACCCTCTTAACTTGCTTATTTCTTGTTCACCTTCTTGTAGATCTTCCCAATGTATCTCCCAAAGCATTTCCACATGCCTTTGGTTTTCTTGTACTCCTCCCACTCATTCGGTATTGATGGAAGTTGTGAGAGGTACTCAAGAGGTGGGAGCCTAGAGTTTGGTAGATTGTCGTCTTCACTCATGGATGATGATGATGATGATGATGAGGTAGGAGGGTGAGGACGTTTACCTTTGGCTTTGTAAACTCGTTCATCACTTAATGCCACAAAGGTGTGAGGAATAAGAGGATAATCTAGGCGACGACCTCTAGGGGTTGGAGGAATGGGTTCACAAAACCTAAAGAGATGGGTGAGAAGCATCCCGTATGGAAGAGTGGTGGTACCTTGAACCGAGATGTTTGCCATCCTTTTGGCATTGTAGTAAGATAAGTTGAAAGTTTGGCGGGTGGATACACTATAGAGCGTGTAGGAGAGACACGTGTTGATATGGTCCATATTGCCTAAACTACTAATGACATTGGCCCTAATGATCTCCTCCCATTTCAAGAATTGTGGTCTCAACTCATTAAGCTCCATTCCAAACGGGTCTTTGGAAACTTCCTCTCCTCCTCGGGTTCTCCTAGTATGAGAAGTCCTAAAAAAAAGGTGGTCACGAATTTCTTCTTTTCTAACTAAAGGGGTATCATAAGGATGAATATGGTCATGGATTGAGTCAAGAGTTGAAAGTGGCCATTTGTCGGTGTAGAGACATGTGCTCCGATTAGGAACATGAAGCACTTGAGCAAATTAATCTAAGGTGATTTCAAAGTCATTTTGGTTGATAGAAAAGTTTAATGACATAAGACCTTCATCATCCGTGCTAAGGGTCACGGAAGCATAGAATTCTAGGATGAAATGAGGACAAATTGGCTCATCTATGTCTAAGAGGCAATCAAAGTCGATAAAAGAAAGTTCTTCCCTAATGTTGGTTCCGGTAAGGAAAGTAGGATCAATGGTTCTACCCTCATGAACATAATGCTTCTCAAGGTTCTTAAAGATTTCTACTTGGGCCGTGGTTAGCCCTTTGGTCTTATGGTGTTTGGGTATGTATTTGGTGGTGTCTTTGTGGTCATAGAATGTTTCAGGAGGCATGATGAACCTAGAAACATAATTTTCATATTTTAGTTTATGTAAATAATGGTTTAAGTGTCAAAATTCTAGTGTGTGCCTATATGAAAACAATATGGAGTTGTGATTATCTCGACTCATTTTAATGCTGAAAATGGTTTTACTTATGCAAGTTTTGTATAAATTTTGAGATAATCCAAATGCTCTTAGTTCAATGTAGCTACGTTTGAATGTACTCGAAAATACATATTAGTTATATATCCCCTTTAGCATTCAAGAGACATAATGCAAGTGATGTTTTAAACATAACATTTTTATTTTGTATTATCAATGAAAAAATATTTTTCCTAAATGTGAGAAGATTTTTCAAAATTTTGACATGGGGTGTTTGGTATAATGTGATAATGTCTTACAAGATGCAATTCCTAACTAATGGAAAACATAATTAGTTTTGTTTATGACAAATTTACTTCATGATTTCCTAAGTTGATGCATAACCCCAAGTTTTTAGTTTTTGTACATAAATAGAATTTCCTAGACACAGATCAGGAGAGTAATTGTGTTTAGAATACTTACAATGATGATAGGAATGAAGAGTGTCTGAGCAAGAACCCTAATTTTCGTGTGAAAATGGATATGGAAGTGAATAGTAACTGTTTTTTGTGAGTGGTATAGAGTATGGGACTTTTATGGTTTAATATATAAAAAGAGAACCTGTGCAGGCTTTTGACGGATTGGACGGAACCAAACAGAGGGATCCGCCCTTTGTTTTTCTTAGTTCCGCCAGTCCTGCAAGTTTAAGAACAAGGATTTTTTTGTTTTTAATTTCTACGATTTTATTTAATATTTAAACTATGAAGTAGGTTCCATAAGTCCTAGTCCTAGTCCTAGTCTAAGAACATTAAATGGTTCACATTTAAGGGTTTTTTTAAGAATGTCGGCAATGTTGTCTTCAGAGGATACTTTCTCGATGGAGATGTTTCCTTTTTGAACATTGTCACGAAGGAAATGATGACGAATTTCTATATGTTTATTACGAGCATGTTGGACTGGATTTTTACTCAGGTCGATGGCTCCTTTGTTGTTGCAAAGGATAGATATGTCTTTAGTCACAATTCCGTAGTCCACGAGTGCTTGCTTCATCCAAAGAGCTTGTTGACATGCTTTTCCGGTCGATACGTATTCGGCTTCAGTTGTTGAGATTGCGAGGGCCGTTTGCTTCTTGGAGAACAATGAGGTGAGACAATGTCCAACAAAAGTACAAATACCACTTGTACTTTTTCTATCAACATAGTCACTGGCATGATCCGAGTCGGCATACACTATGGTTTCTACACCCGTTCCTTTGGGATACCATAATCCTAGATGTGTAGTGCCTTTGATGTACCTAAAAATCCTTTTTACGGCTTCAAGATGGATTGTTTTGGGATCTTCTTGAAAACGAGCACATAGACAAACGCTAAACATAATGTCGGGTCTACTAGCCGTGAGATAAAGTAGACTACCAATCATACCCCTATATTTAGTGTTATCTACAGATTCACTTTCCTCATCCTTTGTGAGTTTGGTTTCCGAGGACATAGGCATTTTGATAGGTTTTGAATCTTCTAAACCAAATTTCTTAAGCATGTCTTTTATGTATTTAGATTGGTTAAAGAATATTCCATCTTCTAATTGTTTAATTTGAAGTCCTAAGAAAAATTTGAGTTCTCCCATCATACCCATCTCAAACTCGTCATGCATGATTTTAGAGAAATCACCGCATAGCTCTTGACAAGTTGATCCGAATATTATGTCATCAACATAAATTTGAACTATGATAATGTGTGATTCTTTCTTCTTAGTGAAGAGAGTGTTGTCAACTAGGCCCATGGTTTACCTATGGTCAACTAGGAAGGTTTTAAGTCGATCATACCATGCTTTTGGAGCTTGCTTAAGTCCGTATAAAGCCTTTTTAAGTTTGTAAACATGATTAGGTTTTTCAAAGTCGGAAAAGCCCGGTGGTGGAGCAACATAAACTTCTTCATTAATAAAACCATTTAAGAATGCACTTTTGACGTCCATTTGAAAAAGTTTAAAGTCATGTGCGCATGCATATGCAAGTAAGATTCTAATTGACTCGAGCTAGCAACCGGAACAAAAATTTCAACGTAGTCAATGCCTTCTTATTGATTATAACCTTGTGCTACTAGCCTAGCTTTTTTCTAGACACAACTCCATTTTCATCCATTTTTTTTCCGAAAGACCCCTTTTGTTCCAATTATAGTTTGATTCTTTGTTTGAGGAACTAGTGTCCAAACATCATTTCTAATAAATTGGTTCAATTCTTCTTACATAGCTATTTCCCAAGATTCATCACTTATAGCTTCATTTATATTTTTAGGTTCAATGGTTGATATAAAACAAAAATAGTTACTTTCATTTTGAGCTTTTGATCTTAAGGTTCTTTCATTAAGTTTACCTATGACACTATCTAATGGATGACTTTTAGACTCTTTAACATTGATTATTTCTCTATTTAATAGTTCATCTTCCTTGTCGTTTTCTAAATCAATTTGATTAACAACTTGACTTTCAACTAAGTCATCATCTACCAAGGGTGATGTCTTAGAGGGAGGTGGACTTTCGTCGAATGTTACGTTCAACGATTCCTCGACTCTTAATGTTTCTTTAGTTAGAACAATATCAGCTTTGCTATTTTGTGAATATCCAAGGAATACACCTTCATAAGACTTTGGGTCAAATTTAGTGAGATAATCCTTGGTGTTTAGTATAAAGAATTTACTCCCAAATACTTTAAAGTATCCTAATGTTGGCTTTTTACCTCTATATATTTCATATGGAGTTTTATCTAAAAATGGTCTAATTAGGACTCGGTTTAAGATATAAGTTGTTGTGTCGACGGCATTACACCAAAACTTTTGTGGAAGATTTTAATTGTTAAGCATTGTTCTACTCATCTATTGAAGTGTCTGATTTTTACGTTCTACTACACCATTGGATTGAGGAGTGCAAGGAGCCGAGAAATTATGTGTTATACCATTTTTGTCACAAAATTCACCAAATTGTATTTCGTTATCAAATTCCCGACCATGATCCGTTCTAATAGACACAATGCAATTTCCTACTTGATTTTGAATTTTCTTACCAAAAATTTCAAATTGTTCGAAAGCTTCATTTTCACTTTTCAAAAATCTTGTCCATGTATAGCGTGAATAATCATCCACTATGACCAAAGTATAGAAGTTGCCTCCATAACTTTGAATAGCGGATGGACCAAACAAATCCATATGCAAAAGTTCTAGACACCTAGTTGTAGACACCATATTCTTAGCCTTATGGCTACTATGAACTTGTTTACCAATTTTGCATGCATCACAAAAGTGTTGGTCGTATTTCAACTTGGGTACGTTTCTAACTAATTCCTTAGAGGATAGGAATTGAATAAGTCTCATATTAGCGTGACCTAAGTGTCTATGCCAAAGAGTTGAGGACTCATCTAATGAGGTAAGGC
The DNA here is from genome assembly GCA_030686995.1 of Artemisia argyi. Classification (NCBI taxonomy): domain Eukaryota; kingdom Viridiplantae; phylum Streptophyta; class Magnoliopsida; order Asterales; family Asteraceae; genus Artemisia; species Artemisia argyi. Next base: position 130,211,967 of record CM060691.1, read on the forward strand.
AAAGTTTATCTCTAGATGTTTTATCAATTTTCATGATGTATACGTTGTTCTTAAGAACTCCTTTAGCTATTGTTATACCATCTTTGAGTATCTTACTTTCGTTTTCACTAACAAGATTAAATCCTAAGTTGTCAACATGAACAACATCATCAATAGATAGAGAGTCATGAGAGATAGTACCTTTTTCAATGATTTTACTTTTAAGCTTGCTACCAAAAGTAACGTTACCTCCATCATAGACTTGATAGGTAGAGAAAAGACTTTTGCCCCCCGTCATGTGTCTTGAGAAACCGCTATCTTTGATCCATTCATCCGATTCCAAACACACTTTTAAGCACACCTAATTTATAACAAGCATTCAAACATTTGGTCCCCAATATCTCATAGGTCCATTTTGGTTAATCATGCCATTACCTTGATTCATGTAAGGAAATGGTGGATATGGGTTCCAAGACATATAGTTTGGAACTTGATGATGTCTAGGTATGTTTTGACCCCAGCTATGTTGAAAGTAGGGTTGTGTGTTGTAGTTGCTCTTTGGAAAGGGGCGTTTGGATATAGGCATTTTAGGACTTGGTTGAGTAGTTCTAGTTCTAAATTCATTTTTAGCAAGTCCTACTCCTATTTTAATGGCTGGTTTAAGTTTGGTTTCAGTTGAACTAGTGTTTGACTTCTTTGTAACTTTAACGAATTCATTACGGTTAGTTACTAAAATGTTCTGTTCTGCAGCAGCCTCCACGGAACCAATGGGTTCAACTGGCGGAACCAAATTTCTAGTTCCGTCAGTTCCGTGGGTCATTACTGCAGTTATTTTCTTGTCCTTTTTCGCCTTGTTTCTTTAAACTACTTATTGATCCAGTTTTCATGAATCCTAACCCTGTTCTATCAAAGTGTGATTTTTGGAGTTTCATTATTTCATCCGCACAACAAATACTTTTATCAAACTTCTTAAACTTTGAGTTTTGTTTAATAAGATTATCTTGTGTGATTTTAAGCTTCTCAATTTCAAGTTTGAATTCTTGACATGATTTGCAAGTTGTGTCAACATTTTTACTCTTTTCTAAATGTTTAGCTTTTTCTTTTAATTCATAAACTTCGTTTTCTAAAAATTCCTTTTTAGTCTTCAAAAATTTGTTTTTGTTTATGATTTTTAAGCTTAACTCAAAAAGTTTGTTGTATTGTTGTTCTAATGTGTTATCATCAATAGAAGAGTAAGATGAATCGGAATGTACCTCATTTGAGCTTTGAGCCATAAGAGCTATTTCGTCATTTGTCGGCTCTTCATCATCGTTCTCACTATCACTCCAAGCACCACTCACAAAAGCACTTTGAGTTTTGCTTTTGGGTGGTTTTGGACATTCTCCTATTAAGTGAGTTGTATCTCCGCATCTAAAACACTTTCTTTCATTCTTGACTTTCTTCATATCCCGATCTTTTCGTAAAGTCTTCTTTTCATCTTTAGGTTGCCTTACAAACTTTCCTCGTCTTTTAAAGAACTTCTTGAAGTCTCTAACCGCCATGGCATATTCAAACTTGATTCCTCATCGTCACTTGATTCTATTCTAGCTTTTAAGGCAATAGATTTCACTTTTTCCTTCTTGCCTCTAACTATCTCCGAATCTTTTTCCATTACCATTTCGTGAACTTTGAGGTTTCCAATAAGCTCGTCAAGTGCCATGCTTGAAAGATTCTTAGATTCTTCAATAGCCGTTACTTTTTCTCTCCACTTAGGATGGAGTGCTCTAAGGAATTTCCTGAACAAAATTCTTGCTACAAAAAGATTCATCAAACGCTTTAAGTGAAGTAATAATAGTGTTAAATCTAGCAAATGCACTATCAGTTTCATCTTCGGGAATAGAAAATTGTTCATATTGTTGGACAAGAAGATCAATTTTGTTATCCTTAACTTGTGAATTTCCTTGATGAGTAGTTATTAAAGATTGCCAAATTTCTTTAGCGGTTTTGCACATAAAAACTCTTTCATACTCTTTCTTTGGTAAGGCATTATAAAGCATCATTTTTGCTTCATTGTTTTTGGCAATTAGTTTCTTTTGATCATCACTATGTTTAGTAAGTGAACTATCCTCATCCCGACCACTTCCGGTAGCCTTATGATCACCTTCAATAATAATATACCACAGATCTATGTCCTTTGATTTTACGTAAGTTTCAAAACGGTTTTTCCAATATATAAAACCATTTGGTTCAAATAGTGGTGGTCTTTGCATAGATTGCCCTTCTTTGAAGTTTTCAAAATCCATGGATCGTTCCAAGTTTTAAGATACAATATATTTTAAAATCTTGATTAACGTAGCTCTTGATGCCAATTGTGGAAAACTAGAAGGGGGGTTGAATAGTTTACCAATTTTAACTTGATTTTCTTTTAATACTTTTACGTGTAATCGACAATTAAGACTTATCAAACAATAAATAATATGCAAGAATAAAAGTAAGAAACGATCAAACCATAACACGATTGTTTATCGTGGTTCGGCTACAAGGACTCTTTTTCCTTGCCCTACTCCACTCCCCGAGTATCCAACTCGAGAGTTTTCTTGCACTAGTCAAAAAGCTCCTTTATCCGGCGGAGAAAACCTTACACGTCGCTTACACACTATTTCCGACACTAAGCTAGATGTCGAGTTCTTTCACAAGAGTACAACCACTCCCGATAGTTCTTTTACAAGGGTACAACAACTCCTGATACTCTAAGTATTTTGACGACTAAAATACTAATTGATCACTACAAATGGATACAATACAATGATGTATAAACTTTACTAGTTTATACTATGCTATGCTTGACAAGTCTTGAAACATTGTGTTGAAGCTTGTAAGTTCGTGATCTTCTTGCTACAAAGAAAGACTCACAAAGATGAAAGTGTACTGAGTTAGAAATGAAGTATATGCAGTATATTATGATAGTGAGTGATAAGAAAAACTCAAGGAGTGGGTTGCTATTTATAAGCCAACATCCAGACCAACCCACGGATACGGCGGAACCAATACTTTGGTTCCGTCCGTTGTCCCTGAGGGTTTCGCCAGACGCCCTGACAGAATCCTGCACAAGATATTAGAAAATCTAACACAATATTCTCAAGATCTCACAAAGTCAACTTTGAGATCTTGAGTATGAATCTATACAAAATAAAACATGTTTCTTACACACATGTTTCCTTGAAGAGATATGTGTGATGCAAGTGATGATGTAAGTATACATTAGATTTCTAATTTTAGATATTCTTAAAAAGGAAAGTATACTTGTAAAAAGAGTTTATGTATAGACTCAAAAATGTTTGTTTGAGATGTTTTGCAAGTGAATGATTTACTAAAAGGAGTTTGCTTGCTTATATCCTAATATGACATACTATTTAGAAAACTTGCTAAATATACTTATAAGACCTTTTTAACACATGTACTTAACTAAAGTGTACTTGATTAGAAATCACTTTGTTAAAACATGTAAATGTAGTTTGAGTGAAGTTAAGTAAAATACTTTTAAACTATATTTACGATTTGCCAAAAATAAACTTTACCTTTTGTAGTTAACAAAACTAAGAAAGATCGTAAAATATAAATAACGTTTTTAGGCGATATTTGTATTAACAGACACAATGAATGCTTTGGGTGAAGGTTGGCGGATTCCCTTGCGGTAGCCATTGTGAATGTCTTTACGCTAGCATTATGTATAGGACGAAGGCGTAGGATTCATCCTTTAGGAGGGTACATCATCACCCTATGTACAAATGATAAGCTACGTACCAGAGTGACGGTAACGCTCGATAATTGAGCGGAGGCTACGTCATCAAGCCCCCCAGTCTAATGTTATGCATGCGAAGAGTGCATGGCTTTAGACTTATCATTGCTTTGTTAAAAAAAACTTAGTAACAATTTCTACTACTTTTGTTTTTTCAAATCCAATATAAAAGTAGCTATACTTGTTTTTAATATCCCACTCTATCGTGGTGGATACCCCATTAAGCCCCCCAATCTAATGTTATGACTTCGTAGGAGGCGTGAGATTAGACTTGAGTTGTCCTAAAACCCCTTGTTATATAAGGAGCGTGTGTATTATGTTTTGCCATATAACTTTCGCTTTTACTTCTAAGCGAGTTTCATCGGAACCTATTTGTACATACATTGAGTTATCAAAAGGTACCAAGGTTTGTGTATAAACTTGGATTTGTTTTATAATGCTATGGCTTCATTTGAGCAAGGTAGTAGTCCTTAGACATTATAGTTACTTTCTTTTGCTAGGTTATGGCCTTTCTGCATGTTAAAATAATATTCCTTGTTTAGGATTTGAAGTATCGTAGGTGGGGAGTGATTTCCCTCACCTTTTATGTTTATGCTCTCTGGGCTTCAGCCCGTCTTTAAACAACTTTTGTTTATGTCTTTTAGGCATCGGCCCTATGCAACGTATGCTAGCATAATTTTAATCTACTAATGAGGGAGGTGTCCCGCTTTGATATCATGTTTTTCTTCTCTTAACGTTACTTATTAATGTTAGTATACAACCTAAGGCTATAGTAGATAGATAACCTTATTGTGTGTACTTTGAACCAAGATTTTTAGCAATGGTATAATTTGACTACTGATAGAGGGTCGCGACCCACTCCGTCTTTGTCCTTTGGATACAAAGGGCTTGGAATCAGAGACGGAGCCAGTGGGGGACTGACGGGTGCTCGGCCACCCCCAACCGGCTCAACTAGCCAACCTTGTAGCATGATTTTCGGCACACGTTTCACAAATTTGTTAATCCAGCCCCTGCCAATAGGGCATGCCTTAGCCATGGGCGACAACAAATGAGGGAAGTCAAATCAGGTTGTGTTTATGAGCTTATTTTAAGGATTAGAAAAACAGAGCTTTTTTGTTTTTTGGATGGGGAAGACAAGTAGACAACCAAAAGAGAAGATATGTGTTTGTTGTTGTTGTTTTTTCATAGATATGTGTGTTTGTTTTTGGTCCAGTAAAAACCTTCCTTCTTTCTGACGTTATTTATATGTATAGTGTTACTCTTTGCCCTTGAACATTTTATACTTGACAAAATTAACCCATCTTAAATATACCAAAATATTTGGTTGGAGACATACCACATGGAATATTCAAATCATTTTTTAGTTTACTGTATAGATTTTGTCTAAAAGGTTTTATGATAGCAAAAGATAAATAAGACATGAAATGAACAAGTTATTTTTGTTATAGTAACATATTTATAATTCCGTGTATAATAAAATAAAAACGACCTTGTTTATTAATACTCAGAGTTTTGACGATCTATTAAATGTTTGTTACTATTACGTAATAAATAGTTATGGCCCCCTCTAACTCGGATTTCTGGCTCCGTCCCTGCTTGGAATACCCTAAGACTCTTAGGAAAGTTAATGTGAATTGTAATAGATGTTGTTTGTATACAAATCTTTGTTGTATAAAACGAAACAAGAGATTTGACGGAAATGCGTTATATCATTAATTGGGTAGGGAGGATTACATCATTTTAAGAAATGAAAACTAGGACACCTACCATTAACGGTTCTTTTACCAAATGAGAAGAATGTGATACATGAACTAAAAAACAAACAAAGTAAGTTTTACAACTATGTAGATGGAATCAGGTTATGCAATTATACTGGCAGTGTTAAGGCTCTATAATTGTGTCTACATAGACACATACAAATCATATGAACAGAGGCTATGCTCTGTGATCATCTCGACAGAGATGCTTATATAATTATGTGAGCAGAGGCTATTTTATGTAGTTGTCTCGATAGAGACTTACGGGATGTGTGAACAGAGGCTATGGTCTGTAATCGTCTTGACAGAGACACCTGTATTATGTGAACAGAGCCGAAGCTCTGTAAGTGTGTCAACATAGAAACTTATTTATTAATTGAGCAGAGCCGAAACTCTGTGATCATGTCAAAGGAGACACCTATGAATCAGAGGCTATGCTCTGTAGTTGTGTCGACAGAGGCTTATGTCAATATATGTGATGCTCCATCATCTCAAAATATATGATAATAGTATGTAAATTCTATGAGAAGGTTTGTTATTATCTAGTACGTGAGTGTGAGTCTCTGTCATCTCAACAGAGCTTGCGTGAAATGCCTTGTCAAAAGATGGACTTATCATCATGGGTGACATGGTAAAGCTTGGTAGAAAGCTACTTAAGACTTATTCACAAACATCATGTATTTAAATATGCATGGATTGTGTTTTAAGCTAAAAGCAAAATTAAATGTCTGACAGAGGTCCTATGAACATAAGGTATCCTCTGTCAATGTTGTATAATCTCCAATGATCATTGTGTCATATAGAGAGATTCATTATAATATGGTTTATAATATTCTTAATAAACATCAAAAGTTTCATACATATATAATATGCTTTGTAGTGAAATAGAGGCAATATAGCGTATTAGTTTTGTAGAAAACATACCAGATTGACAAAGGGTATCCTTTGTCATTGTTCCACGGTCTTTGTTGCCTACCTTGTGATAGGCATTGTGCGAAGGAAGGTTCTGGCCCGACTTGAGTGTACAATTATGTGTCCCAATCCTGTGAATGAACCTTTACGAAGGTTACAACGAAGGTTGCCACGGAGACTGGAATAGAGGGCTGCTGATTTCGAGCCTTCTTCTTAGGAAAATCCCTGACAGAGACTGCGACAAAGACTTCTTCTTATAATAAACCCGAACAGAGGTTACGACAGAGGCTACTGCGGATGCTGCAATAGAGGCCACGAAGATTGCACAGAGGCTACGGTTTCATCCATTCTTCTTAAAATGAACCCCAACAGAGGCTCATGCGAAGGTTATTGAGTTTGAACCTTCTAAGTAAAATGAACCAAAGCAGAGGCCCATATGAAGGTTGTTGAATTTGAACCGTCTTCATAAAACGAACCCAAACAGAGGTCCATATGAAGGTTATTGAATTTGAACCTTCTTCGTAAAATGAACCCAAACAGAGGCTCCTGCGAAGGTTATTGAATTTGAACCTTCTCCGTAAAATGAACCCAAATAGAGGCTCCTACGAAGGTTATAGATTTTGAACATTCTTCGTAAAATGAACTAAACAGAGGATCCTACTAAGGTTATTGAATCTGAACCTTCTCCGTAAAATGAACCCAAACAGAGGCTCCTATGAAGGTTATTGAATTTGAACATTCTCCGTAAAATAAACCCAAACAGAGGCTCCTACGAAGGTTATTTCATTTGAACCTTCTTCGTAAAATGAACCCAAACAGAGGCTCCTATAAAGGTTGTTGAACCTTTTCTCCAAAACAGACCATAACACAGGTCATAATGGAGGTTGTTGTGTTTAAACCCGACAAAGGCTGTTAAAATGGTAAACATAAAGTTGTGGTTGGAGGAAAATCTCATGATTTGAGATAAATGTGGAGATTTTAGTGGTGTTTCCATGTGGTACCAAGGATGTAGGGAATTGCAGTTGAAATCCAACCGTTATTTATGGAAAACAATTATTTGACTCGGAAAAATGGGACTTATTGTTGCAGGTCCCACGGATGGCGCCACTGATTGTACAAAAAGATGTACATACCAGGCCGTCAATGGTGATTGACGGAATTAGGGGTGATGGTGATGATGCCGAGTGCAAAATAACCTGAAAATAATAAATAAAAGACACAACGTTAGACGAAGCGCGAGGGGAAGCCCCCGCGGACCGCCTCCAGTGTGAGAATCAGTCATGGTGATTATGTCATGAAAGTATTGAGGTGGAGAAGATGATATCTTGTGGGTTAAGTTAGGTTGCATACCTCTTGTGATAACTTCCTTATTTATAGGCATAATAATCTAACGGAGTAGTTACAGAGGGTATGTGGAGAGAGTTACAGTGGTCATGGTAGTTATAGAGGTCATGGCTGAGATCATGGCTGAGATCATAGCTGTAGACCAGCCCTTCTTTGACCAGTTCTATTTGACCAGTTCTGTTTGGCTAGCTCGATCATACCTACGTTCATAGGTAGAGAGGCTATGACCTTTATGCTTTGAACCTTGTCAGAGGCTACACTTTGAACCTTGTCATGAATAGGCTTCGAACAATGACGGAGGCCAGGCTTCACACTTTGACGGAGGCCAGGCTCCGAACAGTGACGGATGCCAGGCTCTAAACTTTGACAGAGGCCAGGCTCCGAACTATGCCGGAGGCCAGGCTCCGAACTGTGACGAAGGCCAGGCTCCGAACCATAACAGAGGTGAGGCTTCGAACCTCGACTAAGGTTAGATACTATGAATGATTTGGGTGAAGGTTGGCGGATTCCCTTGCGGTAGCCATTGTAAATGCCTTTACGCCAGAATTATATGTAGGACGAAGGCCTAGGCTTCATCCTTTAGGAGGGTACATCACCCTGTGTACAAATGATAAGCTGCGTACCAGAGTGACGGTAACGCTCGTTAACAGAGCGGAGGGTACATCATCAAAAACTCTGCTAGAAGATTTCTTCTTTGCCCTAATAGATATGTTAGTTGTTTTAATTTACACGATCTTTCTCTTTTTAGTTAATCATAAATTTTTTATATTCAGAAAACTGGAATCAAGAAATGCAAGAAATAGTAATGGTTATGAGATGTATAGGCTTCTTAATACATCTCAAAGATGAGAACTAGAAAAAGAAATAATAAGCCAAGAATAATTTGTTGTTCTTTAAATTGAAATGCAGCAACTCAAGGATGGTTCGAACAAAAGTAAAATAAAAATGCTTATTTTCTGAAGTCATCTGTCATCATCTTTGTTGTTGTCGCTTGGTTTATATTTGTAATGACTTAGGGTTAGATTAGGTTAGATTTGTTAAAGCTAGATGGACTGTATTTTGTATTTCTCATGGTATCTTCTTAAATCATTTGTATGATGATGTTGTAATATAATGGAGTTAAGATTTGTGTCATTACTAGTGTTACTGCATTAACATGGACTGTTTGTTGTTGTCATTACATGGTATGTACTTTAATACTCCACTATACTGCATTAACACATAAAAAATAGGTAGTTTGCACAATTCTATGGACTGGTCTGCACACATAAACAAATGCACTGGTCTACACTCATAAACAAATGTTGCGGCAAAACAAATATTGCAACAACACCAGAATAATTTTATGCACATTTCTAGAAATGAACATATGGACTACATTAAACACAAACAATGGGTCTGCAATTTGAAAATTGAAATATAACATAAATAACTACACATTTTAATACAAAATGATTGCATTCCATAATTGAAGGTGTTCAAAGCCATATCAAAGTACTAGCTTTACAAATTATACCACAAAAGCTGTGTCCATATGCCTTTTTCCAACAATTTTGTCCAAAAAAAACCCATGAAACATGCAGTTTAATTCCTAATCATCCATTACAAACACTTAAAACATAGTTAAACTACAGACAGATCCTAATCATTAACCTAATCAGATTTAGAAACATCAAATGCTATTTCAGGAGTTAATCGAGTTCCCAAACGGTCAAAGTTATTAGCCTTGCTCATCTGCTGTTTTTTTATTCATTTCGATATCCCATGGTTCTTCACACAAATCCTTTAACCATCTACATATGCTTGTTGCAACCACTTTTGCATGTTTCTTCTCTTTGTTGGTTGTGTTGGTTCTGGTGTATCATTAACAGCTTTGCCTTTCCCATGTGTTGTTGCATCAAATGTTGTTGTATCATCATGTGTTGTTGCATCAAGTGGTTCTTGTGTTTCGCCATGTGTTGTTGCAACAACTTTGCATTTCCAATGTGTTGTTGCATTAAGTGAAGTTGTATCAACTGATGCATGTATCATAGACTGTTGGGTTGGTTGATAAGGTTTATTGTGAATCACACTTTGCTCACCATCTCTTGTTCCATCATTATCTTCTTCTATCCAATGCACTGGATTTAGGTAATCCATCCTAGCCTCTCACTCCCCTTCTTGCCCGTATCTGTTCAAATACTCTTCTTCAATCCTTGCTTGTTCTTCCACTATTTCTCTAAATGCTTCTTCATCCAAATTCAATTAATATTCCTGTTTTAGTTGCACATTAGTTAATCTTTATAATGTATAAAACACATTAGTAACTATTTAAACTATTTTATATACACGTTAATTTGTTAAGTGTGAATCAGATGTTAGTTCTCCCAAACTAGTTGTTCCACCTCCTCTTCCACTAGTTGTACCTCCTTTGCTACTATTCCCACCACTTCTTCCACTATTTGCACCCCTTCTGCTACTATTTCCACCACATATTCCATTAGTTGCACCTCCTCTGCTACTATTTCTACCTCCAGTGCATATATTTCCACCACTGCTACTACTATCCCCACCTCCTCTGCCATTATTTCCACCCCTATGCCACTTGTTCCACCACCTCTATCATCCATACCACCTCCTTTGCTACCTAACCACCTCTATACTTAGCTTGTGGTAACCAATTAGACACAACATCAAGTAATCCCTGATCAAATATGTAAATGATTAGAAATAAGGAAATGATATGTAGAAGAATATGACTAAAGTGATTCAGGTATTAAAATGTTACCTTATGAGAATCTAATATGATAGTAATGCTGGTACCATCCTTCAAAGAAAGATCATCATGGAGAAGAGACAAAAACCAATACCAGTTCTATACATTTTCAACTCTTACTACAGCCCATGCAATGGGATACATTTGGTTGTTTGCATCAATTCCCATAGTTGTAAGTAATTCACCGTTACACGTATGCTTTTAAAAAACAGCCGTTTAAACTTATGACCTTCCTGCACCCTACTAACCACCCATCTTTGACACCCTTAAAACAAATGTAGATTCTTTTGAAGTATGCACTACCATTAGATGACTCATCTACATCCAACGTACATGTAGACCTAAGGTTTGAGTCTAAAATAGCTTGCTTGTAGTCATAAAGTCTATTGTAATGTTCAATTAGGCCACTTTCATAATCAAATAATGCTTTCTACTTTGCTCTTTTATACTGTCCTAAACTAACATTTATCATATACTTCTGTCTTATGTCATATTCCATTTTTTTATAAGTCATAAATGGATCAGCTATGATTTCTTTTCCATACACTGGGCTGCAACCCACTTAAAAGTTATAATAGAGCCTAAGTTGTAATTCCTACAACATTTATGTTCAGGAATGAGTGCCTTAATTTGAAAAGAATGCCCATTACTTATCTATGATGCATATAACCTAAATGGACAAGGAACAAATCTATGCTCAGAAATCTTTTTTTTTTTTTCCACTTTGGTAACTGACTTGAAGACACTCCTTGGCTTGTACCTTCCCCAAATTCATTCCCTACCTGATTTTTCTTGACCTTCTTAACCTTAGTTTTCTTAACTTGTTTACTAGTACCCTCATCAGATTCATTCACTACTTTTTTCCTTTTTACTAGACCGGACCTATCTTTGTTTGGCATTACCCTATCTTTGTTACCCTTTTTACCTGCACATATACCTTCTGCAACATTCTTTCCACAATAATCCATGACACTTCTCTAACTATTCTTCATATACCACAACTAATAACCTTTGGCTACACCATAGTTTGTCAGAGCTAATTTTAACTAATGAGCACTCTCATATCTCATTCTTAGAATTGGTTTCATCTTATCCCAAGGTATATTAGGCTTAAATACAGGAAAAACTATATCCTTTTTTACCTTATATACAAGATCAATTTGATCACTATTAGGATCTTCTTCTGGTATTTCACCAATAGCACGGACTTGTTGTTGCCTTGAACCTTTAAATAAAGCCCTAGAACTACAAAGCTTATTGATACGTGGGAATTGCGCCCTCGCAACAGGTTTTACCTCTCAAGGGATCTCGAGAAGCTTACAACCCCCACCAGGCAGTGTACCCGATCGTTGTAGTATAGTATAGTGACAAGTACCAGGGGATTGGTCGTTCAACTCAGGAATAGTGTCGCTAGGATTAGAAAGCCTAATAAACTAGGTCTAGAGGTGAGGGATAATTCTTTTTTGTTTTTTTATATTTTATAGAAAGAAAGTAAAATCTCGGGTTTTGGAAGAGTGGGCGGAATTAGTTGCTAGCCAACTAACCCAATTAACTACTAATGCAATAAAAATAAAATAACAGAATTGAAAATAAAACTAATTTACTAATTTGGTGGAAACAATAATGAGGAAAGTTGTGTTTACTTAGATTTCATTACTCTCTAGATATCTTTTACATATTGATTAGCTTGTTACAATTGCATGGATGACGGGTCATATTCCTTAATACTAGTGGTAGTGCCGTGCACAATATTCCCTAACTCTATAGGATCCTACTTCACTCCTATGTCGAGCCGTTAAAAGCTCCTAACATGGGATCATTAGAATTCTCCTACGCATTAAATACAACCAAAAATCGTAGTACACCTCCGATCATGTTTCTTAAGACGTTCAAGCAAGTTACCAATGGAAGTCTGCCAGTTTTCTTAAGCCTAACATCGAATACAATCATTCGTAACAATTATAAACAAACAATCAACCCATAATTAACATCTACGTTTCACTACATCTAAGCAAACACAATAAAGATCTAGCCTAGCATGTTAAATAGAAGAAAAGTGTAAGATATAATCACACAACACATAGACATATTGAATGATTTGAATGAATACTTATCTTCAATTGAACATGGAAGAATCAAGGGGTTGGAACCCTTGAAAAACTGATAAAATTCGGACTAGGGTTTATTCCCTCAAAGTTGCACACTAATGAATGAAATTTGGAAAACTATATATAGATTATACATCGTGACGGCGTCATGTGTTAGCCTGTGACGCCGTCAACTCGCCGCCATGATAAAAATCGTATTGCCTAGATCCATTTGTGATGCCGTCATGTGTAGTTATGCTCTGGGCCGTCACTAGTAATTGGACCCTGACGGCCTTGGTGACGCCGTCAGGTCCTAGGCTTAAAAACTCTCTGGATCGTCACGTGTATTTTCCACTTCCATCTCTTTTGTAACTCTTGACGCCGTCATGTGGAGAGTCTTGACACCGTCAGTTACTGTTCCCAGCAAGGAAAATTGAGAGTTTGCCGTTTTCTTCACTTTAATGCTCCAAAAACGTCCAAAATGCTTCCTTTTCCAGATTTCTCTCCAAAAGTACCTAAAATGACAAAAGGAACGATTTAGGGCAATATTTGATCAAATAATCTCGAATTCGGGCTTAAATGACCCCTTAAAAGCGGTACACTTTTCGCCTCATCAAATACCCTTACACTTGAGATTTGCTTGTCCTCAAGCAAATGCGCTTTTATTATAATCAAAATACAAGTTAGGGGTCATTTAACACTAATATAAAAGTAATTACAACAAATAATCATTCTACTAAAAACCAAAGACAAGCACGGAGGTCATACACTAGCACCTCACAAATAGTGTTTAGATACTCATATCTCTCGGGTGTAATAAAGTATATATCACAATATGGAAAACATCTCTCACTACCTGTCATAGCAAATAGATTACCATAGGCTTGGGAATGGATCAAACCTCCACCACTTGGCGTAAGCACCTAGGATAAACTATCAAAGAGGTCTTTTAAAGGGTTATAACGTTAGGTGTAGGGATATGGAAAACACGGTTTTGTTGGATAAAGGCAATATTTACTGGTGGCGAGTTAATCATCTTGGTTAATTACATGTACAATATGGCGTTGCTAAGCCAAGACTCGACTCGAGTTAAGCTAATAAATCAAAAAGAACAAAAACATAAAACAAACATAAAATGAAACGGGATGGTAGTCCGTATGTTTTTTCTCTTTTCTTTTTCTTTTTTTTTTCTTGATTTTTCGATTTTTTTATTTATTTTTTATTTTTTTTATTATTTTTTTTTTGCATACACTCTTACTCTACCATCCAAAATATTACATCATAGGAAATGTACATTCCCCTTACACTTGAATTTTTACATACTTTACAATAAACTAATCTAATAACTCGAATCAAGATAATCAAAACACTTGGAGTACTTTTAAGATTAACGCACATGTGGGGGTAATATATGATGCTCTTCCCCATTACTCCATAACACAAGTACTTTACCCATGAGTCCCAATCGTCCCAAAACAATATGTACAAGATATGACTCGACTTAGCAACCATGTAATCAATTAGATAATTAATTAAGTGTTTAAACAAATAACAATAATGCACTAAAGATGAGTGCATACACGGAAGGCTAAGGCGATTTGGTTGCACATTTGGGTGGGTTGTAACAAATTCTTCCTTTAAGTAAAATGCTTAAAGTTAGAAACGAAAAGATAGGCTCGGAGGGGTGTACTAGAGGTTTCGTGTACTAAAAATGAGTACAACGCTAAGGTGTGGGAAAATCAATTGACTTTACTAGTCAAGTAATATGAGTTAAATGGTCAAGTAATTATGATACGGGTTTAACACAAGGGTGATCCTAATGCCTCTTATCATGTAGTAAATCCTACTACACGAATGTAGTCTCACTAGCGGTCTCGGGATGCATCACTGACGCAAGTTCTAGAATCTAAATGCTATCGGTACACTCATAAGCACTAATAATGAATGTTGTTCCTATCAAATCTAAAGGCGAACCTCACATATTTGGGTAGAAAATTTTTCTGAATGGTACGGTTTTGTGCTAGTCAAACAACTCCTATCCATGAGACGCTTGTTAAGGCTAAAGTTTCACTCCTAAATGTTGTAAAAAAGTTTAAATTTGGCGCTAAAATTACACTAACAAGTATTTCTCTTAGTTTTATTACACACCTACCATCAAACAAACAAACTCAAGTGTAATAGTATCCTATAAGGTATCATCATTTACCCTCCCCTTACACTTAGGATGAACATTGTCCCCAATGTTCAATTAAAGAATGTAAAAGTATAATAGGTAAAAGAATGAAAACAAATACTCCCCTGATTCGTTCGGTGTGGATAGTGTGTTAACAAGGTTAGATCTTCCTCCAAGAAAATGAATATTCAAAGCTTCCCTTCCAGAAATATAAATCATCTTCTTGTCATATATAACTTGTTAAACCTGAGAGAACAAATAAGGCAACCTCGCGTAAAATCGGCGGCAATCTATATATACTAACAAATCCTAGAAAACAAATTAAGATATAATGCTTGTGGAATGAATGTTTGCAGATTTCCTGAAGTTTATAAAACTAAAGAATTAACAAAAACTTTAAGACTCCGTTAGAAAAACAAAACTCGCAAAATTTCCAGAATTTTACACGTGACGCCATCAGGAGTTAAACCCTGACGTCGTCAGAAGTGACCTGCAGAAATTTTCATGTTAAGTTTCCAGAAAATTTCTGGAAAAACTTATGTCCTACTTCCTGGAAAATCCTGCAAAACATCATTATGACTCGGTACAAGCATTTGACTCTAACAAATACTAATACACATGTTCTTATAATATTGTGGCGAATCAAGATCATTTTCGTTCTTAGAAACAAATTTGGGGTTTCCCCTTACACTTAGCTTTTGCAAAATACCTTTATATAAAGTTAAGACGAAGTTAAACAACAAAATAAAGCATTTTCACAATTTTAGTTTGAAACATGATCTACCGACAATAAAAATAAAGCATGCATACGGAAGCAAATAACAATCAAACAATTAAAAGTTAAACAAACACACAAAACATGGGTTGCCTCCCAAGAAGCACTTTTCTTTATTTACGAGTCTTGTAGCTAGACTCAAGGTCATGGGCAATTACGTGACCTCATCATTGGTCTCATTTTCTAGGTCGTCTCCAATATCGGGATCGCTTTCATAGTGCAGGTATTTTGGGTCTTCAAACTCAAAGGCATCTTTTTGATACTTGGATCCGAGCTTACTAACATCCTTAAAGAATCCACATGATAAATCCAAGGTGCTTTTACATCCTCTCCGAACATCTTCATCACATAAAACAAGTTGAGAACCTAGCTTATCAAGTCCGTCACAATCAATTCCTTCGAAGTCTTTCCTCTTGTATGGCGTTTGGTATGACACCCTCCTAATTCCATCAGTGAAAGTCATGATTCCGTTCCGGTCGTCAACCATTAAGTTTGTGATTTCACAAAAGGGCACTCCGAAAACAACTTGCGATAACCTTGGGTCGATATAATCCTCAATGTTGACCACGATCGTAAAGTCCATTATGAACGCCATATTTCCTATGAATACCTGGATTTCATGATCTCTACCAACAACATGTTCTCCTTTATAAATCATCCCCCATCTGCAAATATTGTTATAATGGAACAGGGACATAAATTCTTAGGTAGAGACACGTCAATGTAGACATTATCGAAATACTTGTGACCAATCATACAAGGGATTTTGAGGTTATTCGGATCACGCTTCCTTATCCTTTCCGATCTTCCATCCTGTGATCCATATGTATTACAATCGAGTGACGGACGGTACTCATATACTTCCTCATTAACCTTTCAAAAAATCACTTTCCTGATGCCATTGGTGAATAATGCACTACCATCTTTCTTATTAAGGATCACTCCCGTTTCATTAACAAACGGTTTCCCGAGGACGAGGTTGGTTAATGTTAGATTAGTAACAGAGTCAATGTCATCGATCACGGTGAGATCAACGTTGTAGATGAATCCTCCAATCATGACTGATAGCCTTTTCATTATCCTGGCGTTATCGATTCCTTCACACGAGATATATTCAGGGAAGGCTTCGTTGTAAAGGGAGAGGGGTGTAACACCCCCAGTTCAATGATGCAGTGGAATTCAAACTGGGTGTTACTTGATGGCACAACAATCATAATAATAGAAAACGAACTCTAATTGAGTCGTTTTAAAAGATTTATCATTCAAATTATATAAATATCAGAGATTGCAAAATGAGGTCCCAGATGGTTCCATGTTTACAATTTACATTAAATGAGTTTTTGAATGATAATAAATTTTATATCCCTCTTGAATATTCGTGCTCCTCCGTGCCAGCCTCGTTCATTATGGACCTGAAATACATGCTTAAAACAGTCAACACAAAGGTTGAGTGGAATTCGTAGAATTTGTAGTTAAATCGTTGAACACAATAATCGTAGTGTGAGCTATAGACTCACACTCATAGTTAGAAAACAAAACCGTTATTATTTCACTAAGCTCATGCAACCAAAGCATTAACATCGAACCAAAATTGGCATTATAAAAGCCCTACCAAGGTAATATTGCCATTATACCTCTAAATATCAAATATAGTGCATTTGTTTGATCTCGTAGTTGTTCAACACAAATGGGATTCGTCAATCCCAATAGATCTATTCACAATATTCGCGCTCACTATAGCTAGTGACTAATGGTTCATGATATAGGGCCTTCAAACATGGCAATCGTTACTTAGTGACAATAAAACATAGTCGGGTAAGCATACGGTGGAAAGCATTGTGTTCGAGTAGAAAAATAACAGCATGTATCTCCCCCATGGGTTTGTAAAATAGTTAAACAATAGAAAGTGGGGCTACGAACTCACCTTAAGTTATGTAGTAAGTAGTGAAAATGATGGTCGATTCGCGAAGGTTTCTACGAGCAACCTATAATAGGATGTTGCGACTTAGGATTGGAGTAAGGAATTTGAAGAATTGCCTATATATGTCTTGCATTTAGTCCATGATGTAGTACTTTAGTATAGTGTAAGTCTTTGAATAAAAATGGTTTATGAAACATGTATAGTTTGTATATCGCTTACTACCGTTCGGGCCGACATAATTCAGAGGCCATGTAGTAAACGTTCGAGGAGCCAGGACACTTTAATTCATAAATTCACAACTCATCTCGACGGTTTACTTTAATGAACCCCTCACATGAGGCTCCCTACTATTGTAGTATTTGATAAAATATATAAGTTTTTGATCCGAAAAGTTGCATGTCCAAATAATTGAATAAACTTAGGAAAGTTTACTTTTGGATGAAGAATGTTATTACAATGAGTTTCTTGAGTCTAGTATGAATATTACTTGTAAAGTTTCATGGTTGTTTTGATGGAGTAGATCCAAATTGGATACTTATGTTGCCATTAACTCTATAGTTCATGTTTTCGTCTTGGTAA
The DNA here is from genome assembly GCA_030686995.1 of Artemisia argyi. Taxonomy (NCBI): domain Eukaryota; kingdom Viridiplantae; phylum Streptophyta; class Magnoliopsida; order Asterales; family Asteraceae; genus Artemisia; species Artemisia argyi. The sequence goes on from CM060691.1 coordinate 130,230,027, forward strand.
GTTTATATGGTCTTTAGCCGTGGCTTTGCCGTGACTTTGGTCATTATTACCATTGTCTTGAGACTCATCCTTGGCCTTAGCCATGGTTGTGGTCTTGGATTTAGGTCATTAGACCTCTTGGTTTCATTTAACCATAACTATTACATGGTCATTTGGTCTTAAAATAGGCTGTTAAGAATTTGAAGAAAAATATCACTCGTAAAGCGTTTTCAGGGCTCGAGCTTCTTCACTCCTACACGAAAACGTCGTTCCGGACAACTTTCATGTTTTAACTTTTTGATGAATCGGAACAGAAATGCCACTTTCAAAAAGGTCAGAATGCTAACAGGTTGTTTTTAGGCAGTTTCGGCGTTTTGGTTTTGCTAACTTCTTTTGGCCATAACTTTTGACTCGTGTACTCGTTTTTGGTGGTTCAAATTGCTATGTTTTCCTTTTTAAGTCCTCTATAACAGTAGGTAAGTGTTTCATATCATGGTTACTCTATTTTGGTTATGGTTCTCAATATAAGTCACTAGTTTTCTTGTTTACTTAACATAAGTTAATATATAGTTTCCAAAACTCGTTTTAATAGTTTTTATACATCATGAACATAACACAAAGACCATATATAGAATGAATGAAACATAATAAGCATGAAAATGATATTGAGTAAAAAAGTGTATTAGGGTTTCTTGCAACTTTTGGCCTTAATGAAAAGGGAACTCATGAACTAAGACAAGATCTAAATCCTTCAATCGAAAACCCTAGCTTCCAATCCTTTATCCCTAGCTTACAAATCTTTTAATCACTTTATTATAACCTTAGGTAGCCCTTGTAATATCCTTCTTAACTCAGCCCTAGCACCTTTGTGTAGCTTCCAAATCAATCATGGAATGATGATGAGATTATGGTGTTGTTTATGGTGATTTATGGTAGAAATGGAACTAGGAATCAACAAGGAACATAAGACTAACACTTGTGATGGATTAAATTTGAAAGAACAATGATCAAAATGATGTTTTTATGGTGCTTGGGTCGTTTGAATGAGCAAAGAGTAGAGGGGATGACTTCCTTTTATACTAAAATGAGGAGGTTACTTTGGTAGGCTAGATGTTATCAATTTTGCTTCCTAAAGACACTTGTTATGCATCTAGGAGATCAAGGATTAAGATTAGAACACATTAGGGATGAATCCCCCCCCCCTATAGTCGGCCAAGAGTAGTCTAGGGTGACTAGATACATAAACTTGGTATTATCTAGCTTACGGAGTGAGTTTTGGTCCCGGTAATTGCTAACGGTAAGTCGTTAAGTCATGAAACTTAAAATCGGGTATCCTAAAAATATGAAACTTATAAATATGTTAGAACTTATTAATATAATCTATCTTAGCATATTTAATAAGTGTTAAGTTCTATCGGGTTGCTTAAACGCTGTTAAGACTGGAAACGCGGGTTTAAAACGCGTAATTCGCGTAAAACGCTGAACTGGAAAACGTAAAATTCCAAAACTTTTGGAATTGTCGTAAAATGAGAGAAATTCATATTTCTATTGTTTATAGTGTTTTATGGACATATCGGGATGCTGGAATGACGTTTAAACCTAAAAGTAAATCTCGGATACGGCTTCGTGATTTTTGCATAAATGATCCGACGAGTGTCAAACTCTCGGATTATCATTAAAATAGTTTAACTTACGAGAATATGAAATAAAAATTTCAGGAGTGAATAGTGAAAGTGAATAGTAAAAAGTGAATAGTAATAGTGAATAGTAAAAATGAATAGTAATCTGAAAATGCGAGTTGTTATAGTCTCTACCCCTTAAGGGAACTTCGTCCCGAAGTTCTATGTGTGTTATATGTTGGAGTGGTGTCGATGAAGAGGTGTGGTTACTTATGAGGACTAGAGTCTGGAATTACCAGTGATGTAGTTTGATTTGTCGTTTCAGTGTATGAAGTAGGATGAGGCTTACTTTTATGTAGGAAAGGTAGAGTAAGAGTAATTTATAGAGATTCATATAATAGTCGAATATCAAAGGAAATTGATATAGCAGTCGAATATTAATAGGAATTGATATAGTAGTTGAATAGAAATTGATATAGTAGTTGCAATCATAGCCTAGTAGGTAATCTGTTGTTGTACCTAGTGTTTATTGACTTCATACTTATGTTATTTCGGATACAAATAATCCCACTTGTTTATAATTCTTTATTTACATAGAGAGGTGATACGTGGGAATCGCACCAGGCTTTACCTCTCAAGGGATCTTGAGAAGCTTACAACCCCCACCAGGCAGTGTACCTGATCGTTGTAGTATAGTATAGTGACAAGTACCGGGGGATTGATCGTTCAGCTAGGAATAGTGTCGCTAGGATTAGAAAACCTAAATACTAGTTCTAAAGGTGAGGGATGATTCTTTTTGTATTTTTATATTTTTTAGAACGCAAGTAAAAATCTCGGGTTTGAAGGATTTGGGCGGAATTAGTTGCTAGTCAACTAACCCAATACTAAAGATGCAATCAAAATAAAATACTAGAAATGAAAATAAACTAAATTATACTAAAGTTGTGAGCAATAAGTGGAGAAAATGTGTTTACTTAGATTTCACTACTCCCTAGACATCTTTTACATGTTAATTACTTGTTATAGTTGCATGGATGACGGATTGTATTCCTTAATACCATTCATGGGGTATCGCACTTAACTCCCCAATTCTATGAGCTTTTATCTCCTCCTATACCATGCCCAGCACAACCATAGGGATTATAAACAGTGGCTCATGCATTAAATACAACCAATAAAGACCTAGTGCACATAGGTTCATGTTTCCTAAGACGTTCAAGCATGTTACCATTTGGAGATCTGCCAGTTTTCTTAAGCCTAACATCAAATTCATTCATCCAAAACAATTATAAACAAGTAATCAACACATAATTAACATCTAGGTTTCATTAGATCCAAGCAAACACAAGATAGATCTAGCCTAGCATGATGGAATTAAGACAAGAACAAGATATAGACAACCAACACATAGACATATTGATTGAATTAAAAGAATACTTATCTTAATTACACATGAAAGGTATCAAGGGCTTAGAACCCTAGAAAAACCTGTAAAATTCGCACCAAGTTCGTACTTAGGGTTTCTCCAAAACTTCTCTCTTTTTAATGTGAAAATTAGAAAACTATATATAGGAAATAGGGTCTGACGGCGTCAAGACCAATCTTGTGACGCCGTCACCTCGCCGCCAAAACTCTCTCGGACTGCCTTGATCTACTTCTGACGCCGTCATGTGTTAGCGTTTTCCAGGCCGTCATGCATTTTACTCTTGACGCCCTTTCTTGTGACGCCGTCAAATCCGTACTGGGTCGTCATGGAATTTACTCTTGACGCCGTCAGGATGTTGCTCTTGACGTCGTCACCTACTGTTCCCAGCAAGGTAAATTAAGACTTTGGCGTTTTCTTCACATTTATGCTCCAAAAACGTCCGAATTGGTTTCTTTTCCAGATTTCACTCCCAAAGTACTTAAAATCACAAAAGGAACGATTTAGGGCAATATTTGATCAAATAAATTCAATTCCGGGCTTAAATGACCCCCTAAAAGTGGTTCATTTTTCGCCTCATCATATACCCTTACACTTGAGATTTGCTTGTCCTCAAGCAAATGCGCTTTTATTCTACTCAAAAGACAAGTTAGGGGTCATTTAACACTAATATAAAAGTAATTACAACAAATAATCGTTCCACTAAAGACCAATAGACAAGCACGGAGGTCATACACTAGCACCTCACAAATAGTGTTTAGATACTCACATCTCTCGGGTGTAATAAAGTATAAATTACAATATGAAAACGGAAGATATCTCTCACTACCTGTCATAGCAAAATAAATTACCATAGGCTTGGGAAAGGATCAAACCTCCACCACATGACGTAAGCACCTAGGATAAACTATCAAAGAGGTCTTTTAAAGGGTTGTAACGTTAGGTGTAGGGATATGAAATACACGGTTTTGTTGGATAAAGGAAGTTTTACTGGTGGCGAGTTAACAATCTTGGTTAATTACATGTACAATATGGCGTTGCTAAGCCAAGACTAGACTCGACTTAAGCTAATAAATGAAAAATAGCAAAAACATAAAATAAACATAGAATGAAACGGGATGGTAGTCCGTATGTTTTTTCTCTTTTTCCTTTTTCTTGATTTTTCGATTTTTTTTTTTTTTTTTTTTTTTTTTTGCATACTCTCTTACCCTACCATCCAAAATAATACATCATAGAGAATGAACATTCCCCTTACACTTGAATCTTTACATACTTTACATTAAACTAATCTAATGACTCGAATTAAGAAAATCAAAACACTTGGAGTACTTTTAAGATTAACGTACATATGGGGGTAATAAATGATGTTCTTCCCCATTACTCCATAAAATAAGTTCTTACCCATGAGTCCCAATCGTCCCAAAACAATATGTACAAGGATATGACTCGACTTAGCAACCATGTAATCAATTAGATAGCTAACTTAGGGTTTAACAAATAACAATAATGCACTAAAGATGAGCGCATACACGGAAGGCTAAGGCGATTTGGGTGTACATTTAAGTGGGGTGTAACAAATTCTTCCTTTAAGTAAAATGCTTAAAGTTAGAAACGAAAATATAGGCTCGGAGGGGTGTACTAGGGGTTTCGTGTACTAAAAATGAGTACAACGCTAAGGGTGTGGGAAAAATTTAGTTGACTTAACTAGTCAAGTAATATGACTTAAATGGTCAAGTAATTATGATACGGGTTTAACACAAGGGTGATCCTAATGCCTCTTATCATGTAGTAAATCCTACTACACGAATGTGATCTCACTAGCGGTCTCAGGATGCATCACTAACGCAAGTTCTAGAATCTAAATGCTACCGGTACACTCATAAGCACTAATAATAAATGCTTTTCCTATCAAATCTAAAGGCGAACCTCACATATTTGGGTGGAAAATTTTTCTGAATATACGGTTATGTGCTAGTCATACAATCTCCTATCCATGAGATGCTTGCTATGGCTAAAGTTTCACTCCTAAATGTTGTAAAAAAATTTAAATTTGGCGCTAAAATTGCACTAACAAGTATTTTTCATAGTTTTATTACACATCTACCATTAAACAAAACAAACTCAAGCGAAAGTGCATATGTAAGGTATCATCTTTTTACCCTCCCCTTACACTTAAGATGAACATTGTCCCCAATGTTCAAGTAAATAATGTAAAAGGTAAAAAGTAAAAAGAATGAAATCAAATACTCCCCTGATTCGCTCGGTATGGATAATAAGGTGGCCAGGTTAAATCTTCCTCCAAGAAAATGAACAATCAAAGCTTCCCTTCCAGAATGTAAATCATATTCTTGTCATACATAACTTGTAAATCCTGAGAAAATAGATAAAACAACCTCGCGTAAAATCGGCAGCATCCCATATAAGTTACTAAATCCTAGAAAACAAAATAAGATATAATGTTTGTGGAATGAAGTTTGCAGATCTCCTGGAGATTATAAAACTTAATAATTCACAAAAACCATAAGACTCCGTTAGAAAAACAAAACCGGTAAAATTTCCAGATTTTTACACGTGACGCCGTCAAGAGTTAACTCGTGACGCCGTCAGAAGTGACCTGCATAAATTCTTATGTTAAATTTCTAGAAAAACTTGGTCCTACTTCCTGGAAAATCCTGCAAAACTTCATTATGACTCAATACAAGCATTTGACTCTAACAAATACGAATATACATGTTCATTTAATATTGTGGAGAATCATGATCGGTTTGTTTCTTAAAAACATATTTGGGGTTTCCCCTTACACTTATCTTTTGCAAAAATACTTTTAGGTGGAGTTAAGACTAGGCCAAAACAACAAAGTAAAGTATTTCCACTATTTAATTGAGAAACATGATCTACCAACAATAAAAATAAAGCATGCATACGGAAGCAAATAATAAACAAACAAAAATAAAATCACACAAAACATGGGTTGCCTCCCACGAAGCGCTTTTCTTTATTTACGAGTCTTGTAGCTAGACTCAAGGTCATGGGTTACTACGTGACCTCATCATCAAACGTCACATCCTCCTCACTAATCATTTCATTGTTATTTTCTTGATAATGTTTTACACGTTGTATGTTAACAGTAAATTCCCTACCTTCATCGTCTAATAACACCACGGCTTCAATTTTAGAGGAATTCTTTACCGTAAACGGTCCATACCATCTAGACTTAAGTTTTCCCGGAAATAATCTCAGCCGAGAATTGTACAATAGGACTTTGTCTCCCTCTAAAAATTCTTTGGGTTTCTTAATCCTCTGGTCATGCCATCTTTTTGCTCTCTCTTTATATGTGATGGAAGATTCGTAGGCTTCTAACCTAAGCTCGTCAAGCTCGTGTAATTGCAAGAACCTATTAGTTCCAGCAATTGTGTAATCTAAGTTACATGCCTTAAGCGCCCAATAAGCCTTATGTTCTAATTCCACTGGTAAGTGACATGCCTTACCATACACCATGCGAAACGGGGTCGTTCCAATAGGTGTTTTGTAGGCGGTTCGGAATGCCCATAAGGCTTCGTCGAGTTTAAATGACCAGTCCTTTCTATTTTGACTAACCGTCTTTTCGAGTATTCTTTTAATAGCCCTGTTGGTGTTTTCGACTTGGTCATTGGTTTGTGGATGATAGGCGGTGGAGAACCGATGGGATAATCCATACCTCTTCATAACCTTTTCCATTTGTGCATTGCAAAAATGGGTACCCCTATCACTGATGAGAGCTTTAGGAATTCCGAATCTAGCGAAAAGCTTTTTCAGGAAATGAATAACTACTCTGGCGTCACTGGTCCTAAGGGCTTGTGCCTCAACCCATTTTGAAACATAATCGATGGCGACTAAAATGTATTCGTTCCCCCCTGAAGATGGAAAGGGTCCCATGAAGTCAATTCCCCAAACATCGAAGACCTCACATACTTGTATAAAATTCTGAGGTGCTTCATCCCTATGTGATATGTTCCCGGCCCGTTGACATGCATCGCATGCTTGTACCATTTCTTTTACATCATGGAAAATTGTGGGCCAATAGAATCCCGCATCGAAAATCTTTCGGGCGGTAGTTTTTATCCCATGATGCCCGCCAGAGGGACTAGAGTGACATTCCCTCATAATCTTTACTGCCTCATTTTCTGGAACACAGTGTCTTATAATTTGGTTAGGACACCTTCAGAATAAAAATGGTTCATCCCAAAAGTAGTATTTTAGCTGAGAAAATAACCTTTTCCTTTCGTACCTAGTCAAGTGTTCAGGAACAAGTCTACTTGCGAGGTAATTAGCAAAATCGGCGTACCACGGCTCCAAATCAATCATTAACATGAGTTGTTCGTCAGGAAATGAATCCCTAATCTCACTTCTATCGTGCTTATCCAAGGGGTTTTCGAGACGAGATAGATGATCTGCGGCCAGATTTTCTGCCCCCCTCTTATCACGAATTTCAACATCGAATTCTTGTAGCAACAAGATCCACCGAATTAGTCGTGGCTTAGCATCCTGCTTCGCAAAAAGATATCGAAGAGCCGAGTGATCAGTGAAGACGACTATTTTTGAAAGGACAAGATATTGTCGGAATTTGTCGAACGCAAACACTACGGCTAATAATTCTTTCTCGGTGGTGGAGTAGTTCTCTTGAGCGGGATTCATGGTTTTGCTAGCGTAGTAAATAGGTTGGAAAAGCTTGTCACGCCGTTGGCCTAATACAGCCCCGACAGCGAAGTCGCTAGCGTCACACATGATTTCAAATGGTAACTCCCAGTTGGGTGTGATCATGATTGGAGCTTGTGTAAGTTCCTTTTTTAGGAGATCGAATGCATCCTTGCATTCTTGGGAAAAATCGAACGGAGCATCCTTCACAAGTAATTGAGTCATTGGCCGAGCAATTTTGGAGAAGTCTTTGATGAATCTCCGATAAAACCCGGCATGCCCCAAGAAGCTACGTATTGCTTTAACAGTCGTGGGGTATGGTAACTTAGATATAGCTTCAACTTTAGCTTGGTCCACCTCTATTCCGTTCCCTGAGATCTTATGCCCTAACACAATCCCTTCTTTTACCATGAAATGACACTTTTCCCAGTTTAGCACCAAGTTGGTTTCCTCACAACGTTTAAGCATCTTTTCTAGATTAGCAAGACAGCGGTCGAAGGAGTTCCCGAAGACCGAAAAGTCATCCATGAACACTTCCATGCTGTCTTCCATGAGTTCGTGAAAGATTGCGGTCATGCATCGCTGGAAAGTGGCGGGCTCATTACATAGCCCAAAAGGCATCCTTTTGTAGGCAAATGTTCCATAAGGGCAAGTAAACGTGGTCTTTTCTTGGTCCTCAGGTGCTATGGGAATCTGAAAATACCCAGAGAATCCATCCAAGAAGCAATAGTACTCGTGTCCAGATAATCTCTCTAACATCTGATCAATGAATGGCAAGGGAAAGTGATCTTTCCTCGTGGCATCATTGAGCTTTCGATAGTCAATGCATACCCGCCATCCAGTGACTGTTCTCTGGGGCACCATCCCACCCTTGTCATTCTTAACTACAGTCATTCCACCCTTCTTAGGTACAACCTGCACAGGACTGACCCATGGGCTATCCGAGATCGGGTAAATCAATCCTGCATCCAAAAGTTTGATAACTTCTTTCTTTACTACTTCCTTAATGTTAGGGTTCACCCGCCTCTGGGGTTGCACGGTAGGTTTATAATCTTCTTCCATGAGAATCTTATGTGTGCAAAAAGTTGAGTCAATCCCCTTAATGTCGGCCACACTCCATGCGAGCACCCCTTTGTATTTCTTTAGGACCTCTAAGAGTTTACCTTTTTGTTCATGTTCCAAGGAAGAGTTTATGATTACCGGCAGTTGGTCCTCTCCCTGAAGGAAGGCATACTCCAAATGGTTAGGAAGCTCTTTAAGATCTAACTCAGGAGGTTCGATAATAGAAGGTTTGAGCTTGTTTTCGGGTTTTCGGAGCTCGAGATGCTCCGTTGCCTCTTGTCTGGGGTAGAAGGAGACTGCACTAACATCCTCCATCTTTTCTACCTCTAGCAAAGGCAGAAAACTCTCATCCCGTAGCCAGCCTTCATCGATCTGTTCATCGACACAACTATCAATGACATCTGTGAGTTCATCGACTTCCCCGATGAAATAGAGCCGGTTGGCTGCTTCGAGGGAGAGGTCCATAGAATCCTTAATGTCGAAGGTTGTGCTATCGGTTCCCACTCGTAAGGTTAATTTTCCATCATAGACATCAATGACTGCACGAGCGGTAGCAAGAAATGGTCTCCCTAAGATGATGGGTACCAAGTCATCCTCCTCCATATCCAGGATTACGAAGTCGACCGGGAATTTGAATTTCCCAACTTTGACTAGCACATTCTCGCATATCCCTACGAGGTACTTGACTGATCTATCGGCTAGTTGGATGTTCATACGGGTATACTTTAATCCAGAGTATCCTAATTTAAGGAACATAGAGTGAGGCATGAGATTGATACTTGCTCCCAAATCGGCAAGAGCATTCTTGATTGATAGAGATCCTATGGAGCAAGGCAGGGTGAAGCTGCCCGGATCGTCTACCTTTTTTGGTAGCCCTCGATGGGTCACCACTGAGCATTCTTCCCCCAGGGTCACAAGACCCTCGAGTTTCTTCCGGTTAGCAAGTAGTTTTTTAAAGTATGCACTATACTTTGGCATGTGATAGCAAGCATTAAGGAGGGGTATGGTGACAACCGAGTCTTTTAGATATGACAAGAATCTCTTGTTGTCATTCTCAGTTTTTTGGTTCCTTAATCGGGATGGAAACGGGATTCTCACAGGTTGGTTAGGTAGGGTTGATGGGGAAGGGGTCGTCAAGGGCGGTTGATCGGGGGTATTGCCGCCGACATCCTCCTTCTCCTCGCCAGGTTTGTTTGGATCGGGGGTGATGGGGGATGAGTTTGGGTAAGGTGGGTCCTTGGTTGTTGTTCCAGCTCGAGTGGTTATCGCGAGCATGGGGTCTTTTTTGCTAACTGATGGCATTTCAAGATTATCAAGGGCTGAGTTAAGCTTGTTGAAAAATTCTCCAATGTCCTCCTGCTGCTTGTCGAAAAGCTCATTAAGACCTTTCATTTGCAAGCCTTTTTCTTGAGTGAAGTGACCAAGGTCATCTTCAAAAGTGCTCCTGATTTCGAATTCAGGGCCTTCCTCCCCTTCTTTTCTCTTTACCAGATTTCCCCAGAGGGAGTAATCGTCATTTTGGTAAAAAGGCAAAAGGGAGGGATCAGCATAAATGTCCCCTCCTGACAAGCATGCGATGCAAAATGTCCCCTCCTGATCAGCATAAAAGGGAGGGATCAGATATTATCGTAGAAGATTTGTACCAAGAGCCAAAGCTCAATGCCATGATGGGGAACTTGTCTTATTAAATCTTTGAATCTAATCCACGATTTATGGAAGGGTTCGTCCTTCCCTTTTCGGAAATGGAGGATCCTATCTCTAAACGCTGAGGTTTTTCCAGGTGGAAAGAACTTCTCATAGAACTTGGATATGAGTTGCTCCCATGTGAAAATAGATTCAGAAGGGAGTTTGTCATACCATTCTTGGGCTTTTTCATATAGGGTGAAAGGAAAGAATCGCAATCGGGACGTGTCTCTAGTAGCCCCATCCGTATGGAGGGTGTCTACTATTTTCAGGAAGTCTTTGATGTGTTGGATTGGATCTTCCTCATCTAATCCGCGAAACTTACACACACTTTGGACAAGCCAAACATCGTTTGCGTGCAAGACCTCGTTGGTGTGTTCGTTTGGGTAGACAACGGCGTTTGAGAAGCCACGAGAGGTTAGGGAGGAGTAGTCCTTAAGGCGCTTAGGAATGGGAGTTGCGGAGGTACTCATCTCGTCGTTGGGTTGGGAGCTAGGGGTTGTGACATGATTTTCTGAATTTTCTTCAGAAAGAGGTGCATCAAAATCGATGGCAACGCTAGATGGTTCAGAAGTTGAGTGATATTGTCTCAATCTATGCATTTCTCTTTCGGGTTCCGCATAAGGCAAGACAAGGTTTCTAGTGGAACTGCGACTCCTAGTGATCCTAAGGTTAAAGGATTCGTCGTTTGCCATGATGGCAGGTGGTGAAGAGTTACGAACAAAGACACAAAGAAATAAGATAGACTAAAGAAAACCTAAAAATAAAAATAAAATCTTACTAGAAAGGAATCTAGCAAGTAGACCTAATAAAAAGAGATTCTAACCTAGACAATAACTATTCCCCGGGCTGCGGCGCCAAAAACTTGATGAGTGGGAATCGCACCAGGCTTTACCTCTCAAGGGATCTTGAGAAGCTTACAACCCCCACCAGGCAGTGTACCTGATCGTTGTAGTATAGTATAGTGACAAGTACCGGGGGATTGATCGTTCAGCTAGGAATAGTGTCGCTAGGATTAGAAAACCTAAATACTAGTTCTAAAGGTGAGGGATTATTCTTTTTGTATTTTTATACTTTTTAGAAAGCAAGTAAAAATCTCGGGTTTGAAGGATTTGGGCGGAATTAGTTGCTAGTCAACTAACCCAATACTAAAGATGCAATCAAAATAAAATACTAGAAATGAAAATAAACTAAATTATACTAAAGTTGTGAGCAATAAGTGGAGAAAATGTGTTTACTTAGATTTCACTACTCCCTAGACATCTTTTACATGTTAATTACTTGTTATAGTTGCATGGATGACAGATTGTATTCCTTAATACCATTCATGGGGTATCGCACTTAACTCCCCAATTCTATGAGCTCTTATCTCCTCCTATACCATGCCCAGCACAACCATAGGGATTATAAACAATGGCTCATGCATTAAATACAACCAATAAAGACCTAGTGCACATAGGTTCATGTTTCCTAAGACGTTCAAGCATGTTACCATTTGGAGATCTGCCAGTTTTCTTAAGCCTAACATCAAATTCATTCATCCAAAACAATTATAAACAAGTAATCAACACATAATTAACATATAGGTTTCATTAGATCCAAGCAAACACAAGATAGATCTAGCCTAGCATGATGGAATTAAGACAAGAACAAGATATAGACAACCAACACATAGACATATTGATTGAATTAAAAGAATACTTATCTTAATTACACATGAAAGGTATCAAGGGCTTAGAACCCTTGAAAAACCTGTAAAATTCGCACCAAGTTCGTACTTAGGGTTTCTCCAAAACTTCTCTCTTTTTAATGTGAAAATTAGAAAACTATATATAGGAAATAGGGTCTGATGGCGTCAAGACCAATCATGTGACGCCGTCACCTCGCCGCCAAAACTCTTCTCGGACTGCCTTGATCTACTTCTGACGCCGTCATGTGTTAGCGTTTTCCAGGTCGTCATGCATTTTACTCTTGACGCCCTTTCTTGTGACGCCGTCAAATCCGTACTGGGTCGTCATGGAATTTACTCTTGACGCCGTCAGGATGGTGCTCTTGACGCCGTCACCTACTGTTCCCAGCAAGGAAAATTAAGACTTTGGCGTTTTCTTCACATTTATGCTCCAAAAACGTCCGAATTGCTTCCTTTTCCAGATTTCACTCCCAAAGTACCTAAAATCACAAAAGGAACGATTTAGGGCAATATTTGATCATATAAATTCAATTCCGGGCTTAAATGACCCCCTAAAAGTGGTTCATTTTTCGCCTCATCAAGAGGCATCCCAAACAATGTAAATAGGGGAATATAAACTTATGGTTCGGTGATTTACAATTTCTTTATTTAAATGAAAAGGCATCCCAATCCATTCAAATAATTATAAATCATCCTACTTAAGAATTCCCAACACAACGTTCATACTTAGCCGGTGAGTTACAAGGTAGTGTATTACGAGATGATACTGGTGTTCCAAAAGTACAAAATGAATATTCAATCTTGTAAAGCTGATTAGGGTGCTTGTGGTGTAACTAAGGATGATTTGAGCTTTAAAAGTGCATCAAGATCTGTTAATGAGCTTGTGGTTGTAACGGTTGTGAAGATAATGATGTGATATGTTGATGAACAAAATTATGTAGTGTATGCTTAACATTAATATTGGTAGAGGTGTCAAGTTTGCTTTAAAATTTTAAGAGATTTTAAAGGTTTATGACGGAATGGTATCCTTAGGACCTAAACAGGATAGTACTTCTACGGGATGAAGAGAAGAATTGATAACTATCCCAAGATAGTAGTTCGGATTATCTCATAAATGAAAACTTTTAAGAATGAAATTAGGTAGTACAAATAAGGTGTTAAGATTTCGTTGAGTGGTAAGACACTATCGTGTCTTTAGATTGTTTTAATGAATTCTGGTGGTTTATCGAGTTCAAGTAGGAAATAAATTTGAACATAACCCTAGTACAACTATTCTCAGTATTTGAAAATTTTAAGTCGAACATAGTTAGTCAGACTATGTTTCACTGTCCCTAGGTTAAATATAGGTGACTAGTCTATATTTAGCCGAGGTTCGATAAAATTTTCAAATACCTAAATTAGGTATACTTGTGATATGTCCATTGCTTTTGGGAAACTGTCCACTAAACAAAGGCGATGTCAAACCATTCAGTTGCAAGTCCCGCCCATACAAGACTTGTAACCTATGTTTTCACATTCCATTGCATAGAAGATAGTATGGGTAGATATGTGTGGAAAGTAAGTTTTAAGTAGTTCTAAAACAGTCCATACTTGGCCAGGATCACGAACTTTTAACAATGAAGGTTTCAGAAGAAAACTTTGATGAATGTAGAGAAAGTTGTTGAACTTTGATGAATGTAGAGAAAGTTGCTGAACTTTGATGAATGTAGAGAGACTTCAGCTTTTGTAGATGATGGATTAGTTTATCCTTTAGAAATATCATATTTCTATTTGGAAATCGATAGATTGTGATGGGTTTTTGATATCATATGAAATGATATTGGTGAGGTGATGGAATAATTCCAGAGACCATTGCGCAAATCACAATGTCTCGGAAGTAGATTAGACCATTGTGCAATTCACAATGTTAGGGAAGTAGATTAGACCATTGTGTGACTCAAAACATTTGAGAAATGATGAAGACCATTGTATTATACAATGTCCGGGAAATAGGGAAGACCATTGTAATTCGTTACAATATCTTGGACATAAAATGTTGGAGTAGGAACATGATTGGGAGAATGTGGTTGTGTCAAAATGCCCTAGAATAGGCATACGCAGATATGTTTAGTCCATTGTTTAGATAAAATGATTGAAAATAAATCGAGTGTATATATCAATATACTAATATGTTCATGTAGTATAAAATGCTTACGGGCAAATGCTCAATTATGCTAAGGGTACATATATCCATATGCGAACATGTTTGTGTAGTATAAAATGCTTAATAAGTCCATAATCGTCTGGAGGATGGAAGACACGGAGAGTGGAAGGCTATAAAATGTTTTTGCTTGTAAGTATGGTTATAGTTTAGGTCTCAATTAGACCCGTTTCTCTATAACCATGGCTCTGGTACCAATCTATAACACCCCCAATTCAATAATGCAGCGGAATTCAAACTGGGTGTTACTTGACGGCACAACAGTCATAATAATAGAAAACGAACTCTAATTGAGTCGTTTTAAAAGATTTATCATTCAAATTATATAAATATCAGAGATTGCAAAATGAGGTCCCAGATGGTTCCATGTTTACAATTTACATTAAATGAGTTTTTGAATGATAATAAAATTTATAGCCCTCTTGAATATCCGTGCTCCTCCGTGCCAGCCTCGTTCATTATGGACCTGAAATACATGCTTCAAACAGTCAACACAAAGGTTGAGTGGAATTCGTAGAGTTGTAGTTAAATCATTGAACACAATAATCGTAGTGTGAGCTATAGACTCACACTCATAGTTAGAAAACAAAACCGTTATTATTTCACTAAGCTCATGCAACCAAAGCATTAACATCGAACCAAAAATTGGCATTATAGAAGCCCTACCAAGGTAATATTGTCATTATACCTCTAAATATCAAATATAGTGCATTTGTTTGAACTCGTAGTTGTTCAACACAAATGGGATTCGTCAATCCCAATAGATCTATTCACAATATTCGCGCTCACTATAGCTAGTGACTAATGGTTCATGATATAGGGACTTCGAACATGGCAATCGTTACTTAGTGACAATAAAACCTAGTCGGGTAAGCATACAGTAGAAAGCACTGTGTTCGAGTAGAAAAATAATAGCATGTATCTCCCCCATGGGTTTGTAAAATAGTTAAACAATAGAAAGTGGGGCTATGAACTCACCTTAAGTTATGTAGTAAGTAGTGAAAATGATGGTCGAATCGCGAAGGTTTCTACGAGCAACCTATAATAGGATGTTGCGACTTAGGATTGGAGTAAGGAATATGAAGAATTGCCTATATATGTCTTGCATTTAGTCCATGATGTAGTACTTTAGTATAGTGTAAGTCTTTGAATAAAAATGGTTTATGAAACATGTATAGTTTGTATATCGCTTATTACCTTTCGGGACGACATAATTCAGAGGTCATGTAGTAAACGTTCGAGGAGCCAGGTCACTTTAATTCGTAAATCAACAACTCATCTCGATGGTTTACTTTAATGAACCCCTCACATGAGTTTCTTGAGTCTAGTATGAATATTACTTGTAAAGTTTCATGGTTGTTTTGATGGAGTAGATCCAAATTGGATACTTATGTTGCCATTAACTCTATAGTTCATGTTTTCGTCTTGGTAAGTTTATTTTGTCTTTAGCCGTGGCTTTGCCGTGACTTTGGTCATTATTATCATTGTCTTGAGACTCATCCTTGGCCTTAGCCATGGTTGTGGTCTTGGCTTTAGGTCATTAGACCTCTTGGTTTCATTTAACCATAACTATTACATGGTCATTTGGTCTTAAAATGGGCTGTTAAGAATTTGAAGAAAAAATATCACGCATAAAGCGTTTTCAGGGCTCGAGCTTCTTTGTACCTGAACAAAAACATCGTTCCAGACAACTTTCGTGTTTTAACTTTTTGATGAATCGGAATAGAAGGGCCACTTTCAAAAAGGTCAGAATGCTAACAGGTTGTTTTTAGGCAGTTTCGGCGTTTTGGTTTCGCTAACTTCTTTTAGCCATAACTTTTGACTCGTGCACTCGATTTAGGTGGTTCAAATTGCTATGTTTTCCTTTTTAAGTCCTCTATAACAGTAGGTAAGTGTTTCATATCATGGTTACTCTATTTTGGTTATGGTTCTCAATATAAGTCACTAGTTTTCTTGTTTACTTAACATATGTTAATATATAGTTTCCAAAACTCGTTTTAATAGTTTTTATACATCATGAACATAACACAAAACCATATATAGAATGAATGAAACATAATAAGCATGAAAATGATATTGAGTAAGAAAGTGTATTAGGGTTTCTTACAACTTTTGGCCTTAATGAAAAGGGAACTCATGAACTAAGACAAGATTTAAATCCTTCAATCGAAAACCCTAGCTTCCAATCCTTTATCCCTGGCTTACAAATCTTTTAATCACTTGATTATAACCTTAGGTAGCCCTTGTAATATCCTTCTTAACTCAGCCCGAGCACCTTTGTCTAGCTTCCAAATCAATCATGGAATGATGATGAGATTATGGTGTTGTTTATGGTGATTTATGGTAGAAATGGAACTAGGAATCAACAAGGAACATAAGACTAACACTTGTGATGGATTAAAGTTGAAAGAACAATGATCAAAATGATGTTTTTATGGTGCTTGGGTCGTTTGAATGAGCAAAGAGGAGAGGGGATGACTTCCTTTTATACTAAAATGAGGAGGTTACTTTGGTAGGCTAGATGTTATCAATTTTGCTTCCTAAAGACACTTGTTATGCATCTAGGAGATCAAGGCTTAAGATTAGAACACATTAGGGATGAATCCCCCCCCCCCTATAGTCGGCCAAGAGTAGTCTAGGGTGACTAGATACATAGACTTGGTATTATCTAGCTTACGGAGTGAGTTTTGGTCCCGGTAATTGCTAACGGTAAGTCGTTAAGTCATAAAACTTAAAATCGGGTATCCTAAAAATATGAAACTTATAAATATGTTAGAACTTATTAATATAATCTATCTTAGCATATTTAATAAGTGTTAAGTTCTATCGGGTTGCTTAAACGCTGTTAAGACTGGAAACGCGGGTTTAAAACGCGTAATTCGCGTAAAACGCTGAACTGGAAAACGTAAAATTCCAAAACTTTTGGAATTGTCTTAAAATGAGAGAAATTCATATTTCTATTGTTTATAGTGTTTTATGGACATATCGGGATGCTGGAATGACGTTTAAACCTAAAAGTAAATCTCGGACACGGTTTCGTGATTTTTGCATAAATGATCCGACGAGTGTCAAACTCTCGGATTATCATTAAAATAGTTTAACTTACGAGAATATGAAATAAAAATTTCAGGAGTGAATAGTGAAAGTGAATAGTAAAAATGAATAGTAATCCGAAAATGCGAATTGTTACAAGGGGGATTACGTTTATAGGGAGGTTAGGATCTATGTAAGTATCGGTTATGAGCTTCTTCCTAGTAGTGCAAGAGATATTAAAAACTTCAGAGTCATTTCCCTCAATCCTATCACTACTCCCTATAGTTGGATTTTTTGTGTGCCCTTTTGATCTCTCTTTCGACTCATCCCATTCGCCTGACTCTTGTGTGACGGGATCCTCGAATAAGTCGGCAAGGCTCTTGGCCAATTCGTGCTCTATCTCTGGGGTCTCATCCTTAACTTCATGACCCTTATTCCCAGTTGGTTGTTGGCTCTGGTCAGGTGTACGAGCAGATATTGTCGTGATGGTATTTACAAATTGGATTGGTCTTGGGGGGTTAACATGGTCCCTAACTTCCTTCACCTTTGGTGACAGATGTTTAAAGAGTTTACTAGGGCTTTTTACTTTCATAGGAGAGGTTGGCTGATTCATGATGGTGACAGATTTGACTTCTTCAGCCTGAATCGGTTTACTAACAGCATGCTCTTTAATAGTGGTTAACAGATTACAAATCTTGTTATTCATATCGGCTTGCTGTTTTCTAAATCGGTTCTCGAGCGTGGAAAGCTGTAATTCTTGAGAGAGAATGAACTTTCGCAAGGCATCTTCATAGCTTTGCCTAGGAGTGTTTTGTGATGGAAAATGCTCGGACCATTCGAGTGGAGGAGAATCATTGAAGGATATGCTCCGAGTTTGGTATCCTCTGAAATTTGGTTTATCCTTCGGCCTCGCCAAAGTTTCGAGGACCTCGATTAGTGGCGAGCTCTCTATCCTTGGTTTTATCAGCGCGTGACGA
Organism: Artemisia argyi; assembly: GCA_030686995.1. Lineage (NCBI taxonomy): Eukaryota > Viridiplantae > Streptophyta > Magnoliopsida > Asterales > Asteraceae > Artemisia > Artemisia argyi. The sequence goes on from CM060691.1 coordinate 130,248,367, forward strand.
TGTGAATTCCTTAAAAGCATGTTTTGGAAGTTCCATGCAGTTATGAGTTTCATGAGGGCCATTACACAATTTACACAAAGAAGTGATTTTGTTCACTTGGCTTGAAGGCTTGGGAGCTTCGTAGGATTTCATGAGAAACTTGATTTGGTCCTCAAGTTCCATGATCCTACGGTCAGGAGTGCTAGAATTGTTCGAAGGCAAAGATATTGCCTTGACCATTTTGTTCAAATCACGGGGATCATTCCAACTTTCTTTGTCATAGAGAGCAAGATCTGCTATGAGTTCCCATGATTCTTCCGCACTTAGATCACGTACCTTGCCACCGGGCGATTGGTCAATGGTTCGCCTTGTGGAGAGGTCGATATGGTCATAGAAGATTTGGACTTGGAGCCAAACATCTATGCCATGATGAGGGAGTTTTTGGAGTAAGTCCTTGAAACGAGTCCATGCTTCATATAGAGTTTCACATTGACGTTGTTCGAACATCCAGATATCATTTCTAAGCTTGGTAGTTCTCCCCGGTGGGAAAAATTGAGCAAGGAAACGAGTGGTGAGATCATCCCATGAGGTGATGGATCCCACGGGTAAACGTTCAAGCCATTGAATAGCTTGATCACGTAGAGAGAATTGGAATAGACGTAATCGGGCCGACTCTCTAGTTACAACATCAAGGTCTATGGAATCTATGATTTTAAGAAAATCCTTGAGATGTTGATTAGGATCTTCGGAACGAAGTCCATGGAATGCACATCCGCTTTGCACCAACCGGATGGTGTCGGATCGCCAGGGGGACACATTGGCTCCTTGAGTGAGCTCAATAGTGTTTCGATAGCCTTGGTGGCTAGGACGGGAATACTCTCCTAAGGTTCGGGGCCTAGAGGTTGGTTTGCTAGTGGTGGGTTTTATGGGTGGTTTTGTTGTGGTGGGTTGATGGGTTCAAAGAGGTTACCACCTTCCATGATGTCGGATGGTAAAGGTTACGAACAAAGACACGAAGAAATGAGATAGACTAAAGAAAACCTAAAAAATAAAAATAAAATCTTACTAGAAAAGAATCTAGCAAGTAGACCTAATAAAAAGAAATCCTAACCTAGACAATAACTATTCTCCGGCAGCGGCGCCAAAAACTTGATACGTGGGAATTGCGCCCTCGCAACAGGTTTTACCTCTCAAGGGATCTCGAGAAGCTTATAACCCCCACCAGGCAGTGTACCTGATCGTTGTAGTATAGTATAGTGACAAGTACCAGGGGATTGATCGTTCAACTCAGGAATAGTGTCGCTAGGATTAGAAAGCCTAATAAACTAGGTCTAGAGGTGAGGGATGATTCTTTTTTGTATTTTTATATTTTATAGAAAGCAAGTAAAATCTCGGGTTTTGGAAGAGTGAGCGGAATTAGTTGCTAGCCAACTAACCCAATTAACTACTAATGCAATAAAAATAAAATAACATAAATGAAAATAAAACTAATTTACTAATTTGGTGGAAACAATAATGAGGAAAGTTGTGTTTACTTAGATTTCATTACTCCCTAGATAACTTTTACAGATTGATTAGCTTGTTACAATTGCATGGATGACGGGTCATATTCCTTAATACTAGTCGTAGGGCCGTGTACAATATTCCCTAACTCTATAGGATCCTACTTCACTCCTATGTCGAGCAGTTAGAAGCTCTTAACATGGGATCATTAGAATTCTCCTACGCATTAAATACAACCAAAAATCGTAGTACACATCCGATCATGTTTCTTAAGACGTTCAAGCAAGTTACCAATGAAAGTCTGCCAGTTCTCTTAAGCCTAACATCGAATACAATCATCTGTAACAATTATAAACAAACAATCAACCCATAATTAACATCTAGGTTTCACTACATCTAAGCAAACACAATAAAGATCTAGCCTAGCATATTAAATAGAAGAAAAGCGTAAGATATAATCACACAACACATAGACATATTGAATGATTTGAATGAATACTTATCTTCAATTGAACATGGAAGAATCAAGGGGTTGGAACCCTTGAAAAACTGATAAAATTCGGACTAGGGTTTATTCCCTCAAAGTTGCACACTAATGAATGAAATTTGGAAAACTATATATAGATTATACATCGTGACGGCTTCATGTGTTAGCCTGTGACGCCGTCAACTCGCCGCCATGATAAAAATCGTATTGCCTAGATCCATTTGTGACGCCGTCATGTGTAGTTATGCTCTGGGCCGTCACTAGTAATTGGACCCTGACGGCCTTGGTGACGCCGTCAGGTCCTAGGCTTAAAACCTCTCTGGATCGTCACATATATTTTCCACTTCCACCTCTTTTGTAACTCTTGACGCCATCATGTGGAGAGTCTTGACGCCGTCAGGTACTGTTCCCAGCAAGGAAAATTGAGAGTTTGCCATTTTCTTCACTTTAATGCTCCAAAAACGTCCAAAATGCTTCCTTTTCCAGATTTCTCTCCAAAAGTACCTAAAATGACAAAAGGAACGATTTAGGGCAATATTTGATCAAATAATCTCGAATTCGAGCTTAAATGACCCCTTAAAAGCGGTACACTTTTTGCCTCATCACTTATTTAGGAATGGATCTGGGGTATTTATATCCTTAATGACTACATTATCATCACCCTCATTCTAAAAGTCAACATAGTCTATTTCGTCACAATCATCGGTAGAATAGCAATCATCATTATCCTCTATAATTTGTTCCTCAGTTTGTTCTAAGTAAATAAAGTCCATGACAACATAATCATAGTGTTTCATATACATATCAATCAAATTACCATTCTCATACCCAACAATCAACATGGCAACAACATATGTATTAGACTTAATCTCTTTTATACCTAAGCTTAATGTGGTACCGGTTTTGCAATAAATATAAATTTTAAAAGCTGTGTCCAACTAGAATTAACTTGTTGACAATTTCAACAAGATTATCAAATGACATACCACTGAAATTAATATTTGAGATTTCTTTCACATTACCCTGGGCATATCACAAAAGGCTTGAAATGAAAAGACCATCGTACTTTAAATAAATGGTGAAAAAACCCTTATTTGATTTCTTCAATTTTGGTTGACCTGTAAATTAGGGTTTCAAATGAAATTAGGGTTTATCCATGATTAATTAAACAACCATTATAAACATAAAATTAAAACACAAAATTTATACCTTTAGCCATAATGAAATTTAATGACTGGATTATCATAGGTGGGGTGAAATAAAATCAAGGCATGATTGGTAGGGAGAAATTTAGCGAAATGAAATTAAGTAAAGAATAGAAATGAAGGGAAATGAAATTGGTGGAGAAATTTGATATATTCCGGTGTTTACCTATGATCGACAATTGACCAAAGAAATCAACATAAATTCAAGTTTTAATATGAAACTGCAAACGAAAGATTTAACAAGTGATACTCCAAATTGAAAACCAATTTATTGTAGCAGCTTGACTAGTAAGATGTGAACATATTGAAAACTTAAAAAATTAAACAGCAACAATATACAAATGATAAACCAAAAGCATAAAAGATCCAACAAATTATAAACATAATCACGTTTCATAAGAAAATCAATTATTGATGAGATCAAATAAGTACATATTATTGGCATCATTTATCCAATTTAATTCACTTGTTTTATATTGTTTTGTATGATAATCGATACTTAATTGTTTACTTTAGTAATTCTCAGGTAAAAACAAGCAATTGGTGAAAGTTGATGATTTTGGCCGAATTATGGAGCTAAATGATCAAGATTGGAAAAATCTACTGAAATCCAGGAGATGCGCCGTATCATTCTCAACAGATACGCCGCAACATCATACTTAGATGAATTCGAAGACTATTGCCTGATTTTGAAGATTACACTGCATCTAATTACAACATGCGCCGCATATGAAACTTTGGACAACGAAGGATAACCAACTTGTTCTACTCCAAATACGCAGCATCTCATTTACAACATGCGGCGTATCAGCTAAAGACTTCACCATATACTATCCAGGACGTTAAAGGATATGCGCCGCATAGAGAAACAAGTTACGCTACATCTGAAGGCGGTGTACGAATATTTCAAAATATAATAATCTTGGACCCCACGCGAAGTTAAGTAGATGCACCGCATCGATCCCTCAGAAAGAAGCTATAAATACCCTAAGACAGATACGAATTTTGTGTGCAACAAAACCCTAAGGAGACGAATTCAGTCGAAGAAGTATCACAAGACATGCCCCAAACAGTGATCTTAGAGTCGTAAGAAGGTCCTGTATGTGTATAATTCATTAAGTAGTTTTATTTTATTGTATTAGTAAGCTTTAGTCTATCAGGATTGATGGGCTTGTGGCCACCATACTGCTCCCCTTAAAATTGCTTTCCCATCGATTAAAGTTTATATGATGTTTTTTTGGTGACTTGTATTTGTGCATTGATAACCTATGTGTTTAGTTGAGTCTTCTGGGCTACCATATATGTTCCTCGCCTACTTATCTAGCATCTAGAAGGTAGGATAAACATAAGTAATCATTAAGAGTTTATGTCACACCTCACCAAGGCGGAAACGCGAGTGCAACATCATGGATATCATCACAACACATGGTGTCTATATAGAGAATTTCTACATGCAATAAAATAAGGCAAAGTATAGACACAAAGTGTTATAACAATACCCGAAAGAAAACAACAAAAACAAGTCTCCAAAATATATCTCCAATGAAACATAAAAATACTAGTCAAAAGACATAATAGTATCTCAATCAAAATCAAACAAATTCATATCCAAACATAAAGCTAATCCATTCTCAAATGCAACTAAGTCTCGTCTCGTCGTTGCTCTCAACCTTAGCCTTAGAATGCTCACTTAAAAATGATGTTTAAAACATCAACATAATGTTGGTGAGATTCATAGGCTTAAAAACACACACGATAGGCAACCAGTTCAATGTGATTATAAAACATAGCAGGACAAATAAATACAGTTACCATATAAACTAGCATGGAATCACAAACCAACCAACACACATAAGACAACCATTTGGACAGAACGTGCCCACCGATCCAATTTCCACTTCCACCATCAATTGGGACGGAACATGCCCACCGATCCAAGTTCACCACACATAAATTGGGACGGAACGTGCCCACCGATCCAAGTTTCATCACACATTTATCATCAATTGGGTCGTATTTACGAGCAACGGGATAAGCATCCCCCCCCCCCCCCAATTGAATCCCACATTTTAACAACACCGCATTAACATCACATATAGCATACACACGATAACCATTTACAAGTCCATGCATTTAAACGACACATAATCACAGTAACTCAAAGTATTTAACACAAGCATCATTCCCATCCCAAGTTTAAAACAAAGTAAAAATGGGACTATGAACTCACCTCAGTCTTTGCAGCTTCCAAATAACAATACACAAATCTACATAACAAAATAATACCACATTACACACAACCAAGCTAAAAGCTATAGTCCATGTAACATACATATGATGGATGTCTAAGGCTCATATGACCCACCATGGGTCTCCTAGACTCCATACTAACCATCACTAAGTACTAACACTCACTAAATCCCTTGCACTTATAATTTCAGAAAACGCAGAATTTTGGGGTACATTCACCCACATAAAATAATAACATTAAAAGCTCAAAAACTCACACCAAAAATTTACCATAGTCTCTCATAAGCATACAAGCTAATCTCAGAAGGCCATGGTCTAATAACACACACAAGTACTCTAAATAAAATCAAACTTAAAAACTATCCAGATGCGGATCTGAACGCACACCAAAAAGTTTTGACCAAACTAAAATACTTCTACAACTTTTTATCGCAAATCCTTCGCGTGGGATTCTAAGTACATATGAAACTCAACTCCTCCTGAAGGGATAACCTAGATCTCACTTTTTCAACAACAATTCACTATCAAACTTATGACCTAATTCTGTCCAGGTTTAACAGCTTTGACACCTTAACTTGGAAAAATCAAAAGACTAACTTCCGGACCTCGAAATCGATCGTGGCCAGACTTTTTTGAAAGCTCTTTCACTGAACTTCAATTTAGACTAAAAGTTCATGATCTAACTCATTTCCATCTATTAAATATCTTCGTATCTTTACAGCCCTACTATGCTGTCCAAAACTAACTCATTGTTTAACATGTTTTATAACCAAATCTCTTTCACTAATCATCATACCATTATTAACTAATGATCCTAACATGTTTAACATCATTAATTTACAGAAGTTTACAAACCCTAGATTCATCATAATCAATATTACATGAATTACATAAATTAATTGAACACATGTGTTAAGAATTATACCTTGATCTTGATTATTGCTTCACAAATAAAAACCCTAACTCTTCTCTTTTTTTTCTCTGCTTTGGTCGATTGAATACCCCAAAAGAGGGATATGGGTCGTTTGTTAGGGATATAAGGGTTGGGTGTTGGTCTTGTTTGGGTTGGACTAGGATTACTTATTGCTAGGAATTGTTTTTGGAATCAAATTTGGTTTCTTTTTCCCTTAAACCCCCCCTATGGCCGATTTCTATATACCATATATATATTTATTATTTTTTTATTAAATTTAATTATTACACTCAAAATCTTATACTTTTTATATTTTATGCCAACCCACAACGAAACCTAATGTCTTACGCGATAAACCTTAGTTTTTACGATGACTCAGAAAAATATCATTTTCAAAACAAAGTTTCCAAAAATAGAATTGCACGCTCTTTATAAACATAACCCATGAAAACAACCTCCTCGTAACTTACTAACGCTCAAATACTTGAACGAAGACTTGTTACGCAAAATCACAAAACACCAAAACTACACAAGTCAATTCTACACCACAAAGGCGAACAAATGAACTTAATCCCAAAATCAATATTACTCAACTCACCACGATAAAACCATACAAAGGGATTTAGTGCCAACACACACTCATATCAAACATATATCACACATATATCACTTCAATCACCTAAGACACTCCAAACAAACGTCAACCGAGTCAAGACTATCAGTTAAACTGACATGCTAAAATCACGGTTGTTATAGTTTACTCGCCGATATTTAGGATCCAACGAGACAAACTAGATTACGATACTCATCATATAAAACTGGCAATAAAACAAGTGACAAGCTACTTAAACCATAGGACAGGTCTTCTACGTGTTTCTATTATCTATATGTGTACGTGATTGATCTTCACTAGTTTGTTCTCATTAGTTTTACTTTTCTGTTTAACTCAAATCCGTGCTAGTCCCTCAGGCTAAACCCCCCCCCCCCCCCCCCATTTATTAGAATAGATTGTAAAACTAACTTAGATATGAAAATACTGATCAAATCAACTAGGTATTACGTTCCATTGTTAGTGTTCAACACTCTACTTACCACTATATACATATTGATCGAGTACACTGCTCGTTAAGTGTGTGTGTGTTAGTAATAAGTCGGCTAAATATAAATTTAAAACTTGATTAGGTAAAATCAACCTATGCTACACTGACAAATCGCACGCATCAAATTTTTGGCGCCGCTGCCGGGGAACGAATCGTCAATACCTGTTTATTTGATTAATATTTTAATTAGATTCTGACCACTAACTTTATTGTATATTAGTATAGATTGCATTTTTTGTATTTTCTTGCATATTTTATTTTCTTGTTCGTTTGTTTTTTTTTATTTTCTGTAAATTTTTGTTTTCTTTATTTATTTTTCTTTTGTTTTCTGTATTACTGTTGGCTGCTGTATTTTGCTGATCCAAACGATGTGGCTGATACGGGGGATTGCGCCCTAGCAATAGGTTTTACCTCTCAAGGGATCTTGAGAAGCTTGCAACCCCCGCCAGACAGTGTACCTGATCGTTGTAGTATAGTATAGTGACAAGTACCGGGGGATTGATCGTTAAACTCAGGAATAGTGTCGCTAGGATTAAAAAGCCTACTAAACTAGGTGAGGGATGATTCTTTTTGTATTTTTTATATTTTATGAAAGCAAATAAAATCTCGGGTTTTGAAGGAGTGGGCGGAATTAGTTGCTAACCAACTAACCCAATTAACTAAGATGCAATCAAAATAAAATAAAATAAATGAAAATTAAACTAATTTGGTGGAAACAATAATGAGAAAAGTTGTGTTTACTTAGATTTCATTACTCCCTAGATATCTTTTACCGGTTGATTAGCTTGTTACAATTGCATGGATGACGGGTTATATTTGTAACACCCCAACCCAAAAAGGGCTAAAGTGTAACATTACGGGGTCGAATCAGAACATAAGCAAGCGAAATACATTAAATAATACAAGGGTTACAAAGCAAATCTAATAAATGATAAGGTGCTAACACTAAGCATAACAGCTTCCAAACTAATTACAAACTAAGAACCAAAAGAGGAATCTCTAAGTCCATCTCTAATCCATAGGGAGCTATCAACCGTGTAGTCCACTAAAAGATCCTAAGCACTCTTCCCTCAACCTAGCTTCCTTCTAAATAACCTGCCGCAGGAAAAGAAATGCGGCTGAGCTTAAAAGCCCAGTGAACAGATATAAACAAATAAAAGCTAATAACAAAAGGGGAATGAAAGTGAGTCCAAAATGAATCCAAGCAAACCTGTTGAGACGAATATCAAAGAATATGGAACATATGATAGAATCAACAGAATATGATCAAAGGGAATACGTATATGGAATATCAAATGAATCAAAGGAAAAAATGGAACGAATCATAAATGTAAGCAAATGAACTAAGGAAAAGCATAAGTCAATAACAATAAAGAAGTTAGAACAACAAGGATCACATATATAGTAAAAGTAACAGAAATGCCCAACAATCATATATCAAATTGTACATAGAGTAGCTAGCTCGATGTACCAAATGTGAAATGGAGTGTATTGCACACACATACCCATTCACCAAATTCAAAACGAAACAAAGTACCTAGGATGCATCCATACGCTCCCTGCAAAAACAAATATACATATACCAAGCTCTAGGCTAAGCATACATACAATAATAATAATGGCCATGGTGCTATAGCATAATAGGGAACACTGTGGACAAAAACCCACCTCCACAGATAGTGTCAATACCACTGGTGCATCAGTGGCAAGGCCATAGACTCCCCATGACTGGCTAATAATTCTAACACATAAAGGCAAAACATATAATGGGCATAGAACTAGGAAATGCTATGAGAAATGGAATATAGCATACAACAAATATCAAAGCAAATCATAACAGAAACGGATCATGGACCATACAAAGGGATCATAGCAATGGTTCAAGTCAAAGGTCCAAATCAAAGATTCATATCATGAGGTTCAAATCAAAGGTTCATAATAGGAAAAGGGTTCATAGCAAAGGTTCAAAATTTGAAGTTAAATAATCCAAATATGTTAAAGAAAGTCATGAGAAATCTTAAAGAATAAAACAGATTAAGGACTTTTGAAAATTATTTAAAACCTTTTTATCGTAAAAGTATTCCTTTAAAAACATATTTCATAAAAGTCATTAAAACCTTCATATAAAACTGCCATTGTATCGTAATCACAGAAATCATTTCAAAAATAGTTTTTCTCAAAAGTCATCAGGTTATATTTTTAAAAGAGTCTTCATACGAAATCATAATATCAAATGAACCAAGGATATCAAGCGTATAAAGATTAAAAATCATAATAGTGGCAATGGAACGGATCATGAGTCATAAGAAACCTTACTAAAAGGTTAGAATATCTGTACCTTAGACCGCAAGTGCAAACATAACATAAAACATAAAGGTCGGAAGCAAACTCCTTCTTCAACGGATCTACATGAATTCATAATCACCTTATTATTAATAACTTGTTTTAATTCAGATTACTCATTTTAGTCGGCTTTCTATATTTTAGTAACTTTTCACTTTTAGAAAGTTTCCATATTTAGCAAGTATCCCGAAATAGTAATTTAATACTTTAAGGTTTTAGTTGACAATTAAGTATTACTAATATAATAGTTTAGGGTTAAATATATCAATTTACTAAAGTTTAGGGTCATAAATGTAAATTATCAAAATTTAATGTTTAAAAAAATTTGTCAAATAATTATTTTGGGGTTATATTATAAATTATATCAAAATGATAATTTTAGACCTTGTCATTTTATAATTTAAATAACGCATTCTCTACATTAACTAGACCGCGATGACCAAAAATATAATAGACGCTCACACACAAAACTACACAAATCATATTTAGACTCGCTGTGGAACTCACACCTTCGACACACAATTGCCCATGCATGCCTTAGCTTAACATTAGTTTACTTTATTTAAGGTTCACAACCAAGCCTTGATCAAATACATCTTAGTTAATTTCGTACTACATTTTCATTTGTGTCGATCTGATTTAGATTAGTTAGCATGAAAGAGCTATTTAACATTATAAATATAATACATAAAATATTATTTTAAAGTTCCATGTTAAGCCTAAAGACCAACATAAGCTCATGTTAGTAAACACTAACCAGTAGGGTCAAACGGTGTAAAAGTGGTTTCAGGACTTATTTTACCAATTAGAAGCAAAAGAGAATCACACCAGTTTTCATAACAAGGCTCAAAAGATACGTATATCACATTCGAGTTACAAAACAAAGCCCTCTCGAAACCATTATTTAGAAACCATTTTTGTACCAAATATCGACACCTCTTCTCGAATGTAAACACTAGTGAGACATACTCTATGTTCGAATAAAAGACGCGAGATGCAAGTTAACACAAGGTTAAAGCTAGATCGAACACAAATATCTCCTTTTACAAAACTAGGATTATGCGTATGAACACACACCAAATACCATTTGCATTACATAAAATCACACTTATAACACCCCCTTTTATTCACGTCAAAATCATGCATGTTCTTCCATTATCCCTTGCTTTTATTTCCATATTATAAGGTAGAATATTAGAGGTCATCATATGGTTTAAATGATCATGTCAAAACGTATTTAACCCACGTCTTCGAATAGCAAACCGAAACAAAATTTGAATTTATACTATCCATTCATATTCATGTTATTAACGAAACAAGGATTAAGTTTCAGGTCTTAGTTGTGCAAACGTATTCAAAACATATTAGAGTTAGTGTTAAGTTTTAAAATTTTCTATTCATATGAAGTGAAGAGGATTCATAGGGATACATTTTAATAAGTTTTATCTCATGAAACATATGACTTTATCTGATATTAGATCTTGCGTATATCCTTTGAGCCGATTCACAACACAACACCAAACATAAAATATATACATGTAAAGATCATTAAGTGAGAGAAAAGAAAGAACAAGATAGATGATGTGGTACCCTTTGTGGTGCCTCGACAGAATCAGAAACAAGGGCATGAGAACCCAAAATGAAATCCGAGCAAACACAATCCCTATTCGAACCAGTACCCACGATCAAACAAACACTTTTTGCCTCCTTCTTTAGCTCGAATGGAAGTGGAGAAGAAGCCAAGAAAATAATGCCGCTATATTGTTTTTAGGGTTAGGGTTTTTATTTTTCTTTGGAGCCTATGTTTTGTGAAGAAAATATACACCGGTTCCTCCTTTTTATTTTTGTTGTGGGTTTCGGTCATGGGCCAAAAGCCATAGGAAATCATGGGCTCAAAATAGTTATCAGGTCCTTTGGTTGTTATTGTTTGTGTATAAAAAGAAACGGCCCAAAAATGAAATTCATGTCTCGTTTATATTTTTCTCATACTATATTTTAGGTCACAAAAATATTTTGGAGTCCAAATATGTTCAAAGATTTCTAATATGTTGTTTCGTTACAATTTATGGGTTTATGATTACTTCGTTAAATTATATTTGCGTTTATAATTACTTGTATCGTTACTTAGAAAAATTTCAAGTTATACTTAAAATTAGGATTACGGAATTCATGGTTTTACAATATTCCTTAATACTAGTCGTAGGGCCGTGTATAATATTCCCTGACTCTATAAGATCCTACTTCACTCCTATGTCGAGCCGACTAAAAGCTCCTAACATGGGATCATTAGAATTCACTTATGCATTAAATACAACAAAAAATCGTAGTACACCTCCGATCATGTTTCTTAAGACGTTCAAGCAAGTTACCAATGGAAGTCTGCCAGTTTTCTTAAGCCTAACATCGAATACAATCATCCGTAACAATTATAAATAAACAATCAACCAATAGTCAACATCTAGGTTTCACTACATCTAAGCAAACACAATAAAAACCTAGCCTAACATGTTAAAAGAAAGATAAGCATAAGATAGAATCAAACAATACATAGACATATTGAATGATTATTAGAGAACTTATCTTTATTAAAACATGGAAGAAAGAAGGGTTTGAAACCCCTTCAATATGCAAGAAATTCGACCTAGGTTTTGTGTTTAAGTATTTCACAATTAGTTCCACACTTTACAATGAAAAATTGGAAAAATATATATAGACTAAGCATCCTGACGGCGTCATGTGTTGGCTTCTGACGCCGTCAACTCGCCGCCAAGTTGAAATTCGTATTGCTTAGATCCAGTCTTGACGCCTTCATGTGTAAATCTTCTTTGGGCCGTCACTTGTATTTGGACCCTGACGGCCTTGGTGACGCTGTCAGGCTATTAACACTGAAAATGTTCTGGGCCGTCACGTTATAATTTTCACATCCACCTCTTTTGCCACTCTTGACGCCGTCAAGTATCAAGGCTTGACGTCGTCAGGTATTGTTCCCAGCAAGGAATTTGAGACTTAGCCATTTTCTTCACTTTTATGCTCCAAAACGTTCAAAACGCTTCCTTTTCCGGATTTCTCCTCAAAAATATCTAAAATGACAAAAGGAACGATTTAGGGAAATAATTGACCAAATAATCACGAATTCGGGCTTAAATGACCCCTTAAAAGCGGTACTCTTTTCGCCTCATCAGTGGCGCATATGATTTATCATATACGGCGCATTGCATTTTTATTTTTATATACAGCGTTAACTTAAAAATTCGAAGTGCGGCGCATCTATCCCCTAGATACGACGTATTTTTTTTTAATCGGAAAATTTTCAAAACCCTAACGAGATACTACGCATCTGTTTTGACAGTTTCGGGGCATCTATTTATTTATTAAAAAAAAAATTCAAAATTATTAAACTAAGATACGTCGCATCTATTTTTGCAGATACGACGCATCGTTTTTCTGAATAAAAGTCTAATTTAATTTTTCACGTAATAAGATACGGCGCATCCTACTTTTGGGATATGGCGCATCATTTGCAGACATCAGCAACTTTTATTTTCAATAATCATTTCTTTACTAATTACGATTATCTTCTATCGGGCAAATCCTGCTGATTTACTTACCTATCATGACAGGGATTATTATGGAAGATATCACCATGAGCGAGTACTTGACTATGGAGGGAATGAAGACATTGAGATGCACAAGTTCTCTGATTAAGATACTATGGACATTAGAGAACGACGATGATTGCAAAGATTATGAACTTAACTTAAAAAAGTTTCCAGCAATACGTATGGGTGATAAAAACTCAGAAAAATTGGAATGGGAAAATGGGAAACTCTGTCCAATTTTGGATGAGACCTATGATGCTATTAATTGCAACTCACCACTTTTTGACGAATTGCTTGAATCAATATCTCACACTTCTGTGCCAATATGCTCTATTAAGACTTATGAAAGTGAAGAAGTTGATTTACTCACAATCGATGTTGATCTATTTACTTGGGAAACCCCTCTTGAAACCCTATTTGCTGAATTTAAACGTTTGCAAAGCATTGACGATGACTTGTTCACCTATGATTTGTTTATGAGCTACACTGAAGATGAATTACTCCTGCTATGGCCTATGATAGAATCCAAAGGATTGATTTGGATTACTATTGAAGAAGAGGAAGGGAGACTTCAAATTAAATACATAAGAAAAGATAATGTGGAGCATAAAGAGGAAAAGTTCGAGACTTCAAAATCTTCTTATATGTCTTATGAAGAACAATTCTATGGATTAGACAAAAGTGATCTTGACGAAGAAAGGATGTATGTTGAGGCTGAAATCTTGTTCAATAAGAAGTTGGTAAGATTAATGGATATTTCTTTGGAGGATTGGCTGAAGCTTAAATATGGTGATCCAAAATATGCTCCGACACCCAAAGTTAAACACGTAATAACGACATGGTTGTCACGTAGCTTTAAAAAACAATTCAATGAATTTATGGAAATTAGGAAAAGAATCTTAAGTGACACGAGCTTTGATGTCAATTACGACCCTAATGATGATGATTTTTCGGATTGGTTAGCTAGTAAATTTAACAACCATAAAACAATGGATCGAGCCACTAAAAATGTGCTTTGGGTCTATTGGATGAGAGGAGAACATAAAGAAATGGAAATGGAAAATGAATCGTTATGTGATGATTCTACTTTAATGGATAATATGGAAGAATTGTTTAGCATTGACATTGACGTGTTTGACTACGAAACACCATTATGTAAACAATTCAAGGAATTCAACTATCTTCTTCAAATCGATATTGATGTACTCACGGAAGACAAACTTCGATTCATGAACGAAGAGTATTTGAAGAATACATGGTATTATGAATGGAACAATCAGGTACCGTGGGTGGATAATCAGCCTTGGCTTGAATATGAAACTTGGGACCAACTACCTCACAATATAATCCATACATGTCAACCGTTTTGATTCAAAGATGGATGAGCTGAATTGCCCACTTGCAATTGGAAAACTGAGAATTGGTGTAACGGAGGAAATCTCCCTGGACTATATAGCACCGGATACTGGACTTATTGCGAAAGCTTCAACTGGTATGAAGAGCTAGAAGATAGGGACTTGAAAACTCATGCTCTAATGGCAAGAGCTCTTCTTATCAATCAATATGAAGAACAAGAAAGTGAAGAAACCAAATTCCGCCATTGGCTTGCGCAATGTTTCGGGAATTATAACACGCTTAATTGTGAACTTATGATGCACTTAGAAGATTACTGGTGGAATCAACATGACAAGGAAGCATCATTCGATGACATATGGAAGTGCCACGAACTTCAACACTCTAAGCATGACGAATGTGAAGAAGATGTTGATGGCGTTAATGAAACAAAATAGAAGCTGAACGTGAGTCTAACTTGAAGACTCTGAAATAAAGAAAAGTGCTTACCGGGAGACAACCCATATTTATCTTTATTTTTTTTACTATTGAGTCTGTAAGACCTGTAGCAGATGCGGCGCATCTCCATCAATAGATGCGGCGTATCTACTGCACAGGTCATATCTGTTTTAATTTTTCTGCATTTTATTTTCTGAACTATAAACCTTCTATCAGTTTATTTAATACGGCGCATCCCTGGTTAAGGATGCGACGAATCTAATCTTTCTGACCCATACCAATTTCAGGCTCGATACGGCGTATCGTCTTCCATAAGATGCGGCACATCGATTGACCTGATGATTTACAGTTTTACTTTTATTTTTATTTTTATTTTTATTTTCTAACCACTAATGAATTTTGTACAAGTATCGATCTTCTTAAATTCAGGTGTATAATTGGTGGTATTTATATTTGTCTACACTTCATGTGGATACAAGAATAATAAAAAGCAGAAAGCCTAACATCCACATAAATTATTGCTCGCAAACGCATAATGGAGGATCAAACCGAGCAAATATCAGGGGAGTTTTTCTGTTCTAATTCTTTTAAAAATCCTGTTTTTAATTTCAATAAACAACGGGGACGTTGTTTAACTTAAGTGGGGGGATGGAGAAATAGAACACTTACTTGTCCTTATTTTTCAAGATTATGCTTTAATTTACGCTTAAAATATCAAAATTTTAAAAAAAAATTAGCATGTTTTTGTTTAATCTAAGTTGCATAGCTCCACACAAGACTTTATTTTCTAAAATTGTGATTTGAGTTTATCGAAATTCACAAATCTATGAGTGTGCCGGTGACTTGTAAACTTTAGAACTTGACTTGTATACTATTCGAGACCACCATAATGAGTATTATTTTTATAATTGAAGTGACTTGTCTAAATTGTTAAAATTCTAGGATTACACCAAAAAGCCTACATATGTCATGTGCTATTAACTAACTACACTGGTTAGTTAACCCCCGCTTAAACCCTTTGTTACTCTCATTTTTAGAGTAAAATACCCCTAGAAAACCCATAGATCCATTCGTTTAGGTTTTATACACCCTTGTTATTATGTTTTTCATTACACCTTACACCTTAGCCTACCATGTAGATTTAAGTATGTGGTTAGTTGCTTAGGCAAAGTGTGTTTCCTTGCGTTACGTGTGTTCGTGTGCATAAATTCATTATCTTTGGTTAGGTCGGGAAATTGCACAATGCAATTGGAGTAAAAGTACATATTGTATATTTTTAGTCAGTTTTTCGTGTGTTTACTACTTTCACTATTACGTTATGTCTGAAAGTCTGAAAAGTAAAGAAAAATTATCCAGAAAATATTGTGATGGTAATGTGGTGAAATTTTACACCATTAGTTATTTTATGTTTGAAAAAAAAATCGAAAAAAGAGAAAAGAAAAAGAAAGAAAGAGTTGGAAGTTTGTTTTAAACCAACATTGTAAAGTTTTGTACTAAGTGGTTGATATCGCCACTATTGTTGTATTATATTTATGGATTGAAAGGGAGTTGGCCGTTATGGGAACGCCAACTAAGGATTGTTTATTCTTTGTTTAAGATTTTATTGAGTATAATTCGTGTCTACCTAAAGCGTGAGTTACAAAAGAGTCAAAGCGTGAGTTATTCAATGATATGAGTCTTATTCATGGGATGGTTGGGAAGTATTCTAACCACACTTAGGACTTAATCTATTTGTTTCTTGTTATGTATTTTTTATTTTACACCAATTTATATCCTAAATGTTATCCATACCCAACCTTATTGTTATATTCGTTGTTAGCTTTCGAGCATCCGGATATGATGATGGCCAAGTAAGAATATTAAATGTATGGATAAGGTAGTGACCATCCAAGTATTAGATTAATTGACTAACGCGCCAGCGATCTGGTGTGTGAATTGGTGACCATCTGAGTTTAAGATTGATTAAATGATGCGCCAGTGATCTGGTGTGCAACTTGGTGACCATCCGTTATGAAAATAATGCGCCAGCGATCCAAGGAACACATTAGTGACCATCCATCATTTGAAAGGTCAAGGACTCGCGCTAGCGATCCATGAAGCATACTAGTGACCATCCGTTAGTTGAAGCATCAAGGACTCGCGCTAGTGATCTACTAAGTTTATGCAGGAGATGTTCAAGCAAAGCTAGGTTTAACCCATGAACCAAAAAACCCTTTTTACCGCTTTAGACTTGTTACTCCTTAGCTTTAGTGGGGGAGATGCGTATCCTTGTCAAGCATATGATAGAATATTCGTCATGTCTAGACAGTTAAACAATTAGATTTGCTTTTATTAAACATATACTTTGTTTCTAATTGGTTAAGTGTTTGGCCGTGCAATTTTGATAAAATGAATAAGTGCTTAAATGTAAAAACATCCTCTCAAAGAAACATTTTCATTATGTTTAATCTAAAGGTTCACTTGAGGACAAGTAAAGTTCAAGTGGGGGGATATTTGATGAGATCAAATAAGTACATATTATTGACATCATTTATCCTATTTAATTGACTTGTTTTATATTGTTTTGTATGCAAATCGATACTAAATTGTTTACTTTAGTAATTCTCAGATAAAAACAAGCAATTGGTGAAAGTTGATGATTTTGGACGAATTATGGAGCTAAATGATCAAGATTGGAAAAGTCTACTGAAATCCAGGAAATGTGCCGTATCATTCTCAACAGATACGCCGCAACATCATACTTAGATGAATTCGAAGACCATTGCCTGACTTTAAAGAATGCGCCGCATCTAATTACAACATGTGCCGCATATGAAACTTTGGTCAACGAAGGATAACCAACTTGTTCTACTCCAAATACGCCACATCTCATTTACAACATGCGGCATATCAGGTAAAGACTTCACCAGACACTATCCAAGACGTTAAAGGACATGCGTCGTGATGAGGCGAAAAGTGTTACGCTTTTAGGGGGTCATTTAAGCCCTAAGTCTTGATTATTTGATCAAATATTGCCTCAAATCGTTCCTTTTGTCATTTTAGGTACTTTGGAGAAAAAATCTTGAAAATGAAGCATTTTGGACGTTTTTGGAGCGAAAAGTGAAGAAAACGGCAAAGTCTCCAAATCAAGCTGAAAATAGTACCTGACTGCATCACGCTTTGGAGGTGACGGCGTCACGTATTGGCAAAGAGGTGGATAAAAAGTTACACGAGACGCGCCTGAATGTTTTTGGGAGTTAAAGAGTGACGGCGTCATGCTTTGGGAAGCCAAGGCCGTCAAGAGCAATTTTACACGTGACGACCAAGAGAAGAATTACACATGAAGGCGTCAGATCTGGATCTAAGCAATCCGAGAAGAGTATTGGCGGCAAGTTGACGGCGTCAAAATTAAAACATGACGCTGTTAGACGTGTATTCTCTATATATAGTTTTCTAATTTTCATTCATTAGGGAGAGAACTTTTGGAGGAACTTTACAACAAACCCTAGGTTGAATTTCAACCTTATTGTAAGGGTTTCAAACCCTTCTTGCTTCCATGTTTCAATAAAGATATCCAATAATCATTCAATATGTCTATGTGTTGTTTGATTCTATCTTATGTTTGTCTTTACTTTAACATGCTAGGCTAGGTTTGTTTGTGTTTGGTTAGATGTAATGAAACGTAGCTATTGATTGTTGGTTGATTGTTTGTTATTAATTGTATTGTATGAATGATATCGATGTTAGGCTTAAGAAAACTGGCAGACTTCCAATTGGTAACATGCTTGAATGTCTTAAGAAATATGAATCTGATGTGTACTACGATTTTTACGGTTGTATTTAATGCATGAGTGACTACTAAGGAGGCCATGTTAGGAGCTAGTTGTCGGCTCGACATAGGAAGAGGTAGAAACTTGTAGAGTTGGGGAAAATCGTACACGGCCCCACGAATGGTATTAAGGAATATAACCCTTCATCCACGCAATTGTAACAAACTAGTCAATTAATGAAAGATAGCTAGGGAGTAGTGAAATCTAAGTAAACACGTTTCTCTTATTATTGTTTTTCTCAACATTTACTTTCTTGTTATTTTATTTTTATTGCATTTGTAGTTATTTGGGTTAGTTGACTAGCAACTAATTCCGCCCACTCTTCCAATACCCGAGATTTTTACTTGCTTTCCAAAAAAATATAAAAATACAAAAAGAATCATCCCTCACCTTTAGACCTAGTTTAATTAATTTTTGATCCTAATGACACTATTCCTTGAGATAATGATCAATCCCCGGTGCTTGCCACTACATTGGTCAGGTACACTACCTGGTGGGGATGCAAGCCTCTTGAGATCCCTTGAGAGGTAAAACCTTTTGCGAGGGCGCAATCCCACGCATCACGCCGCATAGAGAAACAAGTTACGCCGCATCTGAAGGCGGTGTACGAATATTCCAGAATATAATAATCTTGGACCCCACGCGAAGTTAAGTAGATGCGCCGCATCGATCCCTCAGAAAAAAGCTATAAATATCCCAAGACATATATGAATTTTGTGTGCAACAAAACCCTAAGGAGACGAATTCAGTCGAAGAAGCATCACAAGACACGCCCCAAACAGAGATCTTAGAGCCGTAAGAAGGTCCTGCATGTGTATAATTCATTAAGTAGTTTTGTTTTATTGTATTAGTAAGCTTTAATCTACCAGGATTGATGGGCTTGTGGCCACCATACTGCTCCCCTTAAAATTTATTTCCTATCAATTAAAGTTTATATGACATTTTTTGGTGACTTGTATTTGTGGATTGACAACCTCTGTGTTTAGTTGAGTCTTCTGGGCTACCATACCTGTTCCTCGCCTACTTATCTAGCGTCTAGAAGGTATGATAAACATAAGTAATCATTAAGAGTTTACTCGCCGATATTTAGGATCCAACGAGACAGATTAGATTACGATACTCATCATATAAAACTAGAAATAAAACAAGTGACAAGCTACTTAAACCATAGGACAAGTCTTCTACGTGTTTCTATTATCTATCGGTGTACATGATTGCTCTTCACTGGTTTTTCTCGTTAGTTTTACTTTTCAGTTTAACTCAAATCCGTGCTAGTCTCTCAGGCTAAACACCCTTTTATTAGATTAGATTGTAAAACTAACTTAGATATTAAAATATTGATCAAATCAACTAGATTTTACATTCCATTCTTAGTGTTCGACACTCTACTTCCCACTATATACATATTGATCGGTTACATTGCTCGTTAAGTGTGTGTGTGTGTGTGTGTGTGTGTGTGTGTGTTAGTAATAAGTCGGCTAAATGTAAATTTAAAACTTGATTAGGTAAAATCAACCTATGCTACACTAACATATCGCACGCATCAATTATCTTTATCAAACACAACAATAAAAGAAAAGGAATAGCAGGTGTGCAAATTAACCAATTGGATACCACACCATTTGTAATGTGGAATTCATATAATTGGGAAATTTCTATTCAACTCAAGTGCTAGTTCAAAAGATTTTTACGAATCAAAATCAAGAGCTAAATACAGATAAGATGAAACTGAGTAGATGAGGAGTGCAATCATATGGTTCCGTACACCAAATCACGAAGATGGGGCAGTAATAAATTTAAAAATCGTGTCTAAAAATGAGTGGTGTGATTTGGAGTGACTAGGGCTTCGCTGGTTTTTAAAGAAAGAAATAGAATGTGAGGAGCATGTGCCTCAACCTCTTATACATGTCTTTATATTTTATTTGCATTTTTTGTTGAAAAAAATAGGGGTGAGAAATTAATTTCCATTCATATGGGAATGGAAATCAAAATACACACAAACCTATTCACGAGAGTTCTAATTTATCCGCTTTGTTATTTCTTTGAGTTACCAACAAAGGAAAATAGACTAATTCCATTTCTTTACACTCAACTCTCCCTATCAAACACACCTTAGGGTTTATTTGAAGGAGAGTAAAGTGAGTGAAATTAAGGTTATTTAGGAAAAAATGGTTAATACATGGTTGACTTTTAAGTTAGTAGGAAATCCAGGTGGAAAAATGAATCCAACGTGTAATTAAAAAAGAGAAAAACATGCTTGGATAATTAGTATATAAAGTGTTTCAACCTGGAACAAATTTTAAAAATACGGTCAGTATTAATAAAAAAATAAGTATTTTGAGTCAGTAAAATTTTGAAATTACTTAACTATTTTATTTCTTTTATCCATATTTTCACTAATTTTTTTAATATTTTCTTTCTTTTAATTTTTTTAAAAATAAATACCAAAATGAATCACTTTTATATCCCATTTATAGATATGAACATTTTTTCTTCACTCTACCAAAATGGTCCAAGCCCACCCCAAACCAAGGGGAGTACCTCAATCAAGCGTACCTATGTATATCATTTAATGTTTCAGCTTTAGAGTGCTCCTCAAAATGGTCCAGTACTCTTCAACAATTTTTTTGTTAGGCGCACACAAAAGTGAGAGCACCTGGTGTTTAGAGTGCTCCTTACCATTTTATATAAAAAATAGTGTTGGATTTTTGCTTTATGTGAGGCGCACGAGAGAAGTCAGGAGCACTTGGTAGTTTAGAGTGCTCTCATTTGTCTTTATGTGAGGCGCAACAAAGGAGCACTTGGATTTTTTGTTTTGTCTTAGGTGCACAGGAGAAACCGAGAGCACTTGGTCTTTTAGAGTGCTCTTGAACATTTGGTTTTATAATTTTTTTTTTCTTATTTGAGGCGCACAAGAAAAATCAAAAGCACTTGGTCATTTAAAGTGCTCCTTAATATTTTATATGAAAAAGTCAAGCACACCTAATCAACATCCATAAATGCGCGTAACAGTTAACTAGTTATAAGTCCCGTGCACGCACGAGGTTTACATATAAATCAAATATATTTTAAAATTTTTAGTTTACTATATAGATATATAAGAATTTACCCGTGAAAATTGTGATATAAGTATAATTATTATGTAATAAATATGCATGAGGTTTTTATTGTGGATTAATATCTATTAATATTTTGTAAAAAAATTTATTGGATGAAAGATTTCTTTGTTTAGCTAACATAGATGTTAAGGTTGAGGTTGATGTTGATGTGGTTGTTTACCTATAACTATTGATATCATGTTGTACAATGTGCAAGTTTAGTAGCACATAATAAGCGTTGATGAAGTTCAAATATACCCCGTAAAGTTTTATAAAAATGTTTATTCGGATATCCATATATAAACTTTAAATAATAATTATACGAGTCGTTGTTATAAGTACAATCGCATATATTTATTTTCATATCACAATAACTCGTGCTTACCATTTGATATTTATATTACCGTTAATAATAATTTAGCCATATTTAATATTCAAATCCGTGTACGCATAAATTAAACTGTTAAATAAAATAGCATGAGTACTTTTTAACATATATAGTAAAAAGTAATATTTTAATAGATGAAAGTTTAAAACTAATATTTATTTTAAATATTTAACGTATTATAAAGTCTAATTCGTACATTCACAAAATTTTGTAATTTTAATAGATAAAGTCTCAAACATACTAATACTCATGTAATTGTAAACAAAGTTCATATTATAAAATCTATTAAAGTGTAAGGGTTTATTTGTTTATTATCTAAAATTAATAAAAAAAAAACATGCACTTAATTATATATACGAGAATGGCAACGGTTCGCCGCATAGCGGGCGGGCCTGTTTTTCGGCCGAGGTGATTTTGCATAAAAATAAAGTAGAATATTTAGGTGTTATAATATGAAAATCTTTCTTTGATCTATTATTATTATTATTATTATTATTATTATTATTATTATTATTATTATTATATATTTTTTTATTAGTAATATGTTGTTATGTTATTTTTTTTTTTTGACTTGATAATTTACTAATGCAAGTAGCAAAGAGGCCTTAACTACTCAAATAAGTCAATATATAACACATTACTATATACTAATTTCGAGCAAGTAACTAAAGTATCTATCTTGAAAGATATTCAACCTGTATATGAATTGTATTTTCAGTGGGAAAACAAAGTGATTGTACATGTTACACAATGATAGAATCTACTTGAGAACATGCTATAACTCGTAAGGTACATAATAAAACAATATTGCATCAATTACGCATAAAAGTACTCACTTGAGAATGCAGGACCAAATTCGGCTTCATTTCTAGTTTCTACGTTTGTAGTTCCAATGTTCTTTGCAGTATAGATTGTCTCAGTTTTGACATGCTTTCGATTCCTGAGCTCACCTCCTGGTCGCTTGCCTTAGAACCCTCCATGTGCACCATAATTAATTCAGTAACCAAATAACAGCACACCCTTGTGAAATTTATGTCTCAATTTTGCCTGAAATTAAACCTGCATTATAGATGCGAATTCCATTATTTGCCACATAATCAGATAATTACACAAACAAAAGCAAACACGGGGTCGTGCAAATTCGACAATTGATGGTGAAAACTTTCATAAATCATAATACACCACGCAAGGTCTTTTTGAGATATCAATGCATAAAATAAATCCATCCAAATTCACAACTAACACTAACTTAATTCCATTCGATGAGCTAAAATCATTTAGCCTGCTCTTAAAACTCTGCCAAGTGGTCAAAAGATGTATCGATGCATACACACTTTTTTCAAGTTTCAAACACCTTATGAATGGTGAAATACATTAGAGTGTCCATCTAAACAAATAGGAGTAAACTAATAAACCATGATATCTGAATAATAGTCAAAGTTTATTGTGATTATGCTTCTAATTCCTCCTAGTCTACTACTTACTTTAAATTTTTATCTGTCATGTAGGCTTAAGTTGCATATAAAAGATATAAAGAGTAAGCAACTAACCAACAGGGTTATGATTTCTAATTGGATCTGTGAGCTAGATTAATGAACAAAACAAAGACGCACCTTTGTGAAAAGAAGAGAAAAAGAAGCAGGACACAAACTAAAATCTTTACTTATAACTCAAGACCGCCTTTACTCTCAGAATTATATACAAAGAAATCCGTTTTACTAATCAGAATTTTCCGTTCACGTTGAGCCTTAAAAATTATTATGGTTGATATGAAATCATGAAGATCACACTGTGAATTAGAATAACAAAGCGGGTCACAATGAATATGCATCTTGAAACATGATTACACATTCGCTTTTAAACTGCAACGACACACATTCTGCTAAGACTATACGTTATTATAAAAAAATTGAATACAAATCTTACCAATCCAAAGCTGTAATAAGGACACCAAACCCAAATAGGTACTACACCATTGCTCAAAATCTTGATTGCAATGGCACTTCCAATCACCTCTTGAATATCAGTCGCGATCACGCGCTATCCACCACCAAGAACAGCAAAAAAAGTCGGATAGATTAGCTAAAGGATACAACACAGAAAGCAATAAGAATTAAAAGTGTTGAAAACATATATAAGACCGAATAATAAAGAAAATGTGTGACTTACATGTATACTTGGTAGACTGATTGCCAAGACCATCAAAACCGTTTTCGGCTAGGTGAAACGGGTAAACTAAACACCGTCGTTTAGCATCACTTATAATAGATATGGGTAAACAAAAACTTACCTCAGACTAGTAGATGCCTTGGCTGGGCACGTGGAGGTTGTTGTGGCGACCATTTGTCGCACACCACCATCTTTCAACATTCTGCTGCAAGACAACATAGGTAAAGGATCATCACTGCCAAGGAAAACGCACTGACGACTACTAAATAATCTATATCTATTATAGCTGATCCAACTACGATCACAACCTATAAATACCTTGGATCACTATTTATAAGCTATGGTTTTCGTTATATATGCTGGTATCAAAAAGTTATTGGACTGAGCCATAACAGATAATCCTATGTTTACCACAATTCACACATTCTCGTCCATACCTATAAGCTTCAAGTTTTCAAATACAGAAGCAAAACGAAACACCATTCTTGGCTGCAACCGGACTCACGGCTTTTGCTGAACTTTTGAGTTACTGAAACCTTCTAACCTGACCTTAAGCTACCGGACTCACGGCTTTTGCTGCCAAAAAACAGATAAATGCCAGATGACGTTGGACAATGACACGAAAATCATGAATTGAGTGACTTTGTTTTCTAATTATTTACAATCATAGTATGTTTGCCAACAATATTTACAATCATAGTATGTTTGCTAATTTAATATTTCGTGTATTATTGTTGACAAAGTCACTCAAAATAGTTTTCGTGTCAATACTACATTATTTACAATCATAGTATGTTTACTAATTTAATATTTTAATCATGTGACTCATGATGATTCAAAAAACGCAAAAAAACAAAGACATTACCTTGTGCAAAAGCATTACTACATTATTTACTAAAGCATCTGCAAAAGCAAGTTACATTGCAGTAAGAACATATTCCAATAACACAATAAAAGCTTATTTGGCTATTGAGATATTACCTTGTAAAGCAGTAGCATATGGTATCGTCGCACTTTAAGGAAACCAAGGTATTGACATGAAGGGTCTTCAAATTCTCAGCAAATGGAGAAGTGACACCTCCCAAAAAATTCTATTCCGCAAATTAGCTTGACCGTCTCATCTTAACGGCAAAATTTCGTTAAACTTACCCTTCTGTCATTTGAGAAATTATGAATTCAGATCTTCCATTGTAACACCTATAATAAGCCGGGTCAAGGCGATTTTAGACTACTAAAAATGACTGGTGGTTACTCCGGTCAGGTTTTAGGTATTTAAGATTTAACATTTTTAAAAACTCTCTTTAATACTTATAACATTTAGCTTATGTACTTATTCAACTATAAAAGGTCAGCGTAATAGCCTCATAAACAAAAAAAATCCACCTCATCGGTTTTTTCTAATACAAATGAGCCCGTATGGCGGTAAAACAACCTAATCCAAACACCCCTTCATCATTTTCCCAAGTGGATCCTTTTTATAATAAAGCGTAATTTGTACATCAATTATTTGCAATATGTAGAAGGACCAAAAGTTAGGGGGTTAACCTCACGTCGCCAATGGCAAAACATTTTTTCCCATGGTAACATACCAGAATCAGTAGCATCATTCATTGGCCAAGCTAAAAAAAAAGAAGTCAATATTAGCATGACAACTAATAAGCAAAATCTGAAACGTAAAATTTTTACTAGCATCAAGATACGTGGTTCACCTATCATCCGTTTGCATTCATCATATACTTCCTCTGCACTATCCAAACATCACAATATAAATTACTTCAAATTGAAGAAGAATCACATATTTTACAATAAAAAAAATTAGAATAAAACCTCACCAATCTAATACGCATAATCAAGAGCTAACTAAGTTGCCGCTTGTGATGCTGCGTCATTTCCACACCACTACATAACGCAAGTGAACCCTAAGCCAATCAAATGTCAGTAAATGCAAGGGAGCAAACAAAAAATCTACAAAACACCTAAAATTTATAAACTCGAAATTAGCAAAACCCCAAAATTATAACAAAACCCTAATTTCCGATTAGATTAAAAAAAATAGAATTAAGACCATGAGATGAAAAAGCCCCCAAAACATAAATTTTCTGTTTTAGATTTCAAACTAACCCAATTAAGTAATCCCTAAATCAGCCAAGTCTAAACCCTAAAAGTAGAATCAACATACCAATATTCATGAATTCATAATTATTAACCTAAAGTTGAAACAGACTTACCATACCACCAGATTCCAAGCAAACGAACGGAAGAACTCGTCACCAGAATCCATAATTAACAACTATTCTCGGCACCAAACAAAGCGCAAGCAACAACCCAGATAAATCAAAAGGACCAAAATATTACGATATGTATTACCCAGTGTGATGGGTAGAATCATCTGGAAACTGTCAGATTTGTGTAAGGTATGCGTGTTTGTTGAATGTGGTAGATGAGTCTAGAATATGTGTGCTTGTTATTGGGTCTGTATTTACTAATAAGATGCAGAAAATGGATCGGAACAAACTGGATTGGGCAAAAACAGGCAGGCCAAAACTGCCAAAAAAAATAGCAGGAAAAAAGGACGCAAAATTGCGTCATTACCAATGTGATTTAATAATATGTATAATGTATTTAAATTCAAGGGTAGAATGCAAAAATGGTCCCTAAACTATCACGAAATTGCAAATATGGGACCGAGAAAAAAAGTCACGCAAAAAAGCCACTAACGTTACGCAAATTTGCAAAAAAACCACCGAGAGGCATTTTCCGTTAGTTTTCCCGTTAAGTGCCACGTTCATGAGGGTAGTCTTATCATTTCATGGTTCTTATTATCTCCCGCCAACCTTTCGGAGGACTATTTTTGCAAACAATGTAAACTATTTAGTTAAAGCAATATTTGCTTTTTCAGAGTACATTAACTCCCCAAAACCAACCCAGAACTTCATATCCGTTGTAAAGGTAATCAACCGTCAAACCCTAACATAAAAAAAAATCAAATCGGAACAACGAAACCCAGCTAATGATAAGAATGATAAGGGAAAGTCTTTGTTGATGGGGGGGGGGGGGGGGGGAGGAATCATCCGAAAAGTCGTGGGGCAAGGTTTTATTAAATGATGAAGTCTTTGAGGATGTTTTGGATGAATTTGGTGATAAAGTTTTTGCCAAGTATGGTTCATATGCAAAGATAGGGAAGGAGATGATTGAAGAAATTCTTTAATGGATGTGTAACAGAACCTTCAACAAACCAAATGTGGGTGCTAGCGGTGCCATATCTATTCCTACCATTGGAAGTGGTAGCCGTTGCTCCAATGAGGTAGTTGCAGAGAAAAAAATAAGGAGGGGAAGGCTGGTTGGGAGTGGCAAGAAGAAGAAGAAGGAGGGGGAGTCCTAATCCGACTAGAGTCACAGAAAAAAGGAAGAGGGGAAGGCCTGTTGGGACTGGCAAGAAGAAGAAGGAGGGGAGTCCTAATCCGAGTACAATTATAGGAAAAAGGAAGAGGGGAAGGCCTGTTGGGACTGGTAAGAAGAAGAAGGAGGCTGACAAGAAGAAGAAGGAGGGGAGTCCTAATCCGAGTACATTTATTGAAAAAAGGAAGAGGGGAAGGGCAAATGGGACTGGCAAGAATAGGAAGGTGAAGGAAGAGCATACGGATCTTGGTATTTTAATGTAGTATACTTCATTTACGTGCCATTTTAAATTTGTTTATGTAGGATGCTATGATATGTTTGATAGACTTTTATATGCATCCCCTTTGCTAGGTTTAGGATAAACAGAGTATTATGTTTTTAAGTAGGGTGTTAGAATATCATAAGTGAGAGTGTTTGGCATTACTAAAGTACTGTTATATAGTGTTTGGCATTACTAAAGTACTGCTACAGTTACTAAGTGTTCACATTGGTTATACGTAAGTCTTCACATTGATTGTAAGTAAGTCTTCACATTGGTTCTAAGTAAGTAAGTCTTCACATTGCATTGCTCTACTTCACTTGAGCCTGCATAATTGTTTCATTGACTGCTTCTGCATTGACTTTAGCATGTATACCATTAGTTTCGTAGGTGCTGGTATGTCTTGACAGTTTAAATTTAAAATGTGGCAGATTCACTTGGTTATGGGGGTGAAGTTGTGTTCCGCATGCACAATAATGGAGTCTTTGAATTTGGTCCATTAAGGTATGTACAAGGGAATGTTTCTACAATTTGTGGCTTTATCTGTGATAGACATGTCTTTAGCCTAAGGTCTGGATGATATGTTTTCACGCATTAGGGGAGAAAAATGGGTTGTGTTCTTTTGTTTGCCTGGCAAATCATTAGAAGAAGGTTTGAAGCTGATTCACACAGACAATGATGTGTATACAATGATTGAGCTAGGTTGTTGTGCCGGTTTGTAGAATTGTTTGTTGCTCACACAAAACAGGTGTTATCTCCCTACTATTTAGACAGCATTGATGCAGAGGGTGATGGTGGGGAGGTTGTCGGATAGGTAGAAGAAGATGCTAGCTTGCGGTGCTCTATTACTTCAACTCCTTTTAGGACTAGCACTTCAAAAACTTATAGGAAAGTAGATGATGTTGATGCTTCACAACCACAATTCGGGAAGCATAAAAAGAGGGTGAAAAGGTCTGTGGATAAGGGAAAAGGAAAGATGGTTGATGAGGTTGATGAGGCTAATGTTGTTAACAGGAACAAACCGGCTGGTATTATCATTAGAGATGGTGGTTCTATGAAGAACCCAGCAGGTGTTGGTTCAGTGAATGTGGGAGCAAAGGGTGGGGGTATTTTGAGACCAAGAATCACTAATTGCGTACTGGGTCTACGGGCACCAAGATCAATGGGTAACAATGTGGTGTTATTTTAACTAGGTGAGTCTAATGAATTGTTTAGCAAATATTTTGGACACATTGCATTGCCTATTATACTAACCTCATTTCATTGCATATATTGACTGTGCAGGTGTAGTTGATCACATGTTGGTTCATCCAGTAGAAGGTTTGAAGATTGACATATGGGTTCATCTATTGGGAATATGTAATGTGTAGAAACTAAAACACTTTAATTTGGTTGTATTTACTAATGTAATTTGACTAATGTAACTTGAACTATTCTACCTCTGTTTCGAATACACCAAAGGGTGTGGGCAGGCACTGTGATGGGTTCATCTTTTTGGTACATGCCGAACAATATTATGTAAATTGAAGTATTTCATATGGGGTTAAATGTTTAGTCAAGCTTGACTCCTATGCATAATATGTTTGTGTTTGTTTTGTGTTTCTGTCATTTGCTTCGATTAATAGCATTTTACTATGAATATGTTTGTGTTTATTTTGTGGTTCTGTTATTTGCTTCGATTAGTAGCATTTAAACGTATGTGTTTGTGTATTGTATTATGGTTTCAATTCTGTCAGTTTCATGTTCGTGAATGTGTTTGTGATACGAATCGAACAATGTATATCAAGACAAACGGGATCAAATGACCCCTTCCATTCATAAACCATAGGGATACATTTACAACCTTAGGGGAAACCACAACCCCTAACTACATCATCACCTACATCTACCTAGCTTACGACGCTACGACAGTGGCATTAAAATGAACAAAAGAAACCACAACTCCACAAGTGCCCAACCACCTACTACCTACATTCATCATATACAACAAACACAACAAAAGAACCCATCCCAACCTCCAACACCCAACGCTTTCAAATGTAAGTTTGCCTCACAACAAACTCAATCTTGGAGACAATGCTATTGTTAGTTTACCTAAGCATCCTCATCAACCCCTCATCTTTCTCATATCAGCTGAATGAATCCTCCTAAGCTTGTTTACATTGGCCCTTGCAGTTCTCGAGCCCCTTAAGTTTTGGAGCTCCAAAATCAGGTCCCCCTAATACGGAGCATATTAGACAGCTTTTGCCACCTACTCATCAACTCTTGTGCATGATGAATGTCCTCCTCAACCTCTCGCTGGTAATGGGTTAACATCATTTCCGATATGACAAACGAGTTACAGGCAATGATGAGCTCAAGACATCGAGACATGTTACTGGAAAAGGAAATGATAATTATTTGATTACGGGTGTGTGTGTGTGTTTCTGCTTGTGTGTGTGTGTGTATGTGTGAAGGCATCGACAATTTAATATAAAAACATGAAAATAACTTTGCAAATTAGCCATTGAGATCATGTCACAATTACACCGAAAGGTTGGCGGGAGATAAGAAGAACCATGAAATAACGAGACTACCCTCATGGACGTGGCACTCAACGGGAAAACTAACGGAAAATGCCTCTAGGTGGGTTTTTTTTTTTTGCGAATTTGCGTAACGTTAGTGATTTTTTTGCGTGACTTTTTGTCTTGGTCCCATATTTGCGATTTCGTGATAGTTTAGGGATCATTTTTGCATTTTACCCTAAATTCAGCCATTAAAGTTTTTTTTTTTTTTTTTTTTTTTTTTTTAATGTTTTTGTTTTCATATTATATTTTTATGTGTTTTTTACTTGATCAAAATTTTCATCAAATTTATTAACGTTTGATCAAAATTAATTTAATTTTGACTTTTTATTAGTTAATTGTATGGCTTGATTTCACATATGTGTCAAAATCTCCAAAATGAAATCAATAATTCTTTACCGAAGTTCGTAATTCTTTTGTGCTTCATCCATTTTCGTATTTTGAATTTTCTCTTTTTTTCCTTTTCTAGAGAACGCCGCGATAGTATCAAACTATCAATGTTGAGGATGACAGTATCCCGGCGACCTTAACGGCCCCGTTTCCATGGGCAAGCATAAAGTTTTCTCCGCCGTCAACCCTTCGTTTCCCACTCTTATATTGCTCCGATTTACACAATACTTCCACCGTCCAAGAAGAAAACCCTTCAAAACAGGTATTCGCGTATTAAATTAAATTGATTAATGTCTAAGAACTCGTTAATTAATATTTTTTGTTATAGGGCAATTTGAAGTCTGGGTTGTATCTAGTTGCTACTCCAATTGGAAACCTTGAAGATATCACTTTAAGGTACTTCTTTCACTAGTGTTTCTGTTGTTATATTTTTTATATAGATTTATGCAACATACTTATACATGGTGTTTGAGACTGCATATTTAAAAGTGGTTATCTGCTTATAATCTAACCACATATGCCATTTTGATTTTTTGAGTAAAACTGTTTCTGTTGAATAAGGGATTCAACCATAAGCAGGTTGGTGATAAGAGTTCCAGATAAGCAATTGATACACCCACATAATATTTTCTCTAGAAACGAATCATTTCGTTGAAAATTCAAGACACCAAAAAAGTTTGGTGGAGCAATGTACATGTAAATAGAACACATCTGGTGTACTTATCGAACCACTAGTTACAGAAGAATTGCTAAGAAAGCAAGAAACTAACTATGCTAGGAAATAGGAAATAAAAAAACTGCACTAACCCATGATGCTCTTTAAAAAGGTGTGCACTGTCTCCCCTCACGTACCACCAAGACCAGTCTTTTTGCGGCTAAAGAGAGCAATCAAGAAACGATATATGATTGCATTATTAACTTCAGTTCAATAAATGCAGAGCTCTGCGTGTTCTAAAATCAGCCAATGTGATACTTGCAGAGGATACAAGACATTCAGGCAAACTGCTTCAACATTATAGTATCAAAACTCCCCTTGTAAGTTCATGTGGTTCTTCATAAGTGCAGCTTTGTTTTCTTAGCTTTTTATTTTTATTTCTAATTTCATGATTTAGTTTTATAGCTGAGCTATCATAAATTCAATGAGACCCAAAGAGAGCACTCTGTATTGAAGAGATTGAATGAGGGTGAGATTGTAGCACTCATCAGTGATGCCGGGACACCAGGCATCAGCGATCCTGGCTCTGAACTGGTGTGTATGTTATTCTGCTTGCAGTTTACTTTCACATGCTTCTGTTAGGGGATGTTTGGATTTGCATTTTGAAAGTGATTATGTGAATTTGAATATGCAAAGTTAGGCTATCAGCGGTAACAAAACTAAGTCTAGGAGATAGTGTTTTGATATGCTTTTGTATGAAGTAGTAATATTCAGATAATAATTAGTTGGAGTGTTTGTTAAGTTCTGCTTATAAAGCGAAAAATGACCAAAACGGACATTCTTTAAACTTAAAGTTATGCCTTGCGATATGGAAGTAAAAGTTTCTGGAATAAGGTTAACAGTAGTAATTTTATTTTAATTGTTTATAATTAGTTTTTGTTGCAGCTAGTATAAAACTATCTAAAAAAAGTTAATTGGACGCCTGAAATGATCAGTAATTCAAATGGACAATATGTTAATCCAAAAATTAGAAACTGATAATAAGATACTCAATTCAAATGCAAATCCAAACACACCCTTACCCGTGGATGTTATCTTGTATATGCTCATACAGTATAATAGTATATTATAGTTGGTTGCTTGTTCTTATTGTTACCTCTTTTGCTTCTTGTGTTACTCTTGCAAATGTCTTATTAATTTGTGTGTGTATGAGATGAATGTAGGCCAAATTGTGTGTGGAGGCAAATATATCCGTCATACCCATACCCGGGCCTTGTGCCTTTGTATCTGCTCTTTCAGCTTCGGGTCTGTCTACAACTGAGTTTGCATTTGGTAATCACTTCTAAAACCCACATAATTATGCAACTAGAACGTATGCTGTATGAAACTTCTACCTCAATCTTTTTAATATCAAATTCTTTGTGTAGTCGGGTTTCTTCCCAAAAATGCAAGTGGGAGAAGGGAGAGGCTAACAGTTTCTGCAAACGAAGCAGCCACCCAAATATTCTATGTTCCTCCACATAAGCTTTCACAGTTTCTTGAAGAGACTTCGTCTCTTTTTGGTGACTCTAGGTAAACTTTAACACTTATTTTCTTTTTAGATTTTTTTGAATTATATTGATTGTCCTATATATTTATCAGCATACAAAAATAACATATTTGTTGCTATTATCATGTGATGAGCTCCTTATATTATAATGATTAATAGTTCTTTTTCTTTTTTTCCTTTGTAAATTGTAGACGATGTGTGATGGCACGAGAGATCACCAAAATCCATGAAGAGGTGGGTGTATTTTAGTTATATCTCAATATCCCAAAATCTCGTTTGAATAACACATCAATTATCTTTTCAAGAAGGTAACTGTGGTTATTTTTTCATCATATCTAGTCGGTGTTACTAGTGTTGTGAAAACACTACTAGTATACTATATTTGTGTCATCTATTTTGCAACAACTTTTCTTTTTGCATAATGTACAAAAGAAGCAACGGCTATGTATTTTTTCTTTAACAATAGCCTAGTGAATTGGTAATCAGGGTTACCATTGTTACAAACATAACATAAAAATAACTTTTGACAGCTGGACAAAAACAAGTATATTGTCCCATTTGGGACAAAAATGAAAGTAAATGAGTAATTTATGCAAAAAATACCCATACTCGAGATTACTCAGGACCAAAAACATAGACGACAATAACCGTTGCTTCTTTTGTAATTAGGGTTACCATTGTTACAAACATAACATAAAAATAACTTTTGACAGCCGGACAAAAGCAAGTATATTGTCCCATTTGGGACAAAAATGAAAGTAAATGAGTAGTTTATGCAAAAAAAATACCCTTCATTTGTTAATGAGTTGATTTGGGTATGTTCTATGCACAGATGGCAGTTCGGGTTGGGGTGGGGGAGGGTCAAAAATTCCTAATTTGTACACTACATTGTTAAATAATCTGGCCAGCCATGTCAACCCTAACTTTTGCTCACGTATCCTGAACATATGACTCATTCAACCCGTAATGCGTTGGCACAATATATAGGTAACCTGTTAAACGGGTTGGCGGGTGGACCCATTTAATCCGTGTTACTGGTTTAACCACTACAAAGATAGATTTTTTTATTTATTTAGAAGAGATGTTTTGGGTATCAGTTGATGCATTTGCCTCATAAAAGCTTTGAGTTTCAGTAACATTTAAAATGGTATGAGTAATAATATATCTATGCACTTGGTCAGTTTTGGCGAGGTACTCTTTTGGAAGCCAAATCAGCATTCTTGGATCGCCAGCCAAAAGGTGAAATCACATTTTTGATCGAAGGAAAGCCGATTTGTGAAGTTGAAACTCCATCAGAAGGTCAGCTGGAAAACGAATTGAGAGAGTTGATCTCCAATGGGCATACTCTTTCTACAGTAAGAATGTCTTTCACTTAGCTGGTTTACTTTCCATCTTCCTCTATCACATTAACTCAATACGATCCATTGTAGAAGTGGCTAGATGGGTGGGTTGAAATGGGCTGGGCTGGATTGTATTGGGTTGACCCGCAGCACTTTTGATCACTTATTACTTTATCTTAAATTATGCGTTGAGCATCATTTATTACCAAAAACTGTGGCATTGAAATAGTAACTCAAATTTTTGAATACAAATCAATTACGAGATGTGTGCAGTAAATTACACTTTGGGTGACGCTCACCTCATTTGACACCTACAACTTGTCCATCTTTTAGCTAATTCTTCTATTTGACCCGTTTGAGCTAAAACACAACCTCATTCAAAAATCCATACCAAATTGTGATCTCTAGTCTTGGTTCGATCAAGCGTAGCCTCTTTATGTAGTACTCCGTTCTAAATTTACTTTATTGAAGTTTTTTAATGGTTTTTGAATTCTGAAACTTATGTTGTCAGGCGGTGAAATTGGTCGCTGCAGGAACGTCAGTGAAGAGAAAAACAATTTATTCACTGGCCTTAAGAAAGTTTGGGAAGCAACATGATGCAGTGGATAATATAGATTGATGCATATGATTTCACTAGGTTCTGTTTCATGCACACCTGCTGCAGTTTTTGCCGTTTAAGCAAACGCTAAACGCGAGCTCTAATTTTCCTAAAGCTATATTC
This sequence comes from Artemisia argyi, assembly GCA_030686995.1. NCBI lineage: Eukaryota > Viridiplantae > Streptophyta > Magnoliopsida > Asterales > Asteraceae > Artemisia > Artemisia argyi. Next base: position 130,283,878 of record CM060691.1, read on the forward strand.
TGCAAATGCTATCCTCCCTCGCCCCTTTACAGTGTTCGGGGTGTTAGAGAAGTTTCTCATTATATGAACAATGTGTTAGTGGCGGCTAATGTGGCAGGTTCTGATAGATATGCAAAGTTTTGTTCTAGTTTTGCATCAGTTTGTAATAGGAACTCTGGTTTAAGGTAGAAGACTCTAGACTAGGTCATTCGGCTAGCTCTAATAAAGAATGGCCTGTTTTATTTTAGTATACGCATGAATCATGTATTATAATTCTCTTTTCTTTGATGGAATAACTTGACTACCTATTTAGTTCTTAAACAGAAGTGTACAGCATTTATAGATCTGATATAGAATGATCCTACCATGGTAAGTTACCCAGAAAAACTTTTGAAGGGTACAAATAATAGTACTAAACTATCGTCTAATCTACCATTATGATATTTGTGTGTACTACCTACTTGTGATGCTCTGAATCCAAAATTTGCGCACTATACCATAAGTTTTAAAGCTAACTCTGCGTCTGTTCATGCCAGTTAAATTGGCTTTTCATACGTGACATGCCCAAAACGAATTGTTAATCGAGTCATCAGTGGTGCATGATCTGCATTGTACACCGTGTATGAACTTGAATCCAAATGCGACTTTTTGCTCTCATAAACCATAGAGGTGGGCACACTATGTTCTTAATGATACAGAATCTGTGCCTACTTGTTTTCTTGTAATTTCGTTTTTCGCTTCTAGGTTGAAAGTTTGTTTCTTACAGCAATATACACGTTCACCAAAATAAGTTGGTGTATAAAAATAAATTACTATCAGATGCCTTTCAAAAGAAAGAATTACGAGTCACTTTATTTTGCTTATTCTAATTTTGGTGTATATCAAAGGACAAATTCTCACCATATCTAGTTTGATCTAATGATGGGGATTAACCTAATATTAAATGGGAAACGTAAGTCCAAGTTTATTATTATTTTTTTTTTATTATTTATTATTATTATTATTATTTTTCCTTTTTAATGTTCTTTTCGTTTTTTCTTTTTGTTCTTTCAATTAACGTAGTCCTTTTTTTTTTTTTTTTTTTTTTTTCACTTTTCTTTTAGTTCACGTTTTTTTATGCTTTCATACGTTCTTTTTACTGTTTTCGTCCGTTTTCATTCGTTTTTGTCTGTTTTCATACGTTTTTGTCAGTTTTCGCCCGTTTTAATCCGTTTTGTCTGTTTTCATACGTTTTCGTCAGTTTTCTTATGTTTTCACCCGTTTTCATCAGTTTTCTTACGTTTTCATACGTTTTCGTTCGTTTTAATACATTTTCTTTCGTTTTCGTCCATTTTTCATACGTTTTCGTCCGTTTTCAGACGTGCTTTTACGCTTTCATACATTTTTGTCCGTTTTCATACATATTCATCCGTTTTCTTACATTTTCGTTCGTTTTCATACGTTTCGTCAGTTTTCATCCATTTTCTTTCGTTTTTGTCCATTTTTCATACATTTTCATCCTTTTTCATATGTGTTTTTACGCTTTCATACGTTTTCATCCGTTTTCATTCATTTATGTCCGTTTTTAAATGCTTTTGGCCGTTTTCAGACATTTTCATACATTTCTGAATATCATAAGAGATATTCTGTGATATTCATAATATCAAAAGTGATATTCCGTGATATTCTAAATATCACAAGTGATTTTTCGAATATCACATGTGATATTCTTTGATTTTCTGAATATCACAAGTAATATTTGAGTACCACAAATGATATTCTAAACATCATAAGTGATATTCTGTGATATTCAAAATATCACAAGTGATATTCTGAATATCACAAGTGATTTTCTGAATATCACAAGTGATTTTCAACCAATCTTTTATATAATAAAAGAATTACATCACTTCGGAGTGTTTTTGCAAATCCCTTCTCATTGAAAAAAAATTGGACCAATAGCAGAGCTTAATTTTTCCACGTAGGCGAAATCGAGCAACGTGATTGGTCAATAAAATGTCAAAATTAAATAGATTTTGGTCAAACTTAATAAATTTGGTGGAAAATTTTGGTTAATAAAAAAAATGCATAAAAATATAGGTGTCAAATTTATGAAAACAAAAACTTAAAAAAAGAGAAATTAATTAATAAAACTTTAGTAATTGAATTTTAAATAATTTATATAGAGTAAAGTGTAAAATTACAAGTTTTTATGTTTTTTAGTAACTTTATAAAAAACACAAATAACCCCTTACACTTTATACCCCCTATAATATTAACTTTGCTTAAAATTACATGAGTATTAGTATTAGTTTTTAAACTTTCATCTACTAAAATTACAAAATTTGGTAAATATGCGAATTAGTTTTAATATACATTAAATATTTTTTTAAACTAATGTTAGTTTTAAACTTTTATCCATTAGAATATTTTTTTAGATAAGGACTTATGTTACTATTAAAAGTTTAATTTATGCGTACACGAGTTTGAAATACGGCTAAATTATTAGTAACGGGAATATAAATATCAAGTGGTAAGCACGATACTGTGATATGAAAATAAATATTAGTGATTCTACTTATAACAACGACTCATGAAATTGTTATTTAAAATTTGTATATGGATATCCATAAAAACATTTTAAAAACTTTACGGAGCATATTTTAACTTCATCAACGTTCATTATTTGTTACTACATTCACACATTTTGTACAACATGATATCAATAGTTAAAGTTAAACAACAAAATCAACCTCAACTTCAACATGTCTATCAGTTAAAAACGTTATACAAAGCTAAAAAAAAAAAAAAAAAAAAAAAAAAAAAAAAAAAAAAACATGGGTTAGATAGTCATTGTTTAATAGATAAGGTGTTTTCCTTAAATTATATAAAAGAAAATCTACGCATCACAATCCTTATTTGATAACAATCACCTTCTAAAAAAAAAAAAAAAAAAAAAAAAAAAAAAAACGTACGTGATATTCATTGACGTGATGTTCTATGAAAAAAAAATGTAAGCATCACAACTTTAGTTGGCCGTTGTAAACGAATTAAAAGTATGTACATGAGAATTATTCAGCAAGAATATATAGTTTTAATCAGGTTATTACGTTACTATACTACGACAATGTTATTGAGTTGGTAATCACGGATGTGAGATACAACCATTATTCTATACTTATGATTTATGTGTAAACCTCTTTTTGCTTCTGAATAGAATCCGAAAGAGGCCTCAACAGAACTTTGTCTTATGCCTTATCTAGCTGATAGTATTTAGTAACCTTTTTTATGGTTTAACTTTTTTGTTATACACACCAACTTTTGGTAACTCTTTTTTATGTTTTATCGAAAACTTTTTTTTTTTTGGTGCAAAGGTAAATTTATATTAATCATCAAAAACTTTACAATATAAGATCACACTGTTATTTGGACAATCCCCAAAAACATATTCAAAACTAACATTCAAGTCACCCGATATCAGGCAACAAAACAAAAATTCTCAGTCAACATTAAACTCTGACAAAAACAAGGGATCTTCAACTTTAAATGCTCTCAAACATTGAAGCAGTCTTTTATTACCTTTATTGCACTCTGTTTTATTGAAAACTTTTACACTTACTATTTGTGTTTTTACTATAAACATACTAAGCTATAATATAATTAGTTGTGAGTTCAGGGTTTTTCACTAAGCTTATAAAAAAAGCTTATAGCTTTATCATACACTTATCGTGTTATGGTAATTGAATGAGGCAATAAGCACCTTTAATCAAGGCTCTCAAGATCGCGATCCCACGCAGGATCGTTTTTGTCTTTGCAAGATCGAGATCGTAAGATCGGATCACGATCCTACGATCCTACCAATTTGTCATATTTTGTAAATAAATGATATACGAGTCAAACTGTTTTATATTTTTACTCAACGTCAAAGATAAGTTCATATAATATCCTCTTGAAAATGACAAAGTTTAAATTTCAAACACTAAAGTAATAGTAAAATACAAAAAAGTCAAGTTTCAATCGTTACATTAACGATTTAATGCAATAATATTACATAACATAGGTCCTAAATGTCTCAAAACATACGAGCCATCAACATGATTTCAAGAAAACAAACGTTTCATAAGTGGCATTACAAAACATACATTTTGATTAGTTTAATCACAGTGAAGTAAAGTAAATTAAACTATTGAACACTTTTTAGACTATAATCTATTCAGAAAAATAGAAAACTATGTATAAACTATAATCTATTTAGAAAATGAAACAATAGTGGTTTACTCATTAGACATTAGTAAAACACACATTTGTTTTTTTTTTTTTTTTTTTTTTTTTTTTTTGCCTAAGCAAGTGGGATGGACTTAAAAGATTAAAAAAAAAAAAAAAAAAAAAAAAAAAAAAAAAAAAAAAAAAAAGTGAACTCGGATCGCGTGTCGATCCTACGATCTTACGTGCGATCCTACGATCCTACTTACGATCCTACCTCAGATGCGATCCTACCACGATCCTACACGATTTTGACTGGTGTGCACGTAAGATCGTACGATCTTACGTGTAAACTCGCGAGTTTGACAGCCTTGCCTTTAATAAGCATAACCAAACACCCCTTTAGTTCTAATATAAAGTTTTCTTATTTATGTTATGACTAACTTTGTTGTTATCCTAACTATAACGCAACATGTTAGTGGTTTTTGCAGTTTTATTATCTTATCGCACACACTAAAGTGAAATGCAATTTGTTGTGTGCATTTTTTAGATGAGGATTAAGTATCAACACATGATTGTCGTGGAAGGATTTTCTAAGCCTGCTCAAGGTATGAATGTATAATTTAGTTGAGTTGCTGATTTAGATAATACATGAATGTATTTTAATGTATCAAAGATGTGTTTTAGTGCCTATACGGGGAATTTTATGGTAGGAATTCTTTTCAGAGTGTAATTTGTCTTTGAATGAGTTAATAAAACTTAGCAGGTGGTTGCTGTCATTGATAACACTATGGGTGTCAACCAACGGTCTAAAATATGGGTGTCTTTTACCTTGATGATTTAGGCCAATTGTGAAGAAAGCAGCATTAAAGTGAAAGGTCGGTAACAATTCAAACAATCCTAAAAGACTTGCGAATATACTCTTTGTCATTTTTTTTTCATGCATTTATAATTTACTTATACAAGTAATAATAATTTTCTTATATAGATTGGGCTTAGAGAAAAAATATTCTTATACTTTATACATAAACATAAGATTAAATTTGAGTTCTACCCATTACATCTTTTTTCGTTTCTCTTTATGTAATAAAGAAGCTATAGTGTAAGCATCTATGTTAATTTGGTAATTTTATAATCAAACATGAGAAGTAAATTACACAAACTTATGAAAATAAAACTTTTTAAACAAGAAGGTACATTAGTAAAAATGATATAATGGTTATTCATAATTAACGAAATGAATCAATCTTCAAAGTTATTTAAATATGTTACATATTTTAACGAAAATATAAGTAAAAGAAATCCCACAATTTCAAAACACATCGTAAATTGATAGCACGACTTTGCAAAACTAAAAGCATATATCACTAACATCTCATGCAAGTCAAGTATCATCATGTGATTTTACTTGAATAATAAAATATAATTTTTAATCCAAAAGCATTCTCCTAAAATAATAGGTAGGTTATAACATATACATATGATTTTTTATTTTTAGTCCACAAAGTAAAACCATTTGAAACATGTTAAGTGATTCATTTCTTAATCGATAATAATACATAATTAAAACAAAATTTAAAAAACCCTGTGCGTGCACAGGTATTATAACTAGTGTTTTGTAACATGAAAATCACAAGTGATATTCAGAAAACCATGAGTGATAGATATTCAGAAAATCACAAGTGATATTTAGAATATCATAAGTGATATTCAGAATATCACAAGTGATATTCAGAAAATCACAAGTGATACTCTGAATATCAATTGTGATATACAAAAACGTATGGAAAACGTAAGAAAATGGATGAAAACATAAGAAAACCACAAGTGATATTCGTCTGTTTTCGTCCATTTTCATCTGTTTTCATACATTTTCGTCCGTTTTCGTTCGTTTTAATATGTTTTCATCCATCTTCTTTCGTTTTAGTCCATTTTCATACGTTTTCATCCGTTTTTAGACGTGCTTTTACCCTTTCATACGTTTTTGTCCGTTTTCATACATATTAGTCTATTTTCTTGCGTTTTCATCCGTTTTTTACGCTTTCGGCCGTTTTCATACGTTTTTCTCTGCTTTCTTACGTTTTCGGTCGTTTTCATACGTTTTCGCCCGTTTTCATCAATTTTCTTTCGTTTTCGTCCATTTTTCATACATTTTCATCCTTTTTCATATGTGTTTTTACGCTTTCATACGTTTTCATTCATTTTCGTCTGTTTTTAAATGCTTTTGGCCATTTTCAGATATTTTCATACGTTTTTGAATATCATAAGAGATATTATGTGATATTCAGAATATCACAAGTGATATTCCGTGATATTCTGAATATCACAAGTGATTTTTCGAATATCACATGTGATATGCTTTGATATTCACAAATGATAGATATTCAGAAAATCACAAGTGATATTCAAAAAATCATAAGTGATATTCAGAAAATCACAAGTGATACTCTGAATATCAATTGTGATATTAAAAAACGTATGGAAAACATAAGAAAATCACAAGTGATATTCGTCTGTTTTCGTCCATTTTCGTCCGTTTTCATATGTTTTCATCCGTTTTTGTACGTTTTAATACGTTTTCATCCATCTTCTTTTGTTTTAGTCCATTTATCATACATTTTCGTCCGTTTTCAGACGTGCTTTTAAGCTTTCATACGTTTTTGTCCGTTTTCATACATATTCGTCCATTATCTTGCGTTTTCATCTGCTTTCTTACGCTTTCCGCCGTTTTCATATGTTTTCGTCCCTTTTCTTACGTTTTCATTCGTTTTCATACGTTTCATCCGTTTTCATCTATTTTTCATACATTTTCATCCTTTTTCATATGTGTTTTTACGCTTTCATACGTTTTCATGCGTTTTCATTCATTTTCGTCCGTTTTTAAATGCTTTTGGCCGTTTTCAGACATTTTCATACTTTTCTGAATATCATAAAAGATATTCTGTGATATTCTGAATATCACAAGTGATTTTTTGAATATCACATGTGATATTCTTTCCTGAATATCACAAGTGATTTTCTGAATATCACAAGTGATATTTTTCATACGTTTTCATCCGTTTTTAAACGTGTTTTTAAGCTTTCATACGTTTTTGTCCGTTTCATACATATTCATCTGTTCTCTTACGTTTTCATCCGTTTTCTTGCGTTTCTGTTCGTTTTTATTTGTCTTCGTCCATTTTTATCTGTTTTCTTTTGTTTTCGTTCTATTTTTCATACGTTTTCTTCCTTTTTCATATGTGTTTGTATGCTTTCATATGTTTTCGTTCGTTTTCTTACATTTTTGTCTCTTTCATTCGTTTTCATCCGTTTTTCAATGTCTTATTTACCATCCTCAGACGTTTTCATACGTTTCAGAATATCACAAGTGATGATATTCTTAATATCACAAGGGATATTCGGAATATCACAAGTGATTTTCTGAATATCACATGTGATATTTTGTGATTTTATGAATATCACAAGTGATATTCTGAGTACCACAAATGATATTTTGAATATCTTAAGTGATATTATGTGATATTCAAAAAATCACAAGTGATGTTCAAAATATTACCAGTGATATTAAGAAAATCACAAGTGATATTTTGAATATCAATTGTGATATTTAAAAACATATGAAAACGGACAAAAACGTATGAAAAAACACAAAAACATAAGAAAATCATAAGTGATATTCAGAAAATTACAAGTGATATTCTGACTATCACTTGTCATATTCAGAAACATAAGAAAACGGAAGAAAACGTAAAAAAACGAGCGAATATGTATGGAAATTTGGGTGATATTCTGAATATCCCTTGTGATATTCAGAATATCACTTGGGTGATATTTTGAATATCATAGAATATAACTTGTGATATTCTGAAACGTATGAAAATGTCTGAGAATGGCCAAAAACATTGAAAAATGGACGAAAATAGATGAAAACGACAAAAATATAAGAAAACGGAAGAATATGTATGAAAACGGACAAAAACGTATGAAAGCGTAAAACACGTATGAAAAAGGAAGAAAATGTATGAAAAATAGGACGAAAACGAAAGAAAACGAACGGAAACGCAAGAAAATGGATGAAAACGCAAGAAAATGGATGAATATGTTTGAAACAAACAAAAACGTATGAAAGCGTAAAAACACGTCTAAAAACGGATGAAAACGTATGAAAAATTGACGAAAAAGAAAACGGATGAAAACGAACGAAAACGTATGAAAAACGGACGAAAACGTATAAAAACAAAGGAAAATGTAAGAAAACATACGAAAGCTTGCGAAAATGGGCGAAAACATAAGAAAACGGACGAAAACGTATGAAAACGAACAAAATATATGAAAACTAGCGAAAACGGGCGACAACGGACAAAAACTTATGAAAACGGACGAAAACGTATGAAAATAACAAAAAACATATGAAAGCGAAAAAAAACGCGAACTAAAAAAAAGTGAACTAGAAGAAAGGTGAATTAAGAAGAAAAAAAAAGCGTGAATTGAAAGAATAACAATAAAAAAATGTGAATTGAAAGAACAGAAAAAAAAGAAAAAAAAAAGAAAAAAGAATAATAAAAAAGACAAAAAGAAAAAGAAAAAGAAAACATGCACTTATGTTCCCCATTTAATCTTAGGTTAATCTCTGCCATTAGATAAAACTAGATGGATGATGGAGATTTGTCCCTTGATATTTATCAAAATAAGAGTATGCATTTGAACTTTTCCCTACTTTTGTATAACATGTTTATTTAAAAGTGTTAAAAACGCTCTAACTAGAGGTGACAAAATGGCCGGGCCGAGTGGGCACGGGACAAACGAACACATGTTATACAAATCGCTTTATAGAAGACCAAAAATGATGAAATAAAATCCTTAAATGTAATACTTCATTTATATTTAAAAAATTAAATATTATATATATATATATATATATATATATATATATATATATATATATATATATATATATATATATATATATAATATTTAATTTTTTAAATATAAATGAAGTATTACATTTAATGATTTTATTTCATCATATATATATATATATATATATATATATATATATATATATATATATATATATATATATATATATATATATATAAGTTTTTCTTTCAAAACGATTATAATGTTCCACGATTAAGAGAAATATGTGCCCGTTAGTTCCTATTTAACTTTTCAATGGCTAAATATGCACATTTCAAAAAAGGAGGGAATTAAATGTGCCAAAGTCTTTTACAAAGTAGTCAAAATTAGCATATATATTTTTTTTAATTATTTTTGACACAAATTTCAACCTCTAGCTATAAGGGGGTTGGCAACACTTGTGGCACAATACCACCATCCCTCACTCCCAACCAATCTCTTTATGCCACATCATTCACAGTGAACTTTTTTTTTGTTGCTTGTTGATTGTTGTTGTTGAGTTTTCTTCTTCATTATGGTTCCATATATACAGTCACATACATAGCAACGGTAAAAAAAAATAAAAAATAAAAATTTCTCCTCAAACGGTCAAATCACAACAGTCAAATCACTCCAACGTTCGAATTTTTTCTCCTTCCCGTGCTTGAAGACTTCCTGTGCCAGAAGCTTAACGTGCGGTACCGTGGGGATGGCGGCGGTGTTCCCGCACGGTACCACGGTACTGTTCTCCTCTTACCGTGACCGTTGCCAACCCCTAACAGATATGTATGCTTTACTTATTTTCAGATACGTATGTCATTATAATTTATTACTATCCGCAAATCCAGGCGTATTATTTTGCGTATATGTTAAACCCTACTTAACAGAAGAATTTTGTAATTTACTCCAAAAACGGATCATGAAGTGGAAGGGATACTATTGCTTAATGAAGTACAAAAGAAAGAAACCAATTAAATAATTATCTAATATTTATGTAACCTTTTGATGTGACATTGTAATATACGGAGTAATGTTTATGGTAACGTACATATATTAAGAACGAACAAATTTTAACTAAAAAATAGGCTTAGAAACCATAAATAGCAGGGAACATGTAAGTATCAAAGTATGATAACTTAATAGACTCATACTCCGTATTAATTAAGATTAGCAAGTACCAGTACTTTTGTTATTTTAAATAATAATTTCATATCATTGTAGCTTAAACATGGTTTCTATTTTTGTTTGAGAACCTGCATTAACTATTTTTAACGTGATTGTTTGAAATCTAGATATATATTAAGTTGCACCAGCGACATTTCTCTTACAACTTTACAAGCATATTTGTCATGATTCCATATGTCTATATCCAGACCGCCTGAGCCGTGACGCAATCATATATCTATACATGAGAGACTCGGTTCCACGAGTAAAGACTAGAGAGACCGTAGTACAATATCCTAAGGGTGACAAAACTCTTAATGTTGTGGCTTACGACATAAGTCCGGTTTCTCGGATCAAATGTTGTCATGGGTCCGATATGATCCTCCAATTAAGGAAACTCGTAAAAAATGAGTTATTTGAATTTAATTTGTTACTTGATTTCTTGTACTTCTCTTATAAACTTGGTACCAAAAAACAATTTACGCTTTTGCCTTCACTCCTCTGAATTTCCTTGTTTCTTCTTCTTTTTGTCTTGTCATCGACTCTTTCAATTTTAATTATATAACAATTTATATCACCTAATTCACACGAACCTGCATCCACCTTATCTTATTTAAAATGTGTTGCAATTATATGATTGGAATCAGACCAACATTTGGGGCCCCGGTGTCATAATGTATCTGTTAAAATAACCAAGGAACTGTAGAGTAAAGTCCACAATGGTATGCTGCAAAAAGTTGAAAATTTTAGGTTACTTTTAGTAATGAAAAAGTTTTATTACTTTTCATTTTTCCAGTTTTTTTTAAAATGTGAAAACTATTTTTTCTCTAGAGAACACTTGCAAACGTGTTATGATGGAGTTTTCTAAAATGAGAAACTTATGTAAAACTTATAAAAGGAGTTTTTTAAAACTTAGAAAACAGATTTTTCATCTTTCCAAAAAAAACTTTTGTCAAAAACCTAATCTGAACTCATTTTTTATTTTCTTAAGTTTTCTACGAAAATCTTTCTGAAAAACAGATGAGTTTTCCATTACTAAACATGCCCTTAAGTGTTGGGCATATTTTATAAGACTTTATTTTTTTCATCATAAGCAAAAAAAGAACTGCAATTGCCTTTCTTAAAAAAAAGAAAAAGAAAAAGGAACTGCGATCACTTTTAATGCAAAAGTTTTTCTAAAAGTATTTTTCATATTTACTTTTTAGGGCTTATATATTTTCGACAAAGAATAGCATTCTATAATAAATATTTTCTCAAAAAAATGTTTTCATCAAAACATTGTCAAGATAAGTCTTCTATTTCAATGGCAAATCTGAAAGCTTTTTAACAGCTTAGAAGCTTTAGAAAATACTCTCATTAAAAATACACGTATAAACCTTTGTAAGTCGTTTTTTTTTCTTCATAAGAAGATACTCTAATAGTCTAATATACAGAAAGGTTACCAAGTAAGTAAAATTCTCAAATAGGCCAAATACTGAAATAAAATATGGACGAACATATCAATCTTTAAAAACAAAACGTTTTAATGCTAGAAATAATGTAAAATGATTATCATATTTATGTTATACAATCTGTACAACACATAATCAGGGGAAAATAAATGATATGAACATCCATTGACGATATAGCCCCTACCACAAAAAAATTGCACATTTTCTTGAACAAAGTTTAAAAACTTATGAATTGAGTTTGAAAGAATAAATGAGGCACTTCTTAAACAAAGTTTAAAACTTATGTTACCAAGATTTATAGTATTATAGAATTTGTACGGCACATAATTATTAAAAAAAAAATGACCTGTTAAAAAATATCTATTGACTAAGCCCCTACCACAAAAGAAAACTCACATTTTCTTGAACAAGAATATGAATTGAGTTTGGTAGAATTAATGAGGTAATATTTAAACAAAAAGTTAAAACCAGAGCCATAAAATGCAAGCAACAACAACAAGTTGCAACAATAAAGAATGCTTTTAATTGAAGGTTGAAGAAGAAAAAAATAAAATTAGTTTAGGTCTACCAACTGGTGGTTAGAATTAGAGTTCCACAAGTCCCAATTTTGAAGCAATCATTTCTTAGCTAATACTAATCAAACATCCAATTTAAGCAACACCCATGTCAATTCTATTTGTTTCTCCAAATGCTCACACTTCTTTTTATCCTATCATTCCACATTTGAATTTCAATATTAGTTTGAATGGTAGGATTGCTTATTTCCTAAGTTATTATTATTAATCTTACCATTGTTATGCTCTATTATCTATTTAATAAGTTGGGTGTTTATTCATCTATAGAAACTTTGGTCATGTATATTTTATCTTGTTTTTGTTTGCTTCATATCCAATTATTGCATACATCATTCATTGTTTGAGTTAGGGGATGGTCATTGTTCAATGATTAGAAGGGTTGGTGTCTTTGTTTTTTTATTACTATTATAATAATATGTTTTTGTTATTATAATACGATTAGGAATATTTGTATTTATATACATCTTCTTGTTCATAACCATTTTGTCTCTCCTTTTGGAAGAATTTTTTCATGCTGCTTTGATTTTGTTTTCATCTTTGCTCAACATCATAGGTACCCTTATAAAATCATAATCTAGTTGTTTGAAATACTTTTGCAACTTTCATTTAGAGCATGTAAATAGCTCAAAGTGATGCATTTATATGTTTAACTTGAGTAATTGTGCATAGGATGCATGGGTGACTAAAAGGTGCATGTTTTGATCTTTCAATGTTTTTTTGTATATTTAATTATGTGTTATTCTTGTTAAAATTAGGTGGTGTTACCAGCTTCTAAAGGGATCATTCAACAGCAATTGAATTTTTGAGTGACAGTGACTGATTTCTTGAAATAAGGATGGCTACTTATTATCCAAATTCAACTAATCAGCAAAGAGATGTGTTTCCTAGTTCCTATCTTTCTAACCAACAACAACAACTTAATTCTCATCAAGAATCACCTTGTCCTCCCATTGATATGATTTACCAAAACCATAACTCGACCGACGCCTCTTACTTGGATCTTTTGTCGGGTCAAACACAGTCAAACCGCGAAAATCTTTCAAGAGTTGAGAATAATCAAGAATTGTCACTCAGTCTTGGAATGCAAATAACTTCTTCAATGGATTTGCCTTCTTTTCAATATGGTTACTTAAATCACCATGTTCAAGGTTCAATTGATCATGTCTCTCAAAGCAATAAAGTCAAAAACATTGACTTGTTGTCATTTGACAGGCCTATGAACAATGTTCAAAGCTCGGGGACTTATCAAATCCCATCTGGGGTTGTACCAAGAATTTATAATTCCAGATTTCTTAAACCATCACAAGAATTGCTAGATGAAGTAGTGAATATCCATGAAGCTATGAGGCAGCTAAAGATGAACCGAAGCAACAATCTTCATAAATCTAATGAAAACAATTCAAGGATCGAGTCTACTACTAGTTCGTCTGGTGAACTTCCGGCTTCCGAGAAACATGATCTTCAAAACAAGCTCACCAAGCTCTTTTCCTTGTTAGATGAGGTAAATTCTTTTCCTTTTATCCGATCCGGATATCAAATCAAAGGGCCAGGTGTGCAGATTTACATTTCAGCACTTATTATCTGAGTATATATATAGTAGTGTTTACAAGTCACATTGATCAGTTTTAACTATTTATTTTTTGATCCTCGCTTTGAGCAAGTTTCATTTCTATTTCACAAAACTTATCCAGGATTTTTTTATTTCCAAAATGTCACCACAATGATTATTTTATAGAACGCTTTAACATCAAATTATGTATTTGTTAAAAATAACCCTTTACTATAAATTTATATATCATATAAGCTTGTCTAATATGTTGTAGGTAGATAGAAGATACAGAAATTACTGCCAACAGTTACAGATTGTTGAGGGATCATTAGATATGGTGACCGGTTGTGGGGCTGCTAGGTCATACACAGCACTTGCTAATCTAACAATTTCTCGACACTTTCGCTGCTTACGTGATGCAATTAACGGTCAAATTCAAGTGACCCGTCAAATCCTAGGAGACCAAGATGATTCCTCAGAAAGAGTTTTGCCTCGTTTGCGTAATGTTGAAAAGCAGCTTAGGCAACAAAGGACCCTCCATCCGCTTGGTGCTATGCGTCATTCTTGGAGACCACAACGAGGATTGCCTGAAGGCTCGGTTTCTATCCTTCGTGCTTGGCTTTTTGAGCATTTCCTTAACCCGTATGGCTTCTTTAATGTCCCTTTCTTTGTTTATATTACGAAAAATATTTCAAGTGCATACAATATTATAACACCTTCTTAGATATGTGTTAAATTTTCCTAAAGTTTTTTTGCACTTATGTGTCAATAAGGCTATTACACTTATGATTTATGAGTACAAAGTATTTTTTTCATACGATAACAAGTGTTCACACCTATTGTAGGCTAAATTATTCACACTTATAAGGCTTTACAATTTTAAATGTAGTCTGCACTATATGTAGAGCTTAAATAGTTACTCCAATAATTTCCTCATGATTCCTACTGCATGCAGAACTCTACATAAGTTTTGCGTGTATATTCGATCGTTAATATGTGCAAATAATTTTTATACAATCATAGGCGTGTTGTGATAAAATTGTGCACTTGTAATTAAATACGTACGTGTAGATAAAAAGTGTGCACCTATATTTGTTGCATTGAATGACTTATCTCTCTTGCCCTTTCTAATTGGCTTCATATTCGGTTTTCTTTAGTTACCCTAAAGATTCAGAAAAGATCATGCTAGCACGACAAACCGGCCTCACTAGAAGCCAGGTATATAAATTCATAACCGAGCTATATTTCTTTTAGAAGTTCTTGTTTTACTTGTTATGCACTAATTCTATGCCTATATTAGATTGCAAACTGGTTTATTAATGCTCGTGTTCGCCTATGGAAACCAATGGTTGAAGACATGTACAAAGAAGAATTTCGTGATGTAGAAGTGAACGGTAAATCCTCACCAGAAGAAACAAGGAAAGCAGCAGTAGATCAAACATCCTCTTCAGACGACAAAGAAAAAATTATTCATAGACACATGAGCTCCTTGGTTGAACATGATACCAGTTTTATGAATGATATGGAAGTGAACGGATATGCGGGACAAAGGCATATGGATCTAGCAGACCAATATAGGTTTGATGATCCACAGTTGTTACATGATTTCGTGGTATGATAAAAAGCATGCCTTTGATGGTTGAAAACTATACATGTACACAAACAGGAACATGAATACCAACATGCATAGATATGGCATTCTTCACACGAATCTGTGAATACAGGTGGTGTTTTGTTGAAACTATAGTAAATTTTTTTAGACCTTAGATACTATGTAAAGCTATACCATACAATTTAATCATATGTAATAAAGTGAAACTCTATTAAGATTTTTAGTTATTGGGCACGAATGTCTTCTCCGTTTGTGCATGCATCAGATCTGAAGGAAGGCGTGGCCATGGTTTAATCTGTATAAACTTGATTATCTGTTATATTTTTGTTTAACATATATATAGAACAAAGACAGATAATTATATATATACTAATATACATAAGGGAAGTGTTACAAACAATGATGGAGCTAGAAAAGTGTTTTTTTTTTTTTTTTTTTTTTTTTAATCTGCAGAATTTTTATAGAAATGGAACGACCTAGTAAGAAACTAGGAGTTAGATGTACAAAGATTAATTACAGAGAGCATGATCGGGTTGTTAAACCAATCGCTCCAGTTTACAAGATTCTTTCTAAATCTACATGAGATCCAATTGGATGAAGAGATCTTGACATCATTAAGAATTAACGCCTGGGAAGGCCGTTTGGAGGCAAAGGACATCTCATTTTGAGAATTTTCGAAGACCTCAAAGAATTGTTTGAACAACAACGTCAAAGGGGACCCTACGGATGGCTGGAAGGTTTACTCTATCTGCTAAGTAGACGCCGTCTGTAAGAGATGAGATTGTGATGTCCAGGATTTTCCACCATAACAGTACCTTAGACCTTGTGACCTAAGCGATACTACATGAAGTGAAGAGGTGCTCTCCAGTTTCGATATCATCACTTCTATATCATTATCACAAACGGGACAACGTGTTGAATGCTAATCGATAGCTCTTCGATCAAGATCATAATGTGTTGGAAGCCTCTTATGAATGATCCGCCAAGACGAGATGTTAACTTTGAGCGGTAAAGCTTGTTCCACCTGAATGGTTGAGGATCAAGTGTGTAGAGTTGATTGTGTATATGGGAAGACATGCTTTTCTCCATAATCTCATTAAACATCAACCAAATATGTTAGAACATTATAAACCCCTTAGGCATATTTTTATTATTGACCATTGTTTATAATAGTAAAACCTTAGATACCCTAAACCCATAAACCGGACGTGAGCCTATTTATCCTTTAATACCCTCGCAGTTCGAGTGGCGAAATAGCGAAAGCTCGGACTGGAGTATTAAACTAGAGAAAAAAAAAAAAAAAAAAAAAAAAGACATAACTTTAGTCGACTCGTAACAAAACCGTACCAATGGTCGGCTAAATCGACTGGTAACAAAACTGTACCAACGGTCGACTTTAGGGACTAGTACCAACGGTCAACTTTAATCGACTAATAACAAAGCCGTACGAACAATCGACTAACAAACAAAAAATAAAACAACTATAACTTCTTTTATTTCAACAATAATACGAAATATTAAAGCTAACAAACTAATTTGCAGCAAGCAATAACCATTCTTGAGTCTTCATATTGTAGCAACAAAAGCATCATATACCATTCTATGAGTCTTCATATTGTAGCAACAAAAGCATATTTCTTTAATAAGAAGTAGTAAGTGACATGTGGCACATCAAAAGCTCTTTGCATGCAATACTTAAAATAAAAAATAAAAAATATATATATGATTTAACGGTGACAGTTAAGGTTTGGCAGGGTGACAAAAAGAGATGGATCAACTTAGCCACCTAGGTATGAGGATCAGACCCGCTCATATACCATGTTAACACCTACATACTTGCTTCGACCCACCAAGAGAATTGGCTCGTACACTTTGGTCTGAAGGATTTTTGGCTGGATGTGTTCGATGGGGACACCACCTTGATGAGACCACGGTCGACCTTGCAGTGGGTAACTGCGACGGAGGTTTTCTTGCGGCCGAAGTATTAGACGGAGTTGGGTGCGGCGGCGGTTGCCATGGTTATGAAAGTGTTTGTAAACCCTAAACCTAGTTTGAGAGATGAGAATATGAGTAAGTGACGCTTATGGGATAGGTCACACTTCTTTATATTGTTCCTTAAGTAATCATTATATTTATATTTAGGTAACATATTCTTGTGTAAAATACACACGGACAAATTTATGTGTTTGTTTCAAGAGTTAAGACGAAAAAAGATTTGAAGATTCTTTGTTGTTTGTGTACAATATTTTTTTATTTCGTATATGGATAAGCACAATGGAAGTTATTTGTTATCATCATTTTCATTCTTTTTTTTTTACATATAATATATGAACACTTTATTTTTTTCCCTTCAATTTTTGTGTTTAACATATTTGCTGTTATATATTATTTTGTTTACGTCCAATTAGATTTTTTGTCAAGTTATATTATGAAGCTAGTTCGAGATTCACCGACCTAACTTTGATGCATCCCTATTCTCTTAGATGCATTATAATGTGTTTATAGATTTTTATTATATGCATATATGTATATTAGATGCATTTCATTATTTCTCTTTTATTATGTTCCTTTACATGTCACGAAATCATAAAAATCAATTTGCACCATTTTCATTCCAAAATAACTTTCTACTTCAAGGGGTGCAACTAAATGTATATAAATGCATCTAATTCAAGTCGTACATCTTAAATATGTGGTTATAGTCACATCTCACTACTTCTTATTTTATCCCACAACTTCATTAGTTTTATAACCCATAACTTCTTCGCAAATATTCACAAGGCAAACCTCTTTTGTTTTTTCCAATACAAAAGTTCAAACTTTGTCTTCATGTTGCTTAGAAACTTGAAGTTCTTAGATCGTGCGAACACTCTCTTCAACAATCTCATCCTTCAAAATATTTTCTTCAAACTTAACCTTGGCCATTGGTACTTGTGATTTTCCTTCAGGTGGAACCATAGAAATTCCATCATACGAGAAAAGGTTGTAAAATCATAGAAAGGGGTGAATACGGTCTTTTTGGCCTCTTCAAAGTTTATTGACTTCAAGCTTCAAAAATCAACAAGTGGTTATACAAATAAATACGACAACCATAACACAATTACAATATATAAAGTGAGAAAAGAACACCACAATATATAATGGTTTGGGATGGGGGTTTATACCATCCTTACATCCAATTGCGAATCCACAACACCTATACTATTCCATTAGTATAATCCTTATGGTGTACTATAAACTGTAACACCCCGAAAATCGAACTGAAGCAGCGGAAGTCTAATCGGGGTATTACTTCATAGAAACATTGCCATAATCATAGAAAACGACATAAAAGAATCGTTTTGAGAAAATTCGTTATCATTCATCAAACATAAAATCAGAGTAGCCACAAAGGTTTAATGAGTTTAGAAATACACAAGGAAAATGTCTTGAATAAAAGTGAATGATAACATTTTTAAGTGAAATCCAAAGGGTGCCCTGATCCACTCCGTGCCATAGATGCAATTTAATTACCTGAGATAAAACATGCTAAAAGGGTCAACACAAAGGTTGAGCGAATCCACAGTGTTTAAGTTATAATAGTTTGAACACAAGCCAAATAGTTATAAAAACAGTAACATCGTAATGTAAGATATTGCACTAAGCCTCATGACACGCAAACCTTAACTTAGTTATGCTGCCATAAGAATATATAAAAATCTTATGAGATAGAAGCCTACACATAATAATATGATGCAGGTGATAGGGCCCTCGGGTAATAGGAGTTTGCCAGTTTCCTAGTAATTCTCAAATAAAGTGCATTCAACTATCAATCCGGCTAGCACGAAGGCTATCTATCCGGCTAGCACGAATGGGCTGTCAACCTCCAATAGATCTATTTACTATATTCACGTTCACTCGCAAGTGATTAATGGGTCATGATATGAGGGACTTTTGGCAGAAACGGTAACTCAGGCAATATCAATCAGGATAGCATACAGAAAAATACTTGTATTCAGATTTATAGCATGTAT
This sequence comes from Artemisia argyi, assembly GCA_030686995.1. Classification (NCBI taxonomy): domain Eukaryota; kingdom Viridiplantae; phylum Streptophyta; class Magnoliopsida; order Asterales; family Asteraceae; genus Artemisia; species Artemisia argyi. Next base: position 130,303,302 of record CM060691.1, read on the forward strand.
CTCCCCACGGGGTTTGAAAACATAGTAAATAGTGGGACTATGAACTCACATTGTAGTAGTAGTCTGAAATGCAATAGAGTCAAATAGTAGATGGTAGCTCCGACGCGTGACCTAGATTAGTATGGCATAATTTAGTTATTATTTTAAGTTCAAGACTCAACGATGTTTAATTAATCCCAAAAGCTTTAAAGTATTGCGTTATTGTTGCTTGTGTGGTAGCGTTTAAGTTTAAAAAACAGTTTTCTAAATGTTTGAGTGTATTGGCTCTAAGAAGTGTACACGTATATAGGTAGACAAAGAACGGGTAGCGAGGACACATATATATCTGGCTCGACCATGACCGAAAGACGAGATGTACGGAAAATGGCGATAAGTGAGGTTAAGTTTTGAGACGTTGCTTAAAAGGTGTATATATATATATATATATATATATATATATATATATATATATATATATATATATATATATATATATATATATATATATATATATATATATATATATATATATATATATATATATATATATATATATATATATATATATATATATATATATATAACAAAGTGTTTATAAATTTTTGATATAATAGTTTTACTAAAAAAATAACATTTGTATTTAAAATTTACTTATAAATTATAAGTGTAACAATTTTTGGAAATCGGGCATGACTTGTGCCTATATGTTGGTTTCTCGTGGTAATCATAAGTTACAAATTATATATATGTCTAGGTAAAAGCCGCTTTATAATCTTTATAAAATTTATTTAGTTTTTATAAAATACCATTTCAAGCATTTAAAAATAGGGGGATATAAGTATGTTAAATATTCATAATTTTAGTTTTATAAAATATCGTCTCAAGTATTTATAATTTAGATGGGCTATATAAGCACGTTGTATCCTTTATAGTTTTGATACAAGGTGTGACGTGAAAGAAATTGGTATCGATATATGAATGGCGTAATCAAACGTGTGTCGTGGAATAGCTTGAGTCGTTTATGTCGTGAGGAAATGAGTCGAAGGAAACTAGCAATGGGTCGACACACATAATCCCAACTCATGTTTTAATTCGTCTACTATTATTAAGTCAAATTTTACCCAAATCTCTTTGTGTGAATACAAAGGAAATGTCCAGTTTTGCTTGTATATTTGCTTGTCAAAAAGAAATTAATAACTTTAGGGAGATTTGTGCAGCTTATCTTCAAACCAAATCTGACTACATGAGTTCGAGTAGACAAGAAGAAAGGAGAACATTTCGACCTCGTAACACGACTCAACCGTGACCCTCGTTGGACTTGCACAATGACTAAAAGTCGGGTTTGACACAACTCGACGATGAGGCCTTGTGGTCTCACGTTATGGCAGCCAGTTGAGTTTGATTCCACAAATGGGGTGACACACTCAAATACCATTCGAGTAGTCCATGGGAGCCCTCAACCGCTGGATCTTGACCACAACTAAAACCATCTCGCGAATCCACATTCAATCTCGAAATATAAATATGTGAGCATAGAAGTGAAACAACTAGGAGCTTTGGTTCATAGCAAACCGAGACCCTAAAGGTGTCTCTCTCGGTTCAACCACAGCTCAACAACAACAACAAGTAAGGTTATCCTAACGATTCACCAATCGGCTAGATTTGAACAAGAGAAGTTTAACAATAACTTCCATATTCGAGCCATAACAAAACTAGCTTAGGTTGGTTCAAAATGTGCTACCACACAACGATTTTAACACTAGGTTCTTATTCAATATTACCAAAGTCATAACATCATTAAGGTTTAACATAAAGATCATTAATTAAATACACCGCAAAACTCATCGAGGCAAAATAATTTAGAAACTAAACATCCCATATTGAGATTATATTCATTCGAATAAAACAAGACCAATGGAACATAAACAAGAGGCATGAACAAGAGATGGAGAATCCTTACAACAAATAGAAGGTCGATTACAAGAAGATCAATGAACACCAAAGACTCGAACCCGAATCCGCCACAAGCAAATCCACACACCCTTCAAATCTCAGGAACTATTTCCAAATAACTAACTAGTATTTGATTGTGATGATTTTTGAGATGTGTGGATCTCTTGTGAGCCGATCGGTATAAATAGGATTAATACAAGGGCTTTTGATTCCATCTTTCCTGGTGGCTGTTCGACCTTGTAGCTAAAGAGGGAAAAGATTTATCATCGCCTAGTCATCCATGGGGGCTCGCGTTTGACTTCAAGATCAGGACAAAGTGGAGTGTTCCCGTGAGTGATAGAGACTACAATAAGATCCTTTGTTGCCATCGATTCAAGCTAAAATTGCATTTATTAGATGGTGGGAAGGGTGGTGTCGCTAGGGTTGCAGAAAGTAGGTGGGGAAGAGATAGGAGAAGGATGAGCAGTAAGAATGGGGGTGTAAGGGAAACGAGGTTGGAAAGGAGTCTGCTATCTCCCCCTTTTTGGTTTAATACGTTACTTATTCTTTCTCTCTCTCTTTTTTTTTTTTTTTTTTTTTTTTTTTTTTTTTTTTTTGTAATACTTTATTTTGTGTAATTAGTTGTAAAAGTAATTAATAAAAAAAATTGAGGTATATGAGGGTTCGTTTTACCTTGTAAGCTCGGGGTGAATTAAACGATCCTCGGGTTTAGATGAGTCCCGGTACTTGATTATAAATTCTTATGCCATACTATCGCGGTGTCGGTACGCGAGTGTTTCTATTAGAGTTCCATCTAACTTTGGCGATAGGAATACGACTTTGTTTTAGTTGTTTCACATCTCGATCCATGATTTCTACTGGCTCCTCTATAAATTTGAGTTTCTCGTCGAGTCGTAGTCCTTTGAATGGGATGACAAGAGTTTCATCCGATAAACACTTCCTCAGATTGGACACGTGAAAGGTATTGTGCACCCTACTGAGCTCCTCAGGAAGTTCAAGTTTGTATGCTACTGGACCAAGTCTTTCCAGGATCTTGAACGGTCCCACGTATCTAGGGTTGAGCTTTCCACGTTTCCCAAACCTAATAATTCCTTTCCAAGGGGATACCTTCAACAGAACCCTATCCCCAACTTGAAATTCCATAGGATTTCGCCTTACATCGGCATAGCTCTTTTGCCAGTCACGGGCAGCCTGCAAGCGCTGTCTAATCTGTACAATCTTCTCGGTGGTTTCATGGATGAGTTCAGGTCCCGAGAGCTGAACATCTCCAACTTCTACCCAACAAACTGGTGATCGGCACTTTTGTCCATAAAGTGCTTCAAATGGCGTAGCCTTAATGCTGGCGTGGTAGCTGTTGTTGTAGGAGAACTCTGCTAATGGTAAGTGTTTATCCCATCCTTTCCCAAAATCGATCACACATGCTCGTAGCATGTCCTCCAAGGTCTGGATGGTTCTCTCACTCTGCCCATCAGTCTGCGGATGATACGCGGTGCTCATATCCAATCGAGTACCCAAAGCTTTTTGCAAAGACTGCCAAAAGTGTGACGTGAAACGGCTATCTTGATCCGAGATAATGGAAATTGGCACACCATGTCGCGAGACTATTTCCTTCACATATAACCGTGCCAGAATTTCCATATCGTCAGTCTCTTTGATTGGTAAGAAGTGTGCGGACTTAGTAAGACGGTCCACAATAACCCATATGGTGTCGTATCCTCCTGACGTCTTAGGTAGTTTTGTGATGAAGTCCATTGTAATCCTCTCCCATTTCCACATTGGAAGTTCGGGTTGTATCAATAGGCCGGATGGTTTTTGGTGCTCAGCCTTTACCCTTGAGCACGTCAGACATTTCCCGACATATTCGGCGATGTCAGCCTTCATGTTAGGCCACCAATAAAGTTTCTTGAGATCCTGGTACATCTTATCAGAACCCGGGTGAATGGAGTATTTGGACTTATGAGATTCGTGCATGATGAGGTCACGAATCCCTCCATAGAGTGGAATCCAGCTTCGGTCCTTGAAGCACAATCTCCCGTCTGATTTCTTCACGAAACCATTCTCACTTTCAGGCATACCATAGATTTTCTCCTTTGGTCTGTTTTCTTCTTTGAGGGCTTCAGCCTGAGCTTCCAGGATTTTTGATGGTAACGGTGACCTAATTGTCATTCCCAAAGATCGGACTCTAAGGGGTCTAATTCGCTCCTTTCGACTTAAGGCATCGGCTACGACATTTGCCTTCCCGGGGTGATAGCGAATATCACAATCGTAGTCACTGAGTAACTCCAACCATCGGCGTTGCCTCATGTTCAATTCCTTCTGATCTAGAATATGTTGGAGACTCTTGTGATCTGTATATACTGTGCACTTGGTGCCATACAAGTAATGTCTCCACATTTTAAGAGCAAATACCACCGCTCCTAGTTCAAGATCATGGGTGGTGTAGTTATTCTCGTGAGTTTTGAGCTGTCGGGAAGCATACGCGATCACTTTACTCTTTTGCATCAACACGGCACCTAAGCCCTGGTACGATGCATCGCAGTACACTACGAAGTCTTCACTTCCTTCTGGTAGTGCTAAGATTGGAGCTTCACAAAGCTTTTGTTTCAAGAGTTGGAATGAAGACTCTTGCTTTTCTCCCCAGTCAAACTTCTTCTTCTTTTGAGTCAGCTCTGTCAAAGGTTTGGCGATCTTTGAGAAACCTTCGATAAATCTCTTGTAGTACCCAGCAAGACCTAAGAATTGACGGATCTCCATAGGACTTATAGGAGATGCCCAATTCCTAACAGCTTCAACCTTTGCGGGGTCTACATGAATACCTTTGCTGTCGATTACGTGTCGCAGAAACTGTACTCTCTCTATCCAAAAATCACACTTGGAAAATTTTGCATACAACTTCTCCTCTTTGAGCAACCCCAGAAGGGTCTTCAAGTGTTTCGCGTGCTCTTCTTTACTTCGGGAGTAAATGAGGATATCATCGATGAATACAATTACAAACTTATCCAAGTAGGGTTTGCACACTCGGTTCATTAGGTTCATAAACACTGCTAGTGAGTTAGTTAGACCGAAGGGCATCACTTGGAATTCGTAGTGACCATATCGTGTTCTAAAAGCTGTCTTAGGGATGTCCTCTTCCCTAACCCTTAGTTGATGATAGACTGACCTTAGGTCAACCTTCGAGTAAACGTTTGATCATTGTAGCTGGTCAAACAAGTCGTCGATCCTGGGCAATGGATATCGATTCTTCATAGTAAGTTTATTCAACTCACGATAGTCAATACACATCCGAAAAGATCCATCTTTCTTCTTAACGAATAACACCGGGGCTCCCCAAGGTGAAGAACTTGGGCGAATAAATCCTTTCTCCGACAACTCTTGTAATTGTTCAGACAACTCTTTCATTTCAGATGGTGCCAACCTATATGGTGCTCTTGCCACTAGCGCGGCTCCTGGTACTAAGTCAATCTGAAATTCTACTTGGCGAACTGGTGGGAGGCCAGGCAACTCTTCGGGAAATACCTCGAGAAAGTCCCTTAGTACAAGCACATCTTCAGGATGTTTCTCTTCCGACTTCTTTTCTGTCTCTTGTGCCAAAAAGGTGTGACATCCTCTATCGATATATTTTACTGTCTTGACGAAGGATATGATGTTGAAACGAGTCTTACTATGTTCGCCACGAACGATTAGGGTGTTACCTTGAAACGGAATGTGAACGGCCTTTTCATCACAAATTATCCTAGCATGGTTCTTGGATAGCCAATCCATTCCTATAACGACGTCGAAACTACCAAGCTTAACAGGCATAAGATCGATTTCGAAGGGTTGGTCAAGTAAGAGTAATTTAGTTATTATTTTAAGTTCAAGACTCAACGATGTTTAATTAATCCCAAAAGCTTTAAAGTATTGCGTTATCGTTGCTTGTGTGGTAGCGTTTAAGTTTAAAAAATAGTTTTCTAAATGTTTGAGTGTATTGGCTCTAAGAAGTGTACACGTATATAAGTAGACAAAGAACGGGTAGCGAGGACATATACATATCTGGCTCGACCATGACCGAAAGACGAGATGTACGGAAAATGGCGATAAGTGAGGTTAGGTTTTGAGACGTTGCTTAAAAGGTGTATATATATATATATATATATATATATATATATATATATATGTATATATATATATGTATATATGTATATATATATATATATATGTATATATATATATATATATATATATATATATATGTATATATATATATATGTATGTATATATATATATATATATATATATATATATATATATATATGTATATATATATATATGTATATATATATATGTATGTATATATATATATATATATATATATATATATATATGTATTTGTAAAGTGGGTAAAAGCCGTAAAATACCATCTTACTTTCAAAAATGTCCCAACTTGACCAATTTACTTTTTTATTGCGGACTTTACCAATAAACTTTCAAATTTTTAGCCGACTTGAATCAAATATTTTTGGATAATACACGCGTCATTTCTATTTTCTTTTTTTAACTTCCACCGTAGCAACTTTTGACAGCGTGGCTATTGACCCGTTGTGCAGTCAACATAAATCACAAATTTGCCCCAATTTCATTTCTATCAAACCCTAATTTATATCAATTCTCTCTCGCTTATCAAATCCACACATCAAACGCTTGATGAACAGCAAAGATAATGGCAAAAGGTGTTAGATCTTTGTTTATCAAGATAATGAACAACAAAGATTTTTGTGATAGAAATGAAATTGGGGCAAATTTGTGATTTACGTTGACTGCACAACGGGTCAATAGCCACGCTCTCAAAAGTAGCCACGGTGGAAATTAAAAAAAGAAAATAGAAATGATCGACGCGTGTATTATCCAAAAATATTTGGTTCAAGTCGGCTAAAAATTTGAAAGTTCATTGGTAAAGTCCGCAATAAAAAAGTAAATTGGTCAAGTTGGGACATTTTTTAAAGTAAGATGGTATTTTATGGCTTTTACCCTTGTAAAGTAACAAAGTGTTTATAAATTTTTGATATAATAGTTTTACTAAAAAAATAACATTTGTATTTAAAATTTACTTATAAATTATAAGTGTAACGATTTTTGGAAATTGGGCATGACCTGTGCCTATATGTTGGTTTCTCGTGGTAATCATAAGTTACAAATTATATATATGTCTAGGTAAAATCCGCTTTATAATCTTTATAAAATTTATTTAGTTTTTATAAAATACCATTTCAAGCATTTAAAAATAGGGGGATATAAGTATGTTAAATATTCATAATTTTAGTTTTATAAAATATCGTCTCAAGTATTTATAATTTAGATGTGCTATATAAGCACGTTGTATCCTTTATAGTTTTGATACAAGGTGTGACGTGAAAGAAATTGGTATCGATATATGAATGGCGTAATCAAACGTGTGTCGTGGAATAGCTTGAGTCGTTTATGTCGTGAAGAAATGAGTCGAAGGAGACTAGCAATGGCTCGACACACATAATCCCAACTCATGTTTTAATTCGTCTACTATTATTAAGTCAAATTTTACCCAAATCTCTTTGTGTGAATACAATATTCAAACGTACCCTGTTAATAGTTTGGAAATGGGGAAAAGGGATGGGGTGGCCTGTTGGGTTGATGCAGAGTGGGCTTTTAGCCCAAAACGAAGCTAACAAACATCCCTTCGATATCGATGGGCTTCGGCTGGTAACAAGGAAATGTCCAGTTTTGTTAGTATATTTGCTTGTCAAAAAGAAATTAATAACTTTAGGGAGATTTGTGCAGCTTATCTTCAAACCAAATCTGACTACATGAGTTCAAGTAGACAAGAAGAAAGGAGAACATTTCGACCTTGTAACACGACTCAACTGTGACCCTCGTTGGACTTGCACAATGACTAAAAGTCGGGTTTGACACAACTCGACGATGAGGCCTTGTGGTCTCGCGTTATGGCAGCTAGTTGATTTTGATTCTACAAATGGGGTGACACACTCAAATACCATTCGAGTAGTCCATGGGAGCCCTCAACCGCTGGATCTTGACCACAACTAAAACCATCTCGCGAATCCACATTCAATCTCGAAATATAAATATGTGAGCATAGAAGTGAAACAACTAGGAGCTTTGGTTCATAGCAAACCGAGACCCTAAAGGTGTCTCTCTCGGTTCAACCACAGCTCAACAACAACAAGTAAGGCTATCCTAACGATTCACCAATCAGCTAGATTTGAACAAGACCAGTTTAACAATAACTTCCATATTCGAGCCATAACAAAACTAGCTTAGGTTGGTTCAAAATGTGCTACCACACAAAGATTTTAACACTAGGTTCTTATTCAATATTACCAAAGTCATAACATCATTAAGGTTCAACATAAAGATCATTAATTCAATACACCGCAGAACTCATCGAGGCAAAATAATTTAGAAACTAAACATCCCATATTGAGATTATATTCATTCGAATAAAACAAGACCAATGGAACATAAACAAGAGGCATGAACAAGAGATGCAGAATCCTTACAACAAATAGAAGGTCGATTACAAGAAGATCAATGAACACCAAAGACTTAAACCCGAATCCGCCACAAGCAAATCCACACACCATTCGAATCTCAGGAACTATCTCCAAATAACGAACTAGTATTTTATTGTGATGGTTTTTGAGATGTGTGGATCTCTTGTGAGTTGATCGGTATAAATAGGATTAATACAAGGGCTTTTGATTCCATCTTTCCTGGTGGTTGTTCGAACTTGTAGCTAAAGAGGGAAAAGATTTATCATCGCCTAGTCATCCATGGGGGCTCGCGTTTGACTTCAAGATCAGGACAAAGGGGGTGTTCCCGTGAGTGATAGAGACTACAATAAGATCCTTTGTTGCCATCGATTCAAGCTAAAATTGCATTTATTAGATGGTGGGAAGGGTGGTGTCGCTATGGTTGCAGAAAGCAGGTGGGGAAGAGATAGGAGAAGGATGAGGCATAAGAATGAGGGTGTGAGGGAAACGAGGTTGGAAAGGAGGCTGCTATCTCCCCCTTTTTGGTTTAATATGTTACTTATTCTTTTTTTTTTTTTTTTTTTTTGTAATACTTTTATTTTGTGTAATTAGTTGTAAAAGTAATTAATAAAAAAAAGTGAGGTATATGAGGGTTTCGTTTGACCTTGTAAGCTCGGGGTGAATTAAACGATCCTAGGGTTTAGATGAGTCTCGGTACTTGATTATAAATTCTTATGCCATACTATCGCGGTGTCGGTACGCGAGTGTTTCTAGTGAAATAAAATATGAGTTCACCACATTATTTGTTCAACAATATTCGTTGTTGCTTTACCATAATAATGAATGTAAGAGTTTAGATGCGATAATATAATGAAACTACTGAATGTCACATTCATAAATAAATTTTTTGGTCTTACAGGAAATTAGTAACTGGGAAAATGTCGGGTTATTACATAAACCGTATACAACTTCACTCCACCGATATACACTAAGATCAGTGCTCACTAAGAAGAGCTACTCCTACGATATTCCACCCTCGGAAACCACCCACAAAGACTCATGATACGACTTAACCACAAAGACCACAAAGATCTCTAATAACTTCTAATAAGAAGTATCAAAACCCAACTAGATCTCCACCAATCTACGCTTGGTTACCAAGACACAAGACTTCACTTACAACTAAATTGAGTGAATAATGTTTGATTGTTTAAATCAAGTCCTAACCTAACCTAGAGACTCGATTCTAATATAAAGGATATAGAGATGAAGACCCTCGACACAATCACAAAAGTGGATTAGGTTTGTGTGATTCTTCCTTTGCGGATAATGTGTTTTTTCAAAGAATGATAAGAGAAGAAGACTAAGAACACAAGATAGTAGAATTAGAGGGTAGAGAGAAAAGAAAATAGAGAGAAAGACTGGATGGCAAGGGGTGAGGAATAAAAGTTCCTAGATGGGGTATTTATAGGCCAAGAACCCCAACTTGTGAAAAACCACTACAAGGCTAGCGCGCTCATGCTGGAGTAAGACCAGCGAGCCAGAAACCCGTAAAGATTTTTCGTGGGACTTTGGCCTTTAACTACCCGATCTTGCTTAACCCCCAATTATACTTTGACCTTTCCATTATTCATCCTTAAGATCAACCATATATATATATATATATATATATATATATATATATATATATATATATATATATATATATATAGAGAGAGAGAGAGAGAGAGAGAGAGCGAGAGAAGATTTGAATTTAAAATTCAAATTATGTGAGAGAAGAAAGGAGATGAGTTGGCATGGTCAGATAGAAGGGAAAATGCCAAGGGAATAAAGAACATGTTTTCCTTGGAGAGGAGGGTGAGATGCGTATGAGTTGGCATGGATGTGATGGGGAGCATTAAGTGAGAGTCAAATTTCAAACAAATACCCCGTGTATTGAAATAAAAGGGTGAGTTGTATGGATGTAAGAGTGATGTGATGGGGAGCCTAAGGCTTGGATTCAAATTTGAAATTTGAATGCTCGGAGAGAGTGTGTTGGTAAAGTGTGTAAGGAAGGAAGGAGATGTGTATGTGACATTTGAATTTAAATTTTAGAGAGAGTGAATGTGAGTGAGAATGAGGTGTGCGAGAGAATCTTTAAGTGTGTGTGTGTGTGTGTGTGTGTATGTGAGGAATTCAAATTCAAATGGAGAGGAGGAAAAGAATGTGGTGATGTGTTTGAATTGTGTTGCTTAAGAGAGAATATGGAGAAAAATATGTTGATGTGGTTTAGTAAGAGAATGTGGGAATGTTGAGAGACAAGAAGTACAATTGGTGAGTGCTTATTCACTCACTATTATATGGCCAAAAACCGATCCAATACGACTATTTGAGCTAATAAATGCAATGAAAACGTGTGTTTTTGTGTTTGTGATATGCAGGTACGGTTATTACGCAAAACGGACGAAAATCATGGAAAATCAAAGCAAAACCGAGCACGAGAGTATGAAAAGGTTCGAAAGCCGATGCCGGGAAGCATTTTTCAAATGTGGATCAATATTTGAGCTCAATTTGTCAAATTAAACCTTGAAGAATCAAAACTTGGCAAGATTATCCCTTGGATATATTTTTCAGAATGGCAGAAATTACCCTTAGAGTTTGAAAGTGTTCACAATTGGCCCTTGTACATTTTACACCAAAATCTGAAAATATAAAATACAAAATCTGGTCCAAATAATAAACCCAAAAATCAATACCCAGCCCACCACCTCAAAACCAAAAGCCCACCTTCATTATCCTAACCCGAGCCCACCAATCTTTACCCCCGGTCAACGGGTCAAAGTCAAACTAAATAAATAAAAACACACCCGTACACTTTACCGCCCCCCAAAATTACCCTCACCCAGAAACACTATTCAATGAACAGTAAACCAAGAACCCTAATTAACCCCAATCCCCAATTACCCACTCCCAATTCAATTAACCTCGTATTAAGGGTACTAATGTAATTCCCCACCACACCTGATACCCTCTGACAAGGAAGAATGACAGCATGGCAGAATAGGGCATTATGATTGGTTGGAACACGTCAAGGGAACAATTCTGAGGCTCTGATTGGTCCAATGGTGTCATCAGGGATCTAAGAGAGTATATTCCAAGGAGATTCCACTTCCAGGACCTTCTGAAGACTCCCTCACTCAGATATAAATAGGAGACCTCACTCACGATTGGTAGCTGTTAGATATTAGGAGTAGGAGTAGTGTAATGTAGCTTATTTAGTGTAATTTTTAGCTTATTTAGATTTCAATTGTAATCAGTTCCAAGTTTTAATAAAAGTTTACTTTTCAAGTTTAATTCCTTGAACTTTAATTTTTCCAAGCACTTTAATCTAATAAATCTGTTTTCAAGCTTTCATTTCTGTTCCAATTAAGACATTCAATTTTTATCATTACTTAAGTTGAGTTTTACAATTGTTTTACTGCTTATAATGGTAAATAATGATTCGGTCAATCAAAGTCAAAGGTAATACATGATGGTGATTCTGGGGATACCAGTGTTTGAATTATGTTCTGAGGTGGTACTTGAGCCTATCTAAAGATAGGCTATGGTGTAAGTCACTCTCTGTTAAGCTGAGAGTAAGATATGTAAGTCTCTAATTTCATTTTTACCAAGCTTTATATTTCCTTGCTATTTAGTATAGATCTTAATTGCTTAAATGATAACTGCTTAGTTCTGTTTAGTTTCGTTTCTTTTTAGTTTAAGTAGCAGCTGGTTGTTAGTTTGCTATAGTTTTTACAAGAATGATCATCTGATGTTGTAGTTGACTGATATGTAATTGAGTTTATTGTTGTTGCAGATTTAAATTTGTTTGGCATTGCTGAGTTTTATATAGTTGTAGATATAGATAAGTTTGTTTACTGATCTGTATTTGATCTTGTGTGCTTGAGTTTAAGTTTTTATTTTGCTATTGCTTATGAGTAGTGTTAGCTGCAGTTGCAGGGGTGTTTGGATTAACTAATTTTTGTATTGATTGTTTGATTGATTGCTGTTTTTTTAATCTCATACAAGTTTCATTGAGGTAATAATAGAGGTTAGGTTCATAAAAACAGTAGGTGTATTAATAAAAAGTCAAAATGGATTTTATAGATTAAGTAGTTGATAGCATAGTGAACATCTGTTTGTGAAATTTTAGAGGTAGTTGCATATTAGTTTAAGCTAGCTTAATCCAGAGTAGTTATAGCTTATTAATACAACTAAGAGTAGATTTAAGCTGTCCAATTTGGTAAAAGTCAAATAAGTAGAGTTTAACAAATAGTCAAACTTGTTTGTTACTCAGAATTTGGTCAGAATTTAGAGAGAACTTGTAGGACCCATTAGTGGTTAGAATTAGATAAGGATTGTTGATTTGAGTTCCTTAGCAACTAGTTTATCATAATCAGTAATCAATTTTTAGTTCTGAATTCAATAGCTTATCAGAATAGTACTTAGAAGTAGCTTGGTTGAGCACTTATTTCCCCTGCACCACAGTAAAGACCTACTTTCATGGCATCTTTCTAGGTAGTTGTTGGAAGCAATAGAACCTGCATTTTGTTTTATAACATCTCAGCATAGTAGTGTAGCTATTGCCTCTTTAATTTTGTAGATTAGAGCTTATTTAGATAGCTTATTTAACCTTGCTTATTGGTAGTATAGTATCATTTTCTGTTTGGTAAACTAGGGCTGCTAGTGTTCTTTTGAGTTTGTGATTGTGTTATATTGGCTTTTCTGAGTTATTTAGTGTTTGTTTAGTGCTCTGAGTCATTTCTAGTTACTAGCTTATTCTGTTTTTGGTTTCTACTTATTTTAGCTTATTCTCTATTGCTTATTGCTTGCATATTGTGATTCTGTGCTTATAGCTGTTCATCTCTTAGCTTATTTGAGCTTATTATGGTATAATACTGTTGTGGTATCAGTTTGGTTCAGTTTTGTGGCAAGTGCTTATTAATAAGCACTTGCCATAAGCTGTTTTAGTCTCTTTAAACACTTCTGCTTAATTTCTTTGTTCTAAAATTTTTCTGCAAGCTTCTTCTATTATTTTAGAATTTCTGGTAAATTTTCATAATTTTCTGAGTTCATTTACTATTTTTCTTAATTTCTTTTAGTTTAAAATCATTTTTAAATCAATTTTAAATAGCAAAAATCCATAAAAATACAGAAAAAGTCTTGAAAAATACAAAAATAATTTTAGAATTTCTTTTATAATATTTTAGAATTTTTAGAATTTAATTTTCATTTTTCCAATTTGTTTTTCTATTTTTCTTTATTTTTAATTCTAAAAATAGGAAATTAATTCTAGAAAATAAATAAAAACTCAAAAAAATATTTTTCTTTCTTAAAATTCTTTTTATTAGTTTTAAATTTTTAGAAATTATTTCCACGTTCGTAGGATCAATTTTAAACAAACGTTACGTTTTAAATAACGCGTGTGCGTTTCCGTTTTCACGTTTTTAACATTTGTACATACTTAGATTGTAAATTCTGCTTATTTCACTATTACTTATCACAACTTGAATTCCTAAATCAAAATTTTCATTTCACCGCTTTTCACGACACGATTTCGCGAATCGATTATTCACGATTCCATTTTACCTTCGCTGGGAGAACGACCCGGGAAATACTTTCACCGGTATTTCTTCGGAATAATTTTATACTACAAAAAGACTTTTATCAAAATGGCGCCGCTGCCGGGGAAGGTGGACGTGAGGTTTGAATATTCGTGTTGAAAAATCGTGTTGTGTTAAGTTTTTCACTATCTTGTATATATTTTCTCTAAAAAAAATATAAAAATTGAAAAATCAAAAACAAAAATAATCTTCTTATACTCTAAAATTGATTCTTCTTCTCAAACCTTCTCACGTTTAATTGTTATGGATCCGATTTGTTTCAATTGTGGAGAACCGTTTTTCGGAGGGTTGTGTGTGTGGTGTACGTGCAACGAATGTGGAGATAATATTCGTGATGGCGTTTGTTTGAATTGTAATTCTCATACGTATGATCAAAATTCGTTCAACAATTCGTCAAACATTCCCAATTTTTATACACCACCACCGCCTTCGTTTTATTGCTATAATTGTGGAAACCCGTCCGAAGAAGGAAGGCCGTGTGGGCGATGTTTTTGTGATGTATGTGGATACACCGATTGTATGTGCTATGCTCCGAATGCTGGCACGTCTTACGCTTACAACCCGAGCCTTGATTGTTATCCTCAAAATGATTTTTATGAGCCAAATTCATGCTACAATGGTGATTTTCAAAATACATCGAGTTTTGAAAATTGTGGGGGATCGTTTGAAAGTTCTTATCATGAACCTAATTCTTGTTACGATTCTAATGATTTTTATCAACCCCCACAAACTTCCGATTTTAATAATGATATTTTTGAACTTAAATCCATGATGGATAAGTTGAAAGAGATGGTGAATAATCGTTATACGCATACTACCGAGCCTCAAGTGAAATCAATGGAAGAACCTCGTACCGAAGAAAGAAAATTCCAGTTTTGCGAGTGTTGTTTATACGATGATGATTCCACGATTACGATCAATCTTAATCCTCAAAATGATTCTATCTCTTCTCCCGTAGAACCCGAAGACTCTCTAACAATGGGGGACGGGCATCTTGACACTATTCCGGCAACGGAATCGGACGAATTCAATAAGTCTAGTGTTGAGAACCTCGTTCCAATCCCAAGTGAGTTCGAGGAGATTTCTAACAATGATTCTGAATTTGTTGAAAATAATCGTTTTGATGATCATATTGAAACACCGGTTGAAGATAATCGTGATGAGTTATTCTCCGATTCTGATAATGATGATTCTATATCATGTGGAGAGATCGATTATGTTGATGAAGAACCTCTTGAGTTTGTAAGCTTTGAAGATGATAATGAAGAAGATGATGACACGGAAATCCGAGATGAAGCTTTACGTGAGACATTGTTAAATGTCAATCTTCTTATCTCCCGTATTGAAGCATTAAATGATCCTCCGACTTCTTTTCCTATTCCCGATATGGATAGTGATTTCTTACCCGAGCTTGAAATTTTTCGATTTGAAGAGACGAGTAGTGGCAATCCCACTATTCATGCTGATATCTCTCTTCCGGATTATGAGTGCTTTCACTTTGAGATTGATTCTATTCCTATTTCTGATAATCCGTTACGTGACCCTCTTTTAGAGGATGTCGATCTATTTCTTGCTGCGGATGACTCGATACCACCGGGTATTGAGAATGACGAGAATGATATTTCTTTCGATTCTTCTTCTTCTCGTCCACCTGCAAAACCACCCGATGAAGTTTTTGAATCCGGTACGAATGAGAATATTTTTAGAATGGTGGACGAGGTTTCTGAACTTGAATTTGCTTTTACCATCCGGGTGTTTCAACCGTTCTTTTCTTATACCACCATTTCTTCTTTCCACTCCACCGGGAGTGAGGATACCATATTTGATCCTGGCATCTCTATTGCCAAGTGGCCGTTTTATCTGCTCTCCCCAAGGACTACTTAATTCGGGGATCGAGTCAAGCTTATGTGACTCGGTGAACAAAAACAAGCGCTTCGTGGGTGGCAACCCATGCTTATCCAATTTCATCTTCTTATATTTCTATTTTCTAACACCTAATGTGAGGAGGGGGTGCCTCTTCTACTCTTGTGTTTCGTGGTTGTTTGTGATGTTTGTTCAGGATTGTCCGCGATTTATGATGACTCTCGTGCTTGTTATCTCTTCACTTGGAGTCTCATTCATCGGTGCTACTTGGAAATCCTATATCCGTTAAATCTTATCGACTAACGTTTTATTTGGCATAATTAATAAATGGCCTAGAATTTTGTTAGGATTACCTTAACCCGTAAAACATTGAGGACAATGTTTCGTTTTAGTCGGGGGGAGGGTGAATCTTCGATTCGATTTTGACCTTGCATTTTTCACAAAAGTCGTGTACTCTTGCAACTCCGTTTTTCCACCAAAAATAAAAATTGAAAAAATGAGAAAAAATTTTGAAGAAAAATCAATGAAAAAGTACAAAAAGATGAGAAAAAGTTGTACAAAAATATAATAAAGTTTGAATAAGTGTTTTGACACCTTGTTGACTTTCTTGCTGGCGAGAGTAGGAATAAATATTTTGACTTGACCGGGCGTGTTGAGCCCTAGCTTGTTCCCTTAACCATTGATAATCGCATAAGCTTGTGCTAGTTTTGTACACCAGGAGCTATAAAATGCGAATTCTTTCTTAAGAATCTTCAAGTTCCCGTACTTTACTTTATACATGCGCAGCTTAAAAGCTTTCGCTAGTCTTTTACATCAGGAGCTAGAAAACGCGAATTCTTCTTCTAGAATTTGCAAGTTTCCGTAACTGACTTTATATATGCGTGGTTGATTATCGGCTAAGTATTCGCGGGTTTCATTACTTGGAATCTTAAATTGAGAAGAGCGAGAAATGATAGAGTTTATTTAGAAGTTAGATGCTAAACGTGGAGTAGTGGTTCTCTTTAGAGCTCATGAGAGGTACTTGTGGCTTTTTATTCCCATCAGATACGTCACCAATATATAAATAGATGTTCTAGGTTAATTAGTGGTATTTCGGTTTGAATAATATTTAGTTCTTTGTTTTCTTAAGAGAATTTTTGCTTTAGAAGTTGGGTAAATATCAAGGAACATAAAAAAATAAGAGCAAAAAGTGAAAAAAATCAAAAGTTGATTATCTATGTGGTTTTGGAGCTACCCGATAAGCTTCCATTGATGTTAAGAAAAAAATGAAATAAAGAAAAAAGTATGAAAAATATGAGAAAAGTGAAAAAATGAAAAAAATGAAAGTTGACAGTTGTATCGAATAAGAGCTTATGTGTAAAATAAGTTGTTGGCGCGTGAGGTGCATGTGATAAGTGATTAGTAATCAGTCACATGAGGTGCACGTGATCGTACTCCGCAACTTATATCATTTATATTGTATGTACCCCAAATTCCTTGATGTGGACCGAATTTCTATTGCAGTGGTTCTTAAGAGAAAATGAATAACTATTTATCGTTTTAACTTAGGTATCATTATCGGACTTAAAAATTATCGAAACGAGAAAATATGAAGCAATTCATTTCTCAACAAAATAAAATATTGAGATACAAAACCTAGGAAATGGGAGTAAGGAGTTTTCACAAGTAACTGTTATGAGTAGTGTTAGCATCTAATTTGTAGATAAGCTGTGATCTCGTTTGTACGCTTAGTTTGGGGACTCGTGAAAAATCAAGGATGACGATTTTTATCCGTACGGTCGCTTCTTAATTAGAAGTGTTTCTACTCGTTGACCCTAACAATTATTGCAAAATAATGAAAGTTCAACAAACCGTCACATGAATAAAGTGAAAAATCCAAAAATAGAAGTGTAAGTGAAATAAAGGAATAAAAGGAAAATTTTGGAAAACGGAGCGTTTTCGGGAATAAATGATTTTATTATCTCTTTTGAACCTCCTTGCTACTTTTCAAAGTTAGTAAAAAGAGTTTTGAAAATTATTTATCCCTAAAACGTGATTTGATCACATTGCGTGAGGACACGGCAATACCTTAGTCGGGGGGATTTTGGTGAGTGCTTATTCACTCACTATTATATGGCCAAAAACCGATCCAATACGACTATTTGAGCTAATAAATGCAAAGAAAACGTGTGTTTTTGTGTTTGTGATATGCAGGTACGGTTATTACGCAAAACGGACGAAAATCATGGAAAATCAAAGCAAAACCGAGCACGAGAGTATGAAAAGGTTCGAAAGCCGATGCCGGGAAGCATTTTTCAAATGTGGATCAATATTTG
Organism: Artemisia argyi; assembly: GCA_030686995.1. Classification (NCBI taxonomy): domain Eukaryota; kingdom Viridiplantae; phylum Streptophyta; class Magnoliopsida; order Asterales; family Asteraceae; genus Artemisia; species Artemisia argyi. The sequence continues at coordinate 130,321,560 of CM060691.1, forward strand.
AGCTCAATTTGTCAAATTAAACCTTGAAGAATCAAAACTTGGCAAGATTAGCCCTTGGATATATTTTTCAGAATGGCAGAAATTACCCTTAGAGTTTGAAAGTGTTCACAATTGGCCCTTGTACATTTTACACCAAAATCTGAAAATATAAAATACAAAATCTGGTCCAAATAATAAACCCAAAAATCAATACCCAGCCCACCACCTCAAAACCAAAAGCCCACCTTCATTATCCTAACCCGAGCCCACCCATCTTTACCCCCGGTCAACGGGTCAAAGTCAAACTAAATAAATAAAAACACACCCGTACACTTTACCGCCCCCCAAAATTACCCTCACCCAGAAACACTATTCAATGAACAGTAAACCAAGAACCCTAATTAACCCCAATCCCCAATTACCCACTCCCAATTCAATTAACCTCGTATTAAGGGTACTAATGTAATTCCCCACCACACCTGATACCCTCTGACAAGGAAGAATGACAGCATGGCAGAATAGGGCATTATGATTGGTTGGAACACGTCAAGGGAACAATTCTGAGGCTCTGATTGGTCCAATGGTGTCATCAGGGATCTAAGAGAGTATATTCCAAGGAGATTCCACTTCCAGGACCTTCTGAAGACTCCCTCACTCAGATATAAATAGGAGACCTCACTCACGATTGGTAGCTGTTAGATATTAGGAGTAGGAGTAGTGTAATGTAGCTTATTTAGTGTAATTTTTAGCTTATTTAGATTTCAGTTGTAATCAGTTCCAAGTTTTAACAAAAGTTTACTTTTCAAGTTTAATTCCTAGAACTTTAATTTTTCCAAGCACTTTAATCTAATAAATCTGTTTTCAAGCTTTCATTTCTGTTCCAATTAATACATTCAATTTTTATCATTACTTAAGTTGAGTTTTACAATTGTTTTACTGCTTATAATGGTAAATAATGATTCGGTCAATGAAAGTCAAAGGTAATACATGATGGTGATTCTGGGGATACCAGTGTTTGAATTATGTTCTGAGGTGGTACTTGAGCCTATCTAAAGATAGGCTATGGTGTAAGTCACTCTCTGTTAAGCTGAGAGTAAGATTTGTAAGTCTCTAATTTCATTTTTACCAAGCTTTATATTTCCTTGCTATTTAGTATAGATCTTAATTGCTTAAATGATAACTGCTTAGTTCTGTTTAGTTTCGTTTCTTTTTAGTTTAAGTAGCAGCTGGTAGTTAGTTTGCTATAGTTTTTACAAGAATGATCATCTGATGTTGTAGTTGACTGATATGTAATTGAGTTTATTGTTGTTGCAGATTTAAATTTGTTTGGCATTGCTGAGTTTTATATAGTTGTAGATATAGATAAGTTTGTTTACTGATCTGTATTTGATCTTGTGTGCTTGAGTTTAAGTTTTTATTTTGCTATTGCTTATGAGTAGTGTTAGCTGCAGTTGCAGGGGTGTTTGGATTAACTAATTTCTGTATTGATTGATTGATTGATTGCTGTTTTTTTAATCTCATACAAGTTTCATTGAGGTAATAATAGAGGTTAGGTTCATAAAAACAGTAGGTGTATTAATAAAAAGTCAAAATGGATTTTATAGATTAAGTAGTTGATAGCATAGTGAACATCTGTTTGTGAAATTTTAGAGGTAGTTGCATATTAGTTTAAGCTAGCTTAATCCAGAGTAGTTATAGCTTATTAATACAACTAAGAGTAGATTTAAGCTGTCCAATTTGGTAAAAGTCAAATAAGTAGAGTTTAACAAATAGTCAAACTTGTTTGTTACTCAGAATTTGGTCAGAATTTAGAGAGAACTTGTAGGACCCATTAGTGGTTAGAATTAGATAAGGATTGTTGATTTGAGTTCCTTAGCAACTAGTTTAAAATAATCAGTAATCAATTTTTAGTTCTGAATTCAATAGCTTATCAGAATAGTACTTAGAAGTAGCTTGGTTGAGCACTTATTTCCCCTGCACCACAGTAAAGACCTACTTTCATGGCATCTTTCTAGGTAGTTGTTGGAAGCAATAGAACCTGCATTTTGTTTTATAACATCTCAGCATAGTAGTGTAGCTATTGCCTCTTTAATTTTGTAGATTAGAGCTTATTTAGATAGCTTATTTAACCTTGCTTATTGGTAGTATAGTATCATTTTTTGTTTGGTAAACTAGGGCTGCTAGTGTTCTTTTGAGTTTGTGATTGTGTTATATTGGCTTTTCTGAGTTATTTAGTAGTTTGTTTAGTGCTCTGAGTCATTTCTAGTTGTTAGCTTATTCTGTTTTTGGTTTCTGCTTATTTTAGCTTATTCTTTATTGCTTATTGCTTGCATATTGTGATTATGTGCTTATAGCTGTTCATCTCTTAGCTTATTTGAGCTTATTATGGTATAATACTGTTGTGGTATCAGTTTGGTTCAGTTTTGTGGCAAGTGCTTATTAATAAGCACTTGCCATAAGCTGTTTTAGTCTCTTTAAGCACTTCTGCTTAATTTCTTTGTTCCAAAATTTTTTTGCAAGCTTCTTTTATTATTTTAGAATTTCTGGAAAATTTTTATAATTTTCTGAGTTCATTTACTATTTTTCTTAATTTCTTTTAGTTTAAAATCATTTTTAAATCAATTTTAAATAGCAAAAATCCATAAAAATACAGAAAAAGTCTTGAAAAATACAAAAATAATTTTAGAATTTCTTTTATAATATTTTAGAATTTTTAGAATTTAATTTTCATTTTTCCAATTTGTTTTTCTATTTTTCTTTATTTTTAATTCTAAAAATAGGAAATTAATTCTAGAAAATAAATAAAAACTCAAAAAAATATTTTTCTTTCTTAAAATTCTTTTTATTAGTTTTAAATTTTTAGAAATTATTTCCACGTTCGTAGGATCAATTTTAAACAAACGTTACGTTTTAAATAACGCGTGTGCGTTTCCGTTTTCACGTTTTTAACATTTGTACATACTTAGCTTGTAAATTCTGCTTATTTCACTATTACTTATCACAACTTGAATTCCTAAATCAAGTACAATGGGTGTAAGGGAATATTTAGATAATGTTGAGGATAACATTAGAAATTTTTTTGAAATGTTTAAGGTTTATTTGGTGATGGAATAAATCAAAGGATTGATTAATGGTTTAATCACATTGTCATTAAGAAGAAGATATTATACAATGATGATTATAGGATGTGTTTTGAAATGGAAATCAAAGGATAAAAATAGATCCAAATAATTCAACGTCAAGTACTCATAATATCATAATCCGTGATTAATCACCACTTGACGTAATCAATAATCGTCTTGATGCAAACAAGCTAAGTGCTTTGCATCCAAGTAAAACATATCTCATAACGGGAAAGGATGCATTTACACAAAGAGACATTTGACTTTGTTTAACTATAAGAGAGTAAACCCGTTACATTATTTAAGAAGACGTAAATACAGATTATGGTCGTATAAATACTTTCACTTGATGTTATGTGAAAAGTATAAGTCTCCTAGGTTTAGAAAAGCCTTGACTAGAGGTATTTGATAAAATATTTGAGTTGGCATTTTGTCAAAAATGTGAGGTCGTGATTTTGAGTCCCTCTAAGTCTAAACCCGTTTTGAGTGTTCCTAATGACTCTATTATCATGTATATACCTTTAAGGAAAAATCCATATTTGTTGAGTAAGGGGAAAGCCGACTTTCAAAAACTGAAACGATAAATACTCCTAGGTTGGCGTGCTGGCAGCGTGCAAGACCCAGTTATAGGTGGTTTTGGTTTTTGGCTAACGTTTATGATTTTATGTGTTGCAAAGGTTTATTTTTTATCATTAAAACATAAAGGAGACCTAATCAATGTTACCCCAAAATGGTAAATATTTTTTTTAATATCCTACGTACCCTTAAACTCACATCGCCATGGTTTTCTAAATAAAATTTCACATTCATCAATATCATCCAAAATACAATATAATTTCTCGTTATAGAAATTCCCGATAGTCACCAAAACCTTACAAACTTGGTAGCCTTCAACTAGATAATTCTCCATTGGTAAATTTAGAAAATCTATAAATTTTCCTGAAACCAAATTATTTAACCTACTACCATCAATAATCAAAGAACATACCGAAGTAATGGCTAGAATTTTCGAACAAAAGAACTTGGTTGTGGATAACTAATGTTCATTCTTTCTCTCCTCCCATTCTTCACCTATTCCATTGTTAAATGGGGAATGGTTGCGTTCAAGATATCTCCAAAATCGTCTATGGTTGGATGAATTCTTCGATCTTCAGGTTTCCCACCCTCATGATTTTCGAGGTTGTTACCTCCACCTATGAACACGGGTGGTAAGTCCTAATTCTTATTATAATTATCACACGATTATTGTTCATATATTGCATGCTTTTATCTGAATTGATACTTAATTGCTTAAGTTTTCCACTTTCAGTGATTCTGGAGCAATATTACAAGAGATACAAAAAAGACATGATTTGGAGCTATTCTTGATGATTCTGTATGCAAGCTGTAGAAGAGCATACGGCGTATGAAACTCTGGCCATATGACGTATTCATTTCTGGAAGAATTCACTAAGTATTAATTAGTGAATATTGAAGTATACGACATATTTAACTCTGGCAATAAGCCATATTTGGAAGCTTTACAGTCAAAGCCCAAGTCAACCATTGAGGGTATACGGCGTATGAAACTATGGCCATACGCCGTATTGAAGATCTTATCCCAGTCCAAGTATATCAAATACTTGAAGGTATATGGCGTATTTAACTCTGGCAATATGTTATAATTAAAAGATTAACAGAATATGCTTGCAATATGCTTTCTTTACCAACAATTAAGAAAATCTTGGATCCTCCGTATCGGTGCCCTAACAGATGACTATAAATACAAACCTCATATGGGAGTTTTTAAGATCTTCCACTCATCACTCTCAACCACAGCCGAATTTCAGTAGTTGTTCTAACTCTTGTCCTGCTTTAAAAGAGTATGAGTCACTTAAGGTTAAATATGATAGCCAAAGAATTGAACTTAATGATGTTAACTTTAGTTTGGCTAATCATAAAAGAGGACTAGGTGTGTTAGAAGAACAACTTACTTTTATAGACAGAATGAATCAAACTTTACTGAGGATATAGTTGTCTTAAAAAGGGACTTAGAACACTTAGATGCCCAAATCAGTATGCTAAAATATGATCTAGATAAGCTTAGGGAATAAAAGGAAAACATACAGCTTAGTGTTGACACTCTTGAGTATACATCAAAAGGTGTACAAAATATTATAGAAGCTCAACTTGTCAACAAAGCTAAATCAGGGTTAGGATATAAATCTGTTGCACCTCCTAACAGAGGAATGTTTGTGCCCCCAGGCATTGACTTAGCTCACACTGGTCTAGATGAGTTTAACGAAAAGGAGTTTCCTCCTTATGGTCCTAAGACCAATGAGAGTCCTGTTGTTAAACAGTCTGAGGATTCCTTTGAGAGTGCAAGTGACACTTGTCTAATCAATGAGTGTGTCCCTAAGGTTGAGTCAGAGGTAAAAGTTGAAGCCTCTAATATGTTCCTAAAGTGGTAAAACAAGAAAATGTAAAACTAGTTAGGAATAATGTTAGATATGCATAAATGTACAGGTCCACACCTAGAGGTAATCAAAGAAATTGGAATAATTTGAAATCTCAATAACTAGGTAGTGATTTTGTCATGCAAAACAAGGCATGTTTTGAGTTTTGACCACTTTGCTACATATTGTATTCACAACCCATGGAAAAAGGTGGATCATAGGGATACAAGGGTTTCTTGGAATAATCATGCTAGAGTGTATAACAACTATGCAAAAAAAACTCACTATAATGCCACTATGATACCGAGAGCAGTCATGTTAAGGTCTGGCACCAAACCACTTTCTACTGCTAGACCAAACAAGATTGTGTCTCCTAAGAAAAATGTTTCAAGTGCAAAACCAAAATTTCATTATAATAACGAAGCACAAACATTTAACAATACATTTTTCAAAAAAATAACTGTACATAATCAACAATGGGTGCCTAAGGTTACAACTGCTAAGCCTAAAGTTTCTACTGCTAGGCCAACAGTTAGTACTGCTAGGCAAATGCAAGCTGTTAAGGGTAATTTGGGAAATGGTGTGAAGGTCTCAAAACAGTAGGTTTGAAGACCAATCACTAGTGACAAAGCATCTATGGTTTTAAAGAAACATACTTATATTAATGAAAGAGGTAGATTCAAGTCTGTAATGGCTTAGGTTCCCAAAGAATAGTTGTTGTTCACATTTTGCATTGTTAGTCTTATTCATAAATTTTATATATAGAAAGTACTTTGCTTTGTATTCTTCTTTGTTTTGGACTAACACTTGCAGGCTAGTAAAGAAGTATGACTAGCATTGTGTATGGTGTGCTTTGGAATGAAAATGTGTTGCTTTCCATACAACAAATGGTAATTGGTTCACCATGTCTAACACACAACAAGAACCAACTAGTCCAGAGCAAACGGTTTCTGGTAAAGACTTCTCAAATCCATTTACAGTTGATAGTTTACCAAAAACTATATGGTAATCAACTCACTATACTTAACAGTGAAGAGTTGGCTAGTCCTAAGTAAACGACTATTGGTAAAGACTAATCAAATTCGTTGATAGCTTGTAGTTTGCTCAAAACTATGCATGAGCAATCTATTTTAAACCAATTTTATGTTTCTACTGCTCTTTGAAATTTTTGTTAAAAAGTTTGTACTACTAGTTCAAAGTTAGTACTGCTAGTGCAAACTTTGTACTCCTGAACTAGCCGTCGCAACTGTTTTGTCAGTAACAAAATTTGGTTTCCAGCCGTTGGGTAAATTTATTGTTACCATACTTATAGGGTTTTTCTAAAGAGATAATTATCTTCTTTCCTAATTTTACCTTATTCTTTTTCCAAAGACAATTCTTCAAGAAAATTCTTATCTCTTACGCAAGTTTCTCGAACACTAACAATTTCTCTATAATAACTCAATTGGCTGTTCTCAACTCAAATTCATTCATAAACGATCACTGTTCTGTTATCAAAGAATTCTTTCATGGCTAACTTGCAATTTTCAAAGACACACAACCAGGTTGCTCATTTGACCAAATCAGTGGAGGGGGATGGTCCTAAATTTTACCAAATTATGGATTTCCTTAACAACTCCTACATTAGGTATACTCTAACAGTTAATCCCACTCTCTATTCCTCACAAATCAAACAGTTTTGGTAGACTGCATCTGTCATAGCACTTGATGAGGGTGATGAGGATATACCTATACTTGCACTAAGTGCAATTGTGGATAGGCAATCCATCTATGTTACTGAAAAGTCTTTGATGAGACACCTCTGATTAGATGATTCAAATAGTACCATAGACATGCCCAACACAGAAATTCTAAATGCTATTTCACAAATGGGGTATGATACATCTAACAATCTTCTTTCTTTTCAAAAGGGATGTTTCTCACCTCAGTGGAGAATTCTAATCCATACTCTTCTTCATTGCTTAAGTCCTAAAAGAACCTCATGGGAGCAATTCAGTAGCAATATTGCTATTGCTCTTGTGTGTTTATCTTCAAACAAAATTTATAACTTTTCTAATCTTATTTTTGAAGGTATGTGAAGAATGTTAAATCTACAAATAAAATTTTAATATACCCAAGGTTCATACAATGGATTTTAAAAGATAAACAAAGTGTGTTACTTCCCCATAGAAACATTTTTCCTACTCTTTGCCTGAAACAAAAAGTGTTTTCAAATATAGCTATGGCAACTCAAGGATGTGATGGGGTAGTGAGACCTTTATCTATTGTTATGCTTGAATCTATTCAACAGGTATAGGGTGAAGGGTCAGTCAACCCAACTGAGCCCCAACACACACCCCTTGTGATTCCTTCAACCTCCCACACACCATAAGTTCAACACATGTATAGGAGAAGGACCAGAAAAGAGATTGTGGTACCTCAGCCCAGTCATCTTACTCTACCCATAGTAGCAGATGCGGCTACCATTCTTGGTAGTATAGATGGGGCTAACACTACAACCTCTGGCTTAGTAGCTGGGTTGGACAGTGTTAACATCACTAAGACCCCTACCATGGCAACACTTAATGTATCTGATCCTCATGGATTGGGTGCAGATAGTGGAATCCCAAGCCAACTAGAAACATTGGGTGGTTCAGGTGTACTTCTTAGTCCAACTAGGGAAGAAACTGAATCTATTCCCCATGATGCATCTATGCCAGAAGGTGACACATCTGGTGATGCTGAGGGTAGCTCTCAACTAAATGAATTGATGGATTTGGTGGTCATATTATCTAACAAAGTTTCATCCCTAGAAGAAGATCTCAAGTCTACAAAGAAGAAGTATCAGATCTCAACACCAAGCTAGTTCTCAGGATGAAGAAACTTCAAGAAAAAGTCAAAAAGTTGAAGGGCAAGAGGAGAACTATCATCATTCAGTGTAACAGTTCAAGCTCAAGTTCTTCTGATGATGACAAGGATGGTGGCAATTCTTCCAAACAGGGGAGGAAATATGCAAAGCTTCAAGGGAGGCAATTGGATTTTGAAGACAAAGGTACTGGTAATGATCATGAAGATGGAAATGTTCAAGGTTCTAAGCAAATGAATATAGAAGAAGCTACTGCTGGAGAAAAAGGTACTGTTGGGTTAACTTGCACAGATGTTCAACATTTCTAGAGAAATGTATGAAGCAGTACAAACTCAAGAAGGTATTGCTAAGTATTTTCAACTTCAAGAAGAAACTGTTGAGTCATCACAACCACAGAAAGCAACTGCTAAAGACAAAGGCAAGGCTATTATGGTAGAAGGAGAAAAAGGTAAGCCACCAAGGAAGATCAAGCCAATAACTAAAGCTCAGATATATTTTGATGCAGAAGTTGCAAGACAGGCACATGAAGAAGAAGTTGTTGCATTTATGGAAGCTCAAAGACTACAAAATGAAAGAATGGCTTCTGATTTACAACTAGCTCAAGCATCTAATGAAGATCAAATTCAACAACTGATTGATTCAGATCCCAATAGGAAGGCAAAAGCTATAGAACTCATTGAAGATGAAAGTTTGACTATTGATGAATGAACACAACTACTTGCTGACTTCATTAATTTAAGAAGTGATGATGCAGCATTACAAGCCCTAATGGATACTTTCAGAAAGAGTCAAAGGGAATCTGCAAAAAAGCCTACACAAGCAAAGATCATTGCTGGAATGAAGAAGTTTTTGATCAACCAAGATAGTTGGAAACCTGCTCAACTCAAAGGAAAAGCACAGGAAGATATTGAAAGATTGCACCACATTGCTTACAAGAAGGTACATCATTTCACTCCTATTAGCACAGAAAAAGCAAGCAGCGTTACCAAAAGAGCAGGTCTTATTTAGAGTCAAAAACCTCAAAAAGGCAAAAGGTGGAAAAAGGATCATCTGCAGCTAAGAATGATAGAGGATTGTCTGAAGAACAACTTAATGCTATGATGATAAGTGTTCCTAATGTGCTAACCATTGATCCTATTCAAGCTAAGTATCCAATTCTGGATTGGGAAATCTACTCAGATGAATTTTAAAAGGGTGGAGAATTCTCAGAGTTGGTGGAAATTCAGGTGTCTACAAAAGTTTTAAAGATTTGGTGAAAGCTCTTGACAAGGAAGACTTGAATGCACTATGGAAGCTGGTCAAGGAAAAGTTCAAAACAACTACTGTAGAAGATGTTAAAGACAAGGAATTATGGGTTGAACTGCATAGATTGTATAATCCAGATCCAAGTGATAGGTATTGGAAAATTGAAGCTCATACTATTTCATCTTGGAGATTGTATGAATCAAGTGGAGTGCATCAGGTTTCTACAAGGACTGGAAAAGCTATCTTTATGATTGCAGGTAAAGAGTACCCTTTGAGTATAGGTGTACTTTCAGAGATACTGTCTAGAACACTTACAGTTGAAGAGATCAATGAAATGGGAAGAATGCTACTTCTTCAAGTCATAGATCAATATGACAAGTTGATGAAGGTTGCAAGACAGAAGAAAAGATGAAGTGTTTGAAAGAATCCCCCCCCCCCCCCCAGATCAGAAGAATGAAGTTTAATTGAAGAAACTTAATGATTTGTAGAGAAATCATAAGTTTAGGGGAGGATTGTTAGGAATTAAACTAACAGTATAAAGTATTGAAGACAAAGTTGAAACTGCTAAGGATAACACTAGTAGTACTAACTCCCTTAGTACTGCTAGTACAACAAGTTTGTACTGCTTATGAGCTAAACACATATTATGAAGACATACTTGGAGATAACTATAGAATAGATATTGTGTATCTTATACATTTAGTTTGACACGAATCTTAGTTTACTTGTAAAGGACTCCTTGTGCTATAAAAGGAGGTCCTAGGTTAGAAGGTTTATATACATAACTTACATCTCTCTAAGTAAAGCTTCAAGGTTTTAAACCCTAGTGATATTCAAGATCACTTGTATTATCAATAATATTGGAGCACTTGGTTATTTTCTTGTTCATTGTTTACTATTCAATACAATATAACTGTTTCATTAAACCATATACAAAGTCTTCTGAGTGGTACGGTTTTTGTGCTAATCATACAACTTCTATCCTTGAGACGCTCATTAAGGCTAAAACTTCACTCCTAAATGTTGTAAAAAAATTTAAATTTGGCGCTAAAATTGCCCTAACAAGTATTTCTCTTAGTTTTATTACACACCTATTATTAAACAAACAAACTCAAGTGCAATTGTATTCTCTATGGTATCATCATTTACCCTCCCCTTACACTTAAGTTGAACATTGTCCCCAATGTTCAATAAAAAGATGTAAAAGTAAATAAGGTAAAAGAATAAAACAAATACTCCCCTGATTCGTTCGATGTGGATAAATGGATAACATGGTTAAATCTTCCTCCAAAAAAATGAACATTGAAAGCTTCCCTCCAGAAATATAAATCATCTTCTTGTCCAATATAACCAGTTAAACCTGAGAAAACAAACACAAAAAACCAAACCATCAAACCGAACAAAGAAAAGTCACAACTAGATGTAATTCCAAACTTAGAAATAAAAACAAAACAATTAAAGATATAATGCTTGTGGAATGAATATTTGCAGATTTCTTGGAGTTTATAAAACTAAAGATTTAACAAAAACTTTTATGACTCCGGCAGAAAAACAAATCTTGCAAAATTTCCAGAATTTTACACATGACGCCGTCAGGTGTTAATCCTGACGCCGTCAGAAGTGACATGCAGAAATTCAAACCTATATCCTCAAGTGGTGCTTGGTCCAAGGGTTCTACCTCCATCGGAATTCCTAAAGTTTCTTCTACTTCCTCTGGGTAAGTCACGGGCGGTGTGTGTGCCTCAAATGATGGTAGGACTTGTGGGGTACTTTGTGAGCTTATGTTATTTACTTCATCATTCCTTATGTCAAGATCACCTATATCCTCAACATGTGTTTTGTTATAATCTAACCCTAACATTTTCCCAAGTATCTCAAGTGTTTCTCTAGGCATCTTAACTTCTATATCCGAATCATAAGGATCATCATCAATATTCTGACTGCTATATTCAAATTGCCCAAAAGATTCATCATGTGTTTCTTGAGATTCATCATCATCGATCATAAAACCTAGGTCTTTTTTATCAATGTGATCATGTTCGGCTACATCCTCCATCACATCAAGGTCACCTATGTATTCATCCTGTATTATGGTAGTGCCTAACCATGACATGCAGCTAGCTGGCTCATACGAAACTATCCTAGGTGAAGGCTCATATGGTGCATAGGTTTCACTAAGTGAGGTATTTTGAGGGGTTGATGGAGCTCCTAAGGTGAATTCTTTAAAAGTCTTATGCACTTGGCCTTTTTTCTCAAGGTACTCAATAAAATCAATATAAGATCCTATCCTCCTCATTCCATTCCTCCATCTTGGTATATCCAAACTGGTGTAATTATATTTTTTCTGGTAAAACTCTAGTGTCGGAATTGGTGGATTCACGTTCTCCATAATGGTGAACGGAAGAGTCAATGGAAAGGTTTTTACGAACAAAGACACAAAGAAAAGATAGACTACGAGAAAGCTAATAAAAAGAAAAATAAAATCTCACTCGATAGGAATCTAATGAGTAGAGCTAATAAAATAAATTCCAACCTAAGAAATAACTATTCCTCGGGCTGTGGCGCCAAAAACTTGATATGCGAGATTGCGCCCTTGCAACAGGTTTTACCTCTCAAGGGATCTTGAGAAGCTTGCAATCCTCGCCAGGCAGTGTACCTGATCGTTGTAGTATAGTATAGTGACAAGTTTCGGGGGATTGATCGTTCAACTCAAAAAATAGTGTTCGTTAGGATTGAAATTAATCTAACTAGGTCTAGAGGTGAGGGATGATTCTTTTTGTATTTTTATATTTTATGTAAAGCAAGTAAAAATCTCAAATTTTGGAAGAAGGGGCGGAATTAGTTGCTAATCAACTAACCAAAAAGCTACCAATTAAACTAATGTGCAAGAAAAGTAAACTAGGGTTCTACAAGGGAAGTGAAGCATGTCTACCTATGATGTATTACTCCTTGCTAGCTATCCAATTCTACCTATTGAATTGTCACACCTTGTTTTAATTGATGGGTTATATTCCTTAATACCATTCGTAGGGCCGTGTACGATCTTCCCTAACTCTATAAGCTCCTACTTCACTCCTATGTCGAGCCGACTAAAAGCTCCTAACTTGGGATCACTAGAATTTGCTTATGCATTAAATACAACCATATAATCGTAGTACACCTCCGATCGTGTTTCTTAAGACGTTCAAGCAAGTTACCAATTGGAAGTCTGTCAGTTTTCTTAAGCCTAACATCGAATTCATTCAATTAAACAAGAGACAATAGGAAACAAGAATTATAAGCTAAACCAATTAGACCTATCGAAGTGTCACACCCTAATTGATGAAGATAGACACAAACATCAACAAGGAATCAATAATATCTAATCAATTATATACAAGTTTCACACAATTATAAGTAGACACAAGGTGAATTAGCAAAACATCATAAAATAAGAGCAAGCAACAATGATAATGGAAAACATAATTAAGATAGAATCAAAAAACCATTACAAGATGTTTATGGAGTGATTGAGACCCTTTGTTGTGGAAAAACACCTACCCTAACCCTTGAATCGGACTTAGGGTTTGGGGCTTACAAAAAGTGAAGTTATGATATATTTATAGGCTATTTTCTGCCCGGCCCATCTTGATGGCGTCAGCCCGAGCCTTGATGGCATCAAGACCAACTTTTCTTCATCAAATTGTAGATCTCTTCGTCCTCTTCACGTGGGCTTTTGAATCACCTAAATCCGAGTTTGTATGCAAAAGTTATGACCAAAACAATATCAGCTACTCCGCGCGCAACTTGTGATTGTCTTGATCATCTTGTGACGGTTTCACTAAGGTTTCTTCTTGTGTAAGCCTTCTTCCTGATGTCATCAGGTTAAATCCTGACGCCGTCATGTGTAATTTAACTCTGGGCCGTCACATGTATTCTGACCCTGACGGCCTTGATGACGCCGTTAGGCCAAATTGCCTTGAAATTGTTCTGGACCGTCATGTGTATTTTCCATATCCACCTCTTTTTCCAAGCTTGACACCGTCACTTGTGTAGCCTTGACACCGTCAGGTACTGTTTCCAGCGAGAATTTGAGACTTTGTCGTTTTCTTCACTTTTTCGCTCCAAAAACGTTCAAAATGCTTCCTTTTGTAAATTTCCTCTCAAAAGTACCTAAATGACAAAAGGAAAAATTTAGGGTAATAATTGATCAAATAATCATGAATTCGGGCTTAAATGACTCCCCAAAAGCGGTACACTTTTCGCCTTATCAGCCTTTGAAATTGGTTATTGTCCTAGACTTTAGTGGTAGAGTTGTGTATCCTTACCAAGATTATTATAGAATACTCACCATGACTGTGCAATTGAGTGTACCACTAAATAAATATCCTAGATTAGTTACGAGAGATGAGCGAATTTCATTTCCTATTTTGTGAGGTGTAATGGTTATGCACTATTGGTAGTTAATTACTTTGATGTCTAATTCATAAACGAAGGTTTGAGATATTTTTCTAATTACTTAATCTAGAGTCTACTTGAGGACAAATAGAAGTCAAATGGGGGGATATGTGATAAGTCCTAATTTGTACTATACTTATCACATTATTATTGCTCATATATTGCATGTTTATACCTGAATTGATACTTAATTGCTAAGTTTTATACTTTCAGTGATTTCCGAGCAATATTACAAGAGACACGAAAAAAGACATGATTTGGAGCTATTCTTGATGATTCTGTATGCAAGTTGTAGAAGAGCATATGGCGTATGAAACTCTGGCCAACGCCCTATTGATGTCTTGAAGAATTCACTAAGTATTGGTAAATATTGAAGTATACGACATATTTAACTCTGGCAATGCACCGTATTTTAACCTCTACAGTCAAAGCCCAAGTCAAAAATTTAAGGTATATGGCCTATGAAACTCTGGTAATACACCGTGTTGAAGATCTTATCCCCAGCCCAAGTATATTGAAGATTTAAAGGTATACGGCGTATTTAACTCTAGGAATACGTCGTATTTAAAAGATACACAGAATATGCTTGGAATATGCTTTCTTCGACACCAGTTAAGAAATCTTGGATACGCCGTATATACTCTTGGATACGCCGTATCGGTGCCCTAACAGAAGACTATAAATACAAACCCCATACGGGAGTTTTTAAGATCATTACTCACCACTCTCAACCACAGCCGAATTTCACTATTCCAAGGACCCAAGATCAGTCCCAAGAGCTAAGAAATCAAGAAGAGAGGTCCCATATCATCAAATTAGGTTTAATCATTTGAGCTGCATATCGATTTCACTATGATTTCTTTTTTTTCTTCATTTGAATTATCTTCTTGTGCTTTTACATACATTATGGGCTAATACCTTTAGGTGTTAGCCATGTTATGATTATTACCTGGTTTTTATTTCCGCTTATTAAGATTTAATGTTTAGTATTGTTTAAGTTTACGTGTTTATCATCCAATACGTGCTTGTTTATATGTTTGAGTAGTTTAAGTCTAGATATTACATGGATCAAGTGGATAACTAAATGTATATTAAAAGAACACTTAAGTTAGCATAGTGCTCTTTAATCAAGTGACCGCGTAAGAAAAGTAGGTATCATATGGACCAAGTGGGTACCACAATTAAATCACCTAGATTAGTTGACACATCTTAGTGCATGCTTGTAATTGAGTAGGTACATGGATCAAATGGTCTACAAGGTTACTTGTAAAGGCTAGATACATAGACCAAGTGGTTTAGTCTAAGCTAGATAGGAGTATGGAGTTATTACTTAGACCAAAGGGATACCCTCCATATATTCTAAAGTCACCAATACTTTACAATTAAATCATTGCACGGATAACTAAAATGTAATATGAGTAATATGGCTAGCACTACTTTCTCTTATTTGATCGCAACCACAATTAGTTTTAGTTTGTTAATTTACTTTTATTGTTTTTAGTAGGTATAATCAAATCAAATCAAAACCCTCTGAAAATCTATAAAATTCACTAGGTTAAATCTAAGCATACTATTCCTGATATCGACCTCATACTTACCCCACTAGTTACATCTAATCGGGTACACTGCCCGTAAAAGTGTGTCTTTAGGTATAAGTCCGGCAAAATGTAAATTTCAAACTTGAATTAAAAATACCTACATGACAAACACACATCAATGGCACATAGTCTTTAATGGATTATTCCTATCAAGTTTGGATGTGATTTTGATAAAATCATGATCCATGTGTTCTCCAGACCATACGCCACTAATGATATAAGCTTTTTTTAATATCTAAATCATTCACCATTCATGATACTAACAAGCTCTTGATGCAAAATAATGCAAGACGCGGAAGCAGATTTGATAAACCATAATCCAAGGGTAAATAAATGAAGAACAACTCAAGGGATAAAACCATAATAAGACACAACTCTTAATTATTCATTTTATTGATCAAACAAAGATAAAAATTACAAATCCTAAGCTTTATATTTATAAGGGAAAGATAGATTTGGAAAAAAGTCATCTTTCTTCTCAACACTCCTAAACAAAATAAAAAAGAAATTTAAAGCATCCTTAAACAATAATTATATCTAAAGACGAACTAAATAAAAGAAAGAGGAAAAAATAGATTCTGTGACGTTTCCGATTGAACTAGGTTCAACTGGTTTACTTAACATTTTGCTTTGGAAATAACTTAAGTAAACCGCTTGAAATGTCTTTCAACCGGTTCACTTAAACTTTTGTCTTCACCATTATGCCACATAATTAAACACCTCGGTAAGCTTCTCGACCTTATTCTTGTTCTCATACTCATTCTTTTCCTCACCCTAAAACGTGCGTTAAAGTGAAAGCTAAATGAAAAGTGTATATTAAACCATATATTGAGACTTATCTTAGTAGAAAAACTGGTATCATTATATGAATATTGTTAGTTCATTTGACATTTTCCTTTTTATTTTGTGAGAAATCATAAAAGTAGGCACTAAATGATAAATAAGAAACGTTTTCTTAGGCAAAGAGAATGAGCCCTGGAAATATATTAATGAAATATTAGCATTGTGCCTGCGCAAAGTGATGATTACAAATACTTTTTGTTGTTTTTAAACTTTTTGCCTTTTTTTAGAGGTGCATGTTAGTTTTCAATTTCGTAGTTTTTATAATAAGAGTGTATATGGTAGTATGTGTGAAAATAAGGGAGAAGATATTTGGGGTGAAGTTTTAAATTAATGAAATTTGAAATGTTGGGTGAATGTAAGGTTAATTAGATGTATTTGGGTCATGTGGCTTAATCTTAAAGTTGGTTCAGAGTCAGGTTTGAAATTTGATTCAACATATTTGTGCTTTATATATGAGTATAGACTATAGATTATTACAAATATACAACTATACAATCAATAGAAAGTCCACAATGCACATGAGTTCAAGCTCAAGTAAACGATCAAATAATAACCAAGAACATTACTACATAAAAACCATTAAGACTTCCTACCACTTCAAAACATTTTTAACTCAAAGAGAGTTCATATCCTGATTTAAGTTTAGCAACATGAGCTTTTAATGACACGAAGAGTCTGTCTACTCTTCTTATCATGTATACGATGTTTCTTTCAACACCCAAAGTAATTCAACCAATAATACTCCAAATATCTTTTGGTTTGCAACGGTGTTGAAATATAAGCTAGACGTCTCTATTAACTGGATTCCAAATTGTTGTAGGAAAGGAACAAGTGTTTGTGAGTTCTTGCTGATTCTCACAAAACAAACATACTTAGAGTGCTCGGTATAATGGCTGATGGCTCAAGCTATGGGCTTCGGCGCCACACTATTGTGTGAGACACCACACCGGAAGTGTGTTGGTGTTTTAGTGGGGTATTGTGGACCCATGACACCATTTTTACTCTGTGACATCACTTTGTATCAGAGAGGGATGTTTTGTTGCCATGTGCAAAAGTGGTGTAATTGGCAAAAAGTACTGAAGTGACACCACTTTTTTCTATTGCGCCATCTCATGACACCAACTGTACCTAGCGCTGTTATAAAAATTTAACATCATCTATAGTTTTGTACATCAAATTCAAATTTTGAGGCCCAAAACAAAAATTAGGAGTCCTAAGCAGTCGTCAACTTCACCTACCTTAAAGACAACAGTTGTTAAGGTAATATAGTAAATCCACCCCTTGCAAGGCCGGAGGTCCTTTTCTACATTTAGTAGAACCGGAAGCAGCCTCTCTACCTTAGGGGTAAGGCTTTCTACGTCTCAACCTCCCCCATACACCGTGGAAGACGGTATTGGGACCCATAACTCGTGAAAGACGGTATTGGGACCTATAACTCGTGAAAGACGGTATTGGGAGTTACTTTACTTTACTTTATTATTATTTCATATGCTCTTTCTAATCCATGAAGTTTGGTTTTATCACTCAAGTATCATGTTTTTGTAACATTCAAGCACACTGTCGCCACCAGTTTTTACACTAGAAGATAAGAATTCGAATTAGGGTATGTTTAACGAAATGGGCTGGGACTTATATTATAAGCCGAAATTAAAATTTGTATTTTTATAAACTTGTATGCCAAATGGGCTGGGGTTGTGGCTTATTATTGCAAAATTACTAAAAAATACATAATTAAATGAGTTTTTGTATATGTTAGATATTTTTGTGGGTAAGTAAGTAACTTATTCTTCAAAAGCCTGGGCTAAAGTTTTTAGCCCCTTTTATGAGGCTAAAGTTTTAAGCTGACTAATTTTATAAGCCTTTCCTTAAGCTTTATAACAAGTGAGGGGGTGCTTGGTTGGAGGTTAAGAGGGTGGGGAATGGAAAAGGAAATGATTAAAGGTGCTTGTTGAGATGTGAGGAATGCAATCAATACCCACTTTTGAGTAATCAATCATTACCCAACAATTTGGGAACTAAGGTAACCAATACCTTAATATTCTCATTATCTTTCCCTTTCCCATTGCTTAACTTAAACCAAGCACCCCTCAGACTTTAATCTAGTAGTTTGACTCTAACATGACATGTGAATGTGAAATCAATTCTAAAAGAACGACCGACCGACGTAACTCACTGGTCCAATACTGGGGCTGAACAAATGGGTTTCCATTTGGTTTTTAAGGCCCAACTATGAATATCTAGTCGAAAATCTGAAAATCGTCTAAAAGGTAGGTTCATTCTAGTCAAAAGCAGCCTAGTTTTTTTCTATTTAATCTAAGAGTTGTATATACTGTAAACTTCGTGCTTGCTTCGATGGGCAGTACCATGTTTAATCTTACAGTATCAACTAATTTCTTCTATTCGGTCCATTTCAAATAGTACATCATAAATAAATATAAGCTGAATACACGATTCAAGTTTCCGTATCATTTTCAAATGTCTATTTTGTTACCTTTTGATAATTTATATAAAGTTTTTTTTTTTTTTTTTTTTTTTTTTTTTTTTTTTTTTTTTCGCCTCGACATTGAGAACCAACTAATTCCAGGACTATCCTTTTAGATAGTGGAGTCGGCGCAAATGAACCTCAGTAGCAACAAAATGATTAATTTTCTTCCCGTTAGATTCAAACCATTTAACTCCAATTTAGAATTATTATGATTCAGTAATTGTTTAATGAAGTTTGTCGGCTAAAAGTAAGAATTTAGACACGCATGAAACATGAAAACTCATATCTTATCTTACTATCTTATAATGCATTTTGCCCTTTTGAAAAAAGAAATTCATAAAATTAAGCCTTCCACATTTCAATGCTAAAAGTACAAGTAATTCAACACAATTAGACATTTAATACCGTAAATGAAATATAATTAGACATTTACAACTTTAGTAGCTACATGTACACACCACTTTGTCTTTGCCATTAATAGCATTAAAATATTACAATTATACATTAAATAACATTAAAAACACCCCTACACCTAATATTACAATTATTTAAACGTAATGTACAACCCTCTATATAATTCTCAGCTATAAATGCAAACTTTTCCCACCAAAATCCACATTCAAATTCACATCCAAATCAAATAAGATACAACCATAACCACACAAATCCGAATCCTAGACAAACCCTATGCATATCTCTTCAGCTTGCCTCGCCGTGACTCCCGTGAGTCGTGGCTTGGCCCCACTCAGTTCCAACAGTCCGAGTCACATCCAAACAAACCCGAATCCAAAACCAATCACAAAAACAAGAAATAATAAGAAAAGAAAAGAAGAAATCAATCAAACTATAATCCACACCGAGTCACTGAGTTGACTCAGTGGTTATTCCGAGTTGACCGAGTCGCGACAGAAAAACAAGATCCACACGGTTTTTCATGTTTAAAAACATTTAGTCAAAGGTTTTATCAAAAGAAATTATTATAAATCGGATTTTATTAAAAAGTAAAAATTATGGCTTGCTAAAAATGGTGTAAAGGGGAAAGAATAAGGCGCGTGGGTTACCAAAACGGAGAGAGAAGTGGCGAGGGGGGGGGGGTGCGGCGGTGGTGGTGTACGGACTGTAGTGGCGGTGGTGACGCGTGGATGGTGTTACACGGTTCTTCGAGAGCTAGCTCCAGAAATGCTAGAAATAGGTTGATCAATCGATTTGGGAGGGAAAAATGTATCTCCGGAAAAATTATTCCGGCGATGGTGGTGCCGGATTCTGCTGGTGCTGGCCGGGTATTATGAAGATCCAGTGTGGGAATTTAGAGAGAGTAGATGGAATGTGTGTTTTATTATTAGTTGTAAAATGAATTAAAAAATAAAATAAAATGTTTTTATATTAAATGGGGAGGGGTGGATATGTAAATTGAAAAGTGATGGTAGATTGTGTAAGATAGGGGCGGAGGGGCCATATATGTCAATTCGGCTAAACTTTTCACAAAAACAATTCTGGGTTCATTCGAAATAGCAAACGGACTCGAAAATTTACTGAAACTTGCGCCATTATTCACGAAAACGTTGTGTATTGAGAAGTCCTACGTGAAGAATAGAATGCATATGTATATTTGATCTGTGACACTGTTTGGACACACTACTAGATATTTTACGCCCATAAAATTTATTTTAGGGTATCCGCCGCCTCATCGCGCGGATACCCTACTAGTTATAATATTAATTATACAATAATGGATCCGTGTTAGAATTCGCATGTTCAAGATATAATTTTTTATTTTATGAACTAGATCCATAAACCTCAAAAAGCTATTTTTTTTATTATTATTATTATTTTTGTTGAAAGATAAGGCAAACCATATAATCATTGAAACTAGCGGCGTAGCCCGCGCTTTGCCGCGAATTTTTTTTTTTTTTTTTTTTTTTTTTTTTTAGTGTTGTATTTTTCTTTGTATTTTTGTTTTGTATTCTTTTTGTTATTTGTTTTTTTTTTAAACAAAAATGAATGACCGTATGATAAAATGTTTTTGTGCAAGTTTTGTATATTTTTATTTAAGGAAAATTATTCACATTCTCGGGAAAAAAAAAAAAAAAAAAAAAAAAAAATGCTACAGTACCTGCTACAGTACCGTACAACATGGGACAGCACATTGTGTACTGTTCATCCAACTGTTTAGCACAACAAATTTATGTGTGATACTGTTCATGAACAGTAAAACTGCTCTTTTAATATATTTATAATTATAATTGTATAAGTGTAATTTGTTATAAAGCTTGAAGTGTAATTTTTATATGAATTTATTTGTTTATTTGTTGTGTAAATTTATTTATAAAAAATGTATTTTTTTTTTAAGGAAAATTATTCACAGTTTCAGGGAAAAAAAAAAAAAAAAATTGCTACAGTAAAGTACAACATGGGACAGCACATGGTACACTGTTCATTCAACTGTTCCGTACAAGTTTTGATGCGTACTGCTACAGTGCGCGGCCCCTCTATTGCTACAGTAACCATCCTGCCTTTTTAATATATTGTATAATGTATGTTTAGAACAAGTGGAGATATATAAACAACTAAACATGCGACTTAAATATTACTTATTCCGTCTCAAAATAAGTGTCTAGTTTGACTTTTAGAGTCTAACTCGATCAACTTTCACCTTAAATATTTCTTTTGTGTTATACAATACTTGATGAAAAATTATATCAATGAAAAATATATTTAAAACGCAATCCATTCATATATTTTGCATCAAGTATTATATAACACTCGCAAAAATAGACAAGGTCAAAGTTGAACTAATTTGATTTTGAAAAATCAAACTGAACACTCTTTTTGCAACGGAGGGAGTAATTCTTTTCAATTACACCAAATTTTGTGTGAAATTGCATCATACCTTTGGGTCAACAATTAATTACGAAATTACAAAATAAAAGATGTTGAGGTCATATGTCTTTTTGAAGAAACTAATCTTGTATCTATTCGATTTTTTTTTTTTTTTTTTTTTTTTTTTTTTTTTTCACTTGTAAAAGACAAATTCCGTTTTAGGGATTATGCAAAGATACTACTCGATTGTTTGTTTTCTAAATAAGTAAACAGAGTCGTGTTAAAATATATCTTCGATAAAAGAGGTCTAGTCATATTACAAGAGAATCATATATTAACAACCGATGCATTTTTTAGGCATCATCTGCATATGTCAACTTCAACGAATCAAATATAAACAACTCTTCAACATTATTTTAAAGAAAACATCACATTAAAATAAGACAAATAAAATTACAAACGTTAATTCCTAACTCCAATAATTCATTCATAGCAAAATAATATCCCAATCATAACCCATTCCACAATTCGAAAAGCCTAACACCACAAACCCATAAAAATAGTACAACACTACAACCCAACAAAGCACTAGCACTTTAATCATGCAACAATATACTAGTATCCAAACATATCTGCAGCAGAAGCCATGATTGGTTGTTGATTAACATACATCATATTCCATGTGTTGTTTTCCATCATATCAAACTCAAATAAACCATTTGTACCACTTGTGCATTGATTGGTTGAAAAAGTATTATTGGTACTAGCATTATTTGTGTTCATGTAACTTATTATTTCATTTAGTGAATTTAGCCTTTGGCTAAGCTCATTTACTTGAGCACTTAAAACAGCATTCTCGGATTCGATTTCTACAAAGCGTTGCGTCGTGACGTTGATTGTGGTCCGGATCTGATCGGTATCGGTCTTGATACGGGTCACTTCGTTGATCAAATCATCAATATGCTTTTGTTTCCTCATCCTTGATCTACGAGCTGATTCGCGGTTGGATTGCATTCTTTTCCTTTTCCTGTCATCAATCAATCCGTCCTCGGATCCACTACTGTGGACCCGGGCAGACCCTGTTGAATTCCCACTTGAATCTGCCATGGGCTTAAAGGGAATTTTTTATTTTTCAAAAATATCTAACGAGATTTGAGCACACGATCTTTTTTGTTTATACGAAACTAGTACTATATATCTAAAATAAATGAATAAAGAAGTTTGAAAAACGAAAAATCTAATATGTAGGATCTAAACGAGATCCAAAGCTAATTTCTGAGAAAACGTAAAACCAATAAAGGAAGACAACGGAGAACGATTGAACGAGATGAGTACGACGAACTAACGAGGAATTTATCATAAACCCGGAACGGAGGATTTCACACAGAACAGGAGACATTAATCTTTAACATCCATACATTAAATAAAAAGGATGTTTTAAAGAAATTATCAAACGGATAAACCCGAAATTAAAACTTGGGGTTTTAACAAGAATTTTAGGGAGAATATGAAGATGAAAACAAGGGTTGGAAGAGGTTTTTTAAGGTATGATGAGGGGTTCATTATATAGACGAAAAAAAGGTGATATTTGGTTAAATTATTGGTATTTTGCTTTTTAGGAAATTTATTAAATAAAAAGTAAAAAAAAGGTTGCTGGGATTGTGGGGTAGTGACAAAAGTGAAAACAGTAACAACAGCTGGTAAGCAAATAAAAACAAGTTGAAGGGTAGACAACATGATATCAACGTGCCACCTTGATTTCTTCACCCCATTTTGTTTCTATTTTCTCTAATAAACAAGAGTTAATTGCATTTTGGTCCTTTTGGTTTGGCCAAATTACAGGTTTAGTCTTTAAAATTATAAAAATGCAATGATAGTCCTCATTTTAAAGTATGAATTGCATTTTTGGTCCTTGGATAAAGTTAAATGACTAAAATACCCTTTGCATTCTTCAGAAAAAATAAGGGTAATTTGGTTATTTCACATTGATAATGACAAAAAATGCAACACAAACTTTAAAATGAAAACTATCGCTGCACTTTTAAAGTTTTGCGGACCAAAACTGCAATTTGGCCAAATCACAAGGACAAAAAATACAATTAACTCAATAAACAATTATATAACTCAAACATACGAAATCAATAACGTAAAAGCCAATGGCGGGCCCAGGATCTTAGAGGACTGGGGGCAAAAACAAATTTTTTGATAAAAATCGTGATGTACTTTAATAAAAACATCATAAAATTTTGTTAAACACTAAAAACTGATAATTTTTAAGATTAAGATAGAGATCTAAGCTTTTTACATTGTATGACTTTAAAACTCAGGCAATTTAATTTTGTAGTGGGGTTCACTTTAATAAAATTGTCTTAAAAATAATTTTTTTACACTAAAAATTGATAATTTTTTGACAAATTATGCAGGGCACCGTGTCACACCTCACCAAGGCGGAAACGCGAGGGTGTAACTTCATGGATATCATCACAACACCTTGTGTCTATATAGAGAACAACTACATGCACAAAAAATAGAGGAAAGTACAAACACAAAGTGTTGTAACAATACCCCAAAATAAAATAACCAAAACAAAATCCAAAACAAGAAGAAACAACAAGGTTATTAGCTACTCAAATCAATGATCTTAACAAGCGTTTAAATGATTGACCCTCGGGCTCGGGAACTCTTCCAAGCAACACGATCGCCAACCCGAGGGGCGATGTAAAAGCGATCACGACTAGGAGTGGTGTTTCATATGATGGACCAACGGCTCCGACTACCTCTTCTTTTCTTCCTCCCAAGGTAGTTTCCCGTGAAACCGAGGTGACAACGGATACGGAAATTCCTATTAATAATGGAAGGACCGAAAACATCCAACCTCTGGTGGTCCAAACGTCAAAAGGAAAAGAAAAAGTCGTTTACGAAGCTGAGAAAGAAATTTCCGTCAAAACAAAATTGCCTTATCCGTCACTCTTAAATGAACAAAAGCACCGCGAGAAAGATAAAAACCAGATGAAAAGTTTTATCAGATCTTTTAAGAATTGCATTTTGATATAAGTCTGGCGGATGCTATACTTTTGATGCCAAAATTTGCTTCGATGTTAAAAGGTCTCTTGAATAATAAAGAAAAATTGTTTTAAATGTCAAAAACCCATATGAATGAGAATTGCTTAGCGGTTCTTCTTAAAAAGCTACCCGAAAAGCATGAAGACCCTTGCAAGTATCTTATTCCATGCAATTTTCTGGGTATGGTTCAATGTTTCGCCTTGGCCGATCTTGGTGCTAGCATTAACCTAATGCAATTGTCGATTTGGCAAAAGTTGTCTCTTCCCAACTTGACACCAACTCTTATGACCCTCGAACTTGCTGACCGATCTACGTCCTGACCAATCGGGATAGCCGAGGATATTTTCGTCAATGTTGGGAAATTCAATTTCCCTGTCGATTTTGTGGTTGTTGATTTTGATGCTGATCTACGGGTTCCTCTCATTCTCGGGAAAGGATTCCTATGGATTGGCTGTGCTTTAATTGATGTCTACGACGGGGAGATTACCTTACGTATTGGAAATGAAGCTGTTACGTTCAATCTCGATCAAACCGCGAGATACTCCTCCAATTACAATCATGTTTCCGTTAACCGAGTCGATGTTATCGATGAAGCTACGGAGGAGTATTCTCAAGAGCTTCTTGGTTTTACAAATAATGCTTCGAGTGGCAATCCCACCCCTTCTTCTGAACCAATCGTCTCTGATTCTTCCCCTTCCCTCACTCCATTTGAGGGAAGTGATTTCGCTTGGGAAGAAATCAAAACTTGTCTTTCAAATGATTCGATTTCACCGAAAATTGATAATTCTGATTTTGATCCGAAGGGAGACATTTTATTGATTGAAAAACTTTTAAATGAAGACCTGATTCCTTCTTCCCCTCCGATGGACCTAAAAATGGCAGACGTAAAAGAAGTAAAGCCGTCTATTGAGAATCCTCCGAAGCTCGAGCTCAAGGATTTACCTCCTCATCTCTAATACGCGTACTTAGAAACGAATAATAAATTGCCCGTCATAATTTCGAAAGACTCTAAAGATGAGGAGAAGACCCGACTCTTAGATGTGCTTAAGAAGCATAAAAGTGCTATTGCCTGGCAAATCTCCGACATTAAGGGAATTGACCCTCGATTTTGCACACATAAGAATCTGCTTGAAGATAATCACAAAGCTTCTGTCCAACAACAATGACAGGTTAATCCACAAATCCATGAAGTGATCAAAAATGAAGTTATAAAACTCCTTGACGCTGGAATGATTTATCGAACGTTTAGCGGGAAATGAGTTCTATTGTTTTCTCGATGGCTTTTCTGGGTATCTTCAAATTCCTATTGATCCCCAGGATCAAGAAAAGACCACTTTCACTTGCCCTTATGAAACGTTTGCCTATCGTATAATGCCCTTTGGCTTATGTAATGCTCCATGCACCTTTCAAAGGTGCATGATGGCCATTTTCTCCGACATGATTGAAAAAACCATGGAAGTTTTCATGGACGACTTCTCCGTCTATGGAAATTCTTTCGATTCTTGCCTCTCCCATTTAGAGAATATCCTAAAACGGTGTGAAAACACTAACTTTGTTCTAAATTAGGAGAAATGCCACTTCATGGTTAAAGAGGGTATAGTCCTCGGCCATAAAATCTCTAAATCTGGGATCGAGGTAGATCGTGCCAAAGTTGATGTTATCATTAAGCTACCTCATCCTACCACCGTAAAAAGAATCCGAACCTTCCTTGGTCATGCTGGCTTTTACCGACGTTTTATACAAGATTTTTTTAAAATAGCCCGGCCTCTGACCCACCTTTTAGAAAAAGATGCGCCGTTTAACTTCACAAATGAATGCATCGATGCATTTAATTTCTTAAAGAAGAAGTTAACGGAGGTGATGCGTGGGAATTGCACCAGGCTTTACCTCTCGAGGGATCTCGAGAAGCTTACAACCCCCACCAGGCAGTGTACCTGATCGTTGTAGTATAGTATAATGACAAGTACCGGGGGATTGATCGTTCAACTCAGGAATAGTGTCGCTAGGATTAGAAAACCTAAAAACTAGGTCTAGAGGTGAGGGATGATTCTTTTTGTATTTTTTTATATTTTATAAAAGCAATTAAAAATCTCGGGTATTGGAAGAGTGGGCGGAATTAGTTGTTAATCAACTAACCCAATAACTAAGATGCAATCAAAATAACATAACAAAAAAGAAAATAAACTAAATTACTAATGTGGTGTGAACAATATATGGGAGAATTGTGTTTACTTAGATTTCACTACTCCCTAGATATCTTTTACAGGTTAATTACTTGTTATAATTGCGTGGATGACGGATTGTATTCCTTAATACCATTCATGGGGTGGCGTACTTACTTCCCCAATTCTATAGGCTCTTACTTCACTCCTATGTCGAGCCGGCTAAGAAGCTCCTAACATGGGATCACTAGAATTCGCTCATGCATTAAATACAACCATAAAAACCTAGTACACATTGGTTCATGTTTCTTAAGACGTTCAAGCAAGTTACACAATGGAGATCTGCCAGTTTTCTTAAGCCTAACATTGAAATCATTCATCCATTACAACTATAAACAAGCAATCAACCTATAATCAACATCTAGGTTTCATTACATCTAAGCAAACACACAATAGATCTAGCCTAGCATGTTAAAATCAAGACAAGTGTAAGATATAATCAAACAACACATAGACATATTGAATGAATTGGAAGAATACTTATCTTAATTGAACATGAAGGGTTTCAAGGGGTGAAAACCCTTGAAAATACTGTTACAAACGAGCTAAGGTTTATTAGGTTCGGCCCTAAAATTCTCCACACAAGTTCCTCTCTAATGAATGAAAATTAGAAAAGTATATATAGATTTTAGGAGGTGACGGCGTCAAGAGGAAAAATCTGACGCCGTCATCTCGCCGCCAATAAAGTTCTCGGACTGCCTAGATCCAAAGCTGACGCCGTCATGTGTAATTCTACTCTGGGCCGTCACCAAAATTACTCTTGACGCCCTTGTTCTGACGCCATCACATTTTCTCTGGGTCGTCATCCATTTTGCTCTTGACGCCGTCATAAAATTCTTCTTGACGCCGTCATCTACTGTTCCCAGCAAGGAAAATTAAGACTTTGCCATTTTCTTCACTTTTATGCTCCAAAAACGTCCAAAATGCTTCCTTTTCCAGAATTCACTCCCAAAGTACCTAAAATCACAAAAGGAACGATTTAGGGCAATATTTGATCAAATAAATTCAATTCCGGGCTTAAATGATCCCCTAAAAACGATTCATTTTTCGCCTCATCATATACCCTTACACTTGAGATTTGCTTGTCCTCAAGCAAATGCGCTTTTATTCTAGTCAAAATACAAGTTAGAGGTCATTTAACACTAATATAAAAGTAATTACAACAAATAATCATTCCACTAAAGACCAAAGACAAGCACGGAGGTCATACACTAGCACCTCATAAATAGTTTTTAGATTCTCACATCTCTCGGGTGTAATAAAGTATATATCACAATATGGAAATGGAAAACATCTCTCACTACCTGTCATAGCAAAATAGATTACCATAGGTATGGGAAAGGATCAAACCTCCACCACATGGCGTAAGTACCTAGGATAAACTATCAAAGAGGTCTTTTAAAAGGTTGTAACGTTAGGTGTAGGGATATGGAATACACGGTTTTGTTGGATAGAGGCAATCTTTACTGGTGGCGAGCTAATCATCTTGGTTAATTACATGTACAATATGGCGTTGCTAAGCCAAGACTAGACTCGACTTAAGCTAATAAATGAAAAATAACAAAAACATAAAATGAACATAGAATGAAATGGGATGGTAGTCCGTATGTTTTTCTCTCTTTTTTTATTTATTTATTTATTTATTTTTTTCTTAATTTTTTCGATTTTTTTTTTTTTTTTGAATTGCATACACTCTTACCCTACCATCCAAAATAATACATCATAGGGAATGAACATTCCCCTTACACTTGCTTTTTACATACTTTACAATAACTAATCTAATGACTCGAATTAAGATAATCAAAACACTTGGAGTACTTTTAAGATTAACGTACATATGGGGGTAATAATATGATGTTCTTCCCCATTACTCCATAACATAAGTACTTTACCCATGAGTCCCAATCATCCCAAAACAATATGTACAAGGATATGACTCGACTCAGCAACCATGTAATCAATTAGATAATTAACTAAGGGTTTAAACAAATAGCAATAATGCACTAAAGATGAGTGCATACACGGATGGCTAAGGCGATTTGGTTGTACATTTAAGTGGGGTGTAACAAATTCTTCCTTTAAGTAAGATGCTTAAAGTTAGAAACGAAAGGATAGGCTCGGAGGGGTGTACTAGGGGTTTCGTGTACTAAAAATGAGTACAACGCTAAGGTGTGGGAAAAATTAATTGACTTTACTAGCCAAGTAATATGACTTAAATGGTCAAGTAATTATGATACGGGTTTAACACAAGGGTGATCCTAATGCCTTTTATCATGTAGTAAATCCTACTACACGAATGTAGTCTCACTAGCGGTCTCGGGATGCATCACTAACGCAAGTTCTTGAATCTAAATGCTACCGGTACACTCGTAAATGCTTTTCCTATCAAATCTAAAGGCGAACCTCACATATTTGGGTGGAAAATTTTTCTGAATAATACGGTTTTATGCTAGTCATACGACTCCTATCCATGAGAGGCTTGCTATGGCTAAAGTTTCACTCCTAAATGTTGTAAAAAAATTTAAATTTGGCGCTAAAATTACACTAACAAGTATTTCTCATAGTTTTATTACACATCTACCATCAAACAAATAAACTCAAGTGAAAGTGTATCCTATAAGGTATCATCATTTACCCTCCCCTTACACTTAGGATGAACATTGTCCCCAATGTTCAATTAAAGAATGTAAAAGTGAAATAGGTAAAAGAATGAAATCAAATACTCCCCTGATTCGCTCGGTATGGATAGTATGGTAACAAGGTTAGATCTTCCTCCAAGAAAATGAACAATCAAAGCTTCCCTTCCAGAATATAAATCATTTTCTTGTCATACATAACTTGTTAAACCTGAGAAAACAAACAAGGCAACCTCGCGTAAAATCGGCGGCAATCTATATATGATAATAAATCCTAGAAAACAAAATAAGATATAATACTTGTGGAATGATGTTTGCAGATTTCCTGGAGATTATAAAACTAACGATTCGACAAAAACTTTAAGACTCCGTTAGAAAAACAAAACTAGCAAAATTTCCAGAATTTTACACGTGACGCCATCAGGAATTTCTTCCTGACGCTGTTAGAAGTGACCTGCAGAAATTCTTATGTTAAGTTTTCGGAAAATTTCTGGAAAAACCTTGTCCTACTTCCTGGAAAATCCTGCAAAACATCATTATGACTCGATACAAGCATTTGACTCTAACAAATACGAATATACATGTTCATATAATATTGTGGAGAATCATGATCAAGCTTGTTTCTTAAAAACATATTTGGGGTTTCCCCTTACACTTATCTTTTTCGAAATACCTTTGGATGAAGTTAAGACAAAGCCAAACAACAAAATAAAGTATTTTCACCATTTTATTTTGAAACATGATTTACCAACAATAAAAATAAAGCATGCATACGGAAACAAATAACAATCAAACAAAATAAAAATCACACAAAACATGGGTTGCCTCCCAAGAAGCGCTTTTCTTTATTTACGAGTCTTGTAGCTAGACTCAAGGTCCTGGGTTACTACGTGATATGGGTGAGTTCCTCATTAAGGACATCTTTGGGATCAAACTTAGGTTTCAACTTCCTATCGGTTTTCTTAGTGCGGTATGACCTTTCAAACTTTTCTCCATCCGGATCATACAGGATCATCTTCATATGCCATGATCCGTCACCTTTCTTAGGTGGCTTGTCCCACCTCCATTTACACTTATCCCCCTCTCTTTTCCACTTGTTCATATCTATATTAATAGGCATTACGCTTAAGAACTCAATCATTTTCCTAAAGACTAGGGGGTCCTCAAAAGGGTCTAGCTCTTCATCTCTAGCTATGAGTTGTTCCACCGAATCTGTTTTATCGATGAAATCTTTTTCTAGATAGAATGGGCGTTGAGGTCCTATAAAGTTTCTTTCTATCCAAGGTCCATATCTAGATGGTCTCCTATTCATCTCTACCCAATGTGGTGTCGGTTCATCCTCACAATCATAGCTATGTTTCTTAACATCATATACCGACCAAGTATCGCCCTCACCTACCGCTATCTTAGACTCCTTACAATCTATTATGGCGCTAGCGTTTGCTAAAAATCCTCTTCCTACTAATAATGGGCACGTAGTGTCACTAACCATATCTAGGACGTGAAAATCCGCTAAAATAGTTAACTTCCCTACGTGAACAACTACATTCTTAATCATCCCAACCGGGTGGGCAATACTCCCTTCTGCTAGACCAATTAATACCTCCGTCTCCTCTAACTTTCCTAGCTTGAGAGTGGTGAAAAGGGATAAGGGAATCAAGTTGAGGCTTGACCCTAAATCGGCTAGTGTGTCGAAAGCTTCGGATTTTCCTATCTTACAAGGCAAAACAAATATGCCCAGATCATCAAGCTTTTTAGGCAACTTATTTTGAACAAAGGCGGTCCCATTTTTACCTAGTTTAAATTTCTCATATTTTTCTAGGAGGGCACTATAGTAGGGAGCACGGGCTAAGACATCAATGACGGGGCGTTCAAGGTGGAGCTCCTTGAATTCATCGTCAAGGTCTTGGGTAGGAGGTGTTTCAACTATGCTTTCGACCGGTTTGATGTCGGGTGTTTCATTTGATTGGTCCATTTGAAGAATTTGGTTTTGCTTAAAACACGTGCTCATTGATTTAACCGAGTAGTATTGCGGACAAGAAGTGGGTGACGAAACTGATGATGTGGAATTAACGTTTAGTTTTGGGTTCTTGACCGTGTCGCTTGGGAGTGCTCCCATTTCTCAGTCATTGAGAACTTTCAACAATGTGTCAATTTTGGTGGTCATCTCGCTTTGCTTTTGTTTGAAATCGGCTTCAAACTTAGATATATTTTTAAGACTTTTTAATTAATTACTACTAATTATTAACTAATTATTAATTACTTTTTAATTATTTAAATTATCCTAAATTCTAATTAATTATTAAATTACACTAGAAAATTGAAAATAAAATTTGGAAAAATCAAAAATAACTAAAAACTAATTTTAAAATTAAATTTATATTTTTCTGATTTTCTAATTAATTAATATTAATTATTAACTATTTAATAATTATTAAAAACTAATTTAAATTAAGAAAAATACCAAATGATGCAAGAAAAATCTGAGAAAATTACAAAAATTATTTTTACATACCAGAAGCCTAGGAAAAATATAAAAATGAAATTAGCTAATAAATAAGCTGAGGTAATAAGCCAATTGGCTTAAATAGAAGCTATCACTTCTATTAAAGTTGGCTTTTGGTGCTTTTCTATTTCACAACTGCTTATGGGATGTTTTTAAGTAACTTTTGTGAAGATACTTTGAATGGAAATAAAAAATGAGCAGTTTGGGTAGCTTATTATGAAGACAGATGAGTATTGAAGCTTATTAGGACTTTGATTGATTAGCAAAGTTACCAAATGATGTTTAAAACACAAGTAAACCACAAACAGATGTAACACTACTTAAAACAAACCAAATTGAGCAAATAAGCACAAGAAATAGGCACTTAAAGAAGCAATAAGCAATCCAACACCAAACAGTGCACAACAGGTCCAAAGGGACACTTATGATGGCCTGTGGGGTCCACAAGGGGGTCTGGAAGGCCAAACAAAGAGATAAGCCAATAAGCTGAGCTTATTGGCTATCTAAAAAACTAAGTTACACCCTCTGGATCCAACAAATGAGGTCAGTGGGAAGGTTGGAATATTGGCACAAATGCTGATTCCTCAGCTTATGTCAGAAAAGGAGCAAAACAAAAGGGCAATGCAGCCCAAGTAAATAAGCTATAACCCAGGAAATAAGCTCAGGAATAAGAAGCCTAGCTTAATTTCTTTCTATTAAGGCAAAAACCAGGGTCTGGGTCCCACTAAGGAACAAGATACAGTCCTTTGAAAATGGCCTGTTTGGACAAGTATGGTGGTGCAGGTGAGATGCGTTCCCCTGCAGGTCTGTTTGGATGGTTGTGGGTCCCACAGATAAAATCACAAAAATGTAATAATACTAGGACTCCAAAGATCATCTGAGACACAACAATTTGTAGAAATTACAACTCCTAATTCTCAACCCAAAAATCACAAAAATTCCTTGACGTTTTGGAAAATCTGAGGGATGCACTTTTGACTTTTTATGAAAAACTTGGTATTTTGACTTTTATGAACTTTAAATCACTTTTACTAATTAAACATGTTGTATCAAGCTACAAATTGACTAAATTAAGCTACAATAACTACTTATGCACTGATATGATGGGATTTAGGTCTCAATATCACCACAGTTAATCAATTAAAGGCAATTGAATGTGATTTTGACTTTGAGGTCTGGTACTACTAAGAACTTAGTTGTTTTGTTCTATTCTAGTTCTGAATATGATGTGTTAACCACAAATGAGCAATGATAGCAACCACAACACACTAGCACAGATAAAACCAAACACACCTTAATAATCTGTTTTCAAAATTTTCTAAGTATTATGATGACTCCAACCACAAAACAGATTCACAAGCTTATATAAGATTAAATTGAGCTTAAATGAACAAAAAGCAACAACTAAAAACAGTTATAATCTAACAAGTTAAATTATGCAATTTTAATCTAAAAACTGAAAATCACAAATCAGAAACATAAAACCTTAACCATGGCTAAACCAATGGTTCTTGAATCAGCTACAAGCTCCAGCTTATTCAAAGAATAAGCTGGTAATTGTCCATCTTGCCATTTCCACAACTGGCAACTTCCTTACGCTTTCCACAAAACATGCAAAGGTACCCTGTGACTTATTTGTTATTGATTTTAGGTTTTTTTCTGTTTTCTTTTTATAATTTTAGATACTAGATTGGATTATGAGTACTTATGTAGAGCTTATATTCAATAATTAACTTAGAAATACACTTGAAAAAAAAAACTTGATGAAACTGAAAATGCCACTTGATGTTTTAAAACATCAGAACTTTCATTAACTTAAAAAGAAGATTACAACTGAGAATTTAAATGCTAAATTAAACTAAGTTACAACTACTATGTCCTTAAGGCTTACAATTCGCTCATATTTATACTAAAAATGGAAAAATAAAGCTTCCCTCTTGCCCATGTGCACTCCTCTCTGCTTTTTCTGTCCCAATGGCTTCTATGAAGACCCTTGACAAAATCCTCACCATCAATTTGATACTTCTCTTATCCTGACCCTTGATTTCATTTTTCCCGCCTTTTTATTATATAGGACAAAAAGCCGTTACAAGTGGGGGTTGGGGTGGGGAATTAAATGTGGTGGGATTGTTTGGTGAGAGGCATTAATTGGGGGTGGCTCATGGTTGAAAAAAGGCGAAGAGGGGGGAGATAGGGAGGAGGGAAATGGGGGAAAGGGAGATACGGGGAAAATGGTTTGACCATGGGTTGACCCTGTGTTTTTTTATTAAAAGGGAAATGGGCCTGGGTGGATTTGGGCTTGGGGTGGATTTGGATCAGGCTTTGGTTTTGGATTGGTTTTGTTTTGGGGTTTAAATAATAAAAGGGTCTGTTTGGTATTTATTGAATCACAAGGACCATTTTTGTCATTTCTCCAAAGTATGAGGGCTGAAGCTGTACATCTCCCAAATTGTTACCAAGGACCAATATTGCCACAATTCAAAAATCCAAGAACCAATTTTTCATTTTCTACATTTCAAAATTCCCAGGGACCTTTTCTGCCATTTTTGAAATCTCAGGGACCAAACATGTAAATTTGGAAACTTATGACCCAAGTATCATATTTTGTAATATTTGACTTTCAAAAGCTTTGGTTGACTTTTCCCTTCAAAATAAATGCATAGGGACTATTTTTGACAAGTTCTGAAACTTGAGGGACTGAAACTGCCAATATTGGAAACTTTGATCGTTTTTCATTTGTTTTTGCTCATTTTGCTTTTAAAACACATAAAACACAATCCCTGGGATAATTTAAGTATTTTGATAACTTTTTGATTGTTTTTGTATGTTTTGACAGTTTAAATACGACAAAAATGATGAGTGTTTGAGCACTCATCAGTGCTCATTTTAGAGAAGATCCTAAAACAACTCTTTCGGAAGAGATTGTTTGGATACATCAAAAGGTACTACACAACTAGGATTATGGTATCCCAAAAGAACGAGAATAGAAACCATAGTGTATGCCAAATGGAATTATGTCGGTAATAAGTTGATAAGAAAAGCACAAGTATTACTTGCACTTTTATACTTACTTACCCAATGATTCTCCAAAACGCTTAACGTTCTCAAATTAGTATCGGATGGAGAAGCACGTCAAAAAGCTCCACTAGAACAAGCAAATTCGCGTCAACAACGGAATTCCTCTTATCAACATTTTTATCCCTTCAACAAAGGAAGCATCGACTTCGGCAACAATCCAATCCATTATGTTCTTAATTGACATATTGTGATCCTTCATCATCGTCTTGGTAAAAATGTTCATTGAGGAACATCTCAACCAAGAAAGTCTTATACGATAACCATATTGTCGATGTTTTCACGAAACCTCTTGAATGAGAATCATTCATCCTCCCTAGACTTAGTTAAAGACTCATGAGACCTAAAACCTTAGTTTTGAACATTAGGATAAAACCACAAAAATCAAGACAAATCCTTTTTATTTTTTCCTCTATTGTACCTGCGGAACCTTGAGACCAAACGGGCGGAACCCTCCTTTTGGTTCCGCCTGGTCCGCCGAATCTGCAGCATGTTTTATCTTAAATTCAAAACCAAACACCTCTTAACTCACTACTTCAACTTACAAATAGCTATCACTCACTTACAAACACCTTATCACACGAAAATTAGGGCTCTTACTCACATCTCTTCCAATCCAATCAACTTTGTAAGTATTCTTATCATAATTGCATTTTCAATCAAAGTCTAACATTTTCATTTACATACATTAACTAGAATCTTAGGGTTTATGCATAAACTTGTTGACTCATGAAAAACCTGGGTTATAAACTAATCATAATTTCCATTAGTTAAGAATTGTATCCTTTTTTTTTATTATCATCATTTACCAAACACACCAAATTCATTGTCTTTCAAAAATCACCAGAACACCACCTTTCACCACATTGTTAAAACAAATGAAAAACGTCATTGAAACATCACATGCATAATGTCTCTTGAATGCTAAAGGGAATACATAACTAATATGTATTTTCGGGTACATTCAAATGAAGCTATATTGAATTAGGAGCGTTTGAGTTATCTTTTGTTTTGTAACAAAACTTGCATTACAAAACGTTTTAAGCATCAAAACGAGTCAAGATAACCGCACCTCCACATTGTTTTCATATAGGCACACACTAGAACATCCACATTGTAAAAGTCATTAATTTAAACTTAAATTTTGTGTTTTCTAGGAATCAACATGCCGCCCGCAACATTCTCCGATCACAAGGAAACTCTTAATTACTTACCCAAACACCATAGGACCAAAGGCCATACTAAAGATCAAGTTGAAACTTTTAAGGGTCTAGAAAAACGCTAAAAGGAACTTTCATTCGTCAAAACTTTGCCGCTATCAACTTTGATTGCCTCCTAGACATAGATGAGCAAATTTGTCCTAGGTTTTTTTTGGAGTTCTATGCAACTATAAGCCTTTTCTTCGATGACGATGGTCAGATCTCATTAACCTTTACAACCAATCAAGTACCAAATATCATACCCTTGAAAGATTTTGCAATAATCCTTGGTGTCCCTAATGTTGGTACATATCTCTACACGGATAAGTGGCCGCTTTCAAGTCTTAATTCCATTGAGCGTTATCATCCATACGTCACTCTTCTTGCTAATAAGGAAGAAATTCGTGAGTATCTCTTTGTTAGGACCTCAACAACTAGGAAGAATCGTTCGGGAAATGAGGTAAATAAGGACCCTTTTGGTATGGAACTCAATGAGCTTAAACCACAATTTAAGAAATGGGAAGACTTTCTTAGAGCCAACGTTATAAGTTCCATAGGAAATATAGATCATGTCAACAAATGTCTTTGCTACATGCTCTATAGCATTTCCACCGGTCAACCTTTTAACTTAGCCTATTACCTAGCCAAAAGAATGGCCGACATATCCTTGGTAGGAACAACCGCTCTTCCTTATGGAATGCTTCTCACCCGCCTCTTTATATCAATCTCGCCCATTCCTCCTAACAATAAGGGAATGTGCCTTGATTACTCTCTCGTTCCTCACATATTCGTCCCTCTAAGTGATAAAAGAGTCTTCAAAGGTAAGGGAAAGCGTACTCGCACTCCTTCACCATCATCTTCATCATCCGATATAAGCGATAACGATAATCTTCCTGACTCTAAGCTACCCCCTTTAGACTAGCTTCAAGAACTTCCCGTCATTAGCAATGCATCCGAAGAGTTCAAGCAAACCAAAGGAATGTTCAAGTGCTTTGGAAGGTACCTACGAAAGCTCAAGAAGAAGATAGGCCGGTTGAGATATGTGTTTAAGGAGTGTTTAGCTTATGTAGCTTTTAGAACTTTGTACGTGTTAAACTATGTGATTTGTATTGCATTTTACTTCCATGATTTATTTTCTTCGTCAGACTATGTTTTGTATGAGCCTTTATGCATATTGACGATATTTGAGGTGTTTGTCAAATTTTCATGCTTATGGAAAATTTCACTAAGTATAGTGAAATTCACTAGCCCCCGGTCAAAGTCCTATGATATGAATGTTTACATGTCCATTTTTTGCATTTCCTAATCAGACATATAATAAATTTTCATTTTTAGGAGTTTTCAAAAAATTTGAAAATCATCTCGACCCTCAAAAAGGTGGACTGTCTGTTTTTTAGGGTCTGGCAGAACTGGCGGAACCAAAAATTGGGTTCCGCCAGTGCAAAAATTTGGGCAACCCGGTTTGGCCCAACGGATCGGACGGAATCCTCAAAAGGGTTCCGCTCTTTATGTGTCAGGGTTCCGCCAGTCACCTGCAGAATTTTTTTTTTCATTTTTCTAAATTTCAAAATTTGTAAAACACCAAATCCTTTTCTTTAGTGAGAAACATCTTCCCTTACTTCCAATAAACATATTAGGACCACTCTCACTCACTAGAACAATTAGGAAGTCATTTCCCGCCAAAAATTCAAATTCAAACATAACTAACCCAAGGAACCCTTAAAAAGGATCCTTCGAACCCTTAGAACATTTTCAACCAAATCACTTCCCATGATCACATAGCATTGAGTGCATAAGTTAGTCTTTTACTCCACCTAATTTCATTGGATTGACCTCCAATGATTTGACATGTTCTTGGAAATATTCTAAATCATTAGAAACCTCAACATTTGTATGGTAGAACATCAAATCCAAACACCCCTTCCAACATCTCTTCCACTCTATAAATTTGACAGTCTTGCAACACTTCAAATCACACCATCACCATCACAATTCCTTCTCTTAAGCCTCTAAACCACACCTTTGAAATGACTAAATCCAACACCTCATCCAAATCGTCAAGATCCCTTAGAAAAACTGCTAGGATTAGTGTAAAACCTTGTTGCTTCAACAAAACCATCAAATCAAGCTCATCATCATTAAGTGATACATTACTTGACATTTCTTCACCTATCCAAGATATCCTTAACCTTACTACCTCAACACCATCCTCAACACCTTGCAATACCAATGTGATCACTACACAAGATTTGCTTAATCTTGCTACTCCAACACCCTCTCCAAAACATTGCAACACCAACATAGCCACTATTTCGCCAACAACTAAACCTTCAAGTAATTCAACATCACCTTCTCAACAAACTCAACCATCAAAAACTCCATCACCCCAATCACCAACACTTACACCAATGGAACTTTTCCATACACCACCAACATCACCACTACCCTATTTGGAAACTTTAGAAGACCTATCACCTAAATCATCAAGCCCTCTGACGAGTGTGTAAATACTCATCATTTTTACCATTTTTGAGCTGCCAAAACACCCAAAAACACTCAATAATGAATCAAAATAGTGAAATTATCCCATGAAAGTGTTTTACATGTTTCAAATGCAAAAATACCAAAAACAGATGAAAAACGTACAAAGTTTGCATAATTGGCAGTTTCAGTCCCTCAAAGTTTCATAAATTATCAAAACTAGTCCCTAAAGGTTTAAAATGAATAAAAAGTCAACTTAAGTCCTTGGGAAACCAAAAATATTCACAAATGATCCCTGGGTAAAAGTTTACACAAACTAGCAACTTTTACCCCTCGAGTATCAAAATTGGCAAAAATGGTCCTTGGGTGTTATAAAACTTGAAATTTCACAAAATACCCTTGTACTATTCATGAATATACAAAATGGAACATTTTGATAACTTTTGGGTATTTACATATTTGGTCCCTAAAAAATCCAAAATTTACAGAAAAGGTCCCTAGAGTTTTAATAATGGGAAATTTACAAATATAGTCCATGAGGTAATCAAGTATGGCATAAATGGTCCTTGTCACAACTTTGGAATATTTACAGGATCAACTTTTGAAGAAATCAGAACTTACAATTTTTACCCTTGGGCTAAATTTTCTACAAACCAAACCGGACCTATCTTTATTATTCCCTAAAATCCAACAACACCCCTACCCCATTTAAACCAAATCCATAAACCAATACCCAATCCTGGTCCACAATACCCTCACCAAGCCCACACAACCTTTTCTAGGCCTACTCCACAAATAAAACCCAATCCACCCTTTGTTTTGACCCCGGTCAACCCAAAACCATATACCACCCTCACCTTTACTTTCCCTCTAAACCAAAACCAGAAAACCAGACCTAGTATCCCCCCCCCTTGCACCACTTGCACCTTACCCCTCCACCTTATCCCTGCTGCAATCACACTTCCCCAACACCCATCACATCTCACCCCCCCTATGGTCTACCTCAGTCCCAATTACTTAAAAAAAGATTTCCCGCCAAAAATGAAGAGTAAGCAGAGGTGATCAAAAAGCCAAACAAGTTGCTGGGATATGATTAGTGGGACCCACAAAGCTAAGATTTTCATCTATAAGAAGAAAAGAAAGCCAGAGAAAGAATCATTAGATTAGGGTAGTAGTAGTTTAGTCGATTGTTGTAATTTTCTAATTCCTATTTTAATTAAAAGCTTTATAGCACTTTGTTAAGCAGTATCAATGTAATTCAACTTTATTTCAATCTTCAATCTCAATTAAAAGTCCATTCTCAGTTTTTTATAAAAGTTGCATTTGAATTTCATAGCTCTTAAAATCAAGTTATAAGTCTTAGCTCACTGTTTCATAAGCTCATATGAGTTAAATGATAGTTTTTTTTGTGAATCTCATCATTTAAATTTGCTTAAAATTATTCCAAAGATATGGTCAATGAAAGTCAACTGATGTGACTTATGAAGATAATGGGAGATCTGGTTGGTAAATTTGTGGGTCTGAAGTGGTTATAAACCTATCTAAGGATAGGCTGAGGTTGGAATCTCCCCTATTTCAGTTAGGGGATCAAAAAGTTGTGAGTCTCATTTTATATTTTCTAGTTTGAATTTGATTTTCATAAGTATTAGTTTAAGACATGTTTGTTTGTTAGATTACTGTTCCTCACTTGTGATTGATCATAAATCAGTTGTAGTTGAGTAATTGTGAGCTTGTGTGATTGCTTTAGGTTAAAATTGTTTAGTAACTGTTTCATTCTGCTCATATTTAATTAAGTCTGTGATCTTTGGTATTTATTGTTTAAAGTAAATTGTTATTGCCCATTTGCATTTGATTATTGCTCAGTACCAAGGTTTGATCAGTAATGGTGGGTGGATTAGCTTGGATAAATGAGAAATAGTGTAATTTGTCTAGTAAAGGGCTGTTTGGATTAGGGGAATACACCTTGTTCCTGTTGTTGTTTTAGTGTTAATGAGGCATAAGTAGACTGCATTCTATGTATTTAGGTTAGTCTAGGCAATAAACTTAGGTGTCTTTCAATAAAAAGTCAAAATGCTCAGTGAAGCTCATGTTTTCACAATCTGTTAAGAGCTTATGGCCCATAATCATGCACATCAGTGTTATAGTTGATCATATGGCTTATTTTAGTTTCACTATTGCTTATTAACTTATTTTCAGTTAGTATAATCAATCACCAAATCACTAAAGTCAAAAGATCAAGTTTTTACAAAAGTCTGCACCTTGCTGATTTTTCCAAAAATTCAAAGATTTTTGTAGATTTGTTTAATTGGTTTCAGACCTTAAGCTTTTCAGAATAAGCAGTCTACCACCTCACCTATTGAATCCCACGTTTGTCTTATTTTTGTGATTTTCTCTGTGGGCCCCACAACCCTCCAAAGAGGGCTGCAGGGCAGCCAACTGCTCTGTGCAGCAATACACCACCACACCACCACCACTTTGATCGTGGTTTGTGGCCACCTCAGTGGGCCATAGTGTTTCACCATTGGTTTTCCCAACCCCCTCCTACCATAGTCCCCCCTTTGACCTTCTGTTTGGTCTTGAACCCTGTGGACCCCACTTAGATTTAGCTTTGATTTCTGTCCCATTTTTCAGTCAAGTTTAAGAAATCCAAATGCTTATTAGTGCTTATTAGCTTATCTTGTGCTCTTATTTGGCTTTTTCTTGCTTAAAATTGTTCAAATAACTTTAGTGAACCAAGTTTTATCAAAGTTGGACCCACACAAGCTCATTTGACCTCATTTGACCACACAGTCAACATAAGTCAACTGTATAAGCCAAGGGTGTGTTACAGCTTATTTATAAGCTATTTTCAAAAGTGGTTTTACAAAAGTCTTCTATTTTCAGTGGTAAAGTTAGTTTGTAAAAGAAAAATCCAAAAAAAATCAAGTTTAAAATAAGTGATAGTTTCTATTTAATTCAACTTAATTTTAATTTTCATTTTTAGATTTTAATTAAGTACCTAGTGTTTTTATACTTTTATTAAATACCTTATATAGTAAAGTAATTTTAATAAAATTTTCAGATTTTTATTCTGTCATTTAGTATTAATTAGATTTAATTTAATTTTCTTATTTATTAATTAATATTAAGTATTAAATCTCATCTTTAGTTTTTAGAAATTAAAACTTAGTTTTTATAATTTTCCTAGCTCTAATATAGTATAATAGATTTTTAGAAAATATAATTTTGAATTCTACTGTTCATTTTCCATTTTTCTTATTTAATTTGTTTAAATTAGAATTAAAGTAATTAAAAGGTAAATAATTAGTGGATTAATCTTAAAACTTAATTTTTAGAGTTTTTATAATTTTTTAGGATTCCTGTGATGGTTAAGTAATTTTATAAATTTTATCTTAATTTTCTAAGTTAATTTAGTATTAATATTAATTAAAAGTAGTTTAATTAGTTTAATTAAGTTAAATAGTTTTCAATTTATAAAAAACCCATAAAAAGACAAAAATATTTATTTTTATTTTTTATACTTTCTTCAAGTTCTAATTTAAGTTTAAAAATTATTTTTGCAAATTTTTAGTTTAATTTGTAATAGTTATAATTATTAGTTAATTTAAATTAGAATTTAATTTAGATTGTAAATAGTTTTATTAATTAAATAATATTTAAATAGTATTTTAATCATTTTCATAATTTCATTTTCATTTTTAATTTTAAGTTTCAAAAAGTGTCAAAAGCACCCCCTGTAGTTTGTTAAATACAAAAACCCACTTTTTCAGTCCGATTGCGTAAATCTGAATTGTGAATACGTGCATATATCTGTATATCTGATTTTTGTGAATATTATATCTGTGTACCAATACCATCATAACAGTAGCAATTTCAACTCCACATCATCTGGCTACTGTCCTCAGTGCCACTTTCTCACAAACGATTCTCAAAAGCACCATTTCAATCTCGCTGGGACTTTAACGACCCGGGAATACACTATACTATCACCGGAGCATTGGAACGAGGTTGTCTTTGACTTGTTGACCTTGGTCAATAATATCTGACGGTTTAGACCCAATCAAAATTTGGCGCCGCTGCCGGGGAGGTTGTTGCGTGTTTTACAAAATCGTTTTAAGTTTAGTGGTTTTCAAAACCCTCCCTGTACAAATTTCACACAAATTTGTAAAAAGTTTTTGTAAAAACATAATCATATCAAAAAAAAAGTTCATTAACACTTTTCCTGAAGTGTTAAAAACACCAAAAAAATTAAAAACAACAAAACAAACTGTGAAGTTAAATTACTTCGTTTTCTTTAAGATTACAACCTGAAACAGTTGGTTTAAGGTAAGTTCTGACATTAAATTGCGAACTGAAGAGGAATCCATTCTTTCCTCCCGCCAGCCTGCGAGTAATCTTAAAAGAACGATATCGGTTAACGAATCAGTTCCAAAAATATTTCCCAAGTTTTCTGCACACACACCCATAAGCCTAAAGCAGTTTGTCAAATTAATAAATACAAACCCATAATAAGTTCCCAAACTTAAGATTAAAACTTGCCTTTATATCCCTGTGAGTGGTGTACCTTTTTCAAAGAAGCCATTCACTTGTGATAATTGGTTTAAGTTCTTTGTGGTTTTGCCTCGATTTTGTTTTGAAAAATTGTTTTTGGTGCATGTGCACTAAACATGTTTCCCGAAAATACCAAAAATATTCACCTTTACCCTCTCACCTTTTTGATTCTTCATCCCTTTACCCTCTATCCTTTTGATTCTCACTTCTTCCACTTATCCCGTAATTGATTCTAATGACATCTCTCGATGACGATTTCTTGGAACAAAGGGCCTATGAGAGCAACATTGAAAAACTTATGGCCTTGTCAAAGATATCGAGATGTCGTGTTGATTACGATGGACCATCGATTCCTATTCCCTCTCCGGTGAGGGAAAGGGATCATGAAACCGGGATGACAAAGGACCCGGTACTTTCCCCTAAGCTCACAATTGCTCCTAAATTGTCAAGAATTGATCCTAACCTTTCACGGTTTACGGTTAAAAGTTTGTCAAGCAAACGTACAGAGCTTAGGGCAGTAACTGAAAAGAACGACTTACCCAATCTTTACGTTTATCAAAAACAAAAACCCGAGACTATAACGGAAGTGGTGGAAATTGCTAGCTCTAAGAGCACACCACTTGTCCCACCTCCGGCTTTTATTCCTTGTGTTGGTTGTGGTGAGCTGCTTTTCGGTTTTCCATGTCGTTGGTGTACATGTGTACAATGTGGTAACGATATTCGTGACGGGAGTTGTTTGTTTTGTGGGTCGAGTAATTCATTTGCTTATGATCCTAATCAGAACTCATTCAACAACTCCTCAAATTTTTCCAACTACCCGTCACATTCATACAAGCAAGAATCATATTATTCAAATCTCAATAATGCTTCGTATCAAAATACACCAAACCAGACTCAACAGTTTTACTGTTGTGAGTATTGTGGTGGCCCTCACTACAGCTCTGATTGTCAAATTAGGGATCAGTTTGTCTATGAACAGGTTCCTTGTAACAATCATGAATTTGGTTTCAACCAGCCCTCACAATACACAAACCCCCAACCACCGCCTCAGGACGAGTTAGCTAGAGCTGAATTGATTACTAAAATAATTATGAATCAAACTCAATTCAACAAGAATATTCAAGATA
Organism: Artemisia argyi; assembly: GCA_030686995.1. Lineage (NCBI taxonomy): Eukaryota > Viridiplantae > Streptophyta > Magnoliopsida > Asterales > Asteraceae > Artemisia > Artemisia argyi. The sequence goes on from CM060691.1 coordinate 130,366,229, forward strand.
GTATAAACTGTCTTAAGGATTTGATTCTTAGAAAACAAAAGCCTCCGGTTAACTCATTTTATTTTGAGGATGAAAGTGATGAGGATGAGCCATTTCAAGAGGTAAAACCTAAGAAAACTTCAGATATCTTGCCAATGGGGGACAAGGAAGTCAAAAGCAATCCTCTTGAGGAGATTGATAACCTTGTTCCAATGCCAAAGGTATCTGAGAAACCTCTTGAAACCGCTTCAGTAGAAATACAGGGAGAAAAGATTATGATTGAATCTCTAGCAGGAGAAATCATGGAACTTGTAGAAACCATGACTGCTAGTCCTTCTCAACTCCCTCAGTCTGCTGTTATCACACCCGAAGTTCACACTCACTCTCTAATCATGGGGGATGAGCATCTTAGCACTGTTCCTAATAAGGAATCGGACGAATTAATAAAGTCTAGTGCTGAGATCCTTGTCCCAATCCTAAGAGAGTCACAGGGAACTTTGGATCATGTGTGTGATATACCTTCTCACCCTGAAAATCCAAAAGATCATTTTGAGACTTTCTCCGATTTTAATGATGATTGTACATCTTATGGAGAAGTTGAGTATGAGGAGGCACCATTGCCTCATTCGGATGTTGATCCTCGTATTGAGGAGTTCACAAACGAACTTACTCACATCAATCCAATTCCATTGGGAAATGATGATGGTCTCCTTGATCTCGAAGCCGATATGGGAGAAACTGAAAATCTTTTAAACTCTAATCCGAACATCGAGCTTAGTACTTCACATGCTGATGAAAACTCTTTATCTTCTGGAGACATCAGTCATGTGGAAGGATTACCTTCTGAGCTAGTTAGCTTAGAAGAAGAGAATGATGAGATTGACACTGAAATCAAAGATGAAGCACTTCGTGCTACATTAGTGAAAGTCAATCTCCTCATTTCTAAAATCGAGGCTTTCAAAGAGAAACCTATTTCATCTCCTATCCCCATAAAGGATAGTGACATTCTCTCCGATGACTCTATACCGGAATTTGAAGCCTTTACTTTTGATCCTATGGGAGAGAAGATTTGTGGCAGTACCACTTCTCATTCTCATAATTCTCTCCCCGATTATGAATCATTTACCTTCGATGAGTTCTCCTGTGAACTCACGCACATCAATCCAGAGTATGATTCATTCACATTTGATGAGTTCTCCTGTGAACTCACTCATATCGTGACTCCTCCGGAGTATGATGACCCGGGGGGAGATGCACTCAATCATGAGAATTTGCAAATTCCCACCCACCCTCCCGGGATGTTTTCGAGCTTACCCTTTGAAATCCAAAATCAGGCTAATGAGCCTGCCTTCGAGGAAGAAGATCTTATCATGATTTTCATCATGGTTTTCTTCCTTTTCTTCACCTATAAGGTGACTTCTCCTGTTCTTCACTCATTCGGGAGTGAGGACACTATATTTGATCCCGGCATTTTCAGGTATCATTATCTTAAGCCGGGACTATGTCTCATCGGTGTGGAACTTTCACGTGCTTCAAATGATTATCCAAACATCTTGAATGAAAGTTCTTCCACATCATGCTTCCCCAAGGACAAATGAATTCGGGGTCGAGTCAAGCTAGCGACTCGGTAAACAAAAACAGTAGCATGCTTATAGGGTTTTCACCCTAAGTGTGGGGGAGTCCCCCATGCTATGATTACAAAAGTGAAAAACAAAATGGTGTTTTCCACGCTTAGCTTGTAATGTTGCCCTTTTACGTTCAAAATGTCAGCATAATAGCCGGGACTTTGAATATTGAGGACAATATTCATGCTTAGTGTGTGTGTGTGTGGGGGGGGGGGGGGGGGGGTATTCGCTATTCTAGCGAATTTTATCACATTTTACTATCTTATACCCCCGTTTTTGTCCAAAAATTTTTTCAAAAATTTTTCACTAAAGTTCAAAATTTTTTGTGGTAATCAGTCCGCCAAAGACTGAATGACAAATGGATTGGCTAGTCCAGGAGCAAACGGCTCTTGGTAAAGACATCTCAAATCCGTTAATGGCTGGCAATTTGCCAAAAATTGTATGGTTCCTCAGCTCCCCCGTATCCTCATAAGCAAATGAGTTGGCTAGCCCGCAAGATTATGGCTTGTGGTAAAGGCAGTGGAAAATCCATAATTGGTAATCAGCTCACCAAGATGTTGACTTAGTCCATCAAGATGCTGGCTAGTCCAGAAGCAAACGGCTTTTGGTAAAGACTAATCAAATCCGTTGACAGCTGGTGGTTTGCTCAAAATCACATGGTTATCAGGTGTGCCACAGTTCTTACACCTGGCTACTCCAGAAGTGATGGCTTTTGGTAAAGAGTTTTTCAAATCCATCAAGTTTTTCTCAAAAGATTGCTAGGGACTAGCAATGTTTTAGTGTGGGGGATTGATGAGTGTGTAAATACTCATCATTTTTACCATTTCTGAGCTGCCAAAACACCTAAAAACACTCAATAATGAATCAAAATAGTGAAATTATCCCAGGAAAGTGTTTTACATGTTTCAAATGCAAAAATACCAAAAACAGATGAAAAACGCACAAAGTTTGCATAATTGGTAGTTTCAGTCCCTCAAAGTTTCATAAATTATCAAAACTAGTCCCTAAAGGTTTAAAATGAATAAAAAGTCAACTTAAGTCCTTGGGAAACCAAAAATATTCACAAATGATCCCTGGGTAAAAGTTTACACAAACTGGCAACTTTTACCCCTCGAATATCAAAATTGGCAAAAATGGTCCCTGGGTGTTATAAAACTTGAAATTTCACAAAATACCCTTGTACTATTCATGAATATACAAAATGGAACATTTTGATAACTTTTGGGTATTTACATATTTGGTCCCTAAAAAATCCAAAATTTACAGAAAAGGTCCCTAGAGTTTTAATAATGGGAAATTTACAAATATAGTCCATGAGGTAATCAAGTATGGCATAAATGGTCCTTGTCACAACTTTGGAATATTTACAGGATCAACCCTTGAAGAAATCAGAACTTACAATTTTTACCCTTGGGCTAAATTTTCTACAAACCAAACCGGACCTATCTTTATTATTCCCTAAAATCCAACAACACCCCTACCCCATTTAAACCAAATCCATAAACCAATACCCAATCCTGGTCCACAATACCCTCACCAAGCCCACACAACCTTTTCTAGGCCCACTCCACAAATAAAACCCAATCCACCCTTTGTTTTGACCCCGGTCAACCCAAAACCATATACCACCCTCACCTTCACTTTCCCTCTAAACCAAAACCAGAAAACCAGACCTGGTATCCCCCCCCCTTGCACCACTTGCACCTTACCCCTCCACCTTATCCCTGCTACAATCACACTTCCCCAACACCCATCACATCTCACCCCCCCTATGGTCTACCTCAGTCCCAATTGCTTAAAAAAAGATTTCCCGCCAAAAATGAAGAGTAAGCAGAGGTGATCAAAAAGCCAAACAAGTTGCTAGGATATGATTAGTGGGACCCACAAAGCTCAGATTTTCATCTATAAGAAGAAAAAAAGGCCAGAGAAAGAATCATTAGATTCGGGTAGTAGTAGTTTAGTCGACTGTTGTAATTTTCTAATTCCTAGTTTAATTAAAAGCTTTATAGCACTTTGTTAAGCATTATCAATGTAATTCAACTTTATTTCAATCTTCAATCTCAATTAAAAGTCCATTCTCAGTTTTTTATAAAAGTTGCATTTGAATTTCATAGCTCTTAAAATCAAGTTATAAGTCTTAGCTCACTGTTTCATAAGCTCATATGAGTTAAATGATAGTTTTTTGTGAATCTCATCATTTAAATTTGCTTAAAATTGTTCCAAAGATATGGTCAATGAAAGTCAACTGATGTGACTTACGAAGATAATGGGAGATCTGGTTGGTAAATTTGTGGGTCTGAAGTGGTTATAAACCTATCTAAGGATAGGCTGAGGTTGGAATCTCCCCTATTTCAGTTAGGGGATCAAAAAGTTGTGAGTCTCATTTTATATTTTCTAGTTTGAAATTGATTTTCATAAGTATTAGTTTAAGACATGTTTGTTTGTTAGATTACTGTTCCTCACTTGTGATTGATCATAAATCAGTTGTAGTTGAGTAATTGTGAGCTTGTGTGATTGCTTTAGGTTAAAATTGTTTAGTAACTGTTTCATTCTGCTCATATTTAATTAAGTCTGTGATCTTTGGTATTTATTGTTTAAAGTAAATTGTTATTGCCCATTTGCATTTGATTATTGCTCAGTACCAAGGTTTGATCAGTAATGGTGGGTGGATTAGCTTGGATAAATGAGAAATAGTGTAATTTGTCTAGTAAAGGGCTGTTTGGATTAGGGGAATACACCTTGTTCCTGTTGTTGTTTTAGTGTTAATGAGGCATAAGTAGACTGCATTCTATGTATTTAGGTTAGTCTAGGCAATAAACTTAGGTGTCTTTCATTAAAAAGTCAAAATGCTTAGTTAAGCTCATGTTTTCACAATCTGTTAAGAGCTTATGGCCCATAATCATGCACATCAGTGTTATAGTTGATCATATGGCTTATTTTAGTTTCACTATTGCTTATTAACTTATTTTCAGTTAGTATAATCAATCACCAAATCACCAAAGTCAAAAGATCAAGTTTTTACAAAAGTCTGCACCTTGCTGATTTTTCCAAAAATTCAAAGATTTTTGTAGATTTGTTTAATTGGTTTCAGACCTTAAGCTTTTCAGAATAAGCAGTCTACCACCTCACCTATTGAATCCCACATTTGTCTTATTTTTGTGATTTTCTCTGTGGGCCCCACAACCCTCCAAAGAGGGCTGCAGGGCAGCCAACTGCTCTGTGCAGCAGTACACCACCACACCACCACCACTTTGGTGGTGGTTTGTGGCCACCTCAGTGGGCCATAGTGTTTCACCATTGGTTTTCCCAACCCCCTCCTACCATAGTCCCCCCTTTGACCTTCTGTTTGGTTTTGAACCCTGTGGACCCCACTTAGATTTAGCTTTGATTTCTGTCCCATTTTTTAGTCAAGTTTAAGAAATCCAAATGCTTATTAGTGCTTATTAGCTTATCTTGTGCTCTTATTTGGATTTTTCTTGCTTAAAATTGTTCAAATAACTTTAGTGAACCAAGTTTTATCAAAGTTGAACCCACACAAGCTCATTTGACCTCATTTGACCACACAGTCAACATAAGTCAACTGTATAAGCCAAAGGGGTGTTACAGCTTATTTATAAGCTATTTTTAAAAGTGGTTTTACAAAATTCTTCTATTTTCAGTGGTAAAGTTAGTTTGTAAAAGAAAAAAAAAATCAAGTTTAAAATAAGTGATAGTTTCTATTTAATTCAACTTAATTTTAATTTTCATTTTTAGATTTTAATTAAGTACCTAGTTTTTTTATATTTTTATTATATACCTTATATAGTAAAGTAATTTTAATAAATTTTTCAGATTTTTATTCTGTCATTTAGTATTAATTAGATTTAATTTAATTTTCTTATTTATTAATTAATATTAAGTATTAAATCTCATCTTTAGTTTTTAGAAAGTAAAACTTAGTTTTTATAATTTTCCTAGCTCTAATATCGTATAATAGATTTTTAGAAATTATAATTTTGAATTCTACTATTCATTTTCCATTTTTCTTATTTAATTTGTTTAAATTAGAATTAAAGTAATTAAAAGGTAAATAATTAGTGGATTAATCTTAAAACTTAATTTTTAGAGTTTTTATAATTTTTTAGGATTCCTGTGATGGTTAAGTAATTTTATAAATTTTATCTTAATTTTCTAAGTTAATTTAGTATTAATATTAATTAAAAGTAGTTTAATTAGTTTAATTAAGTTAAATAGTTTTCAATTTATAAAAAACCCATAAAAAGACAAAAATATTTATTTTTATTTTTTATACTTTCTTCAAGTTCTAATTTAAGTTTAGAAATTATTTTTGCAAATTTTTTGTTTAATTTGTAATAGTTATAATTATTAGTTAATTTAAATTAGAATTTAATTTAGATTGTAAATAGTTTTATTAATTAAATAGTATTTTAATCATTTTCATAATTTCATTTTCATTTTTAATTTTAAGTTTCAAAAAGTGTCAAAAGCACCCCCTGTAGTTTGTTAAATACAAAAACCCACTTTTTCAGTCCGATTGCGTAAATCTGAATTATGAATATGTGCATATATCTGTATATCTGATTTTTGTGAATATTATATCTGTGTACCAATACCATCATAACAGTAGCAATTTCAACTCCACATCATCTGGCTACTGTCCTCAGTGCCACTTTCTCACAAACGATTCTCAAAAGCACCATTTCAATCTCGCTGGGACTTTAACGACCCGAGAATACACTATACTATCACCGGAGCATTGGAACGAGGCTGTCTTTGACTTGTTGACCTTGGTCAATAATATCTGATGGTTTAGACCCAATCACCCTCCATCATTGTCTCTCTTTGACACCATTGCCAAAATGGAAACCCAACAACAACCAATGCTTCAACCAAATGAGTCATTGGATGATGAACCTCATCAACCATCATTGATAGAAGGTTTGGCTTATCGCTATGCTAGACCCTCAATCTTTCCACAAGATCAAGGTCATACATACCCACAATCATTTGTATTTCACCCCGTTTACAAATTCATTCATGATCCTCTTGAAGGAGAACCAAGCTTCCGCCATTATACTCAACAACAACAACCACCACAAGAGTCGTCCCAACACTTTGATTCAATGTTTCCTTCTCATGAGGAAATAAATGCATCTGTAAGGGCCACATCTCCAACCTCAACAAGTATAGGAAACAAAAACACCTCTCAACCATCCACCCTTGCTCCATCAGGCACAAGTAATCCACCACCAACAAATGAGATCGCTTTTCCACCAAACTTTCCCCGCCATGGTTGCGGACATTGTGAAAGGACCGCTCACATTACCGAAAGAAGTAAAACGGAAATCCGTGAGCTAACCTATGAAATGAGGTTTATCCTAAACCACATTTCGGACCGTCTAGAATCCTTGTCTCACCCACCTCAAGTTTAGAGTATCTAACAATGATAGAGTCTCATCCGTAGTAGCACCAAAAACACAACCTAACATGCCAAAACACTCATCATCACCTACCTTAAAACATTCTTTAGGAGGATGTTTCTCATTAAGGATTATGATGTTTTTCTTTTTATTTTTATTTTTCTTTTATTTTTTTTTAAAGTAGGATGCTATCTTCCTAATTTCTTGTCTTTGACTTTCTAAAAATTCAAATTTTACATGAAATGAATTTCATTCTACTATAAGGTATGCATTGTTTGTTGACCATTTAGGTATTGTGAGTAAACTATACCTTGCTATGGTAGCATACATATATCTTGTGTTTTAAAAACTAACCTTCCTTTTTGTAGGATCATTATCCATGTATTCTTTCCTTGATACTCCATTTAGGGGAGTAATATTTGTCACACCCCCAATTTACCTGACTTGCAGCGGAATGGAATACCTGGGGGTGTCTGTCATAGCACCACAGTTACAGTTACATTGAACGACCTAAAGTGTCGTTTGGAAAATACTGCATTTGATCATTGAAATAATCCAGAGTTTACAAAATGAGGTCCCCAAAATGTGTTGCATGTTTATGAAAAACAAGTCATACTAGATCAAATGTTTACATAAGTGCATGAAATAATGATGAGACGCGTCGACTCCGCGACTCCATGAAGGTCCAAATGCATGTCACATGAGCTACCTTAATAACCTGAAATACATTGCTAAAACGTCAACACGAATGTTGGTGAATTCCATAGGTTTATAAAATGTAATGATGTACGGCCACCACAAGTAAAAGTGCAAGATAAAAATCTCATGAAAATTGTACAATAGACCTTAAGCTCATGACACCGAAGCTATGATTGATGAAACTATGCCCCTCCTGAATGTTCTGCCGAAACACTCAAATGTAAAAGACATGACATGCATCCGCTTACTGTTGGTAATCACTACCACGGATGGAGGCGTCACCCTCGATAGATCTATCCACTCACTCTCGCTTACCGGTAAATTAACGGTTCATGATGTTACAGGGGACTTAACACATGGCAAGGTCACTTAAGCAATGTACATGTTTGAATACTTGGGCTCGTACTAAAATGATTGATGCAATGTATTCCCCCCGTGGGATTTGAAAACAATCAAAAATGTTGAATTGAAAACGGGGCTATGAAAACTCACCTCTAGCTGATGATACTGTGATGATGTGAAATGAACAACCATGAACAATTTGCTGCCGCAAACTAATATGATGGTACCATGAACAAGTAATGAGCTGAAAATAACAAGGCGCGCACACTAGCCGCAACCTAATGTGAATGATGAACGATCTACTTTAGATCACCAAATGATGTTATGAATGTCCATGCACATGTTTCCTATACCACTCTACTCTTTGAAAAACACTTGTTGTTATCAAAAGTATATATTCCAAGACATAGGAAAAATATGGCTATTAGAAAAATAAAACTAGTTGCAATATATATACTTATATATATATCGTATGTACCAATGTTTGTGTTGAAATCCTCGGTTTGAAATCCTTGAAATAACGCCTTGTACTAAATGAAAATATACTTGTAATCACTAATACATCATTAGTTATGAAATTGGGTACTTGGTTAATATTTCTAGAAAATCTAGAATTTAGTACGTAGTGTTATTATTATTATTTCTAAAAACTGCCAATTATAGAGGATTTTTGCCGATATTGAAACGTGAATATCTTTGTCGTTATAAGCTCGTTTTACTTGTTCTTTATATCCATGGTTACGTCTTAACATGTAGTAATATATTTTGGAAAGCTTGACCCCTCCGGGTTACGTCTAAAGTCTCTTTTTGTCCGACGAAAAACGTCCAACAACATGTATTTTTCCGGAAAATAGTTTTCGTCAATAAACTTGCAAAAATCATAACTTCTTCGTTATAAACTCTTTTTAATCCGTTCTTTCGCCTACGGATTCGTTTTTGAAAGTATTTTCTAAAAATTTTGCCAAAGTTTCATTTGTGTTTACTGATTTTCCAGATTTTACCAAAATGGGACAGCATGTTTATAAACTTGTTAGAAATCCATTTCCAAGGTTCAAAACTAGTTTTTACTTCAACCAAATCTCTTGCAAACACCACAAATCTATACTAATCCTACCATACACCTTCTTAGGGTGCCATGGGTTCCTAATGACTAGTAATCAAGTTAATTTAACAAAGGAACACCTAAAACCAATTCTAGGGTTTGTATGATCAAAAAGTATACAAAAATAAATTGGTATAGCTAGTTTGTGCATGAAATTAAGCATGAATACTATAAGATTCATATGTTAATTAGATGAAAACATGAAAATAAATTTGAATACTCACTTTGAAATAATAGGTGGTGAGATGATGAAAAACCTTGGATTACTTGTGTTTTTGTGTTATGATTCTTGATTAGGATGATGAAATGAACAACTTTGATGCTTTATACTTTGAAAAATAATGGATTGATCTTGGATCATGGGGAAAGTCGTGGGTTTTGGGGTGGGGGAGATGAGAAAAGTGAGTTTTATGATTCTTGGAAATTGTTATGTTATGTGATAAGTGTTTTTGGAAGATATTTGCATAAGTTTATAATGTATAATACTAGTACATAAGCATGAGGTTAAAAATAAATCACATGGTGTCTAGGGTGAGCTCATGGCCGGTTTTCAATGTACCAAGGAGTAGCAAAGTCGGTTTTGATCACTTAGAAAATGTAGTGTATTATTAGTTGTAGTTTAGTGTAAGTATTAGTTATAATCGGGTACCGGGTTTGCTAGAAATAAATATTAACGAAGTTAACCGAGACTTAATAAAGTCATAAAAATGTTAAAATTATGTTGGGTACAATTACTGAGTGATCGGGTGATTATTGTTTAGTTTTCACGAAAACCGTCGTAATATTCATAAGCTCGCGTTATAAATAAAATAAATTTCCAAAATACTGGGTAACTGAATGTTATAACTTTTATGATGATAAAATGGATATAAAAATATGTCGGGACAATTGTGGGAATATTTAGATATATTCGTCGTGTAAAAATCCGGGTGTTAACGTTTATTTATAAATAATTATAAGAAAAACGTTAAATGTATCCAATATATAATTTGAAAATCCTAAGAGTGGTATAACATATAAATGACCTACTGATGATATGCAGACTGTCTCTAGTCCGTATGAAATGTCTTTACTGATAATGCATGAATTCGCACCTGAACCAATACGGTTACGCGAATTTGAATACTCGTAAACTAAATTTACGATGAAATGTGTAATGCACGTGAATAATGAAATCTTTTCCCGCAATGAATAGTGTTCAGTGAATAGTAAAATTTCTGAATGCTTCTCGGAATGTCAAACTGACACCAAAAATGATGAATAGTGTTTTGATGAATAGTGTTTGATGAATAGTGTTTTTCCAAAGTTCGGGAAATGACCTGAAATGACTTGAAATGGTGAGTTGTGACAGTCTTCCCCTCTAAAAGGAACTTCGTCCCGAAGTTCAGTTTATGTTGGTATCTGAGAATGTATTGGTGAAAAGGTGATGATATTCGAGAATTCCAGCGAACTCTAACGATAGGAATTCGACTCTGATTCAACTGTTTGACCACACGGTCCATGGTTTCTGTTGGTTCTCTTACAAGGTCTGAGATTGTCATTTGGGTTGGATCCCTTCCAATGGAATCATGAGTGACTCATCTGAAAGTCATTTCTGGGGATTTGAAAATGTGAAATATGTTCGTGTAATCCTGTTGTTCTCTGGCAATGTTCAAATCTAACGGCCACTAGGCCTACCCTGTCTGAAATATAAATGGTCCAGTGTATATTGGTGTAACTTTCCAAGTTTTCTGAACGATAACATGCCTTTCCTAGGCAGAACTTTCTGCATAACTCTGCAGAACTTGAAGTTTTAATGGTTTACAACTTATTGAGCTTGTAACTGATTCTTGACTTGTAGAAAATTTCTGGTTATCTCATGAATGCCTACTGAACTAGTGAGTTAAGCTTTTTCTGAGTTTGGCCCATCAATCGATGGTATGCGCTTCTTAATGTTTTAAATGTGGTACTGGTAATATATATTGCTGAATTCTGCCAGAACTCAAGTTTGTATGCTAGTTGGTCGATTCTAAAATGAATCTTAAATAGTCCAATATGCTAAAGGTTCAACCTTTCTTGTTATCCAATTTGTATCATGCCAATCCAAGGCATTGCTTTTAACTTAATTTGTTCTCCCACTTGAATCTGGATGGTTTGTTGTTCAAGATATCCACTCCAAATGATGTGTGTTATGTACCAACCTAACTTCTGCCAGTTTCCCGCTGTTGGTGTGATAACTATTGTTGTAGATGAATTTGATTTATAATAAATGATTAGTCCAACCATTTCTAGGGTCAATCACTCATGCTCTGAGCATACTTTCCTATGTTTGAATTGTTCTCTCGCTTTGACCATCGGTCTGAGAATGATAGGTGATGTTCACATCTAAATGGGTTTCTGAAGGGAATTCTAAAATGATTACCTGAAGTCCACGGTGAATTCGGTTTCCTTAACAGACAATAAACCTTTGTGACTAATTCCACAACGTTCGGTCCTTCGAACTTGGCGTTATCTGAAAGTGGTAGAATATAGGTAACAATTTGATTCCTTTTGTTTTGTTCCAACGGATAATAAGACATATGTCCTTCTTTGTCTATTGGGTTTGGTCTCCACTACTGAAGTTCGTGATCAATTTGTGATGTTCCTCCTAATTCTTTCATCACATAATCCAAATATTCTCTATTGTCCAGTCACAAATCCTAAATGCATAAGCGATGTTGTAGGGAAATTTGTTCTGGAAATTTGTCTCGCGATTATGAGTTTTGGTTGAAATCTTTTTCTGAATAAACGAATTTAGAAAATGGAGCAAATGATTTACTGGGTAATATTTTTCTTGATGATTCAAAATCCAGTAGTTATGAAATAGGAACTGTTTTCAAACATGTTGTGATTAAGACTGCTTACCAAAGTTTGATGTCTATGTATATTTCTTATTGTACAATAGTGTTGCTAAAGATTGACCAAAAAGGATCGTACTTGTTCAAAATAGGAATTTCAGAAATCATTTTTCCACAAGGTATGTGATTTATGTAAACGCATCAACTTTATTTAAAAGTGAAAACACTAACATGGATAAAATGGTAGAATAGGAAATGTTCGCTTAAATGCATCGATGTCTAACACTTAGTTCCTGAGGTTGGATAATGTCTATTGATGGTTATCTAGCATAACTACAAGCATAGGTATTTAGACTAACTTAAGTCCTGAAATTGTTTATCGTTGTAATAGACAAGACGAAGGTATCACTTGATGTTGTGTCGATGAATGTCTATTCTGTTTTCCCATGTAGATGAGGAGATATGTTCCGGTTTGATCCCTTTCTTGGTATGAAGGTGAGGTTATCTGAAATTTCTAGTGACATAATGCCCTAGAGGAATCCACATCGATATTCTTGATTCAAACAATTGTCCTTTGTGAAAACTTACTGCAGAAATGTTTTTGTATAGATGAGGCCATGTTTAAATGAAATGCTCTACAGTCTCAATTAGAAGCTTGGTTTATTTCTATTGTGTTATCCTGCGGACATCTATATTGAGTTCAATCCTGTAGCTCAGTCTAGCTAGTACCTTTAACTGATAGAATTTAACAACTAAGTCAGAGATGGTGATTCAGATGGTCTCGCAGTATCTTAGGATTGTTGTTGAGTTATGAATTCTCTCACTATATACTTCTAGTCCTAGTTAGTAGTTCTGTAATCCCTTCGTTGCTTTTATTGTATATAGGAATCCTGCATGTATTTGATATGGAAAGTCTCTCCTAGAGAAGTCAATGGGAAAATCCAACTTAATGGCTAAGTGAGTGACAGGTGGGGTAAGTATCCAGGGATAGTTCGGCAAAAGAGATGTTTATGAAAGAGTTCCTTTGTTTACAAAGCTTTTGAATGAAGATTGTTATTAACAATCCTTTGAAAAGGTAATTATTTCGTTCATGGCATAATCCTTCCTGAATTTTACATAGGTGATCAGGCTATGTACAATTGAGGACTAATGATGCGATGTTAGATTTTTGTCAAAATATCATAACTTTTCTCAAAAGTTTTAGATGGTGTTCAACGCATTGTTATTAAAATGGTATCCTGATGTTTCCTTTCAAATAACATAAAAATTGCCTCACGTAATAATAGTAAATACTTGGTGTAATGACAGAAAATCAATTTATAGGATGGTAATAAAATAGCTTACTTCAGAAATTTTTCTGTAAAACAGTTTCCCCATATGATAGTAAAATAGCTTGAATGGTGTATTGGATACGTGGGTGAATCTTGTCGAATGGTAATAGTCTACTAATTCGTCAAATACGAAATCAACCTAATCCCTGATGAGACAATGCTAAAATGTTGCGAAACGATTGAAGTCTGAGCAAATGGGATAGAAAATGGAGTAAACGAAGGTTATGATTATCACCTAGGTAACAAAGGATAGATACTACATTGGATAGGAAAGTGCTTAATACCACTAGGTCATGTCATCGTACCAACGGTAAGTACAAAAGGAAAGATACAACCCTAAAGGGCTCTAACTACGGTTTTTATATTGAAACAAAGCTCCTCCTGCTGAAGCATTATTGTTATCCTTGATGTTGCTAATATCCTGACGGTTCTCTTTCAACAGCTCACGCTATTCCTTGAGCGATTAAGTCTTGATTCCAAGTTCCTGATTTTCCTTGTCCCTTAGCTCCGGGTAGTCATTCTTGAAATGCCCAAAGTTTCCACATTTGAAACAACTCCCTGGGATTTTCTGATTTGTGAGTTTCCTACAGTCTTCAGTCCAATGACCCCACTTCTTGCACACTCCACACGGTTCACTGCAATGACCTCGGTGATATTGATTACACAGGTTGCAGTAAGATAACTTTCCAATATACCTTCTCTTTGTGTGTGGTTCTGCAGCAAAGGCTCTATTCACTTCTGGTCCTTTGGGTGATTGTTGAGCAGCATTACAACCTAGATTTTTGTTCCACTTCCTTTTATTGTCACTATTGTTTCCTGATGTCTCGGCGTGAACTATGAGTTCCTTTGCTTCGATCGCCATTTTGATAATGTACTTTTCAAGTTTCTTGCTTTCCGGTTCATCCATTGCAGGACCTAGTCGTGTTGATTCATAAAAATGAGTAGTGTAATTGTCAACATCATTTCCTACCATGGTAAAGTTTACTGTTTCCTGTTCCTTTGCTCGTAATTCACTTCCTACACAAAATGTTATACCCATCATCCTTCTTAGTTTCTCCCAAGAGTGTGAGTAGGCAGTATCAACTCCTACCATCTTAATATGTTTGGTCCACCATTCCTGGGCATGATTCTGAAAAGTGCATGTGGCGAACTTAACCTTGTATTCCTTACGACAGTCGCCACATTGAAATATTGTTTCTATGTCTTCGAACCATTTGAGAAATTCCTTTGTGTTTCTAGTTCCGCTAAAGGAGGGAGGATTGCACCCCATAAATTCCACGTGAGTAAGTTCCTTAGTGAGGGTGGTGGCTATGTTCTTGGCAATGACTTGTCCAACAACAGCTTGTGTCATGCTTGGAGTGGTTTGCTTAAATTTCTCTTCATCAAATCATAAGTGACCATGAGGATATAGTTAATCAAAGTCATCATATTCACAACACATGAATATAATACATGAAAATTTCGGTCTACGTGAACCGGTATGACAAATAGCACAACCATTTCTTACATAGTAGAGTCACACTTGATATATTTGTTTGTACAATAATCAAAAGACAACAAGTTCTTTAGACTATGTCCCACACCTTCTGTGGCTAGGATAATAGTAAAAGCTAGTGAGGATATAAATCTGGTCCAGGGACTTCCTGGTGTCCCTCTGTGTGAAATCAGGTTTGTGGCATCATAAGGTCGAGATAGTCCTGAAGTGGTGTCTGAAGTTGTGCATCTATCAAATCTTAGATAATGTAGGTTCTGAACCATTCCTGAATAATCTGCGGATGTTTCTGTTGAGTCCGTGATATTTGTGTTATCTACTAGGTGTCATCTAGTTCATGGCAAGTGGGAATGGAAAAAGGAAAATGACAATGATGGTACTAGTGAATGGAATACTATCCTCTTTCGCGCTACCTCGCGACATCCAAAAGGTAAAACTGAAGTACACACTGTGGGAAGGCCAATAGTGTAATAAGTAACTGATGGTGGTGGTAGTACCTGAGTAGTAAGTGCCCTACTAGTGATGGAAAGAAAACACACAATCTTCCTTGCAATAAGCATCCTAATAAGTCCATTAAGATTAATTCTGAATACACTACCAAAAGGCATTCTATGTATGGGCTGAATGATAGGAAAACCCTGTTCCTATGGCAAATCAATAGTACTAATGGTGGTGTAAGTGCAACTGGTGGTATAATGGTAGTGGAAGATGACAAGGCATCTTCAATGTCGGAATCCGATAAAAGGATGTCAGGGTGAGTATCTGAAGGCATGTCACTTGTGAACCAGGTCAAAAAATGATATACATATACGGATATGAGTATAAATAACCCGCACAGGGTATGCATGAAACAACATGTATCATGATTATGCACTTATGATGAAATGATGAGATGCTATGCTGATGTGGTTATAGTCTAGGGTCCAAGATACATCCTAGTTCGCTATAACCTTAGCTCTGATGCCAATCTGTCACACCCCCAATTTACCTGACTTGCAGCGGAATGGAATACCTGGGGGTGTCTGTCATAGCACCACAGTTACAGTTACATTGAACGACCTAAAGTGTCGTTTGGAAAATACTGCATTTGATCATTGAAATAATCCAGAGTTTACAAAATGAGGTCCCCAAAATGTGTTGCATGTTTATGAAAAACAAGTCATACTAGATCAAATGTTTACATAAGTGCATGAAATAATGATGAGACGCGTCGACTCCGCGACTCCATGAAGGTCCAAATGCATGTCACATGAGCTACCTTAATAACCTGAAATACATTGCTAAAACGTCAACACGAATGTTGGTGAATTCCATAGGTTTATAAAATGTAATGATGTACGGCCACCACAAGTAAAAGTGCAAGATAAAAATCTCATGAAAATTGTACAATAGACCTTAAGCTCATGACACTGAAGCTATGATTGATGAAACTATGCCCCTCCTGAATGTTCTGCCGAAACACTCAAATGTAAAAGACATGACATGCATCCGCTTACTGTTGGTAATCACTACCACGGATGGAGGCGTCACCCTCGATAGATCTATCCACTCACTCTCGCTTACCGGTAAATTAACGGTTCATGATGTTACAGGGGACTTAACACATGGCAAGGTCACTTAAGCAATGTACATGTTTGAATACTTGGGCTCGTACTAAAATGATTGATGCAATGTATTCCCCCCGTGGGATTTGAAAACAATCAAAAATGTTGAATTGAAAACGGGGCTATGAAAACTCACCTCTAGCTGATGATACTGTGATGATGTGAAATGAACAACCATGAACAATTTGCTGCCGCAAACTAATATGATGGTACCATGAACAAGTAATGAGCTGAAAATAACAAGGCGCGCACACTAGCCGCAACCTAATGTGAATGATGAACGATCTACTTTAGATCACCAAATGATGTTATGAATGTCCATGCACATGTTTCCTATACCACTCTACTCTTTGAAAAACACTTGTTGTTATCAAAAGTATATATTCCAAGACTTAGGAAAAATATGGCTATTAGAAAAATAAAACTAGTTGCAATATATATACTTATATATATATCGTATGTACCAATGTTTGTGTTGAAATCCTCGGTTTGAAATCCTTGAAATAACGCCTTGTACTAAATGAAAATATACTTGTAATCACTAATACATCATTAGTTATGAAATTGGGTACTTGGTTAATATTTCTAGAAAATCTAGAATTTAGTACGTAGTGTTATTATTATTATTTCTAAAAACTGCCAATTATAGAGGATTTTTGCCGATATTGAAACGTGAATATCTTTGTCGTTATAAGCTCGTTTTACTTGTTCTTTATATCCATGGTTACGTCTTAACATGTAGTAATATATTTTGGAAAGCTTGACCCCTCCGGGTTACATCTAAAGTCTCTTTTTGTCCGACGAAAAACGTCCAACAGCATGTATTTTTCTGGAAAATAGTTTTCGTCAATAAACTTGCAAAAATCATAACTTCTTCGTTATAAACTCTTTTTAATCCGTTCTTTCGCCTACGGATTCGTTTTTGAAAGTATTTTCTAAAAATTTTGCCAAAGTTTCATTTGTGTTTACTGATTTTCCAGATTTTACCAAAATGGGACAGCATGTTTATAAACTTGTTAGAAATCCATTTCCAAGGTTCAAAACTAGTTTTTACTTCAACCAAATCTCTTGCAAACACCACAAATCTATACTAATCCTACCATACACCTTCTTAGGGTGCCATGGGTTCCTAATGACTAGTAATCAAGTTAATTTAACAAAGGAACACCTAAAACCAATTCTAGGGTTTGTATGATCAAAAAGTATACAAAAATAAAGTGGTATAGCTAGTTTGTGCATGAAATTAAGCATGAATACTATAAGATACATATGTTAATTAGATGAAAACATGAAAATAAATTTGAATACTCACTTTGAAATAATAGGTGGTGAGATGATGAAAAACCTTGGATTACTTGTGTTTTTGTGTTATGATTCTTGATTAGGATGATGAAATGAACAACTTTGATGCTTTATACTTTGAAAAATAATGGATTGATCTTGGATCATGGGGAAAGTCGTGGGTTTTGGGGTGGGGGAGATGAGAAAAGTGAGTTTTATGATTCTTGGAAATTGTTATGTTATGTGATAAGTGTTTTTGGAAGATATTTGCATAAGTTTATAATGTATAATACTAGTACATAAGCATGAGGTTAAAAATAAATCACATGGTGTCTAGGGTGAGCTCATGGCCGGTTTTCAATGTACCAAGGAGTAGCAAAGTCGGTTTTGATCACTTAGAAAATGTAGTGTATTATTAGTTGTAGTTTAGTGTAAGTATTAGTTATAATCGGGTACCGGGTTTGCTAGAAATAAATATTAACGAAGTTAACCGAGACTTAATAAAGTCATAAAAATGTTAAAATTATGTTGGGTACAATTACTGAGTGATCGGGTGATTATTGTTTAGTTTTCACGAAAACCGTCGTAATATTCATAAGCTCGCGTTATAAATAAAATAAATTTCCAAAATACTGGGTAACTGAATGTTATAACTTTTATGATGATAAAATGGATATAAAAATATGTCTGGACAATTGTGGGAATATTTAGATATATTCGTCGTGTAAAAATCCGGGTGTTAACGTTTATTTATAAATAATTATAAGAAAAACGTTAAATGTATCCAATATATAATTTGAAAATCCTAAGAGTGGTATAACATGTAAATGACCTACTGATGATATGCAGACTGTCTCTAGTCCGTATGAAATGTCTTTACTGATAATGCATGAATTCGCACCTGAACCAATACGGTTACGCGAATTTGAATACTCGTAAACTAAATTTACGATGAAATGTGTAATGCACGTGAATAATGAAATCTTTTCCCGCAATGAATAGTGTTCAGTGAATAGTAAAATTTCTGAATGCTTCTCGGAATGTCAAACTGACACCAAAAATGATGAATAGTGTTTTGATGAATAGTGTTTTTCCAAAGTTCGGGAAATGACCTGAAATGACTTGAAATGGTGAGTTGTGACAATATTCAAGGGGGAGCATGAGAATTGCATCATTTCACTTCGCAACTCTTATTTGTGTTCTAGACAAAAAGAGCTTTCATGACTTGTTCTACACTTGTCTTGTGTGGCAACAAACATTTTTTTTGTAGGTTCAAAATCCATGTTTCCTATCTTGGCACTCCTTTTAGGGGGAGTATTGTCCAAGGGGGAGCACTTGCATCATTTTTCTCCGCTTCTCTTCTTTTTGTTTCGACAAAAAGGGGGAGAATTTATATTAAACTTGTTCTCATCTCTTCTCTAATTCTTGCATATCACATCATTTGAGTAAAACAAGTTTTAATACAAAATTTATAAGACTTAACACTAAAACTAGTGGCTTACTTAATAAAGTTTATGTTTTGTCATCAACAAAAAGGGGGAGATTGTTAATACAAATATCGCCTAAAAACGTTATTTATATTTTACAATTTTTGCTAAGTTTTGTTAATGACAAAGTATAAACTTTAGTTTATAGTAAAAACATCACTTTAGTTTTTGAGTCTTGTATAACTAGATTTTACATTTCTTTTTAAACATAACATTGTTTTTATTTCTTAAAAAAGAAAGTGTCACATCACATCAATAAGCATTTATGGTAAGTTTATGTGTTTGACTATCCATAAAGCTCTTACACATTTTGGAAGCTTTCCATGTTGATGTGATCTCTTGAAAGTTTGTGTGTTTGACTAGAAATAACTTGATGTGATTTCTTGTAAGTTTGACTGTCAGATCTGGCGGAACCCTGGGGGTATATGGGCGGAACCCATTCTAAGGTTCCGCCGTATCCGCCAGAAGTCTGGTTTGTTTGGGTATAAATACCAAACCACTTGCAAGAAACCACTCATCACTTTAGGACATATATTTCATACATTCTCTCATCTAACTCAGTAGCAACTCACTTGTGTGATTGTCTTATGTAGCATAGAAGTTCACAAGTTCATCCAAGAAGTAACAAGTTTCAACTCAAGGTTGCAATACTTGTTAGCTTAGCCTTGTGTAAACTTAGTGTAGTTTATACATCATTTGATTGTGTATATTCAAGGGTGATCGGTTAGTATTTTAGGCCTTAAAATACATAGTGTGATGGGAGTTGTTGTACCCTTGTAAAAGAACTATCGGGAGTGGTTGTACCCTTGTAAAAGAACTTGACATCTAGCTTAGTGTCGGAAATTGTGGATAGGCGACGTTAGGTTGGTTCTACCTTGAACTAGGACCCGGTATCTAGCTTTGTACCGGATAAAGTGTAAGCGACGATTGTAAAGGTTTCTCCACCCGTGAAAGGAGCTTGTTGACTAGTGCTTGAAACTCTTGAGTTGGAAACTCGGGGCGCGGATGTAGGGCAAGGAAAAAGAGTCCTTGTAGCCGAACCACGGAAAACAATCGTGTTGTGGTTTGATCGTTTCTTTCTTTGTCTTTGCATATTACATATTGCCTTTAGTTAGAATCGTTAATTACACGTAAAGCTTTTCAAAGATTAACAAGTAATTTGAGTTTATATCTTTAATCAAACGTAAAGTTTTTAAAAGATAATTAACTCAAAAAGCGGTAAACTATTCAACCCCCCTTCTTGTTTTCCACACATTTAAAATTTTTTTAAGAAAAGGTGAGCTTGACGTACATTTGAATTGTTTTTTTTTTCTTTTCTTTTTCTTTTTTTTTTCTTTTCTTTTAAAGAATATTCATTTTGTTAATTTCAAAATTTTAGTAATTTTTATGGTATTAGTTAACTGAAAATTAGTTTTTTCGAAAATGTAAAGCATAAATAATTTACATTCATGAACATGTTAGTTTTTGATTCTTTATCTTACATAGATAATATACTTGAAATATATACCTGTAGCAACAACTCCAAAGCTGTAAAAGTTTAAAGTTGTTTTATGTTGTTGAATGTTAATATATTTCTCAATTTCACATAAAACTCATGTACATTATATAATCGTAAAGACTTACCAAGATCAAGGTGACTATCTTTCTCAATTTTGACATAAACTCAGCATCATGAACTACTTTACTGAATAAATTATGGTCTCATTATCCTGTATGAAATATAATCACAGTTAGCACAGATTTTTTATTAGAGTATGTGCACCCAAGCATGTAAACGTGTAATGATGCGAAAATCATTAAGGAATAGATGTGAACCTTGCTTGAATCTAGAATTTACTTGTACATAGAGTAAAATGAAAACAATAATTCTTAAATACAGTTAGCGACACGTTCAACATGCACAAGTACCATTATACTTAAAAACATTCTTCTAATGAAACTGGGCATGTTCAAGTAATCTTATTATGTAATGTGAAATCAAAACTTAAGTTTGATGAGCATGGAAGCAATATCCATAGAGTTTAACTATGTTTTTTGTGCCGTATGTTTGTTAATGCTCGTACCTCATTTAGGAATCCTATATGTTCGTCATTCTCAGATGATGAATGAAGTTTCTTGACAGCTACTAAATTGTTGGGTTGTAACTTAGCCTTATACATAATACCGTATCCTCCCATCCCAATACAATATGCATCATCAAAATCATTTGTTGCCTTGATGATTTAATCATACATCGCCTGTCCATCAAAACTTGTTATTGAGAAAAATTTGCCACCTTCTTCGCATAATAGTTTTTGTGGAGAAGTTCTCTTTCTACGTCGATAAGCAATGAGGCCACACATGAATAAACCAAGTAAAAGAGCCGCAAAAAGTGGGATGAGCTTATGATGAAAATGATTATTTTTCTTCCTTATTATTTGACTTTCACAAAGTTTCAAACCTGTAGTATTTCCACGCAGACCATCATTTCCTTGTAATGCTTCTCCAGACACATTTTGAAAGACAGCATAGGGAACCGGACCTGTGAGCTCATTGTAAGACAGGTTGATATCAATCCCTCTTGGCAAGTTACTGAAACCATTAGGAATAGAACCATATAGCTTATTGTGAGAAAGATTCATCATTACCAGACTTTTTAAATTCCCAATTTCCGATGGTATCTCTTTTGTGAGTGAATTCCAAGATAAATCAAGAACATTGAGTTGACTTAATTTACCGGTCTCCAATGGGATCTTTCCGCTGAGCTTGTTATTACTAAGATATATGTGATTGATTTGTACCCAATCACCAATATATCTTTGTAATGACCCGTTTAACCTATTTTTCGATAGGTCAAGAGTAAGGAGGCGAAGCAGTGATCCAAGCTTTTGAGGTATAATACCTGAAAGGTTGTTATCTCTCAAGTTTAAAGTTAGCAAAATTTTCATCTCACCAAACTCCTTTGGAATTTGGCCAGACAACTGATTTGTGTCCCTCAGTAGAACAACTTGTTGTAGACTTCTGATAACTTGTGGTATAGGACCCGATAACTTGTTGTCCCTGATAGACAGAACCTGAAGGCTTCTCAGGCTTTTTAATAGTGAGGGAATTGAACCATTGAGTTTATTTTCGCTCAAATATAATATAGTGCGAGACTTCATATTCCATAAATCAGAAGAAATGGGCCCAGAGAGTTTATTATTGTTTAGATTAAGGCGATTCAAAGACTTCAAATCACCAAACGATGAAGGAATTGAACCACTGAGTTGATTTTCGCTCAAATTTATTATAGTGAGAGACTTCATATTCCCTAATTCAGTAGGAATGGGCCCAGATAATTGGTTCTTGTTCAAATATAAATTAGTGAGAGACTTCATATTCCATAAATCAGAAGGAATGTGTCCAGAGAGTTGATTTTTGCACAGATCAATTCATCTTTTCGACGAATTGTATAATAAATTCCGAAAATACGGGAAGTAAATGCAAATTCTCTACTGACATATATCTAACTAAACCATTTACATACATGTAAATTCGTCTAATCATATCAATCACTTTGAACTTTTATTAGATAATCCCATTTTTTAAAATTTCGACCCAGTGTAACCTGTAAACTCGACAAAAAGAATTGATATAAATCAAAACTCATCCCATCATGTAGCTTATACTTTGCATATTATGCTACCAAATTTTGATGATAGTAAAAAGGCGGTAAACGAAATAAAATGAACAAAATACCCGTCAATAGATGTTCTGAAGTGTTACCCAATCCACCAGACCCTTTCACTTTTTCACTAATACTTACTTGTGGTGTGGGGTACTTTCATGTTTTCAAAGTTGTCAACCCGATAATTGCAGCAATTCCACCATGGTATGCATTTCGCAAGGCAATCATCTCAAGGTTATCATTGTACATCCGCGACGTCAGCTTTGCCAGCTCATTTGCTTCTGTTCTAGAATTTTCAAAATACACCACATGTTAAATATTATATTATCATCAAAATGAACTTTTACAAATGAAACAACATATTCTGGTAATAATACTAACATTATGCTACATAATAGGGCATACAAAAAAATAGACTGGTGGTACATAGAATCTATTTCTTTTAAAAGCACTATTAATGATTATTAGTTTTATGAGTTAAGCTGATGGTGTATAGAGTCACGTATTAAAAGTAGAGAGCAAAAAGTGTATTAGGAGCAAGAAAACGATCTTCAAATTATAAGAAGAGCAATAAACCCGTGTGCCAAATTTTCATTGTTTATTACTCATCCGGTTTTGACCAAACTTCAACATATGTTTGTTGCTATTTCTTTTCCATCGAAGGGAATTTGCAGCTAGTTTCATCACCATATGGTTTGATGCTATTTCTTTTCCAGACGTATTTAAGTTGCTTTGTGTCATGAATTTCTGTCTAAAAATATGACCAGGTGCAATCAAACATGACCAGTTTAGTAAAGTGTTTATCATATTCTGTTTTGTGAGGTGATTCTACGTTATTTAACTATGATATTGCTTGAGCTTATACAATCTGATGATGATTGCATGATGAGTAGTAAATTTCTGTTTGACCCATGACTTGGCCAATTATGAAAACGGATTTCAGCATAAGTATATCTGTTAAGTTCGTTCACCATGAAAAAATTTATATACTAAAAGTATATCAACATGTCAAGCAAATACATGTGATCATGGTGCTATTGGTTCTTAATATTTGTTTAGTGTTGCTCCTTAATACTCGTTTTAAGCAACTTAAACTATGGCATGACCAGATTTTCAAAACATTCCAATAAATACAAAAAAAGAAAAAATATGTTAGCCACTAATAGAAGAACTACTGAAAATTGACACTTTAAAACACTATAAAAAGTAGGTGTTTGGATTAGCTTATAACAGCTAATGTTATTTCTGTGCTACTACCCAGTCAGAAAATATTTGAATTCCTTAAGCTTAATGGTATTTGGATTAGGCTATTTAAAACAACTTAAGCTATTTCAAAAGCCATAAAACTTTTGTATACATTATGACGCCAATAATCGCTTCTATATAATCTTTTTTGACCTTATTGTGTTTCAAATATATGTGGGTCTCTAAAGCAGGCTAACTGTAACAATATCGATTTGTTGATATAACGAAGACCACTGACAGGTGACATTCTTGTGTGTTAGATATATTTTTGCTTTTCAAAACACAAAAGACAACTGACACGTTTACTACCTAGTTGAACATTATGTGTTGCATTCGTGTGAACCATCATTAATAAAAATTTAAAAAAAAAAGAAAAAGAAAAAAAAATAATAAAAAAAAAGAAAAGAAAAAACCAGTAAATTACTATTAGAAGAACATCAAAAAAATGTAAAGAGAATGATCATTTGCAAATGTTGTGTGAATTGTACTACAATTATCATATAATGGGTGGCCGAAAAGTATATGTACCTTGCTCAGTTGGAGCACTGTATCTTTGCTTAAACCATGGATCACTCGAGCTTTCATAAAGGCGGCTGAATTTACACGTGCAAAATCTCCTTCAAAGGTACAACCTTCACAATCCTGCATAAAGAAACAAACAAAATAATTCAAATAAACATAACTAAAACAATAATCTTAATGACATTATCAACCCCTTGATGAACATTGATTTCCACACTTGTTTGCCCATCCACTGCAGTTGAGAAAACTTCTGAGGTGCTGGTTGGCAATTTCGTGTTCATTAGAATAATCTTCATCATAACTCCTCCCAATGTTTCTAACCCTAGAGATAGTGGTGTCACATTATGTTATATAGTTTAACCTGTCAGTGGTCTTTGCTATAGTAATGACCCAAATACCTAAAAGCATTTACATCTTGTGGATTAAGCTTAGCTGCACATTATGCATCAGGGAATGAATTGACAATCGGGAAAAAGATTTTGATTAAGTTATTGCATACTACCTACCTGCACGTGACCTTCTTGGAGGATTTACTCTTGGAGGAATAGCCCGGGACTGTGACACACCTGTCATTGATTTTCGCCATGCTATTGTTTCTACAGCATTTGGTCTTGGAGGAATAGCCCGGGACTGTGACACACATGCAATGACAATTAGTTTAGTTGCTTAGCAAGAAGGCTTTTAACGCCGTATTTGGATCACTCAATAAACACAGGGATTAAAAATTTGCAAGATACATAAATAACAACTGTTGCACTAACCTGCTCGTGCAGGTGCAGTAACTGAGGCTGGAGAAATGTTCGTTTCTGTACCTGAGGTTCCTGCCGCTTCTGTTCTGTGTATAGCCGCTGGCAATGGGATATCAGGTTGTTGCTCGGAAATACCTATCATGAGAATAACATAAATGGTTTAATAGGATTCAATCGACTATGGATTGTCATTTGAAATTTCGGATTAAGTTGAAAGTAACCTGAAGTTAACTGGAGATATGTTGGATTACAAACTTAAGATTGAGACAATTAATCACTCTTATCTAGGAATGTTTACTGAGTGTCAAGTGAAATGTGTCTGAAAATGTTTGTGACATCCTCAATACGTTTGCAACTCACACATGATGACATCCATAAAAAAATGTTTGCCTATTGTCAATTTCAATTACCAGCTTCTTGATTAAGTTAAGTAAACTTAGGTTATCACTATAAAAATTTGGAGAAGGCAAAGAGGCTTTACTAACGTCGGCACAATGGTGCAAGTGTATCTGATGGTACACGATCTGTTGCTGAAAACCACTCTTGCAAACCGTCTGGACATATAATATAGGGAATACCAAATGATTAAGATGCAATCAGCCTAGGTTGCGATGAAAATTTCTAAATGTTGTGTCTAAACAGTTAAAGCAACCTGTACACGGTTCATTGAACCTCCTTTTCAGAGCGTTGGTTAAACTCCGGTCATTGGCTGTAATTTGAAATTTACAATCACGAACGATACACTTACACAATTCAATATATTAAAATCGGCAAAAACGGGTTATGCCAAAAGGCTCCTATTTGAAAAATTAATGTAACTGATGATGGGATCGTTCGCCCACCTAGTAGTTGTTGTTGTATGTGGTTGACAGAAGCGGGAGCGGATTCATAGTGTGGATAGCCAGGTGTATAATCCTGAGCCCCTATGTCATATTGCATGGTAATGGAAGAACATGGTATGTCCTTGCGTAAGATTCCAGCCCCAAAATCCAGTACAACCGGGCCATATCATGCGTGTGTGCATGGTACAGAAATGAAATGAAATTAAATGACTCAGCCACCAGTAGCAAATTAAGATGGTGCAAAATCTAGTAGAACTCTAACCTCCATGGAAGGACAACAAAAGAGGTCATCATTCCCTTGTTTGTGGATACATGATCTAGTAGAACTCTAACCTCCAGGCATATTTGAGGTGAACTTTACAAATTTGTCACACTTCAGATGTAAAAATGTCGAAGCAATCAACAAACTTTTTCTGGTTTCACTGCATGTAGAGTTCAAACAAAACAGGAACATGAAAGACTATCATTGAACTCTTGACATATACAATGGAGACTCAATGAGCTATTACCTGATCAATAATTTTTTGGAGATACGCATTTCTATGCTCAATGTCTAACAAACTATTGTGCATACATAGCTGATAATTATGGTAGCACGTTCACCACTATTAATTAAGCATCCAATATTAATTATAGATTATTAAAGAAAATACATATGAACAGACCAGTTGAGGTAAGGAGACTAAATAAGACGATTATGATTAAGGTTTCGATTTCTTAAGGATGGAGATGAAAAACTCACAATCATTAGAGGAGATGGCCGGTGATTGTTCCTATGCGACATGGAACCTCTTTTTCCTGGGTTTGAGTAACAGTTATTACAACAATAAATCGTTGTTGATCAATATAATTTAAACGATCACTTACATGTTCCATGTAAAAACTAAATAGCATAAGCACAAATAAGATTCTGGACCTCGAAGCTTGAGGGGTTGATAGCAGACCAACATCTAGGGGTTGGCTTATAAATGATTATGCAAGAAGAAAAGTAAGTCTTGCTGGGTTTTTCTGGTCTTTTTTCCTTACGGTTTATAGCTTCAAAATCAATCTGTATCTCAGATAAGGGTTTGTTTTAGCTGTACATTTAAATATCTAAGACGACAACAATATTTGAAGTCTATAATTTAAAACATGGTCATCAAACCAAAAGATACCGACATCTTCTACATCATACAGGGATTACGCTGAATTTAAAAGATATCTTACCTTAGAGAAGATAAAGAACCAAAACAAATTACCTTAAAGATGGGGATCCTCTAGAGATGCAGCCTGTTTTTGAGCCTGCAAGATCAAAGCAAAACCTAGTATCAAACCGTAATACAAAAAAAAAAAAAAAAAAAAAAAAAAAAAGAAAAAAAACAAACAAACAAACAAACATATACATAAACAAAAAAAAATAACACTGATCAACTACTTAGTTCATATATGTTAGCATGATCAAAACTCTGAGTTACTAAGAAACATGACCATGCATCTGCCACTTTCAAACATCCCAACAGCTTCTGCCAAACAACAGATTGAGCTTATAGAAGTATTTGTGCGTACCCAATCTGAAGAAAACAACACAGTGCGTGTTATTTCGTAGGTACAAATCTGATAGTTATGTTAAAAAGCCCATTGGTCCCAAATTCATCGGAAAGAAAAAGAAGACATTAAAATTACTTGGTGTTTTTGTCGTCGATTGTACCCTTAAAATAAACAACCAAAACAATATAAAAGTAACCTGCAAAACAGAAAAGGCTTACAGGGAAACAAAACCAAAACATAGAAGCTGACCTTTCAGAAAAAATAGAGAGAGTCGACTTGTGGAAAAGAATGATATTAGGGCTTTGATTTTTTTTTTAAGAATATAATGAATGAATCGGGCTATATTGCATAATCTGATTAGTAAAAATATTAATCGCAGAGGTTTATAGATTAGGTGTTGCAAAATATAAAACAAAAAAGATGTTGGTCTAGTGGTTATCAAGAGTGTAATGCTATAAACCACCCAAGGTTCGATCCCCTCTACTGAATTTTTTGTACTAATTAATTCCGGATTTTAGTTGCTTGCTTACATGGCAAAAAACAAAACGAAATTAATTATAAAAATAGGAAATAACCGAAATTAATAAAAAAAAAATCGAATTTAATTATAAAAGCAGCTTACATTGAACGAATGTGATGACATGGCTGATAATGAATTACATGGCAATGACTGGTCAATGAGGTGGCATTTACGTGTAACGCCTCCTGTTATATATATATATATATATATATATATATATATATATATATATATATATATATATATACACGCACACACGCGCGCGCGCGCGCTCGCGCACACACACACACACACACACACACATATATATATATATTAACCTGATAATTTAGTTTAGAAAATTATTTACTTAGTTTTGATTACAAATTAATGTATGTGAAAAGTTGAATATTTAAGACTGGGTTAAATTTGTGATCTACGAATGTCAAAGGTGCTAAAATGAATTTTTGTATATCTATATGATCATAAACAAAACGATATTGGTGGTCAAAGAAAATAACTTTGGATCATCTTCTTTGCAAAAAAAAAAAAAAAAAACAAAAAACAAAAAAACTCCATTAAGAAAAGTTCAATACGAAACAACATTTATCTAAAGAACAAATAACAAGATCTCAACCACCCATCTATTTTAAATCTAAAGGTCTAGATTAAGGCTAAGTTTAATATAATTAATTATTGAAGGGTATTTTTGTAATAGTATTCCAAGCTATTCCAAACTAAACCACAGGATCCGGTAACCACCACCACTACCATATCCACCACCTCCCTCTCTTCTTCCACCATATCCGCCGCCACCACCTCCATATCCACCACGTCCTTCACGACGTCCACCGCCGCTGCCGCCACCTCCGCTCCTCGACTGGGCCTCGTTCACGGTAATGTTCCTTCCATCAAGGCTCTGGCCGTTCATTCCTTCAATAACAGCACGTAGACCTTCCTCTTCCTTGAAGGTAACGAATCCGAAGCCTCTAGATCTACCAGTCTCACGGTCATTGATGTTTATTCATAAAATATAAAAATCAATACCATATCTAATTATAAAAATATATAAATATTAAAAAAAGGAAAAAAATAGGTTTAGTTATGATATGTTACCGATCGATCTATCTGTCTCTTAAGAAAAGAATAGAAGATGAACGTATCGTAGATAGGTAAAAAAGTAACATAATCAAATGAAATACAGTAGAGGAAAATCCAAATCAAATGAAAAAAGGGTTAATTGAGAGTTTGTTGTACTAAATGGGTTTTTTTTTTTTTTTTTTTTTTTTTTTTTTTTATTTTTTTTTTCACATGGTAGGTGTGAGGAAAGAGGTGTGCTACACCCACCAAAAGTTTACACAATTTCATCCACTCGCTGACGTGGCGGAGTGTTGATTGGTTGGTTTTCTGTGGGCCACAGAAAACCAACCAATCAACACTCCGCCACGTCAGCGAGTGGATGAAATTGTGTAAACTTTTGGTGGATCTAGATGGTAGGTGTGAGGAAAGAGGAATACTAGATCCACCAAAAGTTTACACAATTTCATCCACTCGCTGACGTGGCGGAGTGTTGATTGGAAAATGATGCTAATTGCGAAATATTGAATAAAGAAAAGGGAGAATGTCATGAAAAAATGTGTGCTCAACATAACTGTAACATGAACGTCAATGATGATGAAGGGGTTGAAGAACCAAAAATTGGCATGACTTTTGACACTATTGAAGAACTTACTAATTTTTATGCAATGTATGGAAAGAAAATGGGATTTGGAGTGTTCAAAAGATCTTCCCAAAAGTCTTTAAATGATGAAGAAACAAAGTATGTTACTGTTGCATGTAATCGGGCTCAGAAGTCGACGTCAAAATCAAAAAATACCTTAAACCCTCGTCTCATTACAAAAACAAATTGTGGAGCTAGAGTTTGTGTGGTTCTTGGGTTTTGTCTGATGTTGGGCGTCGTTATGACAAAATGTGTAATGCTTTCTCTGAAGTTGCGGACCTGGCATCTGAGCTAGACGAAAAATGTAGTCTTGTTCTTGAACGAGTTAGTGACTTAAAGAGTGAAATTATGGGTGGAAAAACTAGCACTAGTAGCCCTAGGTGTACACCACGTAGGAGTGCTTCTACCAAGAATAAAGATAAGATTGGTAATCCTGCAAAAGCAAATGGAAAAGGTCGTCCCGCGGGCAGAATCAAGTCCGAATCTGAGAAAATCATTACAAAAATCCAGAAAAGGAAGAAGGTATTCCCATTGAACAATTTATTCCAGTTTAAAATTAATGAATATGTCTAACTTTTTCATTTTATGCTAATTGTGACTGTAGAAATTGCAAGATGTAGATGATATTGGAGCAGAGGGTAATGAAACATCGAAGAAACGTTCTAAGAAGGATAAAGAGGTATTAAGAAACGTCCAAATGCAGAAGTCATCAAATCTCAATTCTTTGAACGGAGCAGTGAACTCCCCGAATGCAATAGTTAGCCGTCCAACTACGACACTTGATCCTGCATAGATGGTGTTTACCATTTTTGTTAATCACATGGTCAATTTATCTCAAGATTATGATTTTGTGTAGTTGCTTAATAACATGAAGTGTTGGACACATTTGTGTAGTTGCTTTTATATGCTCTTTGGATTGCTGAAATATGTACTTGTTAGTAGCTTTTATATGTTGTTTTTAACAGCTTTCTATGCTGATTTTTAATAGCTTTTATGTGTTGTTTGGACTGCTAAAATATATGCTTGTATGTTGTTTTTTAACAGCCAAGTATGCAGTTTTTTAACAGGCATGTATGCAGTTTTTTAACAGCTTTGTATGCTGTTTTTTTAACAGCTTTGTATGTTGTCTTTCAACAGTCAAATATGCAGTTTTTTTAACAGTTTTTACAGCTTAGAATGCTGTTTTTAACAGCTTTTATATGCTGTTTGGATTGCTGAAATATTTGCTTCTTAACAGCTTTTATACGCTGTTTTTTAACAGCTTTGTGTGCTGTTTTTAACAGCTTTGTATGCTGTTTGTTACTAATTTTTAAAGAAATGGGTGTTTGGCAAAAAAGAAAAGAAAGAGAAATATTTAGATAATTAAAAAAGGAAGAGAGAGAATTAGTTGGATCCTAGTCAGCAAGCCCACTAAGCAGCCACCTCATTGTGTGGTTTTTTGTATGTAAATTATGAGTGGTTGTAGCAAACCTCATTATATAATATACTAAAACCCAAGAGGTTACTGTAGCAAGCACTGAGCTTGCTACAGTGCTTGCTACAGTAATTTTTTTTTTTTTAGTATTAACGGTCGTTAGTTATTTAACGGCTGTTAACTAACGACCGTTATCTTTAACATTTTCTAAAAAATTTTGTATGCACTTTGTCTTTCATCTCAGTGGTTCATTACAAATTTAGTCCTCAAATAATTTACATAAATGGTCCTTCATGTTATACATCAATTGAAAAGTCAGTCCTAGGTAACTAACTTCACGTTAATTAGCTGACGGCAACAAAAGAATTTCGCAGCAACGCGCGGGTACCCAACTCGTTATAAATATATTAAAAGAGCAGTTTACTGTAGCATGAACAGTAACACGCATCGTATTATTGTACGAAACAGTTGGATGAACAGTGCACACTGTGCTGTCCCATGTTGTACGATACTGTAGCAGTACTGTAGCAGATGTACTGTATCATTTATTTATTTATTTATTTTTTTTTTGGTGAAACTATGAATAATTTTCCTTAAATTAAAAAATACAAAATTTGCACAAAAATATTTTATTATGCGGTCATTCATTTTTGTTTAAAAAAAACAAATAACAAAAATAATACAAAGAAAAATACAACACAATAAAAAAAATAATAAATCCGCGGCAAAGCGCGGGCTACCCCGCTAGTTTGTTTAATATTTGGGATTGGTACTATTCTCTTTAAGTATAATGAAAACATGGAAAGGTCCTTGGTGATTTTGGGTGTTTACGTAATTAGTTTAGAGTGTTTACCTAGATATTAAATTTTGAATTGAATATATTTCTCATTTTCTTTTTATGCAATATTTTACATGTGATTTGTAACTAAAAAAATTCCATTTGATGCACCAAAAGATCTCATGGGATTCACAATGAATCCCTTGAGATTCATACTGAATCCCATGAGATTCAAAATGAATCCTTTGAGATTCATACAGAATCCCATGCGATTTACATACGAATCACATGTGATTGACATGTTTTTTAGAGGGTGTTGTTGTATTTAGTCTAGTGATTCTTTTGATAAATCCTATGTGATTCATACAAAATCTCATGAGATTTATAAAGAATCCCATGTGATTTACAATGAATCTCATGGGATTCACAATTAATCCCTTGTGATTTCATCCAGAATCTCATGGGATTCACAATTAATCTCATGGGATGCACCAAAGAATCTCATGGGATTCACAATGAATCCTATGGGATGCACCAAAAAATCCCACGGGATTCATACTGAATCCTTTGTGATTTATCGTCTTTTTACGAATCCCATGGGATTTCTTTACGAATCTCGTGTGATATTTCTGGACGAAAATTTTGAAAAAAAAATCGTCTTTTTATGAATCCCATGGGATTTTTACAAATCCCGTGTGATTTTTCTAGACGGAAATTTTAAAAAAAAAAAATCGTCTTTTTACGAATCCTATGGGATTTTTTAAGAATCCCGTGGGATGTTTCTGGACGGAATTCTGAAAGAAAAAAAAAATCGTCGAAAGTATATAACAATGCATATCTATAGAAAGATAATTTTTTTCTCGTCGCGATGGTGTATTTTCGTAGCTTAAAGATTTACCGTTTGGAAAATATGTTGTTTTTTTAAAAAAGGTGGAAAATGAGTTTTTATATTAAATGATATAAAATGCCAAATTTGGCATCCTTGTTATTTTTTGATTTGATATTATCCATTAAATGAAAAGTGGATAGATGGTTGAGATTAGCTTGTTTGTTTTTAAGTGATACTAGTTTTGCATAGATCTCACCTCACACTCCATTAACATACTTGATGCTTTGTTTCTTTAGACAAGACAAGGAAAAAAAAAGGGTGTGTGTGACAACCTCTTGAAATTTAGACCGATTGTGTTTTTTGTTGGAGCTCGACCGATGTGTGACCCAAGCACCACATTGGGCTCGACCAAAGTGAACATCGGTCATCTTGCTTGATCGACCGACTTTTTCAGGGCCACTGTGCCCAGCCTAAGGTATTTGTAATCTGATGACGTATAGTCTATATTTGGGCCACGAGCCCAAATGATAAACATTACTAAGGCCCAAATCCACCATGAGTGGGCTATTATAACAATGACTTGAGCCGCATTACCAAAGGGATTGGGCTCACGTAGACCCAAGCCCAATCAAACTATTTATGGTCTAGAAAAGGATCTTCTATTTACGGATAAGGATCCTTGGACCGGATAAGCACCACGCGTGCGAAACGTAAGGAGCACGAAACCTACAAGGATTCTGCGCCTATATAAGGAATGACATAATTATCATTAAAGGTACGATTCACAAACCCTAACTCTTTACGAGAACCCTAAAACCAATTACTTACTCTCACGCCGTAGGATAATCGTGGAAGACTATCCCACGATAAGCCTAACGGTGTTTGTTTATTTTCTTAGTGCGCAGGTTTCAAGCATTAAAAGCTAATTGGTACGAGAGCTAGAGCCCAAACTAGGAACGCCCAACTTTTGTATCAACAAGTGGCGCCATCCGTGGGACCATACACTAAGAACTAGAATGACAAAGAACAAAAACTCAAGCCAGCGGTGTAACACCCCAACCCGATAAGGGTAGAAGTATTACATTACAGTGACATATCAGAACAAACACAAGCATATGATTCATACATACAACGAAATTCAGGGTTACAAATGAAAATCTGAAACTACAAGGTTACAAAACAATAAATACTATGTCTAATAAAGTGAAACTTCATCTAATCGTCTCTAGTCCAAAGCATAGTCTTCTAGGTCCAGTCACACTCTCTTCCCATAACCCAGCTTCCTACTAAAACCTGCCGCAGGAAAAGGAAATGCGGCTGAGCTTAAAAAGCTCAGTGAACAGATATATAAACAAAGTAATGATAATGAAACAGAACAGAAGTATAGTGCATTGGGAATATCATAAGGAATTAAACAAAAGAGAATAATAGAAAGAAAAGAATAGGATAGTCATCCACCACGAGCCCAAAACTCAAAGTCATAAGTCTTCAATGTCATAATCTCACAATCAGAGGGGATACCTCTCAGGCAACCAGATAATATGAGGGGTGTCCTCATGTATCATAAAGTGGAGTGATCAGCTCCCAGAAGTTGTGAAAGGCGTGTATTGCACACAGCACCAGTCACCTCAAAGTCATAGTTAAATCCACTAAGCATACATATCTAGGATTGCAATCCATACGCCCCTTACTCAAAGTCAATCTCAAAGTCATATACTCAAAGTCATAATAGCCGGCAGATAATCATAAAAAGGGACGGCGTGAGAAATCACTCACCCACACATGAGTCATGCCAGTGGTGCATCACAGACATGCCTATGGTACCTCCATAGGTAGGGAAACAGAAATGGCTCGGGTATCAAACTAAGAGTCAGGTCTCATATCATACAAAATGTCATATAGCAAAGGTTTATCTCAAGGTCATGTCTCAAGGTCATCTCAAAATCATAATATCAGAAGTCATATCAATGGTTCAGAATATCCAAGGTTCATTCCCAAAGGTTCATTTCAAAAGATTCATTATTAAGTTTCGTAAGTTCAAAATAAAATATGAAAGAGTTAAGAGAAAATAGATTTAAAACTTTAATAGTTATTTACCCATTTCATCTCAAAGATCTCCCTCTTTAAACATTCTTCATAAAAGCCAATTAATCCTTCCTTTAAAATGGTTTCGTTTCAAATTCATAGAGTGTCATTTCAAAAACAGTTTCTTTCCATAACATCAAGTTATATTTTCCAAAAGGTCTTCATATCAAATTATCATAAAAGATGAACCAGAGATATCGGATATACCAAGGGTCAGAAGTCATAGTAGTGGTAAAAGGAACGGATCACGAGTCATGAGAAACCTTACTGAAAGGTTAGAATATCTGTACCTCAATCGCCATCGAAATCATAACATACGTAAGCATATGGAAACACTCCTTCTTCAACGAATCTACACGAATTAATGATCGTCTTATTATTAATAACTTATTCAATTCAGATTTCTCATTTTAGTCGGCTTTCCAGTTTTAGTAACTTTCCATTTAAAGTGACTTTCCACTTTTAGCAGGTTTCCATAAATAGTAAGTTTCCACTTTTAAAAAGTTTCCATAATTAGAAAGTTGAGTCATTATTAATGGAATCAAAGTATCTTTTAACATATTTACACATTTGGTCCTTAGGGTTTCATAACTTTGCATTTTATACCCTTTACTTTCCAAAATTACACTTTAAACCTTTTAGTATTCAAAGTTACACATTAAACCCTTAACTTATCCATTTTACATAATGAGCACTCATTTTATTAAGTTATTCGAATGAATCCTCAAATATTCATAATTTACACTTTAAATCCCTCAAGTTATAAAAGTTACATATTTAACCCTTTAATTTATAATTTCAACTATTAATTATTACTAATTACATATTATGCCATTAAATTACCAATTTAGCACAAAACCCCCTGAATATATTTTATTACCCAAAACAGCCTTAAGTTTCCAGAAATTACATATTTAGTCCCTCTACTTTAATTAATTACAAATCGCACCAATTAAATACAATTAATTCATTTTCTTGTAATATTTACACTTAGAACCCCCAAGTTATATTTTTCCCATATTCCTACAGATATATATGATCTTACAAAAATATCCCAGATGTTTCAAAGTTGGCAAAACACACCCTTGTACTTTATTTTCCAATCGGATTTATTTTAAAGTTACCAAAACCAAACCCTAATTTCATAAAATCATTATGCCATCATTATACAATCATTACTCAATCATTATTATGCATTAATTACCAGATCTAAACATAAAAACCCTAACCCTAATTTGATTTAGAGTTTCTTTTATTTTCCCCTTTTTTTTTTCTAATTAGCTGATTTATAAACATAACTCGAAACAATCATCTTAAGGCCTTAACAATTCGAAGTAACATTTTTCCCAGGTTAATATGATCATGTAGAGTCTAAATAAAATATATCTCAAGCCTCAAAAATTCGGATTCAATTATTTAGGTTTTATACACGTTTTTAGGGTTTAATTAGCCAAAATGATGTCGAGCATGCATGGTTCGACTTTAGAATTTTATTTGAGACTTATATGATGTAAGAGACGTGAGAAAAATACCAGACCAGATCTGGAACAAATAGAATAGGCTGGACGAATTATAGCACACGCGTAGAGCCAAAACGATCCAAAAATCACCACGACTTCACCAATGATCTTCCAACCTTGAAACCAATTTTCGTGGGTCTTATATGATGTAAGGAACATCAGAAAAATAATAAATCATTTTTATAGAGGTCGTATTAGGCACAACGAAATTACCTTTGTTTTAGGGCTTGACAAAAGAAAAACAATGTTACGATCGTATAGGGCTTCCACAATTCGAATGGGATTTTTCTTGGCTTCTTAGAATAATGTATAATCACAGAAAAATGCTTGAGAGGTGTGTGTGAGTCGAATGGAGGCCAAAGGGATTTGTGTGTGTATTATTTAATCGGTTTTAGGGTTTTTGGGTGAAAAGTGATATGGTTTGACTAAAATAAAAGGAATGCCGTGTGGGGGAGGGTTAAGGGGCTAGAAATTTCGACAATATGGTTTGGGAGAATATTTCTTAATAATTATCTTCAATATTTTCCATATATATATCAAATTAACTCAATTTAAATCACTTAATCTAAGTTTTATCACAATCGGCCATTATGGGGGTATTTTAGTAATTTTACCACTTGTACAAATGTGTAATGAAGTTGTTAAAAATATCTTGGATCATAACTTGTGCATTATTAGAAATTTGGGATTTATTTGGAGACTTTATAAGCTTTTAATTAAATTTTAAATATGTAGGGGCATTTTAGTCATTTCCCATGCTTTTAGATTTTAGGTGTTACAAGCGGACTCCGCAGTTGGAGAAAACACGTGACCCCCAGAGGAAGAACCATCAAGATTCGACCTCTAGGCAGGCTTCTGGAACAACCAATACGCCTAGTCACCAAGAAACGGGACCAACCCTATCTCTCCCAGCGGTAGAATTGCCTATAAAGACTACTCAAGCCACCACAGTAGTCCCAAGTGTTGAGGAACTTCAGCGCACCCTCTTCAACACTCCCCACCAAACGGCACCTATAGTAGACAACACTGTGCCACCTGGCGCACCCAACTGAGATAGGGCGCCCAATGCTGAGGCAGATATTCTTGCAGTGGATGAGGACGCACCTGACCTAACATTGAGTAATTTTGTATCCCAAAATTACGAAACCCTAACCGCCCTCATGCAAGAAGAAGCGAGGAGGAGGTCAAGTACGACCCTGCAAGCCCGGCTCAACTTTGGTCCTGAACGCGAAGTATCACCACCACGCCACGAAAGAGGAAGACGCGAAAATAACGAAAGACGTACCAGTATCCATGATAGACTTGGTACGGTATCTGACTCACAATATTCAGAGGAATATGAAGATGGCGAGAGGAGCACCAATGTTCATTCCATACTTGGCAGTCGAAGGATACAAGACAGACTAGGACATCAACATTCACCAAGCGAAGGCTCCTCCAGGTCTGGGAGCAAAAGAATTCACGACAGATTAGGGAGGAGAACATCCCCAAGTGAAAGCCCCTCAAGCTCTTCCTCTGAAGGAAGTCAGCGCAAGTGCCGCAAAAGAGATTACTCTTCCTCCAGTGACTCCTCGGACAACGAGGATAAGGAAACAGGACACTGGAAGTCCAGAGGAAGGCGTCGCGAGGAATAAGACGAAGACATATCTCTTCCTTGGCGTCGCCAGAAAGTTGATGCCTTTACAAGACGCATCAGCGACTACTCCAATCATAAGAAAAGGCGCATGCCCACTAATGTTAAAACATATGACGGGACGGGTGATCCTGATGATCACCTAAAAATTTTTGAATCCGCCGCTACTATCGAAAATTGGCCACAACCTGTGTGGTGTCATATGTTTAACTCCACGTTAGTAGGGAATGCGCGCACGTGGTTTAGCAAGCTTCCACGAAGGAGCATAGGCGGGTTTGAACAGTTGTGAAAAGCATTCCGTTTAAACTTTACCAAAAGAAAGAAGTGCGCTAAAAACCCTGTTGAACTAGCCGGAGTAAAACAGCGTCAAGGGGAATCAACCAGTGCTTATATGGAACGCTTTAAAGATGAGTGTATACACGTAAAGGCGTGTCCTGAAGTCCTAAAAATCTCAGGGTTCATGAATGGGA
Source organism: Artemisia argyi (assembly GCA_030686995.1). NCBI lineage: Eukaryota > Viridiplantae > Streptophyta > Magnoliopsida > Asterales > Asteraceae > Artemisia > Artemisia argyi. The sequence continues at coordinate 130,404,886 of CM060691.1, forward strand.
TCAATAACCCAGAACTCATTAGGAAGTTAAACGACAAGGTTCCCCAAACCTTCGATGAACTAATGAAGCGCACAAGATCCTTCATCTAAGGAGAAGCAGCTGCTGCGGACAGTAAAAAAGGCTACTCAAATTATAGGTAACAAGAACAGCCTAGGAGACAATCCAATGATCAGAGCAGCAACCGCAGCAAGAATTATCGCAGTCAGGGGAGTGGAAGAGATAATGACAAGTATACCCCTCTCACAAAGACTCCGAGGGAAATATTTGTAACAGAAGGCGCAAACTTCCCAAAACCTCCACCAATGCGCACCCCAGAGAACAAGCGTATAGGGAATGGATACTGCGAATACCATGGCCAAAAGGGCCATACAACCAACGAGTGTGTCTAGCTACGACAACTAATTGAAAAATTAGTAAAGGAGGGTAGAATGGATCACCTCGTAAAAAACATTAAAGAAGGGAAGGACAAGCAAAGGAATGGAGGCAAGAAAGAGCCTCCCAAAGATAAAGCGGACATCATCTACATGATACAGTCATGGCAACGCAAGACAAAGCAAAAAGTCAGTCAAAAGTTCTCTTCAGAAAAGGAGATATCCTTCCCCACTCTAGCTGCGGACAACGCAGTAATAGAGCCGCTGACCATTGAGATATATACTGGGGGACATGACATCCGCCGCATGTATATCGATGGAGGAGCATCCACAGATATTCTATATGAACATTGCTTTAAAAGGCTACGACCTGAAATACAAAGTCAGTTGATACCAGCCACGACGTCGCTGACTGGGTTCACAGGAGAAAAGATATGGCCTATGGGGCAATTACGCTTACTTGTAGTTGTGGGCGATGAACAACACTCTACAACAACATGGATAAATTTCATGATAATCAAGTCTCCTTCACTGTACAACGGCATCATTGGGAGACTTGGAATATCATCCATGCACGCTGTACCATCCACAGCACACGGGATGCTCAAATTTCTAGTAGAAGGAGGGATTGTCACCCTCTACAATACCACAATGCCACCTAAAGAATGCAACGCAGTAACCAGTAAGGTGGAACACATTCCAGAACAGCGCGCAGCAAAAATACCAAACTTGAAGGTCGCTATTCATCCTGATTACGCAGATCAACAAATATCGATTGAAGGATCTTTATCTGACAAAGGTAAAGCAGCTGTGTGCGCACTCTTGCAAAAGAACCTGAGTATCTTTGCGTGGGAACCAAAGCACATGACCGGAGTGCCACGCTCTATTACGGAGCACAAGCTACAAATCTGACAAGGATATCCCCCAATACGACAGAAGAAGCGCGGCCAGGCTCCAGATCGCGCAAAAGCCATCCTGGAAGAAGTACACAAACTCGTAGACGCAGGCATTATGCGCGAAGTATACTATCATGACTGGCTCTCTAATCCAGTGATGGTAAAGAAGAGTGATGGCAGTTGGAGGATGTGCGTGGACTTCACAGACCTCAATAAAGCATGTCCACAGGACTGCTACCCACTACTAGAGATAGACTGGAAAGTAGAATCCCTGTGCGGATATCCCTTTAAATGCTTCCTAGACGCATACAAAGGGTACCATCAAATCCAGATGGCAGTGGAGGATGAAGAAAAAACAGCCTTCCACACAAGTCAAGGGGTCTATTGCTACACAAAAATGCCTTTTGGCCTAAAGAATGCATGCGCAACATACCAGCGATTGGTGGACATGGATTTTGAAAAACAAGTAGGTCGCAACTTGGAGGTCTACGTTGATGACCTTGTCATCAAGAGCCACACAGAGGAAGAATTGGTGCGCGACATCGAGGAGATGTTCAAAACATTGGGAAAAATAAACATGAAGTTAAATCCCAAGAAGTGCACCTTTGGCGCGACAGAAGGCATGCTTCTTGGTTATTTAATAGAACCTGATGGTATCAAGCCTTGCCCAGAAAAAACAAAAGCTGTTATCGATCTCCCCTCACCGCGCACACTGAAAGAAGTCCAGTCATTAAACGGAAAGCTAGCTGGGCTAAACCGTTTCTTATCTAAGTCAGCATACAAATCACTCCCTCTCTTTAAAACACTCACGAAGTGCACAAAAAAGGGAGACTTTCGTTTGACTGAGGAAGCAGAAGAAGCCTTCCAACAGCTAAAACAACACCTGGCATCACTCCCCAAACTTGTCGCACCGTGACCAGGGGAAGAGTTAATCATGTACTTATCTGCAACACACGGAGCAGTCAGCGCAGTACTATTGACAGATAGGAACTCCGTCTAAACACCCATATACTTTGTAAGCAAGGCATTGAAGAAGACAAAGACTAACTACAGCGCCATAGATAAACTGGTCTTAGCTCTAGTATTCGCAGCTAAAAGACTGCGCAGATACTTTCAGGTGCACCCAATAGCTGTGATCACGGACCAGCCAATCAAACGAGTTATCTCTAAACCTGATGCATCAGGACGACTATAAAAGTGGAGTGTGTTGTTGAGCGAGTATAACATCTCGTATAGACTACGCACTGCAATCAAGGGGCAGATATTAGCAGACTTTACTGTTGAAAAACCAGATACCGATACTCCAACTTCAGCAAGCAAGACAGAGTTACAAGAACCTTGGATTCCATTCACAAACGGATCCTCACGCGTGGATGGATCAGGCGCAGGCCTTATCCTTACTAATCTAGAAGGAATGGAGTTCACCTACGCACAACGCTTCAAATTCACAGCCACATACAATGAGGCAGAATACGAAGCCCTACTCGCTGGACTGCGTATTGCAATTCAAATGGGTATACGCAACCTAGAGGCAAACGTGGATTCCAGGTTAGTAGCTAACCATGTGTTAGGTGAATATGAAGCCAAGGATGAAAACATGATCCAATACCTTGAAAAAAACCAAGTCCTTAATTCAGAACTTTGATTGGTTCACAATCAAACAAGTACCTAGAGGGGACAACAGAAAAGCTGACGTGCTTAGCAAGATCGCATCTACAAGCTTTGCGCACCTATCAAAACAGGTATTGGTAGAAACTCTAAAAAACAAATCAATCTTGGAGATGGAAGTATCCACGGTGATAGAAGAACAAGATCCCACGTGGATGACACCTATCATCGAATTTATTAGCAAAGGAATCTTACCACAAGATCAAAAGGACGCTCGAAGAGTGCGGCGCACAGCGCAGAGATTTGAACTAAGAGATGGCATCCTATATCGACATTCATTCCTACAACCTTGGCTCCGATGTGTTGGACCTCTTCAAGCAGCTTATGTACTCTGAGAAATTCACGCTGGATCATGTAGCATGCACTCGAGACCACGGTCCGTTGTGGCGCGCGCCCTACGATCAGGATATTATTGGCCTACTATGCACCGCGACACGCGAGATATGATAAAAAATGCAGCAATTGCCAAGTACACGCAGGCCCTTCTATAAATGGGGCATTGACATCGCAGGCCCTTTCCCAGTTGCTGTGGGAGGGCTAAAATTCCTCATCGTAGCCATAGACTACTTCACAAAGTGGATTGAGGCAAAAGCAGTGGTGAGCATCACTGGAAACCAGGTAAAACGCTTTGTATGGGACAATATTGTGTGTCGCATCGGGCTGCCTGGGGAAATTATCTCAGATAATGGAAAACAATTATGCGATAACCCATTCAAAGATTGGTGCGCGCAATTGAACATCACACAACACTTTGCTTCAGTAAAACACCCACAAACCAATGGCTTGGTTGAATGCGCGAATCGTAGTTTAGGCGAAGGGATCAAAGCGCGCCTTGACAGACACAAAGGAAAATAGGTGGATGAATTGTCACATGTTTTATGGGCGCACCGAACCACAATCAAAACCAGTACCGAAGACACACCATTTTCTCTTGTCTATGGAACAGAAGCTGTCATACCAGCCGAAATTGGAATGCCAACTATACGTACAGCGGAGATAAACGTCACAACCTATGACGAGGAGCGGCGCATAGACTTGGACTTGCTGGAAGAAAGGCGTGAACGCGCAGCTATACGCGAAGTAAAGGCTAAAGCAAAGATGAAGAAGTATTATGATTCAAAGGTCAAACACACTTCTTTCAAGCCAGGAGACTTTGTATACCGCGCTAATGATGCAAGCCACACAGAAGACACAGGAAGGCTTGGACCCAAATGGGAAGGAACCTATAAGGTCACGGATGCACTAGGTAATGGTGCATATAGGTTGCGCGATATGGAAGGTCACGAGCTGGCGCACACTTGGAATATCTGCAATCTCAAAAGATGCTATCTTTAGAAAAGGCTACGGCCCACAAACAGACAGCTATGCACTTTAGTACGTGCCCAATAAATGTTTGTCTTTGAACTTTCTTTTCTTTATTAGGAATTGTTTTTTATTTTTCAAACACTTGCAAGTATTAATAAAACGTTGTGGTTTCTAGCTAACTCCATAACACACTTCACTTTATTTCGTACATTTTTATTATGTTTCAATATTGTTATTTTGCCTACATGGCGTGCATGCACTAATTAAGACCCACGATGGCAGAAAGGATGAGTAAACCTACTAACTAACTCGTTGAGTAAGAGGGTTACAAACCCATCAACATTGGATCATGCATCCTTGCTAAGCGCCTTACCCTCAAGACGTTGAGGTAAGTTTTTCTTGCGCATTCCACGAAGGATGCGCAATATCACGTACACTGTACAGACTTAGCAAATTATGAGCCAAGACTCTTGGTCATTTAATAAGACTTTGCAAAAATAATGCAAGTCTATTTTCATACTTACGATTTATTTTAAGTCACGCACTTAATTTAAATATAGGTTCCAAACGAGTATCTTAATTGATCTTTTTACAAAAAGGATAACAATTTAAGTACGGATACCATAACACGCAAACAAAAGATATAATTTGTTATTTATACAATGCTATACATTTACAAGTTACAAAAGCCTATATCTACACACTATGACGGTGCTCAGGACTATGTTCTGGGGCAGCGGAGCTTCCAGCCTCTTGGAGCTTCCTCAAAAGTAACGCATCCTTAGGCGATACGATCGCCACGCTGACTGCAACTCCATCTGATCTGGGGATATGCGCAGCGCCTACACCACATAGGATGGCCTTTCCCTTAACACCTTTTTTCTTGGCCGCCCTCTCCACATGAAGTTCCAAGACTTCCTTCAGGGGAACCTCCTTCTCAAGAACGAAGGGGTTCAATATATCACGCGGCTGCGAAAAAACTGGAACCTGCAGCTGCGACTCGTCAGGCTTTAGAAAAAGGTCTGGCTGAGCCTCCGCATCCTCCAAGATGTGCCTCCCCATGGTTAACCCCTCCATAATCAACTTTATGGGGTAATCTTGGTCGCGCTCCAGCCGCGCAATATGTGGAAGCTCAAGCAGCTTCATCCCCTCCATAGCCTTCACTAGCTCGTCATAAGCGTCCGCCTTATAGCCGGGCACCTCAGCAAGTGCCACGGTCAGCATCTTCGCCTCATGGAGCTCCTCCGTAGCTTGCGCCCTACCACGCTCCACGACGTACTGAACAACCTTTCCAAAGGTCTCCACTACCTCCGGGGACTCTAAAGTGCCCATCGCAGCCAGGCGTAAACCATGACTGATCAACCACCTACACACGCAGACAAAGGATGCATTAAAAGCAAAGAGGAACATTCATACATATAGTAAGGCAACATTGCGGAATATACAAAACATACATGCGCGCTCAGCGATCGTAGACATAAGATGAGGAAATAATTCCTCATCGTATTCTATACTTAGGCTGCGCAACTTGTCCTCCTGCTCCTTCAGCATTTTCTCCATGCGAGCACGAAATTCATCAATATGACCAAAGTGCTCAGCCTTTTTCTCCTCCAGATACCTTACCCCCCAAGTAAGGTTCACCTTGAACTGATGCAGCTCCCCGCGCACATGTTGCAGCTCAGCCATCATGGTCAACTTCTCATCAGTGACCTTCTCAGCATGCGCCTTAACGGACCCTACCTCCGCTCGCGCATCAGCTAACTGCGCACGGAGCAGGGCAATCTCCTCGTCCTTCTGTGCGAGGCTGCTGCTCTCCCCAACATACCGCGTCTTCAACTGAGCGACCAACTCAGTCTAACACTCAGTAGCAGCAGCTAGCTCCTCCAACAACGGTTGCGCAGACACCTCCCTGGTTACCTTCACTGTCTCCTCCACGTTTGCATTCTCAGGAGGGACCACACTTTCCACAAAAGCCGCATCACCCTCTGCAGCATGGTCACTACAAAGCATATGAAGGAGGTCAGAGCATATTATGACAAGTAATAATATATAAAAAAAAAGAAGAAAGAGAAAACATGGATATCACTTACAGAACGGGAGAAGCATTTGCAATCTCCTTGTCCGCGCCAGTGGCGGATGTGTCATCTTCTGCGGATGACTCTTTATCAGTGATGAGATGGCGCCTCCTCTTGGAGGTACCAGTGCCATCAGCCTCTCCCTTGCGCTTTACACCCTGCGCTACAACCCCAGGCTCTAGAACCTCCACGCTGTCAGAGGACTCAGTACGCACCTCTTCCACCACGTGCGACGACTTCCCAGTAGGTGGCACGCTCTGCACAGGTGTCACAAGCGCAGCCATGGGAGGTGAATCTTCGGGACCAGCTTGCACCAACACAGTTATGTGCCCCGCAGTAGCCTCCAGAATTGGCTGCTCATTATCCCTTAGAGGACGCACACCCACCGTTACCTGCTTTGGCTTCTCAAGCTTCACCACAACGAACAGATCCATCTCTGCGCAACACATGAGCAAATAACAAAACATAGTTTCGTTAGTGAAAGTACATATACAGGAACACTTCCATTACTTGAAGCGAACAAATAAAAGGGACAAGCACCTACCCCAGCCGCTCTCATCAATGAAGGTTGGCACCTCGTCAGAACCATGGAAATAGTTGCGACTCAGCCCCATATGAACCAAAAACTACTCGGGGTATGGGTTAATGGGGATGCGGTTGGCATCAATCGTATCCGCATCCTCTGCACTATACGAACCGGGTACAGGGCGCCCATCCCTTGGCAATGTCTCTTGAGTATAAAACTCAAAAGGCGAGGGAAATACTATATCATCTACCCAGAAAAACTTTTCCCGCCAATCCCTAAGGGAATCCACCTTCTCCGTATAACACTGAAGGCGTCCACCGCGCTTTGCAAAAGAAACCCATCCATGCGACCACGTTGTGCAGTAAAACACATGGAATAGGTTAATAGTGGGGTTGACCATGAGCAACCGACAGTTTATCTCAAAGTTTGACACTTTCGCCGCACCTATACAGTGCAGCTGAGAAATTTGAAGGCGGTAGTAATTGAGCAAATTGCTCAAGAATAAGGATATGGGTACGCGCTGGTTCGCATACTCGAAGAAGTGCGTATATAACCCTATTTTTCCCTCAGGGAAATCCGCGATGCATGCGTCGGCCTCCGGTACAACCGGATGCACGTCAAAAGGAATGAAATAATCAGAGGAGAATTGACGCAATTCACCCTCGTCCATTTTAGATGGAAACTCGTGTAATTGACGAACCATTTCTAAAGAGAATAATAATGAAGGCACGTCTTTGAAAAACGCTTTGAAGAAATGTGAAAATGGCAGAAGTGTGTTTTTTACTGTGTATTCTTCAGTAAATGGGAGGCGATGTTTATATAGGGTTTCAAAAACCCTAGCATGTTAGCCACGTGGAACCCACTATCATAAATCGTGTGGCTAGAAGACGATCGGGTACATGCACTTTTTCCCATTTCCCGATACACACGTGGACACTCTCCCCACTTCCCTAGGTATTTTTGAAAATATTGGTGACTAGATACATCGTCTATAATATTGGGCGGTAACTTTTCCCGCCACACTTACCGTTGCTTCAAGTAGTCTAGCATCCGCAGCTAGCAAGCCGCGCACACTAGACTGGGGGGACATGATAACGTATAGTCTATATTTGGGTCACGAGCCCAAATGATAAACATTACTAAGGCCCAAATCTACCATGAGTGGGCTATTATAACAATGACTTGGGCCGCATTACCAAAGGGATTGGGCTCACGTAGACCCAAGCCCAATCAAACTATTTATTGTCTGGATAAGGATCTTCTATTTACGGATAAGGATCCTTGGACCGGATAAGCACCATGCGTGCGAAACGTAAGGAGCACAAAACCTACAAGGATTCTGCGCCTATATAAGGAATGACATAATTCTCATTAAAGGTACGATTCACAAACCCTAACTCTTTACGAGAACCCTAAAACCGATTACTTACTCTCACGCCGGAGGATAATCGTGAGAGACAATCCCACGATAAGCCTAACGGTGTTTGTTTATTTTTTTAGTGCACAGGTTTCAAGCATTAAGAGCTAATTGATATGAGAGCAAAAGCCCAAACTAGGAATGCCCAACTTTTGTATCAACATAATCGGTTGAAGCTTAAGGAACAAGTAAACGGGACAAATCACATTCAACCAAATTAAGTGTCCTTATAGTAGTTAGCAGTGTGACTTGCTTATGAGTTAGGTGTCGGGAAGTCCAACTAATACGTACGGGCGATGATTGAAGTTTCTTCTCTCTTTTATCTCCTCTTATTTTGAGTTAAATTCCATTTTTAGTTAATGTTTATTTATTTAACACACTAAATACATCAAAGTAAGTTAGACAAGGTAGTGAAGCAATCGTGTTAGTTAACGTATGAAAATGTAGAAAATGTGAACCTATCACATGGTTAAGAAGTACAAATAGGTAGGGGTACATCAGTTTTGAAATATTGTGTGGTTTCAAAAGTTCATTTCTACTGTTCAAATGTTATTGTTTTGCTCAACTCAAACACTTTTTAATATGTACGCTTGTAGCTCTAAAACTTAGCGTTAACTAATACATTTACAGACCATCCAAATCACATCAACATAATTCTCAAGCAGGTTGATATATAAACTTCGTGGGGCGTACATAATTGAGGTAGAAGGTATGCATCTAAAATTGTCATCACTATAGCATAAAAGCCAAAAATTTCTTTACATTTTTTTGAGTTTAATAATAAGTGCAAAACATGATGAAACAGTCAATCTATAAATAAACAAATTCTTGGCTCTAAATTATTATTATTATTATTATTATTATTATTATTATTATTATTATTATTATTATATAATAATGATTTTTCATTGAAACCATGGAAATTACATGAAATTGGAGGGGAGTTTTGACACTATCTGTGCTCTCACTCCTTTTTTAATACAAAAACTAACACGATGAAAAATAAAAGCACCGCTCTTAACATTGTTAGAGTGGCTGCTGGCAATAGTCCCAACACGCGAAAGTGTATTCAAAGCTTCCATCTCAAGTTCCCCAAACGTGGAAAAGGCGAAAGGGACGAACTTGTATCCATTGTCTTCACACTTGGATGCATACTTCTTCCTTTTCTTTTCCACAGCATTACTCAGGGCAGCCCCAGGAGCCCATGACGTTGCCCCAATCCCAGCAAATGGAGAGACCCCAGTCACATCCAGACATGCGTCCTTGCCTTGGAACCAGTTGAACAAAAGCACATCTGCAGGCCGTAATTCTCTCCCTACCTCTGAAAGAAATCCCAACGGAGCCTCTTTGCGCACCATAATCCCGGATTTGGAACATATATCAACGAGGATATCACGCACCAAATTGTGCCTGAACTTAACCCCGACTTCGCTAGCACAGTGGACCGCGTGATCCCCCATTGGTCCATACGGTGTACATTGCAACTCGGGCATAAGCTGCCTTCAGGGAACAAAGGAACCGCAAGCCTGTAGCATAACACAGATCGAAATTGGCGAGGATTCATCCTTTGTCCTAGACCGTCGATAGGGATGGCGAAGAGGAAGCCCTGTGCATGTGGGGCGCGAACACTACTAAGTATAGCCACCTGCCTTGGACTTAACGAATACTTGGTAGCAAGGTCTTTCTCAATGACACCGAAATAACACTTTGCCATTGTTTTCATCATTTGGGGGGCAGAAGCGCCCCCGGTGGCAGCGAGAAAGTCGGTGTTGCAGGTAGCGTTGAAATTATCCAAGGCATGCTGGAATGAAGGGCCAAGTGAAACAACGCCGGTTTTGGCCAGTATCTTCTCCTGTAAGCCACTCGTTTGCATACGAGAAGCAAGAAAGGCATATTGTATGATATCTCCCGCTGAAAGGATACCGAGACCACCAAGTTTTATTGGGAGAGTGGCAAGGCGCCACTGCCAATCGCCAAACCCTGGCCCTGAGGTAGTAACAATCTTCTCCAAGGAGGCACGTAACGTCTGATCGAATTGAGCTTGGGCCTCTGATAAGTACCATGGGGAACATGTTCTCAAAGCGTAAGATAATTTTGAAACTCCTGCACAATTACACAAGAGGAGCAGTTCGCATTGAGTGTCATTAAGCTTTCCAATGGCCTCCATTAAAGATATAGTTTTAGAGACTCTTTTGGAAGCTAAGTCTCGACAGAAACTATCATCCAAGCTGACAGAACCCCCTAGAAGTTTGACGCCATGGAGCGGGGGAGCAATATTCACAGGGAACACACCATCCGCTCTACTCCTAGGGTCCTCCGCAGGCCAAAAGAGTTCAGTCTTATCAACATTCAAGAACAACCCACGAGCGGGGCCCTCCGTCCTGATGATGTCCAACGCCTTAGCGACTGATGAGTGTGTAAATACTCATCATTTTTACCTTTTCTGAGCTGCCAAAACATCTAAAAACACTCAATATTGAATCAAAATAGTGAAAATATCCCATGAATATGTTTTACATGTTTCAAATGCAAAAATGTCAAAAACAGATGAAAAACGCACAAAGTTTGCATAATTGGCAGTTTCAGTCCCTCAAGTTTCAAAATTTGTCAAATCTAGTCCCTGGTTGTTCTAAAAACTTGAAAAAGTCACCAAAGGTCCTTATGAATCAAAAAGTTACACAAATAATCCTTTGGTGCAAAGTTTCACAAAATGTCAAGTTTAGTCCCTGAAGTTTGGAAAATTGTCAAAAATGGTCCCTGGGATATGAAAACTTTGAGAAAAACAAATTTTGTCCTTATACTAATATTTTATGGCAGGTTTGGTCCTTGGTTAGAAAGTTTGGTGAATTTTCATATTTGGTCCCTGAAGTTTCAGAGTTTGGCAGAATTAGTCCCTGGAGGTGTAAAAGTGAAAAATTCACTTATGGCCCTTGTACTATTCATAGTTGGCAAGAAAGGTCCTTTTGTAAACTTTGGGTCAGTTACACTTTTAGTCCCTTGAAAACAAAAAATTACAAATATAATCCTTGGGCTAAATTTAACTACAAACCAAACCATACCCTTTTTATCCAAAACAATAAAACCAATCCACTAGTCCACAACCAACCCAATAATCTGATCCACTCCCTTTGGGCCCAACCATTTACCAGCCCACCCAAACCTTATAATAGAACTGGGTCAAACCATTGACTTTGGTCAATACCAGTCAAAACCACCCTCACCTTCACTTTCCCTCCCACAGCCAAACCACCAATACCACCTCTGGTATCTCCCCACCACTTGCACCTGAGCCACCATCCACCTTATCTCTGCCATATCACACTTCCCAAACATCATTAAATGCCACCCCCCTATGGCACCTTTTACAGACCAAATTGCAAGATAGGTCTTTTCCCGCCAAAATTGGGTGAGATAACAAGAGGCATCCATTGGCTACTATCATTGGTGGGATTTGACCAGTGGGACCCACACAACACAAGGGGATGCTATAAAGAGAGGATGAAGCAGAATAGGAAGAGTATTAGTGTAGCATTAGTAGTAGTTCAACGTAGGTAATTTATTTTAGTGTTCCAGTTGTATTTTCAGTTTCCAAAAGTTGTACTCAACAATTTCTAATGTAATATTAACTATTTTGAACCTTAATTGTTATTTGAAATTCAAAAAGGCAGTTTTGCATAAAAATCTTAAATCATTCAATTATTGTTAAAAGTTGTTGTTTGGTGCTGGTTTAAGTTCAATTAAGCTCATTTAAGCTCAGTTACAAGCTCTCATTAGTTTCCATTCACAAAAGTTAAATTAGTAGAAAAATCATAGAAATTGCTCATAATGTTATAAATCACTGTGGAGATGTATTGGAGCTGAATTCAGAGAAATGTGTTGAATGCTGTGGGTGTTAGAGCTCAGTGGGAGCATTAGGTGGTGACTTTGGACCTGGTTCTCACTCATTTATTCTGCCTTGGATCATTTGTAAGACATACTATTTCTATTTTTGTTGTTTTTGCATAAATTGCTAAAGTTAGTTAGTTGTTGTTCTTGTTGGTGATTCTCTGCTCCATTCAGCTTATCTCATAATTTTAAACCCTTGTGACCCTGAATTGGAGTCTGAATCATTTAAATGCTTCATTAATCCAAAACAGTTCACTTATGGGAGTGTTTGGTTCAGTAGGGTGATTCATGCTCAGGTTTGTTTGAGGTAGTGTTTGTGTTTGCTAGAAGTCACATTAGGTCCTAATAGTCAAACCAATTCTTAGAATCCATTACTTGTTTGTAGGAAAGTCAAAAATCACTTGTATCTCCCTTGTTTCAATCACTGTTAGGATTTAGGTGTTTAATTTGATCATATCAGTATAATAGTTAGTGTTAAAGCTTAGATTAGTCTAATTATATCATATAACAACTTTTCAAGCAATCTAGGATCTGTCAAAACTTACAAAAGTCAAAACAAGAGTGTATATCAAAAAGTCAAATTTGCATGTTTTCCAGTTTTTCCAAAAGTTGTGAGATTTGTTTAGAATTTAGGATTAGGTTTCAGGCCATGAGCTTTTGAGGATTTGTAGTTTCTCACCTCATCTCAGAAGTCCCATAATTACCTTATTTTTGCCAATTTTTTTGTGGGCCCCACAACCCTCCAAAGAGGGGTGCAGGGCAGCTATCTGTTCTGTAGCAGCAGATCTCAGGCCACCACACCACCTTTGGTGGTGGTTTGTGGCCACCACAGTGGTTCCCAAACCCTAGGTTTAGGTTTTTCCAACCCCCTCCTACCAGGGTTTCTAGTTTGACCCATAGTTTGACCTTGAACACAGTGGACCCCACCTGCAATTGCTTACCAAGTTTGTCCCCAGATCTGTTTTCATTTCATTTTCCTTAAATGATTATTTGGTGCTTATTAGCTTATTTGTGTCGACTGCTAGTTGTTTTTAGCTTATTTAAGTACTTTGAACTTATTTGTATCTGTTTTCAACATTGTGGACCCCACCTTAAGTCCTGAGTGCTAATTTGCCAAAACAGTCAACATAAGTCAACTGTATAAGTTAAGGGGGTGTTACAGCTTATTTATAAGCTATTTTCAAAATTTCTATTTTCAGTGGTAAAGTTAGGTTGTAAAAGAAAAATCCAAAAAAATCAAGTTTAAAACAAGTGATAGTTTCTATTTAATTCAACTTAATTTTAATTTTCATTTTTAGATTTTAGTTAAGAACTTAGTGTTTTTATATTTTTATTAATTACCTTATATAGTAAAGTAATTTTAGTAATTTTTTCAGATTTTTATTTTGTCATTTAGTATTTATTAGATTTAATTTTAGTTTTCTTAATTATTAATCAATATTAAGTATTAAATAGCATATTTAGTTTTTATAAAGCATAACTTAGTTTTTATATTTTTCCTAGCTATAATATATTATAATAGACTTTTAGAAAATATAATTAGAGTTTCTACTGTTCATTTTACATTTTTCTTATTTTAATTATTTAATTTAGACTTAAGTTAATTAAAAGGTAATTAATTAGTAGATTAATCTTAAAACTTAATTTTCAGAGTTTTTATAATTTTTTAGGATTCCTGTGATGGTTAAGTAATTTTATAAATTTTATCTTAATTTTCTAAGTTAATTTAGTATTAATATTAATTAAAAGTAGTTTAATTAGTTTAATTAAGTTAATTAGTTTTCAATTTATAAAAAACCCATAAAAAGACAAAAATATTTATTTTTATTTTTTTATACTTTCTTCAAGTTCTAATTTAAGTTTAGAAATTATTTTTGCAAATTTTTAGTTTAATTTGTAATAGTTATAATTTTTAGTTAATTTAAATTAGACTTTAATTTAGTTTTTAAATAGTTTTATTAATTAAATAATATTTAAATAGTATTTTAATCATTTTCATAATTTCATTTTCATTTTTAATTTTAAGTTTCAAAAAGTGTCAAAAGCACCCCCTGTAGTTTGTTAAATACCAAAATCCCACTTTTTCAGTCCGATTGCGTAAATCTGAATTGTGAATACGTGCATATATCTGTTATCTGATTTTTGTGAATATTATATCTGTGTATAAATACCATAATAACAGTAGCAATATCAATTCCACATCATCTGGCTACTGTCCTCAGTGCCACTTTCTCAAAAACGATTTCAAACGACACCATTTCAATCTCGCTGGGACTTTAACGACCCGGGGAAACACTATACTATCCACGGAGTATTGATTCTAGGCTGTATTTGACTTGTTGACCTTGGTCAATAATTATCTGACTGCTTTGGGACCAATCAAAATTTGGCGCCGCTGCCGAGGAGTATCTCCAACAATAGTACCATCATCAAGGTACCACGCCTGAAGGGCAAGCTCACAAGAATGATTAATAGTATGAACCAAAGGGTGCAAGGTTAGGGCAAACAATAAAGGGCCCAGCGGATCCCCCTGTTGAACCCCCTGACATGACTAGAGGATGGAGTTATCATAATACAGCCTGGCAGGGCGTGCATAGCAAAACTCAACCTAAGGGGCAATAGCCGGGCAACGCGTTCTAGTTTCCTGTAGTAAGACACTCCTCTCGACCAGATTGAAAGCATTCTTAAATTCCACCAAGAGCATGGAGTGTCCAACTACATCGCCTTGAGACTCAATAAGCCTATTCACAGAATGGAGGATAGCCTCACACCCCCCGGGACTCCAACCCCGAATTGGAAATCCTGCAGATATGAATTCATGGAGTTACCAACCGACGAGGAAGCAACCTTGGACACAAGCCTTCTCCAAACCGTACCAACAGCAATAGGCCGTAAACCCCCACCTGGCTTGACCAAGGGGGTCAAGGGGGCACTAGCGATATATTCACCCAGCTGGATGGGGCACTTACCGTTGAGGAACAAATTAACAATACCGGTGATAGACCCCAGCAAGTCATCGGCGATGGCGGTCGCCGCCCCACCCAAGATATCCATCAAATGTTGTGCCCGAAGCCCATCACGTCCACACGACGTCCCCTTGGGGAAACTACGAATTATGTTAAGCACCAAATCTTTATGGACGATAATGGCATCTTCTTCGAGGGGAAAAGATGGCAGGGTGGGAGGGGGTGCAAAAGGGTGTTTGGCCTCGAGCTCCCGCAAGGTGTCGGACGTGGGTGGGGCGATGCCCGAAGATGTGAGCACCTTAATGGCAGCAGTAAAGTGCCCGTCCCCGAGTTTGCACTTGCATTGACCCACATTGACTCCATCTGGATCCTTCTGTTTTATCCCCCTATTAGAAGATGGAGGCATAACGGTCAGCCGTTCCTCAACCAAACCAAGCCTGTCGACGGGATCCTTCCATCTAAGGATGGCCCGTGTAATGCTATCAAGCTGGTGTCTCTCTCTCTCGCCGGATCGTCGTTGAGATCTGTTTGTTGGCACAAAGGTAGACAACACACAGGGTGGCAAAATGAGGAGTTGCAAGAAGTTAGTGGGGAGTCGATATACTAATTGAGCTCTCACTCCTCTAGCTATAGAAAAACTAATTCTACTAAAGATATGAGCAGCAGCACGTGCTCCAATGTCTTGGGTTATCGAGAACTTTCGGATTCACTTCAGTAGTGTCACAGCATCCTTCTCAAGTTCTCCAAAAGAAGAAAATGAGAAGGGGAGAAACCCATATCCAATATTCATGCACTTAGCCTCATACTTGACGCGTTTACGTTGTGCGGCCTCAATCACAGCACGACTCGGCACAAAATCAACCAGTTTGGGTCAAAGGCGATGACCCTGTCAAATCAACACAAACATCAAGACCTCCATCCCATGAGTAAAGCAACATATCGGCTGACGTAAGGGGTTATCCCTTTCTCCACTAAGCCCGAAATCAACTTCTTTACGAGCCGAAATCCCTGAACGTGAACAGATGTCTACAAGAGTATCGCGAACTACGTTATGTCGATGTTTAATACTAATAATACCAGCACACGATACAACATGGTCCCCATAAATATCTCCCGTAAAGACCTTGGAATAAGCTGAGCACGGCATCTGAACAGAGAATAAAGGAACACCTAACCGATAACATAATACACACCGGTAGGTTCTAGCATTCATAGTCTGTTCCAATCCAGATATCGGAACCACCCTAAGCCAGTCTAAGGTGTAGTCCTCCATTTGTGATCTCCATAATGCCATTTGTCGAGTAGATAGGGAAAAAGTGGATTCAACCGTTTGGGTACCACGTGTGAAATATATATATACCAATTTCTTCACGAGTTTGGGGGCAACAATCTTACTTGGATTACTCAAAAGGTCAGTCTCCATTTTCGCGTTAAAAGTACATAAGACATCATCAAAGGAAGGCCCAGAAGTTACAATACCAGAATGTCGACGGAGCTTAGCTTGTAAGCTAGATTGGAGTCTAGACGCAAAGAATGCATAGTTCAAGACATCACCTGCAGAGTATACACCAAGCCCCCCAAAAGCAAAGGGTATAGTAGCAAGCCTCCACTGCCAATCACCAAAACCAAGTCTAGAGGCAGTCACAATACGTTCCAGAGAAGCACGAAGTGCCACATCAAATGAACTTTGAGCACGCTCAAAGACCTGAGGAGAACATGTGCGCATAGAAAAATATAACTTGAAAATGCCGGCACAAGAACGAATGAGCAACAACTCACATTGAGGGTCATTAAGCTTAGCGATAGCACCCATAAGCTCAATGGTTTTAGCAACCCTTTTCATGACAAGCTCACTACTGAAATCAAAGTCCACACTAGCTGGCCCACCCAGTAATTTAACATCATGCAAAGGTCGGGCAATATTAGGCGGGAAAACACCTACAAGCCTGCTTTTGGGGTCTTCTTTTGGCCAAAAACCTCAGTTTTATCAACATTGAGGTGTAAACCGCGGTGAGGTCCATCAATCATAATAAGCTCTAAAACCTTCCCCACGACCAAAGTATCTCCAATAATAGTGCCATTATCCAGATACCAAGCTTGAAAGGAAATGTCAAATGAGTCTCTAATCTTACATACCAAAGGATGTAACACTAAAGCAAAAGGTAAAGGTCCAAGTGGATCCCCTTGTTGCACACCTTGATTCGACCTTAAGGTATACTCCCCATAATATAATCTAGCTGGGCTGGAATAACAAAATTCTACCCAACGTGAAATAGCAGGACAGCGAAGGCGAACCTCTAGTAGCATAACCTCACGGTCTACCAAATTGAAGGCATTTTTGGAATCTACCAACAACATCGAAAGACCCACATCATCACTTTATTATTATTATTATTATTATTATTATTATTATTATTATTATTATTATTATTATTATTATGGCGGCATTATAAAAAGAGTTTTTCTATCTTATGCTTTAGGGCACAAAATAAGAAAGCAAAAAGTACATAAAAAGTACTACGAACTCACAAAAATAGAATTAAGCCTTATAAAAAACTAACAAAAGCTAGACAACAAAACTTTTATAGAAAGTAATTGACATACTTTTAAATTTTACTGGGACACTCTATTATACAAGTAGTTAAAATAAGTTATACTTAATGTACAACTGTACAGCGAAGTGTTCAAATAAATTTTGAAAGTGTGCCTCATTTCCCAACTTTTATACTTGCACATGATGAAACAGTCAATCGACATATACCAAACTTGAGCGTTGCTTTCTTTAAACCTTTTATCATGGCCAACTTAAAGATAAATCAGAAACTTCACATGGTAATTGTACTATGAGGGGCCTCTTCCAGCTGGTCCAAAAACATTAAAGGTTCACATATTTGGCTTTATAAAAGAGGAACCACTTATCATAAGCACTTAAGCAATTCATCATATTCTAATAGAGATACAGCTACTGTAATAAATTAATTAATGAGTTAACTACATTTTGGTCCTTGTGGTTTAATGCGGATGTCATTTTTGGTCCACTATTTTTTCAAAAAGTTGTGGTTTTAGTCAAATCGATAGTTTGGTTCAACTTTCGGTCCATTTTGATAACGACATTAGTTCAGTTAGTTATGTCTAATTATAAAGTGGCAACATTAGTCTTTTAACCTAACGGTCGTTTGCAGCGTTTGTCCCTTTATACTAAATATATAATTAAGTCAAACATATACTTAAGGGATAAATAGTTAAATAGCCCGATTGCCCTGGGTTTAGGCATATTTAGTCTGATTTTGAAATATTCTCGTTTTAACCCGGGTTGCCCTGGGCAACAAGCGTATAGCTACCCGAATGATGACAAATGTCATTATTGGGGGGCAGCTTTTGTGTTTTTTGGGCAACCCAGGCTAAATCAAGAATATTTCAAAATTGGGCTAAAAATGCATAGATCGCAGGGCAACGGGCCATTTTGGTAGTTATCCTTATAATTAATCTCGCACAAAATTATCTGAAAAAGAATTCAGAAAAAAATTAATTCGAATATATTTTGAAAAACAATTTCTAAAAAATATTTTTAGAAAAAAAAATCTTAATTTTTTTTTAGAAATAAAAAAGTATAAAAAAAAATTTCTTATTTTATTTCCGAATTCAGGAAAAAAACGAAACTTTTTTTTTAGAAAATAATTTCATTTTTTTTAATTTAAAAAAATTCTAAAAAAAAATTAATTATGTTTTTCTGAATTCTTTTTTAAATTATTTTTTTTAGAAAAAACAATTTCTAAAAAATGTGCGAAAACGTGTGTAAAAATATGTATAAAAACGTATACAACAAGACTAACTTTTTTTTTTTTTTTTTTTTTTTTTTTTTTCGTTTTTTTTTAAGATCTATAACCGTGTGTTGTAAATCATGTGATAAGCTTCCGTTTAAGTTTATGGTTCGGACTTATTGCTTATTCTTTTTTTTGTTGGTCGCGTTGGATATTGGTTAGCCACAAGAAGTTTGGCCGAGACCCATGTGTGTATTTGGATCGTTAGTTTTGAATTCGATTGGATAAGTGCTTATTTTTCTTTTAGCTTTTTTTCTGCTTATTGGCTTAAGTTGGAGCTTTTTGAGCTCATTCTTGTTCGGTTTATTTTTCTTTTGTTACTGAACCTTAGAGGTTTCGGGTTTGCTTATTTGCTTATTTATTGCTTATACCGAACCAAGTGCTTATTTAGTTTTCTCTTTGGCTTATTGGATTTAAATACCATTCGGACCTATTAAATTGATTACCGAGACTATATTGGGCCAAGAGGCCAATAGAAGAGTGCAAGTGCTTATTTCTAAAAGTGCTTATTTTGCGGTTTCTAAGACTATATTCGGACCTATTAAATGATCGTTGGTAAAAAGACTAATGTTGCAAATGATCATTGATATAAAGGACTAATGTGGCAACTGTTGTAAACGATCTTTGGTATTAAGGACTAACGCTGCAAACGACCGTTAGGTTAAAAGACTAATGTTGTCACTTTACAATTAGACTTAACTAACTGAATTAATGTCGTTATCAAAATGGACTGAAAGTGGAACCAAACTATCGATTTTGGACTAAAACCACAACTTTTTAAAAAAATGAAATCCGCACTAAACCACGAGGACCAAAAATGTAGTTAACTCTTAATTAATCGTACACAGAATGTATAATTAAAGTATTTATTACTCAATTGCTTATCAATGAATAACTACTAGTAATATGCCATGCCAAATTGTTTTTAGACTTAATACTATGTAAGGTGAAAAAATATTTCTTAAACTCTGTACTTTAAAGCTATGATTAATTACAAAACGAGTGTTGGTACCCTGCGTTGCTACGGAATTCTTTTGTTGATGTTAGCTACTTAACGTGAAGTTAGTTACCTAGAACTGACTTTGCAATTGATGTATAACATGAAGTACCATTTATGTAAATTATGTGAGGATTAAATTTGCAATGAACACCTGAGATGAAGGACAAAGTGCATAAATTTTTTTTTAAATGTTAAAGTAACGGTCATTAGTTAACAGCCGTTAAATAACTAACGGCTGTTAGTACTGTACAAATAGGACTGAATTTGCAATTGATGTATAACATGAAGGACCATTTATGTAAATTATTTGAGGACTAAATTTGCAATGAACCGCTGAGATGAAAGACAAAGTGCGTACAATTCTTTTTGAAATGTTAAAGTTAACGGTCGTTAGTTAACAGCCGTTAAAAAAAAATACTGTAGAAACCAGTGTAGCAGCTACAGTGCTTGTTCCCATCATCCTCCCATCTTTTAATATATATATATATATAATTTGTACACTCCTAATTATGGTAAATGATTGTTTTTAAAACTTAATACTCTGTAATGTGAAACGGGTTATGTTATTAAGACCGCTGTGATGTGACAATAAGGAAAATAGCATTTCTTAAACTGTGTACTTTAAGAGGAGTGCTAGAATCACACAAAATTTACAAAAAGAAATTCACACAAAGATTTGTCATGCTTTGATTGGTGTAGAAAAGAGAAGAGAGAGAAAATTTATTTAAACACACCAATCAACATGTGACAAATCTCTTTTGTGGATTTCTTTTTGTAAATCTTGTGTGGTTCTAGCACTCCTCGTACTTTAAAGCTACGATTAATTACTAAACTTGTACACTCCTAAATATGGTAAATCTAAGCTTGATAATGTGATTATGTAGTACATATTTATGTACACAGATTAAACTTTTAATTTTCAAATTTTCATATATGACCGAAGAGTTTTACACCTTTTTAAATCATATGATGTTAAGTATTAATATATTACATACATTTTCAGAATGTGATATGTGTCAAATTACGAAAGTGAATTATGTGTTTCTCTTATGTACGGTTTTTCTATAATCTAAAAGAGGTGAGAAAAACTTATGTGAGAGAGCTTTGTAAGTGTTTTGAGAGTTTGACCCTGTCAATTTTGTAATCACATATCTATACTGAGTTATTCGTTAGTGGATTAGGCTAGAGAAGCCAAACAGGTGAATCGTTGTGTGTTGTGTAATTTGTTGTTTTTTTATTGTTTGGCAATTCGTTGTGTGATCCCTTGTTTGTGATTGTACGATACCGGAAAGTAGTATTAGAGCGAGGTTCGTAGAGAAGGAACCATAAAACTCGGAGGAGGCCGATATAGGAAGAAGGAAAAAATTGTGTTTGATACGTCATTTGATGCACAACGCTGATAGAATTAACATTGTGTCTAGGGGTTCAAGACAAATAGATCTAAGATCTCCTTCAAGGGATTTTGCATTCGAGGTCCGACTGAGATTTATAAGCCGTCGATGTTTCTTGCCATAAACTTCCTTGTCAGCTTTTTCGCGGAATTATTTATATTAGTTTCTCTAGGTTGTTTTCTTGTGGATTTTTGTTGGTAAAAATTTGATAAGTGTTATGTCAAAGTTCTTGACCTCGATGTTTGATGGGAAGATATGTTTTACGTTGTGCAAAATAACGACTGAAAATGTGTTGGTGCAACAAGGTATTGATGAATCTATGGAGGAAAAACCACCAAAAGGAGATGAAAGAATATGTATGGAGGACAATGCCGAAGAATTCTTCGAGTACAGTTATAGCTTTAAAAGAGAAGACACAAAGGTTATTTGGGATTAGCTCGCAGATGAGATATTTATGCATCAAGGTCGTTGACACATAGAGTGTTTTTGATGATGGAGTTTTACTTGTTGAATCTTGAAGATGAGTTGTACTCGTTGAAACTTGAAGATGTAAGAAATTTTCATGATCACATAAATTATTTCAATTAGTTGGAGCTGCTCAAAAGAGTCCAACGGGTTATGCATGACAATGTTACGACCCCAAGGTCTTTGAATGTAGTTTTTAAAAGATTAAGTTTCGCTATTCAAAAAGGGCTAGCGGCGCAGCTTGTTGCCCGCTTGCCTGTCGCTTCAGTGTAAAACTTTTATATAAATATCAATCTCATTATATATTAGTTGGTTTGTCAGTTAGCTATTGTCGATGATGCAATGAAAAATGAAGAACAAGCCTTGTTGAGGTTGTCATCGTTACCAAAATCTTATAAGTCATTGCACCAAATATGTTGACAGGGATGACCACTTTGACACTTGAAGATGTGTTGTAGGCGTTGTGTGATAAAGTGAGAATGACAGGGAATGACAGTTCCTCTAGCAGTGATAAATTGTTAGTTGTAGATGGTTTTAAGAGATGAAGAAATTTCCATTGTGGTAGTTTGAAAGGGTATTCGAAGTCTTGAATGGAATGAGATCGAGATATGTTTTTTTTCTTTTCCAAATGCTACTATTGAGGGGAGAAGAAATTCGATGATGGTGACATGCAAGGTTGGTGCCCTTAATTGCATGAACACTTGAACAATTTACTTGATTTGCAGGGAAAGAAGAAATTCGATGATGGTGACATGAATATGATTGCCCTGAATGAATAAGAAATAGAAAAATAGAGGTAATTGTAAATTCTTATTCAAACGAGTTGAAGCTAACAACATGTCAATTACACTAGTGGTAATGAGTTTTTTATGGTAGAAACTCCAATGGGTGGAATTTAAGAGAAGAAAACCTAAAGTGGATTTAGATTAAGCAGCTTAATCACATATATGCAATGATCGTGCTATGGCTCAGTTGTATAACGATACGGGAAAATTTACTGAAATCAGAGTGGGTAAAACGGAGATGGTGAAGTTTGAAGGTGTCAGGAGTGTAGAATTCAAGCTTCATGATGGAAATGTGAAGACCGCTTCGAATTTGAACTATATTCCGGGTGTGGCTAGGAATATTCTTTCACTCGGTGTATTAATGTTTCGTTGGTACCGTTATGTCGAGTGGAAAACACTTTCAAGGTTTACAAGAGAGATCGACTAGTTATTCGAGGACGGAAAATGATGAATAATCAATGTTATTTGGAAAAGGAATCTTTGCAAGTATGACTTATTGTGAAAGCACCGGAGGTAAGATGAAAATCGAGAAAAGAGTGCATTTCTTGGATTAAGATGAAGTCTTAGGGATTTTTAGTCATGCAAGGTTGTACTAGTTTATGGACTCTAATTTCCTAAATAGAGATTTGAAAGTTTTTTTTTGAAGAACAAGGAGAATAATTTTTAATATTGGTATCTAACAAAGTCAAAAATATCAAAAGCTGTTGCATCGTTCTTTCAACGGTTACTGACATGTGGCGATATATACATGCCTAGTTCTTGAGCCTTTGTGGCAACTGGTTTTGAATTTTAGATATAGCCTCAGTCATAGCAAAAAGTACTATCACATCTGATTTAACTAAGAACCTATAACTTAACTAAAAAACACCCTCACTCATCACACAAGTTACATGACACCCTCTGGTCTCACAATTTTTTCTACATTTTCTTGATAAAGCAACATATAAAAATTAAAAATCACGTAATTTAAATAAATAACTTACCAATTTATACATTTTAGGTATAAGAAAAAAAATTAAAGGAGTAACAACTCAAATCTAATAAGGACTAACGGCGCAAGAACTTAACAGTCGGGATTAAAATATAGCATACCCAATTCTGAATGACTGAAGTAAAAAAAAAAAAAAAAAAAAAAAAAAAAAAAAAAACCCCTTAAAGTGGTCATCTTCAACCTCTTGCATTGACAACCTGCCACTGCAAACACATACCACAAAAACACACAAACACATACACAAATAATAATAATAAAAAAATAAAATATTGCGTATAACTTGGTTTGCCATCACAGCGTGACAACCTATAATGCGAATGATGGTAAAGTTGCCTCGTGTCATAGGTCGAAAACGCGTCTATGAAGCCCCGTAAGTGGTCCTCTTTGTCAAGAGTGAAGACGAAAAAATAGCATTCACACAAAATTGCATATGTAGTATAGATTCTAGGGAATTCTGTTAGTCGTATAATGTGTATAGCCCATGAGTCGTTTGTATGGGCTACGGCTTGATAGTATTATGAGTTAGGGTTCACTAGTACAAAAAGTTCTATTTGTCACGCATGGTCGATTTTGAAATGTCACACTGTAACATTTATACGTGACTAAATGTACCAGAATAAAATAAACAGCAACACTTGATCCGACTTGTGTGACCATTTCGGAATTCTATTGTCACACATTTGAATATTTATGTGACTAGAGGTAACTGAAAAAAAATTTGGAATATTTAGTCACTTATAATTTGGTGCATGTGAGAGATACAAATGAGTTTGAGACATTAATCACACTATATATATACGTATGTGACAAATATATGTCACACAATTGAACAGTGTGACCAAAATCCATATATGGTCACATGAGGTAATTGTGTATGTGGCTAAATTATATAGTCAAGTTTGTCACACATTATTTAAATGTGACTGCTATTCTTTGCTGAATATTTAGCCACAAAGCGTTTGAAATGTGTGACAACGAAAAAGTAAGTTTGAAGCGTTAGTCACGATATGCATTTAATAGTGACAAACGAGCGGGGAAGCCCGCGCGTTGCTGCGGGAATGCTGTGCTAAATCTAAATTTGAAACGAAAAGATTGCCCAAAGAATATTTCGAGACCAAAATGCAACATGTAATTGACATTTTCTTCCTGAAGTAGTTACAAATTAATCGCATTAAGATTCAAAAGCAGTACAAAAATGAGGCCTTCAAGAGAAAAGGTAAAACAAAAGAAATTATTAGAAGATCTAAAATAGCCAATGTCGTTGTTGGGTTCTTGAGCCCTGTTTTGCATTCTTGTTTTGCAGAGCGATCGCTTGAGAGTGTTTATCTTTAAATCGCACAAAGCTCTAGCTTATGATTATTTAACTGTATCAAGCTCCTTCAATGCAGCCTCTAATCTTGCCTCAACTACTTCTAAATATAACCTTTGCAGCTGCTGATTGCATATATGGAGCAAGAGTCTGCAAGAGTTTAAAAACTCATAATCAATTTAAACACTTATAGAACGGATCCGCACGACTGATATGATAAGAGGATATTTTTGTAGATCACTTTTTAAACAATACCACTATTAGAACTTCCGATTAGTGAAACTGGAATTCGAGCTACTATTGCTATTCTAATAGTAACGGTAGGTAAAATGCTATTAGAATCTCTTTTTGTAGATCATATGGATTCATTGCATCTCTAGAGGACAAAGAATATAATCATGTACAATATTTCATATGCATAAACCTCATAGATTCTATTATCTCAGTGCTAATTTGTACCTAAATTTGATCATAAATTGACTTTAAGCCATACATTGTTTAGTTCTTTCGCCTTAACCTACATGGAAGGGTGCAACTTCTGCACTTGTATGGTATTAAGTTACACATGATTCACTTAAGATGTTGGTACTAATATCAACAATAAATTGTCCTAAGTGTGTATATATATATATATATATATATATATATATATATATATATATATATATATATATATATATATATATATATATATATATATATATATATTATGGCGCTACTTTCATATAATCATGATTTGCTAACTGTATACACTATTTACACATGATATTTTGATGATATATTTTTGAACGTTACATGAGTGTACCAATTCTAATAACAATTTGTGAAAGTAAGATCAACCAGTACAAAAATGAGTCTTGCAATTTTAATAACAGTTGATGTTGTCTGGTTCTAATAACAATTCGTGTCAACATAATAATGGCCGTTTTGAACCAAACTAAAAGAAGCGGCAAAAAACATAGATCATATAAAAGGCAATTATTATAATCCAAGAGTGCTACTTATCGGTATGAGCAACTCCATTTATTATGCCATTACTTTTTACTTGACAGACTGCATATTATATAAACACTCGTTTAGGACTTACTCCAATGGACAGACAACCATCGTGCCATTCTCCTCGGCAGTATACAAAAGTAGCCATGCACCATTGTAACAATTCGCAATTTCAGGATAATTACTATTCCCGAAAAATTTCACTATTCACTTTTACTATTCATTTTTCCCGAAATTTTCCCGAAACTTGATTTTTGTTTCTTGGCCTCGAGTGATAAATCATTTCTATGACAAATTAAAAGTTTGACATTCATAAGCTCATTTTCGTGAAAGTTATTAAGGAATTACACGTTTTAGGGTAAAACGTCATTCAGAAATTCTACGCACAACGAAATTCGACCCCGTCAGGTGACCCCACATCGGAAAAATGTTTGACACACTCATGATTTATTTGAGAATTAATCATGACTGAGAAAAACATGACCAAAATAAGCCTCGGCCGTGAAAAACTGGAATTTTCAATTTTTAAGCATTTTTACTCAGCCGTAACCTTAGCCTATACCTGCACCGCATTTCTAAGGCAATTTGAGTTTTCAACTTATTACAAAAAGTCAACATATTTTCCCCCCCTCCATTGACCAAAAATCATCACTTGATTTTATAAGTCATTCCTTGATTTTTAGGCTTACGGTTTGATGTTTAAAAGATATTTAATACCAACCGACACTAGACTGAACCCAGTCTAGACATTATAAGTCATTTTAAATCAATATTATCCTATTAGAAAAGTAACATTTTACTTTTCTCAATTTTACGCAATATTCGTACGTTTTACGTATTACGCGTTTTAGACCCGTGTTTTCAGTTTTAGCAGGGTTTTACCACCCCAATGGAACCTACCACTCATTTTATATTTTATTATGGAGTATTTTGACAAGTTTAATCATTCTTCCAAGTTTCGTATTTTTACGATACCCGGTTTTACGTTTTGAGGCTTAATCATTTACGGTTAGCAATTTACGGGGTCAAAACTAGTCACATAAGTAGGATAATATCATCAAAAGTCCACACCTTGTTCCCCAAGCATATGAACCGACTTAGGGGGGGGGATTCAGCCCCTAGGTGGCTTAATCCCATGCTTTAAGCCTTAAGATGTGAACATGTGTTCAACTTGGTAAGCAAGTGTTGACAAGTCAACATAACTAACCTCCTCAAGACCTTATTTAAGCCTCTCCTCCCCTCCTTGGCCATTCCAACGACCCACACACACCAACACCATCTCCTTTGCTCATTTTCTTCCAAATTTTAGCAAGATTCAAGAGCAAGTTCAAGGTAGAAACCCTAGTTGATCTTAGGTTATCAAAACACTTCCATAACCTCATATACTTGGTGATTTCTCTTGAGTTTGAATCCACTCAAGTCACCTCAACTTTCATCATCTCTCTTTCAAGATTACAAGAGTAGAAAGATTGCATGAAGTGAAGTGGGTTGAAGCAAGTCTATCAAAGTCCTATCCTTACATGTTAACTTCCTTTCATCTTTGAAAGCCAAAAGTTGTGAGCCAAACCCTAACATGCTTCTTGTTAATTAATCATGTTCATATCATTTACATGTTATTCTTGCTATATTATGTCTTGTATAAATGTCCATGATGTATAAAAATGATTAAAACATGTTGTTGTAATTGATTGTTAAGATAAGTTATTAAAACAAGTAAACTAGTGACTTTCTTGGTATAACCTGATCAAAATGGTAAAATTATGATCTTGGATCATTACATATTACAGTAGAGGACTTAACAAGGAAACCATAGCAATTTGAACCACCTAAAACGAGTATACGAGTCAAAAGTTACGCCCATTTGAAGTTACCAAAGATTTGCGGCAAAACTGCCTAGACCTTACTGTTTTGCATTCTGACTTTTTGAAAGTCACCCTTCTGGTCCGATTCATCAAAAAGTTAAAACACGAAAGTTGTCCGGAACGCCGTTTTCGTTCAGGAACAAAGAAGCTCGAGCCCTGAAAACGCTTTCCGAGTGATAATTTCTTCAAATTCTAAACAGCCCATTTTTAAACCAAAGTCATTATATATAGGTTATGGTTTAAAAGGAACAAGAGGTCTTATGACCTATAATCAAGACCACAACCATGGCTAGAGCCAAGGTTGAGTCTCATGACCATGGAACAATGACCAAAGGTCATGGCAAAGCCATGGCTAAAGACCATATATACATACCAAGGCGAAAACATGAGCTAACGACCATATAAACTTACCAAGGCAAAAACATGAAACAAGGAGTTAACGATAACTTGGACAAGCAATTTGGATCTACTTCACTTAAAAGGAACCATGAGATATTACAAAGAAAAATGGTCATACAAAACTTATGAAACTTCCCCTAATAACAATCTTCATGTAATAATAAACTTTCCTAAGTTTATTCAAATATCGGACATGTAACTTTTCGGATCAAAACTTATATCTATATACTTTATCAACTACTACAATAGTAGGGAGCCTCATGTGAGGAGTTCATTATGTAAGCCGTCGAGATGAGTTGTGGATTTACGAATTAAAGTGTCCTGGCTCCTCGAACGCTTACTAACATGACTTCTGAATTATGTCGGCCCGAACGGTAGTAAACGATATACAAAACATACATGTTTCATGAATCTTTTCTTTCAAAGACTTACAATATACATCATACCACATCATGGACTAAATGCAAGATATATATATATAGGCACTACTTCATATTCTGTACTCAAATCCTAAGTCGCAACATTCTATTATAGGTTGCTCGTAGAAACCTTCACGATTCAACCGTTACATTCATTACTTGCTATCTTACTTAAGGTGAGTTCATAGCCCCACTTTACATTACTTCAATGTTTTACAAACCCTTGGGGGGAATACATGCTATTTTTAACCGAGAACAATGTTTTTAAATTGTTTGCTTGCCTGATTGTTTTATTATCACTAAGTACCAGCCTTGCTAAACCGAGATCCTTTATTATGAACCATTTAGTCACTAGCAATAGTGAGCGCGAATATTGTGAATAGGCCTATTGGGATTGACGAATCCCATTTGTATTGACTAAATTCAAACAAATGCACTAATATTTGAGATTTAGGTATGTTAGCAAAGTACCTACCGGGATAAATCTGCCGATCGATATTGGTACACGTTAACGTTTTGGTGTCATAAGCTTAGTGTATAATACATTTTATGGGCGTATAATAACGTAGCCTGCCTGTTTTGTTTTCCAAACATTGGTGTGAGTCTATAGCTCACACTACCAACATATTATGTTCAAACATTAAACAAACTCTATGAATATCACTCAACCTTTGTGTTGACCTCTCAAGCATGTATTTCAGGTTCATGACGATCAAGGATGGCACGGAAGGGCACGGATACTCAAGAGGGCTATAAATTTTATTATCATTCAAAAACTCATTTAATGTATATTGTAAACATGGAACCATTTGGGACCTCATTTTGTAATCTCTGATATTTATACAATTTGAATGATAAATCTTTTAAAAACGACTCAATTGGAGTTCGTTTTCTATTATTGTGACTATTGTGCCGTCGAGTAACACCCAGTTTGAATTCCGCTGCAACCATGAATTGGGGGTGTTACAACCATCACGGCTGTTCAGAATATCTTCACACGAACTTTCAACATCAAGAAAGGTTATTGTTGAGTCTGAAAAGTCCCTCACATCTCTTACCTGCAAAACGAATGACTAAACGTTATTACATATCTAAGAACAGGTAAAACATTTTGGAACTTTATTAAAACCCAGTTTTTGGTTTTTCTTATTTATATTTGGTTTTGTCGACTCGGTTTCTTTTATTTTCATTCTTCAGTTCCTCTAAATTAGTCTTTTGTTTTTTTTAACATAGCAGCTTTAACTATTCAATTTTGTACAATGGAAACATACGTCATCATTAGTTCATCATATGTACTTATGTACTATTTGAACCTTATTAAGCATGTTTAGTACAAACTCGTTCCAGCATGTTTAGACTCACCTGTGCACAGCTCATGGGGAGACAACCTACCATGACAACATATTGACATCGACCTACTCGATCTTATTAGTTATTACAAAGCAACGTCCAGTAGGTCCCTGCACCATAGCAATCAAATATGAGAATCAAAGAAAATCTTCCACTGTAACTGCCTATACAACTCCAAACACGCCGTTAATCATTTTCCCAAACAGGCATAATCACATAAAAAAAAAGAAATGGAAAAAAAGGTTTAAGGACACCATTACTTTAAAGCTTAAAAATATAATAAAGGACAATAATTTTGGAGCTTCAAAATAGAAATCACCTACAGAAGCTAATAAATTTAAATCTTAAAATAACTCGAGACATAATTACCCAAAAGCATAAATATTCTTGTGGTTTTACAACAGACCTGAACACCAATTTATACCACCCAAAACGCCTTACAAAAATGACCGAAATACTCCTTTACTACTAGTGTTGCAGCAGACTAAAAAAATCAAGGCGAATTCCCATTATAAGCCATCGATATGATGGCAAATAATACTTCTTTCAATATACAATAAGTCAAGACCTCAACACTCAATTTGATATTCAGAACCTGTTCGTCTAGATGATGATTTATTTTGAAGATCAAATTGATGTTCCGCCACCATCTTTTTACTGTCAAACCAAATAGATAATTAATATTCAAATCTCAAACAATCACTTCAGAAAACGAAAGCATATATCGACAACGTTAAATATAAAAATTAAGTTAAAACATACGCAGGAAAAGAATAGAAGTTTCAATTTTGTCACCCTCATCCTCTAGACTCCATGTGATCCGCTTTGTTTTGCAGTTCCTGTTCAATTGGATTATGGAATCTGGAATCATAACGAAAAAATGTTAGATAGTGTAGGATAACCATTTCATTCCCAAACACATACGATTTTAGCAAGTTTTTACTTGTTCAATAGCATCAACCAAAGGTAACATAACCAAAAAAAATGCAATCACGACAATAATAACATAACCAAATATCATAAAAAGAATAAAGAAAGTTACCTGATCTACAGATTTATCAACTAATGATAAAAGTGATAATGTATACATACGAGAGTTGGTGGTGATGCGGCATGAGGATAAATAGTGAGTGGATAAAATAACGTGAAGAGAAGTGAGGGGAGAGTGACTACAACTGCGATTAAAAACAACCATATTTGCGGCCAAAAATGGTGGATCTAATGGAAGTGAAGGAGTGCACATACATTAACCATGGGAGGGAGGAGAAAGACAGACCGAAACGTCACAATAATAAGTAGCAGAGTTGTGAGAAGTAGACAACGACGCATATATCAAAGTCAATATTCATAAGTCGACACCATACGAACTCGTAATCATATGAAATAATCAAATAAAGTACACAAACAGTCATGATTTTAACTCTTATTACACATTAACAATAAACCCACAGATCATATTATTTTGAATAGATTTGCAATTGTATTTAACTACTTAACTTGTCATTGGACTTTGATACACCATTAAAAAGTAAAACATGTTATGAAAATTACCTTGGACACTTCCTGGTCAGCGAATCAGAATCCGATCCACAACTATAGTTTACCTTGAAAAAAATTATAACTACATAAGCAAAAAAAAAAAAAAAAAAAAAAATTGAATCAATTTCGTATGATTAAACCCCAAAAAGATGATAACGCTAAAACAATAAAATTAGGGTTCATCAACTTACTAAATTGATTACAATCCATGAAAGATAAAATAGTTCCATACCGATCAACTTTCAGTTAATCTCTTTTTTCTTGGTTTGTTATTCCCTCTTCTTCATCATCACCAGCCGGAATATTGTTCTAAATCGACACAAAATGAAACATCATCTTCATCATCACCAAGGGATGTGTATCGAAAGTCAGCAACGTCGTACCATCCACTAATACCTGTTGATTTGTTGTGTTTGCTGTTAATTAAATCTTTCTTTATGAACATGGTAAGAAGCTGTTGATGATCCGGTCCGGCATTAAAAATGTCAATTTGTTTATGGTGGTTTGGATTTGTGTTATCGTGGGTACGTTTTTGGGGGTTTGATGATAAAATTAGTGTGTGTTTTTTGGTGATGAAGTTAGTTGGTGGCTTTGTTGATATGCAGGAAGAAGGTTCTAGGTGTGTGTGGAGATGGGGATAAATATCAAAGTAAGATTTGCTCTAAAGCAACCATTACAGCAGCATAACAGGGCTGCACAGTAGGGAAAACGGGGTAAAACCTAATGAATAGTGGTTCAAACAGTGCTATAACGGGACGGAGCTACAGTACTCCATTATACTTGGACCAATAGAATGTCGAAACGTCTGTACCATCTATGTACCATGTGCATCTTACTTTTGTACCTACTTATTTTTAACCACATATTGGACCTTAACAATTGTGTAACAACCCCTGTAATATTTGTACTTTGAACGGATCAAAAAATGGGTTTTAGTATATATTGTAATATATGTCACACACTTGACGAGTGTGACCAAATGTCATATATGGTCACACTAAACCATAGAAACATGATTAAGTGTAACGAAAATTCGATACATATGGTCACGTAAGTTAATATGTGTCTCTAAAGTTTAGTGTGTGTTTGCTTGCCAAATCCTAATGTGTATAGTCACACTTAATTGAAGCACGATCATGTGACTATAGGCTTTACAAAAAAACATAAAAATAAAAATAAAAATAAATAAATAAATAAATAAATAAAAATAGTCACATTGTAACTATAGGCTTTACAATAGTCACACCATATCAGAAATGTGTATCTAAATGATGTTTATGGCCACATTATAAGGGTATTATATGTGACCAATACATTCAAAATAGTCACATTGTGAAATATTCATGTGACTATTATTTATAGCAAAATGTGAAGTCAGTTATCATTAACATTGATATATATTAGTTACATTGAGTTTTTGGCTCTTTCATACATTTTGAAGATCTCATCATCTGAGTATCGCTTTAATTGAACAAGCTTCCAACCCTTCATATTGTTTAGATGGTACTCATAGTACTTCCTCTCTTGCTTAACTGTTGGACGATTGAGCACTTTTCTATTCTTTCTTTGATTGAGATAAATTTTCTTCCTTTCAGCTTCATAATTCGTCTTCCATTCATCTTTTTGTTCTTGAGTGTATTCTTGCATTTCTTCTTTTATTTGTTTCATCAGTGCAATATCAGCATCACATTTAATCCTTTCTTCATCCCAATAATCCAAGAGTGCTTTTGTTTTGGCCTTAGCTTCAGCGTGTTTCCTTCTTTGTTCAAGTACCATCTGATTCTCCTCTGCAAACGAAGCAGCCAATTTTCTTGCAACAGCTCCATCTACTTTAAGTTGCTTGTGTTTGGGCCAGTACACAAAAGGAAGATCCTTTAAAGGATCATGCTTAGGCTCTTCAACCATAATACCTTTGCCTTTGCCCTTATAACTTGGCTCTTGTACACTCTTCTTGATATGTTAAGTTGGTTCTCTAATCACCACACCTTTGAAAGGTACTCTTGGTTGTTGTGGTGGTGGTTGTGATTGTTCTGTTGGTAGTGGTGATTGTGGCATTGCTTGTTTAAATCGTGTCTTCAATAGAATCATTGCTTCGGCCAAAGTTTCATCATCATCACTCAAGGCCGTAACGTGTAAACTTGTCAAAACTTGCGCGCGGAGTAGCTGATATTGTTTTGGTCATAACTTTTGCATACGAACTCGAATTTAGGTGATTCAAAAGCCCACGTGAAGAGGACGAAGAGATCTACAATTTGGTGAAAAAGTGGTCTTGACGGCGTCAAGAGTACGGGCTGACGCCGTCACGAAGGGCCGACAGAAAACATGCCTATAAATATAACTTCATAACTTCACTTTTTGTAAGCCCTAAACCCTAAGGTCGATTCCTGGGTTTAGGTGGGTGTTTTTCCAGCAACTTAGAGGGTTTCAATCACTCCATAAACATCATGTATTGGTTTGATGATTCTATCTCAACTATGTCTTTCATTATTCTTGTTGATTGTCCTTCTTTGATTATGTTTTGTTAATTCACCTTGTGTCTACTTATGATTGTGTGAAACTTGTATATAATTGATTAGATCTTATTGATTCCTTGTTGATGTTTGTGTCTATCTTCATCAATTAGGGCGTGACACTTCGATAGATCTAGTTGGTTTAGTTTATAATCATTGTTTCCTATTGATTCTTGTTTTGATTGAATGATTTATATGTTAGGCTTAAGAAAACTGGCAGATCTCCAAATGGTAACATGCTTGAACGTCTTAAGAAACATGAACCGAGGCGTACTAGGTCTTTATTGGTTGTATTTAATGCATGAGCCACTGTTTACAATCCCTATAGTTGTGCTGGGCATGGTGTAGGAGGAAATAAGAGCTCATAGAATTGGGGAGTTATGTATGCCACCCCATGAATGGTGTTAAGGAATACAACCCGTCAATTAAAACAAGGTTACAATTCAATAGGTAGGATTGGATAGCTAGCAAGGAGTAACATATCATAGGTAGACATGCTTCACTTATCTTGTAGAACCTTAGTTTAGTTTTCTTGTTAATTAGTTTAATTAGTAGCTTTTGGGTTAGTTGATTAGCAACTAATTCCGCCCACTCTCCCAATACCCGAGATTTTTACTTGCTTTTCATAAAAATATAAAAATACAAAAAGAATCATCCTTCACCTTTAGACCTAGTTAGATTAATTTCAATCCTAACGACACTATTCCTAGCTGAACGATCAATCCCCCGGTACTTGTCACTATACTATACTACAACGATCAGGTACACTGCCTGGTGGGGGTTGTAAGCTTCTCAAGATCCCTTGAGAGGTAAAGCCTGGTGCAATTCCCACGCATCAAGTTTTTGGCGCCGCGGCCCGGGGAATAGTTATTGTTTAGGTTGAATTTGATTTTTATTAGGTCTACTCATTAGATTCCTTTTTAGTGAGATTTTTATTTTCTTTTTATTAGCTTTCTTGTAGTCTATCTTTTCTTTGTGCATTTGTTCGTAGAAACCTTTCCATTGACTCTTTCGTTCACCATTATGGAGTACGCGAATCCACCATACCACCAACTACAAAGGCCATTCTACCCTATTGAAATCTCGAATTTCAAACAATATCGAGATGAACCCATATATGATGCATGGACTCGTTTTAAAATTTTAATTCGAAAATTCCCTCATCATAGTTTCTCTTTAGCATCCCTAACCGAAACCTTTTACTATCGTGTCAGCCGTTGTGACCAAATGTGCATTGATGATTTTGCCGATGGGGGCCCTAGGGAATTAAGTGCTGAAGAAGCATGGGATACCTTAGAAGACTGTGCCCAATATTATTATAGAGTAGACAACCCAACAAACAACATCACAAATCAATCAAAAACAAGTTTGAAGGAGCAAACAGGAAGTTTGTCTGGGGATGAATATACTCATGTTGAGATACCTAGTTGGATGGCACCTAATATCATAGTACAAAACAAACACATAGGTAATCTAGGTACAATGGAGGATGAGGTGGACAATCCAAGCCCACAAAGTACCCCACAAGTCCTACCATCATTTGAGGCACATACAACACCCGTGATTTACCCGGAAGAAGTAGAAGAGACTATAGGAACCCCAATTGAGGTAGAACCTTTGGACCAAGCACCACTAGAGGATATAGGTTTGGATACTTGTAGTGATAACCTTACTCCTAGTTCTAGGGAATTTCCTAATGTTGATGAACCGGAACCTCAACCTTTACACAACTTCCCATCCTTAGATTTATTTCTAGGAGACAAAAGAGGAACCGACCCACCCATCAACCAATATTGTCCGGGTAGTTTTAGGATGAAGGAAGCCATTCACTCACCCCCTTCACCTCACGTGGCATATTCACACCCTAAGGGTGTGTATCGCTACTTTCACCCACACTTAATCCTAAGTGTAGGGAGAACCCCCTCTATTTCCATTAAATAAGGGTAGAGTCAGGCTCGTGACTCGAACAAAAACAAGCGCTTCTTGGGAGGCAACCCATGTTTTGTGTGTTTTTATTTGTTTGTTTGTTTGTTTGATTTTATTTGTTTCCGTATGCATGTTTTATTTTTTTATTGTTTGTGGCTCATGTTTCAAAGTGAATTGTGAAAATGCTTTATTTTGTTTTTAACTTCGTCTTAATTGCATATAAAGGTATTTTTCTAAAGATAAGTGTAAGAGAGATCCAAATTTGTTTATAAGAACGAAATTGAGCATGAACCACAACAATATTAAATGGACATGTGTATTAGTACTTGTTAGAGTCAAATGCTTGTATTGAGTCATAATGAAGTTTTGCAGGATTTTCCAGGAAGTAGGACGAAGTTTTTCCAGAAATTTTCCGGAAACTTAACATAAGAATTTCTGCAGGTCCATTCTGACGGCGTCAGAGTATTACTCTTGACGGCGTCAGGAGTAAAAAATCTGAAAATTTTACCGGTTTTGTTTTTCTAACGGAGTCTTATGGTTTTTGTGAATTATTAAGTTTTATAATCTCCAGGAAATCTGCAAACTTCATTCCATAAGCATTATATCTTATCTTGTTTTCTAGGATTTAGTAACTTATATAGGATGCCGCCAATTTTACGCGAGGTTGCCTTGTCTATTGTTGTCAGGATTTACAGGTTATTTTTGACAAGAAGATGATTTATATTCTGGAAGGGAAGCTTTGATTGTTCGTTTTCTTGGAAGAAGATTTAACCTGGTCAACCTAAAATCCATACCGAGCGAATCAGGGGAGTATTTGATTTCATTCTCTTTACTTTTTCACTTTTACATTCTTTACTTGAACATTGGGGACAATGTTCATCTTAAGTGTAAGGGGAGGGTAAAAAGATGATACCTTACATATGCACTTTCGCTTGAGTTTGTTTTGTTTAATGGTAGATGTGTAATAAAACTACGAGAAATACTTGTTAGTGTAATTTTAGCGCCAAATTTAAATTTTTTTACAACATTTAGGAGTGAAACTTTAGCCATAGCAAGCGTCTCATGGATAGGAGATTGTATGACTAGCACATAACCGTATATTCAGAAAAATTTTCCACCCAAAAATGTGAGGTTCGCCTTTAGATTTGATAGGAAAAGCATTCATTTGAGTGTACCGGTAGCATTTAGATTCTAGAACTTGCGTTAGTGATGCATTCCGAGACCGCTAGTGAGACTACATTCGTGTGGTAGGATTTACTACATGATAAGAGGCATTAGGATCACCCTTGTGTTAAACCCGTATCATAATTACTTGACCATTTAAGTCATATTACTTGGCTAGTTAAGTCAACTAATTTTTCCCACACCCTTAGCGTTGTACTCATTTTTTAGTACACGAAACCCCTAGTACACCCCTCCGAGCCCATCTTTTCGTTTCTAACTTTAAGCATCTTACTTAAAGGAAGAATTTGTTACACCCCACTTAAATGTACACCCAAATCGCCTTAGCCTTCCGTGTATGCGCTCATTTTTAGTGCATTATTGTTATTTGTTAAACCCTAAGTTAACTTTCTAATTGATTACATGGTTGCTAAGTCGAGTCATATCCTTGTACATATTGTTTTGGGACGATTGGGACTCATGGGTAAGTATTTATTTTATGGAGTAATGGGGAAGAACATCATTTATTACCCCCATATGTACGTTAATCTTAAAAGTGCTCCAAGTGTTTTGATTTTCTTAATTCGAGTCATTAGATTAGTTTAATGTAAAGTATGTAAAGATTCAAGTGTAAGGGGAATTCTCATCCCCTATGATGTATTATTTCGGATGGTAGGGTAAGAGTGTATGCAAAAAAAAAAAAAAAAAAAAAAAAAAAAAAAAAAAAAAAAATCGAAAAAACAAGAAAAAGAAAAAAAAAATAAAAATAAAAAGAAAAAGAGAAAAAAAAACATACGGACTACCATCCCGTTTTCATTCTATGTTTATTTTATGTTTTTGTTATTTTTCATTTATTAAGTCGAGTCTAGTCTTGGCTTAGCAACGCTATATTGTACATGTAATTAACCAAGATTGTTAACTCGCCACCAGTAAAACTTCCTTTATCCAAAAAAACCGTGTAATTCATATTCCTATACCTAACGTTACAACCCTTTAAAAGACCTCTTTGATAGTTTATCCTAGGTGCTTACGCCATGTGGTGGAGGTTTGATCCTTTCCCAAGCCTATGGTAATCTATTTTGCTATGACAGGTAGTGAGAGATATCTTCCATTTCCATAATGTTATATTACTTTATTACACCCGAGAGATGTGAGTATCTAAACACTATTTGTGAGGTGCTTGTGTATGACCTCCGTGCTTATCTATTGGTCTTTAGTGGAACGATTATTTGTTGTAATTACTTTTATATTAGTGTTAAATGACCCCTAACTTGTCTTTTGAGTAGAATAAAAGCTCATTTGCTTGAGGACAAGCAAATCTCAAGTGTAAGGGTATATGATGAGGCGAAAAATGATCCGTTTTTAGGGGGTCATTTAAGCCCGAATCCGATTTTATTTGATCAAATATTGCCCTAAATCGTTCCTTTTGTGATTTTAGGTACTTGGAGAGTGAATTCTGGAAAAGAAGCCATTTTGGACGTTTTTGGAGCATAAAAGTGAAGAAAACGGCAAAGTCTCCAAATTCTATGCTGTGAACAGTGCATGAAGGCGTCAAGACTTGCTCTTGACGGCGTCAAAGTGCCAAGAATAAAATACCGTGGTTGGTGACGGCGTCACCAAGGCCGTCACGTGTAAACTTGTCAAAACTTGCGCGCGGAGTAGCTGATATTGTTTTGGTCATAACTTTTGCATACGAACTCGGATTTAGGTGATTCAAAAGCCCATGTGAAGAGGACGAAGAGATCTACAATTTGGTGAAAAAGTGGTCTTGACGGCGTCAAGAGTACGGGCTGACGCCGTCACGAAGGGCCGACAGAAAACATGCCTATAAATATAACTTCATAACTTCACTTTTTGTAAGCCCTAAACCCTAAGGTCGATTCCTGGGTTTAGGTGGGTGTTTTTCCAGCAACTTAGAGGGTTTCAATCACTCCATAAACATCATGTATTGGTTTGATGATTCTATCTCAACTATGTCTTTCATTATTCTTGTTGATTGTCCTTCTTTGATTATGTTTTGTTAATTCACCTTGTGTCTACTTATGATTGTGTGAAACTTGTATATAATTGATTAGATCTTATTGATTCCTTGTTGATGTTTGTGTCTATCTTCATCAATTAGGGCGTGACACTTCGATAGATCTAGTTGGTTTAGTTTATAATCATTGTTTCCTATTGATTCTTGTTTTGATTGAATGATTTATATGTTAGGCTTAAGAAAACTGGCAGATCTCCAAATGGTAACATGCTTGAACGTCTTAAGAAACATGAATCGAGGCGTACTAGGTCTTTATTGGTTGTATTTAATGCATGAGCCACTGTTTACAATCCCTATAGTTGTGCTGGGCATGGTGTAGGAGGAGATAAGAGCTCATAGAATTGGGGAGTTATGTATGCCACCCCATGAATGGTATTAAGGAATACAACCCGTCAATTAAAACAAGGTTACAATTAATAGGTAGGATTGGATAGCTAGCAAGGAGTAACATATCATAGGTAGACATGCTTCACTTATCTTGTAGAACCTTAGTTTAGTTTTCTTGTTAATTAGTTTAATTAGTAGCTTTTGGGTTAGTTGATTAGCAACTAATTCCGCCCACTCTCCCAATACCCGAGATTTTTACTTGCTTTTCATAAAAATATAAAAATACAAAAAGAATCATCCTTCACCTTTAGACCTAGTTAGATTAATTTCAATCCTAACGACACTATTCCTAGCTGAACGATTAATCCCCCGGTACTTGTCACTATACTATACTACAACGATCAGGTACACTGCCTGGTGGGGGTTGTAAGCTTCTCAAGATCCCTTGAGAGGTAAAGCCTGGTGCAATTCCCACGCATCATATCCACACCAATGTCATCACCACCAGCAGCACTATCAAAATTTTCCATAGCTTCCCCTGAATCCTT
Organism: Artemisia argyi; assembly: GCA_030686995.1. Lineage (NCBI taxonomy): Eukaryota > Viridiplantae > Streptophyta > Magnoliopsida > Asterales > Asteraceae > Artemisia > Artemisia argyi. Next base: position 130,444,832 of record CM060691.1, read on the forward strand.
GGTTTCATTCCTCCCCTGTTTGGGATCATCCTCCCCCAGACTTATGCTTTCAGATGAACTAATCCTTTGTCTTGTGCCCACTTTTTTCGATCTTTTGAATGACATGGTTCTTGACCCCTTCTGACCTCCCAATTGCTTAACCCTCAGCTTCAAACCTGTAATTACATCCCCCTGAGTATCTGTGATTTGTTGTAGGCGAAGAATCTTCTTTAAGTTTGGTATATTTAACCAACAATTCTTTAACAAGTTCCACCTCTTCCTCACCACTTTTATCCTCATCACTTGGGCATTGTCCCCCTTGGTTTCTTGGCACCTGCGGTTTCCTTCACCTGAATCAGTTCCATTGGAACTTGATTCATTATGAGTTCTTGAACCCTCACCCTTCTTATGTTGACCTAGTTCCAACATTGCTTGAAACAATGGTTTAACTATGACAGGAAAGTCCTTACCTTTTCTCTTTATGTTAGAAAAGACCTTTTTAATATGAGAGCGAATAGGATAAACCTTGTCGTGAACTTTCTTATTTGTAAACTGTTTGTCCATAAGAAGTTGCAAAAATCTTGGATATAAGTAATGTTGGTTTGAAGAATTATCCAAGGCTTTAACCACATGATCAAAAATTAATTTTGAAAAATTGAATTTTTCTTTATTTTTTGCCAAACATATAAGGGCAGAAGCCATGTTACTACTAAACTCATTCCAACCAGTAGTCTTTGGGCTAAGACACTGTAACCTAGGATGATTTCTGTCTGATTTCTTCTTTGAATCATGTCGGATTTGAATCCTCATCCTCCAAATCCAGATCCAAAAAACCCTAATCCAGATCCAACTAACCCTATCTCTATTCCACCTCATCCTGGGTCTAATGAGTTTGCAAGATCTAAGAGAAATACTAGGAATTCTGGGAATGATAATAAACAGTCAATGAAACATACTGGTACGGGCTCTAAAGGTTCATTGGGTGTTAAGAAGAATAATAAAAAAGGTAGTGGTAAGAATAAGAGTTTGTCTAAAGATATGGATGGTATGGAATTTTAAGGTGATAATGCAAAGGATATGGAGGTTAAGGATGATGATTTGGGAAGTGTTGGGGGGAATGATGATGCTGCTGTGTCTCATAGTTCTCAAGGTTTTACTGGGATTGATGGTGAGTCAAACCATGGGGCTAAGAGTCAGGGTAAGGATCATATTGTTTCTGGTTTTGTTAATGGTAATGTTAGTAATGATTCTAGTGTTATGGATAAGGGTAATGTGTATGCTAATGATTCTAATGTGGCTAAGGTTAGTGATAATCTAGCTAATAGTCATAGTAAAGAGATGCCTATTCCATTTGCTGAGAACCCTGTTTTGAATCCAAGTTTTGTTAAACATGGTAGTCTTGCTAACAATAAGGATATTAGTAACTTGAATGGAGTTGGGGATAGAACTGAATGGCCTAGTTTAAATGGAAATGTGAAACAAAGAGATGCTAAGAATGATATGGGAACTAAGTAAGTGGGTGATACTGTTATGTCAGAAAGGTTTGTTCAAAATGATGTTTCATTTGCTTCTGCATTTAAAGGGTTATCTGGTAATGGTAATAACAAACTGTCTTAAGTGCCTGTTAGGACTAATGATAAGGGTAGGGTTGTGATTGATATGGACCCTGTTATTGAAGAGGGTAGTAAAAAATGGGATCTAACTCTTGTAGGGTATTTTGTTGGTTTAAAGATGAATTACAATGAGATATCTGGTCATTTGAGAAGGATGTGGAGAACTCATCAGTTAGCAGATATCATCACTAATGAATGTGGGCTATTGTTTCTTAAATTTAGATCTGTGGAAGGGTTGAATTTTGTTCTAGACAATAGGCCTTGGCTTGTTGATAACAAACCTTTCTTTGTCCAAAAATGGGAGGCTGGGCTATGTATGGAGAGGCCAGAGCCATCTAAAGTTCCAATATGGGTTAAGCTCATGAATGTTCCACTTGAAGCATGAAATGTCCAGGGTATAAGTAGAATTTCTAGTGGGGTTGGAAATCCTATTATTATGAATAACAGTCACCTATTTTTCTCTTGTGATTTTTCTAAAAAAGTGTGGGATAGGCTTAAACCTATGGCTGAGATGGATAATGTGGGTAATGAATGGGCTAGAGTGATATCAGTTATTGTCAATAAGCCTGCAACTAACACTATATGGAGTGTGATCCAAAGATTGGTCTTAAGTGCTGTTGTCTACTCTATCTGGCATGAAAGAAATAATAGAAGGGTTAACCAGTTGAATAGAGATGATGTTAGTGTTTTCAATGAAATTGTGAACACTGTTAGAATGAAATTAATGGGGCTCAAATTCAAGTACACTTCTAATGTGTATAAAGCTGCTTTAATATGGAATATTCCTTTGGGTAGGAGTGAGTATTATAGGAGGATGGTGTATGATTTGGTGAATGAGTAGTTTGATCTCTGATATGTCTTCCATGAGGTTTACTTTTCTATTCTGCTTCTCTTGGTTCCTTTTCATCCATGAAGGAACTGGTTTTTGGTTGTGTAATAAATGTTTTGACCCTTTTATTGGTGAGAATTATGTTGCTAGTAGTTACAGGTTCTATACATGTAGCTATGCTGTTTACTGATTCTTTCTGGATAGAGTTAAGTGGTGATGTTATGATGCTGTTTGCTGATTCTTGCTGGATGTATTTGAGTGGTGATGTTATGATGCTGTTTAGAGAGTTTCTGCAGTGTAGATGTTTCATGGAGTTTGGGAAGGTTTTGGTTTATGTTGTGTTCTTTTTGTCCTTTTTATGGTTTTACCCACTGGGTTTTACATAAAAAGGTTTTTAAGGAGGCAAATAATCCAAAATAGCTACTCTGGCACTTCCCTTTTATGTATTTATTGGATCTGTATGGCCTCCTGTTTTGGCCTTTGTGATGAATGGTTGGTGATTTTTAGATGGCATGGGTTATGTGGTTCTGCTAATATGTGGAATGGAGCATGATTTCTGTTGAGTCTAAGGTATTGTGCTGTTTTGGACTTCTTTGGTTGGTCCCTCTGATTTCCAATGATGCAGAAGTACTTTGGACTTTTCAGTTTGAGCTTGGTCTTCATTCTACATTTTTAGCTTTTAGTTTATATTTCTTGTTGTTTTGTTCCTTTTGTTAGCTGATTATGTTATTGAGCTAGGGAATTGTCCTATGCCATCTTTTTTTGTGGTGTTTAAGTGTTAAGGCTAGGGATGTGTTCTAGTTCTTGTTAACACTTTACACATTTTTTCATGTACTGCCTTTTTGGCTTTTCTTTACTTAATAAAATTTACCTTTAAGTAAAAAAATAAAGAATTTCCACTGTAGGGGAAAACCACATTTATTAAATTTCAAAGAATCATTTTTTCTTACATACCCCATCTTTTGAAGGTCTTCAAAAATTGTGGAGTCTGGAAGATTCTTAATTCCATTAACATCTCCTAGATGAAGAACTTCTCTAACAGATGCCTCTGTAACAATAATCTTCTGCCCATCCACACGGGCTTGAATCTTTACTTCCTCATCAATAGTTTTGACCTTTGCAGTAGCACAAAACTGTTTGATGTTGGAAACATATACAGTAGGGTTAACTGTTAATGCATACCTAATATGAGTAGCATTGAGAAAATCAACAACTTCAGTGAACTCTTCATTCTCCTTGGTGGGCTTTTGCAAGAATGCAATCATGTTATGCTTGTTGGAAAAAGACAGAGTCGACATTGTGAAATTTGAAAATTTGTGTAGGGTTTTGCTGGGAATTGCAATTAATTGATAAAATCAAGCAGGGTTTTATGTCTGATAGAGTTTTGATTGGATAAAAACATTTGTGTGAAACTGTGAATGATTGAAGTGTACAAACCCTTAACCGTTCATATTTCTAAAACAGTACCCTGCACTCTCAAAAATAGCAGAACAACCCTTAGCCGGACTAAGTTAGGCTTAGCAGCACTAAAATATGCCTAGCAACACTAAGTCAGTTTCCACTCGAAACGGCTTATTTTTTAGGACTCCAGCACTTTTCTCAGCTTATCCTGCAAAATATTAGTCCCAAAAACACAAAAGCTAACTCATTACCCGAATCACAATAATCACATCATCAATTACACTTAGCAATACTACTTATAACTAGCAACATTAACACATCATTTCTGGATTTTAACAATTTGACATACTGCTTTTATCCAAGAAACCAAACACACCTTTGACAGTTTGACATCACAAGCAACCATACAAGATCTCAAAATTTTCAATGATATTTATAAAAGCTGCAAACATAAATATAATTAATTATCCTACCTAAATACTAAAGATACTAAAAACATAAAAAAATCATCATTAAAAACTGCTTCACTCCATTTCACACCAACTTGTTAAAACCAGAGCGCTCTACTCCCTGCGTTGCATCCTTTTCCTTTCCAGAAGATATTGAAACTTAATTTGAATATCGGTAATCCTGTTTTCCAGATTTAACGGGTCTGCAAATGCAAACCCATCTTGTTGACCCCCTTGGTTTTGATGCTCCACGACATTTTGATGCTCCATCACATTTTGCTGCTGGTCCTCTTCATTTTGCTGCTCCACCACATTTTGCTGCGCATCCTCTTCATTTTGATGCTCTACCACGTTTTGCTGCGCATCCTGTTTATCCTCCTCATCCTCTTCTTCCTCCACCTCCACATCATTCAGTCCCCAACGCTCATCCCAGTAAAAGTCTTGTCTATGCACCCATTTCAAAATTATTGACCTCATCCACGTATCTACTTGCCCAAACGACCCATATTCGTAAACGGGTCATACCCGAAATGATTAAACACTGCGTCCCATAGCAAACTGTTGTTTAATACCCACTCGTACTCTTCTGCATCATTTTGAAAGTTACCATTTGCCGCCATTGTTGAAGTTTTCTTTGAAAGTGATATATGTGTTTGTGTGTGTTATTTTGTATATATACAATAGAGAGGTATAAATAGGCTGGAGAGGTATATGAACGGTTCCCAATACTTTTGGCGGGAAAAGGGATCGACCAAAGGCGCCTAAATCATACTGTGAATTGAAGATATTTTAAAACTGTTCCTAAAGATAAGGAATTGAGTGTGGTACGCAAAAGT